>CM066922.1:9962022-11272698 GCA_033964015.1 Scolanthus callimorphus
CACTTCATATAAGCAACCATAAAATCTTTACATTCACCTGAAAAATTAAACATACACTACAGTTGAGACCAATGATTGTACATTATTAATTTATTGTACTGGCACCATTTAGCCTCCTCAGCAGGCATCTTTTGTGGCATGTTTTCAGCTCTTTTTGGCTCAGTTTCCAGCCTTGGCGGAAAGAAGTGAGCCCACGCTCCTTTACAAGTTTTTGCCACAGCACAGCAAACCCCAGCACATCTGTATTAGTAAAGCTGCAAAGTTTGGTGAAGATTGGTTGAATACTTACCAAGAATTGTTTTTTTCTAAATTGATGATTTTTACAATAAAAATGTATGGTGGTAGCACATCGATGCGCTACGAGTCTCGTTTTGATGTTTTCCCATACATTTCTTTGTAAAAAAATATGCCAGAAAGCTAACCTTTCAAAATTCATATCTCAGCCAGTATTCAAGTAATTATTCCCAACTTTGCAGCCTTTCTAATACGAATGTGCTGATTTGATTTATGGACTTCATTTCCTGAGAACTATAAGATACTATTAATCCATATTATGGGTCTATTAAGGCACAAACGAGGGGGCATTCATCAGAATACACAGAAAAAGCTGTGATATCGATTTTTATCCATTTGATTAATTAGCCATTATCAACAAATATCAAGTTTTATTGATTGAGCAAGTAGGGGGATGTATTTTCAACAACTTGTTTTCAAAAGATCAGGAAACCATGGAAGGTTAATAAATTTGACAATACTGATCATCCTGATTAAAGAAAAATTGACAATTGTCGATAACTTTGTTTCCAATGTGTGTTACCAAAAAATATCCATACCCCCCCTCCCCTCCCACGGAAGGGTGTTGAGAAATGACCCCCCCTCCCCTCAGGAATTTCCGAAGAAAAATACAGTGTTTGTATGGAAAAGATCATGTAAATGACCCCCCCACCCCTCTGGAATTTCCAATCCCTTCTGTAGGGGGGGGGGGGGGTATGGATTTTTTTGGAAACACACATTAGCATATGCACTAGTCAATTGTTTCCACTGACTCCCCACCCTGATTTGGGAATTTGCGGGGATTTTGCCGGGCAATAGTGGGAGAAATATTAGAGGTTTGTCTTGGTTTGTGCCCCGACCCCCAGGGGCCAGTTCCTAGAATGTCAGCAGATAAATGCTTATCCAATGGATAAATCTAGCACAAAACCTATACAACAGATAACTTTTATCAGTGGATAACTTTATCCAACCGGCCCCAGTGAGTTTTCCTCAAATTTGCCAGGGCTAGGGCTAGGGCTCAAATACCCCAGGGAAATGGCAGTGAAAAGGCAAGATTGTGTCCTGGCTATAAATTAAACCAAGTTGTTGCGTCATGCATTGTCACATGCCATTGTTTTGGTTTTGTTGTTTGAGGGGCTAGATATAACAAAGAAAACAATGCATGACAACCAACCTCATAGCTGTCAACTCACCCACATAAGGCAGGTGTCACAAGATTTTGAAGCCTGTCACCCGCACAATGATTGCAAACTTTTTCATACATTTACTGTATTTCACCGGCATTGTCACTCTCCGGATTTTTTCATAGCCTGAATTTCAGCCGTCTTTTCTTCCTACACTCCGAACGTTGCGGGAGAAAAACGACTGAACGCCGACTTCCAAAAACGTGCCCAGGAGTTGCGTGATTCTCAAAATCTTAAGAATGGATGGTGATTGGTCAGTTTCTTTAATGAGCTATATCTATGCATAATTTTCAGCGACAAGAGAACTGCACTCAAAGGCAGAGACATGGCAACAAACAGAACGGCTAAAATTTATCCAGAAAAATATACCTCAGCCCAGTAAGAATATTATGTGTCTGTTACAAAAGGCCAAGCGATCTTAGGGAACCACATAACAAGCGACAGAATATCATTTTCTCCACGATTTTGCAGGCGAAAACTTGTCGTTGAATGCTAGAGAAATACATTCAAGGAATCACTGCGCTGGACTTGACATATCCCGGTCTAGTCAATCGTTAACAATCGATACCGATTTACCAATCAATAATCGTTACCAATCGTTATTGCCTGATTGATTTTTTATCGATTGGTTTTAAAATCGTTAAAAATCGATCGCACTTTAAGAAAAGTTATCTATTTTTATCGATTTATTATGATAACATACAGTGGAACCCCGATTTTACGATATGCCTCGGGTCCTCGGGGGCAGGAAAACTGTATCCGTGCAGCACCATTCATCGTGCCTTCAGCGGACTGATTTCTCGTCACAGTTGGGACTGCTAGCAGGAGAGTGCCAATACGAAAGTCTTCTACAGCAGTGTAATAAAGCGGATAGTAAATTAGTTGCAGTTATTGTGAATTACCTTTAATGATAGTTGTGTGGATGAATACAAAAGGTTTGGCACGCTCAACTACGTTGATTTTTAACACTGTGCGACTGTCCTTATTTGATCAGTCAGTTACATAATTTTCCAATGTTTAATCAGTTATGGTTTGTTATGTTATCAATAATGTTTAGGACCTGCTTATTATTATCATGTAGTTCCATGGCATACAGTATATTTCATATTCTTTTGAAGTCATAATAAAATCGTGATCTCAACGTTATAGTCCTGCTTTCGTTTCAATGTGCAATATCTGTTATTAACTCTCCAAGAGTGAGAAGAATGTTCTCTCTTCTGCCTTTTACTCTTCCCAATTGATAAAATAACGTTTTTCTTAGTTTCCTTTAGAAATCGATAAATCCGAAAAATCGATATTAACGATTTCCGCACACTTATTTTGGCTACCGATTTTTAAACGATTTCACAGAACAATCGATAAAAATCGGTGATTTTTATCGATTTTTATCGGTATCGATTTTTTAACGATTGACTAGACCGGGACATATTAAATAATAAAATTTTCAGAAAAAAACATTAATTCGAAAATGTATTTGTGTCAGCAATAATTCCTCCTATCTTCTTTATACGGTGAATTCGGTGAGGTTAACTCTCCTGGTAGGTGGTATTAATTAAAATCTGCTACCATCTGTTGTAAATTCCCCCACTATGGCGCGGAGGGGGAGGTCAGTGAAAAAAAATTGGCTAGTGCATTTTTGCAATCAGCAAGCACAGACAGGGAGTCAGAGAATCTCACCATAGTGATCGAGAGGAAACTTCCCTTATCCGGTGGCTTGGCTTGGAAGATTTTTTCTTCCCCCAGTATTCATGACAAGTCTGAAGAATAAACCTTACTTTTCGCATGTACAATACGTCTGCGTTATGGAAATAAAAATATTTCCTAGAGAGAATTTCTAACTTTTCCCTCGTCCGCCATATTTGTTTTCACCAGCTGCATCATGGGAAACTACAAAAAAGAACCAATCACAGACCATGAAAGAAAATAGTCCATATTTTATATCATGAAATTTGATTGGCTTGTCTGTGGAAGTTGCGTTGTCCAATCAGAAGTGTTGTAAGTAAAATAGTCATCGAAGGTAACTTATCTTTCGACAAATCTGATTGGTTGATCGGCTGACTGAGTTGTACGTCAGTCACGTGCTTCTCTCAAAATGGCTGCCTGATCGCTCAGCTACGATGTAAAAACCAGGAAATTATTCTAATGTTTATGACTGCATTTTCGCAGCAAAATGAACATCATTCAAACAAAAACGTACGGAAATGGCCTTCTTTTTGCTGCTTCAACCAGGATCAAGGTGATTGCTTTATTTGGCAAAGCTTTTTACATTGTTTTCCGTATTTCGTCCCAGACGCAAAACTCGAGCATTTCGATGCATAAAAGCTCGCGTTCTTTTACACTTCTTGTAAATCTCCAGGTTGCTTCTCCTGCGGAATGGAAAGTGGATTTAGAATTTACAATTGCGATCCATTGAAAGAGAAAGAGAGGCAAGGTAATTGATTGTACGCTAGAAAGTCAGTTGAAAGTTAACTACTGTTGACAAAATAATTAACTCCTTTCGAGAAACAATCTTTGTTTCTGTTGTTAGACCGGGACCTGAGATAATTTTAATAGTACATTTTTTGCCAATCATCTTTTGCATTGTATTATTGTTACAAATTAAACAATATGTGTAAGATTCGTTCACATTGTAAAACTAATGTATCATGATCACTGAGCTTCGTTGTATTGCACAATTGGAGAGGTTACTTATCAACTCTTAGGATTTAGGATACATTTCACCTAATCTCTTGATATGTCAGATAACGTATAATCACTTCAGAATGTCGGTAAGCTGCATGCAAAGTCATTTTTCTTCGGAAACTCACAGATATGCATGGTGCATCAAATGCATTCTTCGTTTGCAACTGACCTCACTAACACGGATGGATGGTTAACAAAAAGATACTTGATCATGTAATTTGGTACAGGCTTTCACTGTATGATTCCAGAAATTATCCATACTTCCCCCACAAGGTGTCTGAGATGACTCCCCCACCCTTCTGGAATTTCCATTGAAAATGTGACCACTCACGGAAACATACTTAACGGTTAAGCGTTAGCGTTAGAAAAACTACGGAAAGCTCGCGGTCTACTAACGCTTCTCTAACGGTAAGCTCGCGGTTTGCTAACGGTTGGCTAACGGTAAGCTCGCGGTCTGCTAACGGTTTGGCCAACGGTAAGCTCGCGGTCTGCTAACGGTAAGCTCGCGGTCTGCTAACGCTTCCTAACGATATGGTCGTAGCTTGTTAACGGTTCACAAACGGTTGAATCGCAGTCAGCGAACTTCTAACGGTTCTAAGCTCTTGTAAACAACATCCGATTATCGTAGTCCCATTTGTCCTGCGTTGGTACGGCCTGGTCAATCAGCTGCAAAACTACACAGTACACGTAAGTCATAAAACTTTGTTTTCATAGTTCCTCGATCTTTATTATTGCTCTTAGCAAAGTTCTCACGGGATTTCTAATTAGCACATTTGCACGAGATTGATTTCTTCCAATAGGATCTTTCCCTTTTTTTGTCTACTACAGTTGTCTGCCTTCGGTCTAGACTGTTGTCTAACTTTCGACGCGACAAATCAATTCACCTTCAGTGGGCGAGTCTAGGCAATGAATTTTATTCGAAGACTGTTAGAAACTTTAGCGGCGCGAGCGAAAACATACAGAAAAACACCAAACACTTTTGGCGTCCTTTTCACGTGACTTGCTGACTTGAAGTTTCTGGAGTTTGTATCTTCCCTCCGTAACTTACATATGCTTCGAAAATATATGTATGGCAATGCATTGAAAATTATAACGAAACTAAGATGATTTTAGGCAAAGATAATTTGTAGCGCGAGCGAAAACCACAGCACTTATTTGGCGTCCTTTTATGATTCTTTAATTAACTCTTTACAATGTGCAACTCGCTGTCTTGGAATTTGTAAGTAAGTTTCTTCCGTAATACTTCGAATATTCAATGAAACGAGTTGAAATTTATTAGATTATCCTTAAAAGTGTAGAGAAAGAGTATATGAACTTTTTTGAGGCAACTTTTTCGCAACATGAATCAAAAAATGCAAAGAAAAATACCGAAATGATTTGGCGTCCTATTAACTGTTTACAATTAGCCGGGCACGACTCGATTTTTTAACTTTATACTTTCAATATGTAATCAAACGCGTTGAAATTGATGAACTAATCCTTAAACTTTAGAAAAATGCGTTTTATGAACTGGATTTGAGGCGACCTTTAGCAGCACAAGAAAACATTGAAAAAGAACGAGACAACCGAACTTTAGTTTTGGCGTCGTTTAATTACTCTTCACAATACGCAAATGCCGACTTCTACTATTCTAACTTTTCTTCTTCCTTGAACTTCGGTGCCCTTACTTCAGGAATGCGTTTGATCATGGAGTTACTATGGGTTTGATGAAGTTGATTTGAAGCGTAAAGTGCGAAGGTCCTTCATTCAATTTCAAACGAAGTCAAACAAGCGAAACTGATGCGTTTCAGCGAGCGAAGCACTCCTTGTCCAACACTAACTAGAAACTTCATTCTTATCGTGAAAACGGAACTTCACGTATTCAAATTAATCCCAACAAAAAAACTTTGACATCGAGAAGTGCGCTCCAAGTTGTCACTCGGGCGATCGTGAGTCGATTTCTGTTTGCTTAGGAACGATGAGCTCGCGGTTGGCTAACGGTAAGTTCAGAGAATACGAACGATAAGCTCGCGGTTTGGCTAACGGTAATAATCGGAGGTTGCTAACGGTAAGCTCGCGGTTTGCTAACGGTAAGCTCGCGGTCTGCTAACGGTAAGCTCGCGGTCTGCTAACGGTAAGCTCGCGGTTTGCTAACGGTAAGCTCGCGGTCTCCTAACGGAAAGCTAACGATTTTTCTAACGCTAACGCTAAACCGTTAAGTATGTTTTCCTGTGAGAGGTCACAAATATAGTGATTGTGCTGTATGGAATAATAGGCATTTGAAACCCCCATCCCTCTGTAATTTCCAATCCCTTCCATAGGGGTGGTATGCTGTGGTTAGTTTGTTCACTCTGAAAAAAAAAAGTAATTTTTAACAAAAAAACATGCACCCTAGAAGAAAGTATATTTTTTGCAGATTTCCCAGATGAGGAATTGCGCACATTGAGATGCTGTTTAGATGTAACTATTTAGCGCTTGTTGGAGGAGGGCGGAGTCCCAAATACCCTCCCAATAAAGTAAAATATTCATTGGGTATATCTTGGCAATGATGTCAATTTCTCTTATCAGACATGGTCAGACTAGCCTTCTTTGATATCAGACTAAGGGTCAATATTGGTAACCAAGTTCAACTGGAACATGTGTGTCAGTGAATAAGTGAAGATTGCTCTGCTCTAAACAGTTTTGTAGTGATGTATTGTGCACTTGTTATCTAGAGCGAACTTTCTTGTTCTTTTATCAGTAATGGTATGGGATGATCTCAAGAAAAAGTGTGTGATAGAACTGGATTTCTCTAGTCCTGTCAGGGCTGTCAAGCTGAGAAGGGACAGGTTAGTATTCAGTGTCAAATTTGTCCCAAGTACAGGGTTCCTAGGGTCCTGGAAAACCTGGGAAATGCTCAAAATTGAACATTTTGAATTCCATGGCTTGGAAAGTATTGTGCTATACTTTTGACTGTTTTTCTTGTTCCTACCATTACTTGCTGTAAGTTGATTATTTTAGCGGAGCACCATACCTAAGGAAAAAACATATAGTATACTATCGAGTTTGATTTTTGAACGTCACAGGCATTATGGATCATTTTGATGACGTCATTGATGACGTAAGGCACATGATTTTGGTGTAGAGTTCCCCTTATGGTCTTTGAAAGTTTGTCCAAGTTTGGCTTCTATAGAAGCTACCCTTCGGGAGATATGATTTTTTTCTTTATTTTTTCTGGTATTAAACCTATAGCGTACGCTGTCCGTCCGTCCGTCGTCCGTCCGTCCGTCTGTCCGTCCGTGTACACATGGGAACCCTGTGGTATGCAAAGAAAAAATATATCTCCTCAAGGGAACATGCTAAGACAACCATACTTGGGATATTTTGTCTATGCCACAAGGGGGGTGCTGTGACACGTCACGTGATGTGACGTCATCGATGACGTCATCTGTGCTTGAAAAATTATATCTCGTGAAGGGAAGACTCTAAAACAACCAAACGTGGGTAGTGTAGTCTAGGCCACCAGATGAGCGAAATGAGGTGGTCACGTGATATGACGTCATCAATGACGTCATCTATGCTTAGTCCAGGTCACCAGATAGCGAAATAAAGTGCTCACATGATTGGACGTCGTTGATGACGTCATCTATGCTTGAAAAATCAATAGCTCGAGAAGGGAAGACTCTATAACAACCCAACTTTGGTAGTGTAGTCTAGGTCACCAGTTTGAGCGAAATGAGGTGTCTCGTGATATGACGTCATCGATGACGTCATCTATGCTTGAAAAATTAATATCTCGTGAAGGGAGACTCTAAAGCACCCATGTAAACCATGTACACATGGGAATCCCTTTCATTCACACAGAAAATTTTAGAACCAAGAGCTCCGCTTTTAGCCAGTGGCTAAATCTATATATTAAAATATGGTATCAGCATGTCATCTCTAGTCTAGAATAATGTTGTGGCTATGTAAACTCATTTTCATAGTGATTAGGATAGTGCTCAATATATAAAGTTCACTGTTCTGGATACGTATCTGACTAGCCTGTGTAGCTGTAGCTGGTGGCTTTGTGTGTTTTCCAAGACAGTTTCATTGGCGAGAGCAAAGAATTGTTAACCATGTATGATAAATGGCCGGACAAATAACTGTTTTCTCCTAGCTCTCTTTCGCTTTTTGATGCTTTTTTCGGCCCTGTTCGTTGCACGGCCATTTATCAAATATCTCGCTCTTGGGTAACAATCTTCGCTCTCTCTGATGAAATCGCATACAAAATGCCAGCTATGCAGGCTAGATATCTGACTGGCTCTGGCTTCTCTCTTTAGGATTGTTGTAGTGCTGGATAACCTGATAAAGGTTTTCACATTCACTCAGAATCCACAGCAACTTCATGTTTTTGAGACGGCTAGCAATCCAAAAGGTAGGTCCACCCATTGCTGAAGACTTAAAATTTTCAGTTACCACAGGGTTCGTACACACGTCCTGGAAATCCTGGAATATCCTGGATTTTTCATTTTCTTCCTGGAAAGTCCTTGAAAGTCCTGAAATTTTAAGGAAAATCCTGGAAAACTCCTGGAAAAATGTTTCAACTCAAATGTGGTTGAATCAGTCAGGCTTTGTGAATCTGATGTTGGGCTGCAAATTATGACATCCTCCAGACTTCCTCATGTTTTTTAGAGGAGGGGAATGTCCTACCCAATAAAAACTCCTGGAAAAATAACTAAATACTTCTGGAAATCCTGGATTTTTGTGATTCAGAAAGGGTATGAACCCTGGTTACACTCCAACATGTGTTTCAGGAGAAAAAAATGACTGAACACTGACTTCCAAAAGAGTGCCCAGGAATTGTGTGATTCTTAGGATATTGGGAATGGATTATGATTGGTCATTTCTTCATTAGCTCTACAATAATGTAGTATGGAAGTACCATAGATACCACTCTGTTTCCAGGTCTATGCGTCCTATGCCCAGTAGTAACACTCATTATTGGCCTTCCCTGCCCGTAAGACTGGCCATGTACAGATTGTGGATCTTGCCAACACAGAGCGAGCACCCATGGAAAATTGCTGCTCATGAAGCAGCTATGAGTTGCATTTCTATGAATCTACAAGGAACTAGATTAGCAACAGCATCAG
This sequence comes from Scolanthus callimorphus, assembly GCA_033964015.1. Lineage (NCBI taxonomy): Eukaryota > Metazoa > Cnidaria > Anthozoa > Actiniaria > Edwardsiidae > Scolanthus > Scolanthus callimorphus. The sequence continues at coordinate 9,971,252 of CM066922.1, forward strand.
AAAAGGTACAGGCACAGAGTACTAACCTACCATCCCTTCCCCCAGAAGGGGTATATTCATTTGGCTTTGGACACCTTTTGGTAACAAACAATAGACCCTACAAAGCCCAGAACAATAAACTATACCAATTAGAAATAAGATAATTTTACAAAAAATCATGTTTTTTGTGTGTGTAATACCGCACAGAATGGGCAATTCCAGAAATGTATTGTAGCCTCACCAAGGACGCAACTATTTTTTGGACCCCCAGAGTGACATCAATGATTGATTTTAGTATTTAATTCTGTTTCTTTCTTTTTTTCAATATGATTATTCTTTTATAGGCACCCTAATCCGAGTGTTTGACACTAGTAATGGTGTCCAGCTACATGAGCTAAGAAGGGTCAGGAAGTGCCAATATTTACTGGTAGGAAGTGGGTCCTCTATTTTCTTCAATTAAACATTTCATAGAAACATACATTGCCCTTCAATATAGGCTGGCCTTACCAAATCGGCACCAATACCGTCACCTATAGTTGGTGCTTCCCTCTGGAACAACCTGCCAGTTGACCATCCTTGCGTGCCAGGGTCTTTCTCTCCCCTACCCCCCCCCCCCCCCCCCCCCCCCCCCCCCCAAAAAAAGGATATTTGATTTTTTTGCGTGCGGATTCCTGTGTTGCGGGAGAAAGAATGTGAAAGGAACTTATTCCGTGATACTGGAATCCTGTGCGCCAAAAAATAAAAAATCCAAAAACACCCACTGGAGAGCCGGCTAGCAGGCCGAATGGGCTATTGACTCAGAGGCCATGAGGGCGAGAGAATAATTGTTTTAGTCAAATCACACTATAGGTCAATTTGTATTGCAAAAAAAAATGTTTTTGTTCTGGTCATTTGCCATTTCTGGCTTTCACATCCGACACTTTTCGCTACTAGTAGGCTATAACTTATAGCCCACTAGTAGCTCAACCAATCAGAACGCAGCATTGATAAAAGACCACTAGTGTGATTTGACTATATTTGTTATGTCACTGATGTTTGTACTGTGGTAAATTAGATGTGTATGTATGTATACCGTGACTGCTCACGTCTGCAGCATTTTTGCCAAGGGTCCGGTTGTTAATTCTCTGTTTCTGATTCCTGTTTTGTCTTCCAGCATAAATTTTAACCAAGATTCCGAGCTACTGTGCGTATCAAGTGACCATGGGACAGTGCATATATTTGCAGTAGAAGATCCTAAAAAGAACAAGCAATCGAGGTAGCTTATATGTATGTCAATATGTCAGTTCAAGACCACTATATAATACCACCCAATCAGGCCTACAAGCAAGGGACTACAAGCAAAAAAGTATCCTGTCTGCAACTGAAAAAAAGGGGCACAGTGGGTGTTTGCATTCCCTTGGCCACAGCCGCTTTCAACGTCCAACCGATACATACCTGAAATGTTCCTGTTTTCTGTTCAAAATTCAAGTTTTTGTTTTTTTCTGTTCCATCTAAGCAAATGTCTGAGTTATTTCCAGGGCGTAGCTGGGCATTTTTCACCTTTAAGCCCACCCCAAAATTTGTTGACTTATGGTAACCAAAAATTTACCCCCATGTAAAAAATAACTTTATGTGGACCCAATTTGATGCACCACCTAAGAAACTGCCTCTCAGTGGCTACAAAACGTGAACTAGTTCTTTTACTTCAGTCCTTAAAGGAATATGACCAAAAATTTGTTAATTCCGTGCTTAACGGGATTAAAGTCTATGCACCTGATTTCATCACATACCGTCACCTTCTCAGACATCTTGGACACTCTAGCAGTTTCTATAGTCTTTGAGAGAAATAAGTTATGCCGCTCTCATAAATGACACACTTAAATGATAACGACAAAAAGGCGAAATGGGACTTGACATGTATGGCTTTAGTAATTGTGAGAGCAACGGCGAAACTAGGACACATGTATTGCATGTTTCCCCCTAGTGGCTAACTAGAAAACATCGTACGCGTGTGTCTTGGACACATACAATGTGTCTTGTCTTGCGAAGAAACATTTCTTTGTGTCCCGGCTACAAAATGTGTCGCGCGCAACAATGTGTTTCTCGCGCGGCTAAACCGGAAACACGAACGAAATGTGTCCGGCTACAATGTTACGCGCGACATGTGTCCTATTATACTAGTTTAGCCAGGGCTTTACCTGCATCTGCAGCGATGACTTCTTTGAGGACATGTATTATGAAATACAAGTGTACTATCAAAATTGCAACGAAGTTTTTTTCTTATTTTTCAGCCTTGCGTCGGCGCACAGTTTTCTTCCTAAATACTTCAGCTCCAAGTGGAGTTTTTCACGGTTCCAAGTCCCTGGTGATCCGCACTGTATATGCGCCTTTGGAGCCGAGAAAAACACTGTCATCGGTAAGTAAGAAAAGCTAGAGCTCTGCATCAATGGCTTTCACCAGAGCCTGCCCCCCCCCCCCCCCCCCCCCCCCCCCGTCAAGTGACGAGCCGAGGAAACGAAAACAATCTCGTACCCGGAGCCCGTCATCTTTTGGCCAGCGGCAAGATTCAGGGCTCTAGGGGAATCGATTTTTTTTAAACCCAGATTTGAAGGTTGTATGAAAGTTCGTTACATTCTTGACCTACCACGCATGCTCACACATCTGATTCCCCCAGAACCCCGAATCTTGCCGCTGGCCAAAAGATGACGGGCTCTGGGTACGAGACTGGAACGAAAAGCGCGCGCGAGCATGCGCAATGCAGTTCTAAGGAATGACCTTAACATTCGGTGGTTTTATTTTTTTCCCAGCAATCTGCGCAGATGGCAGCTATTATAAATTCGCTTTTAACCCCAAAGGAGAATGCACGAGAGATGCTTATGCACAATTTTTACAAATGACGGACGGCGATTAGAAAGACGGCTCCACAGGACATAGTTATATTATATTAAAATTACTCAAGAAATCCCAATCAAATTATGTGGACAATAACAGATGCAGGCCAAGAGAGCACGAAGAAAGCCATCCTAGAAGCTATTCTCTCCTAGGTGAGCCAAGCACTGAGAGCGCGTGGACTATGGTTGACCTGTGGCAAAATAGCCTGAATTTCAGTCGTCTTTTCTTCCTACACTCCAGCGTTGCGGGAGAAAAAACGTTTTTTTTTTTCGAAAATAGACCTTTATCACGTTATTACGGCTTAATATTATCTTATAGTTATCAGAAAACCAGTATTCAATTCAGCATATCCGTATTGAGTAAACTTGCAAAGTTTGGTGAAAATGGGTTGAATACTGACCGTGATAACATATTTTTAATTAATTATTTTTTATGCTGGTAGCGTATCAGCCTTGTTTTGATGTTTTTGTCCAACAGTTCTTTGTAAAACAAATTAGTCAGGAAGCTAAGTTTTGAAAATTCATATCTCAGCCAGTTTTCGGGTAATTCTTCCCTAACTTTGCAGTTTTACTAAAACGGAGGTGTGCTGAATTTAATACTGGACTTAGTTTCCTGATAGCTATAAGATATTATTTAGCCTTTAACGTGATAAGGGTGAATGCGACCAAAACAGTCACCACCACTGTATTTTTATCTCTGGCAATTTAATTTGATAGAACAACCTCTCTAGGATAAATACTTTGACAAACCAAGGTTTTCAACTTGGTGACCACTTTTAGAGCGGATTTCACATGACTGTCAACACTTGTTATGTAATTGCGATTGCTTTTCGTTCTCATTGGCTACTCGTTTTTCTCAGCCAATCAAATTCTGTAGTAAATACAATTGCATAATTACTTAGTAATTGGTTCGGCTTGTGATTGGCTGAGTGAAAAGCCATTTAGGAGCAAGTGGTGATTTCTCTCGATTCTGATTGGCTAGTGATTGCTCAATTGCAATTGTTTTCACGATCTATCATGATTACGTGCCAACTAGCGACTTGGCTTCACGGACCGTGTCAGTAAAGGCTGATTCACACACGAACGCAAGCGCAAGGATATCAAACTCATACATTTCCCTCTTGTCGTTCACACTAGAACGCAAGCGCACGAAAATCGAGACATTTGCTCGCTTGCGTCTAGTTTGAATAAAGTGGACGCAAGCACAAGCAACTCTTCAATGTTGATTTTAGGTTGTGCTTGCGCTTGCGTCGCTATGATTTACATTTGCCTTGAGCTTGTGTGAATCACGCTTGCGTCCTGCGCTTGCGTCCCAGTGAAAACCAGCCTTAAATGAGTGAAGCTTGAAGACTAAGTTACCCATGAATGGACGATTGGATACCCTAGGAATAAACATGACCATACTTTGGAAACGGCCAAGTGCTATCTTACATGTACTACCGAAACAGGTAGAGCGTTTATTCGGCTCGAGAAAAAACGCTCGTCTCCAGACAAAAACGTTGGCGAGTCTGATTGCATTCCTTCGCACGAAATCAATTATGCGTTGTCGCTGCCACAGAAAATCCTTAAGAATTTGGGAAATAACACACTGATTTGTATTTCTTACCTCATAAAATCAGTAGAAAACACGGGCAGATGGCTTTTTTGTGTTTGAAGTTTGAAAATTTTCCAAATTCAAATATTTGAGTTGCACGCATCGCTGACCTCAGTAAAGGAATTCAAACTAAATCGTGAATGATTGTTGTTTAGAAACGAGTGTTTTTTCTCGAGCCGAATAAACGCTCTACCCGTTTCGGTATATCCACTCCTTTCGACTCATTTAAAAATTGCTGACCAATTGGCTAAAAACATTTTGCGTCGAGTTACTCACAGGAAATGCTGAATAGACTAGTTAAACTGGTTTTGCCCCTGCTAGATTATAGAGAGTTTTATTTTTGTACGAGAGCATAAAGGAATACAGGCTGCGCGATATATAGTACATCCTGTGTAGAAAGTTCAGTGAAGACGCTGAGTGAAAACTAGGAATTGATACAGGGCTAACCTCGACTTGAATTTGTTTTTAAAGTCTGTCTGTGTCTTTGAAATAAAGTTACAAGTTTAAATAGTAACTGCATGAAAAACAAAGAAACAGAAACACCGACATGGGCGCTGAGCATACTTGTTTTTTTTTTTTTATTATGCATAGAGCGTGTTCAGATGAGCGTAGAAAAACTAAACACAAAATTAAATACACTTAGCCAATCAGAAACGAAACCCATTCAAAAACCAGCCAATCAGAATAAAATCCATTCAACAATCAGCCAATTAGAAACGAAATCTGTTCAACGTCCAGCCTATCAGAAATGAAACCCATTAACAGCCAGCCAACCAGAAACGAAACCCATTTAACAACCAGCCAATCAGAAACGAAACCCATTTAACAACCAGCCAATCAGAAACGAAACCCATTTAACAATCAGCCAATCAGAAACGAAACCCATTCAATACAGCATTTGGTCGTGACCCAAGATAACATCGACGATTGCGGAACTAAACGCAAGTTATCCTGTTTGGTTGTGTTCGTAATCTGATTGCCTGGGAGACTAAAGTCGTGACTCGCCAATCGAGACACGAAAAGACGCACGACTAGAGTACGGTACGACTAGAGTGGCGCAGTGTGTTTGTGCACGGCACACTGTGCGTACGGTCCTGAAGCACACTCTTCACGAATATTTTTTCTTTGACAATTTTCCCTTGACAAGGAAACCTTTTACCGTGTAGACGAGCAACAAATTTTTGCCGGAAGTGATCTGGTTTTAAGCGCCAACGATGATTAGGTCAGCAGACATACAAACACAAAATGGAAGAAATAGCTCGCGTAGACGGAGACCGTCATCTTGGTCGCGGTCCAGCCGTGAGTGCATATGAGGATTGGAAACAAGTGATGACGTCATGAAAAATTGAAATTGTTTCTTTGACGGCCGTCGTGACAAGTTTTATTTGTCAAATAAAAGCTAGACATGCTACCTTTTCAGCAAGGATACTCGTCAACAAAAAATTGTCAAGTTGGTATCGTCTACACGAGGAAAAAAAATGTGAAGGAAAAATTGCTCGCGTAGACGGCGCTTTGTTAGGAACTTTAAATCTAATTTACATTCGCTCATCTGAAGTCCGCTCTAAGGCCCCGTCCACACTACGCCGGCTAAATTTGAAAACGGCTAATTTTTTATACGGTTGTGCCTTCCGTCCACACTAAGCCGGCTAAATTTCCCACCGAAAACGGAGGTTTTCGAAAACGCTACCGAAAGTGGCTAAATTTGAAAACGCCGGCTACGCGTTTTAGTGTGGACGGCGAAAACAGATCTTTTCGAAAACGATGACGTCGTACCACTGCACGTCTGTGAGGAAATTATGACCGCGGGCTCTCGTTTTTCTTTTTCGCACATGCGCTTAGCTGACGTTCTTGTGCGTTTTCACATTTAGCCGGCGTAGTGTGGACAGAAAATATTTGTTTTCGTGTTCCGTTTTCGTGGCAAATTAGCCGTTTTCAAATTTAGCCGGCGTAGTGTGGACGGTGTCTAAGTACCTCCCCGTGAAAAAGTAGCGTGATGTCTGTCCCTGCTGTCTCTGTTCAGCAATTTCATCTAGTAATTGGAAATTAAATTATTCAGTACAATTATGGATACTGATAATTATACAACAACACTAGTAAATCGCGCGCTCTGATTGGTCGAGCCATGTTGCTATAAGAGTACATATATAAGGTTGACATGTTGCTATAAGAGTACACCTATAAGGTTGACAAAAATCCCTATTTGTTGTTGTATTAAACAAATAGTCTTGTTTTTTGTGCGTATGCACAGAAGACGTCACAGAATGTCGTGAACAACAGTCACGCAACTCGACTGCGTCTCGTTGCGTACGTTTTTGTTCATGACATTCTGTGACGTCATCTGTGTATCTATCACAGTGCACACGCACGCAAAGCGAGATCTATTTGTTAAATAGATCGGAAAATAAAGACTTCACTGCAAGATTTTGTGATGAGTTTATTGTGGTGAATTGTGCACTTGATAATATTTACAATAAAACCCTCGTAGACTCAGACACTCAATTCGTTGTTTTCGCTGCGCTATTACGAGAACATATCAGGAATGGTGTCGTACTCGTCAATGCCGACGTGTGCGTAACGCGGGCTACCTGTGTTGCTAGTTCCGAGCCCTTTACGGCCAAAATAAAGATGGCGGCCTACAAAACCAACATTTCTCTCCAAGAACTGCAAGTTTTGACTGAACTTTCCGGTCAATGGCGTAGGAAATAAGCTTAGTCATACTTATGGATTCCAAATATGATAAGTTGAAGCGTCCATATAAGGAAATTTTTGAAAGCGACACGTTTGAACATGAACTCGTAACATTAAAGAGCCCGTGTTAGCGTCCTGGAATATCCTGGATTTCCTTCCTGGAAAGTCCTGGAATGTCAAGGAAAATAATGGAACACGATGGTTATAACGTAGCTAATTTCCTCCAGTTGGACAGCTTTCATACGAATTACGCTCATAACGTTTTAACACGTAGCGCAAATGAGCTATAACTTGGCAGGTGAGCAGCCCAGGGATTGCCAATCAAAAATATGATGACACGGTTTGATTGATTGACAATGTGACGTCATAATCACCGTGGGAACATAGCCCAAAATATTTTAGTTAGGAAATCGGCTATGCAATCAGTTTCTATTTAATCGTAACAGTAAATGAACGACTGTATCGAAAACCGGACTGAATTCTGATAAAACCGAGAGAAGTTATGACTAATTAAAAAAGTTCAAATTTCCCGCTTTGATGGTCAATTTGACCATATATGGTAAAAATTCGGCGATTTAGAGAGGGCGCTGCTTAAATCTGTTGGAGACATACGTTTCAGATATAGGAATGTCTCAAAATTTGTAGTTACTTTGACTTAGTCATCTGATACTTTAGACGTCGTATTACGTCAGTATGACGTCTTCTAACATGCAATTTTTACGTCAAAGTGACGTAAACAAGGTATCGAGTTTCATGCCAAAGTCAAAGTAACTACAAATTTTAAAATATTGCTATAACTGCTTGAAACAACATCATAGGAGTTAACGCGTTGACGTTTAAAATCGCCGAAATTTTACCTTATATGGTCAAGGAACAATTAAATTCCAGAGATTCCGGCGGGAGCTTCAAAATCCCGATTTCTTAATAACTTTTGATCTATATGTTCGATTTTAATGAAGTTTTCGGTTTTGGAGTCGGCTTAGTGGTTAGAACATTTACCAACGTTTAAAATGGTTGATATACAAATTCCTAACTTTGGCGCCATTTTCAACGGCCTGTAGTGACGTCACGTTGTCAGTCATCATCTTCAGATTTCCATCAATCGAAACATCTTTCCAGATACTAATACCTTGCCAAATTTGACATAAATCGGATAAATTCCCAGCTCTCTGCATAGCGAGATGGAGGAAAATGATCTCGTTTAGGCCATCGTGAAAACTCCTGGAAAATTTTTCAACTCAAATGTGGTTGAATGAGTCAGTTTCGTGAATCTGATTTTGGGCTGCAAATTATGACACCAGCACTGTCATCATACTGCATCAAGACTGAATAGATATGGGTCCACTATTCTCTAAATGCTCTATATTCTTTACATCAGCCGATGGAAATGGATGCTTTCTCCGACTTGCTATGCTGTCAAAATGGCGGCTGACACAGGCTCTTGTCAGAGTTTCTGATGTTAATGAATCATGCAAACTCGGAGGTGGAAGATGAATGAATTATATATTACGGCTGTTAAATGGGGAATTATGAATTATTGGATTCAGTTTTAGGGGAATTACGAATTATGAAGATTGTCAAAAAGAATGAATTATATGAATCCCGAATGAAAATTATGCATTATGGATGAAATGAGTTCTGGATTATTTGGGAAAAAATGAGCTGGAATAATAATGAATTATGGCTTGCAAATAATTCATTTTCCACCCCCGATGCAAACAAAGCAATGCATTGTGGGTAGTTCGAGAGCCCCTTTCATGAAAACCTTTCTAAAGTTGATTTGTATCGCATACAGCTATTTCAATAAAGATTGTCGGATTTGTGAGTGCTTAAGCCGACGCGTCCAGACCCAAAGGCAGTATGGGTAGAAAATAAATATCCTATTTTGATGATGCCTCACTGGTCTGACTGGAAGAATTCAAATTCTACAACACAGTGCTTTGTTTGAGCTAGCGATGTCCAGTAGCAAGTGGCGTACTCAAACAGTAGCCGATTGAAGAATTCCTTCCCAGACAACTTTGCGATCTGGGCGCGTATGGCTTCCGACTACGTTTATTGAAATAGTAAACCATTTTCACTGGTCTCATTGTGCTTATAAAGTTATGGGAGGAGACCTGGCGGTGCAGTTGAATGCGAGGACGACACACAAGGGTGGGAGGGTGGGAATCAAACGGAGCACCACCAGGTCAGCAGAATGAGACGTAAAAGCGCCGCGACTAGTAACCCAGGACCAAGAGCAACTCCTTGCCACGGGAGTAACGAGGAAGTGATAATTATATTCATGAGTTTCTTCCTTATATACGCATTAATTAGACCAGTGGAAATAGCTGTGTACTGATGTACCAAAGTTGTGTTGGTCTGTTGAGTGGACTAAATATTATTGTGCAAACAGTGTATGTGGGGAAGGGGAGGAGGACTAACTGATGAAAATTAGTCAAAAGGTTGCAGGGTGCAAGCGTCCTACCCTACCCTCTATGAATATATGGATTGCACGTGCAGAGTACAGCCCATCGCTCGTGCATGATCACAAAGCCCTGCGGCCGAAGTGCGTGTTTGTGGATGTTGTCTGTTCAGACACATTATGGTAACAAGATGGTGAAAATGGATCAATTTACTACCGGAGCCCATCAACAGGAAACTCAGCTCCATCTACTATTGCTGGTTTGCACGTGACGTCATTGGCAGCCATGTTGGTGTACAGGAACAAAATAAAGTTCATTTGTTGCCCTTTGTTCTGTACACCAACATGGCCCCGCACTTTTGTGATTTTATTCCCAAAGGAATGAGTGCAAACCAAGAATACCGCCCGAGCCCTCATGGATGAGATGTTACTACTTGTAGACCGTCACGCCTTTCGCTTTTTGAGTCCGCCGTCGACTCTAAAATTGATCGCGTGATCACATTTTTATGTGCCACGTGATTAACAGTTGTTGGTGAAGCTTTGTTGGAAAGCAGTAAAACAATGTGGCATGTGGCACCCCAGAATCTCAAAGTTAACTGATCACGTGGTACATAAACATCGCATCACGTTACATAAAAGGCGATCAATTTGAGAAAGCTGTCGGCGGGCTGAAACATCGGCAGGTGACTGTATACACCTTACCATTGTATGCATTGCTACGCGACCTCAAAATTCAATGTTGCGATGGGCGATTGGCGATTTTTAGCCGTCAATCAACCCAAAACGCTGGATTCGGCCACTTCAGCGGGCCGACATTGATTGCAAAATCAAACCAAAATGGTTTAATTTAAGCTATCCTTTGGCTTCCTTGACTCGAATGTTTAACTTTCCGGTTCAAGAAAATTGACAACAATTTTCTTGCGTAAAATCGCCGCTCGCCCAACAGTGAATTTTAAGGACGCGTAGCAATGCATACGGTGGTAATACAAAAAAGGTTGCTTTGGGGTTTGGTCTTTGGTCTTTGAATTATAGTGCGAAACAAAGGAGTTTTTGCTTCAGTGACCACGAAACAAAGGCGTTCAATGACCAATGACCAAAGCAACCTTTTCTGAGGTGTAAACGGTATGCTGGGAAAGAGTAGCACATTGGTACCCGATATCAGGGACGTCAACCCCAGGACTTCAAAAATCTGGAGACCGCATTGAAATGGTGAAATTTCCTGCAATTCTCCAGGGAGAAATACAGCAAATGTAAGGCAGCAGTCTTGAATTGTTCCCAGGAGACGAAGTGGAAAATCTTGAGTTGACGTCCCTGCGATATGTAACGATTTTCACAAGAACAACAACGTTCAAATGCAACAAACATTCGACATGCAACAGTGTTGAACTAGTATAGAAGACATTGAACCTTCGCCTACTCTCCTTTCTATAACACTACTCTACTTTCACAGCTTATTGCTATCTAGCGGAACTAACACGCGGTCGGAGGCGCAGAAGCGGAGCTCCATTGCTATATTTAGGTAATTCAGGGTTCGTACGGCTCATGGAGAACCTGGAATTAGTTCTGGATTTTTATTGTACTCCTGCAAAGTCCTTGAAATTTCTGGAATTTCGAACAAAGTCATGGAAAACTCCTGAAAATTTTAATTAAACGAATTTCATCATTCACAAAACTCAAGAATCTTATCATTCTAAAAATCGTTTTCACTAAGCTTTGAAACGTTATGGAAAATGGATAGACTTTCAAGAGTGGATTAACAAGAGTTAGAATCTTTCGTACAGTAATTGTCCACATCACAGTCAGAAAAGTGTCTATTTTAGATTTGAATTTCGCGCGCGAAAGTATTCGAATGCTCAGGTTCGAATGCTCGTATATACCCAACACACAACATAATTATCACAAGCAAGCTGAAACCAGCCAGAGAAGGAAATCTAAACAAACACAAAGAATATAAAGAAAAATGCTGCCCCGAGTGGGAATCGAACCCACGTCCTAACTTTGTCAATAACTTTGCTAATATTTACCCAAATCAACTCAAATTTTCGGCTTTTTCTAATTTCGGCAAGCTCTTTTCAAATATGGTATTTCATTTTATTAGGATCAAGATTAAAAATGTCACGCAACACCTGCAAACTCCCCATTATGGCAGTTATTACAAATGTGGCACAATGTTATTACAAATGTGGCAGTTATTACAAATGTGGCACAATGTTATTACAATTGTGGCAGTTATTACAAATGTGGCACAATGTTATTACAAATGTGGCAGTTATTACAAATGTGACACAATGCTATTACAAATGTGGCAATTATTACAAATGTGGCAGGTTATTACAAATGTGGCCTCAACAGGGTGGATCTCACAACTGTTTGCGCGTAGCTGCTAGCCGGCTCTCCAGTGGGTTTTTTCCGATATTTGATTTTTTTGGCGTGCGGGATTCCTGTGTCACAGGAATCCCGCACGCCAAAAAATCAAATATCCGAAAAAACTCTGGAGAGCCGGCTAGCCGGCTAGACTCATCTCGGCTCGCTTTGGTGTTCCTTTTGAGAGGTCGACTTGTGGCAAAGTCTAGAAATGGGACTGACAAAGCTGAGCGTACGATCCCTGTAACTGTATTCTGTGCTTTCTTATGTTCTACTGGCTCGTGTGAAGTGGCATACGCAATGTGATCGGCCTTTTAACCTGCAATTAAAAGGAAACAAAAGGCTACATACTAAGCAATGTGACAAATGTGTAAGTTCTCCTGGAAAAAAGCAACAAATCAGGTTTTGCCAGCAGTTTGGTGAAAAGACCTGTTTCGTTGCTCACGTGTTTAGAAATGACAGAACACGATGTTTAATCGATCAGAGATCACAAAAATGTGATTCTTGAAATTTCGCCATCGTCGCTTTTTAGGTGTGCTAGTTCCTCTTCCCCAAAGTGATAAAATAGAAGATTTGTCTGTGTTTGTTCGCCTGGTGTGAAAAGGTCGCACTTTGGTCGACTTGTTCGTCTGGACGGACTAATCGTCTTCGAAGACAGACAAACAGAGAAGAAACTTAGACGATTTGTTCGTCTGAAAATTTGTTTGTCCCTTTTTCACATCAAACGGTTTCTTCATCTTGAAACGTTTGTCCTTCAAGACGATCTGTTCGTCTCTAGTGTGAAGATGGACAATGTCAGAGCTGGGTACACAGGTTTTTCGGGATGCGAGATTGGGCCTTTCTTAAGATCGGGATACGCAGGAAAGCGACAAAAAAGCAGGCGAGATTCGGGATTCCGATTGGCGGGATGCGAGATTTTTCATAATCCATTGCGCGGCGGGATATAAGATTTGAGCTTTCTTGTGGCGGGATTCATAACTGGAGATATCAGTGATCCTTAGGCAGTATAACGTCATAAACATGTAACCGAAGAAGTCCAAAATGAAGAATCGTCATGTAGGTCTAACGTAAGTTTATAATACGGTCCGTCCGAAACACAAACTAATATCAGAACACGGGCAATTTGATTTTTCCGGTTTATTTTCAGCTCAATTTTTTTGCCCTTAAATTCATCCATTTTAAACAGTTTTATATGAAGTTATTGCAGTTCTCAACGACCGGGATCGGGATACAAAAAAAAAGCGCCGGGATAGCGCGATTTAGAAAAATAATTGGTCGGGATAACGGGATCTGGGGACCCTATTGTGGACCAGTGTGGACCTCTTTGGGTTAACTCCGGTGTAATAACCATTCCCAGAGGACACCTTTGTGTTCAGTTCTTATTTCATCCTGATTCGTTCTACCAAACAAAGGAAGCTTTGTGACGCAGTTCGTGCGCACTTACAGGTTATTACACCGGAGATAAGCCTCCTCTTTAAAGAGCCCTTGTCCGTCACTCCTTTGTTATTGTTTTCGTTTGATATTGGAAGACGAATTACGTGTAGGAGGGGGACATTGGGGTTGGCGGTTCCGCGGTTTTAGTTTTTATTTGCGTTTTTTCGGTTTTCTTACACTTTCAATGCGGTTTCACGGTTTTAAAAAAGCCTGCGGAGCACGGTTTTGACATTTTTCAATCACGATTTTTCGGATTTTGTCTGCTATGACCGCCTTCTACTCCCGTCACTTTTTCTAAAAGAAATCTAATTTGTGAATTTCGGGTTTCGGTTTTGATACGATTTTGTGTGCGGTTTTGTGATTTTGATGTAATTTTTGGGCGTTTTTTTGCGGTTTCTGTACCTCCCCAATGTCCCCCTCGTGTAGAAACTCAAAATAAACATCTACAAACGAAGTTTCAGGATTGATTTACCAAATTCAATCGAGAACATTGCTCGTCGGCTCTAAATCAGCCGATGAAAATTGTTGCACTACGCTGTCACAACAAAATGGCGGCTCTTTAAATACACAAAGATAGACACCTGCAGGGCCGGTTCCTAGAGTGTCAGATAAGAGTTATCAGTAAATAAACGCTTATCCAATGGATAAATCCTGAAATCCTATACAACAGATAGCTTTTATCCGTGGATAACTTTATCCAACCTTTCAGGAACTGGGCGCTGGTATAATACCTTGCTACGGGAGCTCGTGCCACTTGGCTATGATATTCCACGTATGCCCATTTTTCTTAGAGATATCACAGGCGGTTGCTGATGAGGAAAACGCAATACAATAAATAGAGAATAATACTACATGGAAAGTGTGCGTGTAGGGAATACCCCTCTGTAACTGACCCGACAAAACGCGACCCGACAGTAATTTTGACCCTACCCGGTCTCCCCGAGACTCGACGAATTTTCTGAATTGACCCGGACGTTTTTTCCCTTCCCCGGTGCGAAATTTGAGTGTTTACCAAGTTTTACGTACTATAGAAATTACGTTCTTTAGAAATCGATATAAAAGACGTTAAAAGAGAAGCTGATAAATACATTGCATATAAGGACTGCATTTTAAAGTGGAAACTCAAACAGCACTGCATACCAAAGAACTTGTCGGAACTTTTGGAAAATGACGCGCAGAATTTTTAGTCGGTGAAAAAATGAGCTGACCCGATGAAGATTTGTCTCACCCGATAGCATTTTCCTGAAGAACCCTGAAGGATCTAGATTTCGTCGGGTCTGTTACCGATGGGTGTTAGGGACTTTACACACGAGTTTGTTCGTGTCAGAAATCATACGAGCGGGGCTATGCGACGCGACTAAGGTTTCTGATACGAACAAACGAGCTCTCGTACCCAGAGCTCCCCGTCTCCCCGCGAGGGAGGCTCTGGTGACAACCATTGACGCATGCGCGAGATTTAATACAGAGCAGTTAGGGGAATAACTTTCTGCGCATGCCCCAACGTTCAAAATCAGCCAATCAGCGGTCGCCACCAGAGCCTCCCCCGCGAGCCGTGACGAACTAGGGAGCTCTGGGTATGAGAATGCGTTGAAACCTGGTAGAGTAGATTTTAGATGAGTGTTAAAACTAAACGTAAAAACAAAACCACTAGCCAATCAGGAGCGGAAGCCATTCAACAACAAACCAATCAGGAGGCGAAGTAAGTCAGACTTGCGTTTAGTCATGACGTGAGCAATAGCGCGTTTTGATTTAGTTCGCAATTTGATTGGCTGAAAGACGAAAGCCTTTGCTCTCCCCTACTCTGATTTAAGGCCATGTTACGCGAAGCAATTTTTCTTGCAACTCGCAGCACAACGATGACGAATTAAAAACCATTGCGCGTTGCCGCGGGATGTTACATGCTCGCAATATTTTTTGCAACGAGCAATGCACCCGCATGGAAAATTTTAAACTACTGGCTTACTTTCGGCGGTCATCTGAAATCTGCTTTATGCAAGCACTTGCAACAGATCTCCTCACTCAGCATAAAGTAGCCTGAGTAGCAAAGCGTTTCCGTGTGTTTTCAGAGAAGAGATACCCAGAGAAAAAGAGGAGAAAGCGGCGAGATTGAGTTCGACGAGCCAGTTTTTTCCCGCGCGATAATTGGGCGAGCGCAACAAAGGACTTCTTTGGGTTTCTCTTCCCTGAAAACATACAGGAACGCTTGCCACAACGCTAGTCCAGTCCCTGAACTCTCCTTCGCGGCTCGGTTGTTGCCTGTGGTCACCGAAGGAAAGTCCAGAAGCCTTTGTATGCGCATGCGCTAGATCTGACCAAGAACTTGGGTTTTTTCGTTAGTGCGCATGATCCAAATACCGTTGTCGGAAATTGACTGTTGGCTACATGAACTTTCCCCATCAAGACAGGACGACCTTGTGACGGCCGTAACCGCGGACATTCAACAAACAATCTCCGGCAGCGGTGTTTGGATCATGCGCACTAACGAAAAAACCCAAGTTCTTGGTCAGATCTAGCGCATGCGCATACAAAGGTTTCTGGACCCTCCTTTCAGCGACAGCAGGCCACAACGGAGCCGCGAAGGAGAGTTCAGGGACTGGACTAGCTACAGCGCAGGCTACTCCCAAAGCGGAAACCCGTGTGCCCAAGCCGCTCCCCACCTACCTCCATACATGCCATTGAACTGGTCATCCCCGTGAGGGGTGTGGTCAGTGGTGATGTAGGATAGGTGGCCAAGTTGCTTTCCAGGGATTTTCCCGGATTTTGCATTAGCGGCGTCGAACTCTGTGGGACTGATGGGACTGCATAACGACATGCCATCGCTCGGACATTCGTAACGGCTGCCTTTCTCTCCTACACCATACAAAAGGCTTTCGCTTGGAAGCGCGAATATGATGTTCTTGACTCGATGGTCCCAAACTGGAACAGACAAAATGAACTGTTCATCAGGCAGAAGTAGTAACTCTTTTATATAAGAACCACGTTTAATTAATAAGAACGTAGATTGAAGCTGAGATTTGGTAAAATAGAGCCGATTTCGTATGACTGTGAAAAGTGCCGCGACAAAGTTGTGCCGCGCCGCGACCGTGACCGTACCGCGACTAATCCATTTTATTCCGTATCTACAGCAGGCCAGGTTCCGTGCCGCGATCGCGACCGCGACCGTGCCGCGACTAATCCATTTTATTCCGTATCTACAGCAGGCAGGCCAGGTTCCGTGCCGCGACCGCGCAGCGCCGTGTCACGGCACTTGCCACAGTCATACAAAATCTGCTCTAGAGCAGATTTCGTATGACTGTGAAAAGTACCGTGACACGGCGCGGTACTGTCGCGGTGGGGGTACGGAACCTGGCCTGCTGTAGATACCGAATGAAATCACTTAGTCGCGGCGCGGACACGGTCGCGGAGCGGTACAACTTTGTCGCGGAACTTTTCACAGTCATACGAAATCTGCTCTATTTTATATATCGCGGTCGCGGTTGCGGTCGCGGTAGCGGTCGCCTTCTCCGCCTGGTGGCATCGACACGACTTTCCGCCGCGGGCTTTCGACACGACAAATCATGGACAACCAATCAGACTGTTTTGTCGCGGCACGATAAGTACTTGCCACGAGCGCCAATACCAGGCACGGCAATGAAGGATGGTCAATCAAATTGCATAGTCGCGGCAGAAAATTACGGTTTTCACGAGCATCAGGAGCATAAACGGAGATACCGGCTTAAAAAACAGAAGCGGAAGAAGAACGGAATTTTGATAATCCTACGTCTATACTTCAGTTGTGTGATACTCTCTGTATGACTCTGAGCATGCGTACAAGCGGTTTTCACGTGACGTAAGGGGGAGACTTAGGGCCATGCAACCTCGTCCCCAGGGTCTTCTCGGTCATTTTTCAAAATGGCGGTTGACTCGGGAGAAGACGCTGGGGGAGGCTGAGTCACATGACCGCTTCGAAACAAAGGACAAACCTCGTTCTCATGTCCTCAAACAGTGGTCATGTGACTCGGCCTCCCCCAGGGTCTATTCCCGAGTTACCGACGAGGTTGAGGGCCATGTTACACGAGAAAATTCTACTTGTAGCTCGCAACGCAACGATGACGAATTAAAAATCATTGCGAGTTGCCGAGGAATGTTACGCGATCGCAAAATTTTTTGCAACTTGCAACGCACCCGCATGCAAACTTTAAATAACAGGGGCACTATCAAAATCAAGCGCGCTGATTGTGCCCATTCAGGGAACCCATTGCGCGATAAATTGCCAAGATATGCTACACGAAGCAACTTCTCTCGCCACGTTGCGAAAAGTAAGACTTGGTTCTACATTTTCTGCAACTCGAAACGCAACAAAATATTGCACTGCAGGGGGATGTTACACGCGCGCTTTTCGCTGCAACTCGCAACGCAACAAATATCGCAACAAGTATTTCGTCTCCGCTTTCGCTTCCGTCGCTCGTGAAAATCAGGCTTAATTTAGACTTCTGATTTTAATTAATTAAAATTAGTGCTTACACCGCCTGAACGATGATCCGTCGTCAGTCGAGAGAACACAGGGCTTGTCCATTGGATTCCTGTATAAAATATATTAATAGGGGGTAGTGGTGTTTGTATTTCTGTGTCGACTTGCGTTGGGCCAACACATCGCCAAATTATGAAAATTTCCAGTTTTGTTCGTTTTCCAAATTTACGAAATATTAAGGATCCGTCTTATCCTACCCATAATGCACTGCTTCACCGCCATTTTCGATATCAGAGACTTGACAAAAAGTGTCCAGGTTAAAGCATTTTACTGTACAAGCGCAAGAAAACTCGTAGTAGTAGAATTCCTTTGCATTAAGCAGAGTTTCTGATGCAATTCGTGCGAGCAAAAACAAAGCAATGGATCATTTAAGGATCAAACCAAGTCATGAAATGCACTAACATTACTGACAATAAAGAAGCTGCAGTTTCTTAGGCCCGTTTCAAACGTCGATCTTTTGCCGCGTCGGATCTAATTCAGACGACTAGTTTTCTCTATTTTACAGGCAAAGGAAAAATAAACAAGGAAAACAAACTTTACATTTCATGATATTCGGCTATGGTTCAGCTAGATTTACCTTTTGTACTAAACAAGTGTCCTCTAAGTTGGAAATAAAATGTCTAACAATTGGATTTGACGCGGCAAAAGATCGACGTTTGAAACGGTCCTTAATTTCTCTTGTCTTCTAAACGCCAATCAACATTTTGGATCAGGAGTAATTTTTGATTTCGTTGTAAACGTTTCACCATAAATCCCAACATCAGGCTTCGCTTTCCACCATGGGGCAAAACACGCCTCGTTTGGCCTCGTTTCCACGCTGACTAAGTCGGCTGAAAATTTCTGAAGATGGCGCTTTGTGACAAAGACGAACGGGGCTATTCAAGCTGTAAGCGCGCGCGCTCAGACCTGCCCTAGCCGTCTCCCACACATTCTCGTACCCAGAGCTCCCGGCTCGTCATCTCGCGGGGAACGCTCCATTCTCGTACCCAGAGCTCCCCGGCTCGTCACCTCGCGGGGGACGCTCTGGTGACAGCCACCGACGCATGCGTATAGGAAAATGGTGGTTTTATGCCTCATAATTACTTTGGAGCGTTCAAGTCGAAGGCATAGGTTGAAAAGACGACTAGGGAACGAATGCCAGTGTTATTTTGACAAATACTGTTTTATGTGCACGCGTGCTCGCCATTTCAGCCAATCAGCGAAGGCCCTCAAATGAATGTCACCAGAGCCCCGGGGGAGCTCTACGTTTGAGAATGTCTCCCACAACTAGCAGAATGCACAGCAGCCGAGCACCGCGCGTGCGTTATATTCTCGACTTGCGTGAACTTGCGTTTCGTTTGGCCAGGGCTTTACTCTTTCTAATTGACTCTATTTATTGAAGGCTCACCTGTCAAAGGGGAGGAAACACGCGTACAGATGGCTATTCGACGGCACGTGCAACAGATTACGTGTTGACAGCTCCACGTGACCTGTTGAAAGTGACAAAATAAATGGTCACGCAATCTTGTCCCCAGAGCCATCGGTGGTCTGGTTCTAGCGGCGCAGGCGACGACTTTTTAGCGGAGATCCTTAGCGGCCGAAGGCCGCAGAGCGGAACACCATAGGTATCGCAGGAAGAATACAATAGAACTCCGGTATACGATCGACTTCATTTTTCATGGTTCAGCGGTATTCCCATTTGGACATCGGGGGCGCGTCCGTGTCTGCGCGCCCCTACCACAGGTAACCCAACAACCGTATTTCATTTCGGTGGGAAAATACTGCGCGTCCGTTAACAGGAAAAAATATGCAACCGGGAGCTCCGCTTTAAGCCAGTGGCTAAATCTATATATTATTATTACAGTTTAGGGACGTGTCCTTATTTAGCGGTTGGAGGGGATCGCATTTTCTCTCGTTGCGCGCGAAGCGCGCCTGAATTTTGATGAATGCATTTCATCAAGCCTCAGAGAAGGGTAGATGAACATTCCGTTTTTTGTGTATAGAAAACAAAGCCTGTCAGGA
Organism: Scolanthus callimorphus; assembly: GCA_033964015.1. Lineage (NCBI taxonomy): Eukaryota > Metazoa > Cnidaria > Anthozoa > Actiniaria > Edwardsiidae > Scolanthus > Scolanthus callimorphus. The sequence goes on from CM066922.1 coordinate 9,991,093, forward strand.
GCCCAGGAAATACGCTTCCTCAACTATGTAGATTAGAAGAAAACTCCTATTGATGGGCTCCTGAGCCTGTAGGTTATATTATTCATGCGCGCAACTGCGCGCCGCAAATGAAATTATTACTATTCATGTTCGTGAAGCGCGGCCCAAATGACGAATTTCTATGCTTGTAACGTCGAACTCACGCTTACCTAAGGGGTCTTCTTTCGAACATAGTGACTGTCTGCCAGGCCTATCACTGCAGGGCATTTTTGGGAGAGTTTGTATTTCCTTGTCAAGGTACACTTGTCCTTGTAAACGGCAAAAGGTAGTGTCTTCGTTGTGCGAGTTCTCAAAGAGTACATTAGATGTCATTCTTTATGCGCGCGAAGCGCACCGAAATTTGTATTAAGTAAAAATGCAAACGATAGAGAAGTTGCTGGAGCAACTACTATGTGATCTGCATCTGTTTCACTCTCTTCATCGTCCAAATGTTGTTGAAAAATATTATGACCGTCCCCGAAACAGGAGTAAAAAACATTTGGACCCTCCCGTTTAGACACCCGGACAAAATTAGGACCCTCTCCGCAAAAATAGGAGCCCCCATCCCCCGCTAAATAATGACACGTCCCTTAAAGGCCCATCACCAACCGGGAGCCTTTGCGCCCCGTCTTCATTTGTTTTCAAATTGATCCATTGTTTTTCAGGTGCTCTGATTGGCTAAGAGTCCGCAAAGGCTGTCGGTTGGTGGTGGGCCTTTAAATAAATGTTAGTTTAACACATGACGTCAGTTAAAAGCGTTGGGGGAATCCATATTTGGCAGACCCGCAGATTGACCTAGTTAGGACTTCCGCTTAGGCCTGGTGCACACTAGCGAGTTTTCTTTTTAATTATTTGACGTTTGACCGTCAAACCCTAGCTTACTTATATATGATTTATTATACCACAACGCGCGCGTTTCTCGAATTCTGATTGGCTCTCAGCCGTGGGTACATAAAAGTATATACCACGAAACGCGCCATCATCAGCGCGCGCGCTAAAAAGAACCAACGAAAACAACGTTTGGCTGCGCGCGCTACTGTTTTTGTATTTATTTTTGCCTTTTTGTTGTGGTATAAAACAAATGTCCTCTGATTTTCCGTGGTATGTCCTCTTATATACACCACGGAATGACGCAATAAAGTGGTCAAAATGCACTGCGGACCCACTCGACTGCGTCTCGTGAGTCCACAACATTTTGATTACTTTATTACGTCATTCCGTGGTATATAAGAGGACATACCACGGAAAATCAGAGGACATTAGTTAACTATAGTGTCCTTCTGCATATCCTCCTTCTTTAAGACGTGGGAGATTTTTATACGGAGGACACCATAGTGTACCGTATATGAAGGATGTACAGATTGATAATAATCCTCATTTCAAGAACAATCAACAATTAATGAAAATCCTCATTTTATAGTTAGAGACCATGTTGCAAGGAGGGAGGGGTAGGGGTAAAGACACATGTTCCCTACCTGATGGCAAAGCCCCCGCGTCACATCCGTACATCTCTACTTTCATTTGTATCTGTCTTTTCCACTTGGTTGGCTTTATCACAAAGCACTTTCCTACAACACCCTTCTTGAGTGACACTACAGCGATGTTCTTGTTGTCACGATTCGCCCTCAAACACTGGAATGAAACTAACTGTGAGTGATGGTAGACAAACAAACAAACTGACAAACAAACAGACACGGAATTTCTGCAGAAACTCATCCATGGGAAAAGCTGAATTTCTTAAAGCACACGCATGGGAAGTGTTCGGAATTCACATGGATCATGGGAAATCCGAACACTTTCCCATTCTTCTACCAATGGGAAATTCAGCTTTTCCAACGGATGGGTTTCTGCAGAAATTCCCTGTGTATTAGGCGTATTTATTAATTACTCAAGTGACACTAAGGTAGACCAGCGATTTTCGTGTTTAATCTTTGTTTCAGTCGAATGGCTAATTTTGTTTCAGTTCGCGCTTTTCCTTTAAGGCTGGTTCACACTGGAACGCAAGCGCAATGATTTCATAGTCATACATTTCCTTTTTGTTGTTCACACTAGAACACAAGCGCAGACGCGAGCGCAGCATTCTCGTACCCAGAGCTCCCCGGCTCGTCTGCTCTCAGGTGAGGCTCAACCTCGTCCCCAGGGTCTTCTCGGTCGTTTTTCAAAATGGCGGTTGACTCGGGAGAAGGCTGAGTCGCATGACCACTGTTTAAGGACATGAGAACTCGGGAGAAGGCTGAGTCGCATGACCACTGTTTAAGGACATGAGAACTCGGGAGAAGGCTGAGTCGCATGACCACTGTTTAAGGACATGAGAACGAGGTTTGTCCTTTGTTTCGAAACGGTCATGTGACTCAGCCTCCCCCAGGGTCTTCTCCCGAGTCAACCTCTATTTTGAAAAACGACCGAGAAGACCCTGGGGACGAGCTTGGGGGAGGCACTGGCGACATCCATTTGAGGGCCTTTTCTGATTGGCTGATTTTGAACGTTGGAGCATGCGCAGAAAGGTGTTTCTTTTAACGGCTCTGTATCAAATCTTGCTCATGCGTCAATGGCAGAGCCTCCCCTTCGAAGCGACGAGCTGGGGAGCTCTGGGTGGGTACGAGAAAGGGGGGTGGGGGGGGGGACGCAAGTGTTCCGTACGCGATGATTCTGACTATAAAAAGTCATTGTCAGGAATAAGAAGTCTAAGGTGGTATGCCAATTGGCCTTTCTTATCTTGTGAGTGTTTTGTACTAGTGTAACTTGAGATTATATAAAACCTCGGTGGGTGTATTGAGAGTAAAGCCCAGGCTAAACTAGAACACGTGTAGCGGGCAACATTCGCAATTATTTCCCAATTTGCATTTGTCACGGCGCCGCCATTTTGTTTCCAGAATGACCCGGCAAAGAGTAGTTTTTGGTAGCTTGGGACTCAACGCTTGTATCATAAATCCCAGCATCAGGATTTTCAACATGAACAAAACCCGGACGCTGCTTGGCTGAAAATGGGCTGAAAAATTCAAGATGGTGCTTGTTTAGCAACGCGAGAGACATTGTTGTGCGCGACAAATTTTGTAGCTTGGATACAAGAGACATTTTTTGTTTTCAAGACACAGTTTAGCCGCTGGAGGAAACTGCATACAAAACACAAATATTGCGCGCTACATGCGACTTTGTTTAACCGTAGTTTACTGTTCGACAAAAAAGGTGCGTTGGCGTTTTGATGAGGCTTCGCTCCACCAACCTTAAGTTTGCTTCCAAATTTGACTTGTTTCCAAATCCCACAGTCTTCGCTGAAGTACACGTTCAAACATGTGACATGCCCGCCTGTCGTTTCGTTCCCAAACCCACGCACTTCTATCCGCGTGACCTTCTTTAGGCTGTCGAACTTCACAAGAAAGGTATTGGCGCAACCTTGTCTGAAATAAGTGTATATAGAGGGAGGAAGATGCTTTGATGACCAATCAAATTATAATGAATCGATAAGAAATGTGTAGTATCGTTCCATTTGGCAAGAACCGAAAGAGCAGAAACCCATCCATGGAAAAAGCTGAATTTCCCAAGGTAGAAGAATGAGAAGTGTTCGGATTTCCCATGGCTATCCATGTGAATCCCGAACACCTCCCATGCGTGTGCCTTGTGAAATTCAGCTTTTCCCATGGATGGGTATCTGCAAAAATTCCCTGTGAAGACGAGGTCCATTCACTCTCCCAAACCAAAACCAAAAATTGTAAAATTTGTTAATATTGAAATAAATCATGGAAAAGAAAAAAAACCATTCACTCTCCCCTCCATGAATTACACAAGGATTATTATAGCGAAAAAAACACGCGCGCTTACTCGTATATTGACTTACTCGTGTGCGATCCAAGCTTTGTCTGCATGCATCATCTTGGCGAACTTGGGGTGCCCGTCAGCTGTTGCGTATGAGGATGCGAAAAACTTGTCATCGGTAAGAGTCGCAAGAAGAGGGCTTTTGCAGCTCCCTAAGGAAATATATACATTTTTTATACGATTGTGACGTCATTTTACCATATAAGATCAAAATTGAGTGCAAATATGGAGCCTTATTATATAGACACGAGTGTTTTACTGGGAAATACGCCACTCGTAGATCTCATACGAAGCTACATCCGGGTCCTCAGTGACATATTTTCCATATCCTCACTAGTGAGGATATCGGTCAAAACAAAAGTGCTTGGAAATCAATTTGGAATATATTTTTCTGGTTTGTCTATATAATAAAAAGAAAATTACACGGTGGCTTGGAGATATGAGATTTATTTTCTCGGGTCAAAAACAATATTTTACTCATTCGCTGCGCTCATTCGTAAAATATTGTTCTTGCCACTCGAAAATAAAACTCATATCTTCGCGCCACCGTGTAATATCCTCAATGTATTACACTGTTGAAAGCCGTTACACTGTAGCAAACAGGTTATAACGAACCGGTTTCGCGCGCGCAGTTGAATGGCTTTCCGATCGTGTGCTTTTCAAATCACTTTCTACGTTTTCTAGTGAAAATTGGAAAGAAAAAAAATATTTTTGTTGGTCGTACAATGAATAACTCGTTAGATGTTTTTTTCATGTCATACTGGCGGACATTGTACTCGTTGCTCGCAATTTCCCTGCGGGGCTCGGAAAAATACGTCCGCAACTCGTAAAATATCCACCAATATTCAACATGAGAAAACATCTAATGATATATATATTTTTTACGAGTCGGACGTTTTGCGAGCCCCGCAGGGGTGAGGTAAAATGTGAGCAACGAGTAAAATGTACGAGTATTAAATGAAAAAATCATCTAATGAGTTATTTATTAAACGACAACAGATATATTTTTGTTTCGTTTAAAGATGCACTAGAAAACGTACATGTTTTGAGTTGCATACGTTCGGGAAGCCATTAAAGTGCTCGCGCAAAACCGATTTGTAACCGAATTGCTGAAGTGTTGAAAAACGGCGACACCGCGGCAAAACGCAGTTCACATGCGCTAAAGATTCACTGGCCTGTGAAATGAAGACAATTGAAAAAATCTTCATAACAACAGCGAAAAATAAATTTTGACTTTAGACCAGAATTTTCGCCTCGGGTACAAGCCTTTAAATTGCGAGGTGCAAATATTCAGAGAAAGATATGGTCATATTCTAGCTGCTCTGCAATTTTTGGCCTTACGTTTTGTGTCTGGAGCTTACGTTTTCCAAATTTCCAAGAGAGCACGAGATATCCTTGTTATGTATGATTATTTCTGTTATTTTCATTTCACAGGAAGCGAATCTTTAGCGCATGGCAAATGCGTTTTGCCGCGGTGTCCATCGAGGCATAGTTTTTGCAAGACCTCTGATTGATGTTTGTGATCGCTAAAGCCTGGTTTCGTAGCTGTCGTAGCTGTCGTGAGCAAAGTTGTCTGCGACCTGCAACTAACATACGAAACCGGCGGCAACACACTTCGACTCTTGCGATTTCTGCAACTCAAGTTGCAGAAATAGCCCGTGTTCTACCTCTGCCGACAGCTGCAGTATCGCGACTGCCACGACCCTGGATCCAGTTGCTCGAAAGTGGTTTAGCACTAATCCAGTATTAATTACCATGGTGACTTGATGGTTTTGGTCAGAACTAAACCTGGTTTAAATTTAATCCACCTTTGAACAACCCGCACCTGGTTTCCATATGTTACAGATGTCGCAGAACAACTTTGTTCACAATAGCTGTTGCAGAACAAGTTTGTCTACGGCAGCTGTAACACTGAGCGGATTTCACATGACTGTCAAGACTTGTTATGTAATTACGATTGCTTTTCGTTCTCATTGGCTACTCGTTTTTCTCAGCCAATCAAATTCTGTAGTAAATACAATTGTGTAATTACTTCGGCTTGTGATTGGCTGAGAAAAAAGCCATTTAGGAGCAAGTTGTGATTTTTCTCGATTCTGATTGGCTAGTGTTAGTTGTGCGTGCTGCTTCGACAGGAAATTTCTGCAGAAATCCATCCATGGGAAAAGCTCAATTTCCCAAGGCACACGCATGAGAAGTGTTCAGAAATCACATAGGCACGGGAAATCCGAACACTTCCCAATCTTCTACCATGGGAAATTCAGCATTTCCTATGGATGGCAGAATACCTGGTATGAGGTACTTGAAGTTTATCTGGTGCCATTTTTTGTTTTTCTTGCAGCAAGTCTCGTGGATAAGCACCCCTCCCTGGTGAATCTCCTCGGCTGAAACTTGGTTGGCATCGATGTTGAAGGTCACGTTGAATTTAACCGCGTCTTTTATGTCAATGGTTCCAACCTGAAAAATATGAAGTGGTCGAATAACACATCAAGAAAGCGTTGTCGTTTTTCATGCGAATCCGCGCGGGATACCTTGGGTTTTCAAATTTCGTCTCAGACCATTTCATTAGCACGTTAGCTTTCACACAAGGTTAATTCCTTATGTCCACTCTGTTGAACTTAGTGCTACGCGGCCACAGGCTTGCCTGAACATCTACATATATTCACATCATTACCGCGACCATAACATCTAATAAACCCCGACCTGCTCCCAGTCTGACCTGGATAGCTCAGCTGGTAGAGCATCGGATGTACAATTCCGGAGGTCGTGGGTTCGAATCCCTCTCGGGGTCAGAGGTTTTTTCTCTTTCTCCGCTTACTAGGGCTAACGCTCAGAAGCACACATGGGACCATTTCATTAGCACGTTAGCTTTCACACAAGGTTAATTCCTTATCTCCACTCTACTATCTGCAAATTTTGGCGACTTTTCCTTTGCTTTTTTCGCTAAGATATGAAAGGAAAATAGTTACAGATCTTCCAAATAAGTTAAGAGGGATTTCCCAGTATCCTACCCAGACTTTTTTGTCTTTTGCGGTGATTTTTCCAATCGATTTCTTTATGAATTATTTTGGAGCCGTAGCCGGGGCTGGAATGAGTACTAGGCACGGCGCGCAATGAATTGTAGGACATGCGCTAAAAATAGCATATCCCATAACTCTCTGCGCGCCCTGTTAAAACTATCCCACAAAGCATTGCGCACCCTAAACGCCTGGGTACGAATAAGAAAGTTTTGCGACGTCGAAAAAGTCGTCATTTTTTGGCGAAATTTTCTTGATATATGCATATCAATTAATATCCAATCCAGTTGTTTTGGCTAATCGCACTTAGTAGGACTGGGTCGAGTATCGTTCGTGGGCTAGCTGTGGAAATTTCAGCGTGGTTACCAAGTCTCGTTGTTAGCCAGTCTCTGTAATACGGTGACCCATAAGTGAAGGGCAAAAATCTTACTTCTCACGGCAAAACTCTTATTCCTCACGGCAAAACTTTAACATATCAAGATAGCAGTGTCGCCTTTCTAGATATTGACCGGGCTTCCTGTGGTATCTTGTCTACCTTGTTGCCAGGCTTTTGACCGTGAACACAAGAGTGGAAAATGCACATAGCATCTTTCCTCGAGTATATTTGAGTTTTGGTTGAGTTTTAAGCTTTCTAAGCCAATAGAAATAGTGAAAAAGTTACTGGGATTCTTCGATAATTCCTTATAAGGAAGTTGGAGAACGTCGACACTTTTTCAAGGGAACTATCTTGATATGTGTTCACGTCAAAAGTCTTATTTTTCACGGCAAAACTCTTGTATTTCTCACGGCAAAACTCTCGCGGCAAAACAGTCTTATTTGTCACGGCAAAAACTCTTAACCCTATCCAGACTGGGCTTTTTTTGACCATCTGTGACTGGGGGGGGCTAATTCGGCCCCCCCTCTATATCTCTGGAACCACTGGGGCTATGATCATCAAACTTTCACACAATGACCATGAGCCTTAGACAAATCACCACACCTATTTTTGTCACGTGGGAGCAAAATGTGACGTCACAATGACGTCATTCTCAATGTTTTATCAATTTTTAAGTAATTTTAATAACTTCCAAAAACTTGGTAGATAATACTCTAAAAGCCAACTAATTAACATCAAGATAATGTAAATGTAATAATTTGTGACATTACCACATAAATTTTATTAAACTTGCGTCATAATGACGACTTTTGAAAACATTGTCCGCCATCTTGGATCCGCCATCTTGGATCCGCCATCTTGGATTTCATTTAATTTCCATTTGACTCTTCAGATAAATACTCAATGAGAAAAAAATGGTCAAAATGTACAAAATACTCATCAAAGAAGTGTTTGACGTTGAAAAAGTTGAATTAAAAGGAAATTTGTGAATCCCAGAGCTAGTTTTAGACCATATGTTAAAATGAACAAAATCCCCCTACCCCTCCCCCCCAAAGATTTTGTGTCAAAAATTAATTAGCCTGTACATAAATTACTAAGGAGTACAAGCTCCGATAGTCATAAATTGGGCAATGTGTCCAACATTAAGCTTGAAATATGAAAAATTCACGTTTTTTCGAGTTTTGCAAAACAGGCATGTCAAAAAGTGGTTGCCATGGAAACTGGGTCGTTGACACTGACATGTCATTGACACCAAAATGTCCCCAGATAAATTTTAGGAAAAGTCACGAAGTTTCACCATCATAGCTGCAGTGGTTTTAGAGTAATCAGGATTTTACTGGAGGCGGGGCTCGAAAAGCCCCCCCCCCCCCCCCCCCCCCCCCCAGTCTGAATAGGGTTAAGCCACGGCAAAACTATGTATCTTCCACGGCGGAGGTGAGCTTCACGGCGGAAGTGAATGCAGAATGGCGGATATGTCGGCGAATGCACGATTTTCCAATGATATACATTTAGTTCAGATATTTTATCAAATTAGTCCATTTCCATTAACCTAGAATCTAGCAAAAAAAATCCAGTGTAAAGATAGGCACTTGACCTCGCGTACTGGGCCCGGTTGCTTTCACTTCCGCCGTGAAGCTCACTTCCGCCGTGGAAGATATAAAGTTTTGCCGTGGCTATAAGAGTTTTGCCGTGACTAATAAGAGCTTTGCCGTGAGGAATAAGAGTTTTGCCGTGAGGAATAAGAGTTTTGCCGTGAACGAGAAATAAGAGTTTTGCCGTGAGAAGTGAGACTTTTGCCGTGAGAAGTAAGACTTTTGCCGTGAGAAGTAAGACTTTTGCCGTGAGAAGTAGACTTTTGCCGTGAGAAGTAAGAGTTTTTGCCGTGAGAAGTAAGAGTTTTGCCGTGAGAAGTAAGAGTTTTGCCGTGCACTTATGGGCCACCGTACTGTAAGCCTGCAAGTTTGCATATATTCAACATTTCACAACATTTCGTTTTTCGTCGCTGTTTTTGCCGAAATCCTTATCACAAGGTAATCTACCAGCCACTCCTTTCTTATTGTTTTCATTACGTATGTAAATCTCTAAATAAACATCTAAAAACAAAGTTTCAGGTTTGATTTACCACAATCAAATCGAGAATATTATACACTTAATGACTGCTCCCGAGGGAAACATCAGTTTTTGTGTTTCCCGAGGGAGTAGTCATTAAGTGTTTTGTTATATAGCAGAAAATATACTTCAATTTTTTTCCCGCTCTCAAACGCGACGCGCGAAAGCAATATTCCCCAACCAGTCAATAATTTTTCCAAATATTGACTGATCGGGGAATATTTGATTTGTACTTCACCACGTGACCTTGAATTAGCCAAAAAGAGCGCGCGCTTGGTTGGAGTGAGCACTCGCTATATAACAATGCTCTTTATTTTTTTCCTACAGCGGGCCGTGTGACACAGGCCTTAAAGAGCAAGATGACTCACTCACCTTGATTATCACAATTTTATGAGCATTACTGTTAATGCGTTGGACGTTGTTACTATGACCACCATATGACAAGTACTTTGGTATGCTCAGTCGCACGTGCACATCTGTCGCCACCCCGTCACTTGTACGGTAATTATGTCGCAACTTTACCGTCAATATGAATGAAGTGCTGTAAGCGGGAAATGAAAAACCGCAGTAAGATCAAAATTAAACACACTTAGACAGGGGGTAGCGCTTAGCACAGTTTTCAAGTTCGCCACAGAATTTCCAAAAGCAGTGATTTTACCACCATCCTGTTGCAGGCGGTGTTACTGGGTGTTTTCATACCTGACTGGGCGCCATCTTATATTTTTGAGGCGCGCGGTCCCGGGAAGGAGGAAAGAAGAGAAAAAACTTTTTATGACCATCTTGTCGTACGTTACTTCCTCCCTTTGCCTGATTTGCATCCGAAAATTTTAAAAAATACTCCGTCCTTAGGAAAATAGCAGTTTTCACCATGAAGGAAATGAATTTGTACTTAGAGTAGTCTGCTTGCAAGTGGTCACTGCGTTTAGTTTTTATCGCGGAAAACCCGGTCCGTTCACTGATCGGACGCCATCTTGGATTCTTCTCTCTCCCTTTCTCCCGATTTTTGCGCTCACCCCCTGGACCTCGCTCCTTAAAAATCCAAGATGGCAATCAGAATCTAATGAGTTATTTATTAGCCGGTTTCCTGCAGTGTAATACGGCTTTCAACCGTGTAATATGGCTTTTGTCGTGTAATACGGCTCCATATATCTGCACTTAATTTTGACCTTATATGGAAAAATGACGTCACAGTTGTATTTTTTACCAGGGAGGATAGGAAATATTTTACCAGGGAGGGCAAAATAATATTCTCCCAGGTACAGAGAACAACAGGCTTCCAAGGAAAGGTCCGATATGCACCCGTGCTCATTACATCAATGATCGGCACATCAACTCTCATCACTTGTTTACCTTGCAATGCATTGTATCGAGCGGGAGAAGTTTGATATTGATCACCGGTAACTGACTTACCCGATGATGACATTCTTGTCGGCCAGCTCGACAATTGACGTGAGGATCACCAGGTCGGGGTGGGGGTTGAATGGGATATACATGATGAGGGCCAGTTGGGAGACCCAGATGGAACCGTTGATAAACTCGACACCCGCACTGACCCACACCTTTTCCTTGTTGCTAGGGGTGTACACTAACTGAGCCTACACAAGACAAGTAAGGGTTAGTTGTCGTACGCGCGCACTTCTTGAAGTCTGTCTCATGCACCCTAGTTCCTTGCCTTCTGGGTGGGCTTCCTTTGGCAGATACGTGACGTTAGAAACGCGTGGGAAGTGCGTCGGAATTCACCAGGATAGCCAATGGGAAATCTGAACACTTCCCATTAACTTCTACCACGGGAAATTCATCTTTTCCCATGGATGGGTTTCTGCAGAATTTCCCTGGTGGCCTGGTCATTCTCTCTCTTGGTTTTGAGATCATTGAGGAGTCTAAATACTTGTAGCCCCACCCCCCTCTATGTTTAAGGAACTTAACATAACACCCCCCCCCCCCCCTACTTTATACTGACATGGGCTTTCGTCAGGCTTAAGTTACTATTAACATTCGTTTATTATAGGAAACTCTTTTCTTTTAATTTGTTATTCTCTTCTTTTCTCTTTTTCTTTCTTTTCATTTATCTTATTTTCTTCTCTTTTTTTTTTCTAATGGCTGTATTGGGTTATCCGTTTTTCGGTTGTGATATGTTACCTTCAGGAGTTTTGCGTTTTTGTTGTTGGAATATAGAAGGTGTTTCGTCAAAAATGGTAGATAACATGTCTTGATTTAATTCCGGAGCTAATGTTTAAATCCGGACTGTCAAAAATATCCACACCGAAACGTTTTTTAGGAGAAATCTACAGCTAGCTGGAGATGCAGGTTATTTCTCCAAAACAATTGGAGAACAGAACAGCAGCATGTCAGAATTTCCATAAAATATGGAGAAATGCTTTATAAATCAAGATGGTTGAAGGAGGTGATAAAAATTCCATATAAACTGGAGATCGATTGCGGTGTCGGATATCCGATATACAAGAGCATCTATATTGTCAACAATCAGTCGAACAACTTTCATTACTGTGTAAAAAGGCTTGCTGTGTACAAAGATCGAGGTACAAAACAAAATCACCATCATATTTTTGAGACTTGAAACGGAGAATTCATCAATTCGCTTTGAAAAATTGCAGCCGCGGAGAAAGCCGATTGTTTTCGGCTTCTTTTTATTAAAACTTTCATTAGAACAACTGATGAGGTAAACTGCAACATAGTGTGTACACGGCATAAACACCGAAATAAACAGCGTATGCCTGTAGAAAGCGCTACATTTTACACAATATTGCTTTGCTATCTAAACTCTAAACTAAACTGTATTAACAAGAACTGCATGTGATCGTTCAATTGTAATGATTCAAAATCTTTGCCAGCATTGCCTCAAAAAAGTGTTCAAAAGCCCATACAAAATCGAAAGGTATACAAAGCAAGTATACATTTGTTTAAAAAACGTGAAAAAATATCGACAGATGCAAGCTTGATGTTGAATTACTGGCAGGGTGACCTCAAATATTGATATTCGTGACAGATAAAACCGGGAAGTATTTCTAAGGCTAAGCAAATGAATGAATTCACCAAATATGTGTTTTAATTTGCGGCACTGAAGATCGAAGCCAATTCCTAGCGTTTTATTAAAAACCTCGCGAAAAGTGGATAAAACTTCCGCGCAAATTGCAGAAGTGTTTCGGTGATTCTCGTGGCAGGCTACTCAGCGCTGAAACAGAAAACAAACAAACAGACTTTACAAAATGCCCTCTGTGAAAATGGTTTACTCTGACGATAAAAGGACTCCGATAATAAGAAACCTCTTATCGCTCTAATTAGGTGATTGTCGTATTATTGTATTATTTAGAACAGAATCAAGACCGAGAAGCAAAGCACGGGTTGCGCGGGATCGAGACTACATAATGTGCTCGCGGGGAAATATTTTTTTATCCCGGTCGTTGTCGGCCTTACGGCAAACGCCGTTCAAGACTCGCGCCGTTCCAGTCTAAAACGTATTCTACTCTGAGTGATTGAAAAACGCGAACTTGGTGAACAAATCGCGCGCTCTGCAAATACTTTTCCGACTTTTGTCTCTGTTTACGGACGTGTGGTAATGTAAGATGGTCTATATTTTGAAGGCTCACAATTCTCAACTAAAATGGCGTATATCGATCTCTAACAGGTCATATCAAAAACAAAATGCAACGCACGTCATGTAGTCCAGTCATTTTACGTCAATAATAAGGCTAACCCGGAACAAATTGCAACAGTACAAATCTCAACGGATTTAGATGCTATTATACTCACTTGATAACATATCAAAAGTCGTCCAAAATCCCGATACGGCAACATCTCGAAAAAAGGGATTTATTCAAAGCAATCGGAAACAGCTTTCTTCGCCATATTGGCTTTTGTTATTAATGAGGTTTACGGCACTTAAAGCTCTACGCTGATGAAACTAGTTCTAGACTGTAACGCGTTACAGGTAAATATTCTAACGCTTTCCTTTACATAGAAATGACCCCTTCTATAGAGTCTATTGACGTTTGCCAACCGAATCCATTATTAAGAATTATTGAGTTGTTTATGGAAACGTGTTTCAAGATTCCTAGTCAGGCACTGTATTGGAATTATGACATTGGAAATTTGTCTTAGTCAAAGCGTGGTTTGCAAAAATAACATACCTAACAAAGTATATATAACACGAATGAGTCCATTTTAAACCACTAAAAATTTAAACACTTAGCTGGGAATACTGTACAGTATAGCGAATCTCAAAAGCTTCGCAAAACTAAGTGCGGCAAAACTCATTAATAACAAAGGGCAAGATGGCCGCCAACAAAAGAAAATTATCCCATCAAGTTTTCCTAATTTTCAGGATGTTGCCGAGCTCGGATTTTGGACGACTTTTAGTATGTTCATTAGTACATCAAATCTAAAAGGGTTTTGAAGAGAAAGCTACTGTTGCAATTTGTTCCGGGTCAAAATGCAATATTACTGGACTAATGTCAGAATGTCCACAAAATGTGGAGAAATGCTTTTTCTATCAAGATCGTTAAAATTCCATATTAACTGGAGAACGAAAGTGAGGGGTGGCGAATAGTCCATCGAAAAAACTGTTTTCTCGCTAAAATTTTAGGCGTTCTCGATTTCTCGGTGTCGAATAAAAAAGATAAACGCTTTTTAAGCAAATTTGTAATATTGTAATATTGCTATATAATCGATTCGTCCATATTGCTATATAACGCGTGATTAAAAAATGCAATGATGAACGATCAAACCACCAATACGCGATTTTTGTAGCTGAAAGGTATACCCTAGCTGCTCAGGTATTCTCGTGGTTGGCATTTTTGCGCTGAGAGATAAGCACAATAACAACTGGGGCTGTGCAAAATACCCTCCACTGGTTGCCGACGCTGGACGATAATAAAACCTAATTCTAAAAAGGTTGCTTTGGCGTTTGGTCTTTGGTCTTGACAAACCTTTGCTTTGGAATTGCACCTTCACCCGGAGCCAATATTTAACTACGAGAACTGAAATTTGCACAATCATTGAAACTCGTCCAAAGTTCAGCTAAAACTGCTAAGTTAGTACACTTCGAGTGCACCCCTAAAACACGCTTGCAGAACTTTTAATGTTAACCTTTCAACATCTGAGGACAGCTTTATAAAAGTTTATCTTTGAACATATTAAAATTCGTAATCCGTCCTAACTCGTACTCCCCAAATCTCACAACCATATAACAAAACCGAAGAACCGAGGGACGAAAAAAGCACTTTCGACTTTTTGAAATTTACATTCCGTCGTTTTACATGAATTCTCAAGTCTACGAAGACAATTCCGTAACCCTACCTCCGAATGTGACAAAAGCACCAGGTCATCAGTATAGAGTAAACAACTAACCTCAAAATCGCCTAATTTCATGATTATGACCTGGTGTGATAATGCTTGCATGCGCCGCCCGTTCCAGCACGACAGAAGGCTCTCGTAGAGCTGAAACGTATATCCTATGAAGATGATTTGAATCGCTACTAAATCAAAGAATTGCCCGGTTGTGAGAAAACTGAGTGAATATGAAACAAAATCAGTTTTGAGATCTCTGGATAGATCTAGACAAACATGCCGACCAACGCCGCGAAGCTAATGTACTCTCAAAGTAACTAACTTATACTAGAAGTATTTTAAACCTTACAAAACTGGTTGGTTATGGAGAAACGTTTTCTTAAGTTATCTTTATTTGAATTCCCTCCATGTCTGGAGGGTATGGAAGAAGCAAAATTCGTCACTTTCGTAGTGTAGAAATAAAACTACGTCACGAAACAGTGTCATCTGATAAACCTGAATGCCTTATGCGCTAGCCAGCAGAGGAGATCACAGCAACATACGTAACTTTGAACGGCCATAACATCGCACCATTTTAATGAAATTCCTCCAAAATTGCAGTGTTTACTTCTTTAAATACGATGTGTTGAAAATATAAAAACTGATCTCGTTTCATATGCACTTTAAAAACGGAGTCGGCTGGCAGGCTGTTTTACCTCACATGTTCACCTCGAATAAAACTTTAATAGAGGCATTAGTTGTCTTAGGGACAGAAGAGGAAATACGTATTACTACATTATATCACATTATCCCCCATTATTCTTAAATACCCCACTCCTGATTTCTATACTAGTAACGTGTGTAGATAATGCAAACATCATACCTTCTCGGTATTTATCACACAGGGTGCACGCTTCAGTATGCAGCGGTCAATACCAGTATTAATAGCAACCCATCGATAAACCATATTCAGCAACAGAAGCTTCCACATTTTTTTCTCTTGTTGTTAAGAGACCAGTGTAACAACAGCCGCATTCATGGCACACTGCACACAGCGGTGCATGCAGCAGTACTAACACACGAGGCACATTTTTCGATGATTGACAAAATCATGACAGTTTTTTAAGCTTGAAGCATCCGAGTGGAGAGCGTATAGTTAAACAAAACTATAAAATACGAAATCGCAAGTAAACAATAACTACATGAATAATGGTTATTACAGGCTATACAGGGCTAGGCTGGGTAAAATGGGCAAATGAATTTCATGAATTTTCCTGATAAGACATAGAACGTTCTGCACTGTGATACACAGGAAATTAAATAGTAGATGGCTTGATAGAGAAGTCGGTTAAGGGCGGCTTTGCTAAAAGCGGGCTTCACTTCGGCAGGTGTATAAACTATTTATTGAAGAATGTATTGTCAAACTCCAAGATTTGGGGTCACACAAAAAAAGAGCAGTGTGTCTGCTGTAAGTGTTCCAGGATTGCGGGATGGATTCAAATTTGACATGTTGACAAGGGGCTCTGCCGCCACAGTGTGGTCGTTTATCGCACTATCCATACAGCATCGGCTCATCGGCTCGCATGATAACGAGATTGCATATTAGCAAAGTGCTGCTCCAGGCGTGCTCCGTAGAAGCTATGAAGCCGTCCCTACTTCCATTTTTTTAATGACCTATTTCTAAGCCCCGACTCCGCCTTTGCATTGATGCTGTGCCGAGCTGGGTAATTGTAACTGATGCCTCCTTATAAACTAAAGTTCAACCAGAACAATAAACACGAGATAATCGCAAGTGTTTTCTTTTGCATGTTGCACAACTCAACTTCCTAGGATTGTATTACAATTATTTTTTGCCATTTTCATAGATAAAAAGTCCAAAGAGTAGGATTCACGGCCTGTGCCCTCCCTTACTCTGACCTTAGTATGTTAGTCTTGAAACCCGTATTTTGGGAGTAATTATAGTACCATATTATTCATTCTTCTGTTTTGATAAAGTCATTTCAACTAACTCATACGTAAGGCTGATCAGGTGACACAAGTAATTTGGGGATGATTTAATACAAGTTTGGAGCTGTATTTAAGAACTGAACGAACAATTATTCTCAACCACAAGATAAACTACACTTTACCGTAAAATCTGAAACCTTTTGATAAGCGACGGAACATTTGAGATTAATACGTCGCCTTTACCAACTCCCGCTCCTCGCTTTGAGAAGGTAATAAGTGCATTGTGTGGTGTTTACCATTATTTTCGCTAAGGCAAAATAATAATAAACTAGCCATCTATTGGAAAAACAAGCAGTGATGAAATTTGACAAGGCTCGACTGCCGCCACTTCAGTAGGTGGTCGTTTCGATACAGCTACAATTGTAGCATGGCTCGTATGATCTGATAATGAGATAAAACAAGTGCTCCATGAATACTATCAGGCCATCCCTACTATCCTCTTCCTGACTCTTTTTAAAAAGTCTTCTAAGCCCCGATTTTGGCTAACGCATTTTACATTTTGCACTGATGCTGTGTCAGGCTGGGTAATTATAAAGAAACACTAGGGTATGCACTGGAGATAATTGCAAGTATTTTCTTTGCAGTTCGATTGCAGTTGCACAACTCGACTTCCTAGGATTGTATTTTTATCAGATGTTTACCATATATAGCTCTATACATATTTATCGATTCCATATCAAAAGAGTTGTCACAACCAAAAGAGTTACACAGAGTTAGCATTGTATTTCAATATATTTTTGACCATATATAGCCCTATTCACATTTATCAATTGCATATAAAAAGAGTGATATTCCTCAAACTTTCTACTCTGCCCTTGGTGTTGAACCCTTTTAGTTTTGAACGTAAGTATCATCTCTAACACATTAAAATGTATGCTGGTAGCTGGACAATTAAGCTAGAGGACGAGCATCACCTTTTTCTGATTCTGGACAACGTTAGATGCGATCTCGGGCCGATAATGAACATTTGCATTCCCGAAAACCCCGAGTTAGAGGACGAACATGTGGAGGTAAGTGACCAATTTGTTATATTTTACGTTGTGCACGCTTAGCTGGTTATTAAAAGCTCGTTCATTTTTTTTAGATCTGTTGCCAATTGTCGCCGCCAGGAAAAAATATAATTGTGAATCTGAATGAGTTCAAACTCTGGAGTGGTCTCTCAGAGGTGGGATTCATTGAAGCGGACACCCTTAGTGCACACGATTTTGTGAAGAGGGTGTACACTATATTCTGCGGGCTTGGCAAAACTCCCGAAATAGGAGAGTTCACTCGTTTACTCTCGACAGCAAGCATTGAAGGTACCGTGTCTTACATGTGTTTTGCAATAAGAAATCGTTACGTTAGTTGCCCGTGGTGTTACCCCAATAATTACCGGATTAGAAAGCTTTATCTTTTCGTTGTTCAACTGGTTGCCTCGAGAGACTGAGGTATCTTGTAGTAGTAAAAAAAATTCAAGGGGGCTTGGTAAATTCATCTGGGTAATGCTGAACATCATTCCCATCCCCGAAATCTGTAATACATCCAAGTATTCAAATATTTCGAGGTGTCTAAAACAGCATTATGGCCTCATTTTATAATACCAACGTTTTGATTACGCACAAGATGAATTTATCATATTGTCGATCAAGCCGATGCTTTGCCGGCAAAGCTTGTTAGATTCTTGCCCATGTTTATAGTCGTTTAGTTGTATTTATTTGTACATAATAGTTTTCTTCTTTTTGGTTTGTTTCCTGGATGTCCTGTAGATCTAGAAAATACAGTACTTGTATTGTCAAAATATAAATTCGTACCAATACATTGAAATCCTAGATTACCCCGCGTCCCCATGCTTCGCACCCACGGAAGCCTCAAGCAGCACATCGGTCATGGATATGAGCTCGACTTCCAAGAATCTGTCGAGCATAGAGATGTATCGGATACCAGAAACACCTGATGTTGCTGATGTTGTAAGCGATGAATCAGACTTTAGTCCAGCACTATCGTCGACACCGGTTCAGGGTGACAGGAAAGGTAAAAAAATAACACCATTTTTTTATTTCGGGTCCACTCGAACGTTGCTATTCCTCTTTTATATTATTCGCGCTATGTGAATGTTTGGCACAGGTGCAACTTAGCCGATTTGACAATATAAGTCACTATCCGTTCAAGTTCAAGTGACAGGTGAACTCGAACTTTCGCGCGATCAAGATTTTCATTTAAGAAAAGCATGTTTCGTCGCGTGCGTGTTCTCAAAACATCTAACCACGCGTAATTATGTTCGGGTACTAAAAAAGTCAACAAGGACGTAGATGTAAAGTCCAAAGACTTTGAGGGGTACAAATCCACCGTAAAGGACAATATTTTATCCGCCATTTTATTTCAGCAGAATCCAAAGCAAAGAAAAAGTCAAAGACCGGACTTGATGCGTATGGACCAGGGATCGGGAAAGTCCTTTTCGAGTCCCACGAGTCCATTGGGGAAGTATGGGGAGACGACCTCCCCAAGTACGGCGATGTAGGATGGCAACCCCCGTTTAGGGACGCAGTTGTTGTGATGAGGCAATTTCTTATCCAGCATTGTGGTACACCCGATCGCTGGACCCGGAAGGTGTTTGGGTACCACAAAGCGTACTTCAATCGCGTTTTTAAAATTCACACAACAAAGGTATGTATGTAGTCCTGCGCTCAGCCATTACATAAGTGCTACATATTCTTGAACGCAAAACAACCGAAAAAATCTAATAACATGGTGTGTGGATCATTATTTTGCATAAGTTCATTAATAAAGTCTTAATTGAAAGTTCGAGTTCGAGCTTATGCCGCGTATATTAATATGACCACTCTCCAAATATATAGTCGTCTATATACTGATTTTTAAAAGTGTGCTTGACTTTCAGAGTGGTTGTGGCATCATTTCATTGTACTACAAAGTTTCGGAGCTGTCAGAACGATGTTGGTCTCTGGCCCTAAAAATTATGTCTGCCATTGAGAGCGGGGCTTTGAAAA
This sequence comes from Scolanthus callimorphus, assembly GCA_033964015.1. Classification (NCBI taxonomy): domain Eukaryota; kingdom Metazoa; phylum Cnidaria; class Anthozoa; order Actiniaria; family Edwardsiidae; genus Scolanthus; species Scolanthus callimorphus. Next base: position 10,010,700 of record CM066922.1, read on the forward strand.
GGCCTACTGCCGCTAAGAGATATAGCGGGGGACCAGGGGGACTGCCATCTGCTAAGGATCGAGTCGTCATCCAGTCGACCTTCGCGTGCCTGCAGAAGAAGTGCCCTATAGAGGACGAGGAGGACGTGTACTCTATTCTGAGTGACTACTTGGCCGGAAAGCTCTCCTGCGAAAATAGTGGCCAGTCCAATAAAAGACCCATATCTAAGGTAAATATGCTTATTGCAGTTGAAGATTATTTTACAAAGCAATCAAAACAACGAAAACTTTTGTCCCGAATCGGTGACCAGTGGCGGTGGACATAAATATTTATAATAATAATATAATGAAGGTTTATTGACATAAAATGAAAAACAAAATTGAGATGTTTACATGGAATATATTATACAAACGATAAAAATATAGTTACATTTTATGCAACAAATTGCATTTTAGACAGCCTTCGAAATTTTTTTTTAATATTAATCAGTTTCACCGCCATACTACAGCATCGGAAGTTAACTACCTTATTATAGGAAATTAACGCTTGTACAAATAAACATGATTTAAATTTACGTAACTTTAATTCACGCGGTTCAGAGGCGAAATTGCTTGCAAATGAATCAAATTAACGCGGAATCGGGCTTAAGACTTTCAAATGAGGGGAAAAAAAATCCGCATTAATTAAGTGGAGCGTTAATTTCCTTTAATGATTATATGTTTTTTTTACCATATAATTCCTACTCTTCCTTTCCCAAAGAGTAAACCCTCTTCAGACATGGATGATTAAAAAAATATCTCGAAAGGACAAGGACAGCCCTGGATACTACTAAAATGGTAAGTGCTAACGCGTTGCAAGTCCTTCGAAAGACCAAACGTGGAACGTTCTATACGATCGCTGTCTCAGCATAGGTAATCAATGTGTGTAAAAAATTACTTTTCTATCATAATCTAAAGGTCTAGTTTTGTTAATTAACTTACTACAGGAAAAATGTCAGCTGGATGTTCACCTTGGGAGATTGAGAAATGAAATCGAGCAGAAAAATAAGGTATATCTCAATGCCACACCACGCTAGTTCGAGCAGATTTCGTATGGCTGTGAAAAGGCCCGGAATAATAATAATAAAAAAAATAATAATAATGTACATTTCATATAGCGCTGTTTCTACTGAAAATTATTGAATTTTCCGCTTTACCGGAACTCGGTACAGTGCCCTCTGCTTTTCGTGAACAGCTTTGTGCCGAGCTTTAAAATGATACAGCTCTCGTAGGATTGATATCCTCAGCGTAAAACTATAGAGGGTCATACATTAGAACGAATGCTTTACTATTTCCTATGTACCAATTATGGTGTTATGGAATAAACTTATTAGTAACCAAAATAGGTACGGCACGGTGCAATGCCTTTGCCTTTTCAGTCATATCAAATCTTCTCTATGAAATCATTGCTTGCGTTATCCCCGATGTCGATATTCACTGATGTCGATATTCTAAATAGTGTAATTTTCTACTTCAAACCAATAATTTCCTATTCCAAAGTCGCCCTGAAACAACACACATTCAAGTTTCATATCCCGTTTGCTGATCCATCCTTGGACGAACTCAATCGATCTTCGCTTAGTCTGTTTCTTTGTTTTTATGTAGAAAATCCTCACTTTGGAGATGGATATCGCTAAAGTTGCATCGCAAGTGCAGAAACTATCAAAGGTATTCCCATATGAACTGTAGCTAGGTAAATATGAACTGTAGCTAGGTAAAAAGGATTTCCCCTTTCCTGAAGGCGTGTCACCCTTGGCACTTTCTTTGGCATGTTTGCTACTTCTCACTCCAGTGCCCAGTGTTAATAAATCCTCTACAAAGCCCACGCGTAATCACATCCCATCTTGATCACCATTTTATAGTTTGCAATACCTTGTATAGAAGTGGTTTTATATATATATGCATTTTCATTGATAATTCACAGGCGTTGGACGTAAAAACTAGTGATAACACCTTTCTTGCCAAGAAATGCGAAGAGCTGGAGCAGGTATGACTTTCAGACTCGTACCAGCAGACCTATGAATTAAATCCGCGTCTTATCCATTGGTAAACGATGTTAATAGATAAATTACAATTATAATACTTATGTTGCGATTTTGTAACAGAAAAATGGTCTAATATCGAAGCAACTTACGGAGGCCAAACAGGCCAAGGTAAATATTACGCAAATTTGTTTACACAATTTGACAATCATTTGACCCTAAGCAAGTGCAAAGCATGACTTGCCTATTTTTCCATTTTTTGGGGGGGGGGGGGGGGAGCCAGGAAAAAAAGGGGGGGGGAGTAACCCAATTTTGAAAATAAAAAACAAAGCGGCCGCTTTGTCGTTGTGCAAGGGTATCTGATGATCCTCGAGGGCCATAGGACTCGTGGGCTATTGAGCGCAAGCCCTTTCAACATGTTTCGTGCTCGATTACTATATTTTCGTACTATTCTTGTTTTAGGAAAACGACGCACCACTGACATTTGAGGAACCTGCTGGCAAAAACAGAAAACGATCAAGAATTGCTACTCAGGTAAATGTTAATTGTTTTCTTATCCTCCAATAGCGTAGCTCGCATCTTCATGTGATCATCTCATTTCACAAAACCTCATTCAAAATATTTAACACATCAAAAATGTATTCCTGTAGATGACGTATAGTCGTGTGGAACTAAAGAAAGCCCGCGCCGAGGATAGTGAAATCATAAATAATCTGGTAAGACTGTTTTTACTCGTCCTCTAATCATGAGCCGTTTCCTCATTTGCGTTATAGGAGCGGTTAATGATTAGATCGGCCTATCACTAGCTTGTTTTTTGTCCTGATTTCAAAAAGGTTTGAAACCAATCAAATTTTGTGATCTTAATTATTTCATTTAGTAGACACACTCACATTGATTTTAAGGTATATAACAGAACTTCTAAAGATGTTGAGCTGTAATAGGCAGCTTCAGCAGATCCGGCAAGCGGATAACAATTTATACTATCTTAAAGACGCATTAGCGATTAGGAAGATTGTGATGGCCTCGAAATTAACAAACACTCTTCAACCTACAGGAGAAGCAACTACAGAATACTACGGACGGTAAAAGCACAGATACTGACCAGATTCACGCAGTAAGTTTACTTTCGCTATGAATATACTAAAGTTTGTTTATTTTTTCATAAACCATATCCTTTTAAAATATTCCTGCTTACCAGAAGTAAAAAAAAACATTTTTTTACAGGCTTTCTGTAAAATTCTACTGTATATTAACTGTATGAATATGCAGGCTGGGGGCGGAACTCATAATTTGATTTTTTCCTGTTATTCTCTTGCAGAAATCTCCAGCAAAGCAGACAACAGGTAAATGACGCTAACGTGCGGGGGTTGCTCCCTGTTTTTGTATAGTGAAGGGGTGCCCTGATTCTGACCCTATACCCACGTGCTAGTTTAGCTTACAAAGAACTCGAACAACTATTCAAGCACCACCCATTTGTTTTCTTATTTTGATATTCTGCTGCCTCTGACAGAAACCGAAGATGCTCAACAACAACATGGCAATATTCTGGAAGAAGATATTATACTCACAGATGAATTGGTAATTATTTTCGCTAAGACTGTTGATAAAAAATACAATATGAAAACATTGTTAGAATTTTGGTTTGATTTCTCCATTTTCAGAATTTTACTGCCGAGCAAATTTCAGTAGGTAGCTGGGTGGCTGTGATGTACCATATTGGCAGCAGGGTCAAATGGTATATCGGCCAAGTCATGGAAAAAAGCAACCCAGATGAGCTTGTCGTCAAGTACTTGGAGAAATGCCGGGGCAAGCAAAAAGACCGTCCTATCTATCGTTGGCCGAACTATGATGACATCCAAAGTGTCTCAACAGATTATATATTTCATATCAATGTCAACGTAGTAGAATCCGGTTCTAATTTTACAGTCCATGGGTATAAGGCTCTTGACGAGAAATCCAGGAGGTTTGAGAATCAGATGGATTCATAAAGTCGTAAAGCTGTAAAGCGTGCAGTGTGAAGCATAGCATGACCTAAAATGTTATTTTAAATAACGTAACAGTAGTAGCAGAAAGATCAATAAAAAATCACGTTTTATTGTTAGTTGCAACTGAGTCTGTGCAGCAAGCGTTTCAGTGGTGTTTTTAAAAGAGATAAGAGAACCGTACAATTGAAAGTTCGGTAACACATCTCACTTTTCGTACTTTCGGGCCGTTTTCCCTGACCCTAAAATCTCATTAATAGTAGACACTACGCTTCTCAGTTGAGCGTGACCAGCCCGGGCCGAAAAGGAACGATGAAAAACTAAATGCCATGTGATAGATAGCATGATCTGCAGAGTCTTTTGTAGACTGAGAGCTGGCGGTTTTGTGTTTTCTGAGACGATCATCGGTCAGAGCGAAGAGTGTTTAACCGTGTTTGATAAATGGCCACGTGAAGAACGCGCTTTTTTCGGTCCCGTTCTTCGCGTGGCCATTTATCAAACATATGGTTAAACAATATTCGCTCTGACAGATGAAATCGTCTCGGAAAACACAAAACCGCCAGCTACGCACTTGGTCTTCATGCTAGTTGCTATGAGGCTATTGGATAACGGGAAGTTGTCCCGTGAAACGTCAAAGTCTCAGACAACCAAACTTTACTTTTTCCTTTGAAACCAAACTTTATCGCAAAAACTTCAGCCTTGTCACGCTCACATGAAAAGCGTAGTATGTGTTTGAGAATATTATTTGTTACGACAACAGCCTCTGTTTGTCATCGAAATAAACTATTGAAATATATAAATAAAAAGGCATTGTGTCTTTGTCTTTATGGATTGTTTTAAAGATGCAAACTCGATCCGCTCATAGATTAATTACCGTAAAATGCGTTGTTAGTTTATGATTAATAATATCAATACCATGCATTGTCGCGATAGCATGTAGACACCTAATTTAGACTGCTTGCAGCCCCTTCTCCGGCGAACGTCCGTAAATCGAGAGAAGCGAACGTCCGTAAATCGAGAAATCCCGCGGCGGCGCGCTTCGGTTTGTTTACAAGTGTCGAGTTACCAGGAGAGGGATTTCTCGATTTACGGACGTTCGCTTCTCTCGATTTACGGTCGTTCGCCGGAGAAGGGGCTGCAAGCAGTCTACACCTAATTCAGAAAAGGTTGCTTTTTGGTCATTGGTCTTTGGTCGTTAAACGCCTTTTTGTTATGTGGTCACTGAAGCAAATTTCCTTTGTTTTTGAATTAGGTGTATATTGTTCAGAGCCTTTGTTAAACCAGGGAAGTGTTCCCTGGTTAAACCGTTGTCAAACGCGCTCTTTCAATAAATCCGCACGAAAAATTTTCCTCGCATATATAGATTTTCTGCGATGGTAGAAGCCATTGTGTTTACAAAACAATACAACCTCCTTGCAAAAACTGAGGGATTAATGCCCTTTAGAAAAGTTTCGAACCTACGAGAGCACGCCTCGATGATTGACCGATTTCCTGACGTGACCTGTACAACCCCTCTAAACAGCAACCGGGGAGCAAGCAGAGCTCACACTCGAGAAAGATTTCAACTGAAATTACATACGGTATGTGACAGTGGCTATGTACTCCCGGTCCGCGTGAAAAAGCAAACTTTTTCAGTGACTGGAAAAGACTATCAAACACTACTATCAATTTACCATATGTTATTGTTTCACAGAATGAAAGCAGGCTAAATTAAATCTCTCACACTGCCCTGGTAAAATTAATGGCCGGAATATGTTATTAAAGTTTTTATTCTTCAAACGTTAACAGCGTAAAAATAAAAAATAAAACAGTTACGACCCGAAAATATGAGGTCGCTTGAGGTTTAGTAAGAGAACAACGCACACTTTGCATTTCGAGAAAAAAATAAAGGGAGTTGGTCGCTACGAGAGAGCGTTTGAGTGACAATTCCCACGGTAAATGGAGTCGCTGTTGTTCGGAGCTGGTCGCTTCCTATTAGTTTTATAGTATATTTTAGGTAATATAGTATATTATAAGGTAATAACACTTTAACTGTTATTACATTCTCTCGGAGACGGACGGAGTTTTTTTAGTCTTATAAATTTGACCTCTCGAGGTCAATAATCAGCAGTTGCAGTTGACACTCCAAAAATAGGGCTGTCGAGATCTCCAAATAATATGGAGAATGAAGGGGTTAGTCCAAGCAAACAGAAAAATTGTGCTGGCTCTTGCGCATGATTAAAAGTTCTGGCGCAATTTACGAAAATAATTCTAACCGTTTAGCATCATGTATAAGCTGCGCTTTGAAAAATATGTTCGCCTCATTTTTGGAATTTCCCTGCTATTCAGCTCCGTAGTTCCTTTTGATGTCGTCGCACCTAGCTCTCCACTAACGGAGAAGCTTGGAAACCAACGAGTAAGTTTCATGTTGATTAATTTGGATTTGGTTACGGTTTATGATGATGACTCGATACTCCGTATGTAATGAACTACATGCCTTCAATCTTGGTTTCCTTCAATGTAGAACTGTGATATTGTCTATGAAGCTGTTGTTGGACAAGAAGAGGAGAACGACGAGGTATTACATTAATTTTAGAACAGAGAAAAGACTGTGTATACCCTAATGTATATAATCTAACAATCATACATATAATAACACAAACGTTCCGTTGTAGATTGAGTGGGAGGACTACAGCATGGGATGCCAGTGCCCAGAAAGAAATTGCCGTTGCAAGATTGAAGCCCAGAGAAAACTTAATGACCTTGAAAGAAAATTGAGCGTGGTAAGTACTGTAAGAGAGTGGTGTATTTATACGCTTTGTAGGCCGTGGGTCACTTGATTAGTATGTAAAAGAAAACCTGAGAAATATAAGTAGCACGTAACATTACAAAATCTTTTAATACAATTTTTTTCTCATGACTATCCGTCATTACTACCATTATAGGAAGCTGAGCGACAAAGTTCTGGTAGTGATCAATTTCAATTTGGAGAAGACTCCCCTCCCTCGAACAGTTTGGCCTCGTCCAGCAGCCAATCAATCACGAGTAATTATTAAAGTAAAATTCGTTCTTCCTGATCCTAGCCTCCTAGCACATGGCGATAAAAAAAAGTTTATAGCCAACAACAACAACAAGATTTACAACAACAACACATTTTATGTCATTTCTAGAGAAATAGTCCAGCTAGCTAGTTCGGCAGACTCTATAGCTGTAGGTCTATAGCATCAAGCTTTCTGACAATTTTTTTTCATGCCTTCTTCTATTTTGTTAAGCAGAGGTTGTCCATCAGCAGAATGGTATTAGTGCATAGAGATATTGTTCAACTGGAGGCCTATGACTGCTGTGTTAGGCTGTACAGTTTTTCGCAGTACTACGGCATCGTCAGGGACATTGTAATTGAATTTTAGTTTCAATTTCATTTTCAGGTGACAGTCGTAAAACGTAAGCAGGAGGACAGGACTTGTACAAACAAAGAAAACAATGGTTAGTATTATTATAACAGCCTGTCCCGTCAATGATAAAAAAATGAACCTAGATCCGGGCCTAGATCTTATGTCGTGTTCGCGCCTTTCAGGTGCGTCACGAATAATCAAATAAACTTGCAATCGTAGGAGAAATGAGGCTGAAAATCCATTGTACAGTCCAGACATGTCAGTTTCAAGTTTAAAAGCACCTAGCTGAATAGCTGCTTCTGTGAGCTATATTTATTAAACTAACAACAATTTTCAAAAACATTTTCTGTATTTTTACATCCCCTAAATTGACAGGGATGATATGAAAACATGCGTATTATATAAACCTCAGTGTTTAAAGGGAGTTCTGCCACTGAGAAAAACCGTATATTTCTCTAATCTTTATTCTCTAATTCTTCTTGAGATGACGTCACTTCTTTGCATGGAGTGAGAAAAGATTCCCCTACGATTCGGAATTTTACTCTGCCATCTTTTCCTGAACCATGACGCAATTGAGAGCCGAACTTGTCTATTTGGTAATAAGATAATGATAACAATACATGAAATATGTACATGTATTATTATTTTCAGTTCCAAAACGAGAGAATCTTCTCAAATACAGCGTTATACAAAGTGATTTACATACGGTAAAGTGCTGCAAAGACCGATGTCTCCACTACGTGCCATTCTCAGCAGCGATTGATTGTAGGCGCGAGTTCTGGAGCATTAAACAGTCAGACCAGAGAAACATCATGATCAGAGCAATAAGAAACGCAGATTTAGATGAAAAAAGAAGGAGAGTGTTCAGGGTTGCTGACTGCCAACAGAATCTTTGCCGCATAGCTTGGTGTACTTTACTTGGGATTAAAAAAACACGGTAAGCAGCAGGCAACTACAGGGGTATCATCGTGGTTCTGAAAATATTGAATCTCGCAAAATGTTTAGGACGTACCCTTTTAGGAATGCTCGAAACTCGGATTTTTAGAGAGCTTTCTCGCAAGAAGGCGTTTTTGACCAATTAATTACAGAGAATGTACGAGGAGAAATATTTTTCTCGATCTTAAATTTTTCTCGTAAAATCTCGCATTTACAATGACACACTCGCCAAAACGTGAACCGGGAAAGAAGCATGTTTCATTTCGTGTAGGATGGATTTGGACAGCGAGTAGTGCTATCGTCGTGAACATGAAAGATGTGCTCAATGCCGCTGTTTTATATGGAAGCGGTTAAGACACGAAAAAAGGATTAGAATTAATAAAGAAAATGAATTCGCAGAGAAATAACTAAACCTAACTAAACCTAGTCTAAACCAATCAAGTGGCAGTTGCTCGTCTGCTATTAATATTGTCTTCTGCGTTCAAGCCGTAAAAATATCATGAGATGTAGATTCTTCCTCCACAGAAGTATTTAGAAATGATTATTTATCCAAAGCATTTCGAGATAGTAATCAATTAATTGATCAATTAGTAATGCCGATATCGTGCTTCATTTATAGATATTTTGACACGTTAGAGTTGGTACAAAAAGGCACAACAAAGGTAGATGGCAAAAGATGCCGTTTTACCTCTATGGCATACGATATTGCAAAACGATGGTTTAAGAAATTCACCTTCATGTCCGACATCATGCCTACCACTGGTGCGAAGGACCTACCCTCCTGCTTGACCAAGAGGAGTGTATACATGATGTACAAAGAGGAGATGGCACAACAAAAAGAAACCCGAATATTGAGCGAAAGCCACTTTGTCCATCAAATGTGGAAGAAGGACTTTCCAAATGTGTCGATACCAAAGGTCAGTTGCCCTTGAATTTGCTTTATCTTCCCCTCCCTATTTTAAGACCAGACAACTGAAGGAGGTTCGCAACTCAATTCAATTTATGCCAAAAAGAACTTTCTCCATCCATGCTCCGTTTGTTTGTTCATCTTGAGTTGGTCAATGAACTATGATCCAAGATTATATGTCTTTCTCTGGTTTAACTAAAGTTCAATTACGTAGGATACTTGGGACAATCTCTCCTTGCAAGATTCTAATACGGGGCGTTGTTCTTGCAGCAATCAAGATTTACAAAGTGCACGATGTGTGTTTATCTCAAGGAAGAGCTCCAAATACAAGGATCAGCAGACAAGAGAGAAAGAGTCTGTCAAACATGAGAAAAGTTCACCTTATGCAACAAATGTAAAGTATTAGTAATTAAGTGCTAATTAATATTTAACGTAAATATCGGCGAAGAGTCACCGAGACGAAGGCGACTAATTGTTTTAGTATAATTGCTAATTATAATTACTATAAGTGACTTTTGAGATTTTCGACAAAAAAATCGCAATAGGGTATTTTTGTACTTCTCGTAATAAAGTTCGCGCGCGATCGCCAATGCGGCTTTCAATGTTATATTCAATAAATATAGCAAAAATATGACGAACTGTCGACCAATCAGCGCACGGAATCAAACATATCCAGATATCTGTTAAGTTCTATGCCGAACTGGAGTTTTGTCATTACTGATGGACCACGTGTTAGTATGTTTGTGCCGATGCCTATGAACGGGGGGGATTTATATCATTTATTGTTTATGACTTACCGTTTCTTCCATTCAAAGGGCCGAGAGGCGAAATTATTATATGCACGGCATCAAAGCAAGAGCGGAACCAGACAAATACCTATCAATCATTATGGATGGGATGGACCAGAATAAAACTAGACTACCACATTTCGTTGAAAGTACTAAGGTAAGGATGCCCCGTTTTACTTCGAATTTAATTTTGGAAGTTTCTAGGATACTGTAACTACTTTAGGATATCCTACTGTTCAGTCTTGATCAGTCTCGTGAGACGACAATAAGACGATCCGAGTGCTTGTGACATATTTTATCCAGCGTACGTTATATTAGTGTCAAGAACTCCAAATGCTCTGGAGAATAATAAAGTTCAAGTTTTGTTTTCCTTGTGTTGCAGAGCGATGATGGACTATGGACACTTAAAACCCATATCACGGGTGTTCTCGTCAACGCACGATCAAGCGCGTATGCTTACATTGACGTCTGTGAATATCCCCATGATCCCAATCTGACTATCAATATCCTTCTTGATGTCTTAAAAAGGGAACAAGCGAAGGTAATTAAGTCCGTCGCATGATTGTTCTAATGGCTGTAATGTACTTGATCTGTTCCGTAAATACAAATATTTATTGTTTGTGTTTGTTTTTAGGGTCAAAAGCTTCCGCCTGTACTTTATCTGCAGCTAGACAACACTAGCAGGGAGAACAAAAACATGGCAGTCTTATATTTCTGTCCCTATTGGTAAAGCTCGGGGTGTTCAAAAAGGTGAGAGAAAGAAACCTTTTAGACTTTTAGACAATTTTAATTATGATGAGTTGTTACAAATGTTGCATTGTTACCTCTTTTGAACTAGTGGCGCAGTAGTCGAAACGTATTCGCATTATATATAATCGGGTTCTCATTGTTTCCAGGCCCGTAGCTCGTATTCTTAAAGGGGTGTTCAGTGTTCGTTTGTCCTCCACTTTTTTGTTTACCCAATTCCCGAAATTTATGGCCCCAGGGGGGTCCTACTGGCCTGGTTTCTCGTTCTTGGCTACATGAATATTATTGACGCTATGCGTTCACGTGCGTTGGCATGTCACATGGTGTCAGTAAGTGTTAATATATTTTTATTGCGATTTTAGGTTCGCCTTGGATTTCTTTTAAAAGGTCACACCCACGAAGACATTGACCAGTTGTTTTCTTGTATTTCGAGACGTCTGCAAAAGCGCAATGCAGTAACCATGGATGACCTTAAATACAATATAGAGTCTTCTTATAGCCCACAGCCAGAGGTTCACATTATAAACAATATATTCGATGCAAAGTCCTGGCTCAATCCACACATGAAAACTCTATCAGGTCACTCCAACCCTCATCAATTTAAATTTGAAAGGCCCACCGCAGATTCTGAAGTCGAGATGCATTACAGGAAGTGGAGCACGAGCATGACATGGAAACCGGATAACGGCCCAGGCCTTCTCCTTCTCGATGGAACACCGAAAAGCGTCCCGCCTTTCCTTCCACCCAGTGATGAAAATCTTAACCTGGCGAAACTGAAAGTCGACTTAAAAAAATACACTATGGTATCGACAGAAAAAAAAGAATGCTGGGACCAGTATCTCAGAGAACTGGACTTAAGGTTTGAAGCGCCACCAACTAGTCCGTGGAATCTCGACGTTGTGCTGAAATTCAAACCCCCAGCCGCCGATGAACAGCAAAAGCAATTTGCCGAGGAAACAGAGAGGGTTCACGCAGAAATCGAAAAGCTATTTAGAAAAGAAAGAAAGCAAACCGAGGTAAATATCCGTGACATGAAAAAGGTTGATATGTGATCTGCTTCTGAGTAAAGTGTAACGCGTCCATTAGTCCATTAGGGGCAGTGTATTGAAGCGCACCAAAATAGCACCTTGTCCGCTGCATCCTGGTAGTCAACCTGAGTGACATATTTTGCATATCCTCACCAGTGAGGGATATCGGTCAAAACAAAAGTGCTCGGAAATCAATTTGGAATATTTTTTTGTTGTTTGTCTATAAGATTACTGGCTTGAAGAAATGCGTTTTATTTTCTCGTGTCAAAAACAATATTTTACGAATGAGCGCAGCGAAAGAGTAAAATATTCTTCTTGTCACTCAAAAATAAAACTCATATCTTCGCGCCATCGTTGAATATCCTCTATGTAGAACAAGATAGTTTATATAATAAAATGTTTTCCTATCAATATTTACAGCTGAAGCTGCGAAAAAAAAGAAAAGCTCCGGTAGAAAATACAGAAAAGACTGGAAGGAGAGCAGCAAAACCTGCAAGAGGGGCGAAGCGAACACGAAAGGAGTGATCATTTGTGAGAAAATGAAGGTTGTGTTGTACTTTCCTTGGCGGATCAGGGGGCATGCCCCTCAGGGAGAAATTGTAAAATTTACTTAGGCCAAGTAGGCCAAGGTGGCCGGAGACGGATCAAAACTGATTGCAAATCAATTAAAAGTCACAGTTGAAAACTTCTCTACAAACAATTTCCAATTTCCAGCCACCCTCGTAAAAAAGTGGTTTGTCCCTTAAAACAGTATACTCCTTAGCAAATGCTAGTGCAGTAAAACTTTGATCGCTTACGGTGCCGTCGACATTATTTGTCAGAAACAGAAAAAAAAGTACGGAGTGCCGTCAGCCGAAACAGTTGTGTTGTAATCAAAATATCCCATGCAATCAATAGTTTTATGTTAACAATATAATTACCGCATCGGAGAAAAAGTACGCTTTGAAGGTAACGCATTATAATTACTGCTCTTTTAATATTTCATAGAAAATGCCAGCTCTGCTAGGCGAATGACTACTTGTTTAATTGTTTTCTATGAAATTCGACAAACGAAAAATTATTATATGTAATTATGTCTATGATTGGTGAATGCGTTATCATACGCAGTTGTACAGTACAATATTACATGGAAAATAAATATCGTTTGCAATCTAGATGCTGCTTGCTAGGGTGATAACCCGACTCCTAGGGGGATAATTTCAGGTAGATGACAGTAGCAATAGGGCAATGCCGGATATAAACGCCGCTATCTAATCTATATAGACGTATTTTCTGTTTTATTGTCATACGTATTAGTATTAACAAACGAAGACTATATAAGCGTCAAATTTCTTCTCCGATTCCCGTACGATGTCCCTGATTGTACCTCATGCCGTCAACGATACCCCTATTTTACGATATTTTAGCGGCCCCGTAGCATAATTCATGTTTATTTTTCGACAACTGATATCCGCCGAGAATTGCAGGCCAGCATTGAAACCGGAAACAAACTGTCAAACTGTCAAGAGCCATTAGGCTGCCTATGTTCTATAGCATGCCTTTTCAGTTCTTCAGTTCGTCATGCGAGCATGGTGAATGGAGAATGGAGCATGGATTGCTACAACAATCAGATATAGTTAGATATAGAAGACTGAACAATATTCTGGAACTCGGGGATCTATCGATGGTTTGGGATTTGCACTACAAACGCGCCGTGGCATTGCGCCGTACCACGATGCTAATAAGGTACGATTTAGTATTTCCCTGCTAGCAGAGGCTTTTCCTTGACATTTCGCTCTCTCGTTTTGTTGTTAGCCTACGCGGTTTGGCTGTGGCGCGATGTGTAAAAGGCGGGTTTCTTCTCGGTGACAAACCAAAACAACTACGCGAACGCATGACAGAAAGAAAACTCTTAGTGTACACACTAACAAAACCGCAGTCCTTGCACGCTGAGCTTTTTCGATCGCGGTCTAAGCATAATTTAATTTTGAGTCGACCACTTATAAGGAATACGGCGATCGTCTGCGACAAGAGCCAGGTGGGAATCTCTGGCGGCGAAATCCTCGCTCGTTAATCGGGTAACTAATTTCCCAATTTCACCAGGTTTCTCTGCCGTTAAACACTTTCATGAGAACGTTTGTTTGCATATCTATACCACGGTCTTTTATCGTTTAGCGTCGGCATCTTTTACGCGGGGCATTTTGATCTTCGGCGCAAAATTGTCAGCCAGGAATACCAGCAGGGTATATATATTTGAGCTATAACAGGAATCGCGTAATCGGTGAGGATCGTTCATCATTGCATTACAGAAGAATCAATATTTCGATACCTTTCAATACCACAAAATAGACGAATCGATGAATTTATAAATTTGCTCCTTTGAAATACTACTCTAGGGTCATGGTAAATATCACAAATATCTCCACTTTATATGGAGTTTGATCACCCTAATTAGTTCAACATGGTGTTAATTCAACATCGGTCGAGTCGCTTTATAACCTGCCTGAGTTATAGTACGAGTCTAATCGTTCTATTCCTTGCAGTATTCTGTCGAGCACTGCTGTGCAATCATAATGAATTGTAACGGGCGGAAAATGTGCCCGGTCGGACGAGCGGTAACGCCGAAAAAGACTAAATAGAATTAACGAGGCAGTGAGCGATCGTTATGGGATGTAAGGAAGTGACTCGGGTACAGGAGAAATAGAATTTATTCAAAAACTTACTATACAAAATAGATTATGTACAAGCGAATGAACAAAGCTAAGGAAAAATAAGAATAAAACGAATTAAAAAATGTTAGAGAACTTGACTGAAACATCTAATCTCTGATAAGAAAAAGCTAAACAACAATACTCAGACCACGGCCACGGGAATCATACATACATACTGAACAGTAGGTTAGGCCTTGCTGCTCTCTGTCCGTGTAACTCAGTTCTATCGTGTTATTCGTGTCGTTGTGTTCTGAAAATTGACTACTATATTTATAAGATCAAGGATGTGACCCGAAATAGAAACCTCTGTATGTGACAGGAAAACGTTGATTAAGCAACAAGTGTTTGCTGATAAAACAGATTAGATAAACTTTATCTGAAACAAACGCACTTGAAAACAATTGCATGCTCGAGAAGCAAAACTAGAAACGTTTAGAAAAACTAAAACTCTAAAAAAGCCAATGCAAAACCTAGAAAGTTATTTCCCACTGAACATAAAACTAAACAGTGTTCAGAAATATTGTGCTGAACAAAAGTAAATTAAGTTTACTACTGATCATACAGGAAATTGTAAACAGCTAAGGTCAAACCCAAATTCCTATGCTTTCCAAAAGCAAGTAAAAACATTTTAACCTGACTAAACAATACTATGACTCACTTTAACATGAACGTGAAAAAAGCTGAATTGCCAATCCCTTTTCCTCAGGGGCACCAAACGAGACAATACCGAAAAACAGCTTAGAATTCCATTAAAGTCGTTGCGAGGAGCATACAAATGACTGTAAACTGGGTATTTTTAATCCCTACAAATTTCATCTCTGTTCGGATTTCGTAGCTGAAAGTTTTGGGTTGCGAAAATTTAAGGGATTAAAATCAAGTCTTCCGAAAATGCTATGGGAAATACTCTACCCAAAAATCCAAAAGCTGACCTTTTTAACGGCAAAAATATATGGTTTCCAGGGTAAGACTATATAGACGTATTGGTCAACTTGGACCTGCAGACTGAAAAATGCATACCGGAAATGCATACCAGGTCTCTTCTCTCTGAAAACTCAAAAGAACAGTTTTTTTTCATCGTGTGACGGAATGGCTAGTACATAAAATATTACAACACTGACAAACTGCGGTAAAAGGTAGAAATATGCAGTAAAATAATTTTGTTTTATCTTTTACATCTCAACCATCTCGATCTTACACGCAAATTTCAGGAATTTTCCTGAAACGATTTGACTATTTTAGCGCTATTTTAGCTTACATTTTCCCTTCGCTAAGTAAGAGAAAATTACAACTACGATCAATATGTTTTAGGTGCGCTTTGATACAAAATATCTATCGGGGATACAGCAGAGCTGTCAAAACATAAGCCGGCGACCGGGCTACTTTTTGCCGAATGTGAGAAAAATTCGAACCACAGAATTTTGTTAAGTGCAGCCTGAAAGCCCACCTCATATCTAAAATAAAATAAAACTGGAATCCTTGAGTCTGAGTCAGAATTGGCTTGGCGAGGAAACTAAACATGTTGCTTTGAAGCTACGAAATTTGCATCATGTCGGCCATCAATCAGTTTTTCTTTGCAGGGCCCTGCTAATCTGTTTGAGCAGCCGCCTAATTCAAAACATTATATCGGGATATGAAAATCTATCGAGGATGTAAAAATCTATCGGGCCTTATCGGGCCAGTGACTCTATTTGCATTTTCTGGTCTGCATTTTCCGGTCTGCATTTTCTGGTATGCATTTTGGACCTGCCGCCTCGAAGATTTAGCACAGTTACCATATGAATGATTTCCTTGTGAGCAGAGCCTATCTATGAATGAAAATCCTGAAAACACTGTAGGTCACATACAAAAATAACTTGCTTGTATAATCATTGATCTGATAGCCTCTCTGATGTTTGGAGTTTCCATGGAAGATGGGCTTTTTGGCACTTTTTTGAAACAATGTTGGCAAAGACGTGTTTTCTCCATATTTTATGGAGACTCTGAATCGCCAATTGCCACGTCAATTGCAACATTGAAATCACATACAGTTCTTGCTAATATATTTTAACAATCTACGGTATGTCTATCATAACAAGCATAACCTGTATATGTAATTTATATTTTAATATTTTTATATTTTAACTTTTGGGTCACCTTGATTTTCAGAAACAGTGAGAATTAAAGTAGCTTATAGGGGCCTCAAAGATGTAGAAGTACTAAAATTGATAAATTTATGTCGCAGAAGGCATTACTTATAGACGAGTAGCCACGTAACTTTGCCTTTCTACAGGAGTACCCTGTTTATTTCGTGTACACACTAGATGTCCTGTTTGACATTGTTCTAATGAAAACTGTTATGGCTACAAGGGATTTATGTTCTTATCTTTTAGGTACAATTATTGTATACTCTTATATATTTCATCTTTTAACTATGTAGATACTATACATGTTCTTTTATATATAAAACTATTGTAAAGCGCTTAGGATCCGTAAGAGAAAGCGCTATTAAATTTAACTCATATTATTATTATTACTATTTATGATTTCTCATAAGAACTGATGAAGTGTCTACCTTGACTTGGCGAAGAGAAATTCGATATTGTGATTTTGTTTTGTACTGTGATTTTTGTGCCCTCTGTTAAATTTTCTCACCTTAGCACGCTTTCTTACACAGTAATGGAACGTTGTTCGGCTGATTACTGACAACATGGCTTAGTTTGTATATCGTATATCCGACACCGCTCTCGTTCTCCAGTTTATATGGAATTTTAAACACCTCCTTCAAAGCTCTTAATTAAAAATGCATTTCTCCATTTTAAGTGGAGATTCTGACATGCTGCTGTTCTGTTGTCCATTTGTTTTGGAGAAATGACCTGCATCTCCAGCTAGCTGTAGATTCTCCTAAAAAACGTTTCGGTGTGGATATTTTCTGCAGTCCGGATTTAAACATTAGCTCCGGAATTAAATCAAGACGTGTTTATATCGTTTTCAAGAAAGCGTTGTCAGTGCCAAGGATTAAGGTCCATTAGATTGGAAATCGTAATAGACGTTGAATCAACTGTCATTGGACCAAACCCCGCATATTCTTGTTTAGTAGAAACCCACTCGCATACTATCACGAATCCTGTAATCTGATTGGCTCCGCTACTCACTATCTATCACGTAATAGATAGTGAGTAGCGAAAACGCTAGCGTAAAACTTTCATGAAAATAAAAACGTTTTAGCAACTAATCAAAAGTAGTATGCTAGTGGGTTTCTACTAAAACAATTAGACTACGCGTTCTCGTTTTCTATGAGTGAAATAGTCAACTCGGCGCTACGTGCCTCGTTAACTATCTATTGACTCATAGAAACTCGAACTCGTAGTCTAATTGTTAATTAGTCTGTCTCTTTCCGCTTGCCTCCAACCATTAGTCCAATTTTGCCTCTTCCGGCCCGCCGCTGACAGAAGTTTTCGGCTAATCTCCTCCCGCCAACCTTTGACACAATTTTCCATTCTCACCTAGTCTTGCCTTGCTCTTTCTTGTTGGCCCACATTTTCTAATCTCGCCTTTTCTTGTCCTTATCCACCTTTTCTCGTCAGCATTTTTACACTGCCGTACTCCTTTCTAAAGAGCCGTGTCAGCCACTCCTTTGCTATTGTTTTCGTTCGATATTGGAAGACGAATTACGTGTAGAAATCTCTTTAAAAACATCCAAAAACAAAGCTTCAAATTTTATGTACCAAATTCAATCGAGAAAATGCCTCTATAATATCTAAATCAGCCGATGGAAATGGATGCTTTCTCTGACTTGGTATGTTGCTATGCTGTCAAAATGGCGGCTGACACAGGCTCTTTAACATTTAACTACGTCCTGTTGTGAGTAATATATCAAACACGAGACAGTGTGTGTCATTAAGATGCCCAAACAACGAGAAGTGGTTAAAAAACGATTTCGAGGTTTTTGGGAATTCTGATGAAAACCACTGAGAAGTGTGGTATATAGAGCTCCTCAATCAAACTAATCATTTAATGTCGAAAAGAGGGAATAAAATCTAAACAATCCATGCCGATGAAGATCGATTATCCAAACCTCCGACTGGCCACTGGCCTTTGCTCTTTGGCATCGAGTTTGTATATTCAATTCAATACAAATCAATTCAACTTTATTGCACACTCGCTACATTATTCAAGTACATTGTTTTGAAGTACGAATAAGTAAAACAGAAGAAATCAGATTAGAAAGTAGAAAGAAACATCATTATGGAATTGTGCGTGGTGGCCAAGGAAGCCCAAGCTTTCGAGTTGGCTACCACGACGCGTCAAAATAAATGAGGTTTTAGAGTATTTACATGTTATATATTATTCAAGGTTTCAAATAGTGTGCAAATGTAGTAACGGTTTCATAATTAAATTAAGAAAGAGAAAAATAATATCTTGGTGAATATTAATCTAGATTGCTAAGTCTGATTTTAGAGAGTAAATGCTGGGTATACTGGGTCCGAAAGGAAGGACATATTTTCAGGACTTTCCATCAAGTTTAAAACGGGAGCGAAAGTTTGGCGAGTTTGGTATTGTATTTCAGCAAGGGGGGTTATTAACTCGAGAGCGTCAGCAACTTAAAATTCATCTAGTAGAAACCCACTCGCATACTATCACGAATCATGTAATCTGATTGGCTCCGCTACTCACTATCTATCACGTATTAGTATCACCCAACTAGTGGACTATTGCCAATGCTGCATTCTGATTGGTTACGCTACTAGGGGACTATTATCAATAAACCTCCGGGGACTATTATCAATAAGTTTCTCCTAAAACAATTAGACGACGCGTTCTCGTTTTCTATGAAAACTGCCTAATAAACAAGCCTAATATCTCAAAGACGGATCCATTAGAAAAAAGTAATATTTTGTTTTTCATCAGATAAGGAGTTTGTATGCAAACAAATCAAGCTTATCTGAGTTAACCCGACCTTACTATTTGAAATTTAGTGATTTTTGCAGGTTATTTCCGCTCTGTCGCCAAGACTAGCCAACTACATAACATTTTCTCATCTCCCATCTTTGTTGCATAACACATGCTTCTTTGTCACCACTTGTCCAAAGAACTAGAAGAACTTCAGAAAGGCTCAACTTTCAGATTGTTTCATTACTGGAAGATTTCCTCAAGTACGAAAAGTGGACTGTCATTTATCATGAATGTTAGCCTTACCGATAGGCTTCTGATGTATTTATTGCCCGAGGAGGAAGATAGAACTTTAAAAAAACGTTCAAAAGCTAGGAAGCCACTTTCGTTAGAATCAATCATACCTAGAGGGCGCCGAGATACATTCGCAGACAAGCAGAACAACCGCGTACTCCACTTTGTGTTCTCCATACTAGCTGGTAGGTTTAAGAAATCTAGAAGTGACACTTTAGAAGCGCAGTCTCGTTTTGTCTGTCCGAGAAACCATATAAGATACAGGTGCACAAATATGAACTGTTCCGCAAAATGTCTGTTCGACATCTCCTTGCTTAATCTGGCTGCAGGAAACATTTTGGACGAAAAAGTTGCTAGGAAAAAAATCAAAACAATGTTCTGCTGGAAATTCGGGGAGAATGTCCTACTTGCGAAATTTCTGTGGGCTGCTGCCGCTTTGCTGGGAAAACGTTGATCGTTCTAAAACGTATTTATCAAATCATGATACAACGTTTGATTGTCAGTGCTTTTGTTTCTGCTGACTGGTATGAAACACTATCTATCCCCTTTCTAGTTGGAAAAAAATAAGAGTAGAGGGTGCCTGCTGGCAAAAAGTGATAGATCCATGGCGTAGACAGATTTTCATAAGGAGGGGCCCCGACGAGCACTTCATAGACAATTTCTTGGATATTAAAAATGTTTCCCCATATATTTACTGCATTTTTTCGACAAAGTTTTCCGAGCAACTTTCAAAACTTGATTTTAATAAACAGAAATACCTGCAAAAAGCAAAAAAAAGTCATTTTTGCCGAATGAAGCCAAAATAGTTCAGTCTTCTTTGAGTTGTCCTGGCGCTGTCGCATTCACTGGGCTTGCATCGCCGCCCAGACTCGCCAACTTCATTCATGGCCTTGCAACTAAATGGCTTCCCTTTTCAATGGTTGGCTTCTGCCTCTCTGAAAAGCCAATCTAGAAAATAAAACATAGCGTAGATTGTAGCCTTAGAAAAACACTACACGGGTATTTTCAATACTTGGTGAAAACATTGTTATCCAGTGCTTGCTTGGCTTAAAGGTAAATGCGCTCCTGACTATAAAATTGTGTGTGTAACAGGACGAACTGCAGCGTAAAAGTGGTGATAAGATAGCAAAGCCGCTGATGTTCAAGTGAGCCGCAGTGATCATGAACAGCAGTAACGAGTCGATTGTTCCCACCATCCCACCTCTGACACCATCAGCAAATAAAACTTCGTCGAGCGATGGCACGATTGAACAAGTTGCTTATTCAATCATCTCAGTTATGTCCATTCTTGGTAACACGCTAGTTCTTCTGTACTTCGTCGGCGGCCGGCACATTTTGCTGAAGAAGCCTTTTAACATCAACATACTCGCTTTGGCAGTCACGGACACGGTGACGGGAATCCTGTTGGTCTTCTCGCCTGTTGTCATTCCAAGCCTTTCATCCGCATGACCGATCTTCAATCTGTGAGCTTTTACTGTATTGTTATCTGGGAGCGTAGAGGGTTGTTCTTCTTCGGCTTTGCTTCAATATACTTGAGCGTTCTCCTTACCATCGATCGCTGGATCGCTGTTATCAAGCCAACGAAGTATAAAAGGTTAGTGTACTTTTGCTACGCGGCCATAGGTTTGTTTGACTATTTACATATATTTTCCATTCACTCTCGCGACATAACATAATTGAATAAACTCCTACTTGCTCCCAGTCTGACCTCGTGGGTTCGAATTCCTCTCGGGGTCAGGCGTTTTTTCTCTTTCTCCGCTTACTAGGGCTAACGCTTAGAAGCACACATTGGATATCTCATAAGCACTTTCATCTTACACATGAGGTTAATTTCGTACATTTAGTACACTGTTGCGTCATTTGACTACGACTACCACAATCCTTTTCAGTTTTCTTTTCTTATGCAGATAAGCCGCTATTGGAAACAGTAGGCGGTAATTGCGCGAACAAAAGGAACAACGCAAAGGTTTCTGGTAGTCGTAGTAAAGTACGTCATAATGAAAATGTCCTATCCCATTTATTAAAGGTTAGTGACTAGTAGAAGAGTGGGTATCGGTATAGTCCTGCCTATTCTATTGCCCTGGCGATTGTTCTGCAGAACCGCCCCGCGCTCACGATAGAGCCTGATAAGCCGTCCGGGCAGCAGTGTGGTTATGCGAAGAAAACGGCGGAAGATCTCGTCCGAGGTGTGATCATGGGGTATGTAGGGTTCACCTTGAAGTTCTGCATCCCGGTGGCTCTGATCCTCGTCATGTACACCCATATTGTCTACACCATCAAGACAAGCGGAGGGAGGTATGACTGTTTCCCTTCCTCGAGGAACATTCTATATCTCTTTTTGACCAGGATTTCGAGCAATTTTGACTAAAAGTGCCCAAAAATACAGTTACTCGAAAGTTTAAATCTCTTGGCTTGATTTTGGTTTGTATTAGAAGAGCTACACGTAAGGATGTTACTTGGGCTATGATAACTACAAGAATATTATCATTCAACGTTGAAAAAGCACACAGGTTTGCATGGCGAGTTGCTTAAATTTCTGCATTTGATGAATCTGATTATAAAGCGGGAGTGCTATATTTTGTCAGTTCCGCGCTTTAGTCTACAAGTACAAATTTCCGGCTTGTTCAGGAGAGTTGACGTAGGAATTAAAATCAGCTACAGGTTTTTGGATCAGGATCCCACATCTGACACCATTTTCCTATTAGAATCAAATGGCTGCAGCAAGACCAAAACCACCTAGCCATCATAAGCGAGAGACATTACAACTTGCTGCTGAATGGTTTCCCCTTCAGCCAATCACAAGCCAAGTAAAAGCACTGTCACTCATTGAACACGTGACTGCTTTCTTTGTAACCTAAGTACGATTATTATCACGCGAGTGCACGTGATCACTAAATACACAGTTGTGCTTAGTTCAAAACATGATTGGCTGATATAAATGAGCGACCAATTAGAATGCTTAGTAAATACAACGAAACATTTGGAGATTCATCCGCTCTGCAGCCCGCTCTACAGTAAAAACCCGCTTGTAAGAACCTATGGATTTAAGAACCTGCTGGCAGAAATTTGCCATTTTAGTAATCGAAAATAATAAGAATCTGCTTAGCCAAGCAAATTCAAACAGGTTTTTATACGTGGGGTTACACTAAATGTAGATTGCAAAATTGAATTACCCCAGACACATGTAATATATGGAAATGAAACTGGTGTCAGATGTGGGATCCTGATCCTAAAACGTGTAGCTGATTTTGATTTCCACGTCAACTCTCCTGAACAATCCAGAAATCTGTGACTTGTAGAGCCTGTTTTGCCAAATTTTTCAAAATGATTTACTTATTACTTCTAATATATAAATTTAACCACTGGCTAAAAGCGGAGCTCCCGGTTACATATTTTTTTCACAGGCGCGCGCAGTATTTTCCCGCCAAAATGAGAGACGGTTTTGGGGTTGCCTGTGGTATATTGGGTAGGCAGACGCGCACGCACGCGCCCACAGTACTCATGGGAATACCGCTGAACCATTAAAAGCGAAGTCGATCGTATATCTGAGTTAAACTTTGAGCTATTGTATTTTTCCTGCGATACCTATGGTGCTCCGCTCTGCGACCTTTGGCCGCTAAGGAGCTCCGCCAATAAGTCCTTTGTCTTGTTGTAGCGATCATTTCCATGGCACTAACCACCGTGTGATCATGCGCGTCACTATTATCGCGGCCATCATCAGCATCACGCTTATCACGTGTTGGATGCCCAATCAGATCAACTACTTTCTCTTTCTCGTCGGCAAGGTAAGAACATCTTCATCACATTCCGAAACACAGACAATGCCGGGGCTGTTCCATGTGATATCTCTGTTTTCCTTTATACTGTGTTTTCTACGTCTTTCGGATGAGACAATAAACCGAGGTCCCGTCTGCCTTCCCTTCTACCCTGTTCAAGGTGGACGCTAAAGAACCCATTGCACTCTTCGTAAGAGTAGGGGATTGTCTCCCGGTGCAATGGCCTGACTCTCGGAGGCATATATACTGTAAAACAGCCTTCATGATTGTAAGCTGCGATGGCAGCAATTTGCGCCATCTAATGCAGCCCGTAAGTCCTCTATCCTTTCCTTGTCTAGCGGTTGTGTATTTCGACCGCTTGGTGTTTCCTCACGATGAGGAGACGACTCTTTCTTTCTTTCCTTCTCTCTTTCTTTTTTTTTTCCTTTCTCTCTTTATTTCTTTTTATATCCGTTACTCCTCTATCGAGGAACCTGGAATTCCCACAACGGTTGTTGTGATTGACCCTGGAGTTTCTAAAAGGGTTGTTGTTTCTGACTATGACCATGGCGTTTCCACAGGGCAATTCATTTCACCCCGGAATTTCCACAGAATTTCCATTTGCAACTTTGAATTTCCGCAGGGGCGGCGAGTGGTCATTTTGTCAAGTACGCACAAATGCATATAATATCCGGTCAAAAACGTTATGTGAATACAAGCAAAGAAAGCGTCTTGCCCTGTTTTGAGCAAACGTTGCGCAAACAAAACGTCTTGGTTGTGTTTCCAGATCACTTCAAGTACGCACGTGCGTATATGCGTAGAGGACGCTGCGCGCCTGAACTTTTATAATATTCGTGTGGCGGATATCAAACTTGGAGGACAGCAGGGGGCATCATTTAGCTATATTTCGATCTATACTTGCGTTGATAGTTTTAATATATACCAGCTACAGTAGACCCCCTTGTTCCTCTAGACCTTTGGGCATCTCTGAAACAAAAAGATATATACTCATTTTTGCATATTTGACTGCCCTAACTGGGTCACGTGACCCCAACTACGTCGAGATGTTTTGTCAAAATCAATTCCAGAAATACAAAGAACCAATTAATATTAGTCAGAAACTCAAGTTTCAGCATAAAATCTCTAACCTGGAGCAAATGGCAGCGAGTTGAATTTTCAAGATTTTATTCAGAATGTATGGGATTTGGGTCACGTGACCCCGTTAGTGCAAATGGCCTATTCAGGTATACTTGAAACCGGATAAATAAACGAAAAAATAATATTATTATAAATTTCACTCAGCCGTACATGTTTACCTTAAATCTTTTTAGGTGCAGTCACTTAATAACACCAAGCACAAAGTCACCGTCCTCCTCGCCATGTCGAACAGCTGCTGGAACCCCTTGCTGTACGGACTCGCCAGTCGCGAGTATCGCAAAGGATACTGGAGTGTCCTCGCGAGGAGCTGTCCGTGTCTTAAGGCGTGTCACATTGGCAGAGTGGGGACATCGTCTCAGGCGTTGGACTCGTCTAAGAATAACTCGTCCGTAAAGGAAAGGGTTGTGACCGACGACACTAACAACACAGCTGTGGTTGGGATAGCGAAAGAGGTGTCTACAGAGAAAAAGGGTTGAGTCACTTTAAGAACAACGAAATTTAAGAACTCTGAACTCAATTTTTAACACCGAAATTTAAGAACACTGAAGTTCACTTTAAGAACAACGAAATTTAATAACTCTGAAGTCAATTTTAAGAACAACGAAATTTAAGAACTCTGAAGTCAATTTAAGAACACTGAAGTTCATTTTAAGAACACCGAAATACAATGTCCCTTCTCGGCTTTCGTACTTCTCGGCTTTCGTACAAATCAGAGGGCGCAAACAATTGTCATAACCCTGAGGCTTATGGATACGTGTCTATGTATGCTCGCAATGCATTATGGTCTATGGCGTTGCTGGGCCGTTAGCGACTTTTAGTTTTCAAAACTCAAACTAAACTAAATTGAAGTTAAACTGAAAATGAAAAAAATATCTTAAAATGAGATCAAACGGATTTAAATCGGAGTTAAATCGATATGAAAACAAGTAAAATTAAAGAACAAAGTTGCGTTTTAAAATAAATAAAAAACAGATTTGAAAACAAAAAAAATATTTAACAAACATTAAAAAAGAAGTAAACGAACTAAAAATAATTAAAAAAATTAAATTTATTTATGGCGTCAATGGGCCACCATAGTTCTCTCAACCCACACAAACGTGCGAACCACGTGCGAGGCGCATGGTTTACCGATTCCCGCCAAAACAAGCCAAGCACAGGGTTCCCAATTCGGATAAAGAAAAATGTGAAACAAATATATAGGCGTATTCCAGAAACTGTGTATTGCCAAGAGAAAATGATTGCATATTCATTCGAATTTATATCTTGCTCTGATCGATTTTAGATACACTCTTTTCTTTTTTTTTAAATAAGAACGTCTAATTTTCATTTGAGGCTGGGCCGTTCTTATTTCTGTAGCAGTTTGAGGCTGGAAATTTTCTTACGGATTTTCTTACATTTCAGAGACATCGAAACCTGGAATATGATAAATCTTATAGAAGGATAAGCACGTTAAGGCCTGGGATTCTAAATGGGCTTGAGGCTAGTCCCCCAAAACGTAAAATTTGCCTTAAATTGCTTTAATCTATTTAAGGCAGGCTAGTTTTTGGTGTAGTGATAAAACTCGACGAACTTAAAATTTTGATGTCATTTTTAGTACGGAGTGAAGTCACAAGCTATGTCACGTGACTAAACAGTAATTGCTTTTCCGGTGATGGATAAAACATCTAACTATACAATTATGGTGGAAATGGATAGGCCTCAGCAATAGAAAGATCGTACTGTCTTGGCTGCTGAGCTATCATTTGCCGTTAACGAGATATAAGGGTCGGAATCAGGTCACGTGACCCAATCGGCATATCAGCCTCTTAAAACACCTTAAAGGAGCAAACTTTTTCCACCAGCTAAGACACCACTATATAGAACCCCAAAACAGAAATATTATTAGCTATTAACTTTTCCATAAGGAAACTCATCACCGGAGAAATTTTTGAACTTTGAAACATGAAAATGTCACGTGACTGGCCACGTGACCAGTGTATCAGCCCAAATTCCATACTGAAACATTTCACTCGACGACTGTTAACTATCCTGAAAATTCATGCTCCATCATTAATGATTAGCAAAGATATTTGAAATTTTGTAATCTTGTCGATTTTCTGAAAGTTTATAAATTACAATATTGAAGGTCGTTATTATTAACACATATGATACTGGATTTTAGAACGCATCACTGAAAATAAATCTATTTCGCTCCTATCTGAGGCTCAGGCATGTTCTTAGCATGTTCTTAAAATTTGGGTAAATTTCAGGCTGAACGTTCTTATAAAAAGGTTCTTATAAAAAAAAGTGTATACTACTTTTTACATTTCACTTCACAACACATTTTAATGATTTAAAGAGTGTTAACTCTTTAATATTCTTCACTCAAACGTTCTACGCAATACGGCTTCCACTCAAATGAGTTGGCTGTGCGTTTACACGTTTGCGGAATTGAAATCTGAAAAGTTGTGACGTCTCGACACAGCTGTTGCGCGCGCTACGTTCAACTGCGTTTAGGTCAATCTCAATCTGATAAAGTTGACTTCAATCGTCGATTGTTGTAGTGAATGCAAATACTGATAATAGAAATTGAATACACGATTAATTCTCGGTAAAGTTTAGATAAGTTAGCGTGTGTGTGTGTGTGTGTTTCAAGTCTTTAAAATGCTTAGTAGGCCGTTATCACGCAAAATTGATTAGTAATATTTAATAGTAATCAGAAAATAAAATCCAGTTTTCAATTCTACACATCCGTATTAGTAAAATTGCAAAGTTTGGTGAAGATTGCTTGAATACTGACTGAGATATGAAGTTTCAAAACTTCGTATTCTGGCTTATTTTTTTGCAAGAAATGTATGGGAAAATACATCGAAACGAGACTTGACGGGCATATGGATGCTCGTCCAGCCTCGACTTGACGTATTTGCCCATACATTTCTTCGTAAAAAGTAAGCCAGAATACGAAGTTTTGAAAATGCATATCTCAGCCAGGTTTCAAGTAATTTTTTTGAAACTTTGCAATTTTACTAATATCGGATGTGTAGAATTCAAAACTGGATTTCATTTTCGGATAACTATTAAATATTATTAATCAATTTTGCGTGAAACGGCCTATTGGAGACTCAATATCCTGTGGTATCCCTGTGCTGCAAGAGTTGTAAATTATTCGCAAAAGTCTTCCTTTTTCATTCCCATTATATTTTTGCACCTCATATTTAATACAAAAATGTAAAAAAAAATACAGTTCTTGAATACGCCAATATTTTGTTTCACTTTTTTTCTATATCCGAATTGGGAACCCTGTGTTTGGCGGGAATCGGGAAACCATGCGATTTCGCACGTTGGTGGTGGGTTCATAAGTGCTTGAGATCCTCGCTTCCTTTGGCCCTGGACCTTGGTTTTGTGCGATATTTCTCGGGGAAAGGTGGTCTGTTCCATACTAAATAAAAATCAATGTGATATGGTAAGTTTGTGGGGTAAAAAGTCAACGGCCAAATATTTTAAGTTGAACAAACAAGTAGATGATAGATTTCAAGGACGTGATTTGGTTATCACGTAAGGTCTTATCGAGGATATCATGTGGCTTTGCGTGATATCTATAAGAGTGATTGAGATCGTTCTCATTAAAGAAAAGCGCTCTTCGCTTTGAAGGTAAAAAAATACCAAATTAGGGAAAGGGTAAAGGTAAAAGGTGATGATGTAGTTTGAAGGGCTATGATTGGCTAAATTCAAATATTTCAAAGACAGATATTTCAAAGGCGAGATGACTGCTTTCAGTATATCCCGAATTGCAGACTATATGGAGTGCAAGCCGGGCGTTTGGCGCGTAGTGACGAAGTGATTTGCGTCGTTGTTTGGTGGTCACTCATCAAAAAGTTCCCTCGGCTATGTTAATGCCTGGGTCTCAGTTGCTTTCAAAATGACGGCTCAAAAACCATAGGTTTCTTATTTAGAATTGTTGTTCGGCAAAATGTGAACAAATTCCAGTTGACATCCCCATGACAACGTGTAATGTGATCTTTAAACTCCAAAGAAATACAATTTTTAAAACTGCCTTGCGAGGAAGGGAAAAGCAAAAAATTGCAAGGATACTAAGACGTTATGTAATTAATGCTAGGAC
Source organism: Scolanthus callimorphus (assembly GCA_033964015.1). Lineage (NCBI taxonomy): Eukaryota > Metazoa > Cnidaria > Anthozoa > Actiniaria > Edwardsiidae > Scolanthus > Scolanthus callimorphus. Next base: position 10,039,324 of record CM066922.1, read on the forward strand.
AAGTATCACTGGTCCAACTAGATATCATGCCCATTTCATCAGGAAATCGATTTTTGGACATTGTGAAATATGATTCTACTAACAACTTTGTAAATGAAAACATTATGCACGATATCTAGTTGGACTGATAAACTTCAAGGTATGACCTATTACTTCATTTAGTTTTATTACAGGTTTGTCAATTGCATGATCTTCTACTCTTCGTCAAGCTTTGAAACGAAAATGTTTGAAACAAAGGTCAAAGGTTGGGCTTTGGTTTCCATGGTAACGACAACATATCAAACTATCAAGGACATTTAGGTCTTCAATATTGTAAGGGATTTGGTAGGATTTAAGTTGGACGTATGTTAACTAAGAATGAATCGAATGCTAACCAGGGCGTGGTCTCTTTGACGCGTTTATTGGATTAGGTGTAAATGTTTTGCAAGGGCTTCGTGCAACACGCCAAAACCATTTAGAAATGGGACTATATCTTTGTCCACTCTGATCTTTTTGAAAAAACGACTTTTGCCTGAATTACTGTTGGAGAACCTTATGGGCATCATGAATTTTTGACAGAAGACTTTATCAACCGTGATTTGTTAAAGAGAATTATGTATTCAGCAGGCCATATCTCGATCGCGTTACAACTGATTTGTCTCATTGTTGGTGTGTAGCTTTCATTCGATATCCCTTTCTAAATCAATTGACAAATTTGTGTGACGTTATCACTTAATCAGTTTTTATGCGCTCCCCTATTCGCTCATTTCGAATGACGAACGTAAAAATTTCTTCTTACGCTCCATTCGGCAGGCGCTATTGAAATCAACGTCACAAGATATCCGCCTAAAGCCTGTGGATTTAGTTGAACTGAAAACCATAATGGGCGGCCAGCAAAAACTATTGTTTAAGGCTGAAAATGCTAACTAGAATTCCGTATTTAGACCTTCTAACAACAAAAGCATACTCCCTAATGTCTAACGACTATTTGGAATGAATCTTTAAGAGTAAAATCGGCACGTTATCAACAAGGAAGCATTCAAATTTCGTACTAGTGCCACTTGAAGATGTTTGAGATTAGAAGAGTGCGGATTGGCAGATGTTCGAGGCTAATGTAATGAACTAATTGCCCGAGGAGGAAGAATCAGTGATACCTAGAGCGTGCCGAGAATCATGTTTGAAGCTACTGAACAAATGGCCTAAAGAAGCGTTGAAAAGCAGAGAAACTACTTTTGTTAGAATCAGTTATACCCAGAGCGCGACGAGACTGAAACATTCGCAGACAAGCAGAATAACCGTGTACTTCACTTTGTGTTACCCATACTAACTGGTAAGTTTAAAGCCGTAAAAGATAAGATTTACCTATCTTAGAAAAACCTCTACAAGTGACACTTCGTTTTAGAATCGCTGTCTCGTATTATCAGAGAAACTATAGAAGAAACAGGTGCACAAAAAGTTTCTGTTCCGCAGCCCTTCCTTTTGCAGGAAGAAAAGGATGAGAAAAAAAATAGAAACAGTGTTCTGGGGAGAAAATATCCTACTTGCGCAATTTCTGTGCGGTTGCCACTTTGCTGGGAAAATGCTGATCATTCTACAAACGTATTTTTCAAATATTTTTCAAGCTGGCTGGCAATTTTAAAAATATACTTGGCTGGAAAAATAATTGGGGCTAATCTCCTGGGAAAATATACCCTGGAAACCAGAGGCTCGAGGTCCAAAGAATTAAAATTTTCAGAGTTTCACCCTCTGGTCCCCAGGGTAGGGAAAATATCACTCAAGGCGCCTCGTGTATTTTGAATGGTGTCCCTCAAACATGTGCTGTATTCATTTTTCAAAAGGGGAGCTCCCACTGGCAATGCTTCTGCAGATACGTTTTTCCCGGCGGCAACTTTTAAAACTCTACTCATTTTCTAAAAAGAAACACCTTACAGCAAAATAAGCCGTTAAAATGCATTTGAGAAGAGGATGCTCGTTGTAGAGGTTTGCAGCGGTTCTGAAGCACCGCAGAACACGCGTCTACCCGTCTATTTAGCAGAAGTTTTCTCAATAGACCGATTCGACGTCATTTTGTATTTGCCTGATTGGAAAATGAAAGAAGTCAAATTGCCAAGTTTGGGGGCTGTAAACTGTTTAGGAGCGAAGTTATGAGCCCGCGAATTCTGTTTTTTTTTTACAGGCGTTTATATGGCTAATAGCGGCCAAACTGTGGCTCTTGTCATAGAAATCTCTGTAAAATTTCGAGATTTCACTACCCTGTAACTTTTCTTCTGAGCAAGATACGAACTTCAAATGTTTCATGTTGACTAGTTTAAAAGGTTTCTTCCATCAGTTCAAAAAGCTTTCCAATCAGAAGTAAATCAACTACCTCAAATTACGTCGAGTCGGTTGTTTTTCACATTTTCCATATTTTATCAATTAATTTGTTTTGTTGGTTACCTGGAACTCCGTGAAATCCTTACAGCTATTTCCGTTACACTGCGACCCCGGGCGTCAAAAAGTATCAGTCTATTCTCGTTCTCGTGACCGTCAATCAATTTGTCAAAACCGGCGACGGGATTTTTTCTCCGTGCATTTTGACTACGGTCTTTGATCTTGACTGTAAATATTGTCGAAAACAACATCTGTAGAGCCTATTTGGCGGCCGATGTAGTCTTTCATGCAGATTTTCAAGATTTCAAATGTCCATCGATCCGGTAGCCGAAACGGTGCCAGCTCTGGACCTTTGACTTTTCCATTGCTAACTTCAATTCTAGGTAAGAGACAAGTCCCTCTAAAATCACAAAACATAGGCAAGGATTCAGAATAACTAGCAGAACTAACCGAAAGTGTGAGGGAAAGGAAGATTTTTCGATCACACGTGCACGCTGTGATATGGATAAACTTATACCACTTTGTCTGTTTGTTGCCATATCTGAGTCTCTTCTAGGCCTGGCAATTCGATGTGGATATCGTCGAATTCCTGTGAATCTTCTGCGCTACGTGTTTCTATGAAATCTTTCGACATTTCCTTGCTTCGATCCGTTCTATGTTTTCCATAAGCGCCGTCAAGCAAGAAACTCACTGACTCGGAAAAACTTTAGGCGGGAATTTCCCCAGACGGCTCCAAGCCGTTTGATTGACGGTCACGAGAACGAGAATAGACTGATACTTTTTGACGCCCGGGGTCGCAGTGTAACGGAAATAGCTGTAAGGAGAATTGTATTACTTTGTCGAAGAATTTCACTAAAACTCTCTATACTATAGCGTACTATTTGCAGATTATTTCCAAAATCGCTGCACTAAAAAAACACGTATGCGCCCCTGACTGTAAAATATCTGTGTGTAACAGGACGAACAGCGTAAAAGTGGTACAAAGATAGCAATGCCGCCGATGTTCAAGTGAGTCGCAGTGATCATGAACGGCAGTAACGCGTCGATTGTTCCCACCATCCCACATCTGACACCATCAGCAAATAAAACTTCGTCGAGCGATGGCACAATTGAACAGGTTGCTTATGCAATCATCTCGGTTATGTCCATACTTGGTAACACGCTAGTTCTTCTGTACTTCGTCGCCGGCCGGCACATTTTGCTGAAGAAGCCTTTTAACATCAACATACTCGCTTTGGCAGTCACGGACACGGTGACGGGAATCCTGTTGGTCTTCTCGCCTGTTGTCATTCCCAAGCCTTTCATCCGCATGACCGATCTTCAATCTGTGAGCTTTTACTGTTTTGTTATATGGGAGCGTAGAGGGTTGTTCTTCTTCGGCTTTGCTTCAATATACCTGAGCGTTCTCCTTACCATCGATCGCTGGATCGCTGTTGTCAAGCCAACGAAGTATAAGAGGTTAGTGTGCTACGGGGCCACATGTTTGCCTAGTGACCATTTACACATATTCACTTCACTACTGCGACATAACATCACATAAGCCCCGGTCGACCTGCTCCAAGTATGACCTGGATATAATATATATCACTGCTTGCAGTCCTTTCTTTGGCGAACATTCATGAAAACGATAGCGCGTGAAAAAACGAGCGCCGATGGCTTGAAGTACCGATGGCTTGAAGTACAGAAGGCACGAGCCAGAGCCGAAGGCGCTCGTTTTCATGGACGTTCACCAAACAAGGTACTGCAAGCAGTCTATGGATATGTTAGCAGACGTGCAATTCGGTCGTACAATTCCAGAGGTCATGGGCATTACCATGTACTTTTAGCTTACACATGAGGTTAACACTTCGTAATTCCATTTATTAAAGGTTAGTGACTAGTAGAAGAGTGGGAATCGGTATAGTCCTGGCCTATTCTATTGCCCTGGCGATTATTCTGCAGAACCGCCCCGCGCTCACGATAGAGCCTGATAAGCCGTCAGGACAGCAGTGTGGTTATGCTAAGAAGACGGCGGAAGATCTGGTCAGAAGTGTGATCATGGGGTATGTAGGGTTCGCTTTTAAATTCTGCATCCCGGTGGCTCTGATCCTGGTCATGTACAGCCATATTGTCTACACCATCAAGACAAACGGAGGAAGGTAAGTCGAACACGCTTGCTGTTCCTCGAGGACATACCGACTCTCTTTTATTGTGAAAACGTTAGGACAGAATTTAATGATCCGAACGACGTGTGGCCAAAGATCTGGTTACTAGAAAGTTGGCTTTACTTTAGCATCAGTTGAAAGGTTTACAGCCATTCATTGGTTGGTTGATGGAAATGAGCGACCAATGAGAATGCAAAGTAAACGCTCCTATCCATGTCTTCTTTGCAGTAATCACTTCCATGGCACCGCTAACCACCGTGTGATCAAGCGCGTCACTATTATCGCGGCCATCATCAGCATCACGCTTATCACGTGTTGGATGCCCAATCAGATCAACTACTTTCTCTTTCTCATCGGCAAGGTAAGAACACTAGAGCGGTGAAAACTCAATATAAGATGTTGGTAAACTCATTTAGAACTCACAATCACATTGTGTTTACTACTTTGAGTCAATTTGACATGAATTGATGCAACCTTAATTAAGACCCCGTTCACACGCGACCGGTACAATTCTGGTACAGTACCGCCTGTTCATACGGTACCGGTACAATTCTGGCACGTTTTGCAACAGTGTTTGCACAGCCTAGCCGTGCCAAAATCGGTCCGGTACCGCAGGTCCCGTGTGAACGCGCGACGGTACGGTACAGGAATTGTACCGGTCCGGTTTTGTGCACGTACGTGTGAAAGGGGTCCTAAGCAGATGTATTATAGATGTTTGGTCAGCTGTACATGTCTATGTTATATTTAGGTCCAGTCAGTTAATAATACGAAGCACAAAGTCACCGTCCTCCTCGCCATGTCGAACAGCTGCTGGAACCCCTTGCTGTACGGACTCGCCAGTCGCGAGTATCGCAAAGGATACTGGAGCGTCCTCGCGAGGAGCTGTCCCTGTCTGAAGGCGTATCACGGTGGCAGGGTGGGGACATCGTCTCAGGCGATGGACTCGTCTAAGAATAACTCGTCCGTGAAGGAAAGGGTTGTGACTGACGACACTAATAACACAGCCGTAACTGGGATATCAATAGAGATGTGTACAGAGAAAAAGGCTTAATGAGTCATCAGTATTAGCCGCGTGATCCACGATGACCACAACACCAACTTTATCATCGTCATCGCCACCACCACCACCATCATCATCATCAAGAAGTACAACAGAATTACCGCCAACCTATCATCAACAACAACAACATCATCATCAACATCATCATCATCTTTAACTTCATCAGCATTTTCAAGGAATCCGTTTTTATATTTGAGGCCTAGTTCAAACGTCGTATTTCGGACGAATTTAATTCAGACGAATTTAATTATCGCAATTGAATTCGTCTGAAATGCGACGTGTAAACGAACCTAAAAAGGTCGAAAATTAAATTCGTCCAAGACGTTGTATACGTCGACCCCGGACGTGTACAACGTCTGAAGTATGTCTTCGTTTTATTTTATTCGTCGTATAAAACGAACCTCCATTTTATACGTCGCACAGACGAATTTAATTGATCAATTAAATTCGTCTAATTAAATGCGACGTATAAACTAGGCCTGATCGATCCAAAGTAGTTTAAGTGAGCGCCACTTGGTTAGTTTAGAACTGTAATGTTTTCATTACCTTTACTGTGAGAATACCTCAACCGGGCCATATTGAAAGTTAGCCAATCAGAAAGGGAGTACAGAAAATAATAAAACATATTGACTTTCTTGAGATCGCACAGTAAATATATGGTCATTATTATTAGCAACATTAACATTGTCGCCATAAAAAAGGTCAAAATGAAAAAATCCACCCTTATCCCGTCTACTCCCCCAAAACCTATATAGCACTTCTCCTTACTCAAAACAAGACATTTCTTCATACACTTGATTGGAGAATTTGGTACTGTATCTGTTGCTCATCACTTACTGGATGATTCATGAAATTCTAGTCTCTCTTTTCTTTGTGAGAAGTTTAAGGTTGATCGGGGTTTGCAAGTGTTAAAAGAACTGCTGTACATATTACATATTTATACGCATTTATAATAATCACAAGCAAGGCAGCAATCCAGAAATCAACCAGAAAAGGAAAACTAAACAACAACGAAAAAAATAGCATCTGAGCTTGAAAGCATTAAAGGGGCTGCTGTATATACATTTAGAAAATAACACCTATTTTATATGGTGAATGTGCGCATTCTGATTGGTTAAAAGGCGTGTTTGTAAGAGACCCGAGAAACACGATTGTCACGCAACGATGTCGCGCGTGTGTATGTTATTTTCTAAAAGCAATAAAAATACTTTCTGCGTGCTCTCTGGTTTCTTACAAACACTCGGGGAATGTTGGTCGAACTGATAAAACTTGAAATTTCAAGTTTTGATCAGTTCAGTTCTCCCAACATCCCCCTCGCACGCGGAAAGTACTTTTATTGCTTAATCAAAAACTTTTTACAATTCGACTATTGTAATAAATATAGGGCTAAAATATGAAAATGCTAAAAAACTACGAGTTAAATATTTACACATTGCAGGGATAAAAGAGTGCTTAAAACGGTCAGATGACAGTTTATAATGAATTTTATATTCTTCATATTATTTTTACCACTTGTGTAAAGCGCATTTGATCATAACTTAGAATGTTAATTTGCGCTATATAAATATTAAATATTATTATTAAATATTATCAGTGCGAAAACGTGGGAAGTTAAAACAACGGGCGTGTCTAAGATTGTATGTGGCCTTGTGTCTAGCAGGTAAAAGATGACAAAGAAAGATCCTCAAAAATAAATCATCACATGCTCTGAATGCGCTCTGAATTGGGCCGAGTAGTAGGGTGGCTTAGCGACAAAAACGGGTCATTTTGTGCAATTTCGCGTAAAGGCACCAAATTTGGCATGAATATTCTTTGCATCATTTTGAACAGAACTGTAAGGGGTGCCACGCGATTCGCACTGTGTAGGGGTGGGGAGGGGCAGTTTTGTCACCATTATTTTATGCTCTTTTTCTGGCCAAAAAATAACTGTATTGATGCATTGAATAAATCTACGTGTTCCCTAATAAGTTTTGAAGAATTCCAGAAAGATGTTACATTTTGAAATTAAGGGGGGAGGGGAAGGGAATTTTGGCAAATTCCCATAATATATTCAATTTGACGTGTCAATTTTAGTGTGCAACTGACCAAAATTGGCATACATGTTCCATGCATCACCCTTAATAAATTCAGAAGGGGTGCCAAAAAATCGGACACAAAGAAGGGAGGGGAAGGGAATTTTTGTCAAGTTATAATATATTAAATTTTACATGTCAATAATATATTCAATTTGACATGTAAATCCATGTCCCCGAGTGTCTAATATTTTGGTATCTCTTCTTAACCTGTGAAGGGTGATCAATGGATCACGTATGCCAAATTTGATCAGTTGTACACTTATATTAATTGACATATCAAATTAAATATGTTATGATAATTTGACAAAATTCCCCTCCACTCCCCCTTCGTGTCTGATTTTTTGGCACCCCTTCTGTATCTGTTAGGGATGATTCATGGAACAAGTATGCCAACATTGGTCAGTGCACACTTTAATTAACATGTCAAATTGAATATATGATATATTTGACAATATTCCCCTTCCCTCCCCCCCTTGGTGTCCGATTTCTTGGCTCTCCTGGATCTTTCAGCATTTCAGAGGTGTTCCATGGAGGACATGTGCCAAATTTTCTCATTTGCGCACTTAAGGTGGCCCGCGCCTGTTTCACAGGAAAAATATACTAACATTTAATCGCCGGCTTTTTCCAGTAAAAGCGCCTGCATTCAAACTAGGTGAAACGTCCCTCGAGGTATTCAAATCATGAAGTCTGAGGTGTAATGTTGTCTAATACAAATGTCATGCATTGTGGGTTTGCAATGAGACCGATTTGCAGTGAGTCTGCTTCAACGATATTTGGTTCCTAATTACTCCGAACCGATTGTTTCTCGTTTGCTGCAACTTGGTAAGTCGCTTAAACATTCATTGCTCTTCTTCATTATTTGAAAAGACGGTAAAAAATCGGTTAGAAGTTTTATGTATGACCAATTTGTTAAATTCTTTGTTTATGAACTTTACACACAGGATAAATCGCAAAATTATACTAGAGTCAGCTCTGAGAGCGTCCGCCCTATCTTCTTGGTTCTTGCACTGAAGTTTCCTTGGATACAAATGTTTGTCATTACAGGTAAGATTAGGCTGGCAATTCAGTTGCCGTCGTGCTACTCGAGTCTTAAGTATCTTGAGGCGTATAAGCTAAACAATTTTAGTCGACCTCATCAAACAGTTTCCATGAGGTCAATTGTAATATACAACTACAAATACAAACTAGAATACTTAAGTACTTTATTGAGCCAACTTAAAAGAAAATTTCTCTCGTCTTTCTGTTAAGGAAAACTTTTGTTGCTATATGTCTACCTTCAGGAAATTGATTATTTTGTGTAATCGGTGTAACTTTTCTATTATAATTTCCCTGCAGTATAATCTCTAGTAATCCACTATTCTAGCAGCCAAAAATATTAGCAATCGGAGCGCTTTTACTGGAAAAAGCCGGCGATTAAATGTTAGTATATTTTTCCTGTGAAACAGGCGCGGGCCACATCACACTGAATATATTATGATAATTTGACAAAATTCCCCTCACCTCCCCCCTTGGTGTCCTTTTTTTTATTAAGGGTGATGCATGGAACATGTATGCCAATTTTGGTCAGTTGCACACTTAAATTGATACGTCAAATTGAATATATTATGAGAATTTGACAAAATTCCCCTCCCTCCCCCCTTAATTTCAAAATGTAACATCTTTCTGGAATTCTTCAAACCTTATCAGGGAACACGTAGATTTATTCAAAGAATGAATTCAGTTATTTTTTGGCCAGAAAAATAGCATTGCATTTGGGTGACAAAACTGCCCCTCCCCACCCCTACACAGTGCGAATCGCGTGGCACCCGTTGCAGTTCTGTTCAAAATGATGCAAGGAATATTTATGCCAAATTTGGTGCCTTTACGCGAAATTGCACAAAAAAGTTACTAAGCCACCCTACTATAGGGCATACGTCGAATTAGAGTCGCGTGGAATACATTTAAAGCAATAGATAATTTGTTATTTGAAAGTATAATGAGACGGCCTTGGATGGAAACAAAAGGTAAACAACATTAGCCGAATAGGTTGCCATTCATGGCATGATGAAACACTATCCACTACATCATCGAGGCATTTTTAAAAGCATTTTTAAAAGCGTGAATACGGATGACTTTATAGTGTACATTTACAGCCGATTGCGTTTGAGCGTTTTACCGTAACAGTTCGCACGTTATGTTTGAACGTTTGAAACTTGCGTTTCTAGGATAAAACGAGACGATTCTATGGCGAACCAAAGAGTTCTGTCCTCTCTGATTGCTCAATGAAAAATACACATGGCGGTTGCCCTTGGAAACGTCCGACTTTTTGTCTCACAACGCAACTTTCAAACGTTCAAACGTAACGTGCGAACTGTTAGGGTAAAACGCTCAAACGCAATCGGCTGTAACAAATGTCCTCGTATACACCTGTTTCAATTAACGTTGCCCGTGAAACCATGTATTATGAACCATGCTTCATAAGTCGCAATGATCATTCTTACCCAAAAACGCAGCTACAGTTGATGTCAAATTGTGTTTTACCACCGTATGCATTGCTACGCGACCTCAAAACTCACTGTTGGGCGATTGGCGATTTTATGCAAGGTAATTGTTATCAATTTTCTTGAACCAGAAAGTTAAAAATTCGAGTCGAGGAAGCCAAAGAGTAGCTTAAAACCACTTTGGCATGAATTTGCAATCAATGTTGGCCCGCTGAAGTGGCCGAATCCAGCGTTTTGGTTTGATTGACGGCTGAAAATCGCCAATCGCAACATTGAATTTTGAGGTCGCGTAGCAATGCATACAGTGGTAAAGTAGTAAACAAACTGCCATTGGGTGGTTTTAGTATAGTTTGGTTTGCAAAATTCGAGGTTCATGGTTTTACGTTTTACGCAGCAACGTTAATGAAGTAGGTGTATATCACGGAATGACTTAATTTAAAGTGCGTTTCGTTGCCCGCTCTGGAGCCTCGTCTTCCTTGTCGCGACAAGAAACCAGTCGACTGCACTAGGCGAAACAGGGCAATGACCTGATTGGCTTATAGATAGTTTGATGCCGGCAAATCGTCAGCGACATTAGCTACGTTGTTATGAACCAGCTTCAACGAAAGTTACGATATATAGTCTTTTCAAACATTCAACCGCTTCTCCAACTTTTGCGTAAAGAAAAGTGTTGACCGAAAAAGCCGGACTATGAAGAGATAAAGAGCGGATGAATTCGGTTACAAAAGCGCACCCTCGCAGAATTTACTGCGATTTTCATAATTCTGCGAACTCTACACCGACCAACAAACCACGGTTTGGATTCCGTCAATCAAACGATTGAACAGCTCAAGGTGATTTCACGGAGGCTTAATAGATCTTGTAATCTCATAGAGGCTAGCTAGGCTTCAAAACATAATTTTTCACTGCTGTAAAATGCAAGAACTAAACTTAGAAAACATGCGTGGAGTTGACTTACCACTGTATACATTGCTATACGGCCTCAAAACTCAATTAGCGATTGGCGATTTTTAGCGGAGCTCCTTAGCACTTAGCGGCCAAAGGCCGCAGAGCGGAGCACCATAGGTATCGCAGAAAGAATACAATAGCTCAAAGTAGAACTCCGGTATACGATCGAGTATCGGGGGCGCGTCCGTGTCTGGGCGCCCCCACAGGTAACCCAAGACCCTTCTCCGTTTATTTAATCATATCTCGGGAAGGGATGAAGCTCAGAAACCAAACTTGAGTGAAGTTCTCTAAGTGGCAAAGGAGGGGGTGCAACTGTATAGTCACGTGGTACGATGATGTCATCATAGGAGGAAAAGAGTATATCTCGGGAAGGGATGAACCTCAGACAACCAAACTTGGGTGAAGTTGTCCAAGTGGCAAGGGGGGTGCAACTGCATGGTCACGTGGTATGACATCATCGATGACGTCGTCATAGGAGAATAAGAATATATCTCTGGAAGGGATGAACAATCAACTAAACCTTTTTGTCTCATTACTACTATTTGCGTTCAACCCTGAAGCTTGACGATTTTTTCGCGTAGGTTTACGTTTCAAACGTGCACGTTTTGCCGAGAAATAGTCACGTTTCTCGCTCGCTGATTGGCTGAAAAATAACGGTCAAAACAGCAGCCAATCGGCGAGCGAGAAACGCGACAAATTCTCGACAAAACGTGCACGTTTGAAACTTAAACCTACGCGAAGAAATTGTCGAGCTTCAGGGTTGAACGCAAATGGTAGTAACAAAAAAATATGTAACCGGGAGCTCCGCTTTTAGCCTGCGGCAAAATCTATATATTAGCTGTCAATCAAACCAAAACGCTGGATTCGGCTGCTTCAGTGGGTCGATATTGATTGCAAAATCATGGTTTTATGGTATCCTTTGGCTTCCTTGCCTAGAATGTTTAATTTTCTAGTTCAAGAAAATTGACATTACAATTTTCTTGCGTAAATCGACAATCACAACAGTGAATGCATACGGTGTCGGTGGTAAAAGGTTTGATTGACGGAAGCCAAATCGCAGTTTGGCGTCGCAGTATCAAGATGTAAATCATTGAGTTTCAATATATTAGCGGAGCTCCTTAGCGGCCGAAGGCCGCAGTGCGGAGCACCATGTATCGCAGGCCAAGAATACAATAGAACTCCGGTATACGATCGACTTTTTATTTTTCATGGTTCAGCGGTATTCCTATTTGGGTATCGGGGGCGCGTCCGTGTCTGCGCGCCCCTACCACAGGCAACCCAAAAACCGTATTTCATTTCGGTGGGAAATACTGCGCGTCCGTTAAAAGAAAAATATGTAACCGGGAGCTCCGCTTTTAGCCAGTGGCTAAATCTATATATTATTCTAGAAACGCAATATTACCTTTGGAGTTTAGACTCGAAGACGAAACGGATTTCGAGGAGGAAGAACCAGCGAAAATATTTGTCGACACTAACTCATGCATGCAGTAGAGTAGCTCTATTGAAAAAATGTGTAATTCTTTAGAAGCCACGTCTCTTATGGCGTTAGCTTATGATTTCCTCTCCTTAAAGTATGTCAGACAGTTGTTAAATACGTCTGCGAGATGCGATTGATTTTAACCTCTCTTGCAAGTCCCACGTTGAATATATAGCACTTAAGATAACTAGAATAATTGGAATACTCACGCCTAAAGGCCGATTTAGACTGTACGATTTTCGCCTACAACCATCGCATGCGACACGCTTGCGACATGACTTAGCTCGCAAGCGCATGTCGTAGAGGAGTTGTAGGGCTGATTTAGACTTTGCGATTCGAGTCGTATGCTGATGCGAGCATGTCGCATGCGATGATTGTAGGCGAAAATCGTACAGTCTAAAACGGCCTTAAGGCCTTTTTACCTCATTCAATTTTACTTATAATATATTTTATGAGTAGGAGGCGAGTAGGAATACTGCTAGCTGTTATACATGTACGCCTTCACGAAGTCAACTGAAGAACCAAATTCGACAGGTTTGACGCGAAATTAAATAATGTATTTAATAAACTGTTTCAAACAAGAAAAATGTAGTCACGAAATAATGTCGACAACCGCATATTATGGCAGTGGGACGTAGCATTTCAAGCATGCGCAGATACAGAATAAGCATCCCACATGGATAAGAGATGTGGTTTTGGTGCTCACAAAATCCTATAAATTTCACCGAAGGCGTAGGGTCGTTCTCATCTCGACCCACCCACCATATAAAATACTGGAATTTCCTTTGGCAGAAATGAAAAAATGAAGGTTTTCCTACTAGAGACAATGAGCATACTTTAACGTAAAGCCTCTAGACAAGATTTGTTTTATCGTCGCAACATCTAATTTACAAACTAACTTCCTTTCCAATGATAAATGTCACTTTGAGAATCCTCCAACAAGTAATTACATCTCTCAGACATGCTTTAAGGAGAGGAAATCACAAGTAACGCCATAAAAGAAGTGCGGCTCGTAAAGAATTACATTTTTTCATTAGAACTACTCTACTGCTAGCGTCGACAAATATTTTTACCGGTTCTTCCTCTTCGAAATCCGGTTTCGTCCTCGAGAGTATATAAAGTTCAAAGGTAACTATGTTTATTCTAAAACTCTAACTTAGTGATTCATCTTGTTCCTCTGTGAGGCAGGCACTAGGCACTTTTGTAATCGAATTCATTCGCTCTTTCTGCCGGCATTGCTTTTTGTGGGCGTCAATCCTTTCTTTGCGCAAAAATTGGATCAGAAACCTTTAAATTGTTTGAAAGACTATGGCGGGCGTCGCACTTAACAAAGTTTTCAAGTTTCCCACCGAAATTCCCAGCAACAATGCAATTTGCCGCAAAAATTTCCAGGAATAAAGTGTTTTGCTCCAAAGATTTTGATCGCACCAGCGCGAAATAGGTTTTCTGCTTATTAGAACTCTGTAACGTTTTTGTTGAAAGCGAATGCTATTGTCTCTACGTTAGCAAAAAAAAAAAAAAGCCCAAAGGCTGCTCGGCGGCGCCTTTATTTCGACTTTATTTTGGCCAGCTGACGAAGTTTTAGTTCTTTGAAAAGTATCGGTCGAATGAACTTTTCTATGCGAATATGGGAAAAGTTTACCACATACGACTTCATATATATAGAGGATATTACATGGGCGCGCGGAGATACGAATTTTATCATCGAGTGTTGAACAGGGGCGGACCCAGGAACTTGAGAAATGGGGGGCCGGATAGTGAAAACATGGGACGAAAATTTGCAAATTACCTTCATCAAATACAGTAAATGTATGGGAAAATCTCTCGAGAAAGGGAGGGCCGCGGCCCCCTCGCCCACCTAAATCTGCCCCTTTTGAAAATACATTTTAACACGATAAGATAAAATTCGTATCTCCAAGCGGCCATGTAATATAAAAACATCAGTGAAATACCAAATCGACATTTATTTTACGAAAATCTGAAAACTAGAAAGCTATTTGTGTTATCTTCACTGCGAAGAGTGGAGATAAAAATCATATAGATATCATTTTTTCGCGTGAGAGATACCTTGGTATTTCACTGATGTTTAGGTAATAAATATCGGAACCGTTTCTTTGAAGTTGATTCATACAAATGTGGTAGACATTTTGGAAAATCCTAACAACGTAGTGGATGTTCAAAAGAAGAACATTGCAAAAAGTAAATCTAGATCCGTAGTAGAACAAAAGTATTGTAAAGTTTGTTTTTCTTGTTTATCCTTTCTTTGGTTGTGAAATGGAGAAAGACCATCCGGTAAATAGACGCTTTTCCAAAATGGCCGCCGAAAATTCAAATTTACTTTTTGTTAAAAATGAACACCAGCACTAGAACACACATCATCACTTTAGTAAAACTACAAAATTTCGCTGCATTATATCCAATATCTTCCGAGAAAACGAACGTTGAAAATTTGAAAATTTATAGACGTTTGTATGACTGGGGGTATGCGTCATTTCCCTGCTAGCAGATTCCTCTTTTCTCTGTATTTCACTGGCTGAGGTTCGCGAGGAAGCCAGCGAAATGCAGAGAAAAGAGGCCTCTGCTAGCAGGGAAATGCGTCATACCCCCAGTCATACAAATCTCTGTAAATTCAGTTTTCAGACTCTGATTTCTCAACCGACATGGCATTTGGCATGACGAAAATTTAAAGTATTACTAATGTGAGGATACTCTTTCTAGTGCCAGTATTTGATTTTTAGTAAGTTTAATTTTAAGACATGTGAATTTGCGGCGGCCATTTTGGAAAAAGGTCTATTGGATCGACGCGGCAAAAGATTGTCCTATTTCGACTACTGCAGTCGACTGGGGTTTTGTCGCGACAGAAAACCAATCGACTACGCACTAGGTGAAATTCAGGCCCAAAGCTATGTTTCGAAAATGCAGCAATGCGCAGCGCAAGAAAAAAAAAAACATTTGGGGCTAAGAACACTCTTCCGTCTTTGGCCCTTAGCCTCGAATGAATAGCGATCATCGAATTTATTAATGAAGCTTCTACATTTTTCAGTATTTTCAGTTCGGCCTCTCTCAGTATGGATAACAGAAACGACACCACTGCAGTCACCCTTTTGCCATCTTCCCAGCCACCAATAATGACAGGTGTTAACAGCGCCGTCCTCAAAGACTTCCAGAAAGTAGCCTACGCCATCCTCTCTACGTTCGCTGTCCTTGGAAATCTTCTGGTGATTTTATATTTCGTACGCAAGAGAAAAACAGCCTTGAAGAAGCCCTTCAACGTAACTATTTTTGCTCTCGCCATAACTGACTTCGTAACTGGAGTCTTTTTGTTCTTTACGCCTGGAACCGTGTTTGAAAAGCCTCTTGTTCACATTACAAATGAGCTGAGCTTGAGGATCTATTGTGAGATAATGTGGCAGCGAAAAGGCTTGTTCTTGTTTGGTTTTACCTCGACGTACTTGAGCGTCCTTTTAACATTTGATCGTTGGTGTGCGGTTGTAAAGTCAACCAAGTATAAACAGTACTGCACCGTCAAGCGAGCTTGTATCGGCATCGGCTTGGTGTGTCTGATCGCGCTAAGCCTGGTTCTAATGACACAGCCAAAGATGAGAATCGAGCCGGATAAACCGCGCGGGCAACAGTGCAATTGGGCAACTGCGACACAAGAAGAGAAGGACTTCAGAAGAAAGATTGGGATTGCAGGGTTTACACTCAAAGCTTTGTTTCCATTTTCACTGATTATTTGTCTGTACGCACATATTGTGTACAAGCTGAAGACGGCTACACCATCTGAGATGAGGTAACGGATGGAGCATTAGAAAAATGGGAGGGGGGGGACTTTTTTTTGACTCGCTCGTAATTGCTTTTGGTGTTCCAGCTCTGCAGGATATTTTTCATCCGTTTATGCTCAGTTTTTTTCTTTCAAGCTTAAAGTACTATGTTAAATGTCTATTGTGTTTACTTTTCAACTAATTCCTTTATAATTTATTTGTAATATATTTAAATGAAAATCATATGAAAATTTAAGAACCTATGTTAAGAACCTTGGTAGCCTAAATTTGCTTAAGAACCATTTATATAAGAACCTGTTTAGGCTAAATTAAAAAAATACGCTTATACACGGGTTTTTACTATATGCAAACTGTTAGGCCAACTGGTGGTTTCAAACATAATAGGGCTTTGGAGGTTGCCTTGTGGCATTTTTACTAGTACGCGCTGGCTGGGAAAAACTGCCTTCTCTTCACTGCTAGCAAATTTTGTGCCCTACGTTCTCCTCGCACTGAAAACGAACTTGCATTTTTCCCCGCGCTCAAAACCCTGTTTTGTTATTCCAGTCACTCCACCTCTGGTTCCGTGGTCAAGCGAGTTACCATTATTGCTGCCCTCATCAGCTTAATCCTCATCGTTTGCTGGACTCCAAACCAACTCAACTACTTTCTCTTCCTGGTCGGTCACGTGTCTTCTACCACGACAATCCAACACAAGTTTTTCGTGCTTCTAGCCATGTCCAACAGCTGCTGGAACCCAGTCCTCTACGGTGTGGCTAGTAGCGAGTACCGTAAAGGATACTGGGATATCTTGACGAGCTATTGCCCGTGTATGAGGTCGTACCGCAGGCGTAGAGTTGATCAGGAGCGCACGACAGAAAATGAGAGTCGGGAGGGTAGGGAGATGTCAGATAATAGTAGGGAGATGCAGACAGATAATGAGGATAGGGAGGAAGGGGGAACGACAGTAAATGAGGGTCGGGAGGGTGCGGGGACGAAAGTAAATGAGGGTCGGGAGGGTGCGGGGATGAAAGTAAATGAGGGTCAGGGTGCGGGGAGGAAAGTAAATAAGGGTCGGGAGGGTGGTGCGGGGACGACAGTAAATGAGGGGAGGCAGAATGAAGAAGATGGCACGATTCTTGAAGTGTTCGTTTCTGGGGATGAGAGACGGAGCGCTCTTTCGGCGACGTGAGGTCAGTAAGCTCCACAAACTCGTACGGCAACTGTATAAAGTACATACTACAGATACTGGCAGTATTTGAACAAAATAAACAGTGAATAAAGATCTGATCGCAACAGACCTATGCTTAATTCTCGATTGAAAATTGCATGTAGAAATATCATATCAATTAAACCTAACAAAACTGTGCACTGTTTAAAGACGACGAGAACCCATTTACTGACTTTAAGGCTGTTTCTCACTGGAACGCAAGCGCCAGGATAACTATATATTTCCGTTATGTTGTTCATGCTAGAATACAAGCACAGACACAAAGCGCAAGAAAATCGAGACGTTGCGTTTCCTTTTGCTTGCGTCTGGTATGAATATAGCTTCTTCCACTTGGTTGGGGTCCTGTAGGCTTGCTTGTGCGTTTTAAAGGGCCCCGGAACAATTGGGGTTAAACTCCGGTGTAATAACCATTCCCAGAGGACACCTTTGTGTTCAGTTCTTATTTCATCCTGATTCGTTCTACCAAACAAAGGAAGCTTTGTGACGCAGTTCGTGCGCACTCACAGGTTATTACACCGGAGATAAGTCAACAATTGTCAATGGCGACGTGATTATCGGCGAATAGCCACCGACTCGAGCGCGCACTCCCAATCCTATCAATGTTATAATCACCTGTAGGTGATTATAGCGAGAGAAAACGAACCTCTCGACCAATCAGCGCGCGGAAATTCTTATAATCACTTGATCACCCAATACAGAGGATTTTCGATGACTGCCGTGAGTATTCGCAATTACTTTGTAATCACTCCTATATAGGTTTTATTCAGAATTGGTGTAATTACATTGCGATTGGTTTCACCATGGATCGTAGAAAAGACTTTTCTAGGATCCATGGTTTCACTACAGTCATATGATTAGCGAGCAAGCGAGCACTACAAAATCTTTGCGCGCGAGTTGTGAACACAACCGATTTTTTTATGAAATTTGAAGGCCTCGAATTAAAATATGCAATCTGCGCGTTGTTGCACTGTCGAATTGCCGACGTTGCATATGGAAGTTTTGAAACTTGAAGTTTCGAAATCCCCCTTACCTTATTTGGAAGGTCTGTAAGTATTTTTAGTAGAAACCCACTCGCATACTATCACAAATCCTGCAATCTGATTGGCTCCGATATATATACTCGCTATCTATCACGTAATAGATAGCGAGTAGCGTAAACACTATCTATTGACTCATAGAAAACTCGAACTCGTAGTCTAATTGCTAAATATCATATCTTAGGGAATGTAGCTTGGTCGCCATTTTGTTTTTCCTGGGCCAAAGGGCCTGGATCGAAATTTCAAAAATACCACAGGCAGCCCGCGCACATTCGTAAAAAAACGCCAGAAGTTTCTTGATCCGTTGGTTCAAACTGTTACTGCTATAAAAGTATTACTGTATGCTATAAAGGGGGGGGGGGGGGGGGGGGGTTAGTCCACTGATTTTTGGGTA
The DNA here is from genome assembly GCA_033964015.1 of Scolanthus callimorphus. Classification (NCBI taxonomy): domain Eukaryota; kingdom Metazoa; phylum Cnidaria; class Anthozoa; order Actiniaria; family Edwardsiidae; genus Scolanthus; species Scolanthus callimorphus. Next base: position 10,058,280 of record CM066922.1, read on the forward strand.
GGGGTGCTCCGCCAAGGTCTCCAAAACCTGACCCTACCAGACACCAAAAATCTTCGTTTTTTATACCCTACCGTAGACCTACGGTCAAAATTGTATACCCTACCGCAGACCCGAAGCTAGTCACCAGGGTGGTCAAATTGGTCGCAATCAAAGCGGTATTTCGATAATCATGAAAAGGTTTCAAAATAAACCACCTTTCCACTAATTTCGGCACAACAGCTTTGATCGAAATTTGCTTGCACTCGGGTATCCATACTGAAATACATACCCTATCAGTGAACAAACAAGCGAAAAACGATACTCTACCGTAGACCTCAGGAGCCCAAAAACCATACCCTATAGGGCGGCGCATACCCGTATACCATATATGAGGGAGTACACCCCCGGGGAGAAACTCCCCTCCCCCCTCGCCTCTGGTAACTCAGTGGTAGAGCGTGTGACTAGATTGGTGGTTTTCACGTGACGTCATTAAAATGCTAACTTCTAAACTAAAACCTCTACGGAGATGTACTTTTAGTGTTGATTATAACTTTACTGAAAACGAGTCGTCACACTAAATTGCGGCACTTTCTGTCACGTAGTTCCGGAGATATCGCTGAACCTAATAATGTCACGCAAACACCAGTCATATATTTTGAGCGTGCCGTATTTACTCAATTTGCTTAATTCTTACAATCTAGACAAATAAGAATGTTATAAATGTTCATCATATCCTACCATACCGATAAGATTTTTGCTGATGTCATCCATTAAATAGCCGTTTTGGAGAACTGGTAATTTGGCCGCCATGTTGGTGCTCATCTGTCTGTTTGGGCACCAACATGGCGGCTCCATACATTTACTGTACAAAATGGCGGGGATTCATTTCTATATATTTCACTCGGAAAACACTCAATAGGCCTCAAATTTACCAACTAAACATCATGTTGTGTTCTTTTCATAGTTCTGTTGAGTATACAGTATTCAAATAGTATATTTGGGGAGATAAATTTTGTCACGTGACAACTGAAAACCAAGAATACAGAAGGCCGTGAACCCACTCAGAAAACTCTTTACCGCGCGCCGTGGCGGAGTGAATAGCACTTAACTTCGCACTACATGGTGATGATGTCAATAAGCTCACAACCGTCGAACAAGTTTCCTATCAGATTCGAAAGTGAGAATTATCTTCAAGAATTGGGATGTCTGTGGACGACTCCCTCATGCCCAGTTCCCGCGCGTTTAGTTGCATCATCTGGTCGCCATTTTGTTTCTGCCGGTGAATTTTCAAAGACATCTTCAGAGTTTTTCCCGAAATTTTCGCCTAAATAGGTCGTCAAAATGGCTACGGATAGCACAGGCGGACAACTGAGTATGGGGCAACCTCATCTATCAAAACAAGACGTCTCTAAACTGGTACGAAAGTCGATTTTAAGTGATTTAATTTGACGTGCTAGTTGTTGGCTGTGTTACACGTGATCGCAAAACATGTCAGATCGGAGAAGAATTTACGGGTTTTGAACTGTTTTGTGATTTCAGAATGTCGATGAAATGAGTGCTCTAACTCAGGAGGTTATTAGTAGACAGGCTACGATTAATATCGGTAAGTTGATTGCCAACTCTCGGCTCGGTCAGACAAAAATCTTGCGAGCGTGTTCCCCCCTCTCTAGTATGGCTTTGTATGCTGTAAACTATTGTTCCTCCTTCATCTATTCATTGATCATTTGATCAATGAAAAATTATACGTTCTCGAACTTGTATAAACATAGCTGTCAACCCCCAGAGTTCAGAAATCTGAAGACTTTGTAAGAAATCCAACAAGTATAAGAAACATCCAAGGATGTTATGCGAGAGAAATACAGTAGTAAGCTTAAAATGTATGAGAATGAAGCAAATTTTAATCTTGAGACAATGCTCAAAATCTAGAAACTGTCACCTAATTCTCGCCTAATTGCATTGTTCAATGGTAAAATGGGTTAGGAGGACTCTCCTTGTCTGTTCTTGTTAGAACTGTGAAAAATATTTGTTGCAATTCCCTGGAATATTGTCCATTTGTCTTGACCAGAACCCCTCGGCAACTCTCCCCCCCCCCCCCCCCCCCCACCCAACTTCTGGTTCCCCTTCTTCCATGTTACATCTGTGCTTTCAAAAAGGAAAAAAAATTCAGCAAGCCTTAAATGTTCAAGATTCCAAACCCAGTGTACCTACCTCTGTCATTAGTGTTGCAAAAATGTGTACAAAATAAACTTAATAAACAAAACCCTACCTCAGGCAGGGACGTCAACTCTCTTGGCAAAAAAATTGGGAGTTTCAAGATTTTTCGCTTCATCTCCCAGAAAAATTCTGTATTTTTCTTTGGAATTTCCAGAGGGGTGGGGGTCACTTTTATGGATATTTTCTGAAACCACACATTGAAGCATTGAAGATTATGATGACACCCCTGTTCATTTGTATTTTCTACCATATTTCCAAGGCCTTGCAAAGGTCAGGTGCTGATCTTGTTTTGTTATACACTACCCAAACTGTTTGCTTTCCACATACAGGTACCATAGGTCATGTAGCTCACGGCAAGTCTACAGTAGTAAAGGCTTTATCAGGGGTACAGACTGTTAGGTTCAAGAATGAACTAGAGAGGAATATCACTATCAAACTGGGCTATGCAAACGCTAAGGTACGCCATTTACTATGGAAACCAGTAGAGTGGTAAAACGACGCTTTGAGATCCAGTCCGTGGTCATTGTATTGATGGATCATGTGATCAGTGTTTGGTAACGAACTTGAGATCGCTCACCCACTTTTTGATGCTTTACCGAGCAGTTACTCGCTGATTTGTTTGACCTCAAACATGCCAAAAAACAAAAATACTCCCTCTTTGCTCCTGGTGAGGCCTCCCAAGCACGGAATATCAATAATCGCGAGATGCACAGTCAATAAAATGTAATTTAACAGCTGAATTCATTCCATCACCTAGGAGGTTTGATGATCGAAAAAACTGTCACGTGGTACATCAAAACAATGATCACATGGTACATCAAACCGTTGGCCTGGGACAGATCTCGAGGGGCTGTTTTACCACTACTGGTTTTCATAGTAGCAGCTTACATTGTAACACATTGATTTTTTAGTAGAAATACACTATATGATAATAAATATTATTATACACTGAACTCACTTATTCACAAATCTGATTGGCAGAGAGCAAACAATCAATTCTCATTGTAGTGTGAACTTTACATTCTGGTTTTCATATGTGGGGGATGATCGGTTTATTTCCCAACCATCCCAGTAAGTTCCAGGCACACATAAGAAAACATGGCTTTGCAGATGATCGGAGGGCATTGCAGTCTTCTGGAATGGGATTGGGAAAATAGAAACGGTTTCTATTTTCCAGATCACATCCCAGTCAATCACTGATGTTGCCAACCATTCCTGATATGGGTTCTCAAAAGCTTGCTGGGATTGATGGGGATGGTCCAGGAAACCACAGATCCCCAATCGTTCCCAATGTTTCCGAAACATAAAAACCAGTCTTCAATGCTGTATTTGATTTGGTTTCAATGTGGATCAGTGGAGTGTCTGTATAATGGCCATATGTGTGGGTCATGATTTAGGAAGTCCATTCTTTGTTCTATTCTTCCATCACACAATATAACAATGGCATCAACACCACCAAAAACAATACCAAAAATAGAAACAGATTCTAAATCATGACTGGTATAATAATAGCTGAGGATTATGCTAAGCACACTACCAAGCTATAAAGTAAAACACAAATTTACATTACATTCTACTCTTGTAGATTTACAAATGTGACAACCCAGGCTGTCCTAATCCAGGATGCTACCGCTCAGCTGGCTCAGCCAAGGAAGATGTTTTCCCATGCGAGAGGACAGGGTGTTCTGGGAAGTTTAGACTAATGAGGTAAGACAACAGCTCCATGTGTACTGGCATGGCCTGGATGGTGAGACATCTTTTGCAATTGTGTTGTCATGAGAATTGTGCCATTATGTCATAAGAATTGCAGTTTGCAGATGTTCCAAACACAATTTTCTTTGGTTTCCCAAATATAAAGGGAACCCCGGCTGTTTAGCCTTTTCAAGCTCAGAGGAAACTTAAACAACTGAAAAACATTTGACAAACATTTGATAACTGAAAAGAAATCAAATTAGGCTGATGCAACACATTTCGCTTTGATGAGGTTCTTATTTAATTTAGCGGGAGCCGCCATCTTGGAAACATGTCACTCTTGTGGCTGATGTTAATGAGGATGGTGTAAGCAGCTTATCCTAAATCGATTTTCTTCGTTTTACCCTCTCAACAAAGAAATTGTTTTCTTGGTGCTCTTATGGTTATACATGTAGTGAGCAAACCCTCTTTCAGTGCACTCATGGAAATGCATATAATTTATTGCACAAGAGTGACGCCATGTTTCTAAGATGACAGCGCCCACTAAATTCAAATTTGAATCTTGGTTTCTTCTCAAAAAGCCTTGTGGATTATGAATGAGCTGACCAAAAAAAGGCTACCGTATTTACCCGTATATAAGACGCACTTTTTTCACTCCAAAATGACCTTCAAAATCGGGGTGCATCTTATACACGAAACATCACTTTTGGGAATTTGCATAACTACCAATACAAAAGATCCTTTACAAATTTGCTGATTCATGGTTGTGTTGTTTGGTTGCACATAATAAAGCTAGGATTTCGATCCGTGAAAACCTGCCAGCAGGCGCTGGAGGCTGTTTTTATTGCAAAAATCTCGGAGTTTGTAGTCGCGAGCGCCATTTTGGATTTTGTCACTCGGCCCAGGATACACGTCCAAAAATCCAAGATGGCGCTCGTCAGCACTCGCGACTACGAAGTCCGGGATTTTTGCGATAAAATCACCCTGTAAACGCCTGCTAGAAGGCTACAATGCATAGAAATATTAGCACAACTATTTAAATTTTGCGTGAAATCGTGTGTAGCACAAGATTTATCTCAAACAAACAAAATAAAATGAAGAAACAGTTGGAATAATTATTTTACTCATCTGTTCGTGGCGTAAAACATTTGCCCTCATGTTTATATTGTCATTTTCCATTTACTGCCAGTCTATTTCTCATGCGATTTCTTTATGGAAGTGCTGTTGCACAAAATACAAATTGAAAATCTTTAGAAATTGATTTTTTTGCCAAAATGACCTCAAAATTCAAGGTGCGTCTTATATACAGGTGCGTCTTATATACGGGTAAATAAGGTAAACATTCGGGATTCCCTTTAAAGAAGACCTTTTTTTAAGGGAAAGTTTAATGGAATCCATCCCTTTATTTCTCTTCCAGGCATGTGTCATTTGTAGATTGTCCTGGTCACGATATTCTTATGGCCACCATGTTGAATGGAGCTGCTGTCATGGATGCTGCTTTACTTTTAATTGGTACAATGTTCATTACATACATTTACAATATACTCACAACTCAAAATGAAAATAACTCAATTTGCACCTACAGTGGTACCTCTATTAAGGCTACTGTCAACCTTCGAGGCAAATTTTTTTCTTTTTTTCTTTTTTCGGCTGAACTTAAAGTTTGTGTCATAATCTAGCAACTCGTAAAAAGAAAAATACAAAGAAGTAGTGTTTTCATGCGTAAAAACGAGAATAATTATTCATTTCGTCGGAGCATTTACTAACTCAGCCGACTTTAATCCTTTAATCCTGTTTACATATGACACAGGCTCCCCACTGATTGCGCCCGAAAACATAATCCGGGACTCATTAGCATATTTACGCACGTTTCCTTCAAACATCGAACTACAAGTGAACGCGAACAACTCAACTTTCAATCTCACGAATTTCAACTATTAATACAACGTTTTGAAGTATTGTACATTTCTGATTCGTCTTGGTGGCTTTCGCGCTTGGCCATGTCTCTGCGTGCTATTTAAGCGTATCCGCAAAATGCGTTCCGTCAAGCTGAAGTAAATAGATTCGATATTTCCAAAGAAGCTAGATAATCTGATCGTTCTCGCTACTCGAGCTCGCGTTCCCTGAACATGATTTCCATGTGATTTACATCGGGCCGCTGTGACCGCTGCTGTCTTTTGTTTTCCTCCCTTTTTCCTCTTTGTTGGATAGTTTTTAGTCTTCCTACTTTGATTTGCAGCGCTTGATTTGCGTCGGTTTGATTTTGGCTTTGCCATTCCATTATCCTGAAAAGTCGAGGCTTAAAACGATAAACAATGCTCTTGAAATTCGAGATCGGTAGAGCTTTCCCGCGAACTTTCCTGGCCCAACGGGGCGCTTCGTTCTCATTGGTTATCAGTTGACATCTGCTTGACGTTTGTTTGCTGTCCACTTGAGAAGCCAGGAAAGCTTCTACGAGCCGTAACTCTTTAGTAGTTTTAGAGCAGATTACCAACATAAAACTGAATTATGCGCATAGAGGGAAACGATGGATTCGTTTGAAACTTGGCCAATTGCTAGTTTAAACATTGATCTCTAAAACCGTGTGGGGCTTTAAAGAAATATTGCTTTGCTGCGATGCAAATGCGCCGTAAGTAAAGGAATGTAAGCAATTTTTACTCTTTCGACTTTAGCCTTTGATAAATCATAAACTAAGTAAAATATTGACAAATCCCCACACGGTTTGACAGCCCTATGAGTGCTGATGGACATGATGCAGTTTTTGGACTGAAAGAAACGCGTTCACTATGCGCATAATTCAATTTTTTAGAGCGCGTCAGAAACTCATTGTGCGGCGCCTAGCGTAAAAGGTTTTAAAAGAGAAGAAAAAAAAAATAGCATATTTGGAAACTACTACTATTGAGCTTTAAAATGGTATATAGTTTATATGTATAATTGTGTTTGCGCGCGCAAGGGATTTTTTTTAGCGAAGGGCACCTTCAAAGGTTTACAGTCGCCTTAAGCGGCCACCTATTTGGTGGCCACAAAAATATTTGTCACTCAAGTGCTGTATTTAATACCTCTATTCAGCAGCCGGGTCACTATTTTCTGCTCCCAAATGCTATTATTACCTCTATTAAGCTGCCACTTGGCTCGGTCCCGATGGTGGTCACTTAAATGTGGTAGCATTGTATTAGCATCTTGTAGACAGTTAATTCAAGATTTCTAATATGGACTGAAAACAATAACAAAGGTGTGGCAGACAAGGGCTCTCTGAAATACTGTAATCCTTACTGATCCAATATTTCATCTTCTGTGTTTAGCTGGTAATGAATCCTGCCCCCAACCACAGACATCAGAACACTTGGCTGCCATTGAGATCATGAAGCTCAAACACATCCTCATCTTACAAAACAAGATTGATCTGGTGAAGGAGAGCCAAGCAAAGGACCAGTACGATCAGATTCTCAAATTTGTACAAGGTAAATACTACTACTTTATTTTTTTCTCAAGGGCACGGTAATAAATTCTGCATTCTGATTGGTTCTCAGAGCATGCATGCATATTTTCCTATCTCTGACCTAGGTCACGGTAACCATTTGTACACGCTTGTTTTCATTGAACGGCTCAAGGTCGGTCTGTATAGGGAAAAACTGTAACCTCAGCTTGGAAAATTTTGACCTCGCTATACCTATGGACCTCCCAGCCGGTAAATAACATGTATTAATCTTCTGTCTTTAGGCACATGTCTGTAAAGCAAAAGTCAATAGACTATATACTTTTTTGCTACTTGTTAGTTGCTAAAACAGTTTCATTTTTATGGTCTTAGAAGAATCCTGATGAAACACGCTGTCTCGTGTTTGATATTACTTCTCAAATGAATGATTTAATGCAGAGAAAAAGAAGGAATACAATCTCACAATTCTATGCAAATTAATAAGGGCTGAATGGATTATTGACTCAGAAGCCATGAGGGCGAGAAGAATAATTGTTTTAGTCAAATCACACTAGTAGGTCAATTTGTATAGCCAAAAAACGTTTTCTGGTGTTGTCATTTGCCATTTTCTGGCTTTCAAATCTGGCACTCTTCGCTACTAGTAGGCTATAACGTATAGCCTACTAGTAGCTCAACCAATCAGAACGCAGCATTGACAATAGACCACTAGTGTGATTTGACTAATTAACAATTAGACATCGAGCTCGAAAGGGCTACACTAGGCTGATGCGCGGCCTCATGGGCTATTGACCCGTGGACCTTCAGGGTGAGAGGTCTAATTGTTTTATTATAGCCCAACTAGTTGGACAAAAAAAGTGAGAAACCTCAACAAAACGAGAAGCAGCCGCCATTCTTTTCTGTTCAAAATCGACGCTTTCGCTACTAGAGGTCTATTGATAATATAGTCCCCTAGCAGCGTAGCCAATCAGAATGCAGCATTGGCAATAGTCCACTAGTTGGGTGATACTAATATGTGATAGAAAGTGTGTAGCATGCGAATGGGTTTCTACTAAATATATTATACATGTGACTGAGATATGATTTCTTTACCTCTTTGCAGGCACAATAGCTGAGGGCGCTCCAGTGATTCCTATCTCAGCTCAGCTAAAATACAACATTGAAGTGATCTGTGAATATATATGTAAGAAGATCCCAGTTCCTGTTAGAGATTTTATCTCACAACCAAGACTTATAGGTAAGTTATTGATCAAGCATTCAAGGGGCAAGAAGTCCCGGGGGGGGGGGGATCCCCTATTTTTGGGGCGGAGACCTGCTCATCGGGAACTTATATTTTACTTTATATTTTACCCACTAAAAGGTACCAGAGGCCTGATTTTAAACCCTAAAAGGTACGAGGAGCACCCCCGCCAAAAATAGGGGACTTCCCCAAGGGGCAAGAAGTTAAGGAAACGTTAACAGTTCAAAGGAGTTTAAACCTCCCTTTAATATTCATTGATTTTTTCATAATGGAATTTCAAAGGAAACCACTCGATCATGAAGGGTTTTTTAAAACATTTGTTCTCGGCGAGTTGGATTTTCTAGGCAAAAAGAGAGATTTGATAACCATGTGGCTCCTGTTTTAAATCCCCATAAAACTAAAGCCTATCAAGGCAATAGACCAAATCGGCTAAAAGTGTTTACATCTTGTTGCCACCGTGATGATTCCTTTGGGTGGATACCTTTGATAGTTCTGCACATACACTTGTGCACTCGGTTGAGTGAGAAAAATTAAACAATTGGCAACAAGATGGCAACAAGATGTAAACACTGTTAGACGATTTGGTCTATATTTATCGAGGTACGACTAGAACGGGTCCTAAAGCGGTCCTAAACCCTGATTTTCAAAGTTTTAATAAGTATCCCAATTTGATGATGTGTTTTTCCACTCAGTTATTAGATCTTTCGATGTCAACAAGCCTGGTTGTGAAGTGGACGATCTGAAGGGTGGAGTGGCTGGAGGCAGCATCCTCAAGGGAGTACTCAAGGTCAGCTTACTGAGGACGTGGAGTCACGCTCCATTCCATTATAATCAGGGCAATTTTACTGTATATTTTATCAGAAATTTACAAAGTGTACCCCATGGGAACATATCGTTCTCGGCATCAATCCTAGATAGAAGGCTTCATAAAACTAATGCACCTATATATTTTGCAGATTGGTCAAGAGATTGAGGTCAGACCTGGTATAGTATCCAAGGACAGTGAAGGCAAGCTACAGTGTCGGCCCATCTTCTCTCGTATCCTCTCGCTATTTGCTGAACAGAATGATCTACAATACGCCGCCCCAGGAGGGCTGATCGGTGTAGGAACCAGGATTGATCCTACACTCTGCCGAGCAGACAGAATGGTTGGACAGGTAAACACCAAATAGGAAAATCAATAACGTACCGTACTCACGAGCTCGCCAATAGCTCTCTTTGATTCTGGCGCATGCGCAGTACGATATTAAAACGTGAGGGGAAAGATTTTTCGGCGGACGGCTGGCTGGCGGCAACATGCCACAGGGTACCCGATTTGATTACTTCCACTCTCGGCCACGCAGTTTGGTAAAGAACCACCATGTTCGTTTCTCGACGAATCGTGCTCTTTCAGAGAATATTATCGGTAAGTATAACGTTGTGAATCACTTAAGTTCTATTCTTGAAAGCTATCACAGCTTTGAAAGCATGTTATGCATTGGTATGAGATCATTTTCACAGCGACTAATACGACGATTTGCGAGTTAATACCAACACAACACGTTTCGGTTTGTTTTTTTCCACATCCATTATGGGTAGCCTAACTTCGCACAATCATAATTAAACCCGACATGGGGGCATACCAGTCACAAAATATACTGCAGTCAAATTGAGCTTTACACAGCATTGCTGGCTGACACTACCAGTGAAACCACGGTAGTTTTGTTGACTGTATATCATACAAAACAAAAGGGCCATCCAAAACAATAAGTACTTAAGCTTTAGTTAATGAAATATGGAAAAGTAAGAAAAGAGCTGTTTAATTCATCCAAGCTTTTCATTATTGCCAGTAATTACAAACACTGTTTTGCATCTTTTTAAAGCTTTATAGCTTAAAAGCAAAAGAAACGTGTCTTTCTTCAGTTATAAGCTTATGTTTTTGTGTAAAAGAAATTTCACAAAGAGCATTGCTGTCCTAACAGCGGTGTATTGAGCACAACTTTAAGACCACCAGACTGTGGTTTAGTATGACATGTACTGTAATAGTGTAGTAATTAAAGTAGGTCCTCATTTTTAAATGTTTTTATTTCCATTTTGTAGATCCAGCCTTGCTAGTGACATAATGAATAACCTCTCTAAGCAAACAGCTCAACATTCTCTTCAGTGGTCAGCCAGTGGTCACAAGTTGCCATCCTCTGATTTCATAATGGTATAATCAAGATGGAACATGTATCTACATAGGAGTGAAATTATTGAGCAAGGGACAAAGTTATTATTATTTTTGAACAATGATGACAAAATTATCTGAATCAAGACAACGATCAACATGATACGGAAGCTTTTACAGAGCGTCAAAGATACCAAGCATATATAGACATCAAGTGCCTGTTATTATGGGAATAATTATGTATCTCAAGAACAAGAATCATTGAAAATGAATAATATGTAAAAGCTGGCTCAATGCTGTATCCCATACATGGAAATGCTTTTATTAGTATTTTAACTGGATTCCAAATTGAATCAAGAAAATGGCTGCACAGCTAGAATATTGAACCAAAACAAGAAACCAAGCTACTGCAATGGAAAATTCCATGATAATGAGTACCCAAATGTTTAGTTGTAACAAGAGTACTAATTTCTGAACTGTTTGTGGGAACTTCACCGAGAAACATACCTGTTATTGCTACCTTCAGATACGACTGGTCAATAATATTAAAAATACATATATTTATACATTTATTTCCAAGTTGAAGATTCACCGGAGAATCCAATAAAGTGTTCTACAGTGTTGGAGCAGGATAATACAAGGAAGGAAATCACTCAACTTCAATGATCATAAGTTTAAAACAAACTTGTTTTGTGTGTTACCACCCACTCATCAGTTAAACTTACATTTATACATTTAAATATTTTCTTGCAATGTTTACAATATATTCAGAGAGTCTGTATTCAGATGCACTATTTTTATACACAAGGATAAAAACACTTTCTACAGAAAGTAGCTCTGCCTTCGCTCGAGCACTCCACTATCTAAATAGATGCTACTAGTTAGAATTATACTTATTTTTTGACAGGTGGTACAAAAATTAAGCGTGCGAGTGCCCCTTTAACTTTTTTCGAGAGATGCCTTAGTAAAAAAAAATTCAAGTTGGCAAATAGTGAAGTTTGCTCGCCATAATAGAAATCTGGTCGCCACCGTTTCTGGAAAGGTAAGTCGCCGTTTGGCGACTAGGTTGAAACTTTTGCTCGTCAAACCCTTAACCTAGTCGCCATGGGCGACAATATGGCCACATTGTCAGGCCCTGGAAATCTATTACCTTAGTCAGAATATCTACCTTCATAGTTCAGTTGGTAGAGCAACAGCATCGTGGAGGTCATGAGTTCGATTCCCGTTGCGAGCCTGAAACCTTTTTTCAGGATCTTCTAACTTATAGCGATTGCTTTGATTGCTATCAACTGCAACAGCAATGTTAATTTAACTGTCCATTCATACACCACAGTTCTAACCATTCAAAACACCAAATAGATAAGTGATGTTAGCCCTCCAACACTTTCGAGGGTCAAGATGCTATCTTGTCATAGCAACTGTTCACGTCTTTTTCTTTAGAGGGGAGTGAGTTTACGTTGTTGGGTGTACGTTGTTAGAGGGGAGTGAGTGTACGTTGTTGGGTGTTACGTTGTTAGAGGGGAGTGAGTGTACGTTGTTGGGTGTTACGTTGTTAGAGGGGAGTGAGTGTACGTTGTTGGGTGTACGTTGTTGTAATAAACATTCTAATTTGACATATGAACCCCCAAATACAACCGTTTCTGACTGCTCTGTCACTCACCTCAAATAGAGAAGAAGTTCTCGGGTAGTGACCACGTCTCGTCCCCTCCCACCACTGGCACTATAGCAATCGCATTTTATAAGCTCAGCGAAAACACTACATCGACCCTATTTGGTAATGAATTGGCGTTGGATGCAATCATCACCAGGCTCAGCAATCGGTTTGCCTTTCAGATTACTTTCTGGGGTTGAAAATTAATTGCCAGTACAAGATCATTCATTACACTTTCTGGTTGTTTCCTTTTACCATCAGGTTTTAGGTGCTGTTGGTGCGTTACCAGAAATTTACACAGAGCTCGAGATCAGTTACTTCCTGTTGAGGAGGTTACTTGGCGTCAGAACAGAGGGCGACAAGAAGGGAGCAAAGGTAAATACGAAAGTTTTTTCCAGTGATGATGATGATGATGGTGATAGCGAAAGTAATGATGTCGACGATTCCATCTTCCATGCATTCTCGAACCCAGAGCTCCCCGGCTCGTCGCGTCGCAGGGGAGGCTCTGGTGAGATCCATTTGAGGGCCTTCGCTCATTGGCTGAAATGGCGCGCACGCGTACATAAAACTAGCTTAATCTCGCATTATGAACGTATCTGTCAAAATAATACTGGCATTTCATTTCCTATTCGTCTTTTCAACCTATGCATTTGACTTGAACGCCCTGAAAGTAATTGCGAGGCAGAAAACCACCATTTTCTTTTACGCATGCGTCGGTGGCTGTCACCAGAGCCTCCCCCGCGAGGGAGCGAGCCGGGGAGCTCTGGGTACGAGAATGTCTTCCGTTCCATCTTATCTTACTTCACGTTGAATGATCACTTTCATTTTATTGATGTTTCGTTTATTCGCTTCATTCCAGGTCAGCAAGCTAACAAAGAACGAGGTACTCATGGTAAATATCGGCTCTCTATCCACTGGCGGGCGAGTACTTGCCGTCAAGGCTGATTTGGCCAAGATCGTGTTGACACAACCAGTTTGTACAGAGATCGGCGAGAAGATTGCACTCAGCAGACGTGTGGAGAAACACTGGAGGTATGACGTATAGCATGTTCGGAAATCCAGCGCTATGGGCCATTTTTGGGAGGCCCGCGAGTCGCGCAGGATCTTCGAGCATGGATATACAGCAATTTCAAAAATAAGAAGGTTATCGGCCTAGTGAGCGCTTAACTCTGCCCGCCCAGACCCAAACGCAGTATGGTTAGAAACGGAATATACCTCACTGCTCTGGCTGCTAACTTCTACAATGGACATTACAGCTATTGACACGTTGTCGGAAGCCTTGCGCTCCCAGACCGCGCGAGTTGCTAGTTACTTGCCATTACTAGCCTGAGACAAAGCTCAAGACCAGTGAGGTATCATCGAAATAAGACATTTTGTTTCTACCCATACTGCCATTCGGACTGGATGCGTAGGCTTCAGCGCTCACAAGGCCGAGAACCTTTATTGAAATAGTTGTACAAGAAAAGCTCTTCTTGCAAGAACTGCAAGCTGACATACGTTTCATACGTTCATACATGTACGATTGCTAGACAAGAAAGGTTGGAGGGCTTGATGGGTTGCATTAGATGGTGCAAATAACTGTCGCGCAGCTTGCAATCACGAACGCAGCTTGAAACTTATGTTAACCCTAGCCGGAATAGACCTTTTTCCAAAATGACCGCCGAAAATTCAAATCGATTTTTGTTAAAAATGAACACCAGCACTAGAACACACATCATCACTTTAGTAAAACTACAAAAAGTCCCTGCATTATATCCAATATCTTCCGAGAAAACGAACGTTGAAAATCTGAAAATTTACAGCCGTTTGTATGACTAGGGGTATGCGTCATACCCCCAGTCATACAAATCACTGTAAAATTTTCAATTTTCAGACTCTGCTTTCTCAGCCGACATGAAAATTTAAAGTATTACTAATGTGGGGATACTCTTTCTAGTGCCAGTATTTGATTTCAGTTTAATTTTAAGACATGTGAATTTGCGGCGGCCATTTTGGAAAAAAGGTCTATTGAACATTCTTGGAATACTCACCCTGGAAGTTTGCTCTAGTACTAGGGAACCCACCCCGGAAATCCAGGCTGCTCTGGGACAGTCTGCCCTGGAATACCAGAGGCCCTCATCAGGGGATGCGGAATTTTTTGGTGACTGCCCACTTTCGTTGCAACGTGCTCATTGTTTCCAATATTGCTCACGAAATATATTTTTCAATCTTAGGTTGATCGGCTGGGGTCAGATTCGACGTGGTGTTACCATCAAACCAGAGTCCTGAAGAATTCCACAGAATTCACAAGAATTCGTATGAACTCCACGGAAGACTATGCAACGACGGCTCTCAACGGACACGCGTAACAAATTCTAATCAACTGCAAGTGGAAACTGGGACGATGGCATATTGCAAAGACACCCATGTCAACATCGTATGGGAAAATGTGAATTCTGCTGAGATGTATATAAAAACGTATACAAATTCTTATTACATAAAAACAGTCAAAATCAAACAAGGGATACACTAGAAGCAAACAAAGCCCACACACCACCACGACATCAAGAAGAACATCGGTTATAATTTAACAACTTGTTTTCCGTGCGGAGTAGTATTTTTTGAAGAAGAAGAAAATCATTAATGCGAGGCGGATGTGTTTGTTGTTCCCTGAAAAAGTGGTGCATTGTCAAGATATTTTTACAGTGGAAGGAAATCCCGCTGATGAAAACACAGTAGAAAGTCAGACGAATAAAATTTAAATAACAACTGGGGATTGTATTAATTCTTCTTTGCGTCGACTTCTGGTTAGGGGGAAACCAATTCAACATTTCATTGAAGTCGACTCAGGCTAGACACCAATTTTCTCAATAAATTGGTTTTTAAAGACATTTCATCTTACAAACTGATGGAATATCAAATGTTTTGGTATATATTAGTAGAAAACCTCGAACCGAAAAAATTTGATACCTGTTCCGCTACGAAGAGCAGTCACGTGACAAGCTAGCACTGGAATTTGAGTCAAAATTTTCAATTAAAAATGGGGAGTACAAGGAAAGTGAAGGATACCACAAAGTACCATTCATTTTGCTCCTTCCCTAGTAGTTTAAGGAATAGTTTTTGAAGTTTGGAAAAACCTTCCAAAAAGTGACCTAATTTGCATATCAGATTTTCCTTAATATCTCCTTCCCAAATAGCGGTAGTCAACCTGCAAAGTCTATTTCATATAGCTACAATTACCTTCTCATTAATAATATATATTTCACTTAGCTATTATTTACAATGCTAAGTACTCCCCATTTTCGAACATTCATTTTAGCTGCCTTAAGGTCACGTGACCCTTGAAATGAAATTTTATCCCCATCAAAATGTCAGAAATCTTAATATGTACCTCCCACAGACAGATGAACATGATATGCAAATTGCCCAAGCATTATTGCAAAATATAAGTTTATGCTATTTTATTCGAAAACCAAGCCTTAATTCACCTGAGGATGTTGGACTTGATTGGAGTGGTAAAACAGAGGCCTCTTTTCTCTGCATTTCGCTGGCTGTGACTGATATTGGGCTCAAGAAACGGTCAGCCCCAGGGGGGTACTCGGAGATAAAAATGACGGGGAGGTCCGACGTATTTTTTTGGGTATGAAATTTTTAGTAAAAGTATTTTTGGGTTATTTGAAAATTCTACCTGGTATTTTTTTGCGGTTGAAAAATCCTCGGGTATTTTTTGGGGTTGAAACTTCTGACAGGCAAGTAGTTGATCATCAAAATTCTAGGCTATTTTCGGGCAACATAAGCAGCTCAGCATCATGTGTATACTGGTATTAAACAGCCTGGTATTAAACAGAAAAAGTTGGGTATTTTTTTGGGTATAAAATTTTGGGGCAGGTATCTTTTTGGGTATAAAATTTTTTGCTCGGGCATTTTTTTGGGTATGAAATTTGAGCCCCGTCGGACCCACCCTCCGTCATTTTATATCCAAGTACCCCCATGGGCGGTCAGCAAACCGTTGTGTGTGTGTGTGGGGGGGGGGGGGAGAGTAATTCAGCATTTGATTGGAGTTGGACTGGATTGGATTGGCATCGCGACCCGCTTTTTCAAAACGTCGATTTGTTTTTGGCTTTGTTGTTCTGCCAGTCAAATGTTTTGAGCCAATCAGATTCTTGCCCTAATTTTTTTTTCGCCTATTGCAGTCGCCTGGCTTTCCGTTGCGACGGTGTCTGGTTTTAGTTCAGAGGGAAGCCAGTTGACTGGCGAAACAGGGCAAGATAGTTGATTGGCGGAAAAGCAAGCGCAAGGATATCAAGCTCATACATTTCCCTTGCGTGGTTTACGTAGAACGCAGCAAGCGCCAGGAAATCGGGCTTTTCGCGTCTAGTGTAAAAATCAAGCGAACGCAAGCGATTTGCGTCGCTGTGATTTACACTTGCCCAGACTTGCCTTGCGCTTCGTCCTGCATATGCGCTTGCGTTCGTATGTCAACCAGCACTTAGGGGTCAAAATCATGAGACTTCACGTACATATTATTCACGATGGAGATGTGCTTTGTCCATTTTTTTGACGACGTTTTCCCCTCTCTTCCATATATTCTTACCAAGACTTGATGGTACTTGATATATATTCTTCGGGACTTTTTAACAATTGTTCCTCGAGCCCGCCCGAAAGGGCTCTGAGTTAAGTCATTTTCCATTTTTTGGCTTTCAAATTCGACACTTCGCTACTAGTAGGTATAACTTATAGCCTACCAGTAGCTAAACCAATCAGGACACAGCATTGACAATTATAGACCACTAGTGTGATTTGACTAATAATGGTCGTTCGAGGGAAGGATTTCCGTCTTTAGTAAACTAGAGTGAAGCTTGGAGACCAAAATGTAATGCTGTCTCCCTGCACGCGTTAAAATAATTGAGTTAATTTTACAACGAGAAAAAAAAAACTATTCTAATATTGAAGGCTTGAAAGGAAAACGGCATCCGGCATGATTTAGAAATGGAAGAAGTGAAGAGCTCGTGAAGAGCCTCGGTCTATTTTTTAGCTCGTAAAAATAAATTCGTACACCATATTTGCAGTATTTGGTGAGCCCCAAAACCCCATAGATCATTTTAAATCATTTTGATGATTGATGACAGTTCGTGGCCAATGAAATCGGATGCTTTTCATTTTAGCTGACGTAAGAATTCACGATTGGCCCGTCAGGTAAACATGTATTGTATGCAAATTTCGACTCGTAGGCCTAATCGATGACGAATATCACCTTTCGAGCCGATTAATTTCCGACGAGTGAAACTTGATGAAAAACTTCCAAAAAAATAATTTAGATGAAAGAAAAAAGGAATACCTCTTTAGGCTAAATATAAAACAGAACTTGAAAGAAAAAATATATTTACATACGACGCGTTTTTTCAAAGTGTAGTATGTAAATTTGTCGTAGTCACCTTGTGGGTGTGTGTTCATTTGTTCAAAGTCTAGCCAACGTTGCTGGGGGGCTCTTGCCCTATTCTGATTGGAGGAGAGATCTATCCCGCGCTTCTATTGGTCGAGGGATAAATCACGCGATCTTATTTAACCATAACATCTGTCAATCAAAAAAGTCGCATTGCTATTGGCTTAGAGTGGTTGTCAATCATGCCTTTCTAGGGTTCTGATTGGCTTACGCACCAAAAATGACAGTTGTCAATCATTTTGATGGGAATTGCCTCTCTGAACATTCTGAAATCTGAAGAAACGAGAATCGCGCATTCACTTCGTCGAAAAACCGCGGCTGAGTGAATTTATGTCGGTTTCTCCGGTCGTCACGTAAAACATGTCTCACATAAATTTAATTCCTGGAGATCAGGGGGTCCGGTTGAGCGCGGTAATTTCCACAATAAAAATATAATATCCAGGCTAACTCTCTGTTGTAGAATTTCCGTAAATTTGTCTTTATTTTCTGTTGTAGCTGAGCCCTAAATATCTACATACAAATTCTACAAGTCATACATGGCCCTTCAGTGCAATCGCCGAACTCATAGGTAAGTTTCCACTCAAATTTGTGTGCAAATTTCGCGGGGTTTTCCTGGTTTCTTCCGCCGATCCTGCAAGGAACTAGAAGATTTAAGCCTGTGTTACTTAATTATGAGCTTTTTCGCAGAGGTTTGGTTTTATTTTGTAGATAATGCTTACGATCCGGACGTGAACGCGAGCCAACTTTGGATCGACGTCCGCCGATATGAACATGAATACTGCTTGACATTCACCGACAATGGAGCTGGGATGAACTCGCTAAAACTCCATAAAATGCTAAGGTAAAAAGATCTACAGCTCCTGAAATTATCACCATACCAAGAATAATACCTTTACTCACTATAATGTCTGTTTTTCGTTGCAGTTTTGGCTTCTGTGAGAAGGTTTGTACTCCAACAATACATTGTTTTGCTTCCCGTTCTGTGAAATCTAGAATTGTCACTGAATAAATTATCGAACTCTCCTCGTAAAATAAAATGTCCATAACTTTACAATGACTTAGCAAATCTACACAGATTTTACTCCAGACCTTCATTAACTCTTGTTCTGTTACTGAGAGTACTCCATTAACTCAGATCTTTCTGTTTAGGTTGCAAATAAAGATCATATGCCGGTGGGACATTACGGGAATGGGTTCAAATCAGGTTCCATGCGACTCGGCAAGGACACGCTGGTCTTTACGAAAGATGGAAATACTCAAAGCGTAGGATTTCTTTCCCAGACTTACCTAGAAGCAGTGAAGGCTGACACCATATTGGTACCGATTGTGACTTGGGATTCTGAAGGAAATATCCTTTTATCAGAGATTTTGCAAGGTTTATAGTACGACATCCGACATGGCCGCCATCTTTGTTTCTGATTTCGCGCTAAAATCGAATTTGGCGCCCAATTATCAAAGCTGTTCAAATGGATCGAAAATATATTTCCTTCTCTTTTTGTTTGAAGGAATACTGCCTGACTATGTTCTTTATACCGAGAAATTGAATTCATGATCATAAAATAATTCGTCTCAGTTCACAATTCCCTGTTTGAACAAAATGCAATTTTGCTAAATTTAAATTTAAGGTTACTTAGTAGTCAGTGGTAAATAATTCTAGAGGCTGATTGCATGAGACCGGTACAAACTCAGAGTGATCTGAGATCATACTGGTCTCATGTAATCACCGCCTAAGGCTATCTGTGCATGATCCCGGGTTGAGTGCTGAGTGAAAACTGATGTGGTTGAAACTTGGGTGAAGTTGTCAAAGAGGCAAGGGGTGCAACGGCGTGGTCACGTGGTATGATGTCATCAATGACGTCATCAAACCAGAAAAGGTATATATATCTTGGAAGGAATGAGCTTCAGAGAACCAAACTTGGGTGAAACTATTATGAAAGGCATGTGCAAGTGCTTAGGCATGTGGTATGGTGGTGACAGGCTATGTACAATGGCAACCTTTTCGTCTCATTAACACAGAAAAATATGCAACCAAGGGCTCCACTTTTAGCCAGTGGCTAAATCTATATATTATTTTTTGAGCACTGACAAAGGATTATGAGCAGAAGGGTTGACCTGTGTAGAGCTGCCAACCCGGCCGGGTTGACGCTTACCCTGGGATCATGTAAAGATAGCCTAAATGTAGCTTTGGCTGACCAGCTCAAGAACCCTGTTATACCAGTCATCATTTTCATTCTGGAATGAGTTCATATATTTTCTATATATCTGTAAAAATGATACCGGAACAAAATTACGCTCGAGTGTAGGTCATTCCGGAATGAGGGCACTATCTTTTCAATCAGAATGAAAATCTTGTTCTGGTACAAAGTTTCATTCTTGAATCATGTAAACTGAGATTAAACTTTGTTTCTGGGATGTAAATCACAAACTGTGAAGTCTGGAGTGAGTGGCACATGCGTGAATGCTCACACTCATGGGCGCCATATTTGTTGTCTTATTTGGTGGCAAAATCTAAAACTGATTGATCATGCTATATGTATTTTGGTCATTGTACTGACTTTCACATTTTGTCGTTAAGTTTGAAAAAATTCTATGAGTGAAAATTGCAGAATGGTATAGAGTAAAAAAATGACCAATTGGTACCAATAGGACATTTGCATGATGACGTGGTTGACTACATCTACCAGAAACCTTTGCGTGGCGGCTTATTGTGTAGAAAATTAAGGCTATTGTGCTCATATTCATGAAGGAATTTGTTGATCTGAATAAGAAAAGGAAACTGAAAAGGATTATGGTAGTTGTAGTCAAATGACGTCATCATGCAAATGTCCTATTGACAAAGGAATCATAATCATATAAATTTTGTTCAAACTTGAATGACAAAAATATGAAGGCCTTTTGTTGTTTATCCTTAATCTTCTTTACTCATGGAGGAGCGAGCGGACGGTGACAAGGCGCTACAAGAAATCTTGAAACATTCTCTGTTTAAAAATCACAGAGCTCTGATGTCTCAGTTTGATGAAATACCCACTGAAAAAGGAACAAGAATAATTATTTATCACATTCGCAAAGGATCAGATGGAAAGCCAGAGTTTGATTTTAAAACAGACTTCACGGATATAAGAATTCCTGATGATACTGATCAAGAACTTTCAAAATTCAAGCGCCAAGAAAGGCAGAATCATATTCCTGAATCTGATTATTCTCTCAGGGTAGGTGGCCCATATAATTTTAAGGAGGCTCAAAATAGTTTTAATCGCGCCCACCCTGGAATGTCCAAATCCTTTGTGCTTGTTGTCTCCGCATACAAATTGGGCATGCCGCAGAATTGATTTCACACGGACATGAAAGATTACAGCTGGGATGATAATCCTGGATTCCATGTTTAAGCTCAAAGCCCACCCATATGATTACAAAGAATCCCTGCTATTTAAAGAGCCCGTGTCAGCCACTCCTTTGTTATTGTTTTCGTTCGATATTAGAAGACGGATTACGTATAGAAATCTCTAAATCAACATCTAAATACAATTTTCAGATTTGATTTACCAAATTCAATCAAGGACAGTGCTTTATATTCTCTAAATCAGCCGATGGAAATGGATGCTTTCTACTACTTGGTATGTTGCTATGCTGTCAAAATAGTGGCTGACACAGGCTCTTTAAAGTTGATCACATGTCTCTTGTTGCAGGCATATGCTTCCATATTGTACTTGCGACCCAGAATGCAAATCTTATTACGGAACAAGAAAGTGCGGACTACAGTTATTGCTAAGAGTCTGAGCAAGACAGAGGTCGATGTATACAGACCACAGGGAGTTGGTGTAGAAGTATCCTTTCAAAATTAACCATATTTTACATTCTCCTTGTCCTATTCCCCTGAACTCAAAGGGAGGGGGCCCACTTGAAGTGTGTCTTTTTCAAAACTTTCAGGCTCCGAATAATAAAAAAAAAATCCTGTATGCATTTTGTGACCTATGTGGTTAAAATTTTGTAAATACTGATAGCAGGGAAGTTAACCCCAGGACTTGAAAATGGAGACCACACTGGAATGGAGAAATTTCCTGTAATTCTCTGGGAGGAAAACAGATTAATGTATGGCACTCGTCTTGCTTTTTTCCTGGGAGACTGAGTGAAAAATCTTGAGGCTCTCAGTAAAACCCGGGAGAGCTGATGTCCCTGCAAAAGTGTTGTTTTCCTTAATGCATTTTGTTCAGAAACCCATCAAGATAACTTTTGGTTTCAGTCAAAATAAAAACCACTATGGGATTATGATGTACCATCGCAACAGGCTGATCAAGCCATATGTACGAGTTGGTTACCAGACTAGGGTAAGAATGAGTTTCCACCAAAAAAAACACTAACCACCGGCCCATGGACCTCTCATGGAACCTGGTCCATGGACCCCCAATAATTTGTTTTCGAAAAAATAAAAAACAAAAAACGACAGGAATATAAAAGCGTACACGGAAAAAATTTGTAGTATGAAAAGGAAAATCGATATGTTGCAGAAAGAACAAATTGCAAAAAACAATTGCAAAAGCCCACCGTATCAATAAAAAATCATTTGCCAGTTAGGACCAGGGGGTCCATGGACCAGGGCCACAAGCGGTCTATGGACTGGGGGTCAGTGTTTTGTGGAAACCCGGGTAAGAATCCCCAAGTCAGCTCAGTGGTAGAGTTCCAGGCTGTTGTGTTGGAGGTTGGATTTAAAATTTTAAACCACAGCTGGACCAACTTTGTAAATAATTGATGAGAAAGTGTTGGTCTAACATCTGCAAATGGTTAGACATTTGCATCTTCTCAGATAAGGACCTACTGTAGACCTTAACCCTTAAGGTCCCACAATGGAAGAAGAGCCACTGATAGCCTGCATAGCAAGCATCCCCATGGAGTTTTCAGACAAAAAGCATTGGGCTGCATGAAAAATAAAGGATGTCCATTTTTTGTGCAGCCAAAATCTCGCTTTTCTCCAGTTTCTTTGCCCTAAAACTCCACAGGAACCTTGCTGCACAGGCTAATCAGGGAGGCATTTATGTAACTCATTGTTCACAAATGTAGGAGCTTCCATTGAGGGTCTACCGGTATGAGGCAGCCTTTTTACTGACTGATCTACCGGTATTTTTAGACACTTCATGGCGCAATTACAATTTAAATGTGAATACTTCCCAATGTTCTAATTTCATTTTAATCTATGTATGCTCTCTAGCGTAACCAGCAAACACAGGTTTAACCTGGCAACTCTATTCTAAAAATAGATACGTCAGGAAAAACGGTGCCTCAACTTTATAAGCCAGATTGAGGCTCCTACTTATGTTCAACATGTTTTGTAGGCCAACAACCAAGGTGTGGGTGTGATTGGTGTGATCCAGTGTGATTTTCTGCAGCCCACACACAACAAGCAGGACTTTGATTACACGAAAACCTACAGGTCTGCCATGAGTGCACTGGGAAGCAAGTTGAATGATTACTGGTATGTTAGCAGTTGTACAGTGCATGGCTAAAATTATTGTTTGTTTCTCCAGAGCATTGTTAAAAAATATGTAATTCCAGAAAAAAATAATACCCACACTATGGATGGAATTGGGAATTCAAGAGGGGTGGGGGGTCTATCTCCCTGATTTTCCAGGGGTATAGATGCTATTTTCCATAGCAATACTGTATTATTTCTTTTTGGAAATTCTGGACAGGTGGGGTGGAGGCCCTGATTGGGAAAGTGGGGTTATGTAATTTTTCTGGAATTACACATTACAGTTTACCGTACACTGTGATTTGTCACAGTGATTTTGTTGTGCAAGGCTGGTTCCAAATTGCTATAAGTTAACAATTTCAAAATAGCTTCAACAGGGCTAGAATTTACAACTGTATTTAAGTAACCTGAGGATCAGGCCCTCCCTCATTTTCTCTTGGAAAAATAAAATTCTGCCTTATACTCAGGCTAGTATTTAAGTCACTTTTGCGATTGAATTCACCCCTTTTGCACCAAAAAAAATTAGCTAGTTGAAACTTGCTAGCATAGTTTTTACAGAGTTCCTTTCCTGTGCATCAGTTCAACTTGTGAGAGTTCTACCTTTTGCAAATATACAATTCTATCATTTTTTAAAACCATTTTAGCATTTCCTAAGATGTGTTTTAGGATGTGTTCGGGGATTTTGGAAATTCGATTTTTTTACATTTCTTTCAAAAGTCCTAGTGGACACACAGAATTGGCTCTAAAAAAAATCAATGCCAATAACACTTTGCCACCTGTTATTTTAGGAATGAAAAGAAAGGTCGCCAGACTACAATTACCAACCAGATTCTTCCTGAACCAAAGGAAGTTGAGTAAGTGAAAACCTTTCTGTAAATTCTGTTATTGAAGTTGGCAATTGATCCTAAAAGAAACCCTTGAAAAAAGTTGAGCAGGTACATTCAGACATCTTCCCTCCTTCACAGAGCTTCTCCTGATCAATTGTGGGTGCAATGTGATAATCCCTTGTGTCTGAAGTGGCGCAAGCTCCCAGACAACATCAAGGCAGAGAGCTTGCCTGACAAGTGGTACTGTTTTAAACACCCGGACCCTGCTTGGCAATCATGTGACATACCAGAGAAGCTGGAAGATGAGAAAGAAGAATCGGTACAGCCGTACGTCAAGAAACAGAAGAAGAGACTGTAAGTGCCAAAGAGATGCTGTTTGGTATGTTGGTGTATGGTGCTATGCTCAAGTAGGCATTAGGTCAACATTGGAGTTCCACTATTAGTACAGTATTGTTGAATCAATAACAACAGAATATAGATTTAAATTCTCCTGCCATGTACATTTGTACCATATGCCTGCTATAAAAAAACGTGAGAATTTTGCTGGGTAATCTCAATTTTTTATCCAATCTGCTGACAGAGCCCCATCCTGAGTAAGAGCTGGAAGGGAGACTGTGATACTGACCTTCCACCCTTGACCTCCTGACCTCACATTTGCTTCACATCGTTTTGATAGGGAGAAAGAATTAGAAGAAAGGAAAAAAAGAGAAAAGGTAAGAAACGATGGACATGGTCCACTGAAGGTAAACCTCATGCTGTGGGACATCCTTGAGTCAGTGCAAATTTTACCGCTTTCCTTTCATCTATGTGTCTAGGAGGCAAATGCAGACAAAGAACGAGAATTAGAAAGGAAGAGGCTGGATCTTCAGAAAAGAGAGCAAGAACTTCAAAGGTATAGTCCAGTAAATGAAAAAATATTTTTACTAAAGGTTGGACAAAAATGGTAACAAATGTTTCTCACCAGGAACATTTTTACTAGTGGCCCATTAGTACACAAAAAAAAGTCCACCCGAATCCTCCCATGGCAACTTCCTTTTTTGAGTTTTGAAAATTCCTCATTTTCATGAAATCTAATAGTCCAGTCATTTTAGGCCGAAAAAGAGCTCAAAATGAAACAAAAGGTTTTTCTTCTTAATATTGTTCCTGACACTCTCTAGTATCACAGGAAGAAAATCAGCAAAAATCAGATCATGCGAAAAGTAAAAATTACCGAGTTTTTTTGGCAGCTTGTTTTAACCTTTGTTGTTCGCAGCACTTAACTATTTTTCCACTGTTCTGAGAATGATGAATTTTATAGAGTAGCGCCGGCCCGGCTAATCTCTGAATGTTTGTGACTTCCAAGAATGATCATTTCACTTTATTTAGTAACTCCTTGGCAATAAAAATTGCTTCAAAAGACATTTTCTGGTATTTACGGAACTCATACTTTCAAATCCCGTACGAAGTCTATATTGAAAGCGTGAAATCGCGTAAAAAATCGAAACTAAATGCCAAAAACCTAGATATTTATTTGTGATGTGGCTAGCGATTTATAAATCAAGTCTGTGAATCAAACCATGGCCCCTGGGGCAGAGAATATGGAAGTATTTTTGATATACACACTATAGAATATCTTCTGGTTTGGAAGGCTCAAGTGCCGGCAAACTCATGAATAACAATGGCAGTAACAATAGCGCTACAATGAGGAATTTTCAAAACTCAAAATAAGGAAGTTGCCATTGGAGGATTCGGGTGGACTTTTTCTTGTGTACTAACGGAACACTTCTAAACATGTTCCTGGTGAGAAACCTTTGTTACCATTTTTGTCCAACCTTTCTCATTCATTTACTGGACTAGTAGGGTATGGTAGGCTTTTCACGTGGGACTTGTAGTTCAGTGCTAGAAATTACGCCCAATACGGGAGTCATGATACAGCTCTTCTAAGATTTAAGCCTGTTGGATTGATACCCTCACTGCAAAGCAATATAGGGTCATACAATAGAACGAGGAAACAATGGGATGCTTTGTTCTGCCTATCCAATCACACAACATCTTCCGAGAAGCTCACTGCTGCAGGTGTAAATACGCCTAAAGATTTTTGTTGTATGATTTTTTACGATGACCATTTTTCTAAATTTCAAGCCCTGTGCTTGTTTAAAAATGTACTGTTCAAATTTGCTGATGTTGTTGTATCACGATGGACGAGAAGGGCCACTTCAGACTTCAGACTTCAGACTTCAGACTTCAGACTTCAGACTTCAGACTTCAGACTTCAGACTTCAGACTTCAGACATAATCTATATTAAAATAATATATAAGGCTCCGCAAGGGCTCCGAGGTGGAGAGCCTGTCGAGCTAACTGCCACCGTGGATGTGATACATAACCACTCACAAGACGTTTTCTTTAGCGCGGGGAGACGCCGTCCGCCATATTTGTCGTTGCTTCGCAAAAGAAAGCTAAATTTTCCGTGAATGAAAGACCATTTGATTTAACGGGGGCCGTCCATTTCAGCTGAATTAGTTCTGTTTCTAAAATTTGTAGCTCAAACCCGGACAAATGATATTGTTGATGTTGTTTAGGTTTTGTTTAGCATCGATTTAGCAAAAAAAGTGATCTCGCCGAGTTCCATGTTTCTTCGCACGAACGTGCATGGAAGCCACTGAAGCCATTTAAGTGCGCGCTCGCCAAGAGAAATGACAAGCAAAAAACCCGAGCTGAGTTGCTTGCTGCTGAAACCTGAAGTCCTTTTCGTTTTCACTAAGCAATCATAGTACCTCAAAACGAAGTCAAAGCACTTCAAAATTCAAAGCACTTCAAAGTCCATTAACTTCAAAAGTCAATGGACTTTGCTTGAAATAAATCCCCGGCTGTATTTGTGTTAGAAAATAATTAGGAAGTCAAAGATTTCTGAAATACATCCAGACTGCATTCTAAATGTTTTTAAAATGATGGTTCTTTGCGCCCAAACATCACAATACATTTTTCTTTTAACAAAAAGAGCTATAAATTTTATTTCCAAGTGCGTGCGCCAAAAAAAATACAGGCACCTTCTTGCATTGACAATTCATCTCATCCACTCTCGAACACCCTTTAAAGACGGCACAAGTGAATTTATTCACGGGTGGCTATCAACTAGTTCCTTTTATTGTAATTGGATAAATCATTGTATGCTTCTTTATCCTAATATTGCAGATATTGCTAACTCGCCGGGTATTCAGCGGGTCTTCTTAAAAAAACTAAAAATAATAAAAAATAAAAATAAATCATTATCTCTAAAGTCTGAAGTCTGAAGTCTGAAGTCTGATTTTTGCGGCCCATATCGGTCAAAAACAACGATGAGTAAATTAAAGAGAACAGATGTGTATGCTTCTTTATCCTAATATTGCTATCTCAGGTGTTGTGCGGTTCTTCTAAAAGGAATCAGGTAAATCAGACAATTTCATTATCTCTGAAGTCTGAAGTCTGAAGTCTTCTCGTCCATCGTACTTTCCCTTCAAAGTGGTTTTAAGGCCCATTTTCATACTGCATGGTAAACGTTTTGAATGCATTCCTTTATATTAGAAGAGCCAACTTAGAAGGATTGCATCAACTCTTTTAGGTTGCTAAAAACTGTAGAAGAAAAAAGCAACAAACAGAAAGAGACACTGGAGAAACAGGTAAGATATCTATACTGTAGTGTGATTTGCGAGGTGTTTGTGCAAGGATCGATCTTAGGGCTGGTTCACACACAAACGCAAGCACAAGACGCAAACTCAAGCAAGTGTGATTAAAGGGTGATCTACGCACGCCGATTTGTCGGGGCCGATTTTGTTTAACCAACGCCTGCTAGCAGGCTATACCAGATATTACAGAGCCCGTGTCAGCCACTCCTTTGTTATTGTTTTCGTTCGATATTAAAAGACGATTTACGAGTAAAACTCTCTAAATCAACATCGAAAAACAAAGTTTCAGATTTGATTTACCAGATTCAATCGAGAACATTCCTCTAAATTCTCTAAATCGGCCGATGGAAATGGATGCTTTCTCCAACTTGACACGTGCTCTTTAACGTGAACGTAAATGTATGTGTGGTGTCATTGTCTTGGTAACACACATAGTATCTTGTATTCATATTTCAGAAAACAGTCTCCATAAAGAAAGAACAACAAAGTCCACAAAAACTACAAGTGAAGGTATAGTTAAGATACAAAGTCGTTTGGATCGGTTTTGATAATCTGGCCAGTCATGATCAATTTTCCTGTTATTCATGATAAAATTATCGGGCAACAGGAGAAATGAAAAGAGAAGGAGGAAAAAAGGGAAGAGGTTGTAATCAATCTTCAGTCTTTATTATTGTTATTTTTCAGGACAAACTTTACACACACTGTGTGCAAATAGCTTAAGCTAGTCAGGGCAGACAGTGTGGAGACGGAAATCGTTGTGTGTTGTGGAGAATTGAATCACTGAGAGCTCTCCGCTAACTGCCAACCTCCACTGTGTCCATCAGTTAAATGGACTGGGGAGGGGGGGGGGAAGTCGGGCGAGCGGCTGTAAAAGGAAGGGGCGAGCTAAAACTGGAAGAAGCGTGGTCGCAAGGGGTTCTGGGCCACTACGGAGGCTAGTTTTCTATGAAGTGATATAATTGATAAGTTGCCTTGCAACCTGCAAGTCTGAGCACTCAGAGTTTTTTCTCATACTTGTGTTTTAGTTGTCAGCTCTGCCACAATCACCAACATCTTCCCCA
The DNA here is from genome assembly GCA_033964015.1 of Scolanthus callimorphus. NCBI lineage: Eukaryota > Metazoa > Cnidaria > Anthozoa > Actiniaria > Edwardsiidae > Scolanthus > Scolanthus callimorphus. Next base: position 10,087,051 of record CM066922.1, read on the forward strand.
AGTCAGAAAAGATACCTCGTACAGCAAAGCGGAAACAAGAAAGTTGTCCTGACACCAATTCCAAGTATCGCTGTTTCAACTCCCCAAACTGTTGTGTCAACCCCAGTTGCCACCCCTTCGCCTCTGGTGGCCACACCCGCGTCATCTCTTCCTGTGGTTGTCAAGGCGTTCACACCGGCTGGCACTTGGGTCAGGACAGGTGTCACACAGGCGCAGACAACCCCAGTGAGCACAGTCAACGCTACAACTCAGCAAGGGATACAAATAGTCAAGGTTGTCTCCCCAGGTAACGTATCATACTCTGGAATAATTATGATCTCGCACTCGGATGCATCATGGGTAATCACGGCGAGATGATTACAGCTAAAATCGTTGCATCGCGACCCGCGTTTTCAAAACATCGATTTGTTTTTGGTTTGCTGTCCCGCCAGTCAAATCTTATGAGCCAATCAGATTCTTGCCCTGTTTCGCCTACTGCAGTCGCCTGGCTTTCCGTCGCGATGTTGTCTTTGTCTGGTTTTAGTTCAGAGGGAAGCCAATTGACTGCACTAGGCGAAACAGGGCAAGAGTTTCATTGGCTCAGATAATTTGATTGGCGAAACAGCAAAGCCAACAATCAAACCATAATTTGATGTTTTTGAAAACTTTTTTTTTTGAAAAACAACGGATGCAACTTCTTGTGTATAATACCATTAACGATCTTTCTGCGCCTTATCTGAAAAATAATTTATAAAAAACAGTGAGTGGGGTAACATTTTCGGCAAGAGTCTCAGATTCAATCCAGACACGTCTTCCAAGTGTTAAGAAACATTCCAAATCGGAAAAACGGTGAACTTGTCAATTTGTAACCGATAATTTTTAGTTGTGACATGATAATTTCTTCTCTTATTTTTTTAGTTCTTATCAGGGTTTACACAATTTTTATAGTTTTTATTCTTTTTATATTTTTGATTTAAGAAACGTTATTGTATATTTTTATACTGTATACTCTTAATATAATTATAATAATTTCTGGTTGTTTTTGCCCCCTATCTGATTATTGAAACAAATCTATCCGCATTTCAGCTGTCTCGTCTGGAGTTGCCAATTTGTAACCAATAATTTTTAGTTGTGCCGTGATAGTTTCTGGTTGTTTTTGCCCCTGTATCTGATTATTGAAACACATCTGTCCGCATTTCAACTGTCTCGTCTGGAGTGGCCAATTTGTTACCAATAAGTTTTACTTGTAACGTGATAATTTCTGGTTGTTTTTGCCCCCCTATCTGATAATTGAAACAAATCTGTCCGCATTTCTCTGGAGTGGCCAATTTGTAACCGATATTTTTACTTGTAACGTGATAATTTCTTGTTGTTTTTGCCCCCCTATCTGATTATTGAAACAAATCTGTCCGCATATCTCTGGAGTGGCCAATTTGTAACCGATAATTTTTACTTGTAACGTGATAATTTCTTGTTGTTTTTGCCCCCCTATCTGATTATTGAAACAAATCTGTCCGCATATCTCTGGAGTGGCCAATTTGTAACCGATAATTTTTACTTGTAACGTGATAATTTCTGGTTATTTTTGCCCCCTATCTGATTATTGAACCAAATCTGTCCGCATTTCAGCTGTCTCGTCTGGTGTGGCGGTGCCAAGCCCAGTCCCTGGTACCAAGGTCCAGCTGAGTCAACTATTGACCAATCAGCGTGCAGCACAACAAGCTGCTCCTATGCCCAAGATTATATCAGTCACAGGTGCTCAGCCACAGATCGCGGCTACTGGAACGGTTAAGCTGATTGGAACTATGCCGTCTTCAGCGCAGGTTAGAGCTTCAAATCTTTGAAATGAGACAAAAGAGCCGATTTCATTGGACAATAGCGGGGCTGGAAATCAATTTTTTTCTAAGTTGCCAGCTGCCGACCAAGTGCAAAAAACTGGTCGCTTGAACATAACTTTTAGTCGCCACGGGTCATCAAGCCTGAAAAGAGTACCAAAATATTTGGTCGCCATCTGGCGACTAAGTTCAAATTTTTCGTCGCCTAGCCCTGATTTGTAGTCGCCCAAGCAACCACCTGGTCGCGATTTCCAGCGTTGCTAGGGAAACCAATGGCATAGTGATTACACGTCCAATTCTCGATAAAATTCTTGATAGTCATCTGAAATGCACTCTAAACAGTGGTCCCGTCTTGCCTTCACCACCCTACTCCTGTCGACAACAATTCTACATAAACCTGCATTGCACATTACGCTTTGTTCTCCTTGTCCTTGAGAAGTTCTTTGCTTTTTAGCGGAGCTCCTGCGCGCGCGGGCCGAAGGCCCGCGCAAGCGGAGCACCATACCTAATTTTTTTTTTTACCTGAGTTTTGAACGTCACGGGCATTATGGATCATTTTGATGACGTCATTGATGACGTAAGGGCATGTGACCTTGGTGTAGAGTTCCTCTTATGGTCTTTGAAACTTTGTCCAAGTTTGGCTTCTAAAGAAGCTACCCTTCGGGAGATATGATTTTTCTTTATTTTTCTGGTATTAAACCTATAGCGTACCGTGTACACATGGGAACCCTGTGGTATACAAAGAAAAAATCATATCTCCTCAAGGGAACATGCTAAGACAACCATACTTGGGATATTTTGTCTATGCCACAAGGGGGGTGGTGTAACCCGGACACGTGATGTGACGTCATCGATGACGTCATCAGTGATTGAAAAATGAATATCTCGTGAAGGGAAGACTCTAAAACAACCAAACTTGGGTAGTGTAGTCTAGGCCACCAGATGAGCGAAATGAGGTGGTCACGTGATATGACGTCATCGATGACGTCATCTATGCTTGAAAAATCAATATCTCGTGAAGGAAAGACTCTAAGACAACAAAACTTGGGTAGTGTAGTCTAGGGCACCAGATGAGCAAAATGAGGTGGTCACGTGATATGACGTCATCGATGACGTCATCTATGCTTGAAAAATCAATATCTCGTGAAGGGAAGACTCTAAGACAACAAAACTTGGGTAGTGTAGTCTAGGCCACCAGATGAGCGAAATGAAGTGGTCACGTGATGTGACGTCATCGATGACGTCATCTATGCTTGAAAAATCAATATCTCGTGAAGGGAAGACTCTAAAACAACCAAACTTGGGTAGTGTAGTCTAGGCCACCAGATGAGCGAAATGAGGTGGTCACGTGATATGACGTCATCGATGACGTCATCTATGCTTGAAAAATCATTATCTCGTGAAGGAAAGACTCTAAGACAACAAAACTTGGGAAGTGTAGTCTAGGGCACCAGATGAGCAAAATGAGGTGGTCACGTGATATGACGTCATCGATGACGTCATGTATGCTTGAAAAATCAATATCTCGTGAAGGGAAGACTCTAAAACACCAAACTTTGGTACTGTAGTCTAGGTCACCAGATGAGCGAAATGAGGTGGTCACGTGATGTGACGTCATCGATGACGTCATCTATGCTTGAAAAATTAATATCTCGTGAAGGGAAGACTCTAAAGCAACCATGTAAACCATGTACACATGGGAATCCCTTTCATTCACACAGAAAAAAATTATAACGAGGAGCTCCGCTTTTAGCCAGTGGCTGAATCTATATATTAGGCTTATTTGGGCGGTTGATGATAAAATTGATTTATTAACTTTTTCTCGTCTATTTCCCAACACATCGTAATATCGAGAGTTTCTTTATAACGATATCTCGATATGACGATGCACTTTTTCTGTCCCCTTGCCATATCGTTATATCGAGGTTCCACTGTATAGCTAACTAGAGCAGATTTCGTATGACTGTGAAAAGTACCGTGAAAAGTTGTTCCGCGCCGCGACCGTGACCGTACCGCGACTACGCGATTTCATCGGCGATTTAATTCCATTTACAGCAGGCCAGGGGGTCGTTTCTCGAAACGCCCGAAAACTTTTCGAGCACGATAAATTACCCGAAAAGCGTGCGGATGACGAATTTTGCGTTTCTCGTAACTCCCGAACTTTTCGGGCCCGATAAAATTGCGTCATTTTTCGCCCGTTGATAAGGGGAGAAACCCTTCTCCCTAAACTTTTTCGGGTTTCTGAAAATCCTCAGAATGGGGAAGAAAATTAACAAAATTAACTAAGATTTTTCACTCCTTTGCGACTTTATTTATCCCTCTAGTACCTGCGAAGTTGAATTTCCCCGAAAGTGCATGTTTCCTCTCGTAAAACAGCCATTTATGAAGGTGTTTTGCTTGGTTTCCAAATTTTCTTTCTTTGTCGCGAAATGGTTTCCCAGTAACTCTCCCGAGTTGCTTTTACTGCCATCCCGATAAAATACACCAATCAAGTGCAAGCATCTCGCTTCTTGACCAATCAAATTCATTCTCTTGACAGCTCGCCTGTCAAATTTGACGAGGGGCTGTCAAACTTTTTTTGACATGTAAACAAAGTACCAATGCATCTATAAGAATTTGGTGCAAAATGCTTGCTTTTTCGCACATTTTATCTAATTTCTTTGCATTTATCGATGGAAATACCAACATGGCGATACACTTTGTCCCTGACAGCGACGAATCGATAAGTTTCCTATGTTTTCATTGTTTATTTATGCAAAGTAGGTAAGTATTCGCAAAGTTTGGAAATTATAATTTTGATTTCGGGTTCCCGATATTATCGGGGGGTTTTGGGAGTTTCGAGAAACACTTTTCGGGACTCCTAAATCGCGCCCGATAAACCACCCGAAAAGTTTATCGGGCCCGAAAATATCGGGCGATTTCGAGAAACGACCCCCATGTTCCGTACCGCCACCGCGACAGTACCGCGGCACTTTTCACAGTCATACGAAATCTGCTCTATGTAATGTTTACAACATTGGCAGCCGTGTTGTATCAGATTTACAACACGAGCGCGTAGCGCGAGTGATGTAGATCTGATACAACACGGATGCGAATGTTGTAAACTACTTAAAAAATTCATCGCTTCTAGTATCCGCTGTTTTAAAAATGTTGCAAATTTGACAGAGAAACTTCAAGATATGTTCATGAAAGTTGCTATGCAAATTAGTTACAACCACTAGTGGTTGTATCAGAATTACAACACGCTACGGTCCCGTGAATCTTATTGTGTTTCTATTGTGTTGTTCTTATTAATTATTCATTAATTTTTTAAATTGTTATATTATACTTCCCCAGGTGCAGCCACAGACCATTCAGGTTCAGTCGCCAAATCAAAAGAGCATTCAGATCATCAACCCTAATGCGCCTGCGCAGCTACCAGCTAACGGTTCTACTAGCTACAAACCCCTTGAGTCCCTCAAGGAAGTCAACAAACATGCCGCCGAGTCCTCCATATCCCCGTGTCTGTGGTTATTGATCCCCCGACACAGGTACGAATGTAATTATTGTGTATCTGAGACACGAGGTCGGTACAAAACCGGACCGGTACAATTCTGGTACGGTACCGTCGCGCGTTCACACGGGACCTGCGGGACCGGACCGATTTTGGCACAGCTAGGCCGTGTGAACGCTGTTGCAAAACGTGCCAGAATTGCACCGGTACCGTATGAACAGGCGGTACCGTACCAGAATTGTATACCGGTCCGGTTTTGTACCGGTCTCGTGTGAACGGGATCTAAGTGTCATTGTCATCATGGACTTCAGGTCCCGTCCAAATGTATCCAAATATTCTCGAAAACGGATATTTTTTTCTCCGTATTAAATTATCCGTGTCCATACGGACCGTATTTAAATCGTATTTGCCCGTTCACACGTATTACGCGAAAACGACTCGAATACGCAAGACTTAGTTCTCTCTTTTGTTTGTGCACTGTATTCAGCCAGGAAGCTTCAGTGTGCACTTAGACATGTATATTGTCAAAAGATCCCGGCGCTCAGTTAGACCACGTAAACTCGGTTACACTTGCCTTAGAAAACTACGCATTCAAGAAGCGAGTTTGCCTCGGCAAATCCGCTCAGTGTAATCGCAGCTATTGTTTCTACATAATGTTGGTTGTAAAAGTACATGGAAATTCCTAGCCTGCGAAAGCCGACACCACTTGGCGCTCGTCGAAAGAGACTCCCGCTAAGTGGCGTCAGCTTTCGCTTGCTAGGAAATTCCTGAATGAATTCTATTCCCACAGGTTACCCAAGCACTGCCTCTACAAAGAGATGCCATGACCATCACCCCTCTCAAAAGAGATTCCATCACAATGAATGACCGCTACCGTCTTATTGCACCTACATCTCAGCCAGGGGCAGCAACAACGACCCTTAAGACCACGCCCACTCCGGCTACAGCCTCCGTCCACTTTGTGAAGATATCCCCCAAAACGACCCAAGCAACAGGGGTTGTCACGGCACAAACACAGGCTACCCAAGCAACAGGGATTGCCACAGTACAGACACAGGCTACTCAATCAACCGGAAGTGCCACAGCGCAAACACAGGCTGCTACAACAGCACAAGCTCCAGCTGTAACGGTAAGGGTTTGTTTCCTTCAGGGTTTGTACGCGTCCTGGAAATCCTGGAATATATGGGATTTTCATTTCCTTCCTGGAAAGTCCTTAAAAGTCCTGGAATGTTAAGGAAAATCCTGGAAAACGCCTGGAAAATGTTTCAACTCCAATGTGGTTGAATCAGTCCGTTTTTGGGCTGCAAATTATGACATCATCCAGACTTTATCATGTTTTTTGGGGGAGGGGCCATTTCTACCCAATAAAAACTCCTGGAAAAATAACTAAAGACTTCCTGGAAAATCCTGGATTTTTGTCATCCAGAAAGCATACGAACCCTGTTGTTAGATATCAAGACTGGACATGGTACTCTGGAATTTTTATAAAATATGATAATTTACGGTATACGAGTGCACACGTTTCTTTACGTCATACTTTATAAAGATGCCGTTGCTGGCGCCGTTGCAATCGGATTGTCCCTTTCGTAAACGGTCGTTGCCTTTTGGACGGCACTTTTTAGCTTTTTAGCCGTTGTAAAAGGCATCGACCGTTTACGAAAGGGAAATGCGCGGCGCCATTTGCATCGAAACGTCGCTGAAAGCTCCCCTCTGGTTGGTCAATAAAACAATACCCAACACCTCAACATCAACAGGTTCAGTTTTTTTAATCAAAGATAATGTTATTTATGGGTTAGAGACTTGTTTGAGTGTTTTGTTGACAAATACACGCACGCGCTGGCAATACAATGAACGATAAAGTTTTGAATACTGCACGAGGCGTTAGTTAGTTGAATTCGGAAATTTTAGGTACATGAACTGCATTCTGATAGCTCGGAAATACAGAAAGCATAAGTAAAAATTATTGATAAGTATTAAGAAGTTGTAAAATCAAGAAAGATTTGCACTTGCAGTGAACACTGCACGATTTTTATGCGTTATTACCAATAACGCACTCGCCCCGTTTGATGTCGCTAGGTAACGAAAACTCACGTGATCAGTTTTAACCAATGGGGTCCGCGCATTTTGTCCAGTGAACGAAGATTGTATATTAATTTACAATACACACTACCTGCAAAAAGCTAGTCAAGGCAGTCAGGATGATACAGAGACGACAAAACGTTTTGTAGAACGAATATAATAGAGAAAAAGCAAATGCATCCTTCCTTACCTAATATACTCTTTCTTTTTATGCTCTTCAGATGGCGAAAACGGAGCCCCAGGGGCCCCCTCGTAGTAGAAGAGCAGCCCTACATGCCCACGTGACGTCACTAGCGCATGCGCAAGTGATGGCTACATCTCCCACCATGGCAACGATGGTTAAGACGGAACCGGAATCCGATAGGTAAAGTGGGGAGTTGGGAAGGGAACTTCTGCTATAGTGAATTTAGCTGCAGTAAGACCAAATACAACTAGTCAATAGGACATTTGCACTATGGCGTCATTTGACTACGACTACTAGAATCTTTTTCAGTTTTCTTTCTTCCACTTGAAGTGGAAATAATAGGCCGTAATTACACGAACAAATGGTACAACGCACAGGTCCCCGGTAGTCATAGTAGAAATACGTCATAATGAAAATGCCCTATTGAGAATGAGGAATAAAAGTTGTTGTTGAATGATTTCCTAGCCAAGACTCTCCCAAACCAATTAAAATTACAATGACTGCGTTCCTTTGATTTGTCGGCAGAAGTGAAGAGCAACGTAAACGCATGAACAAATAACGTGAAAATGTTCTGTTCAACCAACCAAAACCTTAGCTTTCGGAAATCATTCGGCTCCCTTTATAGTTGGTGCTGTCCTACATCCTCAAATACAAATGATTTTTAACACTGCCCTTCGCCGGAATTCACTGAATTCATCTCGAGATTTTCTCATCCATTACGTAATTACTTACCCAAAATCGGTGAGTAGAATCTGATCGGTTGAGTTTCACAATAAGACGTGCAGGCGAACGCTTCCATGACAACGCACGCTCCCCCAAGCAAAAAAGCGTGCGGAAACTCCCAAGCCAGCCAATCAGGCGCCACAACTGTTGAAGATGACGTGCGTTGTCTTGGAAACATTGTAAAAAATAGCTGTTTTTACTTGGCTGTGATTGCGTGATGGATGAGGAAATCCCATGGTAAATTCAGACGTCTCCAATCGCAAAGTGAGGTACGAGAGCGAAGGGACTGTACTAGGATTTTCAAATGTTGCGGGACAGCAAAGGCAAAAATATAAATCGACGTCTTTATATCCCGCGATGCAACGATTTTAGCTGTAAATTGTTTTTAATTACTGTGCTATCCATTTGAGCGTGGAACGCCTATAGTTTTGTCGATAAGTTTGAACGTTTCGTTTGGATAGTTTTGTGTCTTAAAAAGCATGTTGTCAAGGCCGGTTCATAATGTTGTCAAGGAATGTCGCGACAAAGTTTCAAAATCACGAGCGTTTCCATGACAACATTACGAACTCCACTTGACAACCTGCTTTCTAGACACTAAGACCTCGTCCACACTAACGCGTTTTCGTTTGAATCTGTATACTTTTTGATACGTTTAGGCCTTCCGCCCACACTAACACGCTGATCGTTTTCATCGAATCCGTATAAGTTTGAAAACGCTCTCGAAAGTGAATAAAAACGAATCCGCATACATATCATTTTAGTGTGGACGGTCGAATCCGGATAAAAATGAAAACGATGACGTTAACTGTACCACTTAATTGGAGACTGTCCTTGCACAAGTCAACATCAAATAAAAACTGATCGCTTTTTGTGTAGCTAAATTTTCCGTATCTCCCGTCCACACTAACACGCTGCGAATCCGTATACGTTTGAAAACGAATACTTCTGAAAACGCGCTAGTGTGGACAGGGCCTAAAACAAAACTTTAGGCATTGCACGCTCAACTGGATAGCGCAGTATTTTTCTTTTAGTTTTCCTGACACATTTGAATTTTACATTTCAGGGCAGCAACCGGGACAAAGAGGCCGCTGACCAACTCTGCCGAGCAGACTAACGGCCATGGCGATGATGACGTCATTGTTATCGACCCGCCCAGTCCTCCCGCGGCCAAGAAGCCTCGACTAATCCCAAACGGGGTAGCAAACGGCGTGGATCGAGAAATTCTGGATAAAATCCGAGCCATGACCGATATGGAGATAGTTACATCGCTCGTGTCGCGGACTCATGACCTTTATAAGTTACGCGAGAATGTCAGTAAACTGTTGCGAGTTCTTGTACCGGAACTGGAGGTGGATGACAGGAAGGAGATCACTTACGATACGACAATCGATGACCTGCTGGCCCAGGTGCTCTCTCAAGCGGTTTCCAATGCTAGTAGTGGCGCCAATGGCAAGTCCTCTTGATTTGTGCAAGTTTATAAGTTATTAGAGTAACGCCCTATGTAAGGGGATTCGGGATCCAGCTAAATTTGAGGTTTGGGATCCGGGACCAGAGTTATGCGATCCGGGTCCAGAGGTGTCGGGATCCAGAGCATGGGATCCGGGATCCATGGGTCGGGATCCGGGATCCCAAACGTCTTGGGATCCCTTTAAATGGGGAGATTGGAAGGTTCGTACAGCTCTGGAAAATCCTAGAGTCCGGGATTTTTGTTGTTGTGTTGGAAAATCTTGGGATTCTTTAACAATCGACGACCTACTAGCCCCAGTGCTCTCAAGAGGTTTCCAATGTCAACTGTAATCCCAGTGGCAAGTCCTCTTGAATTGTGCAAGTTCATAAGTTCTTGAAAGGTTCGTATAGCTCCGTGGAAAGTCCTGGAGACCTGGATTTTTGTTGTTGTCTTGGACTGTTGACTTGCTAGCCCAAGTGCTTTCTCAAGCAGTTTCCAATGCTAGCAGCAACGTCAAGGGCAAGTCGTCTTGATTTGTGCAAGTTGTTGGAGGGTTCGTACAACTCCTGGGTTTCTATTGCTCTCCTGGAAAGTCATTAAAAAGAGAGCTGAGTCAAGCCGTCTTGATTTGTGGAAGTTATTGGAGAATTCGCACAGCTGCTGGAAAGTCGTGGGTGTTTTTATTGTTTTCCTGGAAAGTCATTCAAAGTCGTGGAAAACTCCTGGAGAGCTGAAAGGAATTTTGTCCAAGGCAAAACTAGTACAACAAAAGAACAAAATATCGTATTAACCTCCTTGGCTTCTCCTGGATTTCTGTATTGTCATTATTTTTCTCGGGTGCTTCAAAGCAACCATTTTCACTTGAATTAGGTGTAAAACTTTGTTTGTAGATTTTTAGTTCGAATTTTCTACGCTCCTAATATCGAGTGAAAACAATAACAAAGGAGTGAATGACTAGGGCTCTTCAGCTCAATTCAATCCTTTATTAAACTAGTTGAATACTCGTACGATACAGCTATTTCAAGAAACATTGTCGGTAAAGTGCTCAAGCTATGTGCCCAGACCGCTAGGGAAAATTTTAAAGGCTCTTTTTTATCGCAAAAATCCCGGAGTTCGTAGTCGCGAGTGCCAACAAGCGCCATGTTGGATTTTTGGACGTGCGGCCTGGGCCGAGTGACAAAATCCAAAATGGCGCTCGCGACTAAGAACTCCGAGAATTTTGCAAACAAAAAGCCTCCAACTACTGCTGACAGGTTTCACGGATGGAAATCCTAGGGTTTTTTTTTGGCAACCAAACACACAACCATGAATCAGGCAATTTCAAGGTCCCGATTTTGAAGGTCATTTTGGAGTGAAAAAAGTGCGTCTTATATACCGGAAAATACGGTAAACACCTTACGTAGCAATTGAAAATATTTTTGGTATCGCAAAGCACACATTCACTACCTTATTCTCGATTCTTTTTCTTATTTTCTCACAGTCTTGCGTCATTATTCCTGTAGTGTGGTCGCGTTTGCCCCGACAACGTTTATTGAAATAGCTGTACAGGGTTCGTAAGCGTCCTTGAAATCATGGAATATCCTGGATTTTCATTCCTTTTCCTGGAAAGTCCTTGAAAGTCCTGGAATTTTAAGGAAAGTTCTGGAAAACTCCTCGAAAAATGTTTCAACTCAAATGTGGTTGAATCAGTCAGTTTCGTGAATCTGATTTTGGGCTGCAAATTCAGTGACATCCTGACATTCAGTGACATTCAGTGACATGGGGAAGGAGGCATCTCTACCCAATAAAAACTCCTGGAAAAATAATTTAAGACTTCCTGGAAAGTCCTGGATTTTTGTCATTCAGAAAGCATACGAACCCTGCTGTAAGTATAACCACACAAAGCACGCAAAAGGTCCTGTTCACACTAGTGTGTTCGTTTGAAAACGCACACATTTTGATGTGTTTAGGCCTTCTGTCCACACTAAGATGGTGAGCGTATTCAACGAAAACGCATTTGAAAACCCACTCGAAACTGCATAACTATCGAAAACGCATACCTGCGTGACAGGGGGCCTGTCACGCAACTGCGCAGCTGTTTTGCCCATCTCCCGAATCAAAGAAGTATCACCCCGTAACGATGGGACGTAACGTATATAATCTCGCTACTTCTCAATCCATCCGACCGAGCGTTTTAGCTTTACATATTCTTAAATAGTTATCTGATAAGATGTCCAAAGACGGTCTTGTTAGTTTTGCTGATAATGGGGAGTTTGCAGGTGTTGCGTGACATTTTGAATTTTGATCCTAGCAAAATAAAAACGCCATATTTGAAAAGAGCTAACCGAAATGTGTGAAATCCTCAAATTTGAGGTGATTTCGACAAATAACACAGAAGTTATGAGCGTCGGAAGTTGGTTGTTTTCCTATAGGTTTTATGTTGTGGTGGGCAACAGTTGCCCACCACAACATTAAACGTATAGAGAAACAGCCTACTTCGGGCGCCAATAACTCAAATTTTCGGCTTTTTCTAATTTCGGTAAGCTCTTTTCAAATATGGTATTTTCATTTTGTTAGGATCAAGATTCAAAATGTCACGCAACACCTGCAAACTCCCCATTCAGTGATCGCTCCTGGAGCATGTGCGTATCATGACAGGGCCCCTTTAAAGTGTGGATGGTCAAAAACGGAGACTTTTGAAAACGCTCCCGACACTTCAACAGTATTTTATGCAGCTCAAATTATAAGCATGCTTATTGTTTTTCTTGAGCAATTGGTTCTCAAGATAGAATAAGGATTATCCTTAATTGGTAAATGCGCTTATTTTAAGGACTATCCTTTTTACACTGAATGGTTATTTGACATGCGCAAGTGTCCCACATGTATGTAGGATGCAGTAGTACACTTGTATAGAGCGCTCTGGAAAGTAAGTGGGTTGGCGTCTCGGACGTTTTTTGTTGTTGTTCGGACTATTTTAGAGTGTTCATTTATACACATTGCTTCATTCTATTCATAGTCTATGATAGAACGAAGATGACTGTAATAAGGATAATCCTTAATCTAATCTTGAGAACATGTTGTTTGAAGAGTCCTAGAGCACTTAGCGATTCTTAGTAAACAAAAGTACTATGTTTTTTCCTGTTAGCTCATTAATGAATTTGCTTACCTGAATGGTACCTGTTTTCAAACAAAAGCGCATGAGTGTGGACGGGCTAGGGCTAAAAATCGTGGTAGACAGATGCTAGTATTGTATTGTTACGAAGGATGTAAATTATCATTCAAATGTAAATATTTACATTAAAGTGAGGATATATATAATAGTGAGTAGAGTTTCCATGTTCTCATGAATCGGCATCCATAAGCTCGCTATATTTCCCAACCACACCTCTAACACGACTAATTATATAGCCAGTGCGAAATCCATTGTTGTCAACTGTCCAATTATTTTTAAATTGGAACGCGCGCGCTGAAATTGGACAATTTCGGCATTTTATCATTCACTATTTAATAAATAACAGGACTCCATGCTTGTCCAATTAAGAAAAAAATAGATGATTCCTCGGAACTCCAAATTGAACTCGGCCTGCGGCCTCGTCCAATTTTAGAGTTCCTCTGAATCATCGAATTTTTTCTTAATTGGACAGCATGGAGTCCTATTATATATACTAAATGCGCTCGAGTGTGTTATGTGTATTGAGAATGGATCTGATAACATCGCATGTGCTTGGTCTTCAGTGATGCGCATGCGTAAACTATTGGTGACTTATATAGTCCCACATGGACAGCTGAGAAGACCAAATACATTATCAATCCTGAAAATCCAACCAACTGCAAGCGTGTAGATGGAAGTTTGCCGCCCAATGAAAGGTAATGCCATTACCAACAGGAGCCTCCATCTATACTACCTCACTTTGTCTAACCATATGCACAGGAATGGGTCTATTTTTAGATTGTGGAATTTTTCGCAAAAATTAGTTGTTGGAAGCGTGAACACGCTGTACGATGGCGGCGCTTATTTCATTCTCGTACCCAGAACTCCCCGGCTCGTCGCCTCGCGGGGGAGTCTCTGGCGACGGCCACCGACGCATGCTCAAAAGGAAAGTGGTGGTTTTATGGCCTTACGATTGCTATTAGGGCGTTCAAGTCGAAGGCATAGGTTGAACAGACGACTAGGAAACGAATGCTAGTGTTATTTTGACACACGTTTTTATAAAGCGAGATTAAGCTACTTTTGTGTACGCGTGCGCGCCATTTCAGCCAATCAGCCAAGGCTCTCAAATGGATGTCACCAGAGCCTTCCCTGCTCTGGGTTCGAGAATGCGCATATTTCGGCCATCTTCCTTTGGTGAGAGGCGACATAGTCTGTTACCATGACAACTAATGTTCGCGGAAAGTTCAAAATCTACATTCTAAATATAGATACTCCTGTGTTTCGCTCTCCAATATTGGGATCGAGGCTCCTGTTAATTGACTCCTGCCATTATCTGAATTCGCTAGAGTAATGGTTATCAGTCTGAAAACCACCTCCAATTCGCTAGAGTAATGGTTATCAGTCTGAAAACCACCTCCAATTCGCTAGAGTAATGGTTATCAGTCTGAAACCACCTCTTGATGGACTCTGATTTAATGTAGATTTAGGCACTGCCTAAAAGGGGATCTCCTAATGATTATACTAAATGAAAAAGTTATCAAAAACACATATACTAGGTGATTTATAAACCAATTTGACGTGGCAGCTTTGCACATTGAAGTGTTGCGCCCCAACTAATGAGGGCCTCCAGTTTCCGGGTGTAGGTGTAGGGACAACTTGAAGTTTTCAGGGTGAATAGCTGATCCATAGCTATTTACTTCCCACTGCGTTTTGTTTTTTCACTTATGTTACAGTTTTGGGATCTTCCTAGAATTGGTACTTCTGTGTGGGAGTGGATGGGTGTTTTTTGTAGTAAATGTTCCATTTCTGTAGAACCTCGCTTGCTGTTTTACCTTTTTACCCAGTATCTTAAAAGAATCGGTATAACATCCGAGCTAACTCGTTTTTTGTATCATCCCTTTTAGCACACATATCATTAGCATTCCTTACTGGACTTTCTGCCCAGTCAAAAGGTAAACTTGAGAAAATTTTTATTTTCCATTCTATTACGACCCGGTGACTATTTATACGATAGGCTCTTCCGTCGAAGGCACTATTTAACAATTAGACTACTCGTTCTCGTTTTCTGTGAGTCAATAGATAGTTAACGAGGCGCGTAGACTATTTGACTATTTGGCTCATAGAAAACGAGAACGAGTAGTCTAATTGTTTTAGTAGAAACCCACTAGCATACTACCTTAGAGAGTTTTACGCTAGCGATTTCGCTACTCACTATCTATAACGTGATAGATAGTAAGTAGCGGAGCCAATCAGATTGCAGGATTCGTGATAGTATGCGAGTGGGTTTCTACTAATGTGGGATAGTTAAGGCCGTTTACACTTGCAATTATTGCTGCTATTTTTGTCGCACGAGTCGCGGCGATTTTCTCGCACGCCACACGCGTCAACTCAAAATCACTAATTTAAACTAGGTGCGATTCGGCGCGGTCTTCCGCGATTTTGCGGAAATTTCAGACGTTCGAAACGTTTTGTAATTTGATGCGATTTGAAGAAAAGGGAGCACAGAAATCGGACCGGATTTGCATCTCGTTTACACAAGAGAGTTTGAGTTTGCGCGAGAAAAATCGCCGCGACAAATGCAACAAAAATCGCAAGTGTAAACCGGCCTTTACAACTGCCTTATTTCGCGATCGACCGTAAGTACAAGAGAGAAGTTGTCGTTTTGTTTTTAAGAAGTTGTCGTTGCTAAGCGTGCTTTGTTCTTTCGCAAATACTTTTCTCTTCTATTTACGGACACTCGCCAAAGGGTTTGATGTTTACGATCTGCCATTATCATGCATACCATTCTCGTACTCAGAGCTCCCCTGCTCTACACCTCGCGGGGGAAGCTCTGGTGACTTGAGAGTCTTTGCTGATTGGCTGATTTTGAACGTTGGGGCATGCGCAGGACGTTCCTTTTCTCTGGCTGCGGCTCTGTATCAAATCTCGCGCATGCGTCAGTGGTTGTCACCAGAGTCTTTCCCGTGAGGTGACGAGCCGGGGAGCTCTGGGTACGAGAATGAAGTCAAAGAGTAAGCATTCAGCCGAGATAAAGCAACATTTTATTTCACAACTATGAACTGCTAAATGGCTATTTTGACATTAGTTAGTTCAACAATTTATTCCTCAATTAAATCCTGCGTACCCTACTAAAAAGCTAACTACATAATACTGTCTCGTTTGATAACGTTATTGCATCATATTGCATTATTTTATCATCAAGAACAAAACCTGCAATTTCTGCACTTAAAAACAGTACAAACGTTTCTATTCGATCGATATGTAAATTCTAATGCCGTAGGCACCCAGTGATAGAGTATGATATTCATATTCCGGCCATCAGTACATAATTTCTAGTCCCATTGGCGCTAGGACTAGATTGCCAAGGGCATTTGCACAGTAATAATATTCCATCAACATTTAAAGTCTTGTACCATGTCAAATTATAGTGTCATGGGCACTAGGACACTAGTCAAATTCCATTAACACACGAGTTCCAGTACCATGGGCACTAGGAAAATAGTTTCATTCAATTTAGTAGAAACCCACTCGCATACTATTAAGAATCCTGCAATCTGATTGGCTCCGCTCTCACTATGTATCACGTAATAGATAGTGATTAGCGAAAACTCTCTAAAAACCATTAAAATGAATACGTTTAAGCAACAAATGGAAGGTAGTATGCTAGTGGGTTTCTACTGTTAAACAATTAGACAACTCGTTCTCGTTGTCTGTGAGTCAAATAGTTAACTCGGCGCTACACGCGCGCCTCGTTAACTATCTATTGACTCGTAGAAAACTCGAGCTCGTAGTCTTATTGTTAAATAGGAATATTTAGCGCTTGTCCTTCGTCGGAGAGTGCTCAACGCGGAGGAGCTAAATTTAAGTAATGTAGGACAAGACAACTCAAAGTTTCGTCTTCATGTGCTGCATGAGCTGCTCGAAACAGGCTTGTAGTATGAAACATTGAGTTGTCATTTCTACATTACTTCATTCAATATATATATCCTAGAGCCATAGGCTTCATGTGTTTGGACTTTATATGATTCAGAAGCCCGCGGTACCGCACGAAGTTCCGGCCACAGTGCTTACACTTGTGTACAGTGTTCTCCGTTTCATGTAATTTCACGTGTTTCTTCATGTTGCTCGGATCACTAAACGACTTGTCACAAAATTTGCATCTTAGAGGTTTAAACCCGGTATGAGTTCTCATATGAATTTTCAGTACGTATTTTCTGCAGTACACTTTACCGCAGTAATCGCAGGTGAATCCCTGTGGTGTACGCGTGGGGGCCTGGAAACTTGACGTGACCATATATGGGTGCGAGAACGGGTGGAATGCTGGGTAACGCGGCGCAAAGGAACTTATTGAGTAGGGTAGTGTGCGGCTATAGAATTGCGCCACTTCGGTTGCGCTTTGAATGTTTGAGACGAGCCCACTTTCAGGTACAAACCACGTCTTCTGCGCTGCTCCTTGGTGAACACGTGGGCCACTCGGAGCTATAAGTGGCTGTTTCATCCATAAATTAGCAGTTTTCATATCAGAGGTGGATAATTTAGGAATTTCAGAATCAGCTTCATCCGTTTTTGCTTCTGCTTCAGTGCGATTGTTCGGGCTTAGAACTGCACTTATACGATGTTCTGATTCTTCCGAATGTTCTTCTTCATTCAAATTCCTCCCTCTTTCTCTATTTTCAAGTTCAAGCACTATTTCTGCCTCTCGACTTTCCGCATTTCTATGCGGTTGTGCCCTTGATATAATTCCATTTCTTACCCCTTGTTCAAGCGTTGAAACGCAATTCCTAATCCCCGGATGTTGGTGCGCGTCTTGCTGCTCTTCATCTTCAGAAGTGGCGCGAAAAGGACGCCACAAACGAAAACCTTTTTCACGTTGGCGGTAAAATCCTTCTCTTCTATTCTCTACGCGTCTGTTTTCTTCTTCTTCCCATACCGACCAATTCCTGCTAGTCGAGTCGCCATTTTCGCTTCTTTTTATCGCTGAACTAGTTTCACAAGCAGTATTTTCTTCAGCGTTTTCCTCCTCCTCGAGGTAGCTCTCAATTCTTTCACTTTTCACCATCCGTTCAGCGAAGCTCAGCCGAGAGCTGAAATTGCTTCCGAACAATTCAACACTTTTGGCAATTCTTCTCGCCCCTGGCCCTCCCCGATACAAATGCTTCCTCAAATAATGCTCATTACCCTGGAACTTCTTCCTGAATTCTTTTTTATGGTAATCAGCTAGCGATTCTGCTCTTGCCTTTCTCGACGCGCTGGACGCTGCAAACGATGAAATAAGACTTGCTAATCTCGGTTTAGAAAGCAGCGAATACTGCCCTTCAAGTCGAATATAGTCCGATCTCGAACCGTCTTCTTCGCCCAGTTCTTCATCGTTAAGCTCTTTCTCATACTGGCTGGTGAAAGCTGATCGCTTATCGTTGTCGTCCATACATGTCTCCTCGGAAACGTTTTCGGATTCTGCCGTGCAATGAAGCAGAGCATGCGCTGATAAGAGGTTCAGCTGGTCAAAACTCTGGTGACATCGTGGGCACTGATGTTCTTCACCTGGAAAAATTGATGAAGCGAATAAAAGTTAGTGCTGATGTGAATGAAAAAACACACAACTACATTGATACATTGATTTGATTTCGCTTGCTGCGCGGTAGAGGGAGTTTTATCGCGAAAAAATGGTCTTTTCTCTTGTTTTTTGTCCCTCTTTCCACTCCCTCCTTTCGCGTCTCGTTTTGTTCCTTAACCTTTTCTCTCTCAGAGGTGATCAACCTTAAGCCTCTCCCAACTATATCAAGACATTGTCAAGAAAACAAGAAATGAGAATGTCCTGAATAATCAAATGAGTGATGAGAAACAGATACAGCAAAAAAATTCTCCCATCAAGTGTATAGGGAAGTGTATTTTTTTTAGTAAGGAGAAGTGATATTTGGTCTTGGGAGCGAAAGGGTTCAATCCAAGATGGAGGCTTCAATCACAAACGATGGATTTTCACCAATAAATCTAGTCCACCGCCTGTCTTCAAGTGTCCTTCTCACTAAAATTCAAAATGGCGGCCGTGATCAGGACGAATTCCTTGCTTGTTTGTTGTTGATTTTTTGGAGGAAAGCTTTTGTTTTCGCGATAAAAATCTTCCACTAAGTTTTATTTTGGCCCTCTTCGGAAAGAAAAATCATCTGTTCTCTATAATATCTGCTCTTACCTTCAATCTCTATATTATTCTCGTTCATGATTCCAAGCTCGCGCGACAATGACGAACAAAACCAGGCCCTCAGCTCATCACGTGGTATGACGTCACAGGTTGTCCGGAAGTACATTTCACCGTCTGGTCCTCTTATCATCTCTAGGGTCTGGTCGGATTTGGTGCGCGCGCCAGGGATTATGGGTAACCATTCTTGTTCATCTGTGCTGATGTTGTAGGATTTGTCCTCCTAAGAAATGAACAGAATATGACTCAGTTGTCAATTCCTGCATTGCCGTGTTTCAATACATTTTTTTTTCTGCTTTTTGTCTGTCGGTCAAACTTTCTGAACGAATCATGTATTTGCCGGTTTAACCTCACGTGCAGTCAAATGGTTTCCACTGCGAAAAGCCACAGCAGAAACCATCTAGGCGAAACGGCAAAACCTGATTTTGTGGTTGTTAACAGAAAAAGCTTATTTAAATGTTGAAACTAAAGCAGGTTTGTTTCAGAAGTTGCTTTTGCCATCTGTAGTGACATTTTTAGAATTTTAGTCCAGATATGAACAATGACAAAATACCATAAAAAGTCAGAACAAAGGAAAATTGAAAAAAAAAAAAAACTCGAGAGCACCTTGGGACCCCAAAAAGCAAAATAAACTGCATTTACCCATATTCTAGCTAAGCCTCCTTTTCAAAGATTTTCATGACAAGCGTGTTGAAAACAATCAAATGATGGCTTATGACGGGAACGGTAGTCTTCGGCAATACGCCATTTGAGAATTCCTCGCGGAATGAGAAATTTCTGGTTTACCTCGGTGTAAGAACCATCTCAGAGGACCCCTTTGTGTTTAGTTCTTATTTCATCATGATTATTTCTACCAAACAAAAGAAGCTTTGTGACGCAACTCGTGAACAATACACAGGTTCTTACACCGGGGTAGAGCCGAAATTCCCATCGATGAAACTTTTCTTTTTTCGGTTAAGAAAAAAAAAATGAACACTTTACTTTTGATCAAGGGCGATAATTTGTCGGCAAGGTAATCGATAAATGAAGCTTTGCAGGGCTTCCCATGTGGGAAATCTATACATTAACCTGCTGTTAACTGTTTTAATTGGATATTACCGAAGTCGGAAACTTATTATGCAAAATGTTACTTTTTTCTTTCCCAAGAAAACGGGAATTAGGGCTAGCAGTATATCTCGAAAAATCTTATAGAAAAATACATCTCTTAGTTTAATACCCACTGTAGCTTTTTCAAATTACACATGTATCTTTTTATTCTATATTAATATAATTTTAAGCTAAATATTATTATTAGGGGAAAGTGGTCTATTTCCCATTAAAATTCCTCACGAATCTTTTTTTTGTTTGTTTCTAGATTGAAGTTGGATTTTCTGTGCTTTTCTGGGAATAATGTCTATAGATTGAGCGACTATCGGGCCATGCCCGAAACGTTTGTATCAAATTATACTGACACTTTTTCAATTTATTGATTCGATTTTATACCATTTCTTTACAAGTGTCACGCATCACCCGGAGTTTTAACTCTATCTTATTATTTTTATATATAGGTTAGTTGTTATTTACAGTTTACGCTTCGCTGAAAGAACAAATTTATAAACATTTTTCATTTTTCTGTTCTTTTTCACTTTCCGGTCTTTCATGCAATAAGTAATATCCAACTATCTCTCTTGCCATCGTTTTGTTTTTCGAATAAATAATTTATCGGCTAAATAAATTGGTATTCTTGCACATAGATGAATATAAGTTAATTCTTTTGTGTGCTTTCATATTCAAGTTGAATTGTCCTGATTTTTGTGTTCGTTGTCATCGGACAGTTGATTTTGTTTCGCTGACAAAGACTCTCGCTTTATCGCTTGATTACATCTAAGACCCCACCTTTGTCAAGGACATCGCTCACGACCGAAGTACAGAACTTGAAACAAATGACTTTATCCTGCTGGTCAATTCAAAAGACACTTACAAGAGATATTAGCTTTAAGTTTTGCAAGCGACTGCCAAAAATCGAAATATCACTCAGAACCTAGAAACGACAGGTTTATTCAAAACTGAAAGAAGCACTTTCGCCATGAATTTATTTGGCACATAAAATTTCCTTTCTCGTCGTTTTTTTGGAATAAAAAAGAAAGATAAAATCCATCAATGAAATGACTCATGCTTTGGATATTAGAATGCCCTCGAAGATACATTTGGTATTTGAGCAAGTCACCGGAAAGAACAAAGAATGAATATATTTTCTCCACCTATATTGCACAAAAGGAATCTCCCATAGTGGTGCTAGTCTAACCAATGTTTAGAAAGAATAACTCAAACGCAGTTTTTAAAATTAACTATGATAATATTAAAATATCATTGAAGAAGCGATTGTAAAACAACTGTTACGAGTTGAATTGATAGACCAAATTTCTTTTTTTTTTCACCCGTATCTCGAAATTTCGCACGCAGTTATAATATTGGTGTTGAATCCTGACATATCTGACACTCTCACACGCTCACCCATATCAGATTCTTTCTAATTGGCTATTAGCACCAGGCCTGTCAAACTTATATTATTTTTTCCTTTTCACTAACCCCCTAGAGTGGAAAGCTAAACATCTTGAGGTTCTGTTTCGGTGGTGAGATGAAATGACGAGTCAGTTTTAAGCCACCGTATTTAGCAGGGTATTATATAGACGAGCGAAATACTTGTTGAATAAACTGTGTGGAATAATACTATAATCTCTACCCAGTGTCAACGTTCGTATGCTAACAAGCATACATGTGAGGCGCATTTGTATTTATGTTCCTTTTCGTTCTTCCATTTCTAAACCGCTTTCTTTCTGAACATGAGCAGTTTAAAACGACTAACGGATTTATTTGTACTTCTACATTGTTCCCCTTCGCTTGTATTTCGACTTTCTTAAATAATAGAAGACGAAAAAAACGTGTGAAAATTTGTATCATAAGAAATTATGGCTTGTCCTCGAGCAATTGCGAGAGTTTTTCAAGTTTTTAAGATTTTCTTTACAAGAAAAGAAACGTCACTATTGGTTTGAGCGTGGCGTAAGATTTTTATTTTTGCTGAGATGGCATTTTTATTCATTTTAGCGTGGTCTTCGTTGCTAGACTTTCTAGTACGTAGTCTAACATCAAAGTGTAGTTGGGCATTAGTTTAGTAAAGAGAGCTTTTCCGAATTTGGATTGGAGTCGAGTCGAAGAATCAAAGCCGTCTGTCGACTCTCTCACAGCCATCAGCAATTTCTGATCAGAAGATCCGCAAATTGAATGAAGACAACAAATAAGTGTCTCTTGTCTCGTCGAGTACTGTTTACATACTAAAGAACTCTTTGAAATATCAAAACTTCAAGTGGTAGGATACAACTTAAAGCACTTGTGTTTGTCATGGCGCGGAACTTCGAACCTGGAAAGTCCTTGAGCGAAAATTATGTTGAAATTGCATCGAGCATTTAATTGAAAAAGCAACGAATGAATGACATCGGGTATTTTCTGGTAGAACTAAAGCTCAGGGAAGGCAGAAACGCAAATGGCAAAGCCAAATATATCTGGTAGAAATGATTTATTATTCCTCGCCATAAGAACGTTAGCCTTTTCATATTCAAAACCTTTTACTGGAAGAAGCAAAGCATAAGGTTTACTTCCAAATATCGTAAGCTTCGACTATTTCGTGGTAGCCGGTAATGAAAAGAGAAAAGTTCAGCGCCAAAGTGATATT
This sequence comes from Scolanthus callimorphus, assembly GCA_033964015.1. Lineage (NCBI taxonomy): Eukaryota > Metazoa > Cnidaria > Anthozoa > Actiniaria > Edwardsiidae > Scolanthus > Scolanthus callimorphus. Next base: position 10,109,823 of record CM066922.1, read on the forward strand.
GCTTTTAAAAGAGCAAATTTTGAAGTAACTTAACGCTTCAACAAGCTCTTCAAAACGCGCGTTCACCGCTGTGCTTCCCGCCTTCCTCTCAAATCAATAGAAATCTGCGGGAATTCGATAAGTTATGGCAACATTTGTTGATACTTTCACAACTTGTAACAAATAGGCTTCTTTAGTTTAGAGAATGGAGTGCCTGAGGCGTTCTAAGGCTTGTACTGAGATGACTTGCAGATTTGAGCGTTCTCCGCAAAGATCACTCTTGAAACATAGCAAAAAGAGAAAGAGCAGTACACATGAACTTTTTATAATTCTTCCATCCTCTTAAATAGGGAGAGAAAACCTTTGTGAGCAGTTCAATTTCTGGTTCTAATGAGCCATTAATATAAATTCCATGGTTTTATAGCTTCACTTAAAAAATTACCCTCGTCAAGGGGTTGTCTAAATTATCTACTACTAGAAAAATGTAATTAAAGCATAATTATCGGGTAAAATACCTTTAAACTCCGTGCAGGCTCCTGGAGCTCTAGTACTCTTCGAGTCAGCTTGATTATATCCCCTCTAAAAGGACCGAAGAATGTATTATTCGGGATGTAGCTTGTACTCCAAACCCTGCGGTCGACGAATGCGACTTGAACCCCGTCCATTTTGATCACGCGGTCTTGAAATAGCTTTTTCAATTTTGATTTATTTTAACAAGTTTCGTAAAAGTGCGAACAGAAAATATTGTGTCGGATAGTCAATTGCCACGCGCGCGCTTCCTAAGCACTGTTGCGAGAAAGTGGAGGTTCTGTCTAAGGTTATTAATATGCCAGTGTTTTATTTTAGCTATGCCATGGGAACATGCCACCGACTAACATCTGGTCTCGTAATAGGCTCTGGCTTGCTAATACTCTATTTAAGGGACTTTCCTTTGTTCTCAGCCTACTTTGAAAGTATCCATTAGGAGTTCCTACAAGTTTTTAAACACATGTCTTCGAACTAAGCACATATTACAATATCGAAAAGCAATTCTTGGGGTATTTTTACCTATCGTCGAGCAATTTACGTCAAAGTTCATACTTGTGGGCAAGTCTATTTGTCTGTTCTATTGTCTGCAGTGTATCAAGAAGCTGAAACCTCCATTTCCTGCAGAGTTTAGCGTATATTTTAACGCATTGAAAACACACATGTCAATGTTCACATGCAACTAAATTCCACTCGGATCTAGATTTTCTGTGAATGTTCACTGTCCTCGCGCGCTTGTTATACCATTAGAGGTGTCAGAACCAATACGGAGCTCAATAATTCGCTACTTTCCGGAATAAAATTCAGTTCTACCTCAAACGCAATATTTCGCAACATTTTCATCTTACTTACTACCTGAACTCTAATATTAACACTGATATTTCCAGACCTAACAAATGGTGCTGTTAAACTTCAATTCACGTCGCCGGTTTTAAACTCTTTTCCACTGTTGACAGAACCTTTTTGTTCATTTTTTCTAGGTCACCTCTCAGTCTATTCGCCCAACCCCCTCATCAAATATTTACTGTTAAGTCTTCTGTTTCACTTTTAGCGGCGGATTATAACATTTTAATTTAACAGTTGGATGATAATGTTCTCATTACAGAACATGAGCACTATTTATTTGATAATCATTAAAAATTAGACGAGTTTCTAATATATTTTTCTCTACCAATTACACGTTATTTCTCACCTTTCTTTCACTGCACGAAAAACTATATATTTTTCTTTCTTATTGAAAAACTGAAAAAAGTAAGCATATCTCCTTTAGAATTGCCTGATTTCCTTTTCCTGTTTTTATTATTCAAGAAAAAAATGACATTTATCACAGTCAATTGTTCTGCTAAGAGTAAGAAAGAGAAGCATAAAGGAAATTCTATCAGGAGTATCTTTTATGTTAAATTCGTGTTTTCTTTTCTTGCTAAATTTATGATCAGATTTTTATTATTTTTTGCAAATTAAATAACTTATTTTACGGTTATGGAACCATATTTCACTTTCGTGCACCGAAATTGAGTTTCTTTCAAACGATATTGAAGTCAAGAGCAGCTTTTGTGTCCAACGGAAAGTTGTTTGTGAGTAGTGTTTGAATTGCGTCCAATTATTTAGCTTCGCGTGGAACTGTGGTGAAGTTGACGGAACCAATATAGCATTGAACAGACAAATTCTTAAGTGAAAATGTGGCGGTATTATTAAAGAGATTTACGAAATATTTCTTCTAAATATTATATCTGAGCTACAAGCATACGAAATCTGTTCTAGCCAGATGTGTTGCAGGCTTTAATTTGTACAAAGTTGAGAACCTTAGCAGATTTGTTCAGTATTTTAGTATAATCTAGCTTAGTAATTGCTTTTGTTGAAAATTGACAATACTCGATTGAAACAAAGTAAAGCAATTACAACTTAGCATGTTTTTAGCAGGTTTCTTTCTCTTTTTGTGTTTCTGGTGTCTGCGGACAGTACTTTTAGATTTAAACAAAGATATATTAAAGACTTTTTGATTGTAACTGTGACAAAACTATAATGACAAACATTTTGCTAAGGCAATTCAGTTTGAGACGAAAACTAGAAGAAACTTGAATTCTTGTCTTACAATTTCTCCGCATCTTTTTTTGCAGAGCTTAAACTTGTTTAATGTTTCAAGCCAATCCAAAAACAGATGGCGAGGCGAGGCATGTACTTTAAGGGTAATTCTCTGGCGACAATTTCAATCGTACTAAAGTGTTTCCTCCTTGAAGTGTGGACACTTTTGGAAATCCCAGCCTTAAAAGGAAACTTGTCGACGTCTGACAGCCAAACCTCAAAAAGCTTTCAACTTTTGACGTTATGAATCAACCTCCAGTGACTCACGAACTTAGCATTTCCTAAGAACAGTTTTAAAAAATTGGGAATCTTTTATTTCAACAATGGAAGAATAACATTCTTATTGTGGTTTTCATACATGTAATTCTGCCACTCTCAACCATCGGCCGATCCGCATTTGCGTTCGTCAGTCAAATATCTATAAAAGAACCCCGATAAGAACCCTCTCCGAGGATGCCTTTGTACGGTGGCTCTGAAGGGCCATACCACTTTTTCTTAAATTTCTACTTTGTTTTTGCAAAGTTTGTCTTTTTTTTTCAAACTTCTACTTTGTTTTTTCAAGGTGTAACTTTTTCCGGAACGTCAACTTTTTTTCAAGGTGTATCTTTTTTTTTGAAGGTAGACTTTTTCAAGGTGTAACTATTTTTTTCAAGGTGCAACTTTTTTTGAAGGTAGACTTTTTTTCAAGGTGTAACTTTTTTTTTTGAAGGTAGACTTTTTTTCAAGGTGTAACTTTTTTTCAAGGTGGACTTTTTTTCAAGGTGTAACTTTTTTTTGAAGGGTAGACTTTTTTTTCAAGGTGTAACTTTTTTTTGAAGGGTAGACTTTTTTTGAAGGTGTAACATTTTTTTGAAGGGTAGACTTTTTTCAAGGGTGAGACTTTTTTTCAAGGTGTAACTTTTTTTCAAGGGTAGACTTTTTTTCAAGGTGTAACTTTTTTTCAAGGGTAGACTTTTTTTCAAGGTGTAACTTTTTTTGGAAGGTAGACTTTTTTTCGAGTGAAACGTGATCGCGGGCTCATGAATGGCTGCACGTGCTTTCCAGTGAACATGGCCGCCATGGACTGTTTGACAGAGGTAAGAACAAAGGTTCGACTGTTCTATATACTTATTCAATCAGTCAATCCTACAACAAAAGTAGAGAAGTGATATTTTAACCCGAGATCAAACAAGAAAAGCTAATGCTGCTTGTTTGTCGATGTCATTTCCCTCGTCTTTCTTTTCTCCTCTTTCTCCCAGGCCCTCGCGGTAATTTAGTGCCTGGGACTTTTTGTCTGTTGGTATAAACATTTTGAAAACTACAAGGAAACGATGTAAAATTTAGTCAAAATTCAAGCTTTGTTTCTCATGTATCAAGCACAGTTGTAGGATTGACTGATTGAATAAGTATATAGAACAGTCGAACCTTTGTTCTTACCTCTGTCAAACTGTCCATGGCGGCCATGTTCACTGGAAAGCACGTGCAGCCATTCATGAGCCCGCGATCACGTTTCATTTGAAAAAAGTCTACCTTCCAAAAAAAGTTACACCTTGAAAAAAAATCTACCCTTGAAAAAAAAGTTACACCTTGAAGAAAAGTCTACCTTGAAAAAAAGTTACACCTTGAAAAAAAGTCTCACCCTTGAAAAAGTCTACCCTTCAAAAAATGTTACACCTTCAAAAAAAGTCTACCCTTCAAAAAAAAGTTACACCTTGAAAAAAAAGTCTACCCTTCAAAAAAAAATTACACCTTGAAAAAAAGTCCACCTTGAAAAAAAGTTACACCTTGAAAAAAAGTCTACCTTCAAAAAAAAAGTTACACCTTGAAAAAAAGTCTACCTTCAAAAAAAAAAGTTACACCTTGAAAAAAAGTCTACCTTCAAAAAAAGTTGCACCTTGAAAAAAATAGTTACACCTTGAAAAAGTCTACCTTCAAAAAAAAAAGATACACCTTGAAAAAAAGTTGACGTTCCGGAAAAAGTTACACCTTGAAAAAACAAAGTAAAAGTTTGAAAAAAAAAGACAAACTTTGCAAAAACAAAGTAGAAATTTAAGAAAAAGTGGTATGGCCTTCAGAGCCACCGTACCTTTGGTTGCTAAGTGCTTCTTCCTCTTATTACTATTTTTTTGGCATAGAACTGGATATCTTAAAGATTTAGCAGATTAAAAAGGAACATTTTATTGTCGTTCAAGGTTCAAACATTTGATTCTCGACCGCCAGAACGCAGGAAATTACAGGTAAAATCGTTGTTTCACCTACAGTGCAGTTGCCTGGCTTTCTGTCGCGACAGAAATCCAGTCGACTGCACTAGTCGAAACAAGGCAAGGACCTGATTGGCTTAGATGGTTTGACTGGCGTACAGAAAAAATAAAATCCAAACTCAAAGCGGCGTTTTGAAGATGCGCAGAGCAAAACAAAATCTGCTGAATTGTTAGAAAAAGAGCAAAATGTCATGATTTCCAATTTTCTATTTCCGTGTTTCTAAGACCCTCCACAGACTTGGCATTTAGTTGTCGACAACTTTTAGTTATCGACAACGCGACGGTGTCACCTTGAACAAAAGAATCAAGAAATTCGGACTAAAATCGCGCGCATGCGCACTAAACACGAAATTTAAACTCCAACCCATTCTCGTACCCAGAGCTCCCCAGCTCGTCAGCTCGCAGGGGAGGCTCTGGGGACATCCATTTGAGGACCTTTGCTGGTTTTAAACGTTGGTGCATGCGCAGAAAGATCTTTCTCTCAACGGCTCTGTATCAAATCTCGTGCATGCGTCGGTGGCTGTCACCAGAGCCTCCCCCGCGAGGAGACGAGCCGGGAGCTCTGGGTAAGAGAATGATTCCAACCAGGCTTATTGAATAAGCTGAAGCACGGATGGCGCAGCGTTGCGGCGCTTGCGTCACCGCTGTCATCCGGGCTTCGACACCTGCCTTAGGGATGTTTCTCTTCTGCTTGATTTGTGTTTCAGACCTGGGTGCTCGGGACTGGGGTAGTCAAGTACCAAGACGTTTTTTTTTTGCGTCTTTTGCGGTGATTTCACCAATCAATTTCTCTATGAAAATTGTTTTGGAGCAGTAGGGACTGGGAATGAGTACTAGACACGGCGCGCAATGAATTGTGGGACATGCGCTAATCCCATAACTCGTGCGCGCCCTGTTAAATCTATCCCACAAACCATTGCGCACCCTAAGCGTCGTCTGGGAACGAGATTAGGTTGAAAGGATGGGGAACACGGAGAAATGACGAATCCTATTATCATTTCACTTACTACAGAACTAGCTATTAAGCAATAAAAGTACTTTCCGCGTGCTCTCTGGTTTCTTACAAACACGAGGGGGATGTTTGGAGAACTGATCAAAACTTGAAAGACACGAGCCGCAGGCGAGTGTCTTTCAAGTTTTATCAGTTCGACCAACATTCCCCGAGTGTTTGTAAGAATTTAGATAGCACGCGGAAAGTGATTTTATTGCTTTTAGAAAATAACATACTCACGCGCGACATCGTTGCGCGACAATCGTGTTTCTCGGCCTCTTACAAACACGCCTTTTAACCAATCAGAATGCGCACATTCACCAAACAAAATAGGTGTTATTTTCTAATATATGATATTTAATCCCAGTCACGATTGTAAACTGCAATATAAAATTGCAGTCTGCATCTCAGAGATCAGACATCTTAGAACTGTAAACCGCATTTGATCATATACATGTTAATTTGCGTTATACAAGAGGTCATGTCATACTTTAATTTTAATATATCTTGATGGTACCAAAATATCTCATTTTCAACCTGTGACTTGCATCGGGGTTAATCCTAGATAGGAATCACAATTTGTTTGCTCTACTGTTACCAAAATATTTGCCTTCTAATCCTATATTTCATTGCTCAATTCCAGATTTTTCCACTGAAAAATCTTCTTCAGTTTTGAAGCTTTTTTGACAACGTTCACTTTCAGTGAAGAAAACTACCAAAGACAACATGTGTAAAATCAATTTTATTTCATGCGAAAACTCATTTCGAAATTTGTTATCTCTATTGGTATTTATGCATGCCTTTAGATGGATTATTTGCAGAGTATCTATGGCTACTTTGCTGCTGCTTTGTTTTGATTTAATTGCTTTTGTAGTGTGTATTTCTTGGAGGAATCCATTTGATTTCCTGAGTGCCAGGTGGTGCCATGAAATGCCTGCACCAAGAAGCTAGAAAAGTAGCCCCAAAGTAGCCTATGACTTCAGTATGGAGGTATTTGATGAAGGAATCTTAGGGGGCAAAAAGAGATGTTGAATAGGTGAAATTTATGCAGCAGAAAGCAAGAAACAAAGGTAATTTTGAAGCACTTTTCATGCTCAAGTGTGATATTTCGAAACTCTGTCCAGCATCTGTTTTTGTGAAAAACCAACATTATTGAATAAGAGCGATAATGTGTTTATGCACGACGCACCCACAGACTTATCAGATACTACAGGCGCCAAGGTTGACAGCTAATGATAGCGGTGCGATGGGGGCACATATTTAGGCCAAGTCAACGTGTGGCACATCCCGTCTCTCTGCAGATATCGACGCGTAGCGAACTTAAGCTCTTACAACGAGCCACCGTTTCGACCTTTTCGAGTTTCACCATTGGGTATTGTGCCTAAAAAGACACCCGGGGAATTTCGGTTAATTCACCACCTTTCATATCCAGAGGGTCAGTCGGTTAATGATGGCATTCCAAAAGAGCTAGCAACGGTACATTATGCAACAATAGGTGATGCGATTAAATTGATCCGAAGCCTTGGTCAAGGCTGCTTTTTAGCCAAAACGGATATCAGATCTGCTTTTCGCATTATCCCGGTTCATCCGTCAGATTTTCCGCTCCTCGGTATTCAGTGGCAAGGGCACTTTTATTTTGATAAAACGCTAGCAATGGGGCTCTCTTCCAGTTGCAGAATTTTTTCCAGTTTTAGTGACGGCCTAGCCTGGATAATTAAGGAGAAGTTTAAGGCGACTGCGGTCCTTCACATCCTGGACGATTTCTTGTTTATTGCCCCTTCTGCGGCTAAGTGTCTTGCTGATCTCAATGCTTTTTTGAATGTGTGTGAGCAAATTGGCGTGCCTATAGCGCAGGAAAAAACTATGGGCCCCGCTACGGTTCTTCAATTTGCCGGAATAACCTTAGACACTGTATTATCGCAAGCGCGCCTCCCAGAGGATAAACTTGTACGCTGTAGAGAGAAGTTAGCGAAAGCCTACGCGCGGGATAAGATTACCCTGCGAGAGTTGCAATCTCTAATTGGCCTACTTAATTTCGCGTGTAGTGTTGTAGTTCCTGGCCGGGCCTTTCTGCGTCGGCTAATTGATCTCACCAGAGGAGTGCGCAAACCACACCACCGTATAAGGCTTACTCGGGAGAGTAAGCGCGACATTTTAGTTTGGCAGGAATTTCTAAACTCCTTTAATGGAAAGTCGTTCTTTCTTGAGACCCGATGGGCGACTTCTAGTAGTTTGCTGCTCTATACGGACGCGGCGGGATCATTAGGCTACGCGGGGGTGTTCGGCAGGCATTGGTTTTACGGTACATGGCCGTCGGAGTGGAAATCCTTAAACATTGCGATTTTAGAATTGTTTCCAATTGTTATTGCAATTGAGGTATGGGGATCCAGCATGCGCGACAAGTGTCTTGTAATATTTTCAGATAACATGTCCGTAGTGGAAATCATTAATCGTCAAACATCTCGAGAGCCGTCAATCATGATTTTGCTGAGGCATCTCGTCCTGTGCTCGCTAAAATATAACATTCTCTTGCGCTCGAGGCACATATCTGGTTTCGCGAACGAAAAAAGTGATGCGCTTTCTCGCCTACAGGTCCAGAAATTCAAAGCCTTAGCGCCCTACGCAGACCCAAGCCCGACACCCATTCCGAACAGCCTTCTTCCGAGCAATTGGAAGCTCACCTAGACCAGCTTCTACATGCGGCTATTTCGGACGGCTCGCGTAAAGTTTATACTCGGGCGTGGAAGACTTATTTTCAATTCGCACAAGACTTTCAATGTAACGTCAGGCTTCCTTTGAAGGTCAATGATATCTCCTTGTTTGTCGCATACCTCTCGGCGAGAAAGTATGCGCCCACCACGATCACAACTAACGTCTCAGCACTAAGTTATCTACATAAGATCAGGCATTTCCCGGATCCATCAAAATCTTTCTTGGTACGCAAGCTACTCGCCGCGCATTCCAGGCTGTTCTCACGACCGGATATCAGGCTTCCAATAACTCAACCCTTGTTACATCGTTTGGTTGTCGCCCTTAATAACACTATTTCTTCAGACTACCAGCGATTATTGTATCAGACGATGTTTTTAATTGCATTCTACGGCTTTTTCCGAGTCGGTGAAATCACGACCAAGTCTGCTGGGTCTGAGCGAACGGTTTTACAAATGGAGGACGTGAGTTTTCAAGCAAACCAAAATAAGATCTCAAGTGCCACGATTACTATTAGGCATTTCAAACACAATTCTAGTCAGAAACCATTTCCCGTGATCATACAGCGCGCAGACGCCTCTAATTTTTGCCCGGTTGAATTCTTAGCCCGTTACTGCAAATCACGAGGTTCCGCCGACGGTCCCCTCTTTTGCTTGCCGGGGGGGCTCCCGGTAAGAACTGATTCCTTTACGTTACAACTACGGCGAAGTCTTAATTTTTGCGGTCTGGATTCAGGGAAATATAAATCTCACAGTTTTCGCATTGGCGCGGCTAGTTATGCAGCAGAATGCGGTCTGTCCGACGCTCAAATCCGCAGTCTTGGTCGCTGGAAATCAGATGCATTTAAATTATATATTCGCAACCCTTCAGTCGAGTTCAAGTGAGGGTGACCTTTCAGTCACGAGCTGGGGCTGCGATCACAGCGATGTCGACTATACGCGTTGCTAATATCGGTAATATGGTCCGACGTGCTAATAGGTATAAATCTATAATGTAGTTCGATTACGTGAAGGGACGCAATACTTGACAGACGAGAGCTGGGGTATCGTCGCTCCTCTTACGTATCAAGGTTACATTTCAGTTACGGACTGGTGTCTCCTTTAGAATAATAAATTGATAAGGGCATCTTACGATAACCTGTTGGCACTCGGATTATTCTCATTAGGTCTTCAAGTTTAATGCTTTGTTTCTACCAATTTTTCGAGCCCCTCCTGTTCGCGCGCCTCTGGCCTTGTTGGGGTGTGCCACATATTGTGGCTTGTGGCGGTAATTCACCCAACCTTGTAAACTGAATCAAATTAGATCGATAATTGTAATAATTATTTGGATTTTGTTAAAGAAAATAAATGTCACTTGAGTGGCCATTTAATTCCAAACCCAGTGTCTGTATTGATTCAGTTTCCCGCCAGAGACGCGCAAACAACGAGTGTTGATTAGCATTGGTTAATTTTCGGAAAGGGGGAAAATTATTAACCGAATGTGGGTTCTGTCGGTGTGTCGGCATAAAACCAACATTATTGAATAAGAGCGATAATGTGTTTATGCACGACGCACCCACAGACTTATCAGATACTACAGGCGCCAAGGTTGACAGCTAATGATAGCGGTGCGATGGGGGCACATATTTAAGGCCAAGTCAACGTGTGGCACATCCCGTCTCTCTGCAGATATCGACGCGTAGCGAACTTAAGCTCTTACAAATTGTGGTTTCTTCAATCCCACCACCTCCCCTCTGCTCTCCACCTTGGCTACCTGTTTTTCTTGCAGATAAGGGCGGTAATTCACCCAACCTTGTAAACTGAATCAAATTAGATCGATAATTGTAATAATTATTTGGATTTTGTTAAAGAAAATAAATGTCACTTGAGTGGCCATTTAATTCCAAACCCAGTGTCTGTATTGATTCAGTTTCCCGCCAGAGACGCGCAAACAACGAGTGTTGATTAGCATTGGTTAATTTTCGGAAAGGGGGAAAATTATTAACCGAATGTGGGTTCTGTCGGTGTGTCGGCATAAAAGCTTTTATTTCCCGGAAAGGGAGAAACTTCGAGTATAATGGGGAACCTATAGGTAAGGAATGTCTTCTGTCCTGCTTTATAAGTTATTCATTTTCGCTTCATCGGTGACTTTAGTTCGCCTTTCTTCATTTGCTTATGGCCCTAAGGCTTTTATTCGAGCCCAAAGCTGAAATGTTTCCTCTTAGTCTAATTAAGTCCTTATATCAGCTCTTTTAGAATCTGGAACGCGCCGCACACTTAAAAAACTAATGAAATCAGGTACTCTTCTCCATCGTTATATAATAGTATGATTGGTAGGCTCTTTTGCGTAAAACGTTTATTGACATGTGCAAACAATATGAAGTTTTCATGTGATAAGTAATTCATCAAGAGCGTCAAATAGCGGCAAAACCTGAGCACACAAAACGATTCAGTCAATTGTCACAGTGACCACTCAAGAACGTGTGAAGTAGAGGTGATAAGATAAGAAGCACTAAAATGATTGTTATGGGCCGGGAGTGTCACCGCTATATTGACAGCATAGCAACATACCAAGTCGGAGAAAGCATCCATTTCCACCGGAATTTGAATTTGGTTAAAACTTTGTTTTTAGGTGTTTATTACGTAATTCGTCTTCTAATATCAAACGAAAACAATAACAAAGGAGTGGCTGACACGGGCTCTTTAAGGTTTCCTTGCGTCGCATCTGGATAACGTTAATAAATTAGCTCGTATTAACCTTGATCACAGATCACATCATTGCACGTGCAAACCCATCGGTCCAATTCAACGATTTTCTTCTCAATTTTCTTTCGATATAAACGGAATTTCCCATGAGATATTCTCTCTTTGTTTGGGTTGCTTCCATTCATATATCCTTCCGTGTGTAGCAGAAAAACAAAGAAAGAGTACTCGCGGGAATGCAACGTGATCTGAAATGGGAAAACATTGCACCCAAGCCGAGGAGGTCTATTCGAGAATTATACTAAAGAAACGAGTTCAAGCGGTGCTTTGTCAGCCTTGTAAACGGAGTTTTAGCTGGGAGATTGTCACGCCATCTGCTGGACTTAAAGGGGCACTGTCACGCTATTCAACAAAATGTTATAAAATAGGACCACGTGCAACGTTCAATTTAGACCCCGTCCACACTACACCGTTTTCAAACGAAAACGGATGATACTTTTTGCTCCGTTTTCAAAACGATTTGCGTCCACATTTATCGTTTTCGTATTGTTCTCGCCGTTTTCGGTGATCGTTTTCGGCGTTGTAGTGTGGACGATAGCCGTATCCGGAGCAAAAAGTATCCGTTTTCGTTTGAAAACGGTGTAGTGTGGACGGGGTCTTAGAGGAAACATGTGAGCTAATTCGCGTTTTGCCCCAATGATTTCACACAATTTTGAAAAGCTTCAACTAGCCTGAAAATGAAACAGAAACGAAGGAAACAGGTCAAGACTTTTTTTAAGAATAAAAAATAAACTTGTCTTGAGCTTTTCGTTGCATTTTCAAAGCTAGATACAGCGTTTCAAAATTTCGTGAATGTAAACAATGACGTCAGCAAGGATCTTCCTTTGCAAATGCGTACGTACTAAAATGTTCACTCTGTTGTCCTTTTTCTGATGGTTTTCTGTTGATGATATCTATCAAACTACTCTCTTGCGTACCTTACAAAAAACCTCTAGAACGTCCAAGTTTGAAAATTGTTCAGCCTGGTAAGAAATTAAAAACAAATGGCCATTTTGAAATCCCATTCCATGCGCTCGATAATACACGAAAATACTCCGAAATTGTACTTATCTTGCAGCTGAAATGCTTTTTAACAAACGTACATGATTATTTTGCTCATTTCTTGCAAATTTGACTGCATTTAAGCTACTTAAAATAACCCCAAAATCATTACAGACCATGACAGTACCCTTCAAAAAAATTCAAACTAAAAGCGATAAAAAGCTGATAAAGCTCCGCATTAGTTCTTTTTGAAAACCGTTCCCCGCTAGTTCAATTGCCTGTAAATGCTGCCTTCTTCATGCGAATTTTTGTGGTATTTTGTCATCAGTATTGAATTCATTGTTGACGACATACTGCGTAGCCATATTTCTGAACCAGTTTTCAATCTAGAAACTTTAGTTTTGTTCAATGTGTGATTGTACCAAGTGCTTATTTTGGTGTAACAGAATTGGTCCTCTTGATTTTGCTGCCCCCTTGTTTTCACATGTCATACACTTCTCTCCCCCCTTCCATTATCACGCACGCCTACCCCATGTACATGACGTAACAAACGACCCCCATCACCACTACCGACATGTCTGAGTTAGACATTAATCAAGTTAGCGCTTCCTGCAGGCCTGCAGGGCTTCAAAACTAACAGCATCCTGGTGTATCGCCTCCTTTTGGCTTATCTCGCCCAATGGGCGGAAAGTATTGAGTGGTTCCTGTATTCACACTCTTGCTTGTTAAGTGTGTGGTTCTCACGAAAAATAACATACTTGTGTAATGATCGCTTGGCGGATAACAAACCGTACTGTGAAAGTCTTATCTTTTGCGGGATTGCCGTTAGTTAAGAGAGGGAACTGGCAGGTTTTGAGGGCTAGTGTTTTATCACGTTTCTCTGCAGTCATGATGGAATCTTGCACCTCATAAATGATTGTGAGAAACGCACCACGAGAGATTTTAATTTAATTTTTAGTAGAAACCCACTCGCAAGCACGAATCCTGTAATCTGATTGGCTCCGCTACTCACTATTGGCAAAATAGTTGCCATTTCACTCGCACGAATCACGAATCCTGCAATCTGATTGGCTCCGCTACTCACTATTGGCAAAATAGTTGCCATTTCACTCGCACGAATCACGAATCCTGCAATCTGATTGGCTCCGCTACTCACTATTGGCAAAATAGTTGCCATTTCACTCGCACGAATCACGATTCCTGCAATCTGATTGGCTCCGCTACTCACTATTGGCAAAATAGTTGTCATTTCGTCTGCCTATATACTAGGTACATATAACATATCATTTTAAAGCTTTTGAAAAATAGAAAACAAATATAATATTGTTATTAACGATTAATACATTATTAATAAAAATCATTAATTATTTGTCAAATACGGACTTTTTTGTTTGGCTGAGTTCTAGTTCGTCAGAATTCAAAAGAACCACCCACAGTTGTGTATCATCTTGAACGACCGTAAAGTGGACTCCAAAAACATGTAATTTTCAAACATTTTCTTTGTTCCAATTCTTTCAGTCCGAGCTTTTTCGGTTACTAACTTCAAGAGCCAATAAAATCTTAAATATCGGACATACAAACAATTGCTGGCACAGTTTTGGACTCCACCTTAGTGTCACTCATTTTGATACAAAACTGGATGGTTCTATTATATTTTCGACGAACATAACTTACCGACTCGAGAAAATCAGTTTTTGATAAATATATGGTTTTATTGTTTTTTTTTAATAGTTAATAAACATATCATATTTGTTTTCTACTCTTCAAAAGCTTTAAAATGATATATAATACATGCTCCCAGCTTAAAAGCAAACAATATTTTTTCTTAAAGAGCCCGTGTCAGCCGCTCCTTTGTTATTATTTTCGTTCGATATTAGAAGACGAATTACGTGTAGAAATCTCTTCATAAACATCTAAAAACAAAGTTTCAGATTTGATTTACCAAATTCAACTGAGAACATTGCTCTATATTTTCTAAATCAGCCGATGGAAATGGATGCTTTCTCCGACTTGGTATGTTGCTATGCTGTCAAAATGGCTGCTGACACAGGTGTACTAGTTACCCACTTCTTGGATCCGCGCTTTAAGACTGATCGTTCTCGTAACTATCTATTGACTCAAAGAAAACTCGAACTCGTAGTCGAATTGTTTAATTAGTGGGCAAATTCCATAGTACATTTGAAAAAGTGATACTTTGTCATAATAATAATAGTCTTTATTTTACTTCTAAGAAACATACGAGTAATTGCAATGATAAAAAGATAAAAAGGTAAAGCGCTAAAACGTTAAAAAGTTAAGAAGCTAATATAATTTGTATTTAAATATTAATTCATATGCCTTAATTCTAATTGTCATACTCATATAATGCCTTCATTGGATTTTCTTCAATCTATATTCAACAATAATATTATGTTACATCTGGGCTCCTGGTTACATAACAAAAACTGGCACTTCATTTTATGTCTAAAAGACTAGAACATATATTCAGCCTAAGTTAAATCAATCTCTTCTTCTTCTTCTCCCATAATCTCATTCCTTCCATATGGCTCAAATGATCTAGCCGCCTCTATCTGACCATGGTAATTATTGTTATTTTCTTTTCCGGATATTTTTCAAATGCTTTCCTAAACACAAACTATGAATATAAGAGTTAATTGTGATGTTTTGTCTACGTTCCCAGCATTGCATCTCGTAAATATTTATTGTTTCGCTTAAGATTCATTTTTTTTTTGTTCACTTTATAAATGACTGTATTTGTAACAAATTGGTAGATTGTTTCCCTAATTTAACACCTGGCTGTAAGATTAATTTTTTACTTGCGAGACTTTAAAGTAATAGGACCGTTCTGTATTTACTGTAATAAAAATTACTCTGACTTTCCATATAGTTTTTCCGGTTATCAGTCAAATTTCTTTTAATAACCAGCTGGCCTGTCAAAAAACCGACGAGGCCGGGAGGCGCGCGCTCACATTTTTTGGCGGGAAAACTTCCAATGGAGGCAATTTTAGGCGGGAAGACGCGCCGCTTTCCCACTGTGTTTCCCCACGTGTTGTCGTGAGTTTCGATAAGTACAAGTGTCTGTGTTAAAAGTGTTTTGATTCTATGAGAACAAGTCCTTCAAACGCTAGTGGTTTCAGTAGGGACGCAATATCATAGTCAGATAAGAGTCGCCCAAAGGGCTTTATTCCTGCCGCTTTGTCGCGATATCTTCATTAAAATTCTTGTTCGTTGAAAAATAAAATGTCTAAAAAGAAAACAAGTATCAGAAGATTACTGTACAGAATTCGATATTCCTGTTTCTTAAAACAACTTCAATAACTTCATTATTATATTATATAACAGCTTCATGTCTCAAGAACATAATAAAGAATAATCAAGACAAAAAAGACAATTTTCTTTTCTTTTGTCTTCAATTTTGACCTCCAAATTTTGTTTCACCTTTACTTGCAACCACACGCGAAATAATTTTTTTTAAAAGATAATCTCATATGAAAAAACTACAATCGTTTTTATTATAGCTGAATCAATCGTTTCGCTTGTGCATTTTTAAAACGTCGCCTTGGTTTTTTTGTTTTGTTTTTTGTTCCCCGCCATTCAAACCATTTACAATAACATTGACCGTGTACCGAGCCTACCCCTCACAATGAGGATTATAGTGGAAGGTTGATCAGCAAAAGTTAAATGAACAAAACCAATAAAGTGTTTCAATTAGTGCAGTCAACTGGCTTTCTGTCGCTGAAAAAACCCAGTCGACTGCACAAGGCGAAACAAAGGCAAGAACCTGATTGGCTTAGTTGCTTGATTGACGGAACAGAAAATCTCAAACCCAAAGCGACATTTTGAAAAGTACAGCACGAAACCTCGACGCTACCGTACCGACGCTACCCCGGCTCGCCACCTCGCAGGGGGCCATTTGAGGGCGTTCGCTGATTGGCTGAAATTGCGCGCACGCGGGCACAAAGTAGCTTAATCTCGCTTTATAATAACGTATCTGTCAAAATAACACTGACATTCGTTTCCTGGTCGTCTTTTCAACCTATGCCTTAGACTTGAACGCTCTAAAAGTAATTGTGGCATAAAAACTACCATTTTCTTTTACGCATGCGTCGATGGCTGTCACCAGAGCCTCCCCATTCTCGTACCCAGAGCTCCCCGGCTCGTCTGCTCGCAGGGGAGGCTCTGGTGACATCCATTTGAGGACCTTTGCTGATTGGCTGGTTTTGAACGTTGGTGCATGCGCAGAAAGATCTTTCTCTCAACGGCTCTGTATCAAATCTCGCGCATGCGTCAGTGGCTGTCACCAGAGCCTCCCCCGCGAGGAGGCGAGCCGGGGAGCTCTGGGTAAGAGAATGGAGCCTCCCCCGCGAGGTAACGAGCCGGGGAGCTCTGGGTACGAGAATGACAGATCCGTTGAGAGAAACAACTTTCTGCGCATGCCCTAACGTTCAAAATCAACCAATCACTGCGAGCAGACGAGCCGGGAAACTCTTGGTATGAGAGTGGTAGCTCGGCTCATGTAGTACCACGCTGAGATTGTGTTTTCAGCTTGCCCATACGGGCCAGCCCGCTCCATGCAATCGGGGCCTTAGTTGACAACTTGGGAACCCGCCACTTACGACCTTTGCAATGAATTTCGCAACGGAATTCGGAACCAAGTTCGCAACTTCGTTCAGAATCTATTAGGTTCATGACTGGCGCGAATAAAGTTCGTTGTGAAACGATTCGTCATCCAGATATTTAGCTCGTCCCTGAGGTCATCGACTGAGCGCCATTGGGCGCAGTTATGAACCTAAATATATCCTCTAGCTACACTCCTGCTCTGTGCGCCGATACTTAACTTGTAAAGAGTAGCATTTGAATGCCTTGTCGTTTTTTCTAAATATCAATCCTTTATTTACAGAATCACTATTTTATGGTAAAATACGCAAGTTAACAAGCAAAACTCTCGGAAAATGGAGGTAAGATGCAAACATTTCGCAGGGAGTGGCTGTTTGTTACCATTAATACTTCGCATTATATTCGATATTTCGATCGGCCGCCATTACCGATCTTCTTCAAGTAATGGCCGATCGAAATATCGGAATTAAATAATTATCTTTTAAGCTGTTCGTCGACCTTTCATTATACATATTTTTCTCAGTTCAACTGGTTGACAGGTCCGTTTTTCAGGACCCAGCTTGGCAAAATACCTCGTTCGCGGATTTTCATATTTTAGTCTGCATTATATTCACATGGTCTCAATGGAGTTGTAGTCGTCAAGCATCGAGACGTTAATTGTGTTTCTCTTCATTTCGCTTTGCGTTACTGGCTGTTATCGATATTGCGTTACTTGACAGGCGCGCAAATTGTGTGAGTTCGTCCTGACCGTGATGCACCGCGCGCGCTTTTGAAGAGAAGGCGAATGGGCTTAGCCAGCCTACCACAGGCTCTCTTCGATTTGCTAACAAGTTATGCTGTTTGTTCCCAAATAAAGTTAATTCGCTTTCTAAATACGTACTGATTTAGACGCGCGCGGGCGGTTCTGCACGCGGTGGGCTTCCTGTGGCGAACGGGTTTCCTGTGGCATGCGCGCGCTTGTTTTGGGTTGAAGCTTTTTGAAAGTCCACAGGAACCCCATACAAAAAAAATTGTGCAGGAATCCCATACTGTACAAACATGCGCGCGCTTGCAACAGCATATATTCCCGGCATGCTCAGAAACCTGCGGGGAGGCTAGAATGGGTTAAGAGAATCTGCTTATTTTTAACGTCAAGCGACTAAAAATTAAGGGCTACCTTTCTAAAATGAGCATGTATCAACAAGCATTTAAGTGATATGCGAAGCCGATCGATAATGATAGCTTCGATTAAAACTAATAGTGTTCAGGAGCAAGAGCGATAAATTCGATAAGTTCTCATTGAAAAGTGTCCTTTTTCTAAAATTTCCTTATTTGGAAGTTTCTTCTTACCATATTTGAAATCGACGTTTTTCTAGCTTGTTTCCGAAAAATTTGTCAAAACTTGCAGATTTTTTATAGAAACATTGCTGAGAGCCTGGGATCACTACACAGGCAACCTACGTTGCGCACGAGTAGCCATTGACGAAAACGACGTCACCAATTTCTTGAGGTGATCATATTTTCATATAATGAATTAAAGCAGATAGTTACTTAGAAATGCGGTAATATGTTAGTCCCATGACCGTCTGTAGTATACATGAACCCCCAACTCAATATCGATAATTCTCGTGCTCTCCCATCTTCACGCCGTTATTTTATGCCGTAGTGAAGGTTAGTAAGAAGTTTCGTTTACCCTAGTGAAAATTTAAACTAATTATTCCATATATTCTCTCCCCTGATAAGGTGTCTCCTTCAGGGCTTTGTAAGGGGGTGAATAATATGCGACACTTCTCGGAATACGTCACAAACAAGTAACAAATTATAACTTATGCAAAATTGGAAATTTTAACTAAAAAAAACTGAGAAAACAAAGAATCGAAAGATATTTAAAAATGCTATATCAAGCCTTAATACAAATTAGGAAGTATTAAGTGGTTTTCATAAACCGGTGAAATTTCTTTCTCTTTTGTGCTCGCTTTACTACTACACTTTGACTATTTAACAATTATTCCTCGAGCCCGAATGGGCTCTGAGTCAATAGCCCATGAGGCCGAAGGCCGAATGGGCTATTGACTCAGAGGCCATGAGGGCGAGAGGAATAATTGTTTTAGTCAAATCACACTAGTAGGTCAATTTGTATTGCCAAAAATGTTTTTGTTCTGGTCATTTGCCTTTTTCTGGCTTTCAAATCCGACGACTTTTCGCAACTAGTAGGCTATAACTTATAGCCTACTAGTAGCTCAACCAATCAGAACGCAGCATTGACCACTAGTGTGATTTGACTAATACACTTTATTTCACGGGTTTATGAAAAACACTCTAAACAGGGAAAATTATTACTCTAAAGATCATCTAAAGATCTAATCCTCGTAGAATCATGGACATCAAGCCTAAAGCCTATAGGCCTCTAACGACGTGACAAAATTTCGCCGAAAGATAATAATGATAGCTCCGATAAAATGTAGTGTTCAGGAGCAAGAGCGATACTGCAGAAACGCTATATAGATCTTTTATTTAGTCTTCCCCTCCTTTTATATTCCTCCCTTTATACCTTTTATATCCTCCCCTTGCACACTTGTAGTGTATGTGTCTGTATTTTGCTTACAGGTAAAAAGCAAACACGGTACAAAGCAGATTACAATCTTGATTACCACTAATTAACAACTTCAATAGTGCATTTCTTTTTCGCATTTTTCGATTTCCTGCTACATCAAACAGGCATTCTCCTAATTTCATTTCTTCATTTGAAGAGACTAACAAATTGAATTAATTATACGAGCTGGGAGACTTATTTGTGAATTGTAACACTTAATATCGTGGTCTATATATGCAACGACTAACCTAGCCATGTCTTATGTTGCAAAAACAATAACAAAGCAGAGCAGCGCCACAAAGCATTAGCGCCAGAGACCATGATTTCCAATCTCGCGCAACTCAATTTTCACGAATTTTCAAATGGAAAACGGACAACGCAAACTCCAATATCATTTTGGTTGTCAATTTTTCGCGTGATTTTTGATGCGTCATAACAAACCGCCAACAATATTTTTCCAAGCACTACTTTTCCGACAGAAGGAAAGGCGAGGGAAAGAATAGAAAACCGTGGATATCACGCACGGAAGTTTAGGAACAAACTTTGAATAAATCTATACCTCCCGAACGATCATCCTGTAAAAAATAATGATTATTGAATGAATAAGTTTGGTTTGGCAAGCTTACATGGCTTCAATTTAACAAGAAAGAGACAAATCGAGTTTCTCAGTGCGTTTAAGGCATGGCTCTAAACTGTTTTGCCTGAAAAAGGGGATTATTCATCATAACTAATGTTCTATACTGTGGATCATCATCAAAATTGGTCAGTACAATAATTTCAACAAGAGCTATATTTTGATATATTTTGTTGCCATGGAAACGCTAATCACGTGACTCAGTGGCGGCCATCTTGGATTTTATACTTACGCCCTCTGAGGAAAGCCATGGAAAGGTGAAATTGAAAGGTTATCACATATTTAGATACAGGGAATCTACCTTAAAATGAAGCTAATTGGATAAGTCGTATAACTTCAGTAAAAAATATATATATAATTTTTCGTATTTTGAAATATATAATATTTTGAAAAACTGTCTTTATAAAAACATTATCCTAGATATCCAATTAGGTTTACAGAAAGATCAATGCTACTAACATTTTGCTAAAAAGAAATTTCTGATTATTATCTTCTTTCCATACCTTCACGGGCGCTAATAGTTAAATCCAAGATGGCGGACGGTGAGTCACGTGACATCGTTACCATGGCAACAGCAACTTTATCGTTATCAGAGTTCCAAATAAGTTTAAGGCCCAAGTTTGAAAGATTTTCGTTGAAAATTAACGAAGTTACCAAAAAGCAGCCCTCGTCTTAGAGCCATGCCTTAAACTCACTGAGTTGCATCGAAATCACGGCAGAAAATATATCCACAATCTTCAGAATCGGCTCGCAAACTGCATACAACGGATGAAGTTGGCCCAGCTAGTAAACCTCGCGGGGCCAATCTCGTACCCAGAGCCCGTCTCTGGGTACGAGATTGGGGCAGGCTCTGATGACAACCACTACGCATGCGCGAGATGTAATACAGAGCCGTTGAGAGAAAGACCGTTCGGTGCATGCTCCAAGGCTCAAAATCAGCCAATCAGCAAAGGTCCTCAAATCGCCGGGGAGCTCTGGGTACGAGAAGGCCATGGCTTTAGCGGTAATCGTGCGCAGTTCGTGTGCAAGTCACTTTTCAACACCCATACTTTAATAGGGTTGCAAGGTGCCGTGGAAATTAGGTGAATGTTTGTTTTCCAAACTTCATAAGCGTTCTTTGTTGCTTTCTTTAACAACACAGTCAGTGTGAACGATTGGAATTTTTACACGGAACTTTATAGTTTCAGCTAACTAAGAACCTAGCTAGAAACTTCAAGATTCTTTATGAAGGTTGACTCGAAAATTGCATTCGCTTCTTTACTGTGGTTTTCATAATTCTGTGAGCTCTTCACCGACTATTAATTCATTGTGTTTTCAGTCGTTCCCCGAATCAAACATGTAATAAAGCAATGTGGTAGCTTTTGCAAAACCACTGAGTGATGTTTGTGCTTGCTCAGTGTTAGATGTGCGATGATCGAAGGAAGCTGCTAAACACGGAATTCTGAAAATGTGAAAACCGTGTTCCGAAACTAGGACACAAGAAACTACAATCAAGAAAGATTCGTGTCATTTTTAGTATTTGTGCGTTAATATTTTTCTTACGCAAATCTTAAAAAAATGCACTTGGTTTCAAGAGAACAAAATAGCATGGGGTATACATATAATCGACTTCTTCGTGACCTGCGTGGGATCCTAATAGGTGTAAGCGATTCGTGATTGACGAGTCTTCGGTTCAACGATAATCAGCTTTCGCATTAACAACAAGAAGTCAGAAGTCACAGGGAACTTCTGCAGAAACGGCATCCATGGGAAAAGCTGAATTTCCCATGGTAGAAGAATGGGAAGTGTTCGGACGAATTCCGACGCCAATGATGTATTTGCATCATTACGCCGAATCCGTTGGCTTTGTCTTGTTTCGCACTGGGAAACTTTAGCCAAAGAGAGATCATCCCCAGCATTCCGGGAAAAACGCGTGACCTGAACAAAATTACGGGAAGCTCCCCCATCACATCACGATATCTGATCAGAGGTGATGCGCTTCTCTCCATTCTCGTACCCAGAGCTCCCCGGCTCGTCTGCTCACAGGGGAGGCTCTGGGGACACCCATTTGAGGGCCGTCGTTGATTGGCTGATTTTGAACGTTGGGGCATGCGCAGAAAGTTGTTTCTCTCGACTCTGTATCAAATCTCGCGCACATGCGTCAATGGCTGTGACCAGAGTCTCCCCCGCGCGCGACGTGACGAAAACAAATGTGGAAAAAAGAATTGCTTAGAGCTATTTCTTCTGATATCTTGAGAGTTCTGATCTTTTGATCCGCTTTTACTGTTCTCTCGCTAGCCATTCAATATAAATTCAATAGTTCAGTTCGTATTCTCTACCACTGACTAGGCATCGATCGGCGCAAATACAGTGGTAGCCGCTCAATTCATTTGAAGTCGAAAACGTTGTGAATACCGACGAGAAACTGATGAAGCTTGAATTGAGACAATAGACAAACTTGAGGAAACCTGTCGGACTCGTTGGTATTCGCAACTTTTTCGGCTTCAAATAAATTGAGCCCCCGCTGTATTTATGCGCCGTTGATGCCTATTCAGTGGTAGAGTAGAAACTGGACTATTGGGTGTTCTCCCCACTAAGCTGTAGAGGCTATTCACCATTCCACGTCAACCCGGCCAAGGGTATTTGAAAACAAAAGTCAGCTTATGATTTGGGGGGACAAAATTGCGCAGTATCGCGATTCACCCTGTCATTCTGTGTTGTGAGCCGTACGGCTTGAAAAGAGCTAGCAAAATTCAACGTTTTTGGCACGAATTTGTGTTCCATTTCATTGTCTATAGTTAGAATAACGTTTAGCTATATTCTTAGTCCCTAATGGCAGAGGGTGATTTTTTTTTCGCCGAAAAAGACAGAAACATGTGAATAGAAAAGTGCTTGAGAGGTTTGAGCTCGAGCAAATAGCCGTTGTGAGAGCGTGTGCGCTTTTGTAAGGAGAATTGAGTTTTTAATCTACCAAAAATAGGCGATGTTTCTCGCGATTTCTCTAAAAAAATACATTAAGAATCGCGATACAAAACAAATTATGATTTTGAGACGGCATTATCACAAAATATTGACGGCGTTGGAAGAAAATTTTCACGTACTTGGCTCCGTCGCTGCATGACTCCACCAATACGGAAAATATTTTCTCCCAACTAGCCGTCAATATTTTGTGGTATTGCCGTCTTAAAATCGTAATTAGTTTATATTATGGATGATATGGGGCGAATGACGAAATTTTCATTCGTTTTTCAAAATATTTTTCAGTCATTATCAGGAAAAGATAAACACCACAATATGGTTTGAAATAGGCCGATCCTGGTGACGTCATTGTTTACATTTTAAAACGCTGGCATCTGAGCTTTGAAAAATGCCGCAACGAAAAGCTCAAATAAGTTCATTTTTTATTCTTAAACTAAGTCTTGAACTGTTTCCATGTCATTTTCAGGCTCGTGTGAAGCTTTTCAAAATTGTGTGAAATCGTTGGGGCAAAACGCTCATTAGCTCACATTTTTCCACTAAATTGAACGTTGCACCACGCGCTTAGAATTCGAGACATCAGCTCGATGTTTTCCAATTATGTTTAATTTACAGTCCGCTATTGATATTGATAACTCATCATTGATATTGATAACTCATCATTTTATAACTCCCTCGAACGGTCTGATTTTGAACATTGCTTGAGCTCAAATTGTAAACAAAGGATCCTCCTATAGACCTTATTCATAATGGCCGCTTCTCATTTGCATAAGGCATTATAAATTTAAAGCTATTGGAGATTTTGAATGGAAAATTATTAAAAGCTATAGCACTTGATGACTTCTAAAAGATGTGTTGAGTTGAACTGAAACCAGTTAATAATGGACGAGATATAAGCATCTGAAGTTGTCTAAATACACCAAAACGAGGCTAGTAAGGCCACTAGCGAAAATTCCATACAAATCTCTGTATGTTTTAGCTCCTTTAATCCTGTCAATATTTAATCAAATGGTACGAAGGTTTCAGAACATTTGTAGTCTGAAGTTATCTCTTGAAGAGCATGATTTTTGACTGAAATAAAAGTTATCTTTCATCTTTATCTGGAAAGAGTGAAGTATGAATTCGGTTATTGGGGTTGCACGTGCATTTAAGATGTGCACGTGATTTGCTATCGAACTCAGCTCTTCGTGTCAAGTGTTCTACGCTGTTTTGGTCATCCTCACGTACAATTGGTCCTGTCTCCGGCGGATTTCCGGGAAATCTTCGTGACTATTTAGTACGAGTATTTTCCTTCCGATATATTGTAAAATTGAAAGATCACTCTTATTCTGTTTCCCGTGCTTTGTACAATTAGCCTTGGATGGGTGCAATTTTCACACGTCTCTGGTGCTTTTCACCTTTTTTGGATGTGAATAATTCTCCTGAAGCACACCATTCTATATCATCTTGAGTCAGCATTCTTTGCACTCCTCCACATACCCCTGTCAGACTTAAAGTGGCTATAATATGACATCGACAGTATTTTACAACTTGGACTAAAAATCGTAAAAATGTCTTTTGGGAAGAGGTCAAAACAACGATACTCGATAGGTATCGGTGATGGTGAATATATAAGGTGTTGGGGTATCGGGTACTACCACCCCCCTCGGTATCCAGTTTATTTTCTCGAAGCACAAATAAGGGATACCCGATGTTATTGCAGAAACGGGCTGTTCTCTTCGTGTAGAGCACAACGGTAGGTTTTCGCCATGATTCATCAATTATTTCACGAGATATCGGCAGTCGAAATTTCGATTTTTCGGAAAATTGAAAGAGAGGTGGTGGGTCTCGGGTACCCGGCCCCCTTAACTGGATACAGTATATATAAAGACCTCGATCTTCCCTTTCCCTATTCCACCGAGATATACACCGCATAACGCTTTTTCCCGTTAGGAGAAAAACAACTCAAACTTTCTTCATGTGAAACTTCATATTTGAGAAATCGATCAGCATTTACCAAAAAAGAGTGAACAGTAGAAAAGTTTCGCTCACAGAAAATGTTTCTCCCGAAACTTGAAAATATTTTCTCCAGCAGAGCAAGAACCTCTCCTTGTCTAAAATTTTCCATGCAGCTAGGAAAAGGGCTGCAGAACAGATATTTTGCGGAACAGAACCGATTTGCGCACCTGATAATTTGACATAGCTACTTCTAGCTGGTCCGGGGGCACCACCTACCATGAGAGGAAGCAAATAGGGTGTGCTCCACAGCAAATTTACCCCTTGGAGATAGCACTTTGTCGGCTTGTTCGGTGAACCGAATTTTTAACGTCTAAAAGATAACACATAAGGGATTCAAAGTTGACTGCCGTAGGCAAACATTAGCGAAAGACACCCTTAAGGATAGCAGATGACTTTTGGGATATTCGAGCCCCTTTAAAGATAGCACGTGAGTGAATTTATACCCTAAGGGAGTCCGAGTCTTCTTCCCAGGCATACAACTCTCAGACTGAAAAAAGGGATGAAAATGCTTCACTATATATTTCCTTCTCATATCCTATGGTCTATGGCGAAGAAAAACATTCTTTTAGTATCAACATGTGGGGAAAAAAACGGCCTTGGATGTCCTATATTGGCTCTGTAAATGGCATTTAGCTCAAATTCGAGGCAAAATGCATGGTATCAGTTTGTCTAAAACTTCTCAATGCGAAAATTTTATTTCAGTAGGCAATGGTGTTGGGGGCAGTTGTGTGATCGTGTCATGGAAATTGAAAATAGTACCAACCAATAGTTACTGTTATAGTGATTGTGAACCTTTACTACTCCCTTAGTGTTAAGACATAAAAGAAGTGCTGTAGGGCGCTTTTTTTATATAAATCAGCTTGGGTTGCCTGTGGTACTTCAATCTCGACACCAGGCCCTTTGGCCGAGGAAAAGAAAAATGGCAACGGCGTTGAGAGAACGATGTTTCTCGAACATCTGCAAGTTCTTTTGAATTTCCTGCTCTTTAACGCTAAGAAATAAGGTAAATACTTACAGACCTTCAAAATATGATTAGGGGGATTTCTTAATAAGGAAGTTTTGCAACCTCGGTATAAGTAGAACATTTTTGGCGATAGTTTTCCGTCTTGTTGCATTGTTGCCATGCTTTGGGAATCTTTGCTTCAATAATCACCCAAAAAATTGTTTCCTAAGATCATTTTTAGTAAACACGTGAAGTATGTAAACGACAATTTTGACCCAATTTTTTCACTCATTATTTCAATTATCCATCAACTTTTAAGCACCCATCAACCTCGAAAGGTTAAAGGTAAAAAAGAGAATTCATGCTTCGGAATTAACTTAATACTACTGCCAATTTGAAATATCAGTTATTTTATTTTTCTCATTTGTCTGCGAAAGTTTATATGGCATCGATATTTACAATATTCACACTGCCTTACCATAGAATATTTGTCATATTTCCCTAGTAACCAGATAGCATTCTTAGTAAGTCCCTCGGATCCCCACAGTTGCTCCGATTTTCGGCTCGATTTCCGATTAGAGTAAGTGTGTGTCAGGAGCTTTTTTATCCAATCAGAGGGCGTTATTTATTCGCATTCTTTACGCTTGAGCGCATTCAGCCGTGTCGTATAACATTTCGGATGGTCAATAAAATTATACCGAGCAAATTTCTGCTGTACCGCATAATAAAGCTCGGAGCATTCAAATTGGGGGTTGAGCTAGACATTTAGGGCCCGGTTCAGGGCTGGGGGAATCATGGATACAGCAATAGGCTTTACAGTTGTGGAATTTTCTCCCCCTTAGCTGGCGCTACAATGCTCAATATGGCGGCCGGCCCTAAGCCCGGCGGAGGGCTCAAGAAAGGTGATCGGAAGGGTTCCTTTACTGGAAACTTGCCGGGTTTGCTGACAAGAACGGGCTCAATGGCGGACCAAACCTTGCTTGGGGTTTTGAATATTCTCCGCATGGACGAAGGACAAGGGCAGACGTTTCTAGTCAGAGGAATTCTACCGGATGGAAACCCCCGTTTGGTGAGTTCAGCTCTCTACGATGGTCTGTTTGTTGACAACATTGCTCGAATACTCAACTAAGACTCCTCAAGTTGCATTCAACGTAGTGGTTCTTCATTCATTTTTGTCAGAAATATTTCTTAGTTAATCTGCGCAGTTTGTAAAACTCATATGGGCTCTCCAGAGATTGAATTCAGTCGTAGTTTGAGCTCCAAGAGACACAGACTTTTATAAATGACAAACCAATTCGAGGTTGAATGTAACTTTGACTCTAGAGCCGTAAATTCACAAGGAGTATACTAGGTTAAACTTTTATGGTTAATTTGGTATAATTGGCAGAAAGATTTGAAAATAAATTTACTTATAGTATTAATACGAATCAACATTCAATATTTCCAAATACTTCACAGAGCCAATAATTTGCCCATTATAATTTCAATGATTTTAGGAAACCAAACAGTGGCAAGTTATTAGTGTTTCGTGAACAGTGTCGGCGGTCTGATATCAGCAGACGACTACAAGGGCAAATCTTGATTTATGTTCATAAGCGTATATTCTAGAGTTTAAAAGGTATGATCTTAAGAGGTGCGAGACCCTGCCTAGCTTGTTTATGTCTAACTATCCGGGTCTGCAAGAGCGATAAATTGTTGTGTGACCTCAAATAACTTAGACCATTTCCTTAGGTGCATACCATCCGACTTCAAAATGTTTAAAATTACTGCATAAGAAATTCGTGTTTTCTCAAACCCTTATTTCAGAAATTGAAAGAATATAAACACGATTTTCAGTACTTTATTTAGTATGCAGTGATTGGCTTCAACGGTGATACTATCAGTGTGAAAAATTGGAACGTGAAAACAACATTAAATTCTCTACCGCAAGCTTTTGTCTTGAAATTATTAGAGTTAGATTTTTTCGAGTCCTTTTATGACTTCCACTTACGCGGGTTAAGGGAAAGGAAATGTTAAATTAAAAGCGAGGACCCGGTCAAGCAAAGTTCCCTGACCGATTCGTGCAAACAGAATTCTGGAATGTTAAGATTATATGTTGACTCGGACCGCCGTATTTCGGTTGACAGCTCGCAGCTTAGTGCATGTAACAACTGCATGGCTTTCGTGTTCATTTGTACACTAAATTAAATTTAATTTCAATATATCATTTACGCATTAGGCTGAGCCAGTAGTATATTTACATCAACTGCTTACTCAAGCGCAGGTTCGACCGGGAACGTCTGGTATGCAAGATTCCAAATTTCTGAATTTTGCATGGAGATTTGTAGATTTCGTGAATCTCTGCGAAACGTACATCACCGCGATCATTTGTTCTAGAACAAAAAATTGTGTTCGAATTTCATATTTTCTACCAAACTTAAGACGTCTAATGTTTATCAATTTATGGTTATAAATATTAATTAAAATCATGATCAAGTACTTTTTATTTTGCTCTAGGGTCGATCGAATAAGAAAAACAACATATTTTTTTGACCATCATTTTATAGATAATTTGATATATTGGAAAAATCGAATTTAAATTATCGCTTTACCTATTCAGTATAATCCTTCATGCCCCCCTTTCAAGTAGATTTTGTGTTGTATTTCCCAGCAGAATGGAATTAGCTCTAGAAAGTCTGTTCAGCAACTTCTAAACAGGAAATGAATCCTTTGTTCTTTAAAATGACCTCAAAAATTGATATTCCGTAAAACATTAAGAACCATAGCTAATATTGTTGTTTTAAAAAAATATTTTGTTGCAGATATACCTGTTTTACAATTTAAAATCTGTTTCCTTTACATTTTGACACTATGTGGTTACTTATTTGAGCATTTAGGATCATAATCAATTTCTGATTGGTAAGATAAAAGAATATGTTCATTTGAATTAGGAGATTGAGTGTCACTTACATTTCACTCCAGTCTGAGGAGGTCTAAATACATCTTAGTAAGAAGGAAGCTGTTTAGTTGGGGCTACAAAAAC
Organism: Scolanthus callimorphus; assembly: GCA_033964015.1. Classification (NCBI taxonomy): domain Eukaryota; kingdom Metazoa; phylum Cnidaria; class Anthozoa; order Actiniaria; family Edwardsiidae; genus Scolanthus; species Scolanthus callimorphus. Next base: position 10,138,812 of record CM066922.1, read on the forward strand.
ATTTACTATCAAAGCTCCTACAAGAATGCACCCCATGGGATGAGGGTAGGGTTATACTGAACACTTGACTTACAGCCACCTTGATATCCCAATACTTAAATATCCCATACCTTGATACACCATACCATATATTGATATCCTAGGGCTATAATGTACATGTCTAATACAGGCACCTGATATCCCATACTTTGATATCCTATACTATTCCCAGGGCTTACCACAGCTGATCCAGACAGGATTTTCTGCCACAAGATTATTTGCGACACCATACACAGGCAGATTTTTCTTCGCAAGACAAAAAATCCTCACTGATCAGCTTGTGTGTGGTAATCCGGGACGAGCTTACAGCAAGATTTTTCGTCCACTCGTTTAATCAAACATGTTTGATTTTCAAATCATCACCGACAAAACGTTGTCTTGTGTTTTTTTTTTGCCAGAAATTTGTCGCGAGTCCCCACACAAGCCGATTGGTCAGGATCTTGCAATAATACATCGGCCGATGTGTGGCGGCCTTTATAGGAGGCACATTGATATACCGTACCTTGGTACCCCATACCTTTATAAAATACTAAATATCCTATACCTTGATATCCCATACTTAATATCCCATACTTTATATCTCATACCTTGATATCCCATACTTCATATCCCATACATTGATATCCCATACTTTGTTATCCCATACTTGATATGCCATATCTTGATAGCCCATACTTGATATCCACACTTGATATCCATACTTTAATGTACCTTGATATGGCAGAAAAGAAATCTGGGCCCCTCCAATGAATCAGACAATAAGGCAGAACATATCACAATGTTGGTCATACATTTGTTGATTTTGGTCGGACAATGTTTGATGACCAGCAGTATTTTCCAGCTCTGTTTTTTGTTTTACCACAATGTTGGTCATACATTTGTTGATTTTGGTCAGACAATGTTTGATGACCAGCAGTATTTTCCAGCTCTGGTTTTTGTTTTACCCCTTCCTTCCCAGTTTTAGGGGGGACGTTAAAGAACCACTAGAGACGTAATAAACCCTCTGGCAGTGACCACCCTCATTGTCTGTGCTTGTGACTACTTGGCTGCCAGTGGCGCCGTTGAGACTCCAGCGTAATTCAGCTTACGAGCTGCAAGTTCTGGGGAGTCGGTCGCTATATTATTTATTTATTTATTATTATTTCTTCTTTTTTTCTCAGCTGAGTGCAGAAAGGGGTATGACGATTAAGGACCTTGTCTCAGGAATAGCCAAAGAATTCAATCTTAATAAATACCAGGTCAGGGAGCTGCCTTCGAAGAATATTCTGAACCTTGAAGCAAATGCACTTGGGATAGAGAATTCTGAAATTGCAATAGAAGATGTTGAAAGGCGCATGTCCAATTTTGAGCTGGACAATATTCATTCAAGTAAGTTTAATTTTATTGTTTAGTAGACGTTTTCATAAATTAAGGTGAACACAAAAATCTCTAAAAAGGAAATTTAATGAAACTCTGATACCAGTGACAGAAAGCACAGTGAATTTTGTCAGAAACCCATTCATGGGAAAAGCTGAATATCCCATGACACAAGAATTGGAAATGGTCAGCTTTCCCATGGATAAACAAATGTGAATTCCAAGCACTTCAAAGTCTTGTAGCATGAAAAATTCAGTTTCTCCCTTGAATGGATTTCTGTAGAAATTTCCTGTTAAGAGCACCTTAAAGAGTCTGTGTCAGCCGCCATTTTGACAGCATAGCAACATACCAAGACAGAGAAAGCATCCATTTCCATCGGCTGATTTAGAGAACGTAGAGCAATTTTCTCGATTGAATTTGGTAAATAAAATCTGAAACTTTGTTTTTAGATGTTTATTTAGAGGTTTCTACACGTAATTCGTCTTCTAATATCGAACGAAAACAATAGCAAAGGAGTGGCTGACATGAGCACCTTAAAGGATCCTTCTCACTCTACCCATAATGCTCTGCTTCACTGCCATTTTTGATACAGGGACTCAACAAAAAAATTTCAGGTTTAGAGCATTTTACTGTACAAGCACTGGTAATAGTAGAATTCCTTTGCATAAAGTCAGAGTTTCTGATTCAATGAATCGTGTTTAACAAAAACAAAGCAATGCATTGTGGGCAGGTTGCATCTCGGGTGGCCAAACAACAGTCACAGCAAGATATTCTTTTTAGTCAAATCACACTAGTCTATTATCAATGTTGCGTTCTGATGGTTGAGCTACTAGTAGGCTATAAGTTATAGCCTACTTGTAGCGAAGAGTGTCAGATTTGAAAGCCAGAAAATGGCAAATGACCAGAACAAAAACTTTTTTTGGGCAATCCAAATTGACCTACTAGTGTGATTTGACTAAAACAATTATTCCTCTCACCCTTATGGCCTCTGAGTCAATAGCCCATTTGGGCTCAAGGAATATTTTTTTGGTACTTTGTAATGCTGATTGCCTTGTAAAATAGACTATTCTGCAAAAGGGTTATTTAACTAGCATTGTGTAGTTCAAAAAATCCAACCCCCCCCCCCCCCACGGAAGGTTTTTTTTTGTGCCATACAAATACTGTATTTTCCTTTGGAAATTCCAGAGGGGTTGGGGTGGGGTCACTTTTCAACAATGGGAGTTGGAGGGGGGGGGGGGACATTTTCTGAAACCACTCATTCATATATTCATTCCTGCAGCGACAGTTAGCCTTTTTTTTTTGCTTTAAATTTATTGTTGATGATCTTGCCTATTTTTAACATCCATGTTGTCTTTCTTGCAGTCAAAGATCCCCGGTTACGCTGTGTTAAGGAGTTGCTTTATGTCGAGGAAGTGTTCACTAACAATCTCAAGTGTCTGTTTGAAGTCTATGCTGAACCTCTTAAGTAAGTGCCAGGGAAATACAACATTCATACACTGGTGTTATACCAGTGGCGTGCACAGCCTTTTAGGGGTACAAATACTGTAGTGCATCCATCTGTCTGTCTTGCTGTCTGTCTGTCTCTCGTGGGCTGTCTGGCCGGCTGTCTGGCTGGCTGGCTGTATGTCTGTTTATCTGTAAATGACAACAGTTTGATAATGTGATTTGGAAATTGTCTGTTTATCTGTAAATGGCAACAGTTTGATAATGTGATTTGGAAATTAGGAGTTTTCTTCTGCAATCAATAATTATAGCTAAAACGAAATCAGGATCTTCCAACATTCTTCATATCATGTAAATGTTATGACACTGCTAATAAGCTCTTTGTCCTTGTCTTGGCAGGAATTGGGGTATGACCCGTGCTGAATACCAAACAGTGTTTGAGCCTGTAGAAACTATTTGTGCCATTAATGCAAAGCTTCATAAAATGGTACGTACCGATCACCAGAAAAAATAAAATACTGTGTAGTGTGCAGTACGGCAACTGAAATTCACCATGTCATTATTTTCAGTTGGAAGATGCGGTCAAGAGCTGGGATACAGTAGCGACAGTGATAGGTAAAACCTGTGGCAGACAAAGTCATTGTTTCTCACTGGACATTTTCATAGCATGGTTTGTTTGCAGGTTTTTCGGTTCTGTCAGTCAAACCATTTAAGCCAATCAGGTCCTTGCCCTGATTCGCCAAGTACAGTCAACTGGGTTTTTGTTGTGACAGAAAGCCAGTCAACTGCACTAGGCAAAACAGGACAAGAAAACTTGACTGGTGGAACGGACCAAAAGCGACAGTTTACAATTCGTAGCATGAAATATCGGATTTAGCTGGAAACCAGGGGGGATATATGGTATACGGGTATGTACCGCCCTATAGGGTATGGTTTTTGGGCTCCTGAGGTATGTGGAAGGGTATCGTTTTTCGCTTGTTTGGTCTCTGATAGGGTATGTATTTCAGTATGGCTACACTATAAACAAAATTTCTATCGAATTTGTGCCGCGCATTTAGTGATAAAGGTTTATTTTAAAACCTTTACATGATTAACAAAATTCCGCTTCAATCGTGACCATCTGGACTACCCTCGTGAATAACTTTTGGTCTGCGTTAGGTTATACTATTTAACTGTAGGTCTATGGTAGGGTATAAAATGAGAGGATTTTTGGTCTCTGATAGGGTCAGGCTTTGGAGACCTCGGCGGCACATCCCTACCCAAAAATCAGTGGAGTACCCCTTCCGGGCATGATTTTTACCGGTGAAAAGGGGCATCGTCATCTGTTAGCAGAAATGAAAATACTACTGAAGTGTATGACATAATAATTGTTGATTTGCTCTGCAGGTGGATTGTTTGTAGAGCTGGAGATTCTTTGGGGGTCGTACAGTGATTATTTTGCAGCGTACCGAAACACGAGATCGTAAGTACAGAGGATATTCCTGATCTTGTACGGACTGATTTCTTTGATATACAAAGTAAAGAAACAAACAAAGAAGGCAAAAGGAAGCAAAAATGGCATTTATAAAGAATAATCTCTAAAGCAAGGATTACTCATATGGTGCTTAGCTGGATTGATGATTATATCGTGAAGGTTTTCTACAGTAAACATGGACATCAACTCTCCCAGTTTTGCCGGGAGTCTAAAAAAATTGGGGGGGGGGGGGGCACTCCCGGAAATTTAGGGTAGGAATGTGCCGCTGGCTCTCTGAGAACCTGGCCCTGTTCTAGAGTGAACAATTCTAAATTCGACACCCTGTTCTAGAGTATTTTGCGAAAAGCCCCCGAGGAAAAATTCACGACGACTGCCATACATTCGCTGTATTTTTCCCGGGAGAATTGCAGGAAATTTCGCCATTTCAAGGCGGTCTCCAGATTTTTAAAGTCCTGGGATCGACGTCCCTGAGTAAGTTACATTTCATAGATGCACAACTGTGAAAATTGAATTGGTAATCCTGCTAAAGTAAGGTCAGGTTTCTTGTTTGAAAACCATCCAGCCTATGGCAGTGGCGGACCAAGGTTTTTGGAAAGGGGATGCGTTTCTGGATTGAAGAACCAGATTTGCCAATAGTGCTGCTAAAACCTTTGGTCTATAGGACTACATTTTGCCATATTGCAAATGGGGTACGGGGTTATCAGGGTCTGACAAAATCAATAGGTAGTTTTTTTAGCTCCCAAATCTTGCACCATGTGGTAGAGAGGGAGGGGGGGAGGGGGGTACTCACGTGCCCCGGATCCATCGCTGCATTGCTTTGTTCAGCCGCTCGCTTGTTTACTCTGCGTTCTTTTGTATTTTTTAGGTTTTTGCGTCACAAGCGCGAGCACGATTTTGAGTTCCAAGTGTTCGTGAACATGCAAAGAGGAGCACGCTACCCTCACGTGGAGATGCTGCTACTCAAACCGGTAAGCCCCATTAAGGAGCCAATCAACAGGAGTCTCCATCACCTATTGTTGGGCGTCCGAAGCACAGGGAGCCCATCAACAGGAGCCTCCATTACCTATTGTGGGCGTCCGAAGCACAGGGTGCCCAACAATAAGAGCCTCCATCACCTAATGGTGGGCGCCCGAAGCACAGGGAGCCCATCAATAACAGCCTCCATCACCTATTGGTGGGCGTCCGAAGCACAGGGAGCCCATCAACAGGAGCCTCCATCACCTATTGATGGGTGTCCGAAGCACAGGGAGCCCATCAATAAGAGCCTCTATCACCTGTTGGTGGGTGTCCGAAGCACAGGGAGCCCATCAACAGGAGCCTCCATCACCTATTGGTGGGTGTCCGAAGCACAGGAAGCCCATCAACAGGAGCCTCCATCACCTATTGGTGGGTGTCCGAAGCACAGGGAGCCCATCAACAGGAGCCTCCATCACCTATTGATGGGTGTCCGAAGCACAGGGAGCCCACCAATAAGAGCCTCCATCACCTATTGGTGGGTGTCCGAAGCACAGGGAGCCCATCAATAGGAGTCTCTATCACCTATTGTTGGGCGTCCGAAGCACAGGGAGCCCATCAACAGGAGCCTCCATCACCTAATAGTGGGCGCCCGAAGCACAGGGAGCCCATCAATAAGAGCCTCCATCACCTATTGGTGGGCGTCCGAAGCACAGGGAGCCCATCAACGGGAGTCTCCATCACCTATGGTTGGGCGTCCGAAGCACATGAGTAGATGAATCTATTTTTAGATTGGAGATTTTGAATTTTCCGTGAAAATTAGTTGTCATGGTTACAAATTATGTCGGAAATCAGCACTGCCATTGCACTGCGCGCGTCTCCATAGAGCAGATTTCGTATGATTGTGAAAATGCCGCAACACGACACGGTACGGTCGCGGCACGGAATCTGGCCTGCTGTGTAGATGACGATGAAATTGCGTAGTCAAGGAGCGGCAGCTGCACGGTCACGGCACAGCTTCGTCGCGGCACTTTTCACAGTCATACGAAATACGCTCTATTCCGCACTTCGTCGCGGCACTTTTCACAGTCATACGAAATGCGCTCTATTCCAACTCTCAAGGTACCCATTTTCGCGGAAAAATTAGAAATCCACAATTGCATATGGCTAGACCTAGTGGAGTAGGTGTGAGGCTCCTGTTGATGGTCTCCTGCCATTAACAGACAGAAGACAACGTCGACGATGTTCTTGTGTTCCCCAAACGAGATTGGTACGACACGGGTAATGGAAGATTCCAGCTATAAACACTTAAGTTAATTGCTTTGTTATCAGACTTATCAGTAAAGGGGAGAACCAGCCCGCGAACGAAAACTATTGTGCTAAAAGTGCAAAATTTCTTGCGAGTGATGTATTGTAGAATCATTTGACATAAGCAGGGTGATACGTATGGCTCAGGGTTCTTACGCCTCCTGGAAAACCTGGAAAGTCCATGAAACTCCTGTACTCCTGGAAAGTCCTTGAAACTCCTGGATTTTCGAACAAAGCCCTTGAAAACTCCAGGAAAATTATCCTAGAAAAATTCCGAAACAGCTTCTTGAAACTCCTGGATTTTTTCCAGTGGCTATTATCCTAAAAACCAATGTCCATGATTCTGTTTTGGTATACCTTGTTATCATGACGCATAGGGGGCTATAAAAAAAAACAGACAGTTGTGGAGGTCCAACCTTTGCTGAAATAGGTGTACATATGTGTGTACCAAAAACCTTGTTCATTAACGCGCTCTGTGATCATTTCCTGTTCGTGTCACCTAATTATATTATTGCTTGAATATCTGGAATTTTTTTGTAAGCGGTCGCGAAATGCAATTAACAAAAATCTCTTTGAATTCGCTACTATTTGTTCTTTTTCTCCTTCCAATTTTCACATTTCATGGATTTCCGATAGCATTGATCTACACGTACACGTTCTCAATACAATTATGTTCCCAAGTTGACATGGTTGCAGGATTTGCTTCTGTTTGCTTTATAATTATCATTTTAACTTGTCATTCATTTTAACCGGCTTGTGGTCACTCGGAATTTCGATTGATTTTTGCCGTTTACTGGAAAGCGCCAAATCGTTTTCTGTCATCAACTGTAGAAGTTTTTCCTTGTCATTCGCATTCTCTGTTTGATGTATTTTCGGGGATTTTCACCTTCTAGTCAGGTAAAAACATTCGCAAGTTTGTGTTTGTCACTTGACAAGAGGGTGACAGGTATTGTTGATTCTATACGTTAATTCGCCTCCTATTTGTCAATTGTTGCTAATAAGTTACCATTTGAATTAGATTCCATCAGAAAATAGATTTCAACCTTATTATAATGAGCTATATGCACTAAGGAAGTGTGCTTCAGCAACATAACAAAGTCCCCTTTCGATTTGTGAGACTCTGAAATCTCAAAGACGCCGCGGTTTCGAAAAACAAGCCTCGAAAGAGCTTAGATAATAACATCGGTGGCAAAACCAGCGTGAAAAACGTGATTCTACGCCGTGGATTTGTGTGGACCTCCTAGAGTTTAAACATGTTTAAAGCAAAACGAGCTCTTGAAGTCGAAATGATCCGAGGATTTTAAAGCAATGAGTAAGAAGAAGAAGAGGAGAGTACTTGTAAGGCTCATGCGATTTAAGTACAACTTCAGAAAGAATAAACGACGATGGAGCAAAAGGGTTTTGAGAAAACGCCGAGCATACAGTGTAAGCTTAATGAATTGCTCAACTTTTTAGCAGACTTTTAATGCATTTAACCATTTAAACCTTTTAGTAACACATCCATTCTTTATTTGGGTGTCCTTGGCTTTGTAGAGAAAATTTTATATTGCTGGCTGGAAGTAATTTGCCAGGAATGATTCTACTTTCAGTTTGGTATCGCTGGTTCCTACTTAAAATTCTTAGCTCAATGAGATTAACCCCTCTTGTATCGCAACCCCGTCGTTTTTTCTGCTACTTAGATTTTCGTTTCGTAAAATATACAAAATGCATAGAAACTAAAGACTTTTGGTAAAAGTTGCGCCCGAGTTTATACCAGCATAGGCGTTCTAGCCAGACTGAACACGGGATTTGAATTTGGCTTTTTATCAATCATTAACTTTAGACGATCCGATGCATGAATTTATGATTCTCATATTCACAGAGTAAATTCCTTGGCGAGAAATCTTGGCGAGATTCACTTGGCTCGGGACCAACTTGCTAGAGTGGGAGTACTAACCCTCCGTACAAGCCTTGAAGGCGTGGGGAAAGCGATCGTATTTACTGTTTTCCGTCTTTGCTTTTCCTTACTGCGATTCAAAATTCTGCACAAACCGCGGTTTGGCTTCCGTCAATCAAACGAGTGAACAGCTCTAGGTGATCGATTCCACGCAGGCTTTGAGAGTTTTTCTGGACTGATAAGGGCTAGCTAGGCTTCAAAACCAAGTTTTGCATCATAAATGCAAACGAAAAACTGTCTTAAAAGATTGGTGGGCACAAAACGCAGTTTGGCGTTCGGAAATGCAAAGTGGATGCGTAATTCCATTTTTTAAAAGAAATTAGAAGAATATGAATTTGAGATATGATCGAACAAAGTTGCCTTATTTCCTGATCAAAGTTATAATTCTGCCATTAAATGGCGGAGAAACCAAAGTTTAAAGCCTAATCTCTCAAAAACGGATCCATTAGAAAAAAGGTCCTTTATGATATTTTGTTCTTCATCAAATAAGGAGTCTATATTCTATATGGAAAAGATTAAGTTCATCTGAGTTAACCCTCCGCTCTCTCCATGAGCTGAAATAATATAAAGCACAGCATTCAAATGTTGATCTGTTTCAAATGTTGATCCAGTACCCTGACTGCAGCGTGTAACACCCTCTGTAACGTTGCGAGACAGGCTGCTGCAACCGTTCTACTTCTCGCAACGGATTGCAGCAACTTGTCTCGCAATTTCGCCCTCTCGGGCTTCTTTGCGCATGTGCATTCTGTATCAAAATGGCAGACGACTTCGAAATTGGTGCGCAAATAGTAAAAAGTTCGATAGGTTGCGAGCTGACATCAGCAGCAATGGCTCTTGCAACTAGTCTCGCAATGGATTGAGTGACCAAGTTGCAGAAAACATTGCACCGTGTAACTCCAACTTTATTTTGTATTTCAGTTGCAACACGTGGCGGATTACGAGCGAATCCTGACAAGCCTGTTGGACAAGACACCACGTGATCACAAGGATCACTCCGATCTCGAGCATGTGGTGGCCAAGTTCAGATGGGTAAGCAACTCGGGAGGAGGGAGGGGGGGTGCAGCCCACGTGTTGGTAACGATACTTGCACGGTCACGGAACGGGACGAAATACCAAACACGCGAACAACATTGCTAGCCAATAACAACATGACTGAAAGAAACCTTTGCTCGCAGGCTAGGGCTGTACACACGGTCCTTGAAAGTCCTTGAAAGTCCTGGAATTCTGAAAAAGACATTCAAGGCCTTGGAAAGTCATTGAATTAAAAACAAAATATGATTAAGGTCATTGAGAAATCCTTGAATTTAATATTGACTCTTGGGATGATCAGACTTCAAATGTCTAGATATGTTCAGTATGTTCTGTTGTTTCGACACTTGTCATCATTTTTGGCAGTTTCGAGCCTGTTTTGGGTAACAAATCATACTTCCAGTAAATATGTTTTTTTTGAGTGCTTGATTTTTTATTTTAGTCCTGGAGAAGTCCTTGAAAAGTCATGGAATTTCATCTGTGCTTTTCTGTGTGGACATAGCCTGCGAACATCCGGTACTGGATGTACCCGGAATCTTTCAATAGTCCGGCGGATTAGAGCAAATATTCGAGGAAATTGCGCATTTTAGGCTAAAGCTCCAATTTTTTTGCCAGGTGATCGTTTTCAATGTATTTTTAAATCGTAGATATGGAGGCACGCTAGAATTCTTTCGTAGCGAAGGCTAGAGAGGTTTTAGGGTGAACTATTGTTTAGCTCAATAGCAGCCATTTTGAATGCGGGATAGTTCATTGACCCTCACTTGTTTTTTCTACTTCCAGATTGTCCGAGAGCGAGAGGACCAAACAATAGCACTCGAGAATGAGGTACATTTTAGCTTCATTTGTTCTTGGTCATTGTACGCCCTAACCCTTTAGATTTTTTTCCACTAGCGACGTGAGCGGGGACGTATAATTAAAGGCCCGTTTACACTTGCAATTTTTGCTGCAATTTTTGTCGCGCGAGTCGCGGCAATTTTACTCGTGAACTCAAAAACACTAATGTAAACTAGGTTCAACTCGACGCGATCTGCCGCGATTTTTGACGCGTGATGTCGCGGAGATTTCGAAACTCTTTGCAACTTGATGCGATTAAAAGAAAAGAGAGTACAGAAATCGCACCTGAGTTGGAATCTAAGTGTAAGTCTCCTTGGTATGTAGCACAACATGGTAAGAAGCCTGGTAAAGATGTTAAGACACATTTTAGAGATTTTTGAGGATTCTGATTGAAGCGACGGAAACCGTGGAGACGTAAGAAAAAGGAAACCTTCTGTTCTGCTTCCTTCCCGCTAACTTCTCCTCTACCGTCCCAGTTCTTTGATTTTCTCACGAACTTTCCTCTTCGCCAGTAAACACTATCCTTTCATAGGCTGGCGAAATTTTGAAGATGCGAATTTTGTATCGTTATCTTTCATCATATCCTTCGTTCTCTAAAGAAAAAAAAAACAGTTTCATATAGCCGATTATATTGTGACGTCAGTGCTTACGATTGTTCTCATTTGCATAAGCATTAGTGAAAATCAGCAAGCGTAACGGAGGTACAAAAAGAAATGATCTGAATTTCAATAGCGTCTGGTGAATGAAGCGTACTAAGGAAGTTTGACGTTCTTAACTCAAATTATGAGCGCATGGCGAGAAGCTCAATTTGTAAGAAACATGTGGGCTAATGAGCTTCCTGCCCCACAAGAAAATCAAGTCTTGAAAAATGTAATAAAATTGCTCAAGATCAAATAATTACTATTCCGAAGAACGCATTGACGATTTTCACTAAGTTTTGAATGATCCACGCAGGTTTTTAAAATTCTGAAGCTAGACCCTGCTTATAAATAACCGCCTATTCAGGATGCCCCCCAATCGAAAATTGACAATTACTCATAAGTCATTTATCCTGGGAAGTTTCATGCTTTTATATCAAAGACACTCAATTTTTGAAAACAACTGGGCCTTAGCACTCAACCATAGCATCCGAACACGATTGCGCACATTCTCGTACCCAAGCTTCCCCGGCTCGTCACCTTACGGGGGAGGCTTTCGTGACAGCAATTTGAGGACCTTCCTTGATTGGCTGAAACAGCGCGCATGCGTACATAAAAACTGCTATATCTCAATTTTGAGGCTAAATACCGTCGACATTGGTTTGCTAGTCGTGTTTTCAAACTTCGCCTTACTCCTCTACGCTCTACAACTAATTTCGAGGCATAAAAACTTCATTTTCCTACGTTTGGAAAGTATAAATCGCTAAAGTGTCAATTTAATTAGCCTTTTGATAATTAAAGTGGTCGTAAATTTATACCCAATTCACACTTCAACCATGATTAGTTCAACAAGGTTGTTCTTCGTCTCACAACACGGGAAGTTTCTTACTGTGATAAACTTTTACTAGCTAAATGATCACTTGGTATATTCAGTTTTGTCCTTGAAACAGTCTCCTCTTAGTAGATAAGGATTTCAACCAGTTTAATTAAAATACCTTTAATGGTGTGAATGGGGTATTAGTTACAGCTAGGAAATATCCAAACGCCCAGAAGCGAAAAGCTCTTATGGGCCGGCTTATGGTTTACTCACTGAGGCAGACTTCATATTGCATTGCTCTGTATTTTGCCGTATTTTAGTCGCGCGTTTGATTCTTTGCTTTTGGAATTGAAAGCTATATAAAAGCTAATTAAATCAAAGAAAGTCGATGCGGCTAACCCTAACATGTCAGAACGCAGAACTCCCTTGCAAACTGAGTCGTGCAAAAACACATCTCCACCTTAGGCTGTTGAACATTTGCACTCGCCCTTATGTGAGGTATCGCAGTAAATCAAAAAGACAGGAAAAAGCTGCTACATCTGTCGTTATTAAGTAACATATGGACTCTATGCCCTGTGGTTTTCCTGCCTTCTCTTCCGTGTTTTTGTCTCTAGTTTTTTCTTCGCTACGTTCTGACGCCATTTTGTCGAAGGCGTGTTCAAAACAACGGAAGTAGAAACGCTCCTATTGACATATCTAAAGTTTTTAACTCCTGGGAATTTGTACCCGACGAAAGCTCCTCGGAAGTGGCATAAATCTTTCCGTTTTAACTTCTTCATTGCAAAAAGATGCGAGATGAAATAAAGCTTTGACGAAAGCACTGAAACAGAAGTTTGTCATTTTCTACAAAAAAAAAAATATTTAATTTATGTTACTTGTACGGCTAGTTTCGGAATCTAATAGACCTTCTCGGCTTGGGCGTAATTTTTTCCCATTTCAGATCACGTGGCATTCATTTGAATGATCTTTCTTTGTTTGGGTTGATTCCATTTTTATATATCATTTGGTGCGTAGCAGAAAAACAAAGAAAGAATACTCATGGGAATGCCATGTGAGCTGAAATGGGAAAATATTACGCCCAAGCCGAAGAGGTCTATTGTAAGCGAAGGCTCGAGTTCAGCATGCAGATTATGTATCAGTCAATTCCAGCGGTGACCATCCCCCCCCCCCCCCCCCCCGGGACACCGTGGGGCATTTGCGCACCAGTGCCTTCCCTGGGGTGGGGAATTTGAAAATTTTGCTGGCCCCAGGGTCGGGAATTGTTTTTCCCGGGGGAGGGGGGTGGGGAATTTTGGTTTTCTCATCTCAAGCGCGTCGGGTTTTGCGAACTACAACACCAGTTACAATAACTATCGTTTGGCAGTTACAAAGTCCCAGTTACAGAAAATGACGCCACATAAAATATAATGCAGAGCATGGCCCGTATACACCAACGTTTGGGGAAGACACATTTGCACATTTCGCTGTTAACGTTTTCTATAGAGAAGAAACAGATTTCGCAATTTCGTCTCGGTGGAAAAACCTAAAAATGAATTGACACTATAAAAGAGTCCCAATTTTGCAAAAAGTCAAGTAACATAACTGTGAAATAGTTGCTCTGCAAATAGAATAAAGGCAAATTTCGCATTGAGAGATTCCGGAGACAATTTTGCAGAAATGGCTACAACGGCGAATGGCCTAGGAATGTCTACCGATATTGTACTAATACCATAGTTTCACTTCTTTATTTATATTTTGTCTCACTTTCAATGAAATGAGAACTCGTTCAAAGAAGAAAACTAAAGTATATTTACTGAAACGAATTATAAATGCTCGGACAGTATAACTAGAATTGAAGTTTTTGTTGTGAAGCTTTGTCACGCAGAGTCGATGGAATCTTACCGTCTTTTTCTCGTCCCGGGGGTGGGGCATTTTTCCCTTTTTGTGTTCCCCGCCGTGGGGTATTTTGCATTTTTGCTAGCCGGGGGCGGGGAATTTTCAGTTTAATTTTTAGAAATGACCAAAATCCCGGGGGTTGCCCGGGGGGGCATGGTCAGCGCTGGAATTGACTGATACATTACCATTGGATGGGTCCATTTTTGTTCGCCATTTTTTGGCTGAGAAGGTTTATCCGTCGCGAAATCAGGGAGGTAGAACAACAAAACTCGGGATTGGTAGTAACTGTTGCTAAGCTGAATAGCTCAGATCGATTGCAAAAAAAAAAATTAGTAGTATTCTTTGTATATGCAATTTATATGTTCAGCATATAAAGCAAAATAACCCATTTAGGAATGTTCTAAATTCGAGTTTGTTAGTCGAACACGTTTCATTCCACTGGGTGGGAAAACTGCTAATTGTTTGGTGAAAAATGCATCAGCTAACCTGAGAAACTGGCTGCCTTCTTGGATTTTGTGACCATTGCACCTTCGCGAAGGCAAATCTTTTTTCGATGTAAAAATCACTCTTTAACAACGCCTGCAAGCAGGCTAAAAAAATAGTTCAAGTTTAGCGCTAGAGACTATGTGCTACCAAGGCGAAATTTAGTTTCGCCTGCATATTCTCTAATCACGGGAAGAAGATGTCTCTGAAATCTGAAATCCGGTTTCGAAACTCCCGACCCCAAATGTGAAGTGTGCCAATGGACACGTGTTCTTTTAAGCTTTCTCTTGCGTACATCAAACTAACTGGTCACGTTTCTACAAGTAGCGCGTTAACCCGGCTAGCTTTTTTCCCTATTGGTAACTCTCCACTTATTACTTAGACTTGTATTAGTCTGGACAGGGGATTTCTTGAGGAACACTTAACAGTTTTGTAACTAAAGTAATGTTCAAAATTTGGAAGTACTAATATCTAGAGTATTGTCCAAATTAGAGCCTAGCAAAGTTTGGTTGTTTTGTTAACTTAGAACCAACATAAGACTTGTTGTTCTGGCTTCCTTTCGTTATGTTCCTTGCCTAGTCAAAAAGACTCAAAGAACTTAGGAAAACCACTTCTTCTAGGCAATGTGAGATATGAGCAGTGTCAATCAAAATTAATAGTGCTTATTGGAAATTAGAGGGTTTGTCAGTTTGTAATAAGAATGCTTTCAAGTCCAGAAGAATGCTTTCAAGTCATTCAAGATTGTCCAGTTTATAAGTAATTCATGCTTTTTAGAGTACTGCTTTTTAGAAAACTGTTGTTTTGCCTTACTAAATATTTTTAGTAACAGCTTTTTAGATGAAACAGTCACTTGAACTGCATGTTCAGCGGTAGTTTATTTTACGAGCTGGAACTTAAGTTGACCCGCGTTTTTCCACTTCACCGATAACTGATGCATTCAATATGAAATAGCTCTGCTGTCTGCTAACACTTCAACTTACGTATCGTTTTTCTAAGCCATCACATTAGCTGCGATTTGGTTTAATTTTCCAAATGATTAACCAGGTTTAACCGAGCAAACTTGCATTCGTATTTTCACTTGAGCAATCTGACCGTGGGTAATACCCTCAGGGTTGTTTCAAATGTTTATCTTCACCGGAATTTGTGACGTTTATCAAAGGATGTTACGTCGAAAAACAAGAAACTTTACAAGTTGGTCTTTATGGTAGCGTGACAGATCGAATGCACAAAATGGTAGCAAATCAGCCCACTAAAGGCACCTTCGCTCTGTCGTTTTGTACCTCGCAGCTTGTCATAGAAAGTCTTCCATGGACTGCTTTATTGATAAACAACAACAGAACAATTCGTCCAGAAGATATGGTAAGAAATTACTCAGCGCAAGGCAGAGTTGAGTCTTTAGGCAATACATCAGTTCACAATCTAAATCGCCATAAAACTTCGGTGCTTTTGTTTTGGTTAATATTTCACAGCACTCGTTTTTCATTCTTTTAAACCATTAGCTAACCAACTTGTTTTCAGTTTACGATAAAACCTTCACTTAGTATCAACTTAGCGAAGCTTTCTTCGATCTTTTACTGCAGTTCTTATCGAAGAGATCTTGAAAATTATTAGTGAAATGTTCAGTCACGAACAAAGAATGTGAAAAGATTATCATTTAAGCTACAAAAACATTACAACAGATTTTAAAGGACATTTTGGCTTTGTATCCATGAAAACGACTTTGTGCAGAAGAAATGTTTCTAATTTGGTTCTAATGTTGTATTGTTTATTTGCATTTTGATAAACATCTTTAGAATTATTACGCTGTTAGCTATTGAATTTTGAAAGTAGTGATTTATCAAAAAATTGATCTTTTTAAGTCGAAGGGATTGCTCAAGGTATAAGCTCGTTTTTTTAAAAATAAGCTAAAATACATGTTCATATTTTTTGCATCCTAATTTTGCTGTCGAGTCTGAGAGTTGGAACAAGACCCTGTTTAACTTCAAGCATGTTTAATTTTAGAATACAAATTTCAGATTTCAACAATCCATTGTAGGCTTTCCATTTAATTCCATTTTATTCTTTTAATTTTATCCTTTTAATGATTACTTGATTGATTGATTTTCATGTATAACAAATAACAAAACCAATCAGCCAACTCGTCTGGCTTTTTAAGTTTCCATTGCTACGGGCTCATGTTACATGTTGCTATGATAGTTATATTTTTCATTCTGTGTGAAAATGGCTAAAGGCATTTTTTTACACTTGTCATTTAACTTCCTGTGCTATCAAATTTTGAACTATCGTGTTACACATATCTCGGAAAACCTTTTCCTGTGCACAATGTATAATATCTCGTTTCTCATTTTCTTTTTCTTGCCCAAAATTGTTTAGACTCCATCGAGGGTAATTTGTGATTTGCTATCGAATATAGTTAATTATATGATTTGGGACATAATTATTATAAAATAACTAATTTATTAGTTATTCTATTGTTATATTCTGTTCAATACTCCAGTTTCGAATTCACTGCTCTTCCGCTGAATAGGCATCGATGGCGCAAGAATACAGTGGGAGCCTCAATTTCAAGTCGAAAAACTTTCGAATACCAACGAGTCCGAAACGTTCCCTCAAGTTTGTCTATTGTCTCAATTCAAGCTTCATTTTACGGGATTTCAAAGTCCGCGCTATTAGTTCCAGCCGAAGGCAAGATGCGATTTGAAAGGCAACAATAAATTCACTCCGCCAATCGGAGGCGGTCCCGTGATCCCGCGGGATTAAATGTATTTTTTCCAATCCCTGAATGTAAAATATTGAAAAAATGCATATGAAAGAGGGCCAAAATTAAGATTCTTTTCAGATCGAGATTTACAAAGCAATGGCTAAGGAGTGAACTAACTCAAATTGGAAACGCTTGCACATCAATCAAACATTCATCCCCTTTGAGGCAAGTCCTCCAAACCCCCCCCCCCCCCCCCCCCACACACACGATTACCCTTTCTTTCTTTCTTCCTCTTACTTTTGTTGTCCAGTTATGTAGCTGCTTGTAAGATCTACCGCTATTGGCTTTTTGCATCTCATTGTTCTGTTGTATTCTCGTTCTATTCTAGTGTTTCTATTGTTTTCACTGAGGTGCATCACTCCTATAGGGTTTAGGTCTTCCGATAGCTTCTACGTGACGCCTGTTTTCCAACGCCTCTTATACTAACATTGTTGCTGGTTTCAGGTGAAAATTATCCAAGTTCAAGATCGATTCCCACACGACAACCTATGCATCACCGAAGGAGAACCTATTCAGGTACGAGAAAAAAAACCTCGTCCCAGGGTCTTTCAAGATGGCGGTTGATCGAGCAAAAAAAACCTGGGTGGGGTAAGGGTATAATACATGCTAGTCCCGCAACATCCTCGACAAAACGCAGTCACGCGCGCCTATCGGCTTAGTAAGAAATGGTAGCACCTTTTTCTGTGTCGTAATTTTAATGACTTTTATCATGACAAAAAGTGCACACACGCGCTAAATGGTAATCCTTAATAATCTTTGGCGATTAATTTCGCTGATATCTTCAGCCATCCTTGTGTTGTTATTAGTAATGTGTGAAGCAGACTTTGCATTATTTAAATCTACTTCAGTTCTTAACAACGTTAAGAATCGAAACCAGCTTTGGCGATGTACACGAACGTGCTAAATTTCTGGCCAACCACAGCTGCAGCGCTCTCGTAAACAACGCTCTTGCGATAAAAAGTGAGCAGAGCGAGCGTTCTTTGGATCTGACATGTCAATTATGCCCGAAATTCGTTTCGCTGGAGACTGTTATGCTTTTTGTAGCTTTCTTTTTAAATCTGGCAACTTTGTTCCTTGTTTTGTTGCACCAGCTTCAGTAACATTGTAACAGAGCTACTCCTCTCGTCTTTTATTTCGCAGGAACAAAAACAGACCCAGAAGCCTTTCTCATTTTTTGCCCTGAAAGTATTTTTAGCGATCACTTAGGTATCACTCGCTGGACTGTCGACAAATTGTCTGCGTCTCACTGCTTAATAATAGCACTTTCATGACAGGCTAAGCCGGAGATTTCTACACGGTTATTTAAAGCGCGTCCGCGTCTATTTTGGCGCGAAAATTTGGCGCCATTGTTGGCCCCGGTGCATCTCGAGTTAAAATCTCCGCTCTCTCAGTGCAAGACCTAAAAAGTCTCTTTATCTGAATTGAAAGCTACGAAAAAGATCAATCTCCACACAAGAAATGTGCACCCTTTATTAAGGTAGTGTGCTTCAAGTATGCTAGTTAAACGTTGCATTCGACGCAAAGTTCTTGGCTAAGTATTTTTAACACATCTCTCTTGGAGCTTTGCTTAGTGAACAGTTTGGAGATTTTTTACTCGAAGCATCGATGATACGACGAGCATGTTTTTGTTGTTTTAATCCCCAAACGAAGTTTCGTTTCGAGGACGATGAACTTTGTAATCATCTGTGAACATTCCGGGGTGGGGGATCAACAGGGCTGGGTTTTATTATCTGCCGGAATTACAGATTCCACTTGTTCGCTAATAATAGCTATAACTTCTACAAGAAACCTGACCCAGTTTGATTTTTTCGATGTATCATTTGATTCCTTGTTTATAATATCCATGTGAAAAATTATGCTTGAAAGGAAAGATTAAAATCCGTCAAATCCCGGTTGCATGTTTAGCAGTTTGAGCAGACATATTATTCTACTTGTCTTTCGGATATGAACTCGTATTTTCTTCATCAGCAGATCCGTATCTTTACGAGAATTTCTTCAATTTATTCCTCACATTCTACCAGTCCGTCATCGAGAGATTACACTTTAATCTCTTCTGTTTTATCACTGTTTATTTACTCTGTTTTCTTCCTTAGTCTTTTCTTTAAAGGGGCTATGTCCCGGTTGTTTTAAGATAATTCTATAAATCTAGCACGGCGGTCTCCATAAACAACACAGAATCCCATTGTACTTCAACTTAGTCTAAGAAAGGAAAACGAACTGGAATTTGCATCATATTACAATTCTTATGTAGGATTCCATAGCTTTCGCTATCAAATTTTCATGTTTGAAATTGAGTTCAGCCTGGTAAGAAATCAACATTTTAGTAACACCGTCATAAGTAACATAAGTATTCACCAAATCGGCGGATATCCAATTCCGCGCCTTCTGATTGGCTCCATTAACTCTGAATATCGAGGATATTCCCACTTGGGTCGTGCGCGCGAGCGTCGGTGTAATTCCCAAATATGGAATGTCCAATATTGACAATAATTCTTAATTTTATCCAACTGATTTGGTAAATGCGAAAACAAATATTCCCAGGGTCGATGAACAGTGGACGATACTATACACTTAATTAAGTGTTTTGTTATATAGCAGAAAAACAAATGTATTCAAGAATGAAAAGAGAAATTACAAAGTGTGCGCGCGACTGCATCATGTAAAGAAAGGGAAAACACTCCTAGATAGCACATTGTTCTTGCATTAGCAAAAACTTATCAAAATTAGCAAAGATTTTTAAAAAGACTCGCGTGTTTACAATAAACTTCTCTTTTTTCCCGCTCTCAAACGCGACGCGCGAAAGCAATATTCCCCAACCAGTCAATAATTTTTCAAAATATTGACTGATCGGGGAATATTTGATTTGTACCTTTATTGTACGTACCTTGATTTAGCCAATAAGAGCGCGCGCTCGGTTGGAGTGAGCACTCGCGCATAACAATGGGAATATGTTGACCACTATTCATCTCCTATTCGAGGAATAGTTGCATACTATAACTTGTAAACAATGTAGTTAGAACATTATTGTATCATTTCAATCTACCTAAGTGATAAAAAAGATAACTTTAATTTAACACATCTTGAACAGCCTTCGAGGATAAATTTTTAATACCAAAAGCATGCTCAGAATACGAAGCCGATAAACTCTACCCTTCTAAAAGATAATGCAAAGATATTGAGGATTTTTTGACATGCGTCCTGCAACCTTTGTACAACGTATTCAAAACTTTTGCTTGAAACTACACCATGTTCTCCTATACTTCCCTTGTACATTAAGGGGGGGGGGGGAACAGTCTACCAGGAGAAGTGGTGCATGCTCTTACATTAACCTCCATCAACTCATAGCTAATAGAGGGAATGGTTAGTAAACCTGACACCCTGTTATTGTACTATCTCTGTGTTCATTTTTTCAGAGGAATCCTGTTGTTTGTGCAGGGCCGGGTCACGCTTCATAAGTACCAAAATTCAGCCAGTAAGATTTAGTGTACAATCAGACACGCGTATTAGATGAGCATGAAACATGAAATCTTGTGCAGGGTCAATATTTTATTTTTTATTTTATTTTATTAGTTTCGCCTTGAGCAGCAGTAATTAAAAAAATATATAAACAATACACAAATAAGAGCAACTAAACAGGCAGGGGTGCCACAACAGCCAACAGCCAATAACTGTGGTCCCAGTATATCACGTGATAGCCCCTCTCAACATCCAGCCCACGCTATTGTGTTGACCCTTTGAAGTTTGCCGGGCTTCCTAACCATTCCACTCGATTAACTATGATCAAATAGAGGCTTTCTGCGATGCAGTTACTTTGACCTTGTTTATATTTATATTTATATTTCTCACCATATTAAACGTGGACAACTCGTAACAGCCGACGGCTGACAAACCGTCGACGGCGCACCACTTTAACCCCCTTCTCTATCACAGCTCTATTTGAAAGGAACTCAAAGCTATAAGCAAGTTACAGAGAAAAGTCTATACGGTTGGTCGGTCCGGGGTTCGAACTCTACCCTGGGTACCAAAGTATCCAAGCTTCACTCCTTTACAAAACGCATAATTTACTGATCGACGAGCGAAGCGTCTTGGCTTAGCGCGTCAGTAAACGAGTGAAGCTTCGAGCCTCTGGAACCAGGGTATTCGAACTCAGGACCGTACGCACAGTGTGCCGTGCACTAACACACTGCTCCACCGAGCCGAAGAAGAAGAGAAGAAATCTTTGTATGCAATTTCACTTTGAACAAAAAAAAACATAACTGCTAACCAAACTACTCAAATCTTGCATTTGCGCAATAATTCCCAGGCCCATCGAACTTTATCCGTGCAATGTATTATGGGATCAGAGTATTAACGCTCTATTTCAAAGAACAGCGGTGGGATTACAGCTAAATAATTATTGCGAGATTTCGTCCAAATTGTCTCGGTAGTACATGACGCTCAAATCATCTCCAAAAATAGTAATCCATAGGCCGCGTGCATGCTTTCCTTCAAACATTATAGGATTTCCAATCGTTCAGAGAAATATCCCAAGTCCTCAAACTTGAATTCTTGTGACGTCATGAATTGAGGTATTTCCCAGATGACGTCATTTTCATATCGGCTATTGCAGCATAGAAACTGCTAGAAATACAAAAGCTTTGTTCTCTCGGTGTGGCGAAGCACGAGTCGCAATTCTACGCGTGGGTCTGAGGTAACGCTAGAATTTCGTACGTTTTTAGTGTCCGAGTAATCTATTGAAAGACGCGCTGAAAGGTGCTTAATTTCGCGAACGATGTGCTGATACTGATTGTATTAGAAAAGCGAATTGCGTGCTGTTTCCCTGTCACGCAAATTATCTGCGCGTCACACAACGCACACGAGTGCTACTCGCCGTGGCGAGAATACTTTTTATTTTATTTTCATACAAGCCAGTGTCAGACCCAGGAATTTTATAAGGGGTATAACCAGTGGTGCAGACACCATATAGGCAATAATATAGGCATAATTACTCTAGCGATTCCGCGCGCTGATTGGTCGAGAAGTTCGTCATTTTGTTATATTCACCTACATTGAAAGCATTTGGGATCGCGCGCGCACTTTAGAGCGGATTTTAGATGACTGTCGCGAGTAATTCGCAATTACTTTGTAATTACTCCTATAGGTTTTATTCAGAATTGGTGTAATTACTTTGCGATTGGTTTCACTACAGTCATATAAAATCTGCTCTATTACGGGAAACTAAAAAATTACCACCTAAACGCGAATTTATTGTCGAAAATCACTTGAGTAATTATGCTAAAACAATTAGTCGCCTCAGGCTCCGTAAATATTCGCCGATTATTAAATATAAGGTGACTCCACGAAAAGTCCAAGCGTATTTTCTGTAAATATAAATTCGGTCATAACTTTTATAATCATCTTGTGACGGATTTCAAACTTGGAGGACAGTAGGGGGTATCTTTTAGCAATAGTTTAACATATTTCGATCTTTATTTGCGTTAATACTTTGAATAATATCACAGCTACAATGGACCCCCTTGTTCCTCTTTAAACATCTCTCAAACAAAATTTTGCTATGACTTTTGCACGAAATTTCAAAATGGATGTTCAATTTGATTGCTTCAGATTGCTTCAGAGAGTCTTAGCCAATTCGGCGGAACCAAAATAAATAAATGAAAAAATTAGCAAAGAAATGAACAAATCTCAATTTTTGGCAATATGTTAAACTATTGCTAAATGACACTTCCTACTGTCCTCCAAGTTTGATATCCGTCACACGGATGTTATTAAAGTTATGACCAAATTTATATTTACAGAAAATGCGCTTGAACGTATCGTGGGGTCACCTTAACAGGAATAGACGTCTTTACCTCTGTATGCAAATTGCCCATTCCAAATCATGTGTTGTTTTCATTTCTCCAAACGAAAATACGTAATTATCACGTGGTTTGAAATGGGCAAGTTGCAAGGGAAAGAGGTATACTTAAAGCTGGACTGTCACGCTCTGCGCATGTGCGAATTTTGATCACTTTGGTCCGGGCCGGAACGATGGCTGTGAGAGGGAGGAATTACGCTGGTAGAATCCGTTCAAATCTTGTTGTTTCGGGGTCCATCTACCCTTAATTCTTAACGGGTATTCTCTCCTGAGATCTCCTTAGTATCGTGACCAAATTATGGAGTCGATGCAATATTGTTTGTCGTTTTAAATTGAATGAGGATGAAACTCGAGCGTCATTTTCACTGATGGCTGCCCAACAAGAAAGGCCTAATCGAGGTCGTCCTTACGCCAAAATGGCTTGGGAACACAATAAAAGCAGATCTGGATATCGAAAAGGGTCCACGAGACATGGAAATTGTTCAAGGGCTACGGTATCTTCACCTCAGACAACGATTTTGCAGCTCATTTGCCTAAAAACCCCTAGAAACTTACCATAATGTCGCCTCCTGACGAATGAACTCCAAATTATGTTTTCCCTGAGGCGACGTCGCGCAGGGCGTGGGTACTTTCCCGCGAAAACGAAGTGTCCCGTGATTGGTTTACTTAAACAGGGAATCCCCGTTTTGAATGATAGTTATGGGATCGGCGGTCTTTGCTCGAGCATGCGCGTACCGTGACAGTCCCGCTTTAAGCATGTTTTTTAAATATGTTTAAATTAGCAAGCATTCTTTTTGGAGCGCCTGAGAACTCATTACAAAGATTTTGCTATTCGCAAATCCCAGAACTGACCCTGTAAGCTCACTCTTATTCTCCTGAACTTTAAACTCTACCTTTTCTCTCTGAATGAGGATTATCGTTCCTTTCCATTCATGATTTAAGGTCAATCTAAAATAAGACGACGGGCCAATTTATTCCAGACCATGTAGACATTCCGTAGCTCGTATCTTGTAGTCTTCGTTTCTTCATACACGGGACCTTAAGGTACATCGACACCGCGGCAATTCTCGAACACAGAAATCCCCGGCTCGTCACCTCGCGGGGGAGGCTCTGGGGACATCCATTTGAGGGTCTTCGCTGATTGGCTGATGTTGAACGTTGGAGCATGCGCAGAAAGCTGTTTCTCTCAACGGCTCTGTATCAAATCTCGCGCATGCGTCAGAGCTCCCCCGCGAGGAGACGAGCCGGGAAGCTCTGGGTTCGAGAATGCACCGCGGCAAAACGTACTACGCATGCGCAGCTTCTCGCTTACTACGCGCATGCGTAGTTGTTTTACCGCGGTGTCCGCTACATCCGTTGTTTCGTGTTGCGCATTTTCCAAACATCGCGTTTGGTTTGGGTTTTTCTGTTCCGCGAGTAAAATAAGTTAAGCCAATCAGGCTTTGTTTCTCCTAGTGCAGTCGACTGGCTTTCTGTCGCGACGAAAACCCAGTTGACTGTACTTGGTGAAACAGGGCAAGACCTGATTGGCTTAGCTGGATTGACTGGCAGGACAGAAAAACAAGATCAAACCACGTTTTGAAATTCACAGCTCGATTTTGGCTATTATTATATGCATTGTACTCCCTATATCGATTCTGATTGGCTAAGAGAGCGCGCGCTTTACTTTGGGAATCACGCACTTTGAGGGTCTTCAAGAATCAGCATGCTGATTCTTCAAGAATAATCAGCTAGCTGATTCTTCGCGCGCAATGCATCATGGGACTAGAGCGCCCTGTTTTAACAAGGCGCTTGTGTAAAATAGATTGCTTGACAGAAAGAAAAGTATTTTTACTGAATCAATGTATAATAAAACAATTATTGAATTCGGTTTTTGTGATCTCCAGAATAAACAATGTCTCGCCAAGTGGAATCTGATTCCACCTGTCTCGACATTGTTTATTCTTGAGATCACAAAAACCTCATCCAATAATTGCTTATAAAACACTTGATGTATCTATCGCTCTCCCGGTCGCATTTACCTGAAACAGCTGCAATACTTCTTCTTGTGACTTCAGAGATTGACCCCCTCGGGTGTCACAACCTGTCAATGTTCTTTCAACGCAAATTTCCTTTCACCCTTCAGATTACTTAGCAATAACGTATTGAATTAAAGCTTGGCACGATATTTGATAGAAATTATTTATTTTAATCGCTAGTATCTCTGCTTTAATCTCTTAGTTCCGTAGCTCGAATGTTTTCTATACTAGCTAGCCACACTCAGGTCGTCTCAAGCATTCTCCGCGTTCTTTTGAGGATACGGGCATCGTCGTAGCAACCTTAGATCTTTCTAGGTTTTGTGTACAAGTTTGAATTCTTACAAGATTTGATTTATGGAGTACTTGAAGCTGATTCTGCGATCATGCCGATCTTTCTGTTGACGAATTCGAACGAGGTACGATCTCTTCTTTGAAGTTATCTCTATCCATAATTCCTTTCTATGTTTGTTTGCACTGATTTAGTGCACCAGAGAATGTGAGTTCTCTGTAAACCGGATCCCTTACCATAACATCTCTTATTCCTTCATGCTCCTTTGTCTTCCGCGTTTCTCTCTCTCTAATTTTCTCTTATTGTGATTCTTAGTTTTAATTCCAAGCGTCTGTGTTTAAAGAAATTTTGGTGCGCATAATATTTGTCACGATATCTACTTTGCTTAAAGTTGAGCTTTGTTTGGAACAAAAGACAAACAAACAAACAGAAAGACTATTTTCCCTTTAGGGGTGGACCATTTGATCTTTGAGAGGGGGGGATTGGAAGAATTGGTCAGTGCAAGATTTTTTTTAATTCTCCTCGATGGTGTATGATAATTATTTCGTAAAATTACAGAGAGTTATATATCGAATAAAGTTTAAATAACCGAATCACACAAGCGAAAAAATTCTAAGCTTACCTAAGCTTTCGGCCAGTATCCACCGGCTTTCATCAGAAATGGTGATTCAATCACGTGGTGCATAATGACTTACGCAACCACGTGATTGAATCAGGGTTGAATCAGGGTTGAGGTCTTGGGCGTTTGTGTTTCGTCAGCCAATGAGAATGCCAAGAAAAAGCAAATACACATTGTCTATTGTTAACTTCGTTCTCTGATTGGTCAGTTGTTGATTTTTTCGTTTTTGATTGGCTAGAAGTGTTTACTTTGCGTTTAGTTTTCGATATGAAATCTCTAATCTCAACTCCTTCCTAAAGTAAAGTTTGGTACTTGAAGACAAATCATCGAGTTTACAGGGGATGTGTCACGGTTATTTGAATAAATTCTTAAATACAGCTCAAAATTTGCAAGATCACGATTTTCGTACACATTTTGATGTTACTTCAAACTTTGAAAACTGTTCATCCCAGCAAGATTTCAAAAACTCACTGCATCAATCCGTTTCCATCCGCTCTGTAGTAGGTCTATGAAGCCTACAACCATGATCGTTTTGGGGTTAAAGGGCTATTTAACAAACCTAGACTAGTATTTTGGCTATCCATCAGTTATTTATATGTTTTTTACATCACCAAAAGTGTGCTAAAATCATGACACAGCCCCTTTAAATAAAATCAGTTTCCCTGCTAGTTGAGGTCCCTCAAGCGGAGAGAGAGAAAACAAGAGGAGGAAAGAGATTCTCTTATTTTCTCTGGCCTTGAGAGACATCTGCTAACAGGAAAGGAATCAGTTCATGATCTCGAAATTGAATAGGTTTTCAGTTGCTGACTAAAGCCATGTGTTTTCTTTGTATTTCTAGAAATACCGACCCTATGCTCATCGCAGGCGTTCAGCACCGTCCTCGTCAATCAAATCTGCACTCGCAAATAGGCCCCATGCGTCTTTAAAAGGGTAAGGGAATCTTATCAACTTCAAAAATAAAATATATAATAAATGAATAATATATATCTCATGTTTGTTATCTTTCTCTTTCAGAAGTCCAACAGAACCTACAGCAAAAATAAAAAGCAGTTCAGAGCCGTCACCCCCGTCTCCCCAACCTCACCCGATCTGCCACCCCTAACAAGACACTATGTCCAGGAGGGGCTGGTACAAGTCTCTACCGTAAGGGCGCGCTCCTGTGAATTATTCTGCAAGGCTTAAAGGACCAGTGTCAGCCACTCCTTTGTTATTGTTTTCGTTTGATATTAGAAAACGAAATACGCAACGAATAAACATCTAAAAACAAAGTTTCAGATTTGATTTACCAAATTCAATCAAGAACATTGCTCTATATTCTCTAAATCAGCCGATGGAAATTGATGCTTTCTCTGACTTGGTTTGTTGCTATGCTGTCAAAATGACGGCTGACAAAGGCTCTTTAATGTCATCGCGAATGTAATCGCTAAGTGCCATGACTCGTTTCAAGTTTCAAATTTGTTGTTTTCGCCACATACAATTAATATAATTTACAACAAAAATATACACTAAAGAAACATATATGGCGAGGAGAACCATAAAAATCCACAAGGCTTATACGGGATGGTTCTCCGCATAATTACATGCAATCACGCAACAGACGGTCTGAATAACAGGGGGAAAGCGCATCGTGGCATATGTTGTTCGTCCGTCGCTTATGTCAGTGCGGTGTGTCCGAGGCTGATAATTCATGTTCCAAAGGTGATCGATGTCACCTTGTTTTACTCGACCACACCAGTGGCGTCCTTGTCTGCCGGGGTAAGGAGGCCAAAATTGTGTGAAGCACGCTATTCGCGGCACCATTTCTAGCCCAGGGTTCAAAGTACCAGCGGGCCATTTTTAGGTCAAAAATAAGATAATCATGTGGATTTAAAAAATTGAAAATGTTTTGTGAAAACGGCCAAAAATGATTGCAAATTGTGTAGCAATTTTGCGGAAGGTGCAGAAATTGCTCTATGATGTGTATACCTTGATGTGTGCCCACATCTGTGATGTGTGCCCACATAGCCGGCAAATTTGAGCAGATTTTGAAAAATTATTTTGAACCCTGTAGCCCCTTCCTCGGGTCATAGAGGTGAGCAGGGCGATTCATAGAGGGCTCCTGAAACACCCACTCTCATGCTATCTCGACTTCAAACATTTTATTTAATCATAGTGGGATATTTTTGGTTGTAAAAAATAACCGGTCTTTTCTGTCTTCGCAGAATGTTTCTTCACAAGAAAGATATCTCTTCCTCTTTAGTGACCTGTTAATAATAGCCAAACCCAAGTAGGTATTTCCCCTGATAACTAATACTCACAAATATCATTTATAATAAAAGTATTTTATTATCTGTATAGGAAAATTTCATGTTTACAGTTTGGCTCATTTGCATAAGCAACTAAGCAGGACTATCTAGATTCAAAATGTTTGAAGGGGCTCGAAAATAATCAGCACTGAATATGAATAGCGGACAGCAAATGGAACCTACTCCGAAAATTTGAAGGTTGAATATTTAGTTGTAAGGGCGTAGTTAAATGTTCATTTCATGTGGGCTAAGGAGCCTTTTGCTTCCCAATAATCCACTCATTTTTAAAATCCTGCGTAAAGCCCCCAAAACGAACGTAAACGTCAATACGTTCTTGGGAATAGTAAATATTTCATCTCGCGAACATCTTTATTACATTTTTCAAAAGAGGCTTTTTCAAAAGCCTTGAATTTCTTGGGTGGCAAGAAACTCATTAGCCCTCATGTTCTCTGCCAATTGAACTTATCGCCATGCGCTCATAATTCGAATGACGAACATAAAACTTTCTAATTACGCTTCATTCGCCAGGCGCTATTGAAATTCAGAAATTTCTTTTTTGTTGCTCCGTTACGCTTCCTGATTTTCACTATTCCTTTAAATATGTAAACATTGACATCACGAGAAATCCGCCTATTTCATCCGTCCTTTCGCGCTCGATCGTACCTCTCTTGGCGCGCCAAAGACAAACAGAGGACCGTTGACCTACATAAAGATGTCCAGTGATGAGCCTAAGCGCCTTTCACACTTGTTAACAGTGTCCTATTGCGCCCTTGGTAGGTCCGCCGCCACGTACAAGCTAAAGTACCGTCTACGTGTGAGTGAACTATGGCTTGGTAGCTGTATAGACGAGGTTTGTGATACCATCAAGTCGCACGATAAGTCCTTCGTTCTCGGCTGGCCTACCACTAACTGTGTCTTCTCTTTCAAGTAAGTAAGTTTGTGTATTGGAATGTTTTGATTGTTTCGGTGGGTATTGTGCGTTATTTCTGGGTTTCACTAGAGCGCATCTGGGTTTCAGCTTTAGAGCGCATTTCAGGTGACTGCCGTTAGTAATTCGCAATTACTTTGTAATCACTCCTATACGTTTTATTCAGAATTGGTGTAATCAATATTCAGTCGCCACATAAACGTGTGTGGAATAAACAGTGGCCAATTCTCAGAAGGAAAAGAAGAGGACAGCCATTTTAATTTAGTGATTCAATGTTGTTTTTTTCTTTGCAGCACTGTCGAGGAAAGAGATTCATGGTATTGTGTTTTAGCGAAGTGAGTCGCTTTAAAAAACGAATCTCACCGAACTGTCGCACTGCCTTGAAAATTCACGCCGCTACCACACCCACAGACGTCTGTGACTCCGCCTACATTCGTCCGTGTTTTGTCTAGATTGTGTAACGTTTCTGTCTGCTGTCGTTTTTTGGCGGGAATTTACCATGAATGAAAAACCATAAACAAGAGATATTTTAGGCAACAATCTTAGTAATTTGTACTTAAGTATCCTTTGAGGGATGATTGTTTGCATTTCCAGCTAATGTAGGCCTTGATAAGTTCATTTGGCGCCGTTTCTTTAATGCTTTTGCAGTGTTCCAAGAAAATCCTGTGAAATCGACAGACCGTTGAAATTCACGTGAGCAAAGGAATGTAGGCAAATTTGTAGATGTTTGTGGCCGTGGTAGCAGCATGAATTTCAAACACAACGCGGCAGTTCGGTGAGATCTGTGGTTTAGTTCGTTTTCAGCGTTAAATCAGATCTTTGTTCAATAGATTAAAACGAATTGCATTAGATGTATCTGAAAGAGTACTAAAACTATGTAATTCTGCCAAGTTTTATCCGCGTAGAATATTTGGTGTCCGAGATATACGAATTTGAATACCAATTTTATTTACAGTGAAATGCCGGTATATGCCGCCGCCATCTTGGTGCACCACCAACACCCAGATGGTCGCCAAATGATCGTTGTCACATGAAAACGATCTATATCTCTCCCCAGTTGCCAACTACAACACGAACTCGGGATACGCCCATAGGCTACAATCAGTCACCGCGAAAACGTTTCTGTCCAAGCATCAACGCAAATGAATAGCATTATGAAGCTACCGTTGCCATCTTTATCTGTTTTCAATGCTATTGCCTTCATTGTTCACAGATATATGACTTCGCAAAAAGACGTCGAAGATGCCAAGACTGTAACATTAAAAGTCTACAATCGAGAAATGGAGACACCTGATTCATTTACCTTTGTAAGTTTGAGACTTCGTTAACACTATCCCAGTTTAAATGTATCAATTCGCGCGAATTTGAGCACTCTTTTTCATATTGGGGTCTCGTCTCTGCCTTAGTGTAAACGAAATCCCGAATGCTAGAAATTTACGTATAGAAATGTAATAATCGTCTTTGCCATCACTAATGTTAAATGCTTTCTCTTATGTTACAGTCCAAGACGTTCAACGTGACTAACACTGATGATGCCAACACTGTCGTTCGAATGGCACTTGATCAGTTTCAGATCCAGGTAAGTATCTTATCTCGTGCGACAAGTTACATAGCGCAGGGCTTGAAATTGCGTCTGGTACACCAAGGTTGTCTCCTGCGACACATGCTAGCAAAGCGACCTTTTGATATATCGTCTCGACTTTCCTTGGTCTCGTTGTTGTGAGCTTGAAATATAATTTGTTAATCGCCATTGCGATAAAGAAAATGGTTTTGGTTCTGGCGACCAAAACCTTCAAACTGGCTGCTAGTTAGCGACAAAAGTTGTAGCATGCGACATGTGCTAACATATTGACTAGTAGGTTGCACGTTACAACACGATCATCTCCACATTCCATCGTTGGCCATGGCTTAAAAGATTGCGACAAAATGGACATCACTTCGACAAGAGTTGGGTCTTGCCTTCTAGCGACCAAAAATGTCTAAACTACCTAAACTACCAACCGAATACTAAGACTGGGACAATTGAGACTAAAATTGTAGTTTGGCGACAAATTTGTCGCACTGGGTCGCCATCTGGGGACTCGAGAAAAATGTTATTTCAAGAAAGAGTCGCTGGTGGTTGCAAGGCGAGAGCATAAGACTCGATTCAATTCTCATTTCCATTTGTAGGCGGATGACGCCAGTGAGTATCAGCTATGGGTGTTATCCGGGAAGGAGGATGGTGCTTTCCCTCTCATAGGTGCGTAGTTAATAAAACTATCGACCATAGGTCCTAGGGCAGACGTGAAACCAGAGTCGCGAGGAATTAGTGCTTTTGTTCACAAGACGTCTACTTTAGAATTGAAAGTTCTCGCCTCCCTGTGGTTCGACGTTTCGAGACGTTTGCCCTAGGCCCAAGAAACGTGCACAGCATAATATGTTAGATACCTATACTAGCAAATGACTTTCTGATTGGATGGCGTTCCTTTTTGCACGTTGTTAGAGAGTAGTTTTTAGGTCGAAAACCCCGAGTTTGCTTTCGCGTGGCTGCCATCTTGGATTTGTGAAAAATATGACAAATCGGGTTTCTCAACCTAAAACGCTACTCTCCAACGTCTGCTAGCACGCGCACGCTAGCACGCGCCCGGCCACACATAGTAGCTTTTTGTTTTCTCTCAATGCGGCAGGTACGTTTTTGTTGTAAACATATTTCGAAAAGGTTGCTTTAGGAATTGGACTTTGGTCGTTTGTTTGTTTGTGAACTTTATATAGACTCCATTTACAAAAATTGCATTAGCTAAAATCTTAGAGGTTTCCGTGTTACTACTGTCAGCCCTGCACTGAGGATGGTCACACGCGTCCTCGTGGTTCTTTAACGTCCCCTGGTTTAGGTTAATGTAGTGCATGCGAGAGACGAGACCTTCAGTTATACGTCCTTATCCGAGAAGACGTGACTGTCTTACCATTTGCAGATGATGAAGCAAAGCCAGCACCTTCTCCTCAATAGACCTCTTTACCTTGGGCGTTATGTTGTCCCATTTCAGATCACATGGAATTCCCATGAGTATTCTTTCTTTGTTTTTATGATAATTTATGAATATGGAAGCATCCCCAAAAAAGAACGATTATTCAAATGAATGGCACGTGATCTGAAATAGGACAACATTATGCCCAAGGTAAAGAGGTATATTATTTAGAAAATATCCTGATTGTTGGTCCTACCGAAGTTTGAACCCCGACCTCCCTCTCGTCAGACCCGGTGCTCTACGAAATGAGCTAACCGGTCTTTCAGTGACATTGTTTCATGGTCACTCAAGCAAATCATTCTATTGTGCTCCTTGCTTCAACGACCAATTCTTAAAAGCAACGTTTATTGAATTAGGTGGACATAATAGTCGCTCTTCCAAATTCATGTAAGTTCTTTATCTGTTTTCAGGTCATGAATACCCATTCTCGATCAAGATGAATCACATCCGGGAAGGTTCCATATCCGATGAGGATGGTTCAGTGTTTGACTCCGAACAGCAGCTTCCAAGTATGGACCCGCTAGCGCCACAAACGCAGTGTCAGTTCATACTCAAGAGAAGGAGAAAACCGATCAAGATCACTTCTACGCTCGGTAAAGGCCGGTTTACACTGTTACATTTATCGCGGCGATTTTTCTCGCGCGAGTTGCAATTCCAACTCTCTAGTGTAAACGAGATGCAAATCGGGTGCGATTTCTGTGCTCTCTTTTCTTCAAATCGCATCAAGTTGCAAAGAGCTTCGGACATGTTGAAACCTCCGCAACATCACGCGACAAAAATTGCGGTCGGTCGCGCCGAGTTGCACTTAGTTTACATTAGTGATTTTGAGTTGACGCGTATGTGCGAGAAAAATCGTATGGATGGTACAACAACTAATTGCAAATCAAATGGAGGGTAGCTACAGTAGATTTCATATTACCTTAGAATGCAATTCAGACGGAAATGTTTATAATTTGCTTGTCTGTTTGTTTTGCGAGTGGACGAGTAAGGTACAATGGAAATCTTTGTCTAACTAACTACACTTAGGTAGCCCAGCTTTTTCACAGGGTCTAATATCAAATAGGAGTATAATAACTCACATTGAAGGATTATTAATCTTAACTGCCACAAAGACAGTTGTTGTGTACATACGTGAACAGTGGTAGAGCGAGACTCGATTTCGGATCCGGGGGAATTCAGGGCGCTATCTTCAAGTCTTCAGGGAATACTCAGCCTATATTTAGTTCTTGTAATACAACTTAGTCGCTCTTGCTACATTTCGTTGTTTCTCAATCAACCAATCAGCGTCAACGAAATGGAAAAGGCGGTGGTTTTCATATGTGATCACTTTGCATCGACCTGCTAGCGAATTGTCACTTTTATATTTTGAATATGCATATATGAAATCCGCTCTAGGATTGAATATAGTTTTATAAATGTACAACTAGCTATCCTTATTCCCGTAATCGTTTTGATTTCTTATATTGGCAAACGCAGCAAAATTATTTTTTGTCATAATACTTCAAATTGTTTTTCATAGGAGTGATGTCAAAGTCCACTAGCTGTATTACTGTATGTTAAATCTGTGTAACACTCTATTTGATACTAACCACTAATCACGTGTTTTGCACGTGCTTCAGTCGTGACTCAGATGAACGCAAGGAACAGGCGGTCTCCTCAAAAACAGTCCCACAGTCAAATAATCTTAGGTAAACACTCTTCTGATGTTTAGTTTGTATGTATCTGATAATTTAGACCTCTTTTAACCTGCTTGTTCTCTGTATGGAGCCTTCTTTTCCATACTGTGTCTAGATAGTGCACCCTTGTTTTGTACTAAAAGTAGATCTAATTTTACAAAAGTTGTCCAATTGTGCAGTATTCTTTAAATATAATTCTCTATAGTAATCCTGTATCTTGTTAAATGTTGTACTTTGCTTTTCAAAGATAAGTTTTTCAAAAAGAAATTAAAGATTTGACTGGCCAAGTATTAAACTGGCCTCAACTTTTCAGACGACCTTCGTCGTCCTTCAGGAAATGTATATTTGTGGGCAGGAACTTCACCTTTTTGAAGATCAGTTTTCCATGTCATCTGTCCTAGGATGCTTCATAAAGAATTCCCAACCCTATGGAAACATACACCTACTTTAGAAGAGGTTGCATTGTTGTTCGCAGGCTCCCGGTGAACGGTTTTTTTCCTACAAAATAAAAAAACAAATTCGCCTAATTAAAAAAAAGGCGAATTTCTCAGGAAAAAAAAACATTCAAAAGGAAGAGCAGGTTTCATTCCAGAAGGTGTGAAAACGTTCCTCCGGATCTTTGGATATACAAATATTTCAGAAATGGCTGCACCGTCACAACGTTTTGCCGTAACCCGCTATGCGTCATGGAGGAATCCAAGAAGAACGAGATTCTCGTGTTAATCCAGCACAATATTTCTTGCAAGCGATGTATTGTAGAATTATTTAGCGTAAGTAGCGTGATAAGTATGGCTATTTATCCTAAGAACCAGTGTCCCCGATTCTGTTTTGGTATCATTACGCAACGCGGGCTACAACGAGTCAGTTGTGACGGTACAACCTTTTCTGAAATAGGTAACACCTATTTCAATTAACGTTGCTCTGCAAAACCATGAACCATGCATCATAATGAAGACGCTATTTCTCGTATTTTCCTCGATTTTGGCAAACCAAACTAAACTAAAAACACCCAATGGCACTTTGTTTACTACTTTGAGACACAAAATGGCAAGAATTAGCATTACGACTTATGAAGCATGGTTCATGGTTTTACGTTTTGCAGAGCAACGTTAATTGAAACAGGTGTATACAGCAGCATGTTTAATGTAGGAGGGATGGTTGACAAGCGTATTTTTTGCCGATCTCAGAGGTGCAGGCGCCAAGCAAGAAGTGGAAAAACCCGATCAAGAAATCTCCTATCATCAACTGGGCCATGCACAAGAAAACTTCGGGATCGAAACCAACTGGAAATGATGTCCAGCCCGTCGCGCCCGGAAAGTGAGTACTGAAAACCCATACCCATTTGTTTAATTCTCAGACGCTAACGTAGAGTCCACAACGACGTCCCTGGGCTTGAATTTGCTTGAATTTGCTATAGGTAACCCTATACTCGTCATTTTAGCGATGGATCAACCAATGCATATGGCGCATGCGCATACGTTAGATGGAAACTAATATCAGGAAAATTTGACTGCAATCTTATCATGTCTAAAAATCGACTCGCACCCTTGAGAAAAATGTCAATCGATCGTATCGAACTCTGTGGAGCAGTACTGACAAGAAGACTGAAAACTTTGATTACAAATCAATGCAGATATGACTTCGAAAAACATTACTACATAGTTGACTCCCAAATCGTCCAAGCCATGATCCAGAAACAGACCTATGGATTCAATACGTTCGCAGCAGTTCGCGTTGGCGAGATACAAGAACATACTGATCCCAAAGATTGGTACTGGACTGACAGCGAGAATAACATTGCTGATTGGATATACTATACTATCTGGCAAAAGGGACCGGAATTTCTAAAGTTACCCGAATCTGAATGGCCAATTACACGCACGTATGCACAACAACATGTAAATGTAATTACACATCAAGATACAGTTATCGATGATACACTAGCAAAGCGAATAAACATTGAAAAATACTCCAATTACAACAAGTTGATTAGAACAACAGCCCGAATCCTGGCAATGTACCAGAAAACACTTAAGCTAACATTTAAGAATGCTACGAAACTTCTTACACCAGACGACATCACAAAGGCAGAGACATTCTGGATACTCGAAGCACAAAAGTCAATACGAGCTGAGATCGAAACAGGGAAGTATAAACGTCTATGTCCACGACAACGTGATGATGCAATATACGTCGTAGGTGGTCGCGGGGAAAGATGGATTGAAATGAGCTACAATAAAGCCGAAGTAATTTTACTGCCATATCAACACCGACTCTCGCGCCTCTACGCCGAACACATACACAGGAGAGGTCACCTGGGAGTCCTAGCTACAGCAAGCAAGGTGAGATCAAGATTTTGGATCACGAAACTACTGAAACTGACTAAATCTATCAAGTACAAGTGTACCATCTGCAGAAAACTGGAAAGAAGCCAGACGAACAAATCATGGGAAAACTCCCAATAGAAAGAC
The DNA here is from genome assembly GCA_033964015.1 of Scolanthus callimorphus. Lineage (NCBI taxonomy): Eukaryota > Metazoa > Cnidaria > Anthozoa > Actiniaria > Edwardsiidae > Scolanthus > Scolanthus callimorphus. The sequence continues at coordinate 10,174,904 of CM066922.1, forward strand.
TAAAACCCGCGCCAGCATGGAACTGCACAGCAATTGATTATTTCGGACCATTTAAGATAAGAGACGAAGTCAAGAAGAGAACATACGGAAAAGGATACGGCGTATTGTTCAACTGCTCGGGAACAAGAGCTGTCCATATTGACATTGCACCCGATTACAGCACCGACAAATTTTTAATGGTATTGAGAAGATTTGTATCGATAAGAGGATACCCCACCAAATTATACTCAGAAAATGGAAGTCAACTTGTCGCAGCCAATGAGGAACTAAAGAAAGCAGTCAAAGAATTAGACCAGAAACAATTGAAAGAATTTGGAGTAATGGAAGGATTCGAATGGATATTCTCATCAGCCGACGCCCCTTGGCAAAATGGCATATCTGAAGCACTCGTAAAATCGGTAAAGAAAGCATAACAATAGCTATCGGCGAAAGTATCCTAACCTTCTCAGAATTACAAACTATTTGTTATGAAGCAGCAAACTTAGTCAACGAAAGACCGATAGGACGACATCCTACATCACCGGATGATACCTATTTATGTCCTAACGACCTCCTCCTTGGAAGAGCTACTTCAAGAGTACCGAGTGGACCCTTCAAACATCCTTCCAATCTAAAACAACGATTTGAGCTTGTGCAGCAGATAACAAACTCCTTCTGGCGAAGATGGACTCGTGACTATTTTCCCAGCCTGCTAGTACAACAGAAGTGGCACACGGCCAGTCGAAACCTTGAAAAAGATGATATAGTGCTGATACAAGATGTAAACACCAAAAGAGGGCAGTGGAAACTTGGTAAAATATCTAAAGTATTTACCGGAGATGACGGAATGTGCGCAAAGTAAATGTCCAATACAAGAATACAAAACCTGGTGAACACGTCACAAAGTACGACGGCAGAGGCTACGTAACTATCGAACGGCCAACTAACAAACTTGTGGTCATTCTACCAGCATCAGAATACATCACTACTAATACTGCAAACTAAAGAACTTTGAAACTTTAAACTATGAAACTTTGATTCATTCAAATCTTGAAATTACCCTTTTTGAAACGAATTTTCTATAATTCCCGGCGGGGGAGTGTATCGTCTAATCAATGATATTCGATGTTGCGTGACAGTATCCGTGACAAATCTATTCATAATGACGTAAATAATGGATGTAATCAGAACAACATAACTTTTCCTAGCTGCCGCATCAACTTACAGACACCAACGGGTAAATATCTTATTTCATTTGCATTTGACTTATATTTGATGTAACTTACAGTAACCTAAACATTAATACTGTATATATTACACAGATTTCGAACATTCCGTTAATAAACATATTATGGTATTTGAAACCTTGGTGATTCACGGTGGCTAAGGAAACAGCGACTAAACCCGAGTTGCGAGCAGGCTACATGACATTTACAGTGTTTGCATCAATGGCGACTGAAAGTAATCGTTTGGTGACAAGTGTATTACATGAAGATGCCAGCTTGTTGCGTTATAGAAAAGCCCTGCTCCGGCGCCTCCTCTTGTTCCTCCTCCTTCTGTTACTGCTATAACTCCTTAACCTCCTCCTTCCCCTGCTCCTCTTCCAGTTCCTCCTCCTTCTCCTGTTCCTCCCCCTCCTTCTTCTCCTTCTCCTCCCGCTGCTGGTACTGCTGCTGTTCCTCCTCCTCCAGTTGCTCCTGTTCCTGATGCCGCTCCTCTTCCTTCTCCTACTCCTCCTGCTCCACCCCCTACTTCCTGTTCCTCCACTACTACTGTGCTCCTACTCCTCCTGCTCCACCCCTACTTCCTGTTCCTCCACTACTACTGTGCTCCTCCTCCTCCTCCTTCTCCACTTCCTCCCCCTCCTCCTTCTTCTCCTGCTCCTCCCGCTGCTGGTACTGCTGCTGTTCCTCCTCCTCCAGTTGTTCCTGATGCCGCTCCTCTTCCTTCTCCTACTCCTCCTGCTCCACCCCCTACTTCCTGTTCCTCCACTACAACTGTGCTCCTACTCCTCCTGCTCCACCCCTACCTCCAGTTCCTCACTACTACTGTGCTCCTACTCCTCCTCCTTCTCCTGTTCCCCCTCCTCCTTCTTCTCCTGCTCCTCCCGCTGCTGGTACTGCTGCTGTTCCTCCTCCTCCAGTTGCTCCTGTTCCTGATGCCGCTCCTCTTCCTTCTCCTACTCCTCCTGCTCCACCCCCGCCTCCTGTTTCTCCACTACTACTGTGCTCCTGCTGCCACTACTGCTCTGCTTTGCTATGCCAATATTGAAGTTACTGATTTATCTCATAGCAACAATGTTAGCAACCTCATCAAACGTAGCTTTCAGTCCGCACATGAGCAGGGCGAGAATTTATTCGCAGTGGATGCTGATCTTCAGATTAATCTCTGTCAAATGTCCCTAAAGGACTCAGATCGACAGGAACGAGATTGAAAATTAGTTATTGAGCATCTTTTTATTGTTATCGCTAAATGTTCTCATTTTATCTTCCGTTCAAGGTTGTTCGGTCTACCTCTACAAGAGCTATGTACAGAAGACGAGCCGGTTCCTAAACCCGTGGAAGATATCATGCGCCACATGTTTCGTTACGGTCCTGGCGTCACGGGAATCTTTCGAAAATCCGCCAACGCCAGGAGAGCTAAGGAAGTGAAGCAGGAATTAGATTCAGGTAATAACTTGATTGGATCTCTTTAGCTCTTACTAACTGTAGTTAGGGACACGCTCAATAAAGAAGCAAACTGAAACAAACTTGGTTAAACTGTAACTGACCAGAAGAACAAGTCATTGTGTGTATTGTCCGTCCGTTCGTTCTTCCATCACTGAATGCGTTGCTGTTTTCTTTTACTTTAATTGATTTATCATTTTAGTGCTGGCAGTGTTTGTTTCATGATTGTCGGTCTTGTTGAAATGGCTGTTCAGTATACTACATGTTGATCCTTGTTATTGTCTTTCAGTTTGTCTACTGTTGGTAGACTTCTATAGTTGATTTAGCTACGCCGTTGTAGCCTTCATTACTCCTTCGTGTGATCGCTTATAGTGATCTATGACTAATTTTCTAGGCAAGGAAGTCTTATTCGAAGAAGTCTCTGTAATTGTCACCGCCTCTATTCTAAAGGTGAGCAACCACTATCTATGCAGTAACGTTTGGATTTGAAATGCGTTTTCTACTAAACGCAAGCCTGCTGAAGTGATACAGCTTCTCGTAAGATTTTGTGTGATTGGATAGGCAGAACAAAGCATCCTATTGTTTCCTCGTTCTATTGTATGACCCTCTATTGTTTTGCACTGAGTGTATCAATCCAATGGGCTTAGATCTTACGAGAGCTGTATCATGACTGAAACGCAAGTTGTACTTGCTTCATTCCCTGATTAGCTTGTTCTTGAATGGGTTTCGTTTCTGATTGGCTAGTGTTACTTTGCGTTTAGATCTCAATACTCGTTTGAAATCCGCTCTATCCCCTTCGTATGGTAACTAACCTGTTCATTGGGTCATATGATTTCTTTTTAACTTTTCGAATTAATTATATATGTTTTTCATAAGGAATTTCTCCGGCGCTTCCCGATTGCGTGATTGATAGCGAGTTCTACGAGGACTTGGTAGCGACTAACAATACTGAGAATGTCGCAGAACGAGCACGGCAGATCAAGACGTGAGTATGCTTCATTTTCCTTCCTTGTTTCCTTATAGACCTTTTTCCAAAATGGCCGCCGCAAATTCACATGTCTTAAAATTAAACTTACTGAAAATCAAATACTGTCACTAGAAAGAGTATAGTCACATTAGTAATCCTTTAAAGTTTTGTTATGCCAAATGCCATGTCGGCTGAGAAATTAGAGTCTGAAAATTGAAAATTTTACAGAGATTTGTATGACTGGGGGTATGACAAACGTCTGTAAATTTCAAATTTTCAACGTTCGTTTTCTCGGAAGATATTGAATATATTGGAGTGAAATTTTGTAGTTTTACTAAAGTGATGATGGGTCATCTAGTGCTGGTGTTCATTTTTAACAAAAATCGATTTGAATTTTCGGCGGCCATTTTGGAAAAAGGTCTATTCTCTCCGTTGTATTGGTTTTAAAAACGTTAAGCCACTATTTCGTCCAAGAGGCGAATATAATATTTAGTTACCTATAGTAGAACTCTGGCAGCTTGTACCTCCAATGGTGTCGAAGTCACAACTCAAAACGTTGCCCCCTTTGTCCTAGGGCTATTGCCTATAGTAGAATTCCGGTAGCTTGTATCTCCAATGGGTTTGAAGTCATTACTCAAAACATTACCCCTTTGTCATAGGACTGGGGCGACTTAAAGGGGCCTGGCGTTTATACGACGTTTCTGAGGAATTCAGAAACATTTTTTGTTGCTTCGACTTTGTAACCTGGCGTGGCTAAACGGGAGAGCGTCGTGGGAACATGTGCGCCGTAAAACGTTGCTGCAACATTGTTGCCTCGTTTACCCATCGTCTAAGGTTTACCTTTCTGAACCGGAACCGGACGGAACCTTTCTGAACCCAGTATGAATCCACATTGTTTGGACTTATCTCTGTTTCAGAATCCTCGAGAACTTGAGCTTGTTCAGCTTGGAGATTCTAAAGCGTTTTATGTGCGTGCTGTATCACATCGCGGAGAACTCCGACTACAACAACATGACGGCGTATAATCTCGCGGTTTGCGTGGCGCCGAGCATGTTATGGGCCCCTAAAGGATCGAGTATCGCGGCCACGGAACAATCAAGCGCGGTACCTCCGCTTGTGCAGTTTATGATTGAACACTTTGTTGATATATTCGGCGAGGATGTGGTTACGATATTAGGGGAGCGGAGTGAGATTGTTATGAATCACGAATCGGTGGATGAGAATGGTCTTGATGTGAGAACGTTCCATAGTCAGTCTTCAACAGATGAAGGTTTAGAATCGCCAGAACCGCTCAGCCCGAAAGCGGAGAGGTCTTCCCTCCATTTAAGTGACTCTAATTTGTATGACGGCGAAGGGAAAAGAGAAAGGACTCATTTGACTGCCTGTGTCCCTGACAGGAATAGCGTCAGTAGTCCGAATTCGCCGACATCATCGCCAAAGCTGCGGAGACACGACATCGAGATATCGAATCAACTACGGGCGGCGTTTTACGAACCAAAAGACGCGCAGCTTGCTTCTCGAAGGAGTTCGGAACCGCTCGGGATAACTCCGGATTCGTTAAAAATGCGAATCAAAGGGAATCGGAAATCCGCGAAATCGCGGCGACAGCTGACGAGCACGACAACAAGCGCGGAGCTCATTGAGCACAAGCAATCGAAAACTACTCCAAGTGGACGAAAACTAGAAACTGCGATTTTACGGCGTGCACATTCACCGCAGACTGTACATGCGGTGCCCGTTAACGATAATGTTACAGCATATCCCCGCCTTAATCCTACCCTACGTATTTAGCGTCTGTTAATAGAGCACCGGAAGTGAAACATGCCGCCGTGAAGACCCAGGGAAGTACCAGTAATGAACCGGAAGTCATACCTCCCCATTCACCCGCACTAAGATGCCCTTCACCATCACCTGATCAAGTGTTCCAAGCCGTAGATCGAAGGCGACAACCCGCCGCACCGTCATATCATCAACACATGCTGCGAAAAGTCGGCAACAAGCAGCAGTTTTCCAAGGGGAGGTGACGCGAGTGCCCCTGCAAAGGATGCCGGGGAGGAGCACGAAGAAGCAGGGCCCTGGCAACAGAGGCGATCGGCGAGCATTCCCGAGACGAGTGCATTCCGACGACCCGATCAGCTAGATCTCACTCAGAGCGAACCAACTACTCCAGTATTAAAATCCGCCTCCCCCTCTCCGCTTAACAGCTCTGAACCAAATTGGACAGAGCCACGGGACGATACTAGTACGAGCTCAGGGGGGTCAACTTCACGGCGGCTAGAGCACTCCCCCTTCGGATTAAATTTACACCACAGGAGGACCACAAGCGAGGGAACGAAAAACTTGCAGCGTAGTGCGGGAACTGGGTCTCAGCTGCGGTCTGCGTTAACAAGTAGACAGTGTATGTATAATGGGGGAGGGACAAATCATTTCCCAACCTCGGGGTTTTTCCCTCAAGAGGCAACCCGGGCTAAATCCCCTGGGGATGTGAGGGCGAAACTCAAAATGTCGGACACTCTTCCGAGACTAACCCTACTCGGAATATCACGAGTGAGCTACGAAGGGGAAGTCAAACATCGTCTTCGTCTTCGGTATCGAGTATGGATGACCGATCAAGCGTCGGGGTGGACTCGGTATCCGAGAGCAAAACGGATGTGACGCAGATACGGGACTTGAAGGAGCTTCTTAGTGAACAAGCGCAAGCAAATGGACTTAAGATCAGCGCGGAAACAGCTGAAGAGATCGCGAAAGTGAAGGAGATTTGGTCCCCGCGAGATTCTGGTTCACATGACTATACTTCACCATCTCATGATGATATCGAGAAAATGATGTTTACGGAAGAATCATATGTCTAAACAAAAACATATGATTTATATGTTTCTGGTCTAAATTAATTAACATGACTATGACTATACTTTACCATCTCATGATGATATCGAGAAAATGATGTTTACGGAGGAATCATATGTCTGAACAGAAACATATGATTTATATGTTTCTGGTATAAATTAGCTAAAGTGAATGAGATTTGGTCCCCGCGAGATTCTGGCTCACATGACTATACTTCACCATCTCATGATGATATCGAGAAAATGATGTTTAAGGAAGAATCATATGTCTAAACAAAAACATATGATTTATATGATTCTGGTCTAAATTAATTAACATGACTATGACTATGACTATGACTATACTTCACCATCTCATGATGATATGGAGAAAATGATGTTTACGGAGGAATCATATGTCTAAACAAAAACATGTGATTTATATGTTTCTGGTCTAAATTAACTAACGACAATATATTAAAGGATTTTACACGTTGGCGCGATGATATGAGTTATATTTTCGAGTGGCAAACAATATTGCGGCCTAATGTCCCACTGGGTGCGAAGAGGATAAGTAAGTAAGAACAATATTTTACGAACGAGCGCAGTGAGTGAAATATTGTTTTTAACCCGAGAAAATAAAATTCATATCTTAAGCCACCGTGTAATTTTGTTTTTATTATATAGACATGCTAAAAAATGATCGGAAATTAATCTCCAAATGTCACTAGTGGAGATATGGAAAATACGCCACTCAGGTCCCGGATGTAGTTTCGTATGTGTACGGATGATCCTGCTAGACGGCTCTCCAGTGGGGTTTTTCGGATATTTGATTTTTTGGTGCGCGGGATTCCTTTCCACCAGCGATACAGGAATCCCGCGCCGCAAAAAAAAATAGATATCCGAAAAAAAAGACACTGAAGAGCCCGCTAGCAGGATAGTTTCCCAGTAAAACACTCATGTCTATAAACTAACTAGATAATGATTATTGCGGCGTCTCGTATGGGAATTGGAACCCAGTTGTTCAACGTTTGATTGGCATTGGTTGACTTCGCTAGGAGATTATTTCCTTTTCTTTCACACCGATACACTTGCTAACAAATAAAGCGCAATGAGTGCTAGTTGAACGTTGAACAACTGGTCCTGGATTTAACTAAACGTGTAAACTGTAAAGAAATGTGAGTTAAGTAGGGTAGAGTTCGATGTACAGGTAAATATATGGAAATATAAGAAAACTAGTGAACGATAAATAGAGAAAACGTGTACCGGGTACAAATAATCAAGCCGTTACTTTAACTGGTACCTTCTCAAATGAATGCGATAAATTACTAGTTTTTATCGGGCGTCATCTTGGATTTTGAGAAGCGCAGTCCCGCGGAGAGCTCCGCCCCTCCAAGTTGGCGCGCGATTATCGAACGGACCGGGTTTCCCGCGATAAAAAAAAAAAACAATCAAGCAACCGCTTTCAAGCAGGCTACATACTGCGATTTTCATAATTCTGCGAACTCTACACCAACCAACAAACCACGATTTAGCTTCCGTCAATCAAGCGAGTGAACAACTCTGGGTGATTTCACGGAGGCTTTGATAGAGCGGTTTTCACATGACTGTCGTGAAACCAATCGTAAAGTAATTACACCAATTCTGAACAAAACCTATAGGAGTAATTACAAAGTAATTGCGAATTACTCACGACAGTGAAATCCGCTCTATATCTTGCTAAGTGATAGGGGCTTGGAAGGCTTCAAAACACAATTTTTCACTATAAAATGCAAACCAGACTCAGAAAACATGCGTGGACTTGACTTGACATGTTTGATTGACGGAAGCCAAATCGCAGTTTTGCGTAAAGTGGGATCGAGTTTGAAGAATTATGAATGTCCCAGTAACTATCACAGAAGTGTATTTTTTATCATGGAGTAATTTATTTGTGAAGGTACCTGTTTAATACACTTCACTTTCTGCTTTCTAAAACTGCACGTTTTCTCCTTTTATCTGCCATAGAAGTTCTCTCGACTCAGATATTTAGTAAAGGCCATTGGCGGGCACTCTTATTCTATGAACAGCAAATAACAAGCTGTTTTCCTTGTACAAAACTGTGTATACGAGAAATTATCTAAGAATTTAAGACTGTTATCAAAATTAAAGGAATTATTTTGGTTAGAATTTCCTTACCAAGCTGTATAATATTCAATCTTTTGAACAAAAAGGCTAGTTTCTTCTTACGGAGAATGGAATTTATTCACTTAGATAAAATAGTTTTCAGTTAGAGAAGATGAGAGCATTAAAAATATTCCAGAGAAGCCTCCACAGTAAGTACCAGTTTCTTTTCCTTTTTAAAAAACTAAAATATCTAGTTATTTTTCATGGTTCATTGTCTTCGCGTATTGCGGCGTCCTTTTCCTGTTATGACAACTTGCTATGTTATAGTAGCATGATGCAGCATAGTTCTTCGACTTTGATCAACCTGTAGATTCTCCTTGATAATAGTAGTAAATGCCTTTGTTCGCTATAGGAGAATTTCCATTTGATCAGTAAACTGGTATTTGTGGATATTAATCAACGAACATAACCTATTCTGTAGTTAGAAAGGGCGCGGGAATTTCTATTATAACTGAAGCTGCGAAATCGGCTTTGGTATTTTTGTAAACGTACTATAAAATGACAAGTAAATTGTGATTTCAAATATGATTTAATGCATTTTGTAATGTCCACACTTCTATCACATTTCCCGGTTTCGTAGACGGTGTAGTCCAGAATTTTCAAAAAACATTCTATGATTCACGATAGGGAGATTTAGAAACAGGACGTGGGCGTGTGCGCTCACGAATGCTGCTTGCAGAAGCTACGGGCCAATAAAATTCAAGATTTGTCAACGCGAGCGCAACCTCACGACCACATCTTTACATCACCTGTTTCTTAAACTCCCTAATGTCCCGTTCACACTGCGCGATTCGAGGTGCGATTACTGTGGCGATCGGCGACGTCATATTGCGCCGTATGAACGGCCCACTTGGCTCTTCGATGTTTATCAGTTTGCTGGCGATCTGAAGAACATCGCACCCGAACTGCAGTGGAATTTGAACATGTTCAAAACCCCTGCGATGATTCGCATGTGAAATCGCCATCAGATCGCCGGCGGTTCCCACCGCGTCCGGCGATGTGGCGTCGACATGAGATCGCCGCAGAAATCGCATCTCAAATTATAGCTAAAATATCGTACCGTGTGAACGGGCCATGAGGATTCCGTGTTAAATAATTGATGCCAGCCTCCTCCGCATGCATCTCTCTCGAAGGAAGAGAGAGAGAGAAGAGAAAGGATTCGGTCGGTCGGGCTTCCTGTGTTACGTCCAAAACACAGGAAGCCCAACCCCTTTCATTTCCTTGGAAAAGCCCAAGCCACAGAGTTGCCAGTGGAGGAGGCTAAATTGATGCCAACATCGCAACTGGTGGCTCTGCAGATGCGCTTTTAATGGTCGCACATGTTTCTCGTACTCGTCACGCTCATCAAGTAAGAAGTGCAGGTCTTGAAGAAGGCCGCATTCCAGTTCCATTTTAGCCTGAATTTCAGCCGTCTTTTCTTCCTACACTCCGGACGTTGCGGGAGAAAAAACGACTGAACGCCGACTTCCAAAAACGTGCCCAGGAGTTGCGTGATTCTCAAGATTTTGAGAATGGATGGTGATTGGTCAGTTTTTTAATGAGCTATATTTATACATAATTTTCAGCGACAAGAGAACTGCACTCAAAGGCAGAGACATGACAGCCCACAGAACGGCTAAATTTATCCAGAAAAATATACCTCAGCCCGGTAAGAATATTATGTGTCTGTTACGAAAGGCCAAGCGATCTTAGGGAACCACATAACAAGCGGCAGAATATCATTTTCTCCACGATATTGCAGGCCGAAAACTCTTCGTTGAGATCGGTAAACGTGCATGTCGATACTTTCACTCCTACTTCCAAACACACTAAAATTTCATTCTAGTTGTCTTAAAATTGTTTTTCAACTGACAATCAATAACAAGCGAATCTGGAGCCTGTAATGTTATAGCGATTTCTTCCTCGAAATCAGAGTCGGCGTGATGCATTTTGGCAAGAAAACATTTTAGTCATGCCAATCCGGGAAAACCCCGCGCCGTCAGATAAATATAGCCAGCCTCTGTTCCTACTTAGCAGCTCTCGGTGCTTCAAAATGATGAAGTAATTATCTAAAAAGGTTGGGATGGTGTTTTGGAAATCATTGTTAAGGAAGTTTTGTGTCTGGGGAGTCGGATACAAGGGAATACAAGCATAATGAATTGTCGAATTGTGAAATTGTTAGTTCGCGATGAGTTCACGAGCCTCGAGTAAATCCAATTTTCTGTATGCTATGTGTTTATAAGATCGCTTGGCCTTTCATATCAGGCACATAATATTCTCGCCGGGCTGAGGTATATTTTTCTGGATAAATTTTAGCCGTTCTGTGGGCTGCCATGTCTCTGCCTTTGAGTGCAGTTCTCTTGTCGCTGAAAATTATGCATAAATATAGCTCATTAAAAAGACTGACCAATCACCATCTATTCTCAAGATCTTGAGAATCACGCAACTCCTGGGCACGTTTTTGGAAGTCGGCGTTCAGTCGTTTTTTCTCCCGCAACGTCCGGAGTGTAGGAAGAAAAGACGGCTGAAATTCAGGCTAGTTCCATTTATTCAATAAATAATTTATTCAAATGTCTTAAACCTGCAAGTTCCTGGGTTTTAGGGCGTGGCCCTACATGTGGATTTGACCACAGTAACATTGTCGACATCGGTTTTTGCAGAAATTATTTTGTTACTGAAATCATGCTGTGATTTATTCCACCCTTGACACTGGAAGTATACAACGAGGAGGAGTTGCTTGATCATGAATTGTAAAACATGCGATACACTATTAGGCGTGATCAAATGGTGATGAGAGCTTATGAGGTGATGAGAGTTTTCCCTTTTGATCACGAACTCTCATCCACTCTCATGCACTTTGAACACTTTGAGTTGTTGACCGCCTTTGATCGCGCGGATGAGAGTTTTTCAGTCAGCAGCTGCCGCCAAAAGAACTGCAGGTTCATTTGGTTCCTGAACTGCAGGCTTTCCTCCGCGGACAGGAACTGGGTGCTAGTGCTGCTCACGCTGAGTCTCATCAACTCTCATCACCGTTTGATCGCTTCTCGTGAGAGTAGATGAGAGTGGATGATAGTTGGAACTCTCATCAACTCTCATCACCGTTTCATCCCTGCTTTAAGCCGGGGAAATACGAGACACAAAATACCTCAACTTGTCGCGCAACATTGTTGCGTTGCAAGTTGATGATCGATGTTGCGCGTTTTTCATCTCGCGCCACAACTTGTCGCGCAACAAAAACATTTGTTGCAGGTTGTGAAAACTTGTTGCGCGAAGTAGAACACGGGTCTACTTTGAGACACAAATTCTGGCTTTGTTGCTCGTTTTTCATCAAACACACAACTTGTCGCGCAACATTTTGCCTACGATTCAAGTTGGTTGGTCAATAGAAAGGAAGTGCTAAGGGGCCAAATTCGCCTTGGTCTCGCATGTGTGATCATCAAAACAAAATGTTGCGCGACCAAGTTGTGAATTGATGAAAAACGAGCAACAAACATTAGACTTGCAACGCAGCAATGTTGCGCGACAAGTTGAGGGATTTTGTGCCTCGTATTTCCCCGGCTTTAAAATACCGAATTTTACTCTTGATCTTCAAAAGTCTAATACCGCTTTAAAAATAATTAATTCCACTTCGATAAAACTAGAAGTACATTACTTAGGGCGTGGGTTTACATGCGAATTAGACCAAAGCACTATGGTCCATTGTAACACGAATCCCATGCCTGTATCCTGGAGCAAAGCTTTCTGTTACTGATTTTTTTTGTGATCTTTGTTCACTATCAAGGTGGTGTCTGTTAGTGTGGAATCGTAGAGTATTCAATACTCAGTGTCACTTAAAAAAAAATTCATGTCTGAACGTTAAAGGCGGCAACGCTAGTTTAAAGGATAATTAATTCTACTGTCATAAAACTGGAAGTATATGTTATCGAGTGTGGGTTTACATCCAGAATTGCTCAGCATGCGAAGCTCTACCATCCTGCCAAGTTCCATGCTTTTTCCATCAATGAACAATTCTTCACTAAATTCCTGCACTAGCAGGCAATTTGCCAGCCTGCCTTCAAGCACGTGACGTCACGCGTGCAATAATTTTCAACTTATCCAATCGATGGAATAAGGCCTAAACGCCGCGCCAGAGTCGCGCCGTTCCAATACAAAACAATAGAAAATTCTTGATTTTAAAGTATAATGAAGCGGCATCCTTTGAAAAAGAAAGGTTCGACAGAAGAAGAGCGGCTGAAGTTCGGCGTTTGCCGAAGCTCGCCTTTAAAAACATGAAGAATTCGCCGATGGCGCTCAACCAATCAGAAGCGGCACAATATGTTGAATAACAACGTTATCTCATTAAGAGTAATGTAGAAAATTCAGTGCTTCGTCAGGTTTGGTCTTCGCAGTGTCAGTGACATCTCACAGTCTTGAATTGGTGCCTTGAAAACGTAAAAATGCCTTTTGTTTATTTGTATGATTATAGAAAGGGCTTGCCGTGACCTTGAACACTGGAATCGAGTTATAATTTATAACACATCAAAACAATGCAATTTCAAATTCCTGTCTCCAAGTGATTTGTCTGAAACTTCAAATAACTTTGCCGATTTTCGCATGCATTATAGAGCACCCCCGAGGACCTACATAGCTTATCGTGCCCGTGTTGTAGGTGCCCTGAGAAATATTGCATAATTTGTCACGCGCGCGCTTATGTTAATCATGGAAGTGTGTGTTAATAGTGTATCGAATTTTAATCAGGTTTGATGTTCAGTTGTTGACGACCTTGAATTAAAATGGACCAGGACAGCAGACGAGACGAAAAACTCTCGAAATGGGACGACCAAAACTTCAAACTTCGTGACCTGCTCACAAAGTTTCAAGCAAAGTTGCTGGGAATAAAACATTCTTTTTTGCCGAGAACTGCAAAGGAAGCAGAGGAGAGACTTCGGCAGACTTCGGTAAGTTCATGTAAATGTTCAATACAAAAATGCCATAGTTTCGGTGTCACACTACTAACTGCGTATAAACCTTTGTCAAACTTTATGCAGGGTTTCTTAGACATCTCGTGTTTGCATTCCAATACAAATGTATTTTCCTGAAAAATATGAGTTGAATTGAATAGGCAAATTCATATTCAATGCTACAAATTGAATAGGTTTGTACAATTGAATGCAATGAATATTTGCAATAACTTGATAAATAAATAAAAACTCTTAAACCTACGAAACTTTGTGATTTGGATTTTACAGACGTCAAGCTCTTATATTTTTTATATCATTTGAATGGAAAATATTGATCTTCTTAGATTAAATTGAACAATTTGATGCAAATTTGTAATAGTTTGCATAAAAGCTTTAATTTAAAAAGCTAGAAAAGACTAGCTCATCGCGCGCAATGCTTGTAAATGTTGTTCATTTTGAAACAATAAAATTCCAGATTTTACTGTAAACATTGACGGAATGCAGATTATTTACAAAAATGTCATCGGTCCATTTATTCGAAAACAAAAACACTCAAATAATCAAAATGCAGATAAAGTTAGATTTGAAAGTTGCATCAATATCAGAATTTGAAAAAAAAACTGAAACTGAATTTACTTTTTGTTTTGTGTTGTGGAGTTAACATATCTCAGCATTTGTTATAGAGTGTACAGTTACTAAGGTTATTTTGGATATTTATTATTTCTTGCATACCTTGGCCAACTTTGTTAATTAAAACTGCATACCGATACTAGCATTTTTAAAATTAGAAAACTTGCGTTCATCGTATTCCTCCAAAATTAATTTATATGTACTGAAAACCCCGTCGCAAATTTATGTGCCAAATAATATACGATGCTTTAGCGTTAAAACGGCGAAATATCCGTCGAAATACTTTCTTTTTCACGCAAGAGTTAAGACTTTAGATTGCTGAAAATAGCTGAGATATGTGTAAACACAACAGAAAACCCGTAGGGGGCTTGCGTCGGCATTTTATATATAGCTATACGTGAATTAATTCACTCTCGTACACGGCATATCAAGAGAGAGCTCTTTGTTTTACTAATTCGCTTGGGTTGCCTGTGGTTTTTCAAATCTCATCAAAAACAAAATGGCGACCAAGAGAATGATGTTTCTCGAACATCTGCCAATTTTGGTGAAGTTTTCAGGACGAGAACGAGATTTGGGCCGCGCAAAATAATGAAGAGAGGAGCGAGGCTCCATTTTAGCGCGGCCAAGAACTCGCTCGTGTCGAACTTCTCGCCGTTTTTCCCTGCATGTTTCTCTGGGTTTTTCCCCTGAACACAAACGGGCCTTCATCCCCTGTATATCTACCGCTCACGAAACTGTTGGAATTTCCCTAATTCCATATCTCAGGCATTGGCAGAAGAAATTGCGGCAGCTATCCCAGATATCCAAACAGGCCTAGAATATGGCAACCAGCTACTCGAAGACGGGGACATTATTATGGACCAGGACAAAGACAAGATAGAGAACGAGATGGAGTTCACTGGGGACGGGTTTAAACAACTCAAGTCCGAGCTTGATGAAGAGCACCGAAGGTGAGAACAGGGAGGAGGGGTTAGGCGAGGACGGGGGGGGGGGGGGGGGGGGGGGGGGGGGGGGGGGGTTGGTTAGGTGAGGACAGAGGAGAGGTGAGGGCCCTGTGGTATCTTGTCTACCTTGTTTCCAGGTTCTTGACCGTGAACAACACAGTGGAAAATGCACATAGCATCTTTCCTCGAGTATATTGGGCAATTCCAGAAAATAAAGGTACCCCCCCCCCCCCCCCCCCCACGGGCGGCATTTGGAAATTCCGAAGGCATGGGGGGGTTTAAGAACTCGGAATTCTGATTGCAAGGGGGGGGTTTTCGGAGCTGGATTTCTTGTCACAAGGGGGGGTCTGGCCCAACTTCTGAAAGAGTTCGCGTGTTTTTTAGCTAAAATAGCGTTTTTCAGAAAGAAAATAACGTCATTTCACGCGCGGAAAAACAGTCTTCGCCGCCATTCGATAGATAGAGAATGCTTGCCAGTTCGTACTTGTCCCCTCTAAGACAGAATCTCCATAATTGTCTACTGATTTCGACTGTTAGTTCAATCACGCAGCAGGTTCAACTTTGTACAATCACACATTGAAATTAATATAAAGGATGTTGGCGATACGGGATAAGTTGAGCTTGCATAATGGACGCGCAACTTTCACCAAAACCCGCCGCAACTTTCCCTAACATATCTAATGAAATCCCGGAACAACACGGTATAGTTTAATAAACGTTTCTCAAAAATGGTACATGCAATATGCATGTTGAATAACATGTTTTTCTTAAATAGCTTCCACACTTCATTTGAAATGTCTATTCCCCCATTTCACGATCGAATGGCGAAAGTCTCAACTTTTTCCGTGATAATATCATCCGATTCTTTGCCCCTACTATTCAAATCTTACAAAATAGCCAGTTAGCTACTAGTTAAACACGCAAAAAATTTAGAGCTCATATTCAGTGGATGTTGTGAATGCCGGTGGTATTTTTTTCTTCAAAATCAAACTATCATGCTCTGAAACAAGATTATGTGCTTTTTGTGTTTTCTTTACTTTGCAAATTTAATAAATTCCTGCAACAACCCCCGCAACTTTTGCCTTTTTCTCCGCAACGTTTCCCTCTCTCCCTCTTTTTACTTTTTCTCGCAATAATAAACAGGTGGTGATTATTTGGATTCCGGAGGGGGGGGGGGGGGGGAGTTGAAATTTCTGAAGGGGAGGGGGGTTTAACCTACCCGGAATTCTATATGCACGGGGGGGTAAACCATTTTGGAAATTCTGGGTGCATGGGGGGGTCAAAAACTAGTGCCGCCCGTGGGGGGGGGGGGGTACCTCTTATTTTCTGGAATTGCCCATTGAGTTTTGGTTGAGGTTTAAGCTTTCTTGGCCAATAGAAATAGTGAAAAACTTACTGGGATTCCAAGATATTCCCTTATAAGGAAGTTGGAGAAAGTATACACTTTTCCAAGGGAACTATCTTGATATTGTTAAAGTTGCTATGTCACGATTGTATCAGAGGTTATTGACAACTACTAAGTAAATTTGCATTATATAGGTATTCCTACGTAAGATTAAATAGCTTTCGCCATCAAATTTACAAGTTTCAAAACTGTTCAGCCTTGGTAAGAAATAAAAAAAGCCAATTCGCAAATCCAATTCCATCCGCTCGATAGCACACGGAATTACACCATAGTTGTACCTATCAAGCAGCTAAGGTTAAATTAACAAACTTAGATCATTATTTTGCTCATTTCTTGTGATTCTGACTGCATTTAAGCTTCTAAAGTCTAAACTAGCACTTCAATTCAGCACCGTAGTTTCTCCTTTGCATCAACTAGGGCATGGAAGGGAGCAAACTTCTCATTCCAAGGGCGTAGCCAGGCATTTTGGTTTGGGGGGGGGGGGGGGATAGTGAAAACATGGGGCGAAAATTTTCAAATTTCCTCCAGCAAATACAGTAAATGTATGGGAAAATCTCCCGAGATAGGGGGCCGCAGCCCCCTGTGCCGCCCTGGCTACGCCCCTGCATTTCCCCCCTTTCGGAGGAGAGGGCAGTTTATTATTCAGTTCATTATCACGCATTTCTAGTCTTGAAGCATTGCTCGATGAGCGTCGAGAAAACCAGGATGAGAAACTGAAACGTTGGAGAGAAGAACGATCTAAACTAGCAACTCTGCTAGCCAAATCGAACGCGACTGCAAAACAACTGATACAAAAGCCTCTGCCGACAACGAAGGAGGATGCCGACAACCAGATTGCTGATGTTGAGGTAAAAAACTCGCTTATAAAATACTTCATATCATCTATTAATCAACCGACCTCGTAATTATTGTTGCAAGATCTGGGTCAAAATACGTCATCAGTATGGAATGTATGGCTTGAGCACGCAGACGCCTCTTTGCGCGTCTCTTTCGACGAGCGCACTGTAGATCTAGTCTCCCTTGTGTCGGTCACGCGGGGAGAGAAGCGTTGTGTGACCGACACAAGCGTTGTGTGACCGACACAATGAACGGGCTGCGCGGGAAACTACTGTAGATCAGCAGTTGTAGTCTATATACGTCTCCTTCACACTGTTTCGCTAGTCTCCAGGAATCCTTCTGTGTTCTTCATATTCATCCAGGGATTTTACGTGCCGAAAAATGATTCTGGGAATCTGAAGAATAATATCCTAACGAAGCTAACATTCACACGGCGCGATCTTGGCTGCGATTTCAGGTTGCGATTTTTGCGGCGATCGTCAAGTCATATCGCGGTGGTGTGAACGGCCAGCGATTTAGCTCTGCGGTATATTTTGTCAGTTTCCTCATGTTTGCTGGTGATCTTAAGAAATCGCACCAGAAATTTGAACACGTTCAATACGCTTGCGACATGGCAAGTGAGATCGCCATAAAATCGCCGACCGTTCACACTGCGCGATATGACAGCGCCATGAGCTCGTCAAAGAAATTACCTCAAATCGCGGCTGAAATCGCGCGGTGTGAATGGGACATTACTTTCAGGATTTCATAGAAGAAATGGAACAAAGATTCCGGAGGTAAAGATCAGCTTTGATTACGGCAACTCGCTTCTAGACGAGCAGGAAATCGACGAGGATGAGAAGGATGTTATCGAGAAAGATGTTAATGGAATAGGAGATGAGTTCAGGGATGAGAGACGAGATACGATCGAGCATTATACCAAGTAAGTCTGTTAAGGTGGCTCAGGGGGGACGGTCATATTATACCAAGTAACTTTGTTAAGGTGGCTCAGGGGGGACGATTCAACGTGGGTTATGACGTCATAGAGAAGACGCCAATGGCTTGTCAGAGGTCATATTATACCAAGCTAGTATGTTAAGGTGGCTCAGGGGGGGGGGGGGGGTGGCGACGAGGCCTGGACACGAGTTTAGATGAACGTTCCCAGTTGCTCAGCTGTCAATCAAACAAAGCCTTTGCAACTTGCGAACTTTACTCTTCCAACACAACACTGATCGAGATGGCTGCACAAACCGAAATTCGAGGACTGATCGCAATTTTATCATTATGCCATCGATTGAACTTATATTTTTGTTCGTTTCATTACATATTGCATGCAAATACATGCCCAGAAGGAATAATTCAGTCTGTCGGGTCTGTTCTTCAGGTAAAGTTTACTAGCGGACAAGACGACGAAGAAAAGAAATCACGAAGAATATTAAAGCAACAGGTCTCACATAAAGATCAAACTATACCATGCCTACCTGTTTCAGTTACGATTGAGGATTATTAAGATTTTACAGCCTTGACGACTGAAGCGGGAACTAAATAACTCACACTCGCTCCGTTTGGAACCTTCCGCCGTTGAGCATGAACTATAGACGAGAGAAAATGATACAGATCGCTTTCCACTTGTGCGCCAACCCAAAATCAAGGCAAGTCAAAACTTTCCTACAGTCAGCCCTATCGTTCACGGTCCACCTAAGTCATGATCACTAGATTTGAAACTCAAATAAAGATTCAGATGGCAGGGATTTGATCGAAACCCGCGTAGTTGAGAGTTGTTACTGTTTGATATGTGGTTCGCCATCACAATGAACGGCCGCAAACAGCTCTCTGAAACCTTTAAAATTACTCTAGAGCAAGTATGGTTTCCATCGTCGTCGATCAGCGCCAAAAGAATTTTAAAAAGGCATATTCGGCCATAATTCTTCCAACGCGAGCATGAACATCAAGACGGAGACGTCGACTTTGGCTAGCTGGGCGCCTGACCGAGTATGATTGACAGTTCCGCAACTTGGAACGATCATCAGACATGAAAAGGCGGCAACATCAAAGGCCGTTGCCTTCCCCCCTGAGGTAGCTTATGGGGACATTTTGACGTGGGTTATGACGTCATAGAGAAGACGCCATTGGCTTGTCAGAGAGCTAATCGAAATTAATATGAGCGGAGATGTGGTTCAGCATTATACTAAGTAAATCTGTTAAGGTAGCTCACCGGGGACGTTTCGATGTGGGTTATGACGTCAAAGAGAAGACGCCAATAGCTTGACAGAGAGCTCAGGTAATAAAAAATATGTCGAAATGTGGTTGAGCATTATACCAAGTAAGACTGTTAAGGTGACTCATGGGGACGCTTGGACGTGGGTCATAGAGAAGATGTCAGGCTTGGCAGATTCAGGGATAGGAGTCGAGATGTGGTCTGGTTGAGAATTGAGATGGATAGTCAATTAAGGTGGCTCAGGAGGGCTCAATTAGCTGGAAAAATCAAGGTTCTCGTGGACTATTTCGTGATTTTTTTGCTCTTTTTCATATTTGATGACTGCGGCTCAAGAAGAGAAGAACGCTTGTGGTAATCAAATGTCCTTCTTATTTGCTAACGTGCTTTCTTCATTTCAGGTTGAAAAGAATCCAAAGCGAATTCCCCGATGAGCAAGAGTACGTAGAGGTACTATGCAAAAATGGTAGAGGGGCATAATTAATGATAATTAATGATAATTAATGATAATTAATGATAATTAATGATAATTAATGATAATTAATGATAATTAATGATAATTAATGATAATTAATGATAATTAATGATAATTAATGATAATTAATGATAATTAATGATAATTAATGATAATTAATGATAATTAATGGTAATTAATGATAATTAATGGTTATTAATGGTAATTAATGGTAATTAATGGTAATTAATGGTAATTAATGGTAATTAATGGTAATTAATGATAATTGCCTTTATTGTCTTTATTGCTATTCAAATGAACTGCCATGTTTTATTTCAAATAATATCAAATAATAAATATCAAATAATAAATATCTTGATCAGCATGTAATATTTTCAGGTCGTGCAAGTTTCAGCGCAGTACGCCGAGAACACACCATTTGATGATTTCTTCTCGCAGTTGGATGATGACTTTACACCAACTGAAAGGTGAGACACGTGACTCATTGTTCAATTGAGTAGTTTCAAAATATCGTTTCAAATCCTCGGAATAAATTGTATTTTAATTTGTTTTTAATCATCATACATTCTTTAATACTCTACATTTCCAGGTCTGATCAAATGAAAGATGAGTTACCTGACGAACGAGAAGAAATGCAGGTTTGTAACGATATATAACTGTACGCTGAATATTGATCAGGCAGAGACAATTCAGTTTTCTAAGCCGTTTCTAGCCTGCTAGTAGGCGTTAGTTGGCTGTTTGATGGTTGTTTTATGGCGAGAATCGAGCGAGAATCCCGATGCCGGCGCCATCTTGGACGGGTCCAAAATTCGGTCTGGGGCGAGTGAGGAAAGGAGTCCGAATTTTGACCCGTCCAAGATGGCGCCGGCATCGGGATTCTCGCCCGATTATCGTCCTGAATTCAACATACCAACATGGAGCGTTCATCAAATGATGAATTAAAAACGTGGACTGTTTCACACGGGCCAGCTATAAGAGTGTGCTCTCTTTTATTTCGATATGTAGGGTTTTCGCTTGGTGTTCTCGCCATTGAAAAACTGCATCCCACCCTGAAAGCAGGCCAAGTTTCTACCAAACCTTCAGAGAAGGCTGCCATCAACAAACACGGAATGAGATTTCTTAAATTTTTTGTGTCTGTTTTTTTTTTTGGACGTGGATGGATGTTTTTTTCGTTCAGGGATTTTGGATGTTTTTTTTAATTATTTTTTTGGCGTGGATGGATTTCTTTGTTTGCCCCCCCCCCCCCCCTCCCCATCACTTTTCTAATGGTCCATCCCTAAGTGGTTACACAGAGGATCGGATTTCTTATGACTTTAGTGGAACCAACCGCAAAGTGATTACACCAATTCAGAATAAAACCTAAAGGAGTGAAATACAAAGTGATTACCAATTACTCACGACAGTCATCTGAAATCCGCCCTCTAATGAAATACTGTTCTACTGCTTTTAGAATCAACAAGATACCACTCGCCACCTGACAACTCGCTTGGACGATGCCGAGGTATCCCTCACCGACCTGGAGTCTCGCCTGGGACAAGATGACAAGGGATACATTGACTTGGACACTTCTAAGAAAGAGCTCGAGACTAGCAAGGTTGGCATGTTATTGGCTTTATCTAGGCGCGTATCGACACACACGTGAACCCCCTGTCGTCGAGAATGTAGGAAATGTTACCTCTGCATCAGTATTGCCTGTATTGCCTCCGCAGGTGGATCGGAGAAATCGCTAAAAACAGGAACCGGAGAAAAAGTGGGATAAAGTAGGACGGGCTACCTGTGGTGAACAAAAAAATTGCGATATCCGATCCGCCAAGCGATTTGTCCGATCCACGCCAGAAGACTGGGGAGGAGACTATATTGCCTGTTAGATTCAATGCTGCAATGTCCTGGCTTGATTGACAGGTAAAAATCGCCCACTGGATTGGGCTACAGTTCTTCCAGAGTCGACATTGATTGCAAATCAATTTAAGCTATTCTTTGGCTTTCTGGCCTAGAATGATTAACTTTCTGGTTCCCTTGCTCAGAATCGCAAAGCGAAACAGTGAATTTTGAGGTCGCGTAGCAATGCATACAATGGTAATTAAAGAACGAAATCCGTAAAATGGTTAGGGGTACGACATAAAGGCAGCAGCCAATCAACTGCAACCTCCATGACTACTCCCCTATTTAGTATCCGCCATCTAGTGTAAAGTCAATCACCATGTTGCAGTGTTCCAGGATAAGGGACATCCTCTTATTTTCTATTCCTAGCGGAGCTCCCGCGGGCGCCGAAGGCGCCCGCGAGCGGAGCCCCATAGCTACATGCAGGAGAAAATGGAACAAAAAAAGTGTATATGCATCCAACGATTCTGTCATGGACTTCCGGTTTGTGCGTTCGTTCGTCCGTTCGTTCGTCCGGAATGACGTCATCGAAACTAGAAAAATCAATATCTCAAGAAGGCAACATCGCTAGGTGACCAAACTTGGGTAAAGTTATTTTGGAGGTAAGGGGGGTGCACCACCAAGGTCACGTGACATGACGTCATCGATGACGTCATCGAAACTAGAAAAGTCAATATCTCAAGAAGGTATCATCGCTAGGTGACCAAACTTGGGTAAAGTTATTTTGGAGGTAAGGGGGGTGCACCACCAAGGTCACGTGACATGACGTCATCGATGACGTCATCAAAACTAGAAAAGTCAATATCTCAAGAAGGCAACATCGCTAGGTGACCAAACTTGGGTAAAAATATTTTGGAGGTAAGGGGGATGCACCACCAAGGTCACGTGACATGACGTCATCGATGACGTCATCAAAAGTAGAAAAGTCAATATCTCAAGAAGGCAACATCGCTAGGTGACCAAACTTTGGTAAAGTTATTTTGGAGGCAAGGGGAGTGCACCACCAAGGTCACGTGACATGACGTCATCGATGACGTCATCAAAACTAGAAAAGTCAATATCTCAAGAAGGCAACATCGCTAGGTGACCAAACTTGGGCAAAGTTATTTTGGAGGCAAGGTGGGTGCAGAAACAGGGTCACGTGACATGACGTCATCAAAACTAGAAAAGTGAATATCTCAAGACTAGGAGCTTTATGCTAAGACCCCCGACTGTTTTGGTGCTCTCAGAGCACCAAACTACAGGATACCAAATGTATCAAGACAAAGAAACTGTTGAAGGATAGTATAAGGGGATTAAAGGATAGCTGTCGAGAGTGTTAACTGATATATCGCCATACTTCGCAGCGCAAAAGCCGTATCAACCTAGTGTACATCTTGTTTTCAAGTTATTACTTTGGTATGTCAGCGCAAAAGGTTTGACCAAAATACAGCATCTAAAATTGGCATACAGGCAAGCTAATGCCCCAGTAGTATGAAGCGACACTATAATTGCATTTTCGCATAAACTTTTAAAGCATTACTTTAATATAACTGTTAGCGCAAAAGTCGTGACCAAAATATAGCATCTGAAAAAGGCATACAGGCAAGTTAATGCCCAGTATGAAGCGACACTATAATTGCATTTTTGCATAAACTTTTAAAGCATTACTTTGGTATGTCAGCGCAAAAGTCTTACCAAAATATAGCATCTGAAATTGGCATACAGGCAAGTTAATGCCCCAGTATGAAGCGACACTATAATTACATTTTTGCATAAACGTTTAGCATTACTTTGATATGTTAGCGCAACAGTCTTGACCAAAATATAGCGTCTGAAATAGGCATACAGGCAAGTTAATGCCCCAGTATGAAGCGACACTATAGTTGCATTTTCGCATAAACTTCTAAAGCATTACTTTGATATGTTAGCGCAATAGTCGTGACCAAAATATAGCATCTGAAATAAGCATACAGGCAAGTTAATGCCCCAGTATGAAGCGACACTATAATTGCATTTTTGCATAAACTTTTAAAGTATTACTTTGGTATGTCCGGGCAAAAGTCGTGACCAAAATATAGCATCCGAAATAAGCATACAGGCAAGTTAATGCCCCAGTATGAAGCGACACTATAATTGCATTTTTGCATAAACTTTTAAAGTATTACTTTGGTATGTCAGCGCAAAAGTCTTACCAATGCAAAATATAGCATCTGAAATTGGCATACAGGCAAGTTTATGCCCCAGTATGAAGCGACACTATAATTACATTTTTTGCATAAACGTTTAGCATTACTTTGATATGTTAGCGCAACAGTCTTGACCAAAATATAGCATCTGAAATTGGCATACAGGCAAGTTAATGCCCCAGTATGAAGCGACACTATAATTACATTTTTTGCATAGACGTTTAGCATTACTTTGATATGTTAGCGCAACAGTCTTGACCAAAATATAGCATCTGAAATAGGCATACAGGCAAGTTAATGCCCCAGTATGAAGCGACACTATAGTTGCATTTTCGCATAAACTTCTAAAGCATTACTTTGATATGTTAGCGCAAAAGACGTGACCAAAATGTAGCATCTGAAATAAGCATACAGGCACCAGTATGAAGCGACACTATTGCATTCTTTGTTATACTTTTAAATCATTTCCTTTGATAGGCTTCGATAAGTGCTAAAGCTAGTCAGGCAAGCTAATGCCCCAGTTTGAAGCGACACCATTGCATATTTACTTTTGATATCTCAGCGCAAAAAGTCGTAACAATTTCCAGGTTGTAGGTTAGATACAGAAGTACTTCGCAGGTGAAGGTGAAGTCGAAAGAAAAGCGAAACCGACAAGGATTCATCATTTCTCTCATGTCAAAGATACGTCCTTAGCTTTCCCGCCACTATGCTCTGTCTATTATGGTAGGGAGGCAGTTTTGAGTCACTGGAATACTTACTTGGGAATAGCAACCTTACCGTTCCACACATTGTTACAATGAAATGTTTTACACGAGCTAATACCGCCTGTTGTACGTAGAGTCGGTAGTAACATTGGAGTGAACCTCGTGGACTAGAGAACTGCCGCCACTATCCCGCCATTTATTTACTGATCGAAATATGCAAATTCATATATTCTGCAAATCCTATCCCGGCTTTTACTGACAGATGCGGGGCAGTAGGCAACACCTCTGCTGATTCGTACTTCCCGCTTAGTGTGTTGTTCACAGATCTCAATGAAAGATATGCTCATTAAATGTGACGTCATACGAGTGACCTAAAGCTCCTCATAGGCAACATCGCTAGGTGACCAAACTTGGGTAAACTTATTTGGAGGCAAGGGGGGTGCACTACCAATATCACGTG
This sequence comes from Scolanthus callimorphus, assembly GCA_033964015.1. Taxonomy (NCBI): domain Eukaryota; kingdom Metazoa; phylum Cnidaria; class Anthozoa; order Actiniaria; family Edwardsiidae; genus Scolanthus; species Scolanthus callimorphus. The sequence goes on from CM066922.1 coordinate 10,200,121, forward strand.
ACATGACGTCATCGATGACGTTATTAAATCTAGAAAAGTCTATATCTCGAGAAGGCAACATCGCTAGGCGAACAAACTTGGGTACAGTTGAGAAAACATCCGGAGTATGTGGGTATGGGGCTCTTTGAAATGCAACATAAAAAAAAATCTGAATTTGCAAGTATGGCAATGGAGAACAAGAATGTTTTCTGTAGCAAGTGACGTCGCGGCACGTCACATTATTAATCTTTTGCAGGACTTATAATCTTCCCTAGCAACGGCCCAACAAGATAGGTAAACGCAGCCTTTTATAAAAATATGTAACCGGGAGCTCCGCTTTTAGCCAGTGGCTAAATCTATATATTATCGTTTGCTTCATCTCTCAGATCTTCCTAGTGGATGTTAGATCAACCAACAACAACGTGGACGACATTCTTGTGGAAGCGGACGAGCTGATGGACCGTGGGAACTTCAAGAAACACGAGGAAGAGCACTTCCGGTCAAGAATCGACAAGATAAGAAAACGGAATGATGCCATTCGTGAACAAGCAGGGAACGAAGACCAACGGTGAGTGGATGTGGCAGCGACTTAAGGGGGCACTTGCACGCTTGCCTGACAAGCAAATAATTCAAATCGCAATCCAATTCCATCCTCTTGATAATAGATAAAACCACTATAGATTTGTATTGATTTAACAGTTAAAAGGTCATTTAACAAATCTGGGCTGTTATTTTGGTTATTCCAGGTAAACTTAAATGTATTTTAGCGATTAGAATTTGACTTAGACCAATCAGATCAATCGTTATATTTGATTTGAATCGAAACTAACAATCACAGAAGATTGTCTATTGACAAGAACAAGAATTCTTCCGCGGCTCCTAGACCCTCGTATCGATTGTTTCTGTGAGAAAAGATACAACGTATAGGCTAGGTTACGACATAGACATAGATATATATTTTATTGGCACTGTGTAGCGCTAACGGTTACACGAGCTCGTTTGCCAATAAAATAGCAGTTAAAAAAAAGAAAAGACATAGTGCATGGAGTTGACGACATTGTCCATGGAGTGGACTGGTTATGGAACCCAACATGCCCCTTGTTATTGTACTACTCTTTGTTCAGTTTTCTGTTGAATCCTTTTGTCTGTGCACTGTCACGGTACATAAGACCAAAATCCAGCCAATAGGATGCACTTTCACCTACGCACAATCGCATGAGCTTGAAACAAAAGACTGTGCACGTCAATGTCACGTGATAGCCCCTCTCTCAACATTCAGTTCACGTTATTGCGATGGTCCTTTGAACTAGTTTGCCGGGTTTTTCAACCATTGTAATTGTTTTAAGTTCGATATTGAGAAGACGAATTACCTGTAGAAATCTCTACCGACATCTAAAAACACTAAAAACAAAGTTTCATATCTGGATTGCCAAATTCAGTCGAGAAAATTGCTCTATATTCTCTAAATCAGCCGATGGAAATGGATGCTTTCTCCGAATTTATGTTTGCTATACTGTCAAAATGGCGGCTGATACAGGCAGGCTCTTTAGTTACGGGGACGACGCCCTGATCACTCATCCAATCTGTTTCCCTGACGTAGTAATGGTTTTCCTTGAGTGTCGCGTGTCAATATCATTTGTTCTTGCTTCAATTTGATAGAAAATTCCATAAACAATGTCTAAATTTCATCATTTTCTGATTTCTTTCCAGGATGGTGGACACATATGTCTTGCTTTTGAGGCAGCGCTTGAACAAAACGGATGCCTGGCTGAAAGGAGCCGAGAAACGAGTTATAAACACCGAGGACATAAGTCCTGGGTACGACAATGTCAAAAAGCAACTAGAAGAACATCAGGTTAGTACGCGAGTTCTGATTGGTTGACAAGAATAGAACGTGCGCTCTGATTGTTTGAAATATAGAAGCGCATTTATAACGGGAAAATACCAGACCGATGGTTTTGATAGTATGCACCAAAGAGTGACGTTCCTAGGTAGGAACGTGTTAGCCAATCAGCGTGCGCCATTTCACTGGAAGTGGAGTCTGTCACATAATAAAGCGTCATACCTCTGGTGATACGATTAATAGCCGAATTCACACTAGAGACGAGTTTCCCGTCTGAGACGAGTTTCTCGTCTTGAACGTGGTTCCCTGTTCTTCTGTGATGATGCGAAAAATACTTTTTTGATGGAGAAAGTTTGGCGATAATAAGCCGACAAGTTAATTTCCGAACAGATTTCACATAAGACAGGAAATTGTTCTGACGAGAAACTCGTCTCAGACGGGAAACTCGTCTCTAGAATTCGGCTATTGCAAAGCATATGACATTGCACGTTCCACAATCCTCTTTCCCTCGTTCCAATTTCAGCACTTCGAGAACGAGATTCGAGAGCATTCCATAGACACGGCCATCCTCGATTTGAGTAAGACAGATCGTAGCACTAACAACAGTGTACAGCGGCAGGTGAAGTCACTCAGTGAGAGATGGTCCTTGGTATGGCAATGGTCCACGGAACGAAGGTTTGTATAGGCAGACAGACATGCTAGAGCTGCGTTTAGTTTGCACTCTCATTGGTCCATCATTTCTGTCAACCAATGAAATTTTGTATTTTCAGAAATCACGTGCTCACCGCGTGATTGTGTTTTTTACTTGTTGGCTTACAAAGAAGCCAGTCACATGCTGACCGCGTGCTTTGGTTTTTCTTGGTTTGTGATTGGCTGATGAGGAAGCCATTTAGCAGCAACTTGTATTTTCTCTCGTTCATGATCTGCTTGATGGATGCGCAAATACTCTAGTTATCTTGCTCTCAAACCCTAAAAATACTACTTTAATTCGAATTTCAACCACAATAAGCACAATGCATATTCCAGATATCGCGACCTATCGTCTAGTCTTCGTCCCACTTTTTTTTCTCGTATAGGAAGTAACTGAACATATTTCGTCACTAACGTATTGTCATTGCTATTTTCATGTTCCAGAGCAAAGCTATTGCGTCGTCTTGGCGACTGGCAGAAGTTCCGTGACGAGCAGCTAATCCTGTTAACTTGGTTATCGAACAAGGAGAAAGTTTTGAAGGACATCGGAGACACCGATCTTTCTGATGAAGGCGAAGTGACACAACATCTCAACCAGCTCAAGGTATGCGCTTAAAATCTTTCTTTATCTCAACACATACACGTTTTATCTAGTTATAACAAGATCAACCTTAGACAAGATCAAAAAAAGAATACTGATAACTAATGTAAAGACGAGCGTGTGTCAAATGTGAGAACTTTTTATAGCGGAGCTCCTTAGCGGCCGAAGGCCGCAGAGCGGAGCACCATAGGTATCGCAGGAAGAATACTCAAAGCAGAACTCAGGTATACGATCGACTTCATTTTTCATGGTTCAGCTGGATTCCCATTTGGGTATCGCTGGCGCGTCCATGTCTGCGCGCCCACACACAGGTTGAACCAAGACCCCAACACAGAAAAATATGTAACCGGGAGCTCCGCTTTTAGCCAGTTGCTAAATCTATATTACTAAGATCGCGAACCGAATAATAATAACAATAACAATAATAATAATAATAATAATAATAATAATAATAATAATAATAATAATAATAATAATAATAATAATAATAATAATAATAATAATAATAATAAGGGGCAAGGATCCCTGGAGGAGTAGTACCTTTTCTAGTGGCCCCTGTGGCGTCCTAGACTGGTCTCCCCACATCCAGCGTTAAGTGAAGCGAACCCCGGTCACGTATGACTGGGCAATTATGGCCTACTCCAAGCGGCCACTAGCCTCTCCTTAACGAAGACCGTCCGTGCGTGGTGAAGAGCCACATCCTTCACGAGGTGCCCCTGTGAACATCACAGAACACGGCGGATCTAGGGGAGCATACCCCGATATAAAACCCAACACGCTGTTGGTAATCGTCACCCCAAGGTTGAGTCACGTGCTGAGGGGGTGCCGAAGAGGTGGCCGACACGTCAGGAGGTCGAGAACGTACAACTCGCAGACTTGGCGTTTCTGTGTTTTAGTGAGCCTTACCTGGAGAGCCGGGCAACTCAAGGTGGACTGTGAAAATCCCGAGCGTCACAGTATTCCGGCAGTCCATATATGTACTGCTGGGGAATGGAATTATGAGCAATTTTCCTATCACAGATCTAGATGCTACAAACCAAACAAATGCAGCGCAAGCTGAGAACGACATGGCAGCAACTAGAACTAACCAACCGAGAGGTAAGAGACCTGAATGGACTCTTGAAGAAAAGGTACGACTCGTCCAGATAGAGATGGAGGAGAGAGAGCGAGGAAGTGGTTTTATGAAGCGGGTAAGGACCGCTGGAAAAATGAGGCGCAAACAAAAACATCAGTTTCAGCGCAAAATCTGGCAGATAATGCAAGGAGGTTTAAACGGGAAGATGAAGTATTGCGCAGACTCGGGCAACATTCGGAGAGCGCACCACTTCCTGCAGATACGCCAACAGACAACGTTGAATGGACTACAGAGAGAAAGATCAGACTAGTGGAAATAGACATCGAGGAGAGAAGCAGAGGTCCTGGATTTATGAGGAGAGTAGGAGATAGATGGAGTGAAGAGTTTGGCGAGAGGCTTAAAGACCAAAAGCTTAGAGATAATGCTGCGAGGTTTAAAAAAGAACAGCATATTGCGAACTTGGTATTAGTAAGAAAGAGGGGAGATGGAGAAGGACACTCGAGTATGAACCCACCTACCGACGAGAGAGGAGTAGTAGTAGATGAGGAGAACGATGGTACTGTTACGATTGAGGAAGAAGGCGTAGAAGAGGAGAATTGGACGGAGGAAGAGAAGCGCTTGAAAATGGTGTTCGATAGAGAACTGGAGCTGCTAGAACCCTTAGTAGATGGGGATATGGAGGAGAGGAATAGATTGCCTAAACTCAGAAAGGTTCCGCCCAAATTATTCCAACGTGCAAACAAGATACTCACTGCACACCTCAAGGACACTGAAAAGCTAGAAGCGATTACGGACGCCGTGTATGCTATGGGAAGAGCAGTGGCGAAGGAACTTGATATCAGGATGAGAGCACCTGGTGAAGGCAGAAAGGCATCTGGAGAAGGCGATCGGAGGGAGAGGAAGCTGCGACGTCAAATCAAAAGCCTTAGGCAGAGAATATCAAGGGTAAACAATGAGTTACATCGAAGAAAGCAGGGACGGGGAGCGACGAAAAAAGAAGCAAGGGCTTTACAGGAGCTGAGAAAGCATGTCGAAAGAGGCTCAGTGGAAACACAAGATCTCCTGAATGCCTCAGAAAAGTGGCTAGATGAGCTAAGGGCTAAGAAGGTGATAATAGTTAAAGCGATGGAGAGGAGGAAGAGAAAGAGAAATAACGCCAAGTTCACAGAGGACGAAGGAGCCTTTTATAGGCAGGTCAATGATACCAAAAACTACAGGGGTAAACCACCACAAATGGAGAAGTTTGTAGAGTTCTGGGGTGGCCTTTGGGAAGAGGAAAGGACAACTAGTGAACAACCATGGATGCAGGCAATCAAGGAGGAGTTGAAGAAGAAAATCCATGATGTGCGTGAGATTGAAATATCTGAAAGCTCAATCAAGAAGACCATCAGGAGGAGGAAGAACTGGTCAGCCCCTGGCATGGACGGCATACAGAACTTCTGGTGGAAACGCTTCACAGCGACCTGGAGTCCCCTTGTGAGAGTCATGAAGGGTTGGGTCGACAACCCAGACAACATCCCTGAGTGGGTAGCGCTTGGAAGAACGGTGCTGCTACCAAAAACGGAAGATCTCTCCCCAGAAGAGGACTATAGACCAATAACCTGTTTGAATACATCATACAAGTTGTTCACTGGCTTGCTTGGCAATTTCATGAGAGACCATGCGGACCGCAATGGTATCTGGGATGCAGGGCAGCTTGGTGCCTCTGAGGGAGTACTCGGCACGGTAGACCAGCTGCTTATTGACAAGTGCATTATGGACGAAGTAAGAGAGCACAAGAGAGACCTGTGCGTGGCCTTCTATGACTACAGGAAAGCGTATGATAAAGTGCATCATGACTGGATGCTGATGGTCTATGAGTGGATGGGGATCCCTGAGAGTGTGATCAGGGTGCTACGCAAATTGATGTGTAGCTGGAAGACGAGGCTGGAGCTTAATGTTGGAGGCACGAAGATTAAGAGCAGGTGGATTAGTATAAGATGTGGATTCCTGCAAGGCGATAGCTACTCCCCCGTGGGGTTTTGCTTAACGGAAGTCCCGGTGATGATGCTGTTAGAGGGTACAAGAGGGTATAAGATGGGGCCACCGCGAGAGCGGCATACGAAACGAACCCACAGTCTATTCATAGATGACCTAAAGGTGTATCAGCAGAACCATCAGGACATGGAAGCAGCCAATGAGATCATCGTAACAGCGAGCCATGACACGGGAGCAGTATATGGAGTGAAGAAGTGCGCAGAGGTGGTGTTCAAACAAGGAGAAATGATCAAAGGGGAAGGGCTCAAGATACTTGAGGCCAGGGCTCAGGCCCTTGATCCGGACAAGGACGAAACGTACAAGTTTCTTGGACTTGAGCAAGGAAAGGGAATAGACAAGGGGAAGGTCCTACAAAGAGTAATGGACGAGATGTCGAGGAGGCTAGATAGCCTTACAGACCTAGAGCTCTACGACAAGAACCTTGTGAAGGCAGCCAACACCAGAGTTATACCAGTGGCTGCTTATGCCATGAATGTGTGCCAATTCAGTTTGAAAGAATTATACGAGCTAGACATGCTAGTCAAGAACAAGCTACGTGAGAAGAGGATGCTGGGGAGACAAGCGAGCGACGAGAGGTTGTACATGAAGCGGGAAGACGGTGGACGTGGCCTCAAGAGCTTGCGTGCAGTTTACCAGCAGACCAAAGTGCGGGTGGCAACGTACATGGCATGTAGCACGAGCCAATGGATACAAGTGGCCTGGAGAAGAGAGCTCCAAAACGAGTACAAGAGCCTAAGAAGAGAGGCAGAGGAGGCGATGCAAGAGCTGGGAGAAGAGGTCGAGTTTCGAGCGAATGAGGTGAAAAGGAATGGAGAGAGGATTGAAAAGGATTGGGCGGGATGTTGGAAGGAGTTGAAGGAGGCAATAAGGGTGCGGTATAAGGAACAGCTGACTACCAAGTATGTACAAAAGAGCATGCAGAGCCAGGCGTTTGCTGCCCAAGAGAGTGAAGACGCCGTCTGGCTAACGACGAACATATCTCCGCAGAAGACCTCCAGTATTATGGACATGATGGAGCAGATGGTGGAAACGCGGAAGTGGAAGGCGATGAGAGGGATAGGAGATGAGGGACTGTGTAGGCTATGTAACGCACAGGACGAGACCGTCGAACATCTTCTCTCGGGATGCGAGACCATCACCGCGACAGAGTATCTTCGTCGCCATAATAATGCGCTCATGGTGCTGGCCACCAACTGGGCCATGGAGAAGGACCTGCTGGCAGCAAAAGACGCGTGGCAAGGCGCATGGAGAAAAGGTCATGTACTCAAAGGTGACAAATATAAGCTGTGTTGGGACTTCGAGTACAGGTTAAGAAAGAAAACACGGCTAGGCGACCAGACTTGACCCTGGAGGACGTTGATGAAAAGAGAATCTTCCTGGTAGATATGGCATGCCCCATGGAGCGCAACATAGAGGAAACCAGAAAGACGAAACTTAAAAAGTACCAACAATTAGCATACGAGATCAGAGAACGAAGACCAGGGTTTAGAGTGGAGGTGATTCCTGTCGTCATCGGTTGTCTGGGTGGTGGAGTTCCGGGGGCGCGGCGTGCGGTCCAGAGACTGTTCTCGAGCAGTGAAGAGGCCACCAGGATAGTGGCCTCTATGCAGAGAACAGTCCTAATGGAAGGGGAAACCACTTTAAGAAAGATCCTCGGAGGAGTCGTGCAACTGGAATAGGCAGCCGTCTATATTTAATTTCGATTTTTATTTTTATTTATCTATTTATTATCTACTCATATACTGTACACAAGAAAGAGGGACGGTGACCTCCCCAGCAATGCTTGGTGGGGAGATGGAATGGCCGCATTGAATAAGCGGCTTTTTCTCTTCATAATAATAATAATAATAATAATAATAATAATAATAATAATAATAATAATAATAATAATAATAATAATAATAATAATAATAATAATAATAATAATAATAATAATAATAATAATAATAATAATAATAATAATAATAATAATAATAATATATAATAATAATAATAATAATAATAATAATAATAATAATAATAATAATAATAATAATAATAATAATAATAATAATAAAATAATAATAATAATAATAATAATAATAATAATAATAATAATAATATATAATAATAATAATAATAATAATAATAATAATAATAATAATATAATAATAATAATAATAATAATAATAATAATAATAATAATAATAATAATAATAATAATAATAATAATAATAATAATAATAATAATAATAATAATAATAATAATAATAATAATAATAATAATAATAGTAATAGTAATAGTAATAGTAATAGTAATAGTAATAGTAATAATAATAATAATAATAATAATAATAATAATAATAATAATAATAATAATAATAATAATAATAATAATAATATAATAATAATAATAATAATAAAATAATAATATAATAATAATAATAATAATAATAATAATAATAATAATAATAATAATAATAATAATAATAATAATAATAATAATAATAATAATAATAATAATAATAATAATAATATAATAATAATAATAATAATAATAATAATAATAATAATAATAATAATAATAATAATAATAATAATAATAATAATAATAATAATAATAATAATAATAATAATAATAATAATAATAATAATAATAATAATAATAATAATAATAATAATAATAATAATAATAATAATAATATAATAATAATAATAATAATAATAATAATAATAAAATAATAATAATATAATAATAATAATAATAATAATAATAATAATAATAATAATAATAATAATAATAATAATAATAATAATAATAATAATAATAATAATAATAATAATAATAATAATAATAATAATAATAATAATAATAATAATAATAATAATAATAATAATAATAATAATAATAATAATAATAATAATAATAATAATAATAATAATAATAATAATAATAATAATAATAATAATAATAATAATAATAATAATAATAATAATAATAATAATAATAATAATAATAATAATAATAATAATAATAATAATAATAATAATAATAGCATCGAGACTGGAAAAAATGGAACATGACGGTAGTGTAAACGTTGCGCGGAGTGTTGTGGAGTCTGATGAGAGTGATCTTAGTTTATTTGGTGCTGTAGCCGCCGATCATGGATCAAGCCAAGAAAATATCGAAAATATCGAAGGCGAAAGTGGAAATATTAATGATCACCGAAGCGAAAATGCTAATTACTCTTTTCCACCCCCAAGTAACTCGGATTTGCATACGCCTACTACACAATCCCAAGAGGACCCAAGATCTGTTGACGAGCCGCTAGGTGTTGCTGAAAATCAATCCCATTCAGAGGTGCCGGGTCGTTTACCTGATTACGATCCCGTGAGCAAGCCGTCAAGCGTTTACTGGGGGCGCAAAAGTGATGGAGCGGAAATATGGCTCAACACAACAGCTATTGTTAATGCATACAATGAAGTGACGACCTGGCGGAAGAACACCTTTCTGGTCCCATATGGGAAAATCGGTCGAGATTTTATTGACCAGATCACTAAACACATCAATGACTGGAACAATAAAACAGAAACGCAGCATATAGCTTTAACGGCAGCCATTGTACTCTTGGCACTCGCGCTGCAAAAACCTAGCCAAGGTTCAAAAGCTAAAGATCACCAGGAGTGCTTATCAAGGAGATTAGCATTATGGAAAGAAGGCGAGCTAGACTCACTGTTGCGCGAAGGGCGAGTGATACAAAAGCGCCTCGCAAAACCTCGAAAATCTCAGCCTCCGAATAAAGCTAAGATTTTCGCAAAACTGGTTCTAGAGGGACAGATAAATTCCGCTTTGCGGTACCTGAGCGAAGAGGACTCCGGTGGCGTGCTTCCACTTACTGACGATGTAATGAAACAACTTATGGATAAACACCCGAAAGCACAGGAAGCCCAGCTAGGAACTCTGCTCTATGGTCCAATCGAGGATGTCCCCCAAGTCCTATTCCAACAGATAAACGGAGAGATGGTTAGAGAGGCGGCACTCAAGACAAAAGGATCTGGTGGCCCCTCAGGGGTAGACGCTAACGGATTTAGAAGAATGCTCGCCTGCAAGTCTTTTAAAAAGTCCAGCACAAATCTTTGCGATGCCATTGCGGTTCTTGCTAAGAGACTTTGCACAGAGCTCATTGATCCTGTCACAATCGAGCCGATTCTAGCAAATCGATTAATCCCACTCGACAAGGGTAATGCTGAGGTTCGGCCGATTGGAGTTGGAGAAGTGATCAGGAGAATAACCGCTAAGTGCGTAACGAGGGTGACGAAGCCGGATATAATTGAGGCCAGCGGTGCACTGCAAGTGTGCGCAGGCTTGAAGAGCGGAGCCGAGGCAGCTATTCACGCCATGCACAGCATATTCGATGCTGACGACACTGATGCCGTGTTACTTATTGACGCATCGAACGCATTTAATTCGCTGAATAGGGCCTCTGCGCTACACAATGTCGCGGTGCTATGTCCCATCTTAGCTACATACGCCAACAACACCTATAGAACACCTGCGCGCCTTTTTGTTACGGGTGGTAAAGAACTGAAATCTACAGAGGGCACTACACAGGGTGACCCTTTAGCAATGAGCTTCTATGCCATAAGCCTCCAGCCTTTGATAACCCGTCTGAATCTATCCAGCAGCGCTAATCAATGCTGGTATGCAGATGACGCAACAGGTGCCGGTTCGCTCGAGGAGCTAAGAAAGTGGTGGGACTGTCTGAATGAAATGGGACCTAGCTTGGGGTATTTCCCCAATGCTAAGAAATGTTGGTTAGTTATCAAACCAGAAAAGGAGCAGGCAGCGAGGGAAGCATTTGGTGACACGGCAATAAACATCTCTACTCAAGGCCAAAAACATCTCGGCGCAGTGTTAGGCTCTAGATCTCACCTGGAGGAGTATGTGAATGGGAAGGTGGAAGACTGGGCTGACCAAGTGGTGAAGCTTGCTGAATTTGCAGTAACAAATCCACAGGCCTCGTATGCTGCCTTCACATTCGGGCTGAAGCACAGATGGTCGTATTATTTAAGAACACTCCCTGACATCGAGGACCTTTTAGCGCCTCTAGAGCGCGCAATTAGTAACACCTTCATACCAGCTATTACAGGGCACATGTGCACGCCCGCTGAGCGTGAACTGCTTGCACTCCCCGTCCGCATGGGGGGAATGGGTCTCACAAACCCGTGTCAAAATGCCACCAAAGAACACGAGGCGTCAACTACGATAACCACGCCCCTAGTGCAGCAAATAGTGGCTCAGGAACATGCACTCCCGGATGATGACGCAATAAGAACACTGCAGAATAGTAGCCGCAGGAAAAAGGAGGATCACCTCAAAGAAAAGCTAGAGGAAGTGAAAAGTGCTCTCTCCGACAATACGAAAAGAGCCGCTGACCTTGCTACAGAAAAAGGCGCGTCTAGCTGGCTGACGGTCATTCCTCTCAAAGAGATGAACTTTACCTTAATAAGAGAGAGTTCAAGGATGCCATCCATCTCCGCTATGACTGGCCCATAGCGGATACGCCCTCCACTTGTGTCTGCGGAGACGTATTCACAGTCGATCACGCTATGATTTGTAAGCGAGGGGGATTCGTCATACAAAGGCACAATGAGCTGCGCGATCTCGAGGCGGACATGCTTAACATGGTCTGCCATGATGTACAAGTAGAACCGGTTCTCCAGGAGATTACTGGCGAGGTATTGACGAGAGGAACAAATGTAGCAAGAGATGCCCGGCTAGATGTTCATGCCCGAGGGTTTTGGGACAGACAAAGCTCTGCCTTTTTCGATGTGAGGGTTTTCCACCCAAATGCAGAGTCTTATAAGGACCTTACCCTGGATCAAATTTACCGCCAGCATGAGAACGAAAAGAAGAGGGCGTATGCAAGTAGAGTGTTAGAGGTAGAAAAAGGGACATTTACGCCACTAGTGTATACCACAACGGGTGGAATGGCCAATGAATGTAAGTGCTATCATAGTCGACTAGCAGAGCTAATTTCAACAAAGAAAGGCGAGCATTACAGTACAACAATCGCATGGATACGAACAAAAGTATCCTTTGCTATCCTCAAGTCAGCACTTCTTTGTTTACGCGGTTCACGCAGTACTAAGCGTGTTCCATTGAGTATCGCGATTCACCCTGCCACTCTGTGTTGTTGTGAGCCGTCAATATTTTGTGGTATTGACGGCTCAAAAAGAGCTAGCAAAATTCAACTTTTTTCGCACGAATTTATGTTTCATTTCATTGTCAATAGTTAGAAATAACGTTTAGCTATATTTCTAGCAATATCTTATGGCAGAAAGAGATTTTTTTCGCCGAAAAAGATGGAAAAATGTAAACAGAAAATGCTCGAGCTCGTGCGAAAAGCCCATGTGATTGCGTGAGATCGTGCGTAAATGTAATGAGAATTGAAATTTCAATCGACAATAAATAGCACTATTTCTTGCCATTTCCTCCAGAAAATCTTCAAGAATCGCGATACAATATTAATTACGATTTTGAGACGGCAATTCCACAAAATATTGACGGCGTTGGAAGAAAATATTTTCACGTATTGGGCTCCGTCGCTGCGCGACTCCGCCCAATACGTGAACATATTTTCTCCCAACTAGCCGTCAATATTTTGTGGAATTGCCGTCTCAAAATCGTAATTAGTATATAATATTGAACAATGTGACTTTGACGTGCAAAGAGAAATGGGAGGAATTAGAGGATAGAGTTTAGGAGAGTTTTACGATATAGATTTTTAGCATTTAGTTCCTTTTATTCGCGTTATTTCAAGAGTTATAAGCCACTTTTATTATCACTATAATTATTGCTGTAAATAATGTATATCTCCATTATTATTATTATTATTATTTCTTATTATTATTCCGGGTCGCTATTATTATTGTATATATATATTTTTTTTATACTTTTAAAGACACTTTTTTATAACAATATGTAATTGTACATAGTTTTAGATTTTTACTAGATTGTGAATAAAGAGTTATTAAATTATTATAATAATAATAATAATAATAATAATAATAATAATAATAATAATAGTCTTTATTCAATAATATCTCCAGACAGACGTGGAAATATACAATATACAATAATTAATTACAAGTAGGAAAAAAGGCAACGATTAATGAAAGAGCTCTTAAATCGCTCAGTGCGTACGCGCGGAAGCAAGTAAGGATGCCCCCTCCTCCTGAGCGTACGAGCTCTCAGTGGAGGAAGGAGGTCATCCAGGGCTGTAGGAGTCGGCCCTGTTATTACCTTCCACAATTTCCGGTCCTTTTCTATCAGAAGCTCAGTTATCGTGTATTTGCGTTTGCAATAGCCCCATTAAATGCTCTTTTGAAGAGGCTGTCCACCCTACTAAGATATTTATCGTACGCGGCACAGCCCCACACTTCTAAAGCATACATGAAAATGGATACAATCAGGCTCTGGAATAATACGTCTAGCTGGTCTATAGGATATTTATAATACTTACACGTTCTAAGAATATAAAGCCTGCTACTTGCTCGTTTGAGTACCTCATCTAAGTGAGAGTCCCAGTTCGTTGGGTCTGCCTCAAATGTCACACATAAGTCGTGGCCTGTGAGCGGGAACACAGGTGGGCTTTTCGGATATTTTTTTTTCTTTGGCGCGCGAGATTCCTTTGTCGCGGGGGTGGGGATAGAAGTGCAGGAATCCCGGGGGCAAAAAAAAAAATTTCCGGAAACCCACTGGAGAACAGGCTAAATAAATCGACGCTACTCATCACAAGGGGCGTATCCTCGATCACCTAAATATCTATTATAGTGGACCGAGTCCCTGAGTCGATACTGAGTACTTTTAACGCCGTGGATAGCGACTGTGGTCGTAAAAAGTAATTCCAACCCTATGGCTAGCATCCACTTATTTTCGATTTTATTCAATGAGCTTCCTCTAAACCTTTCAACTGATATCAGGGTATCAAAAAGGAACTAGACGAGCAAGGCATTAGACTTCAGGCTCTAAACAAGACAAGTGAAGAACTTCTCAAGGACGATGCTGCGTCGAAAGAGATCAAAAAACAACTGGACGAGTTTGATGACTGTTGGAATGAGATTGCGAAACAAATCATCAACAGGATTAACACGGTAAAGCAAACACATTAAGAAAACGTTTCTTTAAATAGATTTCGTATGACTGCGAAAAGTGACGCGACACGGCGCAGCACTGTCGTGGTTGCCGCACGGAACCTGGCCTGCTGTAGATACGGAATGAAATCGCGTAGTCGTGGCACGGTCACGGTCGCGGCACAACTTTGCCGCGGCACTATTCACCATCATACGAAACCTACTCCATTGTTGCTTACACCTAATCCTTTGGCAATCTCCGTGAAACGCGCGCGTCACACTTGGTGAAATATACAGTGTCTTGCTATAGAGCGGATTTCACTTGTTGAGGTCTTCAACCTTTGTTTAGTCATCCAATGAGAATGCGAAGAAAAAACAGGCACGCGGCGTCTGTTTCTTAGCTCACGACCGCAACGCAAGTAGTACTATGGTACTTATTTCACTGCGATGTTTGTCAATTTTTTTTTGACGATCTGATGAAAAATCGCAGTAAAACACGAAGCTACAAATGTCTGCGACATCTGCTTGCACCTCAAGTCCAAGAATGCGAGCGGGCCGTTATTGTCATTATCATTGTCATTATCATTGTCATTGTCATTGTCATTGTCATTACATTGTCATTATCATTGTCATTGTCATTATCATTGTCATTGTCATTGTCATTGTCATTGTCATTGTCATTGTCATGGTCATTGTCATTGTCATTGTTATTCAACAGCTGTGTGATTTATACCTGTCAAGAAATAGGACAGGGAAATTCTTGTTAGGGCTGCTGTTAGGCCTAACAGACCTAACAGTCCCAAACAGCAGTGAGCAAACATTCCTTACTCCACCTATAAAACGACAGGCAACCGTTATGATAACCCTGACCGCCCTGACCGCCCTGACAGACCCAACGGACCTTACGGAACTAACAGCCCTAACAGCCCTAACAGCCCTAACGGCCATAACAGCCCTAACGGCCCTAACGGCCCTAACCGCCCTAACCGCCCTAACGGCCCTAACGGCCCTTACAGCCCTAACAGCCCTTACAGCCCTAACAGCCCTTACAGCCCTTACAGCCCTAACAGCCCTTACAGCCCTAACAGCCCTAACAGCCCTAACAGCCCCTAACAGCCCTAACAGCCTTAACAGCCTTAACAGCCCTAACAGCCCTAACGGCCCTAACCGCCCTAACGGCCCTAACGGCCCTAACGGCCCTAACAGCCCTAACGGCCCTTACAGCCCTAACAGCCCTAACCGCCCTTACAGCCCTTACAGCCCTTACAGCCCTAACAGCCCTAACAGCCCTAACAGCCCTAACAGCCCTTACAGCCCTAACAGCCCTTACAGCCCTTACAGCCCTAACAGCCCTAACAGCCCCTAACAGCCCTAAGAGCCCTAAGAGCCCTAAGAGCCCTAAGAGCCCTAACAGCCCTAACAGCCCTAACAGCCCTAACCGACCTAACAGCCCTAACAGCCCTAACGGCCCTAACAGCCCTAACAACCCTAACAGCCCTAACATCCCTAACAGGCCTAACAGCCCTAACGGCCCTAACGGCCCTAACAGCCCTTACAGCCCTTACAGCCCTTACAGCCCTAACAGCCCTAACAGCCCTAACAGCCCTAACAGCCCTAACAGCCCTAACAGCCCTAACAGCCCTAACAGCCCTAACAGCCCTAACAGCCCTAACAGCCCTAACAGCCCTAACAGCCCTTACAGCCCTTACAGCCCTAACAGCCCTAACAGCCCTAACAGCCCTAACAGCCCTAACAGCCCTAACAGCCCTAACAGCCCTAACAGCCCTAACAGCCCTAACAGCCCTTACAGCCCTTACAGCCCTAACAGCCCTAACAGCCCTTACAGCCCTAACAGCCCTAACAGCCCTAACAGCCCTAACAGCCCTAACAGCCCTAACAGCCCTTACAGCCCTAACATCCCTAACAGCCCTAACAGCCCCAACAGCCCCAACAGCCCCAACAGCCCTAACAGCCCTTACCCCCCTAACAGCCCTAACAGACCTAACAGCCCTCATTCCTTACAAGACCGTACAGCCCTAACAGAACTAACAGCCCTTACAGGACCTAACAGACCTAACAATCACGTGATTGATGATGTCACGTGATTGATGATGTCATCAAGTTTTGATTGGCATACATCAATCACAATCCATATGCTTGTGGTTATGTAGATAAACTTCCATTTCGGTGTTGAATTCGTCATAACAAAACTATAACAATGCATAGGAACTCAACACATCACTTTAATTTGAAATTTGATTAAAAACATTTGTTCTCAACCCTTTGAGTGCATGTATTATTCATTCATTATTGACAAATCGGAGCCTCTTAAGTTGGCCTATGGCTAATTATTTCAGGGACAGATGGTCACTTTGGTCGCACTGTTGGGTTCGTTTCTTACTCGATCTCTGCGATTTCTTAAACTTCAAGAAATGAGGTATTGATTAGATTTATTGGTTCTGAATACACAGATCTGTAAAAATTCTAATCCGATTACAAAGAAACAGCAATATAGGCAAATAAGGAGATTCAACGTTCTCGTTCCCAGTGTCCTACATTGTCTGCGCATGCGTCGCGCCAATGGGAACTAGATTGTGCGACGATTTTGAATGGTTTGTCTTTCGTTCTAACTTTTAGGGGTTAAAATCACAATGGTCGTGATCTTCAATAAATTTTAGGGAGATTGGTATCTTTTAGAGCCGAAACTGTGTCCAAATTGTTTTTTCTTATGATGGTGCTTCCAAAAACCGTGTAAGAAAGAGAGATTATTCGATTTGAGAAGACGATAAATTAGAAACAAAAACATGTGAGGCAAAAACATCAAAGTCATTCTATCGGTAGATCTGTTCTTGCGAATTTTCGTGACCATTTCGTGACACCCGGCGTAATCAATCGAACGTTCGGTAATCGAACTCAATCAAATACCAATCGTTCGATTGATTTTCGACTTGTTCGGCAATCGAACACAATCGAACTACTGAGCTACTAGACGTTTTTTAAGCTACAATAGCCTGTAAAAGATTCTGTGCTGAGACAATAACCCAAATGTTTCACTCCAAAATATGCTACCCTAGCAGAGGCTTTTCCTCGGTAATTCGCTCTCTCGTTTTGTTGCTAGCCCTCGCGGTTTTGCTGTCGTGCGTTGTTTTCATTTGTTATCTCGCCCCGGCCAAAACAACTACGCGAATGTATGACACATGACTAACTTCGTAAAATTTTAAAAGACTGACAGAAGAAAGCACTGCTCGCAGGTCAATGTGGTAAAACATGTTTCTTTTTTTACACCCCAAAAGGTACCAGAGGGCCGATTTTATCCCCTAAAAATTACATGAACCAAAAGCATCCCCTCCCCAAAGGTTTGGGAGTCCCCGTTTTTCTGCGGGAAATCCTGTCACACATTATTCATAGTTACCGAACAAAATCGAACAATCCAATCTGTTCGATTAGTTGGTGTTCGAACTTGTTCGAAAATCGAATTCACAGTAAAGCTCGCGCTCGATTTTTACTTATATTAAATTGAATGTGCATTGAAAATGAAATAATTTTCGGGTGTTTACAAAAATCGCCAATCATTTTGCAGAAAGCATGCGCAGAAGGCATGATTCCTGCCCCACATGGAACTAGCCGGACTAAAACAACATATATAGTCTCTCAGATGAAGCTCTTTTTTAGGTACTGCTCTACGAGAGAAGACCATACTTGGACTTCACTAGAGTGGTCAGCCTTCAGCCTTTGGACAGTAGGGGATATGTGTTATTTGAAACAAATATCCAACTGTTCAAAGACGGAGGGCTGCACTGGAAGGTGTCCTATACAGAATACTAATTGGTCTAACAGTATTCTGTACCAGATACAGAATACTAATTACTTCAATAAGTATTCTGTATCAGACACCTAGCCATGTGGTATCGGGGGTTACAAGTAGTGTCACCTGATCTGAATCCAGTGCAGAGATTAGATGAGCATCCTATGAATAATGGATGAATATTATAAGACTCGGTTACTGAATCCCTTTGCAGGAAATTGCCCTATCGTAGAAGGTATAATTTACAAATTTCTATTATCTATTATCGTATTTGGCCTTTTCATGACGGGCCATTCCATTTTTAAGCCGAACCCCCCTACGGAAGAGCTCATTTTCTTTAGTAACCCCCTCGGAGAAAAGAGCCCTTTCTGGATTACACCCCCTCGGAAAAACCCACGGAAGAGGCTTTTTCTTATTGTACCCCCTCGGAAAACCCACGGAAGAGCCTTTCTTTCGCTTTGACCCTCAGAAATGGCCATTTTGCTATACCCCTAGGAAAACGTCTTCTGTAGGGGGTTACGGCTAAAAAAAGGAATGGTCCGACGGCTACCATAGTGTAGGGGTGAAAATAGTGATATTTCTACAATTCAATTACATTGCCACCTGGGATAGGTTCATTTCAAAGTTTTCTGTCGCCTCGAATCTCCTAATTTGCCTATATTGCTGTTTCTTTGTAATCGGATTATATTTTTACAGATCTGTGTATTCAGAACCAATATCTAATCAATATCTAATTTCTGGAAGTTTAAGAAATTGCAGAGATCGAGTAAGAGACGAACCCAACAGTGCGACCAAAGTGACCATCTGTCCCTGAAATAATTAGCCATAGGCCAACTTAAGAGGCTCCGATTTGTCAATAATGAATGAATAATACATGCACTCAAAGGGTTGAGAACAACTGTTTTTTAATCAAATTTGAAATTAAAGTGATGTGTTGAGCTCCTATGCATTGTTATGTTTTGTTGTGACGAATTCAACACCGAAATGGAAGTTTATCTACATAACCACAAGCATATGGATCTTGATTGATGTATGCAAATCAAACTTGATGACATCATCAATCACGTGACACAATCAATCACGTGACATCATCAACCACGTGACATCATCAATCACGTGATTGTTAGGTCTGTTAGTTCTTTTAGGGCTGTACGGTCTTGTAAGGAATGAGGGCTGTTAGGTCTGTTAGGGCTGTTAGGTCTGTTAGGGCTGTTAGGCCTGTTAGGGCTGTTAGGTCTGTAAGGGCTGTTAGGTTTGTTAGGGCTGTTAGGGCTGCTAGGTCTGTTAGGGCTGTTAGGTCTATAAGGGCTGTTAAGGTCTGTTAGGTCTGTTAGGTCTGTTAGGGCTGTTGGGGCTGTTAGGGCTGTTAGGTCGGTTAGGTCGGTTAGGGCTGTAAGGGCTGTTAGGTCTGTTAGGGCTGTTGGGGCTGTAAGGGCTGTTAGGGCTGTTAGGGCTGTTAGGGCTGTTAGGGCTGTTAGGGCTGTTAGGTCTGTTAGGGCTGTTAGGGCTGTTAGGGCTGTTAGGGCTGTTAGGTCTGTGAGGGCTGTGAGGGCTGTTAGGGCTGTTAGGGCTGTTAGGTCTGTTAGGTCTGTTAGGGCTGTTAGGGCTGTTAGGTCTGTGAGGGCTGTTAGGTCTGTTAGGTCTGTTGGGGCTGTTGGGGCTGTTAGGGCTGTTAGGGCTGTTAGGGCTGTAAGGGCTGTTAGGGCTGTTAGGGCTGTTAGGGCTGTTAGGGCTGTAAGGGCTGTTAGGGCTGTTAGGGCTGTTAGGGCTGTTAGGGCTGTTAGGTCTGTTAGGTCTGTTAGGTCTGTTAGGGCTGTTAGGGCTGTAAGGGCTGTTAGGGCTGTTAGGGCTGTAAGGGCTGTAAGGGCTGTTAGGGCTGTTAGGGCTGTTAGGGCTGTTAGGGCTGTTGGGGCTGTTGGGTCTGTTGGGGCTGTTAGGGCTGTTAGGTCTGTTAGGGCTGTTAGGGCTGTTAGGGCTGTGAGGTCTGTTAGGGCTGTTAGGGCTGTTGGGGCTGTTAGGTCTGTTAGGTCTGTTAGGGCTGTGAGGGCTGTTACCTAGGTCTGTTAGGTCTGTTAGGGCTGTTAGGGCTGTTAGGTCGGTTAGGGCTGTTAGGGCTGTTAGGGCCCTGTCGGGGGTTTATCATATTTAAGTGCCCCCCCCCCCCCGTCTTTTTCGAGGTGGGAGTAAGGAATGTTTCCTCGCTGCTGTTTTTCCCTAACAGCAGCGCTATGCTATTTGGGACTGTTAGGTCTGTTAGGCCTAACAGCAGCCCTAACAAGAATTTCCCTGTCCTATTTCTTGACACATATGGTGTGATTGGCTGGTACTGTAGATCCCAAAGGAGTTCCTATTGTTCTTCGCATTTCACAAGTTCAAACTGAAAATTTGCATCGAATTTTTAACTGCGTTTTATTCTTTTGTGCCTGCAATGCGGCTTGGGTGCTTATGGACCTTTAAGGCTAGCGTGAAAGGTCGCTTACTAATGTGTGTAGATGTCATTCAGTCCTGACAAGAACGCATCAATTAGACCTTTTCCGCTTGAACGGGAGTCCTGTGTTTTTTCCCTAACTGTCACTCAAGCGAAAGAAATATTTTGTTTTTCCCTTTACGAACGAGCAAGCTCATTAATATTCATATGACCAAACAAAGAAATTATTTCGCATGAGTGCCAGTTAGATAAACATTCCACAGGACCCCACTCAAACGGAAAAGGTCTATTCAGCTTATTTCTTGACGTTTGTTTGCGATTCTAGTTGGAAGCATCTCAGAGCAAATTGAAAGAGTTCCACTCAGAGATGAAGGATGTGAACGAGTGGATGGATGACACGGAGAAAGTGTTTGGTAGTTTCAGAGAGGGTATGAGTCCCAAAGAAACCACAGACCTAGAGGGCAAAGTTGATGTAAGTGCGAAAGCTTACTGAACCAAAAAATAACTGAGCTAGTGGTGAGCTAACAATGCACTTGAACTGTTACCACTGCACTGCCCAGTACAAACCCCGGCCCATCAACAGGTGGGCGTAATGTTGTCCCATTTCAGATCACGTGGCATTCCCATGAGTATTCTTTCTTTTTTTTTCTGCTACGCACCGAAGGTTATATGAATATGGAAGCAACCCAAACAAAGAACGATTATTCAAATGAATGCCACGTGATCTGAACTGGGACAACATTACCCCAAGGTAAGAGATCTATTGAACCATTTTTAGATTGAAGATTCTGAATCCCACGTGCATTAGTTGTCATGGTTGCTCTCTCAAAAGAAAGATGGCCGCTGAAATTAGGTTAAACCCAACAAATTTCCCGTTTACATTCAAAATCTGCAGTCTAAAAATAAAGTATTCTACTCCTGTCAATATGGGCTCCCTGTGCTTATGGTTAGACCTAGTGGAGTAGTGAAGGCTCCTGTTGATGGGCTCTTGTGCTTGTGGACGTGAGTAGATAAAGGATCCTGTTGATGGGCTCCTGGCTGGCTCTCATACCTGTCAAACCGGTCGAACAAGTTATTAGTTTATCAGACTGTTCTCGCGGGCCGAGATCTTGTAGCTCTTCGGGATCTTTTTGACATCGGAAAGTTGTGAGGGAAAAAGAAGGTCAAGCTAAATTATTTCAAATGTTTGCTCTAATTCAGGTCAAGTGCGACGAGCGCAGTAAATACCAAGTGCGTGTAGACCGTATCAACCGACTGGGGAAAGATCTCGGCGGGGATGTGGACGAACACTCGCATGACGCCATTACCGAGGAACTGGAGCCCTTCAACAAGCGATGGGGAAACGTATCCGAGAAGCTAGAGAATCTCAGCGATAAAGGATACCCCGCAAGGGGTGGTGGATGCTGCTTCCCTTTGCGCAGGAAATTAAGAAGAATATTTCACTAGAATTACACATTATCACATAATGGGTTGTCACTAAAACGGTGACGCAGTTACAATACAATACAATTTTATTTTTGTATTTCCTTCTAGAAACGTACATGTGATTACGTTACATCTAAGGCACCGTCTACACTACGCCGGCTAAATTTGAAAACGGCTAATTTGCCTCGAAAACGGAACAAAAGTTTTCCGTCCACACTACACCGGCTAAATTTGAAAACGCACAAAAACGTCAGCTTAGCACATGCGCCAAAAGCAAAAAAAAAAAGAGAGCCCGCGGTCATAAATTCCTCCCAGCCGTGTGACATGACGTCATCGTTTTCGAAAAGTTCCGTTTTCGCCGTCCACATTAAAGCGCGTAGCCGGCGCTTTCAAATTTATCCACTTTCGGCAGCGTTTTCGAAAAGATCCGGTTTCGGTGGAAATTTAGCCGGCGTAGCGTGGACGAAAGGCACAACCGTATAAATAATTAGCCGTTTTCAAATTTAGCCGGCGTAGTGTGGACGGTGCCTAAAATCGTTGCATCGCGACCCGCGTTTTCAAAACATCGATTTGTTTTTGGCTTTGCTGTTCCGCCAGTCAAATCTTTTGAAAACGGGGATCGCGATGCAACGGCCTTAGCTGTAATTTGACAATAATAATAATAATAATAATAATAATCAGTTTAATTACTCTTTTCGTAGCTTAACAGCTAAATTACAAGAGTGGTCAGGATTCAATTAATTAGGATTAAAAAAAAACGTTATCTCTCGTCTTCGGTATTATAAAGCAAAAATTAAGCGACAACTTTTCGCTGAACATTTTTGTGCATAACACCGTTGTTTCACCTTGCGCATTTCCAAGACGTCGCTTTGGGATTTGGTTTTTCTGTTTGCGAAGCAAATTTCGCCTAATACAGTCTGGCTTTCTGTCGCGACGAAAACCCAATTGAGTGCACTAGGTGAAACAATGGGAATAGCCTTCGACCAGGCCTAGCGGTTACAACGTTCTTTGGAAGATTGTTTTGTTGAGAAATGACATTTCTGTCGACGAACACCCAGCTCTAAACCACAACTGAAGCAGAAGAGAAAAATCCCTAACGCTCAAGCCAGGAATCGAATTGAATCGAAATTGAGTCCCGGGTGACAGTGGCGAGAGGCAAGCGTCAATTTTTGGCGTAGACATTCTTGTTTCGAAGTGTGGCAAGCTGTAATTTGTTCAAACTGTCGCGCTAAAGGTTGTCTCATGTAGGATATCATTGATCAAATGACTCGAAGTCATTGACGTTTACAGCCAAAATCATTGCTTCACGCCGTACGAATTTTCAAACCATGGCCAGTCAAATGATCTTTTACCCTGACTGAACTTATACTACACAATTTTAACTACAACTACACTCATGATTGCAAACTGCGTTGTTAAACTGCAGCCCGCATCTTAGATCAGACATCTCACAAATTATAAACCGCATTGAACATTGATATGCATATTGCGTTATACAAGTAAATGCATTATTATTATTATTGCCAGGCGCGGATCCAGGAGAAAATCTGACCGATTTACGAAAAGTGATATCTTCCGTTACCCATTCTCGTAACATGCTGTCCTCGGTTCGTAACCTCGTGGGGGAGGCTCTGGTGACAGCCATTAACGCATGCGCAGATTTAATACAGAGCCGAGAGCAGTCTACAGATTGGGTGTAAATTTGCATAACCATTGTCCGTTGCCTTTTGGCATTTTTAGCTTGACAACCGATGACGCTTTGATCCCCAAAATACTGAAACACGAACATGAAACTCCTGCGCCATCATCGTCATAGCGAGCAAGTATAAGGGTTGAGCTATCGCATACCAGCAATTGAAATTACGCATACACATTCACAGCAGTTAAATTTAGCGACCAGGGGCCGGTTCCTAGAAGGCCAGTTAAGAGTTATCGGTGGATAAACGCTTATCCAACGGATAAATCCTGAACAAATCCTATGCAACAGATAACTTTTATCCGTGGATAACTTTATCCAACCTTTCAGGAACCGGCCCCAGAGCAGCGTCGACTTGACGACATATCTGATTTTTGGTACAGTAACTTAAGAATAGAGTACAGAGCTGAGCACAGAGCTGAGATTTACAGGAAAGCTTCATTTACTATTCTTGTCCAACTGTTGAAAGTTTGAAGTTATAACTCCTCCGCTTTGGTTATGCAAATTTACACCAAATCTGTAGACTGGAGGCAATCTCGCCTTACCCAGCAGAGCCCGTCATCTTTTGGCCAGCGGCAAGATTGTCTTGGCTCTGGGGGAATCCGGTTTGTGATACAGATTTGAGAGAATTTGATTCAGAGTTGAGAGGAATATATTTCTGCGCAAGCTTAACGTTCAATTTTAACCAATCAGTAAAGACCCCAAAATGGCTGTCACCAGGGCCGGTGAATGGCCGATCTGTATCCGCTCCTGACTACAGATTGAACAGAAGCACGTGGTGGCACCATGATATGATCTTGTGATAACTTTGCATGCACCACACATCACGGTAGTTGCTATGGTAATTTATTACCTCAGCTGTCAATTATATTTCAACAGCAAGCTATCAGCAGAGAATTTAATAAAGTATATATCAAAGAGAATGTTAAAATGTTATTTTTTCTCGCATAAGCTCCATCAGCCTAGAGTGCGGTCGTATAAGACCGACTTGGCAAGCTAAAACACTCATTCTCAACCCGTTTTCTCTTTGCAAAGATCGAGTTGGTTCCCGAATACCACGTGACGCGCGCGAGATCTGCTGCCTCATTCTTGTAGGGCCTTTGCATTCTCGTACCCAGAGCTCCCCGGCTGGTCTGCTCGCAGGGAGGCTCTGGTGACATCCATTTGAGACTTTTGCTGATTGGCTGGTTTTGAACGTTGGTGCATGCGTAGAAAGATCTTTCCCTCAACTGCCTTATCAAATCTCGCGCATGCGTCAGTGGCTGTCACCAGAGCCTCCCCCGCGAGGAGACGAGCCGGGGAGCTCTGGGTTCAAGAATGAGGGCCTTCGCTGACTTGCCAATCTCGTTCCCAGAGCCCGCGTATCTTTTAGGCCAGCGCCAAGATACGGAGCTCTGGAATAATCAAGTCATGCGACGATATTCATTGGCTCGTCATTCCTCTCCACTGCCCATGCGCGCGATTTGAATTCGGAGGAAATCTAGCAGAAAATATTTTTCACACAAGCATCACCTGTTGGGCGAAAACACATTTCCGGTATCAAACGCTGCGCTTCAAAGCCTTTCCACTTGTAGATCTATTCTTATGAATTTTCGCAAGCATTTCGAAAGATCAATTTCCAAAACTAGCGTTATAACACGACAAAATCATGCAACAAAGGTCTTGATTCTGAGGCAAATGTTCAGTTGTTGATATGATTGACTGATACGCAGCTTGCATCAAGACGCGCGCGCTTCTAAACCAACGGAAATCTATTTTTAGAACTACTGCCACTCAGATGGGTCATGGGGTTGCGTTCTCTGGGGATCATTTTCTCTTGCCTAGGTTCGAATTACGCTGCAATGCTCACAAGACAAAAGCTTCAAATCGAGGTTCTCTCCAAGTTCTAAAACTTTACAGTAATTTTAGAAGAGAGCCTCGACTTGAGGTTATTGTTTGCAGGCATTGGGGCGTAATTCGAACATGGCCTATTCCAGAGGGTGAGTGGGGTTTTCCATAATACTATTTCCCTTTGGGGTGGGGCTTGGGGTGGGGGAGGCACTTTTCAACACCCTTCTGGGGATGGATATTTTCTAGAACCACACATTTGTCAACTAGTGGCTATAAAGTCCTTTCAACCTATACATTCGGCTATGCAAGAGATTTGAGGCATTAAAAGGTTCATTTTCTTATACCCATGCGTCAAGTCAAGTCCAGTTTAATCGTGTGGCTATGATCAGCGCCTGTTCAGCTCTCGACCGGGACTATCAAAACTATCATGGGTTCACGCTTCTGAACAGGATTCTTGCTGTTCTAATGAAAATGACGGCCTAAAACTGTCAATGAATACCTGTGATAGTTTAAAGGGTGCTCGAGTGGATGGCAAAACGAATTACGACTTGTATATCGAGAAATGTCTTTGTAGACAACGTTTTTGGTGTAGGTACCTGGTTCACTATTCCCGAAGGTGATCTATTTGAATTATTAGAGGACGCATGAAAATGATACTTTTAGAATGTATTTCAAGAAACCTTTTACAGAAAAAGGGAACTTTATAATATTTCAAAGTGAAGCTAAATATTTATTCTTATAAACAAAAATGAAAAATGACTAAACTGAAAACTTCCCAAAAAATCCGTCAGACCGCGCGAGACTGGAACTAATAGCGCGAAATTTAAAATGCAAATGATTTGCTTGGTCCCGAGACAGAAATGGCGGCCATGCTCGATTCTTTGAAGAAATAAGACAAACTCACCAGCTTGACTTCACAGTTCGAAACCTGTTAGCTCCTAAACAGTTTAGCCGTGATTAAGCTAAGTATGCGTCCTGCTCTTTACTCTTTTAACGTTTTTAAAACGTTTTACTCAGATAATATTATCAGGTTGTTTGAGGAACTGGTCTTGACGACAAGAAGGTTATAATGCAACTTTTATGAAACTTTATACCTTGATGTAGGAGTTTCAAGAACTGCATGAGTTTATTTAAGCATTTAAGCATGAAATGGCCTGAAACTTCACATGATTATGAAGAAAAGCCTAAACAAGAGGTAAGAATAATTTTTCCGGATTTGTGACATTTATTTCATCGCGAAATTCTACCAGAATGCAAGCCCATATTAATTACTGTTAAATTGACACACGAGACACAAATCTGAAGACAAATCTTTATATATTCATTGAAAATAGAATACAACAATGTAGGTTGGGGTACCTGTGACTCGCTACATAAAAATGCTTCATTTAATATTCAGAACTCAATAACTTTACACTCGAGTGATTTTCATAATTCTGTGAACTCCCTATTGACTTCCGAACGCCAAACTGCGTCCGAGAAATCACCCGATTTGTTGGTCGGTGTAGAGTACGCAGAATGATAAAAATCGCAGTAACTTTCAACTCGGGTGCTTCAGCCCTATTGGAGACGCACTATACCTAAGGGCACCTGTTCTGGACCGAAATATCTCCGCATTCTCTCTCTCAATTCCCCATAGAAACACTGATTATGGCATGTAGTGCTGTGAGATAAATACTGAGCATGGGTCACCAAAGGTTAGAGGTTTGGGATAACCTGAATTATGAAAAAATATGTTCAGCTTAATTTTATAATCCATAATATCCAACATAGGAATTCTGGCTTTACCCATGAATGGTGGGTATTTTGGATTTTTGTTTCTGATATTTTATATTTTTTTAGCAATACAACAGTGAACCTTCCAGTCCATCTAATCTGCCAGACTATAGTGAGCCCTTCTTTCGCCATCTGCCAGACGACAGCAAGCCCTCCAGTCCATCAGGCAGACAATAGTGAACCTATTGTCCAGTCAGCACACAGTGAGCCCTTCACACCATCAACCAGACCACAGTGGACCCCCAGTCCATGAGCCATAGCACAAGCAAAAGCCCTCCAGTCCGTTAGCCAACGGAGAGTGAGCCCTTCACACCATCAACCAGACCACAGTGGGACCTCCAGTCCATGAGCCATAGCACAGCAAGCCCTCCAGTCCATTAGCCAACTGAGAGTGAGCCCTTCACACCATCAGCCAGACCACAGTGAGCCAGATCACCATCAGCCAGACCACAGTGAGCTCTTCACACAATCAACCAGTCAATCACGCAAGGCCATCAGCCAGACGACAGGAAACTCATGCAGCTATTTGCATCCATCCATGAAGTGTGGTAATTTTTTCATATAGGTGGACATGTCTCAGCTTTCAGCCAATGACACATTGTTTTATGAATTTATTTTTGCGACAGAATTTCACTTCAAATTGCGCATGCTCTGACCTGAGCTTTTTCCCATTAATGGGTTTATAAAGAAATTTCCTATCAAGGATAACTCCAAAAATGCTAAAGTATGTAAATAGTGAAAAGTATTGATATTTAAAGGGGCTCTCACACGCTCAATTTGTCCACCGTGGACAAAAAAAATAAGTAAAATTGTAACCGTGAAAACACATGTACATTTGCCCGTAGTAATCAAAATAATTCTCCAGATAGAAAAACCTTTCAAATGTTGGACAAATGCAATTCTAGGTTGTTTTGACCTGTTATAAAGAGGATGGAATTGGATTGCGATTTCAGCTATTTTCTTGTCAGAGAAGTGGCCTATATTAAGCAAGCATGCGAGAGCCCCTTTAAAGAACTACATTGAATATGAAAAGATAACAGTACAGTGAAAAGATAATCACACTTCACGGATAGATGAAAAATACAGCATGGTTGTAAAATCTTGTAACTGAATAATGTTTTAACTGTGTAACTCCAGAAATGATCCAATCCATGCCACAGAGTGAATTTACCTACTTTAAGCACTCCCACCACCAGTGGAATCTAACCAGTGAAAAATACTGATTGAATGGGAAATAACAGGTGTATTTTCATTGATCCTCCTTCCCATTTCCTCTGTGATAAGGGTTACTGTATGTATCTTTTCTGGAATTACACATTTGAAAAGGCTCTAATGTACTACTAACTCTAGCTATCTAGGCTCTAGTTTGCTGTTTGTATCATTCAGAAAACATCTTACTTTCATCCAGCAGTTTGACAAAACATTTTCAATTTCCAATATATAACCTATACAAGGCAAGCTAACTCACACTCGCAGAAGTTTAAAAGTTTCATGTTACCATTTTTACCTAAAATGTTAGAGCCTTTTCATTTTTTCACCATTTTGTTTTGTGCCTCATTAGTTCAGCCAGACATTTTTATACGGTGATTTACATGTAAAATCACCCAGCTGAATTACAATCTTTCAGGCAAAATGAATCACCGAAAAGACACAAAGTACCAGGACTTTTTTTAAAAGGATGCTGGCTCAACTACTGTTGCACAACATTTTTTTGAAGTGTGTAATTTACAGAAAATATCCATTGCCCTCCCCAGAGAAGGGGGTTAAAATATGACCCTTCCCCCTATACTATTTAATTTTGAGTAAAAATACTGGTGATTAGATGGGAAGAACAGGCAAATTGACCCTCACTCCCCCTCTGGAATTTCCAATCCCTTCAATGGGAAATGCAAGGATTTTTTTCTTGAACTACACAATACACAATTTTTTTTCTACTTGCTGTTGTAGGGAACAGAATGTATGCATTGTAAAGAAAACAAAGTCCCACAAGGCCCCGAAGGCTCCAGTTGAAAATGATGCTCCAGTTGTCAAAACCGGTAGGTGTGTCAACTTGCTACACTCAATACTGGGGCTTCCAGCTCCTACCTGCTCACCAGGAAGTATCTCCTCAGCTCTCAAGGCCACAGCTCTAGTGCAACAGGGTGATGCTGTTCACATCTACCAGGTGTCTTGTATGGTTGAATGTTGTCATGGTGGTAGGTACAAATGTATGCAGTACATGACTGATCACATTCAGATCAAGGTAGCATGCCAGACACAAATCAAACATATTTAGCGTCGGTGGGTTATTATTCAAAATACTTTTGGGACATGTAAGGCATCCTAATATGATCCAAGTCCTTGGCGGGCTCGGATGAGAAGCTCTGCTACTAAAATGAATTAACGGACATGGTTGCACACTTTTGGGGTGATCAAAATAACCAATAACACTGTAGGATTAAGTTTTTGGGATCCACAGTAAAAAAATAAAAGAATATTGTCGAAAGATATCATAATACCAATACTATGATATAAAATAATACTCATCATTACATAATTATCTATAAAAGGATTTTTTTTCTTAAAGGACACATGCAGGTAATCATTGTAGGTCACGCAGTAACTGTTTGCAAGAGAGTTTCATTGTCTATGAAGAAATCCAGTGTCATGCCGGCCAACATCAATTCAATTCAATTGCATATCACTCAAGGCACTAGCTGTGAGCAGTGTTATCAAATAATATTCATTAATAAATAAATAAATAACAAATTATATAACAAACTTAAGTGCATGACTTTGAATAATTTTTCAAATTCAATTAGTGTTATTACACATAATTTCTACGGATCAAACAAATCCAGCAATAGTACCTATATATTCAGTGACTGTTTGTTAATATTTTAAAAATCTGTACTTGTCATGAGCAGTTAGCAAAATATTCCTAAGTATCTATAAGGCCTAGTACAAATGCCGATCCTTATTCTAGTCACACCAAATATTAATTTCCTAGTTTAGTTAGTTAAGGCTATTGTTTTGGGCTCATTTGCATAAGAAACTTGAACTAGACATGAACTGGAGTTGTACATAATTGCTACTTTCAAATGCTTCTTTCTTTCTTAAAACCAGACTTGTAGCCCGTTCCTTTTGCACGATATGTTGTTTAAACTATTGCCCCTAATATCCTTTGAAATTATTGATTTTTTTGCATCAAATAACAGAAATACAGGAGAATAAATTGTTGCGACTAAAATTTGGATCAACATCTGTACTATACAAAAGGTCTAAGTCCTAGGGCATAAGTCAAATCAACATCACTTTGGATTTTAAAACAATAGATAATTGGTTATTCGAAAGTGTAATGAGTCAGTGTCTTTTTAAAATAATGTAATCAAGCCACCTTAATTCGACATAAATATGTCCTAGGCCTAACTCTCTTTACTAAATCACACTGAATAACCCATTAACATAAACATTTTGCATGATTCCATGAAATAATAATAATTTGGACATTGGAGTTAGTCTAGAGTTGTGGGGAGAGGGTTACTCTTCCCAAATTTTGTAATTGGCAAAATTATTTGTTCCATCAATAATCAAAATTTTGCATTTAGTAAATTAGAGAGGGGAAGGGGTTACATTGTACTTCTCAACCTCTTTATCAGGGTGGTATTATATAACATTTTCTGGAATCATACATTTGTCATAATTATAAATATTTTGGATTTGTTTGACTTCCTTTTGCTTTAATTATGCAGCTCTGCTTGATAATTTTCTGAACTGGAGATGAACTCATAGTTTGCTATAAAAATGTGTAAGCTTTATAAATTCATTTTCAACCATAATTTTTGATTTCATATCCAAAACTCTCAGTAACTTTCAAAATATTGTCTACATTGTAGTTTTGTAGATGTTTTTCTTCTAAAATTGTGTGAATAAACTTTTGTTGTTAAATTTAACATTAACAATTATTAATGTACAGTATTTTAAAGATAATACAGCATAACTATGCTTGCAGTGTGCAGACTGGCGTTCATGAAAAGCAGAGTCATAAACATTCCAGCCCTAATTGTGGGGGAAGTTAGGATGTCTGTTTCAAAAGTTGGATAATCCCACAGGGGGAGAGATATATATGGATTGATTTGATATCTGGCATGCTCCCTTGATAACAGAATGTTATCAGACGGTCTAATTATGTACTGCATGTATTTGTATCTATCACCATGACAACATCAATCATGTGAGAGACCTGGTGTGTGTGAAGGGTAAGACCCTGTAGCACTGGAGTTGTAGCCTTGAGAGCTGAGGAGGTACTGTCAGGTGAGCAGTTTGGAGCTTGGAGTCTCAGTACTGAGTGTAGTGAGCCGACACACCACTGGTGCTGACGGGGACATCAACAGCTGGGGTCTGAGGGGCCTTGTAGGACTTTTTTTAAATTTTGGAAAAAAGGTACTTACATACCATGTAAACTTGGAATAAATATGAATCTCACTCTCAACCTCATTGCTTTATTTACCATGTACATACACTTCCATACACCAACCCAATACAATAATTATCAGGGAGATAACAACCAGCCCTTAAGATTACTGAGAACCTCTGTGGCACGTCCTCAGAAAAAGAATACTACACATCCTTAGTTTAACCAAAAACATGTCCACCTATATATCATTGGATAGCTAATAGAATGGACTAGTGGGCTATGGAAAAAAGAAATAACTTACAGTACTAATAAATATAATTTATTTAAAGAATTGATTGATTAAGTAACACATTGTAAATTTTAAACAAATAATGCAGACACAGTGTTTGATTCAAATTTACAATGTGTTACTTGAGAGTCAAGGTCCAGCAGCTTGAAAGAGTTAGCTCATTAAAATGACACAACAAAATATTCAATCAATCCCCTAAAAAAAGTATACTTATTAATAAGTTAATTTCATTTTGCAATAGCCCACTAGTCCATTCTATCAGCTTGCAAACGATATATAGGTGGACATGTTTTGGTTAAACTAAGGACGTGTAAGTATTATTTTTCCAAGGATGTGCCACAAAGGTTATCAGTAACCTTAAAGGCCCATCATCAACCGACAGCTGGCTATTAGCCAATCAGAGCAGCCGAAAAACAATGGATCAATTTGAAAACAAAAGAAAAGAAAACAGGGTGCAAAGGCTACCAGTTGATGATGGACCTTTAACAAAAGGGTTCCAGAAAATATCCAATCCCCCCACGTAAGGGATTCAGAAATTCCAAAGGGGTGGGGGGTCAATTTACCTGACTTCTTCCATACAAATACTGTATTTTTCTTTGGAAATTCCAGAGGGGTGGGGGGTCACTTTGCAACACCCTTCCATAGGGGGTGGGGGGATGGATATTTTCTGGAACTACACAATTAGCAATATTTCACTTCATTTCCCACCTGGCTGCAGTTAGCCTACAAGGCTTACAGGAGCATGGAGATGCTGTATAAAATGGTTGCTTTTTTGAAGAAAACGTTCCATCACTTGAAATCAAATTAAAAAGGACCTGCTCCTTGTTTATCTGGTGTTTGCCTTGTCTTCTCTCCAGGGTTCAAAGGCACTTTTAGAGCATGAAATCCACATGATTATAGCCCAAAATCAAGAGGAGTGTAGTTCCACTAGGAGAGATAACTACATTGTGTGATTCCCAAAAAATATCCATACCCTCCCGACGGAAGGGTTTTGAAAAGTGCCCCCCCCCCTCTGGAATTTCCGAAGAAAAATACAGTATTTGTATGGAAAAGATCAGGTAAATTGACCCCCCCCCACCCCCACCCCTCCAGAATTTCCAATCCCTTCCGTATGGATAATTTCTGGAAACACACATTGGATTTCAAGCTTGAATAAGAGAAGACAAGACAAAAAACAGACAAACAAGGAGCAGTAGCAACATGCAGCTGAACATCATGTGCTATAAACGTTTAGATTCCCTAGGGTAAATCAAACTGGAGAGCAAACAAACTTTTCAGCCGACTTGTTTACAAAATCATGAAGATTGGTTTGATTTGACCAAGTGTTTTTATCAGCAGGTAAAAGAACAAATCACCTATGTTTCAATGATTCACTGTCCAATACAACCATGTGACAGACAAACTGCAAAGGGCCTTATTACTACTTAATTTGATTTTAAGTGCAGCAACATTTTCATTTTATACAATATTATCTCCATACTTGTGTGAGGCCTGTGGTTACAATTGTATTATTATATTATTTTTAGCCTGCGTAGCATGTATTCCTATGGATCCAGACCAAAGAAACCCAAAGAGTGTGATGAGGGTTACAAGAACATAGATGATCAAGTTCTTGGCTGTGTTTTTTACTCTCCAAAACAGCATAGGAATGCTTGCTATGCAGGCTGCAATGTATTGCACAGTGACAATAAAATGCATCAAAATAAGCAATATGATTTGTTAAAACTTATAGCTTCACCTTATCTAGACTGCTTGCAGTCCCTTGCTCGGGGAACGTCCGTAATAAGATGGTAAAAGTCTTACTTTGCGCATGTCTAGCACTGTGCATTCATGCCGGGGTCACGTCACGATAAACACGCACCACAGGGTCACATCACGACAAGCACGCACCACAGGGTCACGTCACAATAAGCGGGGTAAATCCCCCTGTGGTGCGTACTTATCGTGACGTGACCCTGTGGTGCGTGCTTATAGTGACGTGACCCTGTGGTGCGCGCTTATCGTGACGTGACCCTGTGGTGCGTACTTATCGTGACGTGACCCTGTGGTGCGTACTTATCGTGACGTGACCCTGTGGTGCGTGATTATCGTGACGTGACCCTGTGGTGCGCGCTTATCGTGACGTGACCCTGTGTTGCGCGCTTATCGTGACGTGACCCTGTGTTGCGTGCTTATCGTGACGTGACCCTGTGTTGCGCGCTTATCGTGACGTGACCCTGTGGTGCGCGCTTATCGTGACGTGACCCTGTGTTGCGCGCTTATCGTGACGTGACCCTGTGTTGCGCGCTTATCGTGACGTGACCCTGTGGTGCGCGCTTATCGTGACGTGACCCTGTGGTGCGTGCTTATCGTGACGTGACCCTGTGTTGCGCGCTTATCG
Source organism: Scolanthus callimorphus (assembly GCA_033964015.1). Taxonomy (NCBI): domain Eukaryota; kingdom Metazoa; phylum Cnidaria; class Anthozoa; order Actiniaria; family Edwardsiidae; genus Scolanthus; species Scolanthus callimorphus. Next base: position 10,234,486 of record CM066922.1, read on the forward strand.
TGACGTGACCCTGTGGTGCGCGCTTATCGTGACGTGACCCTGTGGTGCGCGCTTATCGTGACGTGACCCTGTGGTGCGCGCTTATCGTGACGTGACCCTGTGTTGCGCGCTTATCGTGACGTGACCCTGTGGTGCGTGCTTATCGTGACGTGACCCTGTGTTGCGCGCTTATCGTGACGTGACCCTGTGGTGCGCGCTTATCGTGACGTGACCCTGTGGTGCGTGCTTATCGTGACGTGACCCTGTGGTGCGTGCTTATCGTGACGTGACCCTGTGGTGCGCGCTTATCGTGACGTGACCCTGTGTTGCGCGCTTATCGTGACGTGACCCTGTGTTGCGCGCTTATCGTGACGTGACCCTGTGGTGCGCGCTTATCGTGACGTGACCCTGTGGTGCGTGCTTATCGTGACGTGACCCTGTGGTGCGTGCTTATCGTGACGTGACCCTGTGGTGCGCGCTTATCGTGACGTGACCCTGTGTTGCGCGCTTATCGTGACGTGACCCTGTGTTGCGCGCTTATCGTGACGTGACCCTGTGGTGCGCGCTTATCGTGACGTGACCCTGTGGTGCGTGCTTATCGTGACGTGACCCTGTGGTGCGCGCTTATCGTGACGTGACCCTGTGTTGCGCGCTTATCGTGACGTGACCCTGTGTTGCGCGCTTATCGTGACGTGACCCTGTGGTGCGCGCTTATCGTGACGTGACCCTGTGGTGCGTGCTTATCGTGACGTGACCCTGTGGTGCGCGCTTATCGTGACGTGACCCTGTGTTGCGCGCTTATCGTGACGTGACCCTGTGGTGCGCGCTTATCGTGACGTGACCCTGTGGTGCGTGCTTATCGTGACGTGACCCTGTGGTGCGTGCTTATAGTGACGTGACCCTGTGGTGCGTGCTTATCGTGACGTGACCCTGTGTTGCGCGCTTATCGTGACGTGACCCTGTGGTGCGTACTTATCGTGACGTGACCCTGTGGTGCGTGCTTATCGTGACGTGACCCTGTGGTGCGTGCTTATCGTGACGTGACCCTGTGTTGCGCGCTTATCGTGACGTGACCCTGTGGTGCGCGCTTATCGTGACGTGACCCTGTGGTGCGCGCTTATCGTGACGTGACCCTGTGGTGCGTGCTTATCGTGACGTGACCCTGTGTTGCGTGCTTATCGTGACGTGACCCTGTGGTGCGCGCTTATCGTGACGTCACCCTGTGTTGCGCGCTTATCGTGACGTGACCCTGTGGTGCGTGCTTATCGTGACGTGACCCTGTGGTGCGTACTTATCGTGACGTGACCCTGTGGTGCGTACTTATCGTGACGTGACCCTGTGTTGCGCGCTTATCGTGACGTGACCCTGTGGTGCGCGCTTATCGTGACGTGACCCTGTGGTGCGTGCTTATCGTGACGTGACCCTGTGGTGCGCGCTTATCGTGACGTGACCCTGTGGTGCGCGCTTATCGTGACGTGACCCTGTGGTGCGCGCTTATCGTGACGTGACCCTGTGGTGCGTGCTTATCGTGACGTGACCCTGTGTTGCGCGCTTATCGTGACGTGACCCTGTGGTGCGTGCTTATCGTGACGTGACCCTGTGGTGCGTGCTTATCGTGACGTGACCCTGTGTTGCGCGCTTATCGTGACGTGACCCTGTGTTGCGCGCTTATCGTGACGTGACCCTGTGGTGCGCGCTTATCGTGACGTGACCCTGTGGTGCGTGCTTATCGTGACGTGACCCTGTGGTGCGCGCTTATCGTGACGTGACCCTGTGTTGCGCGCTTATCGTGACGTGACCCTGTGTTGCGCGCTTATCGTGACGTGACCCTGTGGTGCGCGCTTATCGTGACGTGACCCTGTGGTGCGTGCTTATCGTGACGTGACCCTGTGGTGCGCGCTTATCGTGACGTGACCCTGTGTTGCGCGCTTATCGTGACGTGACCCTGTGGTGCGCGCTTATCGTGACGTGACCCTGTGGTGCGTGCTTATCGTGACGTGACCCTGTGGTGCGTGCTTATAGTGACGTGACCCTGTGGTGCGTGCTTATCGTGACGTGACCCTGTGTTGCGCGCTTATCGTGACGTGACCCTGTGGTGCGTACTTATCGTGACGTGACCCTGTGGTGCGTGCTTATCGTGACGTGACCCTGTGGTGCGTGCTTATCGTGACGTGACCCTGTGTTGCGCGCTTATCGTGACGTGACCCTGTGGTGCGCGCTTATCGTGACGTGACCCTGTGGTGCGCGCTTATCGTGACGTGACCCTGTGGTGCGTGCTTATCGTGACGTGACCCTGTGTTGCGTGCTTATCGTGACGTGACCCTGTGGTGCGCGCTTATCGTGACGTCACCCTGTGTTGCGCGCTTATCGTGACGTGACCCTGTGGTGCGTGCTTATCGTGACGTGACCCTGTGGTGCGTACTTATCGTGACGTGACCCTGTGGTGCGTACTTATCGTGACGTGACCCTGTGTTGCGCGCTTATCGTGACGTGACCCTGTGGTGCGCGCTTATCGTGACGTGACCCTGTGGTGCGTGCTTATCGTGACGTGACCCTGTGGTGCGCGCTTATCGTGACGTGACCCTGTGGTGCGCGCTTATCGTGACGTGACCCTGTGGTGCGCGCTTATCGTGACGTGACCCTGTGGTGCGTGCTTATCGTGACGTGACCCTGTGTTGCGCGCTTATCGTGACGTGACCCTGTGGTGCGTGCTTATCGTGACGTGACCCTGTGGTGCGTGCTTATCGTGACGTGACCCTGTGTTGCGCGCTTATCGTGACGTGACCCTGTGTTGCGCGCTTATCGTGACGTGACCCTGTGGTGCGTGCTTATCGTGACGTGACCCTGTGGTGCGCGCTTATCGTGACGTGACCCTGTGTTGCGCGCTTATCGTGACGTGACCCTGTGTTGCGTGCTTATCGTGACGTGACCCTGTGGTGCGTGCTTATCGTGACGTGACCCTGTGGTGCGCGCTTATCGTGACGTGACCCTGTGGTGCGCGCTTATCGTGACGTGACCCTGTGGTGCGCGCTTATCGTGACGTGACCCTGTGGTGCGCGCTTATCGTGACGTGACCCTGTGTTGCGCGCTTATCGTGACGTGACCCTGTGGTGCGCGCTTATCGTGACGTGACCCTGTGGTGCGTGCTTATCATGACGTGACCCTGTGGTGCGCGCTTATCGTGACGTGACCCTGTGTTGCGTGCTTATCGTGACGTGACCCTGTGGTGCGTGCTTATCGTGACGTGACCCTGTGGTGCGCGCTTATCGTGACGTGACCCTGTGGTGCGTGCTTATCATGACGTGACCCTGTGGTGCGTACTTATCGTGACGTGACCCTGTGGTGCGCGCTTATCGTGACGTGACCCTGTGGTGCGCGCTTATCGTGACGTGACCCTGTGTTGCGCGCTTATCGTGACGTGACCCTGTGGTGCGCGCTTATCGTGACGTGACCCTGTGGTGCGTGCTTATCATGACGTGACCCCGGCATAAATGCACATTGCTAGGCGCACGCGAAGTAAGACTTTTACAAACTGATAAAAAGCTGCATATTATAATGACCAAACATTCTTGTCTCAACTAAGTTCTTTCAATTTTCGGGTGGTGTAGAAAAACTGTTAATAATTATGGGCTGTATTGCATCCAGACCCATTTGTGATGCATGGCGAAAAGATTCTTCAATCTTATCCAAGGATAATAAACCTTATTATTTAGCTCGTATTTATTCGATCAAAGCGCGCGCTCTGAATGGTTCTATCATGGTCACGTGGCGGGCTACAAATTCAATGGGGCTACAATTAAAAAATTGTTGCCTGCGCAACATCGCTAGAGTGAGAAATTTTGGCAGAGTATTTTTTACAGTATTTTCTTTTTGCTATATAATATAACACTTAATGACTGCACCCTTGGGAAACAGCGAGTTTTGTTTTCCCTCGAATCTCAATGTTTCCCTCAACTTCGTCTCGGGAAACAGATATTCTTGGGAAAACAAAACTCGCTGTTTCCCTCAGAAGCAGTCATTAAGTGTACCTATATTATTGACTTTTAACAGTCTGCCTACAACTTTAGGAAGAACCAGAAGCCCTTTAAATGCAGTAACAACAAAAGCTGATTTTGATGCATTTTATGCCTGTCATTTAGGTAGCACTCACTGAAAGCAACTCACACAAAGACAATGCACACTGAATGAACAAAAATCCTCACTGAGGATTAGTACTTAAACCTGAAACTTGTCAAAACAATTTGTATGGGCTAGCATGCACAAAAACTTGTACAAAACATGGATTTAATATTTATACAGTTCACACATTATGTCTCAGTTTGGTGGTCTTGTGTTTGGAATTTTGTTATTGCTGCGTCTATGAGTGAGTTTCTTTTAGCATGCTACAGTATAAAGTACTACCTCATACCAAGGCATGTTCTAGATGATTTCAGCCAGAGTTGAATCAACTACTATATGCAGGAAGGGCAATGAGGAGATTCTTCCAATGGTCCTTTGCAACAATGTTTAGCCTTGCCATGTTGCATTGCACTTGTACTCTGCTACAATGAGAGGATCAATAAGAGGATTATAATTATTATTATTAAATCATCTTTCCGTAATGAGTTCAGGAACTCCACTGAACTCAACAAATACATCTAGTCACTGAAAGACCAGGGAATCTGATTCAGCATAACATGGCACATTATATTACTCGCTAATAATAATAATAATAATAAATTACATTTATATAGCGCTATTTCTACTATATATTCAATAGCGCTTTACAATATTACTTTAAGAAAAAACTGAAATAAACTAAAGTAAAGTAAAACGAAAATAGGGTAAAATTCCATACATCCATATGCCATAAAAACAATAAAAGTAGTGCCCTACAATAGCACTAGTAAGCACTGTGCATTATGCCTCTGGGAAAAGTACTTCATTTCCAAGCCGGAACTTTGTTCTTTAAACAAACTTGTTTCCTCATGCAGGCACAGAGCGAAATCATTACAGCGTGCTAATTAGCACACCTACATATAATATTATGCATGTTGATCAAAATAAAAATACTGATGAGTGAGGTTCCTGCAAACCTCGCCGAAACAGGCCTGTCGGTGATGTAAAAATAGCTCTGTCTTGCTTTCGGGTCAAAAATTTGCAAATACCGTGATATCGTGCCCAGAATTCGCACCACAATGATAATAATCATGGTCGTGCAAATGAACTGGTTCAGGAAGCCAAACGCAGAATGTTTGGCATGGTATAACTTCAACACGACCAAAAACTGAAATTGTTACTCTCAGGTCGGTGAAATACCTGTCACCACAGACAATGATTACCGAATTACCGTCATTTTCGATTTGTTTTCCCGAAATATCGCGTGTGTTAAAGTGAAATCCCGCATATCGAGCGGAGAATAGAATGAACTGATCATAATGGTTCATACCTTTGGTACTCCAACCAGTTTGATACAAATAATAAAATCAACAAATCTGTATTGAAATTTAGCAAAATGGTACCTAAGTCCCAATCCAACCGATTGGAATGTTTTGTACCAGTGGATGCACAATCAAACTATTGGTTTTCCTTGACAAATGGTATGCACCCCATAAATATCTCTTCTAACTAACTGATAGTTATTTTACCTGTGTTAGTCACATGGAATCCTATTGATTTGGCACCAAACTTGAATTCCTGAACCCTCAAAGAACCACCCTACGGCAGCTGGTAGGCCGGGGTCTGCAAAACTAAACAAAGAGGGTTTTGTATGACAATTAATCATTGTTTTCCTTGGCAATCATTGTTTTTACTTGTTTTGACAATCAGAAATGCATAGTTATCCGACCCCCGATTGGTCACATTTTTGTCACAAATCCAAGATGGTGACCACACGAAAGCAAACTCGCGTCGCGTTTCTCGTCTCCAACGCCTGCGACCAGGCTAGGAGCAATGCAACAAATGTTTGACGTTCCTCTTAAAATTTGCCGAGTGACTAGCATTCAAAACGAGTACTAAACGTGCTGAAATCAATACTTCTTCCTTAAACTGACGTTGGCGTCGCGTCAGTGACGCTCCATTTTCCCAGTTCGTTCGTACAGACCCAGTTGGAGTGTAATTTACGTAACCGAGCTTAAATCGGCAAAGGTACGTAATAAATTAAGAGAATTGTACCTTACTTGTTGAGTACTAGTCGTCCTGTGCTCTTAAATAAACGCGTTTTCTATTTGGATCGAGAAGAAAATCGAGTCGAGTGATTGGCCATGGAAGGCGCCATTTTGACTATACCACAGGCTTCCCATACAAAGTATTTCGCTTCTCGCTTCCAGGGTCTTCTGGGTAATTTTCATATTTGGTTTTGCTGCTCAAACTCGTGGATATAGGAAGAATGGAATGGATAATATTAAAGGCAGAATAGGCGAATTATTAGTGGACTTAGTGGATAATAATATAGATCTCTTGTTTTGCAATTTTTGTTTATTTCGGCGGGGTGAGTGAAATTTACTTGAGCTGGTATATCCCCTCAAAATAGCGACACTTCCGGGTTTGATTTTGCATATGTCGATATGGTCCGGATTTAGTCGCCTGGATAGCGCTACAATCCTACTACAGAGTCAGAACAGTTTGCATCTTTACCTCGGTTTAAATGGTGATTGGGGTGGGGGTATTCGGACCGGAACACACCAAAAGTGAGCTACCGGTAGTGTTTGCTATAATGGCGAATGATTATGTAAACGAATGGGAGATGACAAATGAAAATGGATGAGCATGACTTTCCAGGGTTTTGAGGACCCGTGGGAACCCTCTGCCAATGTATTGCTGCCTGTGATGGTGCAGTATTCTTATAACTACATCGATCTGCATATCGATAACACATAGAACTTCTGTAGCATAAGGGACTGTTCGTTAATTACGTCGCAGGGGGGGCTGGTGGTTTTATAGGGGGGGGGGGATAAATTTTGCAGTACGTTGAAAAATTTTGGGGTAAATTTTTAGAACATGCGAAACTTTTGGGGGGTGCATTTCAGTGTCATGCAAATTTTCAACAGAGAGATTTCTGTCGAACTTCTCCTCTCTTTTGTTGCCAGTTTAGAGCTTGTTCTACCCGTACATCCTCTTCAACAATCATACTTAGTTAGACGCCATTTTGATACTAGCTTACTAGCTAAGTCGATTAGCGTGCAGGGGGAGGGGGTAAAATTTCAAATAGCCGTTTTTCGAAGGGGGTAGAAATTGAAACTACGTTTTTTGAACGGGGGTAAGTCTTCACAAAACCTACGAGCAGAAAAAAACCACCAGCCCCCCCTGCGACGTAATTAACGAACAGTCCCTAATGGCGCCTGAGCGTTTTGGGGATCTAAAAAGCTGCACTGTATCCTCGACTGAAATCACACGAGTGGTTATTCTTGGTTTCGGCCTTAAATTCCCATCCATGGGTTTTTCGATTCCCGTGGATTTATTTTTCTTATTATCTTAGCATTGGGAAATGATTTCCCATTCTCGAACCTCTCGGTCCCATCACCTGCACTGACGACAATTACCAGCGACGGGTTGAATTCCCAAGGGTCAGTAAGGCCTAGGTTTACGTCGAATACATTTAAAACAATAGATAATGTTATTTGTGAAAGTGTAATGAGTCGGTATCTTTTGAAAAAAAAAATGTAATCGACGCGACCCTAATTCGACGTATGCCCTAGGCCTAACACAATTAGATCCCATCCATGGGTATAATGTTCGATGGTTTTTCCGATTCCCAACCACGTGCAACTCATCATAAATTCACACACGTGTGACTTATTTTCTCATCAATGGGATTGCCTTTCGGCATGGGAAATTGCAAGGCCACTTTTTCCCATCCATGGGATTCACCCAACCGTGGGAATTGATGAAATTCCCATTCATGGGAAAAAAGTTCCCAAGGTTGGGTTTCTGCAGAAATTTCCTGTGTCTACCTCTCGAGACAACTCGCTTAATGTGAACAGGCACTTAGAGACATTATAGATACACTCTACCACTACCACTTCCCTATAAAACATGGCGGAATTTATTTTACATTTGACAATTTTATTTCAGAATTTGTAAAAGGTTTAGTATTTATTGACAAAGATTCATATAGATATTAAAGTTTGCAAACCCTTACTTAAATAGCTGAAGTGATTTAAATACCATTCACTTCGCTTTCTCCGACTATATGCTGCCGAATAAAAATAAACTTCACAAAATTCAGTGATTTTTTACTTCAAATATTTGGACGGCTGCGAAACGCATTTTCAATCTGGTGAATGCTAAATGTTTACGTATGCTAATGCTAATGTATGAGTATAACAGTGATAGACAATGGACAGTAGTATAACATTAATATTACATTACAAAAATAAAAATATTTTAAAATCCCCACTAGAACAGTTTATACGAACTGTTTAAACTAAAATATTCAAAGCCTTCCTATCTAAATATATTAAACTTTACGATAGGAATTAAGTTCAGGCCCGCAGCAGTTAACCATTCCGGCTACTGGCTCGAAAACACTCAAGGAAGGGCAGGCGGTAAGAAAAGCGCAAGGAAAATGAAAGAAAAACCTTTTCTGCACATCCGGGTTTCTTTGCCTCTCTCCCGCTGCCGGCTTGATCACGTGACATCCAGCGTCTCATCACCAGGTGATGACGTCATTTGTTGATGACGTCATTTGTCGTTACAGTAGCACTTACAAAATGCAATTTATTAAACTATCTACAACCTACAGTGCCATGCACTTTTTTAAACTGCCATGATAACTCTTTGTCATTTCGATATCGTAATGAAAAACTTCTTACACCTTATGCTAAACGTTTAGCTCTCTTTACGAGATTTTTGTTCGTCTTAGCTGCGAACCCATCGCGATGACGTCAGAGTCCCTAGTGACGTCATAAGTTTGTATCAACCTCTGCCACCGCACCGGTAGTGACGTCACGGCCCTGACTTCATTACATCATTTATAAAAAATGTATTCGCCAAGTGGACATTCTATTGACAGATTCCCAACTTCCTTCGCATGATTCTGACGAGGCAACACTCGTTGCCTTGCATGGGGTAGCCCTTGTCGCTGAGGTTTTCTAACTGCTCAGATATTTTTCCCCATCGCTCGTTAAAAGGCTCTAGTTCCCCTGTAATGGCGTCGTGCGAATTCTGGTCCACGTTCCCACCGAGATCTTTCCCCAGTCTGTTGATACGGTCTACACGCACTTGGAATTTACTGCGCTCGTCGCACTTGACCTAAGAAGTAAAGACAATCAGAGAAATCAGAGAAATAAAACATCATATTTCTGATATACCAGATGTGGGCATCTTAACCAAAATACAAGTAGCGCTTCTAAAGTAAATGGGGTGGGGCAGGAGGGGAGGAAGAGGAGGTGATGAGCGATCCCAAACTACGGACAAGTGACACAGGGAATTTCTGCAGAAACCCATCCATGAAAAAAGCTGAATTTCCCAAGGCGCACGCATGGGAAGTGTTGGGAATTCACATGGATAGCCATGGAAAATCCGAACACTTCCCATTCTTGTGTCATGGGAAATTCAGGTTTTCCCATGGAATGGATTCTGCAAAAATTCCTTGAGTGACTAAACAATGACGACACAGTACGTCAACCTGGAAAGATGGCTGTCACAAAAAGCTTCGCGCACTTACATCGACTTTCTCCTGGAGGTCTGTTGCTTCTTCAGCACTCATGCCGACCTTGAAGTTCCCAATCACTTTCTCCGTGTCGTCCATCCACTCGTTGACTGCTTCCATCTCAGAGTGGTACTCCTTCAGTTTGCTCTGCGATTCTTCCAGCTTGAACGAGAAACAAACAAACACAGAATATAAGACAATGTTTGTTTTTAATTCCAAATGTTCCCTTCATTTACTACAAAGTGATGTCTGTCACAGGATGGCCTTGGATGGCTCAAATTGCTGCCACGCAGCTAACAATGAACATGGCTGTTTCACAGTATATGTACCGCCTAGAGCTAGGGCATTGTACGAAGAGTGCAATAGGTTCTTTAGCGTACACCTTGAACAGGGGTAGAAGGGGAAGGCAGACGGGTCATAGACCAAATCGGCTAACTGTGTTTACATGTTGTTGCCACGCAATTCAGATCATGTGATGATTCCTTTGGGTGGTTACAATTGTCAAATTATTCTATGTGCAGAACTAACAAACGTAGCCACCCAAAGAAATCATCACATGATCTGAATTGGGTGGCAACAATATGTCCATCCTTAGCCAATTTTGTCTATTGGTATATTGCCTCACCCGAAAGACTTAGAAAGCACAGATGAGAAGTTCAACTCACAATATGAACCAGTCTCGATCACGACACGAACAGAAAAAAAAATTCCCTCTACCCGAGCTGGGAATCGATCCTGGACCACAGCTGCGAAAGCCCCAGCGCCGTAACACAAGCCATCTGTGCTTCCACGTACAGCAAGCCTCGCTTTCTTCGCAAGTTTGTTATACGGACGCGACATTGACTGGCTCACCGTAGGGTGCTACATTGCGTATCCTACCGTCATACGAAATGTACTGTGCCATACAGAGTGACCCACTTTCCCTAGCCGAGGTAGCAGCATGCAGGCTCATTCAATAACACTGATCGAGGAACTCTAAATTTTGAAAAAATTTTCTACCCCTGTGGAAATTTGATGCAACCCCTGTGGAAATTCCTCATTCTCTTGTGGGCCTGTGGAAATTCCACAGTTGCAAATTAATATCCTGTGGAAATTCCAGGATCAAAATCAACAACCCCTGTGGAAATTCCAGGGTCAAACAAAACGGCCCCTGTGGAAATTCCAGGTTCCTCGATAGGGGGTAACGGATATAATATGGAACAGCCAATTGCGGTTTTTCATTGAAAGGAAATATAATGTCCTTTGTGTGCTTTTACCGTGTGTATTCTGTCTATGACTTGTTTGGCGATGTCATTCCAACAGTCGTCGAAGTCCTCGAGCTGTTGTTTGATTTCTTTAGACGCGGTGTCATCGGAGTCAACTTCCTTGAGAAGATCTTCGCCTGTTTTGTGGAGATCCTGTAGTCGGATGCCTTGTTGGTCTAGTTCTTTTTCAATTTCCTGAAAATAAATTAAAATAGAGTAAAGTTCGAGTAATCGAGTAATGTCAACAAAATGCGCCTAAATCTCTGGCCCTGATAAAGGGACAAGGGTTCGTACGAATCAGAGAAGATGAGATTCAACGACTTTCAAGGCTATGTTTTAGAAAACTCAAGGTCTATTCTGATAAGGTGTTTTACCGGCCGGCCCAAACCACCCACGAAAGCCCTACAGCTTTTCCATAATAGCAATTCTCAGCTTCAAAGTTGATATAGAAAAATCACTCCTAAAACTAAGAACTTTCAAGCACTTATTTTCAAATTCAAGCATTTTCAAGGACTTTCAAGGCTTCTACGAACTCTTTTTTTGCACGTGGCGCATGTGTTTTTGCTCGAAAAGTTAGGTGGCACAGTGGTTTGGCAGGTCACAGGCAACTGAACTTGGTTCTTCTATCGAGAACCGACTCCATGAAAAAAAGTCAAGTGTACAAAAAAAGCCAAAGCACACAGGAAGTATAAAGTGAAGGGATTGCTGAAGCATATTTGGAGAGATTTAGTAACAAGTAGATTCAATTTGTAACAAAGTGTCAAGTTTTGTATAAAATATTATACAATATTTCTTCAAAGTTGCAATATCAATGTTCAGTGTGATATGTAAAAAAAGAAATTTGCTGTTCTTGTTGTTGTTGTATCAAGTATTATTTTTAGCAATGATCCGAATCCTGCAAGCGATTTCTTTCTTTTGTGTGAGATCGCAGACCCGGCCTTTTCATTTTTTTTTCAATCAAAGCAATCATCTTGATGTTTCAGAACCCTGTACAGGGTTTCCACGTTTTCAGGCTTTCAAAATTCCAGGACTTTTAAGGACGTTTGAAAATATTTAATGACCTTTCATAATGAAAAATGAATTTTTGCACAATATGAGTATCCTTTGTTTCAAAGATAGCACGCACATTGATAGTTTTTATTCAGATTCCTTTATTTTTATTTTACACACTCGACATCTTGCAAATTCATTCTTCAGGAAAATGTTTCTATGACTTTTAATGACTTTGATAGGTTTTGTAAAAATTCCATGACTTTTCAGGCCTGGAAAAGGACATTTCTAAAATCCATGACTTTTTAGGTTTTCAAGGACCCTTGGGAATCGTGCTGTACCTTTAGTTGGTTGAGATGTTGTGTCACTTCCTCTTCGTCAGAAAGGTCAGTGGCTCCGATGTCCTTCAAAACCTTCTCCTTGTTCGATAGCCAGTTTAACAGGATTAGCTGCTCGTCACGGAACTTCTGCCAGTCGCTAAGACGACGTAAAAGCTTCGTTCTGAAAGATAGAAAAATATAGGAAAACATATTAAAAATGTTCGGCCTCTTGGATTCACTTTGTACAAGTCAAAAGCACATGTATTTGCTCTAATAATGCACTAAAGTGCGGAATTCAGGCGAGTGTCGAAGACAAAACACAAAGTAAAGAACTTAGGCAACCAGAAAAGAAGCGCATTCAACAACATACGAATGAAGGGAGGAAGTACGACTTGCGTTTAGTCGTGATCCAAGGAAACAAGGGTCACAGGTTATTTCCTTTCCTTTCTTGTATTCCTTTTGTTCACCACGGATGTTGAGCGCGTTACTTGTCGCAAAACACTCGTGGAATGAAGCACTCTAGAACCACCCTATCTTATATGCCGTAAAATATACAGGGGTTTAAGGAGCTGTTTCGGAATTTTTCCAGGAGTTTTCCAGAATAATTTTCACACTTTTTAGTCTATTTTCGATAACGTTTTAAGCTTGAAAACGATTTTTAGAGTGATTACATTCTTGACTTTTAATGATGAAATTCGTTTCATTTTTCCAAGACTTTGTTCGAAACTCCAGGAGTTTCAAGAACTTTCCAGGAGTACAATAAAAATCCAGGACTTTCAAGGTTTTCTTGGAGCTGCCTATGACTCTGAATACAATCCCCAATAACTCCTATCCCATATGATGCAGAAAAACAAAAACACAATTAAAGGGCTAAAAACCTTCGTTCTTCGGACCACCGCCAGATAGAGGCCCATCTCTCGCTGAGTGACTTGACTTGGCTCTGTACGCTCTCGTTAATGATCGGGTCGGTGATGTCCAGATCAAGAATCACCGTGATCATCGAATGCTCTCGGATCTCCTCCTGGAAAGCCTGGAATCGGAACAAGAAGATGAGGAATGTCATTACACGACAACTAATGGTTTCTTCCGAGATTTATCGATATTTCAAGAAAGAAATATTATCGTTTTGCCCATCCTTCCTGATTTTGTTAGAAGGTACGACAATTATTGTGACATCGAAAATGGGGAATTTTTGTTTCTTTGAGAGTTTGTAACTTTTCTACAATTCGGAATACTAAGTCATTGCTTTTGGCCAATTACAGCGGATTTCAGATGGCTGTCGTGTGTAATTCCCAATTACTTCATAATCACTCCTATAGGTTTTGGTCAGAATTGGTGTAATCACATTGCAATTGGTCTCACTACAGTCATATGAAATCCGTTCTATAAACCAATAGATTGGATTTCAGATGACTGAGGTGAGTAGTTTGCAATTACTTTGCAATCACTTATACAAGTTTTACTCAGAATTGGTTTCACCAATGAAATGCGCTCTAACAGCAAACGCTGTTTGTGTTTACTAATATGGTAATGCTGACCAAACCAATCAGCGCGCACGTTCTCTTAACTGTATTGTATTATAACCAATCACATCATGCACACTAGCACCTTCTATTCACGTTAGCCAATCAGAACTCGCGTACTAACCTGGTGCTCTTCTAGTTGCTTCTTGACATTGTCATACCCAGGACTAATATCCTCGGTGTCTTTGATTCGTTTCTCGGCCTCTGTCAGCCAGTCGTCCATTTTGTTCAAATGTTGTCTTAGAAGCAAAATGTAAGTGTCGAAAATCCTAGAAGCAAATTAGAAAACAGCGAAGATGAGTTAGAAAGTTTTGAACCACCAAGATGCATATGCTAAACAAAAAATAAGAGAGAAAGTTACCCCTTGATGAAACTAAAAACGGGAAAAGGCGAATTCCCATGCAAATTACTGTAACTACTGGGACCAAATCAAGACGAGCGTTTTCAAGGTGTTCCTAAACTTGGCCGGATAATTGTAGGACTTTTCTGTGTTGTAGAAGTTGTCAAATTGCAAAGAAAAATCGGCTGTTTTCAATCTCTTTTCCAACAACCCCAACACCATTATATTGGGTACATCGGCCCAGTAAGTGAGATGCTACAGTTTCTTGTGATATTCGTTGTTTATTTTTTTCTACTAGTCAACTAGGCAACAACCGTGTCATCTACAACAGAGTGGATTTCACATGACTGTCAAGACTTGTTATGTAATTGCGAATGCTTTGCGTTCTTATTGGCTACTCGTTTTTCTCAGCCAATCAAATTCTGTAGTAAATACAATTGTGTAATAACTTAGTAATTGGCTCGGCTTGCAATTGGCTGAGAAAAAAGCCATTTAGGAGCAAGTCGTGATTTTTTTCGATTGGCTAGTGATTGCTCAATTGCAGTTGTTTTCACGACAGTCATGTGAAAACCGCTCTATTAACTGAGTCTATGTATCACCAATAAGAGGATGGTATGTCAAGGTGATGGTCTCACCGTTTGTTGTCCTTCTCTGCTTGTTCACGAATGGCATCATTTCTTTTCCTTATCTTGTCGATTCTCGACCGGAAGTGTTCTTCCTCGTGCTTCTTGAAGTACCCCCCGTCCACCAGCTCGTCCGCCTCCAAAAGAATCACGTCTACGTTGTTGTTGGTAGATTTAACGTCTGCAAGGAACGCCTAAAGGAGGAAAAGACAAGTGGTCATTCGTTTGTTTGTTCATTTGTTTGCTCTTACGGATCGCCATCTTTTCTATATTCTATACAGAGAACTTCGAAAGACTTATCGATTTTACTAAATCTTCGTAGCCCTTGCAATTTACAGCTATATCAGTCTAAACACACGGCGACTTTTGTTTCTTTGGTCATTCAAGGGTCTAGCATACCTTGCTAATCTCGATCTGTTTCTTAGACGTGTCCAAGTCAATGTATCCCTTGTCATCTTGCCCAAGGCGAGACTCTAGATCGGTGAGGGATACATCCGCGTCGTCCAACCGAGTGGTAAGATGGCGAGCGAACGTTGCTCCCAGTCTGCAGGGAAATAAAGTCAAGCTTATGAGTCAAGTACAAGTATGATGGAAAGCGTATAGAACTTTGAAGAAAAGCCTTCGTTAACACGAGCCCATGACTAAAATATTGAAAAAGATCACGGAGTTTTAAGCCCCATTTATACGATAGTGATTTTTTGGCACGGCTCTGATAACAAGTGGTACGAGTACCAAATTTAATGGCACGGCTCGGGTATATTAGCGCTGTGTAAATAACTTTGCCGTACTAAATTTTATCTGAGCCGGACCGAAATTTCATCCGTGCCGGGAGCGTGGCCAGGTAGTCCAAGAACCGTTTTTATCCGAGCCCTGCCAAAAATTTCCGTCGTGTAAATGGGGCTTTGGGTGAAAGTTCAGGTGCAATTTGTTACAAATGTCACAACAGTAGCAGGGCTAGACACTGCGACCATATGGTCGCCAACGGCGACTAGATTCAGGGCTCGGCGACCAAATATTTTAACCTTGTCGCCAAATGGCGACTTACCTTTCCAGCCTGTAGGTTTGTTCTTAGTACTACTCTTCCCAGTAGACCGTTACACCTTTCGATTTTTCAGCCCGCCGGCGGCTGTCTTCATTTGACCGGGTGATCACCTTTTTTTGTACCACGTGATGAGTTGCTTATGTGCCACGTGATCAATGTTTGTGGGCGTAAACTTTGGGCATTTGCTCTGCTTCATTGTTTTACTGCAAAGTCTACGGTTGATCACGTGGTACATAAGCAACTCATCACGTGGTACATAAAATGGTGATCACGCGACGAATTCGGGCTGTCACTCATAATAATACCGCCCACATTACCGGAAAACCTTACTTGTTGCCATTGTCCATGGTTTTCAGGTTCAGCACGTTCATCCTTTCCTCTAACGAGTTGATCTCTTTCTCGTAACTCTCCGCTCGCTCGGGATCCACGAGTCGGTCCGTCAGGAGTTTTTCGCTCAGAGAGATCGCGCGCTTGAATGTGGGATCAAACGACGCTATTTCATCTTTGAGTTCCTGAAAAGAAAATCGCGTAGCAACAGTTAACACAGTTCCACTGGAACACTTTGTCCGGCAGATTTATTTCATTCACAGAACAAGCAGCGCGCATCATTTAAAGCTGTCGGCGGAGCGGATAGTTGTCGAACAAACTGTTAACAAAGCGCTGCATTCTGATAGTTGTTGGACACGGCTTTAAGAGCGCGCGCGCTCATAGCTGGTACAGTCCACTGGTACTGTATCGGTAAATTTTAGTTAGCTAGTTCGTCTGCCAAATTTCTTGTCATGAAGATGCGCTAGATTGTATCCTGGTACGTGTTTCACGAATTGAAACTATATTGGCCTAAAACTGTGCTAGGGTCTCTAATTTTTGGAGATTTCTCTTCTTTTTATAGGCCACAGGGCGAAAATAATAGTCGACTACGCTACTCACTGTGTGCTTGAGATATTCCTCCTTTGCGGATAGGATATCGTCTTGATTGACATCTATGGAATCTGCGTGCTTCTCGTTTTCCTCAAGCCAGTCGTTTACTTCTTCCATTAGCTCCTCGTGTAGAACGAGCATGGACTGGGCCAACCTGGGAATAGTGATTATTAAAGAAACTGAGTAAGGTGAGTAAGAAACTGAGTAACCCACACGAGTGGGTTTATACATTGTGTTTTCTGAGTACCCAATAAAACCGCTTACCAGATGCCAGTCTGGGAAGATGTTTACCAACATTATTATTGAAACAAGAGAAAATGATATAAGTATATCATTTTCTCTTCTGATATAAGTATATCATTTTCTCTTGATTGATATTAATGTCAAACTCTTGTCGGAGGCCGACTTAAACGTACGTGCGACCGTCTCCCCAAACTCGCAGCTCGTAAGCTGAATTGCGTTGGGTCCCAAGGGCGCCACTGGCTGCCAAGCGGACTTAAGCACAGACACTGCGGGTGGTCACTGCCAGAGGGTTTATTACGTCCCCAGTGGTTCTTTAACGTCCCCCTTGGAACTGGGTAGGGTAGAAAGGCGAGACGGGACCTCGGTTTATTGTCTCATCCGAAAGACGTGAAACACAGTAGAACAAAGTTCAACTCACAATATGGACCAGTTTCGACCGAGACCCGAACAGAAAGAAAATTTCCTCTGTCCCGGCCAGGAGTCGAACCCGGACCACAGCGGTGAGAGACCCAACGCCGTAACGCTGGACCAACCGTGCTTCTCAGTAAACTTCCTAGCCTGAATCTCGTTGCGAATGGACCTTTTCCGCTTGAGTGGGGACCCTGTGGTTTGATTACCCATCTGGCACTCAAGCGTAGAATGTTCTTTGTTTCAACACATCAATATTAATGAATTTTCTCGTGCATTACAAGAAAACAAAAGACATTGTTTCACATGAGTGCCAGTTGTGAAAACAAACCTAGCAAAACCACAAGGCCTTCACTCAAGCGGAAAAGGGCTATTCAGACGTCTCGCAAACCGAAGTACGACCGTGAGCGAAGGGACGGTTGAAATTCTGACTTGCACCTCGGAAGCTTGATTACGGTGCCACTGGAAGCCAAGCAACGATACTCACAGAAACTGTGGAGGTTACTGCCAAACCCTGACCACAACAGTAATAGGCCCACGTCGCAACGCTGAGTCAACCTTGATTGCAGTGTAGTAAGTTGAATAACAACGTAACTCATTAGCCCACCTTTTCTTGTTGTCACCGTGCTGAGCTCGTATCCTATCCCATTGCTCATCCAGCTGGTCTATTTTAGAGGCAAGTGCTTGCTCCTCTTCTTCAGGTAAGAGTCTACTTCCCTTGCTTTCCTGAAGCTTGGACTTGATGTCCTCCAGATTGTCCTCCTCTTTCAGCAAGTCTTCCTCAAATTCCTGATCAAGAAAGATTAAACTTTTTTATCAACTTCAACTAAACTTAAAGAGCCTGTGTTAAAGAGCCAATCCTTCGTTTTGTTTTCGTTTGATATTAGAAGACGAATTACGTGTAGAAATATCTTAATAAACATCTAAAAAACAAAGTTTCAGATTTGATTTAACAAATTCAATCGATAACATAGCTCTATATTCTATAAATCAGCCGATGGAAATAGATGCTTTCTCCGACTTGGTATGTTGCTATGTTATCAAAATGGCGGCTGACACAGGCTCTTTAATTAACAGCGTTATCAATATTATCATCGTGATACACACTCCTTGCGAAATAGCAAAACTGATCGAGTCAGGCAGTGCGGTTGACGTGCCCAAGGCTGCAACAGCCGGATAGAAAAGTGAAAACGATTTAAGAGGAAATCCGCTGAGAAATCGAGTAATCTTGACACAAAGTGGAAACAATTTTTTAGTTAGAGTATTACAAAACCAATTTCCTTGTTTCTAGCATTTTATGAAAGGTATTGATTAAATAAAGAATTGGCGATAACACCGAGAAGAAGTTCACAAGTAAACCTGAGAAATAATTTTCAAAGTTGTGAAGATATGGTGTTGGCTTTTGATGTTCATTTCATAGTGCTGTCAACCTATACAAATTGTATGGAATTGGACAACTTTCAGGATTCATTTTCGATGTTCGGTGTTGTAAGCAATGATTTTTTTAGATCACATATCAAAGGCAGTAAGACAGAATTCTACAATATGATATAAATAATTTTGTTCCAAATTTTTTTTCCAGTCGTTACCCGATTTTCAAATGGATTACGTCTTAAACTTTTATCTCTCCCACCTCCGCATACAGTAAAATCCGCGAGTAAGAACCTACATTTTCCCAATTTAGCCTGAACAGGTTCTTATATAAATGATACTTTTGTGCAAATTTAGACTATTTAGTGCCATTCCCATTTCACCGTTTCTCAATTGAATTACTGTACTGAACACTCCTGGACATCATGGGCTTTCATACTGTATACCAATTGTAAAACATTTCATGAAATTCATGAATGTTTTAAAAATTAAGAACCTATTAAGACTATTAAAAATTTTAGGCTAAACAGGTTCTTATATAAAGGGTGCATAACAGGGAAATTTAAGACTAACTGGTTCTTAAAATCTTGGTTCTTACTTGCGGGTTTTTACTGTACTCTAGGATCTACCGCTAGTTTTCTATCCTCAAGCATAAGACCTCTGGGGCATTCTTTCGTTATTCTGATGATGTCTCAAGGTCAGCAACAAGCCCAAAAGGGGTCCTTATAATGCCAAGGTACATCATGAGGAGGGGCTCGGAAAGCGCAGCACCTACCTGCAGTCCCGCCATCTGTTTTTGCACCTCCCCGATATCGGCCCCTACATCAGAGAAGTCCCTGTGAGCAGTCTCCTCCAGTCTGTTAGCGGCATCAGCAGAATCGCTCAATGAGCGACTGAAAAATTTACCCGAGGCTCGCTTGATTCTGGAGACGACAAGGAGAAAAGTTCCACAGGTTAGCCAGCCAAACAGCCAGTTAAGTGGTCAATGTGATCAAACGTGAATCTTTTGCCACGTGAAATCTGTTTTATCCATTAATTTATATCCAAAGGGTGAATAACTTAGGAAGATAGTTTCTGCAGGGTTCACACAAGCATCGATGACTTTGTTGATCAGAACATAATATTCACTATACTCTAGACATTTTAAATTCAAAGACAAGAATCTCATGATCCTAAAATTCAATGTTAAATTCAAGGACTTTCCAATGACCTTAAGCATATTTTTTTTAATTCCAGGATTTTTCAAGGCCTTGAATGGTATTTTTTTTTAGAATTCCAGGACTTTCAAGCACTTTCCAGGACCGCGTGAGCCCTGTTCTATGATCCACAATGCGATGTTATAAGTTATTTATATTTACATGGTGCACTCAACAGAGTACCCTTAAAAGCTGTAAATACCATTTCTGGCAATTAGATTCTACGCGACAAAGGATCGACGTCTGAACAACCGAAGCAATTCACGATCCTCAACAACACGTCAACGAACAATCTGAGACAACTACTAAAGTGAGAGTGGTTTATGACGCATCGAACTTTGGAGGCCTCAACGCTAGAAGTTGCAATAAATAATACTGGCTGCAACAGATTTTGATGTGAGGTTCTTACTTGTGTTTCTTTTCCTGGGAACTCTTGCCAAGCTCCCCGATCTGTTTGTTGAGTGTGTTGAGCGAGTCGCTCACTTCTCCTTCCTCTGCCGGGTGTAGCGCTTTCTTGCTGACGATATCAAGTCCAGAGTCAGTGATGTCATTCATCTGTAGGTTGAATTCGGTGTCGAGGGCGCTATCCAGGGCCTGGAATCAAAATGATCATCATTAGGTCCACTGATAAGCTTAAACTGCACTGCACACTGTTCAAAACGAGACATTTGGTGCTGCATGGGATCTTGAAGATGGTCCCCCTTCACCCGTGACCAGTTTGCGAAACAGGAATCCCGATAGGCAAGCTGTAATAGTACAAGACATCTGCAGAGGAGGCTAGGTCTCTCAGTTCCTATTTTTTTTTCCACGTTTTTAAGAATTTTCTAAAATGGAACACTGAAGAAAGAAACTTGATAAGATTTATTGCTTAAAAATCAGTTTATCGTCCGCTTAGCTTTTAAATGCTTGGATACAGAGGTATTTACTTATTGCCATGAGTAGATACAAAACTGAGAATCGTATTAATACTTGATCTTCCTTTCCAATAATTTCTTTTTTTTTTGCTTATTTTGGTGAGGATCGTGAAAAAAATTATATAGAATTTTCAACTCTGTAACGCGATATTCCATAAATATTCAAAATAAGAAAACGCCGTATTTCAAACCATTGATGGATAAAAATAAAAAAAATCAGACGCAGATTGAAACGCTGCAAATTATTCCGAATAATACAAACAAAGTTCAACACACGGAGATGGCGTTGACATTATTAGATTAGCTGGTTTACATTTCGAATCGACATCTTGTTGAAAACAAAAAGAAAAAAGTTTGTGTTTACTTTTATGTCCGTGATGTTTCGACATTCCTTTGTGTACTTCACGCTGACGTATTATAAGATGTTTTTATTTTGCTTCAATCTTTTTTTTTCGTTTCTCACCTAATTTCAATTGCAACGTTATTTAATCTCACAGTTTTAGTCAAGCTAACACAAATTGACAAAAAAGTGTTGGTATTAGAATACTGATTGAGAAATCCACGTAAAATCAAAGCAAACACAAGAAAATGCATTTTGTAAACTCAAAGTGTGAAACACCTTAAACGAAACTTCTGGTTTGCCCCAAAACCACAATAATTGCCTTTTAAATGAGCTCTACGTTCCATTATGCTGTCTTCATATTTAAAGCACTTGAAGAAAATTGGTCTCCAGCAATCCTTAGAATACAGAAAGCGAACAATAGAAAGTAATATTGTGTATATAAAATACAGTAAAAACGAACACCTTTATTTACACAAGCTAATGGAAAGCAGTTTCATTTCAAAGAAATAGGGCGCGACTTTGCGTGTGAAGGAGGGATATTTTTCATGACATTCTATTACATCCTTCTATATTGTTTACTGACTATTAACTTGCTGAAACTGGATACTGAAACTTGTAAATGGCACATGAGTGATACAACACAATTTCGTAATTTGTTTTCAAAAGAGGAAGAACTATAAAACGTTGGAACCGAATGCAGTAATGACGACAAGAACTCTGAAGATATTTTTTTTCCGGCTTCACTATTAACTTTCTGAAACTTGATACTGAAACTTGTAATTGGCACATGAGTTATGCAACACAATTTCGTAATTTGTCATCAGGAAAAGGGGATAAAAGCATGTAAGTTTGTAACCGGATAGATTAATGTGGTGCTTAAAAACCAAACTCAGAAGATATTTTATCTCAAACTTCGCTTGTGGATTTTCACCTAAGAAACACACTGCAGATGGCGCTGAGACACCAATCACGCTGCTAACAATTGCAAAGCAATAGTTGTAAGACAGAGAAGAAAAAAACATGGTGTAAAAGAAATGGCTGTTGATCTATTCGAATCAAATTGGAACGAGAAAATTCCGAACTGAGGACAGAAGAGGACTTGACTGAAAGTTTTCGAAGGTTAGAAAGAAGTCTAATCATGGCGATTCTAAATCACACAATTTCGAATTTTACAAGAGATTTCTCCCAAGGAACCGACGCTTTGCTGGCAACCGTTTTATATTCAATTGAATCCTTCTTCATTCTAATCTTCAACTTCTTCACCCTTCTGACATTCCTGCTCAACAGGCATCTGCGCAAGCGAGCTCTCTACCTTGTTATAAGCCTAACTATAGCAGACATATTCGTCGGACTGACAGTAGCGGCCTACATCCCTATTATTGCAACGCACAAAGGGAGAGTCAACTTAGAGGTGCTATTCCTAGAGCACACAACAATCGCCATAGCCGAGGTTTTAACTACAAGCGCTTCGTTCTCCGGACTTGTGATTATTTCACTGGAAAGAATGTATGCCGTCATCTGGCCGCTCCGCTATCGAAATTTAACGTCCCGGGCGTATTTAGTTGGTATAGCAACTCAGTGGATATTTGCTGGACCAGTGACCTTGGTGATTTATAAAATTTTAACAGCAGAGTACGATTCCTTGGTGTTCACTACAAACATTTTTCTTTGCCTTTTAATTATTTGCACCTCGTATATTGCTATCTACATTAAGGTGAGAAAGCAGCATCAGAAGCATAAACAAGGCGCTATTAATGGTACCCAAAGGAGGGAACGTGAACTGGCAAAGACCCTTTTCATAGTAACAGTACTATCCATAATCACATGGTTACCGATAGCGATTTTCCACATACTGAATGCGCAATTCAGAGGAAAACTACGCATGGGTTTTTTATTTGCTTCTAATTTATCCCGTTTTGGGAACTCGCTTGGTAACCCTGTGGTGTATGTATTCCGCATGAATGAGTTCAGGCATGCGCTCTTGAAACTACTGCTCAAGTGCTCACGTGATCGGCCTCGCTGGATTGGTGCATCACAATCGGTGTATTCCAACAATGTCGACAAGGAACCAACGATACGGAGAGAACCCTGGATCACTAAAGCTACGGCTAAACTAGGACACATGTAGCTCGCAACATTTGTGTCCTGCGTTTCCCCGAGTGGTTAAACTAGAAAACATCGCACGCGTGTCTCGGAAACACAAAATGTTTCTTGTCATGCGAAGAAACATGTCTTTTAGTCCCGGCTACAAAATTTGTCGCGCGCAACAATGTTTCAACAAAACTGCAGGATACCGCCATTTATACCACGCCGCAGAAAATAAAGCAAATCAGAATGCAGGAATGGCGTTGTATATTCGGTGGCACTCAACCTTCCCAATCGTGCACTGCATTTACGTTAACGTTGCCTTTAATTTTCTGTAAAATAGTTCTACAATGAATTCTCGTGGCATACCGCCGAATATCCCACCTGTCACATTTTCTTAGCGTGGGAAATTCTGCAGTATACCACTCGAAAGCATTGTATAACTAGTATATAACAAGCACTAATATTTTGAAAGTGTACTATCCTTGTGTTCGAGACCAGGATTCTAGTTGCAGGATTTCGAAGCTCTCCATTTACTCCACAGGATGCCCATTCGAACACGAAAAGAGCTCTTATCTGGAACACCTGCAATGCGTATCTTATTTTCATTAAGTAGATTTTGTATTCAGTCTATGGGGTAAGACAGAGAGCTCATACTGTTCCATAAAAGTTCTGTCTTATTATTAATGTTGTTGATTCAGGCGGCTATAATGTCAATGCTTTGGAAGAAATTCGATATGAAATGTATCAAAGAAACTAAGATGTGATACTGCCCTAGAGTTGGCCGAAAAAGGAATTAAAACGGAGCGAATTTATGGTAGGTGGGAAAACTGCAATTTGTCAATTTGGTTGATATATGATTTATGATCTGGCCAAAATAGAGAGCCATCCTGTTTGTAGCAGTTTATTTGAGTTTTATTTATTAAAACCGCTTCTTATGATAATGAAATCAATAAACGTTTGAAATCTGACAAAAAAATCCAGTAAAAACATTCCAGAACATTTGGTAATACAATTATAGACTGAAAATAGTTACTGACGAAAAAACTGATGCAAGAAAGAAAACTTAACATTTCATAATAATATTGTTATGCGAGCTCCTGTGGACATTAAGATAAATCATTTAGTTTGTTAATAATGAAGCCACCTTTAATGTCAATATAGACGAATGGCCTCCTGTTTTGTCATGATATTGCTGATACTGATTTTTTTATAATTCTGCGAATTTAACTCTCTCGATTGATTTAAAACCGCCTTCTAATTGCCGCAAATCAGACGTTGACTTTTCCTCAAAACATCTCTCGGTCGTTGCCTTTTGGGCGGCATTTTCACGCTTAAGCCTAGTTTCCATATAGTCTTATCTGTCGTATCTGTCGCATCAGTCGACCGTGAAACAAAAGAATAATTCACATTTCCATTGTTTCACGGTCGACTGATGCGACAGATAAGACTATATGGAAACCAGGCTTTAGGCCTTACGGCAAACGTCGTGCCAGAGTTGCGCCGTTCCAATTCCAAACAATAGAAAATGTTCTATTATAAAGTCTAATGAAGCGGAATCCTTTGAAATAAGAAAGGTTCGACAGAAAAGTTCGACGTTTGTCGTAGGCCTTAGTTTCGTTGCCTCAATAAAAGTAAAGTAAAACAATCGTATATTAATAATTCTACACTGTTTAGAACCTAACCGGTAACCCGATTACTAACCCAAATCCTAACGCAGTGCGCTCACTAGTGAATTCGGTGGATATTGGGACGCTCTTTTATTAGTATTTGTACTATCTTTCATAGCATCGACTAAACGAAGCTATATGAATGTTAAGGACTGACTGTCCCACGGGATCAGAAATGACAACGACCTTTCTGTAAAGGCATCGAGCGTTCCGGAAATGGCAAGGACCGTTCTAAAAAGCATCGACCATTTACGACAGGGAAATGCGCGACCAAACAGTTAGTTATCCAAGCTTCGACTTTGTCCTCAACCGTCAAAGCATGCGAGATGTTTGGAAATAGACCTCGAGAGTTCGCAGAATTATGAAAAACGCAGTTTTGAACAGCGTAAAGTTATTGAAGCTAAACGTTCTATTTACTCAATTTTGAAGGAAACAGCAACACTCGCTTTGCATTTATAGGGGCACTGTCATGGTCTGTCATGAATTTGGCCGAAATTTGGGGTTATTATAAGATGCGTTTTCAAAACATCGATTTTTTTTACTTGAGTGTCGCGCCAGTCAAATCTTATGAGCCAATCAGATTCTTGCCCTGTTTCGCATAGTGCACTCGCCTGGCTTTCTGTCGCGACTTGTCTGGTTTTAGTCCGGGGAAGCCAGCTGACTGCACTAGGCGAAACAAAAGACATTAAGGCCCCTTCTTGAAATTTTAACACTTGCATTCACACATTACTGTAACAAAAAGGAAACGGATGTAATAACCATATATGGAAAGCTTTTATTAGACGTGTGTAATTTTCTTACGCTAGCTTAATTTTCCTTTCGGAAATATATTTCATATTGCAGATTAAACCAGTTGAGATGGTAATAAAAACAAGTCAATTTTTGACAATTTAAAATTGAGAAAAATTTAATCAAAAAAGCAAATATTTCGTTTGCAATGGCTTATCTAAACTCTTCGTCTCAGAAAAGGTACCGAAAGCTAGCAAACTTGTGTATGGTTTACTTGCTCAACAGCCTTGAGAAAAGCGGCGAAGAGAGTTGCAGGAAAAAAAGGTACCAGACCGAGAAGCGGATGTCTGTCTCAAAATAAGAAGGCCAATCTTTATAACAAGGTAATAGTCGTATTACTCAACCCCAAAACGCTTGAAACAGGTGTGTTAAATTACTGCCAACTACTGAAGATTGCAGAATCTCAAGCACTGAGGATCTACAACTCAGAGAATCTATAACTCATCGGTGTTCTAGATATTTCGAATAACGATCAGAGGGACATCAAGTCAACATTCACAAGGTTAACTTCGCAGAAGGTAACGCAGAAGGTAACACAAGGCGGACGTGAAACGTTTTGGGCAAATATTCTATAAGATTCGCACTACTTATTGGGCGGTTTATTTTCGAATACGTTTATTAAACGATTTCATTGAAACAATCAAGGTTGCAAGAAGAGGGTATAGTGTGCAGACAAGCAAGGAAGAGGCTATAGTGTGCAGACAAGCAAGGAAGAAAAGATGTATAATACATTGGATTAGAAGTTGAATCACAAAGGAATATTTAATCAACATTTCTCATTCAGATTTTCACAAGTGAACGGATCCAATGAATTTGATTTACCTAGAGCATCGCATATATAATGAACATATCTTCAAAATTGGGGAAAAGACAAGGAGCTGAGATTTACATAATTTGTTGAGCTGGTCCACAATTACACTTGACTCGCCTGAAAAATGTAACAAGCGAAGAGTATATACAGAACCCTTTGACATATCTTCAACGTAACGTCAAACCTGTGCAAATAAATTTATCCGCCTCAAGCAATGGCAAGGGAGAGTTAATGGAAAGTTCAAAACACGGGGTTTCCCTTAAATGAGGATGATCTCAAAATGAATGAGACTATTGAATTATATCACAACTCCACTAAAGACTCAAGGCAAGAAATGGACGTAACGGTACCAGTGATCGTAATTGCAATACTAGGATTCCTTATCATTGCCATCAACTTCACAACAATCGTGGTCTTCACGCTGAATAAACACTTAATCAAACCAAGTCTATACTTCTATCTGAGCCTCACTGTTGCAGACATGTTTGTGGGGCTCGCAGCCCTCGCATACACTCCCGCATTTGTAGAGAAGAATGCGTTTAACTTCTTTGAAATCTTCAACGGAGGAACTATCTACAGCGTGATCGAGATCCTACCTTCATGTGCCTCGTTTTCAGGTCTACTTCTGATTTCCTTAGAACGCATGCATGCAATCCTCTGGCCTTTGCGTCATCGCAACATCACCATGACAACGTACAAAATTTGTATCGGACTACAGTGGCTAGGTTTAGGGCCAATCGCAGTTGTCCTCGTAAACTTCATAAACTTCGAGAAATACGTTATAGTGACCAACTCCAGCGTGTTTCTTTTGGGTTTGATAGTGGTTAGTGCTTGTTATATTTCAATTTTCCTCAGAGTTAAGCAACAACGTCGTCTGCGCCAACAAGAGGCTGTGCACAGCAGACAAAAACGAGAGACAGACTTGGCAAAGACTTTGTTCATAGTGACTTTTCTTTCCTTGCTGACGTGGTTGCCATTTACAATTGGCATGATTCCATTGGTACTAAAACGCAATTCGCCAGATTTTTCAAATGTCATTGGAACTTTTATTTTGGAAATTCTGCGACTAGGAAATTCATTGATAAATCCTGTGATTTTTGCCATCCGTTCAAATGATTTCAGACATGCGTTGTTGAGATTTCTCTTAACTTGTTCACGACACCGATTGGCGGTCAAAGTGGTAAGGCCGGTCGAATCTACAAGCAGATTAGCAAATACCACAAGACATCAAAACGGCGAGATCTGTTGCCTAGATACCAAGCTGTAGTCCATCTATCGTTAAATTATGATCAAAGAAGCCTAATATATAGATTTAGCCACTGGCTAAAAGCGGAGCTCCCGGTTACATATTTTTCTGTGTTGGGGTCTTGGTTTACCTGTGTGGGGGCGCGCAGACACGGACGCGCCAGCGATACCCAAATGGGAATACCGCTGAACCATGGAAAATGAAGTCGATCGTTATACCTGAGTTATACTTTGAGCTCTTGTATTCTTCCTGCGATACCTATGGTGCTCTGCTCTGCGGCCTTCGGCCGCTAAGGAGCTCCGCTATGACCTGACCACAATGCATTGCTTTGTCCAGTGCATCAGAAACTCTGGCCTACGCAGAGGAATTATGCTACTTTAAAGGAGCCGACTCACCTGCCCATAATGCATTGCATTGTTATTGTCTACCTGATTCATTGAATCAGAAACTCTGACATGATGCAAAGGAATTCTACTATTACGAGTTTTTCTCGCATCCATACGGTAAAATGAGTTAAACTGACAAAAATACATCATATCAAGATAAATGTGTCGTTTTTGTCAATGCCAACCCGTGCGTGACGCGGGCTACCTGTGTTTGAATTTCCGGGCTCCTGGGGCCAAAATAAAGATGGCGGTCTACAAGGACGGCGATTCTCTCCAAAACCTGCAAGTTTTGGCGAACTTTTTGACAATTTAGGGCAAGTAATAAGCTAGGAAAACTTCTGGACTTCAAAATATGGTAAGTAGAAACTTCCATATAAGGAAAATTTAGAAAACGACACATTTCAACGGGACTTGATATGTAAGCAAATTCTTGGGAGGAAAAAAGGATAATAATTCGCATAATTTTTGTAAATCGCGACATCGTATATAATTCAAGATAAAAAGTTCAAACTTCTTACTAGTAAGTTTCATTCGTTTTTCTCTATGGATATTCGGAACTCATAATCATAGTCTCTGATTCTCTTTGTTGTGTATAGTGCAAATGAGCCAAGATATAATAATACATAAAAATAGGGTAGTGTCACGTCACCACAACATGTAAATGTATAAGCGCTTTACAAATTGCGAGATGTCTGATCTCTAAGATGCGGACTGCAGTTTTACAGTGCAGTTTGGGGTTACATATCAGATATGTAGTGAGTTCTATCACTGAGCAAGCCCAGCGGTTCTTTAACGTCCCTCATGATCAGCTTTGGTGTAGTGTATTGAGAGACGGGACCTCGGTTTTATTGTCTCATCCGAAAGACGTGAAACACAGGAGAAATGACGAATCACTTCAACCCACGATGAACACAAGGTTCGAAACAGCAGAGAAAAATCCCAACTGACCCCGACTGGGAATCGAACCCGGTGCACAGAGGTGAGAGGCAAACGCTCTACACGCTGCGCCACCCATGCTTCCCTGTTGCTCTCTTCTTTTGTGCAGGAATTTTGAATCTCGTATTTCCCAGCCTTCAGTTTGACGGGTAACCCACAGGCTACATTTGAAACCATTTCAAGACTGTCTGACCCTTCACCGGAAAACGCACACGTTCTCCACGTCTCCAAATGTGACCGCCAACTTAGATGTCTGAGCTCAAGCTGATAATATTGCAAGTTTTAGGTTTTATCGCGTTATGAATTCATCCTATACGCGCAACAAAACGGCAGGCATAGCAGTCTCATTGCAAAGACAAACATTTTAAACTAATTTTAATTGTTAAAAAAAACGGCACGCGATAACTATATGTCTAGCACGTCAATGCTTTCAAAAAGGCCAGAACAAGGGACATTGAATACAACACTCTTGCGATTCTATACAATTTCACCCGAAACACAGGACTCCCAGGCCACTGGTTTGTGTAAAGAAATACGGTGAAAATACTGAGTGTATGCGGAGAATTACGATAAAAAAAAATTAAGAATGTATGGGCAGATAAATCATCTAAAACGTACGATAAAATTTGAAATAACGAATAAAAAGAAATAACCTATAATAATATCCAGTGCTTCTTCTTTGGATATATGCAAGAATTTGATTATTCAATCCCTATTATCACATGCATTCTCAGTAGTTGAACCGTAATTCTTCACACAAATCAGTAGTCTGGGAAGCCTGTGCCCGAAGTTGTACAACAACACCCCATACATCCGAAACGCACGTTCACTGCGTCATTCGGGCGTATTTTTTACAAACTCACCTCAACTTCCACCGCGCTCTCTCGTATGGCGACGAAGTCTGTCTCGTCCACGTCTGCTTGGAGCTTCCGGTTAGCGTCCGCTAGCGAGGTTTCGAGTTCGATGGATTTGTGTCTCCAGCGCCATAGACGGCCTTCCGTGTCCTTCTTGAGTAATTCCATCAGTTTGGCCTCCACTCTAGAAAGGGAAATGAAATTAAAGAGCCTGTGTCAGCCGCCATTTTGACAGCATAGCAACATACCAAGTCAGAGAAAGCATCCATTTCCATCGGCTGATTTAGAGAATATAGAGCAATTTGCTCGATTGAATTTGGTAAATCAAATATGAAACTTTGTTTTTAGATGTTAATTTAGAGATTTCTACACGTAGTTCGTCTTCTAAATCGAACAAAAATAACAAAGGAGTGGCTGACATGAACTCTTTAAGCTTCGAATCAACTAATTTGCGCAAACTTAAAGAGCTCCTCCCACTCGTTTGTTACCGTTTTCGTTTGATATTAGCAGACTAATTACGTGTAGAAATCTCTAAATCAAAACCTAAAAACAAAGTTTCAGATTTGATTTACCAAATTCAATCGAGAAAATTGCTCTATATTGTCTAAATCAGCCGATGGAAACGGATGCTCTCTTCGACGCGGCTGACACAGACTCTAATGCGCAAACGTAACGGAGGGTGACGATATAGGGTGGCGATGATGGCAGTGGTGATGAGGCAATGAAAATTTGCAACCTCGTTCCCAGGGTCTTCTCGGTCGTTCTCAAAATGGCGGTTAGCTCGGGAGAAAACCCTGGGGGATGCTGAGTCACATGACCATCTCGAAACAAAGGACAAACCTCTTTCCCATGTTTTCAAACAGTGGTCATGCGAGGTCATGTGACTCAGTCTCCCCCAGAGTCTTCTCCGAGTCAACCGCCATTTTGAAAAACGACCGAGAAGACCCTGGGGACGAGGTTGGAAAATTTGATAATGATCCAAGTTTATGCGCCCCACATGACCTTGGACAGCAGAAATACGAAAACAACAAGCGCAGGAGCTGCGCCACAGTAACATTCCAGGAATATTCTGGGTAATAAGTTTGGCGCCGATTGTGTAAATTTCGATCGAGATACAGCCATTCCAAGACGCCGGAATTTTATAAGCTTTGTATGGTTTTCCGGACGCCATGTCCGGATTTCACACACATCTTGTAAAATTTTGGACTTTTTGAATGGCTGTTTCTCGATCACTATTTGCCTGGTTAATAAACTTTGGGATTTTGTATAGTTGAGCATGCCCTTTCTCCCCATGTTGGTCTTGAACGGATAATCGATATATTAAAGGATTGGCCCCAGGCACTCACGGCTTCAAATCCGGCGTTTCAGGTGTTTCAGATGAGACAATAAACCGTCTTGTCTCTCAATTCACTACGCCAGTAACCGGTTCGCAGTTGTTGTGAGTAATTTGCAATCACTTCTAAAGGTTTTATTCAGAAGTGCAATAGCTTTGAGATTTGTTTTACTACATTCATATGAAATCTGTTCTATGGTTCCCGAGTCGTAAATGGAACATTACATTTAGGGAGCAGGTCAAAACACATACTCCAAACAGAGACCCAATTTGGGCCAGAGAGGTAACGGTCGACGCCTGGTACTACCCCACCCCTTCTGTTTTTGGACACCTTAGTTCTTTCCTAAGAGGGCTGTGCAAAATCTTAATGCATGAAACAAAATGATAGGACATTGCGGACCTTGTTTGATGAGGTTCTAGCCGCGAAATTGGTTTCATGACTAAGAAGCTATTAAAAAAGAAATGTTTAAATGTTGAGTTTTTGGGAAATTTTAGGTTGTAGGCAGCTGGCTCTTAAACCCCTCCCCCAAATTGGGTCCAACCAGAGGGCATTTCATATCCCTTTTCAAGGCCTGGTCAGTAATACGTACTTTTCCTGTCGATCTTTCAGATGATCATTGATTCCTTTCCATTTTGTCCGTAGCGAGGTGCGCGTCTGATCAACACCATCTGCGTCCGCCTTATCAAGTCGACCGCTGTCCAATATCTCCTGGCTCAGCTCGAAAACATTCTCGGCCTTTTGGTTGTATTCGGTTATTTCCGTCTTGAATTCCTAAAACGCATTTGGGTAGTAGGCGCGTTATCCTAGTTTTCATTCTTTTCTAACGCAGTCTATAATGTTCTTTAAGAACGAAGACTTATCTGGTAAATTAAGGCAAGAAAAAACGTCTGCGGATTGGATTCTTGATATGTTGTGTTTGAATTTCAGATATTTGGTTTGAATTTGAGTTGAATGTCTGGTTGGGGATAGCTAAGCGTATGACCACTGTAAGCATAAACTCACATTTACATTACAATTAAATGTGTTATATCTTAAGCGCAACGATTATAAAGTCATGAAAATCGTATCACAATTTATGCAGTCGCGACTCCCAGTCGCGAATCTTTGAGTTGCATCTGCAGCGTCTTGATGTCGGTTATAAATGATTATAAAAAAATCGCATCATAATAGGCCATTTGCACCAACCGGGTCACGTGACCCCAACTACCTCTTAACGAGACGTTTTGTCGAAATCAATTCCAGGAATACAAAGAACCAATTGATATTAGTCAGAAACTCAAGTTTCAGCTTAAAATCTCTAACCTGGAGCAAATGGCAGTGAGTTGAATTGTCAAGATTTTATTCAGAATGAATGGGATTTGGGTCACGTGACCAGTTAGTGCAAATGGCCTATTTATGCAGTTGCGACTCCCTCTCTTCCACCTCCCTATCCATACCTGACAATCTTTGAGTTGCGTCTGCAGCGTCTCGATGTCGGATCCTATTTTCTCCTCTTTTTTGGTGAGGCGATCGCACTCTTTCACGAACTGCGCCATGTTCTCGCAGTTATCTCGCCATCTGTCGAATTTCTCATATTCATCTTCGATCTCTTTGGCCAACTGTTCCAGCCTACGATTAAAAACAAACAAAACGTTGATCTTTTTTTAGAGGTGGGGCCATTACAAATTGGAAGGGAGGGGGAGGGATTTTTTTTTTCGGGATCAGGTTGTGCAATAATTTTTTCCCGGAATGTGTATGATGTTTCTTACTAGCTTGGACCTGTTCTTGGCCTTGCGAATTTGTTTTCCACAATACTCGTTCTTCACTGTTTGTTTTTCTAAATAGCTCATGGTTTAATAACTAGACTGATTATGTGCCCATTGTCGAGTTGACAAGAGGTTTGTTACATACGGTTTTTCTTTTTTTTCTCGTGATAAAACGTTTTTTATTATTATTCATTATTATTTCATTGTCCCCGTGTCAGCCAGTCCTTTGTTATTGTTTTTATCGATATTAGAAGACGATTCTTTTTACGTTTAGAAATCTCAAAATAAACATCTAAAAACAAAGTGACAGATTTGATTTACCAAATTCAATCGAGAACTATATTCTCTACATCAGCCGATGGAAATGGATGTTTTCTCAGACTTGGTATTTTGCTAGG
Source organism: Scolanthus callimorphus (assembly GCA_033964015.1). Classification (NCBI taxonomy): domain Eukaryota; kingdom Metazoa; phylum Cnidaria; class Anthozoa; order Actiniaria; family Edwardsiidae; genus Scolanthus; species Scolanthus callimorphus. Next base: position 10,267,825 of record CM066922.1, read on the forward strand.
CTGACAAAATGGTGACTGACACAGGCTCTTTATGAGAACCGATTATCCTATCGGGATCGAAACAGGCTTCTACATGTGTGATGAATCACTTTTAGAAGGAAGGAAACCATTATATCGTATTGCCAATGGTTTATAGAACTGATCATCTTATTATCGATTCTTTTACAAATTACTTCGAGAAAAAAATCATCAGTTCATTTTGTTTTCCACTCTGGGTCACTCGCGATTACGTGTATGTACTTTAGACAAGATTCTGAATACCGAGAAGACGTGAAGGTCTAACCATTTGCAGATGTTAGAGCAAAGGCAGCACCTTCTCCTCAATTATTTAGATTGTTGGTCCGAACAAGGTACGAACTCGCATTCTCGTACCACAAACGCGATTGAAATGTTCATATATCGGACGTTAATAAGTCTAATCCAATTATTGCTGTCAATAAATTACTTTTGCGTTTACATAGTGCAATGAAAGTAGTCAATTGTTGACAACCAAGTACCCTATATGACTTACATATGCCGATATACGATGAGGTCATTAGACGGGAAGCTTGTTTTAGGGATTAACTAGAAGAGAAACTAATAAAAAGGTGATATGAACATGAAGCAGGGTGATCCATATGGAAACAAATGACGGTTAAACAATATATAAAAACAATAGTATCCGTGGAATGACGTTCTTCATCTTTTTGTGCCGTTAACATTAAACAACTAGTGCTTACTGATTCTGAACAAAACGATGGCCAATGCAATAATGTAAAACGGAAGCATTCGAAGTTCTCTAAATAAATTGAAAGGAACACTTGATCGAATTGAGTTGAAAACTTGATCATATTGGAAGGTTCAGTAAAACGAACATATAATCAAGGGGACGAAATGAGGAACTAAAGAGAGAAAGTGAAAATATTCAATTGTCACGAGGATAGAGATCAGATATGATACCTGTAGTGCATGAGATCTGCCGTAATGGCAGCAAATGCGAGAGAGCCCGACATGTCTTCCTCATCTTCCTTGCTCATGGCGGAAAAATATCAAGGAGATCAAATCATCGAACACTTGATAAAATCGAACACTTGATCATGGAACACTCGATCGCTAAGGATATGATAATCGAATCGAGCATCTGACAAGGTTTAAGGCCTCCGGGTTGCGGGTTTGGTATAACCCGAGATGCAATGGAATGTCAATAGCGTCACGTATTGAACTCATCATTGTCACTTCGTTCAAATATAAACATTCTAGCAGTCACGCTAGAAAGACAATCTTCAACTGTAGCATCAGTAGTTTACAGTACTTGATACGGTCTAAAAGCATGAACCGCACAATCTATGCAAACAGCATCGCATATGCTTCATATGCCAGTTATTCATTGTGCATCTAGCAATTGTACGTTCATTCTCATCATTCTTTAATCTCTTTCACTCAAACAAGGATCTTTCCACATAGCTCCAGATGCATTAAAAACTTAAGTTCTTGTTAGCACCAAACTGGGTACACAATACGGGATCCCCTGGGATCTTCTGTCGAAATTTAAGTCCCTGGGAATGGTCGAACAAAATGGTCAGTGCATTTGTAACTTGCTTCAGGGTCTCGTTACCCTACGCGAAATACCAGACACGCGAACAACTTTGCTAAAAGACTGACAGAAAGACACCTCTGTTAGCAGAGTAGGGACTCATCCCCTCAACAGTTCACCAGTCACAAGTGACGATATCCCTGAGACTGATCCCTGTTTTGACTAATCCTTTAGCATGCCCCCATCTAATAGTTAGTTTAAGCCCTGTGTCTGCCGCCATTTTGAGAGCATACCAACATAGAAAGTCGGAGAAAGCATCCATTTCCATCGGCTGATTTAGAGAATATAGAGCAATGTTCTCGATTGAGTTTGGTAAATCAAATCTAAAACTTTGTTTTTAGATGTTTATGAAGAGATTAATCGTCTTCTAATATCGAACGGAAAAAAATAACAGACTCTGAGTCATAGTTTTCATAAAGCTATCCATGTGAATGACATTCAATGAAGTTTACTAAAATGTTCATGCATTGGGCTCATTACCTTTTCGCGTGGTCTGATGTCCCATCCAGTTTACTCAATCCCGACCACGAAAAACGCGACATTCTATGCTCAGCTCAATAATTCCACACTGACAACTTTCACCAAGCAACGAAGCGAAATTTCTCAACAAAGGATTTTAAAGAAGCTCTTCAACTATGCGAACGGAGCGCGATAGTAACATCAGTAAACACTGACGGTCATTTTGAGATCCGCGTGACAAGATATCTTGACAGGAATGTATGTTTTTGTGATTACTTTAGCAAGCACGACTCAGGTATGTTGGTTTAATACCGAGATGGAAGTCGCGATGCAACTGATGGCCATCATTTATCTCTGAAGTGTGTAACGCAACATAGCCAGGTCTCTTCGTTGGACATGGCCCAGTAGTCCAGTCAATCTGTGGTTTGGGTTCGAACAAATTGCAATAGAATTTTTTTCACCGGGGAATGATCGATGGTGGTAACCTTATCAACATACTAAAAGTTCTAAAAAATTCTCCCAGCGCATTTGCTTTTACAGAGCATTTCCTAAATCATGCAAAAACCACAGGGTACCCGCGTCATGAATATGATTTTTTTGCTCTAAACATAGCTATATGATTTGCTATTTGAACATTTTATCGTCGGAGATTATTCGAGTGGGAGCTAACGTCAGTACTGTGTTAAAAGGCGCCTTTTCTCGCGTGATACAGGCTATGTTAAATCACTGACCCTGTTTGTTGAAGGCCTGGTATTAAGAGTCTCGAAACATTTGTCCAAACCCACACAGAAAAACAAAAACTCCCTCGCGATGCCTTTGCAAGACCAAGCAACCCTAGCCGATAGAATCCCAGTTTATCTTAAATTAGAGACACTGCGGTCCGAAAAAAAGATTTATTATATAAAACACCAATGAAATACCAGGTGATCTCCCGCGCGAAAACTTGATATCTTCACACGTGAAAATATCATGTTATTTTCACATGTGAGAATATCACACTTGCCTTTGCTGGATGCTCGATTTTTAAGCTTAACTCAAATAAAATTTGAATTTGGTATTTCATTGATGTTTATATAATAAACAGAACATTACATGACCGCTTGGAGATACGAATTTTATCTTCTCGTGTTAAAAATTTATCTCACTCGTTCGCTGCGCTCACTCGTGAGATAAATTTTCAACACTCGAAGATAAAATTCGTATCTCCGCAAGGCCATGTAATATCCTCTATATATCAACCTTTTTTATTACGAACATGAAACGCTTTCTTTTTTACGTATATTGATGACTATCTGCGTGAAAACATAAAAGTACGGCCAGCAGCTCTTTGTCATTATCTACTAATACTGTTGAAGCAGAGCCGCATTCAATTAGTAGATCCGCATCGCATCTAAGCATGGACAGTAGTCAGGGGCGTAGCTAGAAGGGGGTCCTGGGGTGCATGTGACCCCCCCCCCCCCCATTTTAGAAGAAAAATACAGTAAACATTAAGAAAAAAATCGGTATGCTGGAAAAGGGCACCATACATTTGAACAGATGTGATTTCCCTTTTCAAAACGTGACTACGCCCCTCGTAGTGCATCCAGGTGACCCCTCCGAATTACGAATTTTGTAATCAAAAATTAACTGTCGAATTGGTTTTGACGTTTTTGCCTTCCTTAATCAACCATATCAAGATAAATGTGTCGCAAATGTGAGCTCCTGGAGACCAAAAGAGATGGCGGCCTACACGAACAACGTTTCTCTCCAAAACCTGCAAGTTTTGACGAACTTTTGGACAATTTAGGGCAACAAATAAGCCAGGAAAACTTGTGGAAGTTGAAACTTCCATTTAAGGAAATTTTTGAAAACGACACATTTCAACGAGAACTTTCTTGATATGTTTTAAAAATATGCAGCCAGGCTGCACTATATTATGATTTTGGCGGGAGCGAGAACACACGTGCGATACAGTAAGAACTGCAGATTCAGAAAACAACACGGCAGAGAGAGGACCAAATTGAAATGAATGCATGAAAATGATTCATAAAGCCAGATATTTCATTTCGAAATATGCTCCGATGCATTTTTGTATTTCTTCTCCAGTGCAACAGTCAGGCCCGGCCAGGGTTTTTAGAGGTATTTCAGGTATTTGGTATATTTTGCGTTTTCTTTTAGGGTATTTGACATCTTGTCCAAAAGTAATTTTGGCATTTTTTTTTTCATTTGTTCGGAGCAATTTATAAAAGAATAGAAGCCGAAGTCTGAGTAGTTACATGCCCATTACCACAGAATCTGCGGAATCCCACTTTCTCGCTAATACGTAGGCTCGATCACCATCGTATGTCACGAGTAACGAAGCTGAGAACTTGGAGGAGACATCTCATGGAGAGTGTTAACAAGTTTGCGCCTCTTAAGACTGAAAAGGTCCAAATACACTCGGATCGTTGGGAGATTACTTCATAGCGCCGGGAACATTTTTGGGCATGAGAAAGGGGGAACCTCGAATTATAAATCCTAAAAAAAGGATACCACAAAACAATTTTCCTTATTTCAGGAACAACTATATCATTTGCGCTTTTCAGAAGTCTAGTCGGTCATTATTGAGCACGTTAAAAATTTTGGCGCGTTTCGCGCGCATCGGAATAGCATCTAATATGCAGAACATGGACGCCCATCTAATGTGCAAGCAATGGAACAATACGACCGACCGCGCTGTTTTTTATGGAGACTACGAATGTAATTACAAGAAAATGTATCTTGGAGGCCAGGAGAAACAAACTCTCCCTTTCCCCAAAAAATCACTTTGTAGTAATAGGCCTCGGAGCAGTCTCGGTTCGAAAGAAGACGCCTTATTATTAAGTAAGCGGGACTTCGACTACGAGGATAGAGAATCGTCATTTGGACCCGCGTTTCACGCACATCAAGAATACTTAATTCGGGCTTTGTTTTACTATTTAACAATTAGTCGCCTCAGGCTCCGTGATTATTGGCGGATAGTCGCCGAGACGAAGTTGTTTTTGTTGGTCTTTTTCACGATCAAAACTCGCGCGCGCACCAATCCTTTCAATGTTATAATCACCTGTAGGTGATTATAGCGAGGGAAAACGAGGGAAACCTCTCGACCAATTAGCGTGCGGAAATTCTTATAATCACTTGAGTAATTATACTAAACACAATTAATGGTATGGTCATATACCTTTTCTATGAGGCTTGATGAAATGCGTTTATAAAAAGTCAGTGCGCGCTTCGCGCGCAACAAAAGATTTCACTTTTAGAGGGACCAATTTCGACCCATGTATGCTCAATATCCTTCGACCCCTGTAAATTTGGGCGCTGGTCTTACCATTGACTGCTCAGCTCAGCCTGCGACGGCCTCTGAGAAAGTAGCGTTGCAGAGAAAGTAGAAAAAGCTACAAAATCGTGCAGCTCTTTGTGTCTTCCGAAATAGACTGTAGTGGAATACTCTTACGGTTTGACGGAATAAAGGCAGTACTGATATACAAGTGTCTCAATGGACTGGTCCCTTTTTACGCCATCGCTGCACGAAGCGCAGCTGTTACAACGGCGCCGAATTATGGAACGAGCTCCCCCAGGTCCTGTTAGTTTTAATATATTGGCGAAATTTGCGGTTTGTCACTTCTCAATATGAAAATAATTGTACCAGAAGGTGAATATCAGGTATCTTTAAAACGTTTTGAGGTAGGCTGTATTTAAATGCTGTTCCAATTGTGGGTATCTTAGAGAAAAATATCGGATGTTCCGACAGTAGACAAACCACTACCAGTAGAAAAAGAATTCTTGAACTCATGTAAAATACTGTAAAAATCCGCGTATAAGAACCTACGTTTTCTTGGTTTGGGCTAAATCATTTTGAATTATTTCTCTCGTGTTTACTGTAAGGTTCTTATAAAAAGTGTAGTAAAAACTGGGGAAATTGAGGCTACCAGGTTCTTAATTCTCAGATTCTTATATGCGGGTTTTTTCTGTATCAGAACCCGCTAAATAGAACAGAGAGTACCCGGGACTTTCTTACAAAACGCAGACAAGCACTGTAGACTCACTGTCACGCTAGACATGCAGCTTTCCAATTCTAAAGCAAAGCAACGACAAATAACTTTTCTAACGTATCAGTGCATTGTGAATATAACAAAAAATAAAAAAATATTTCTAAAAGTTCATAGACGTCATACGAAAAATTAGTTTACCAAGACGTTTTCTTCAGGCAGGCCATCCGTATCACAGACCTTACAATACATGCCGTTTGGTGCACAAAATTGATAATACTTGTTTGGCAATAGAAATATATTTAATTCTCATATGGATATATAGTTCATGTAAAAAAAAAAACACACATTAAGGAAAGACCGGCCGAAAACGGCACTTAAATCATTTTTCCCGACGCGGGTACCCTGTGGTTTTTACTGAATTTAGGAAATGCTCTGTAAAAGCAAATGCGCTAGGAGAATTTTTTAGAACTTTTAGCATGTTGATAAGGTGACCTCCCTCGTTCATTCCACGGTGAAAAAAATTCTATTGCAATTTGTTCGAACCCGACCCAAAAAAATTCACAGATTGACTGGACTACAGTATTTGTATGTTCCATGCAATTTATACACCACTTTTAAAATGGCCGCCGCTCATTTGCATAAGGCATTCACACTTTAAAGCTATTTGAAATTTTGACAAGAGAATGATTAAACGTTATAGCGCCTTATGACTTTCAAAGCATTTCTGGAGTTGAGTTGAAACCAGCAAATCTTGGACGAGATATAAGCAAGCATCTGAAGTTCTCAAAATACACCAAAACGAGGTCAGAAAGGCTTCTAGTGAAAACCCCATAGAAAACTTTGTAATTTGCGAGGTCCTATAATTCCGTCAATATTTAACCAAATTATACTAAATTCTCTGAAACTGTGTATTCTGATGTGTATTCTGATGCATTTTTTTTTGAGCAGCAAGGTTTTGACTACAGTTAATATTTTTTTTCGTTTTAACTAGAAAAACTGAATTGTGAAAGTAAACATGAGTGTTTTATGTAGAACCTGCAGTTCTTTAAAAAAGGAGAAAAGACAAGAGGTTCTAAACTTTTGAGCAGTTCGACTTTTGGCAACACGAATTTCAGGGGGTACCAAAAATAGGTAAACGAAATCCTTGCATTTGATTATGAACGTCTGTAAAATGTCATAATATAAACGTCACTACGGCATCTACAGCAAACGCTGGGCTGTCTCTTTCTACTTCCTATTTAATTAAGAAAGCGAAAGTAGGTAAATACGAAAATATAAATCATATCCACACACCTGTTTCTCATTGAATCATGGTAATATTAAATAAAGACTTCATATATCGTATGCTTCCTTTCGATCCTTTATAAATCCCTTATCACAACAACTTTGCTAGCTTTTATCCTTAAATAGAGAAAATCCACTGGACAAAGTAGTATAATAACCTGATCTTATCCCAGTGTCTCAACAATTTATCTTCTTTCGATATAGAGATTTATTATTCATGTGCAAACATTAATTTCAAATGGGATGTCCTTGTTCATAATTATAGGTTTTGACTTAATATAATCCGAGCTGCGAGAATGTTTACCATTGAAGAACTGTGGCTAACTGCGCACAATAACGCCTCTGCTGTTCAAACTTTGCAACTCGAGCAGGTGCCGAGAACCATTTTCGTCTTTTCCACCCATCTTTTCCACCATTTATAACTTTAAAGTAATCTCGTCACCTCAAATCATGAACACTCCTTGACACACAATTAACATAACATATGCGTAAGATACAGTATACACTTGAGGGTTTGGTGCAACACAAACTGTACTTATGCGCGCAGGTGCTTCATAAGCTATTATTTTATTCACACTCAAGATCCAATTGCACACGAGACGTCAAATCCAGAGTTTGCAGAACAAGACAATATGGTTAAATGAAGAAATCTTGGGCTGATTCAGTCAAGGGTTTTGATATCATCGAGTGTCTTCGTTCCTTTGCTTCGGCAAAGCGTAAGAACTAAGGGCTGCCTTGGATCTCAAATTTAACTTCTATTAACAAAACCTTGACCAAATTGGATTTTTTGAAAGCAGTCTTCGACGGCTTATTTATTATTAAAGAGCTCTGACTAACTGCGCACAAGTAACTGCGAAGGGTTGATCCATTCAGTCAAGGGTTGTAATATTTTTTTGTCTCGGGATGCTGCCTTGGAGATGTCAAACTTCACTTCCACCAATGGTCTTGACAAGTTTGGATTTTTTGAAAAGCAGTCTTATTTATTTGTGCACAAGTAACTGTGAAGGCTTAACTGCGCACAAGTAACTGTGAAGGCTTGGGTTGATTCAGTCAAGGGTTGTTATCTTAGCTTTTTGTGTCTTCGTTTCGTTCCTTCATCAAAATCTGGATGAGATGTCAAACTTCACTTCCACTAACAAGACCTTGGTCAGTTTGGATTTGTTAAAAGCGGTCTTCCGCTGATCCTACTGTTTGCCGCGCTCATTATAATTCTAGAAATAGTAGGAACAGTTTTAAACATTCTGGTCTGCTACGTAATGATCCACACGAAACGCCACCGGAAGAGTATAAGCAATTTATTCATTACACATTTGGCTATAGTTGATTTGATATACAGGCTTGTTGCTACTCCAATTTTAAGCCTTGTTTCTTTCATAGAGATGAAAGTTGAAACGCTGGACATCCTTTGTAAGTTTAGTGCTTTCATCTACTATCTGTGCTGCTCCGCCATATTTGGCAGTCTTGCAGCGATCGCCGTTGATCGTTACCGGAACATCGTTCACCCTCTCAAGATGCTAAAAAAGAAGCCCAAACAACTTCTCGTGTTGTCAGTAGTGTGGGGCTACTCAATTCTTTCCTCGGGCATATTTCTATACACGACAGGAACTAATTATTTGGTCTTGGATAATCTTATCGAGTCCGAGTACAGCACTGGTGTGGTTTCTCAGGGTTGTGGCGTCCGTCAAGGTCTCATAGGAAACATATCTATCATTATGTTCATGGTCATGGCAATCCTTGTTCCCATGGTTACAATTGCGTTCACATACACCGATATTTTTCTACGCCTGAGGAGCAGAGCTCGAGGTGGACTGGTGCCAAAAGGCGTAGCCAGATCGGAGGCTAAGTCAGCGCGCATGCTCGTGATGGTGGTCAGCGGTTTTATCTTATGTTGGGGTCCGTCTGTGATCATGTCGGTTATGTTCAATACGATTTACTGGTCGTGTCGGATCCTTTCTGGTTCATCGCTTTTTTGCTGATAACATTGGCATTGCAATTGTCTAGCTCAGTTATCAACCCTTACTCTATTCATTTTACAATCCTGGATTTAAGCGTGACATGGGGAAAGCCTGTTGCTGTTGTCTCAAGTCAAACAGACATGTGTGAAACATTCATGTTCTTTCCTCAAGCAGGATATCAACTTTAGAATAATTAGTGATTATAATAAATTCCGCGCGCTGATTGGTATAATCACTAAAGCGCTGTTCACGCTGACGTCATCCAATGTTATTAATGAGATCGATTGGAGATCGATTGGTTCACAGAACAAAGGGCGCTATTCAATCTACGGTTGGCACATCAGCAATGTTGATAAACAGTGAATAGCGCTATACGTGATTATAACATTGAAAGGATTTGGCAGTGCGAGCGCGAGTCTTATTAAGATCGTGAAAAATCCAATACTAAAACAATTAGTCGCCTCAGGCTCTGTGATTATCGGTGAATAGTCACCAAGAAAAAGTCGAGGTGAATATTCGCCGATAATCACAGAGCCTGAGGCGACTAATTGTTTAAGAAAATAGACAGCATAGGATACGATTCAGAATAGCGAACAACAGCTATCTACATTAATTTCATTTTCGTCGAAATTTTGCCATTTTAACGAAAAATACCACGAAAGGTTTCTGTAACCCGCAAAGCACATTTGTCTTTCGCTACTGGTCTATTGGATAATGGATCTTTTTGATGAATGTGGTTGATTTTTTGCCTTTAGTGGCACTTTAAGTATTTTTGCCACATTTTACCATGCATACACACAAAAGTACATATATCGTCTGTACAAAAGGTAGAGGAACTGATGCTCTATTTTAGTACAGGGAGTTGAATTAAGTTCATGATCAGTGTAAAAAAAAAAACAGTAACAACAGTGAAACTACCGCATTACCTGTTTTCTCTGTCGATGACCCCCACATTCAGCTCGTTCCACTGCTTGTTTAGGCTTCTCATCTGACCGTCCACACGTTTCTCATTCGCCTCGTCAAGTTCGTTGCTGTGAAGGATGGTGTTCCCGTACTGGAATACATCATTTGCGGATCTCTGCATAGATGAGGTCTCCTGCATTAGGTCCTGGAGTTGAAACAGCGAAACATCAGTAAATCGAATATCGATAGGAAAGCTTTTATGATGTTAGTTCATTGAAGTTGTTAGTGTGTCGGGGTGACCAGAGAAGAGAGCGTGTCATAATTGGAAGGTCTTGGGGTAGAACTTCTGAACTTTCAAGCAGTCGGAGCGGTTGTCAACGAGGGATTCGCGATTTCGTCAGGAGTATCGTGATTTGCGAGAAATTGTATTCAAAGCCCAAACTCCTGTGAGTATCTGTCGTATAAAGCGTTCGGGACACATTCATTGTACCAACAAGGTAGGTGGGGCGCAGGACGAACCCACAAAATATCATCATTTTGTCATCGCTGTCACAAGCATTGTCAACAAAATCATGAACATCATGCACACCGCTTTTATCATTGTCACCATCAAAGAGCACCATCATCATCTTACCAACACTACTATCATCACACCCTTGGCATCAATCTTAATCATCATCTTACCAACAGCACCACGTGTCATCAACGTTATCATCTTTCTCATTGCTGTCATTACTATAACACGGAGCAACCTCGCTTTCTACGATCTCACAATAATCATCTGCCATTGGTCGAGCAAAGACAACTAACTTTAATAGTAAAAAAAACTTGGTCGAGCCAAGACAGCTAGTGGCCATTCCATGTGACTCACGTGACTGGGTAACGAAATTCTATTTTCCCGAGGGCTTGTTTGCGAGTTTTCTTTTGATATCTTACAGCTTACTGTTCAGTTTGGTATTGCTGTTTCTTCAACAGTGTGTGACTCACGTGACAGAAATGTGTCATTTCAGTGGAATTGACCCTAACCAAAATATTATAACAGCGAATTACTACTTGGTCGAGCCAACCAAAATACTCTAATAGTGAAATACTGCAGTTTTAAACGTGTTGTAGTCTCGTATACCTCGTGGTCTTCCATCTGCTCTATCAGCCGGTCCAACTGTACGCTCGGTTTCGGCTCCCTCTTACCGAACCCAAAAACCTCTTTGATAGCTTCAAGAATGGACCACTTCCGGTTTCGTTTGTCGCGCTGGATACGCTGCAGCTTGATTCGGACCCTGAGAACGTCAAAAAGGAAGCATGTATGATCGTACCTTTCTCCAAATACGTTGGCTATCCTTAGCTTTAGCAGGAAAATCATGCTTAATGTTTTCGCTGCATTTTACTTCAATATGTTGAAGATAAAGTGTCCAAAACAAGTTGGTATTCGGTAAAACAGTCATTCTATCCTATTCCATTCAAATGAAACAAAGGAGCCCTAAGTTTCCATGTCATAGGCCTTTTAACGCGACGGTATGTGGGAACACATTTTAAGCGACATTTCCTGCACAACATTGTTGGCGAGAAGCTAATAATATCGAGGTATTCACCGATATGTATAAACGACAACCGTGCGCGAAAACTTGTCGTTAAAAGCTCTCCTCCGTGTAAAACACTTTTAAGGACGATAATCTGACCTCCTACGGTGTAAATGATGTTTTACGTAGTTTGCTAAACAGGACAAATAACTAAGGCCTAGTACATACGCCGCTCTTATCATGAGCCGATCCAACCTGTTGCGTGAAATACGCGAAAATCGGGGCATTTAAATGGATTCTACATTACCGGTATGATTCAGAATAGTCTAGGTGACAGGCAGACCAGAGATGGACGAACAATATTGTTTTATCGAGATTTTGTAAGGGACGTGTCATTATTTAGCGGGGGGGAGGGCTCCTATTTTGTGGGAGGGTCCTAATTTTTTTCGCGTGTCTAAAGGAGGGTCCAAATTTTTTTCACTCCTATTTGGGTCATAATTTTTTCAGCAACTTCTCCATAAAATTTCGGCGCGCTTCGAGCGTATAAACAATGACCTAATATACTCTTTTAGCTATGAGGACAATACCGTTGACAAGAACAAGTTATCTTGACAAGGAAATCAAACTTCCCAGAATTTCCCTGCAAATGATAGGCCTGGAGGGCAAGTCACTATATGTTTGAAAGAAGACCCCTTAGGGACGTGTCATTATTTAGCGGGGGGGGGGGGGGGGGGGGGGGGGGGGTGGGGGGCGGGGGGAGGGCTCCTATTTTTTGTGGGGAGGGTCCTAATTTTTTCGCGTGTCTAAAGGGAGGGTCCAAATTTTTTTCACTCCTATTTGGGGAGGGTCATAATTTTTTTCAGCAACATTTGGACGATGAGAGGGTAAACAAATGGCGATAGTGGTTATTTCAGCAAACTTCTAAATAAAAATTTCGGCGCGCTTCGCGCGTATAAACATGACCCTAATATACTCTTTTAGCTATGAGGACAATACCGTTGACAAGAACAAGTTATCTTGACAAGAAAATCAAACTTTCCCAGAATTTCCCTGCAAATGATAGGCCTGGAGGGCAAGTCACTATATGTTTGAAAGAAGACCCCTTAGTTAAGCGTGAGTTTTTGACGTTACAAGCATAAATTCGTCCGTTGGGCCGCGCTTCGCGCACATGAATATTAATAACTTCGTCATTTGCGGAGCGCAGTTGTGCGCATGAATAATATAACCTAACCTATATAGTTTGAGGTAGTGTACTTCCTGACAGGCTTTGTTTACTATGCCATACACAAAACATGTTCATCTACCCTTTCTCTGAGGCTTGATGAAATGCGATGAACAAATAAAAAAACGATGAACAAACAACAAACGTTTATCAAAATTTGGGCACGCTTCGCGCGCAACGAAGGTTGCGAGCCCGTTTTTTCTGTAAAATGTCTGCAGTACTAGGTCAAACAGGGGACGGGAGAGTGGGATTACGTTAATCATTGCACTTAGAGGCAGGATCATTGTATTTTACCTGTGTATTATAACATCCTCACGTAAATAATCGAGGCGATGAATAATATATGCACCAGTCAATTGACACCCCGGCCCCCACCCCCGGACAGGGCGGGGAAGTAACGCGATCAGGCCGGGGATTTAACACATTATCTACGGAAGGGCAGGAAATTAAACACGGACCTTCTATAGCGGGAATTCAGCGGGGCATTAACGGGAAATTAACGCTGACCCAGAGTTCGATTATCGTGCGAAAATATATTGGTTTAAGGACCGAGGTCGGAGGATTTTGGGAGGGATCACTTCATTTTTGAAGCCTTGAAAGAGAGATTCCAGCAACGAGTTTGTTCGCTGTACTGTTTCTGATTCCGTGAAGACTTTACCACAAATCGTATAACACTCTAATTTGAGAGATATTTATTCGATCTAAACAAAAAATGGACGTAATAACATTTAGTCAGAGATTACAGGAAATCAACGCTTATTTACAATAATTCGGAATCTATGTACTATTTACAATATGAGCGGCCGATTTGTATGGGATTTACAATTTCGAGGCCGAAGGCCGAGAAATTGTAAATTCCACATACAAATCGGACGCGAATATTGTAAATGACTTATGATATGTCAAGACAACAACTCTTTGTGAAAATTCTTTGTTTGTATTCTTTTGTTGAAAACAATTTGAAGTACTATTGAAAATCCAAGCAGCATGATTCAATTCAGTTGAAAAGGTTTTTTAGGATTCTTTTGTTTATTCATGACAATGAATAGGCTTTTGTTGTAAATGATGTAATACACAAAATAAATGAACTGGCTTTTGTTATCAACTTAGCCGAAAGTTGTGCAATGAAATTTATTCAGTCGATGCTAAGTACTGTAAAAAAATGCAGCGTAGCGCTTTTGGTACGCCAAACTCGTCACAAGTCGCTTTCTCTGCTCTTCAAAATCGTGTGTTGGGATGGGACTTTCCGAATTCTAAACACGGCAGGACAGCAGTTGGAGGCATTCGTACCGATACGAGTAACAGGAGATGCGAACTATATGGTCGAGCTTTTTGAGAAAACAATCGAGCAAGAAATGAAGGTTAGTTTTATTCTGAGTATAGCGACTTTGCTTTATCAGACTTGTTGTTAAATTAAATGTAAAATCATTAAATATCGAACTATTTCCATGTGTTTTAAGGTTTCCAAACTGGTTTCGAAAGCATTGCACGCAGAGGGATTGGAAAGATACAACAATGGAGCAAGTGAACAAGACGAGGTCAAGAAATTGTTGGAAGGCAGTGGAGGGAAAGCAGTTCAACTGAGTCAGACTCTCTGGTTATTTATTGAAAATGCGTATTTTTTAATGCTGTTAGTTTTATATAATAAGACAGCTTTCGGTCAAATGAACACTAGTCTGCTTGCAGCCGTTCTTGAACTTATTCTTATACAGTTTATTATTGTCGACAAACCAACTAGCCTAATTGTTGTAACATTTGTTTTGCAAATGCTTTTCGTGCTTAAAGTTTTGAGTAATGTTTTTTTCATAGTCGTAATTTTACTCGAATAGTTCAGCAGTGAAAGGGTGGGGTTGATGAATAATGACAATAGTTAATAGATCTATTAGTATTCTGTAAATATTTATAGAATACTAATATCGATATTAGTATTCTATAAATATTTACAGAATACTAATAGATCTATTAACTATTGTTATTATTCATCAACCCCACCCTTTCCCTGCTGATATTCAAGCCCTCCCCGCTCTTTTAGTTTGATGGATCTTGTATCCAGTTTACAAGGCTAGTCATGTGACCTGAATTGTGCCTTCTCATTGGATACTTGCTTCATGAATAATTGATGATATTATAAGAATTAAATACTTCTGTGGCGTGTCTAACTGATCACTGATAATAACTCCTGGTTAGCTGTTTTTTCCTTGTCCGGGCTAGCTGTATTTGTGTTCCTTTGATTAGCTGAAATTCCACTGATTATACAAACGTTATCTATGTATACTTACAATCACATGATTCATACGGCGTAAAATGATCTCTTGATATTAACATCGTATAATCTCTCTTATAATAATTAACTAATCAATAGTGTTGCATATATATTGTCCATTTATTAACGTAACAGAGTTCTATATCATTTTCTAGTTTTTTTTTTCACTCATTATGTTGAAAATTTCGGCGCGCTTCGCGCACAGCAGGAATGACATCTAATCTAGTTTTAGAGAACTTGCCCAATGAAAACAATACGCTTGTTGCGCTTACGCATGTGTATCTTGGCAAGGGCAAATGAAAAACCCCAAAAGCCCTCCAGTGATACGCCTAGTTGGCAGTCAATATGTTCAAAAGAAGTGAGTTCGACGTTACAAGCTGCATAGAAATTCGTTTTTGGGCTGCGCTTCACGCACATGAATCATAATAAGTTGTAGCGCGTGAAGAATAAAACCAACAGCCTTTTTTACTACACGCAGAAATAAAACGTTTATCTTTTCTCTGGAGGCTTGATGAAATGCGTTTATCAAAATAAGGCGCGTTTCGCCATGTTGGAGCTTTAACAGCGACCATGTCCCTGGTGACCGGGAAAATAGTAACATTTAACACTTAGTGAATGTTAAATTGGGAGGCCGTGATGTCAATTGACTGGTGCATGACAGAAGTAAGAAAAAAGTAGTTATGTTATTAAGAAGAAAGAGAGACATTACATCACTTGGACAATAGTCTATCTAATTGGTTTTTCAGAAATAAATTGCATGGGGGGGGTCCCAATTTTTTTTACCTATGACTAGGGAGGGTCACATTTTTTTTGTTATGTTCAAGGGGAGGGTCCTAATTTTTTTTAGCCTTGTTTGAAAAAAATGGGAGGCCTCCCCCCCCGGTAAATAATGACACGTCCCTTATTGGATCGGCTCATGAAAGAGCGGCGTATGTACTAGGCCTTAGATTATAAAACAAAGGTGCAACAAGAATGTGCTCTGACTCACTTTGATAGTCTGTCTTTACAGTCGTCCACAGATGATCGCCATGTTACCGTCTCATTGGAATCCACTTTCTCTTTGAGTTCAGACGTCAGATCAGGGGAGTTCTGCACCTCGGACGTTCCCTGTATTCAATGTATATTAGTCAATTGCTTATTCTGTTTCAGGAGCCAACGTCACTCTATGTTAAGCGCGTCAATTTATGTTATAACGGCAATTTAGAAAATCTAGCGAGGAGAATTTCAAAGGTTCCTAAGAAACACTGATTGAAGTAGATTTGCACTTCAGCTATTGTTACACATCAAGATCCAAAGGAAACGTCACGTTTGAACATTGCCTGTTCCCATCGCATCTTCCTTGATCCGACACTGAAACCTCCACAGTATCTTTGTATTGCTTTTTACTAAACCTAAGCGCCCTTTGCTGCCGTAGCTTAGTCATCAACGAACAAATTGAGTGGCCACTGCACAAACAAATTTAATAACCTATTTTCGCCAGAATGGAGGAGTAATGTTGTTATTGAGGTTGCTAATGCTGTTGTATTATGGTCGTTGTTGTTGATGCTGTCGCCATTGTTGTCTTTTTTGCTTTGGTTGCTGTGTTGCTGTTCTTGTTGTTGTTTATATTCTTTACAATTGTTTTCAGAATATTTTTACGCGCCAGGCTGCGAAGTTGGTTAGTGTTCCCTAGTGAGGTTCGAAATTCGGGAGGAATTTCTGCCTTCAAAAAGGGATTAGAATCCTGTTTTTAAATCCAGACTCTCACACGGCAAACTTGTAAAACAGCAGTTTTACAGTCCATTTTTCATAATGTATTTTCTATTTGTAAATAGCTGAATGCTTTTAACCGTGTTTAAATAAAGTATTCAGTCTGTCTGTAGGTCGCCAAGTTGGCAACCAAGTTCCAAACGAAATCGTAACTTCGCATCTAAGTTGGGAAAGTTTGTTTCAACAACTCAAACGTTAGATGCTTAGGCTTCTTTGGCAGTAATCTGTGAATGTTAAAAGTTGTTATCTGTTTTTTTTATCTGAATTTTCCATCTGAGCTGCCAAATTATGTGAACTTGGTTGCGAACTTAGGAATCTAGTTGGGAACACGGGAACCAAATTCGCAACCTGGCGCGGAAAAGTATTGTGAAAAGAACTGTAAATCTATCTTTTGTTTCCAATTTCCCACCTCAGGACCTTTGCTGGTCTGAGTGTCCAGAGTTGTGTCTGCCTTCCTGACCGTCTTCTCGAACCTCTCCGTCTTGTCTTTCCACTCATCAAGCAGCTCCTTTTGTTTCTTTTGAAGGACAAGCACTTTATGGACCACGCTAAAAATAAGAACCAATTAATTGCGGTTATCAGTATTTGGAATCTGAAGAATAAAAATAGGAATTTCAATATTGATAAGAAAAGGAAAAATAGGCAGATTTGGACAGAAAAATAGGAAATGAGAGAGGTTAGTGGATGCTCAAAAATTAATGTGTTTAGGCTATTTAGCGAAATTTTTTGTCGCAAAACATGCTCGAAAGAGAGCAGTAGGAATACATGGAAATGTAGCAAGTTTTGGTACAAAATCGACTGGATTAGACTTACCTTTCGCAGTCAAAAGCTTAACAAGTATAAAAAATAGGCGGTTTTGGCCCCAAATAGGAACTTGGCAACCTGCATATCATACCTGTCCACCCGTTTGCCGACTTTCTCATTGAGGTTATCCCATCGTTCCTCGCAGTCTTCTGTTTCTTGTTGGATGACATAACTCTCGTCAGGTGAGAGGGCTGGGTCTTTTGACAACTGATGGCTGACTGAGTGATCTGGTCAACTTCGGCTCGTTGTCCAGGATGGATTTGGAGAAATTCTAATGAAAAAAGACCGTAAACTAAAAGGTGAGACACTATCCTTCCTAATAATAACAATAAGAATCTTTAATAATCTTTATTGACTCATAACGAAATAAATTAAAAAGTTACAATATTATTATGCAGTATCTAGGGGTAGTGTATAAAGGAAATTTGAAAAGAAAAGTGCGAGAGGGAAGTTAAATGAACCGGTTGGTTTTTCTTGTTAACTTCCCGAAAAGTCAAAGTTGGAATTTATATAAAAAGCAGGCAAGTCATAGAAATATCAAGAAAAAGATTAATTGGAAGAACTAACATAGAAATATTATTTATTAAAAGAGGAATAAGTTATGATATTACAATATTTCTTGTTGTTGGAACAGTAGATAATGTTTTATTTCTTTGCGAAATAGAAAGATACTAAGGTCCTTGAAATGTGATGGGAGATCTTTCCAAATATCAATTGCAGTGGAAGAGAGTGATTGTTTACCGATATTTGTTCGAACTTTGGTTTTGATTCGTAGAATATCTTGTATTATAGCCATGAACGTTACTAGCGTATTGAAAAATGTCTTTGAAAACATCAGGTAGGAGGCCTTTATGCCATAAGTGTGTAAAAGTTAAAACATGGAGGCGGAAACATTATCTACTGTTAGAAGACCTAGAAGATTAATAAACAATTTAGCACTTTCAGTATTTTTACCATGTTAGTAGCAAAAAAAATCAGTCGTACAGCATGATTTTGTTTAACTTGAATTTTTTTGTATATGGGTCTTGTATACACTACCCCAAGCAAGTATTCCATATGTAATGTAGGGATAAATGAGATTGAAATATATTTGCTTCATAAGTTGAATGGATAAATAGTGTCTTAATTTTGAAATAATACCTATGTTTCTTGAAATACGGGATACGGTGTAAGAGATGTGATATTTCCAAGTGAGATTTTGATCAATCATGACACCCCAAATACTTTATACATTCTTTGCGCTCAAGTTGCTGTAAGGAGCCGTCAATATTGTAAATTGATAGATTACAAGGCATGTCTTTTTTCTGAAGATTTAATGATCATGAAATTTGCTTTTTTTTTCATGTTGATAGACAACTTGTTAATATCACACCATCGTTTCACTTTGGCTAATTCAATATTCATTACGTTTTTAAGTGTTTTTATATTTTCAGCAGAAGCAAATATATTCGTATCATCGGCAAATATTTTGAAAATTAATTCTTTTGAACAGTTTGGCAGATCATTGATAAAAATAAGAAATAGCAAAGGCCCTAAAGTACTCCCTTGTGGTATGCCGCACAATATTGTTTGCATAGGAGATGCAACACCGCCCAACATCACGTATTGTTTTCTGTTGGGAAAGTAACTATTGAAAAAGGCCAAGGGGACCCCTCTAATACCATATGCTTCAAGCGTTTTTAACAACATCGAGTGGTTGACAGTATCGAAGGCTTTAGAAAAGTCTAAAAATACGCCACAGGTGTATAGGTTGTTGTCAATAGCTTTTCTTAATGTATTTGTAGTTTCGGTTATAGCTTGGAAGGTTGATCGACCTTTTCTAAACCCAAATTGAAATTCAAAAAGAATGTTTTGTTTCTCAATATAGTTAATAAGCTGATTGTAGACAAGTTTCTCAACAATTGTGTAAATGTTGACAGGGTTGATATCGGACGAAAGTTTGTAGGATCAGTAATTTCGCCTCCTTTGTCAACTGGGAAACTTTTGAGATTTTCAAAATGTCGGGTACAACACCCTGTTGAAGGACTGATTGAAAATGTATGTTAAGCATTCACTTATATGATTACAGGCCAGTTTTATACATTGCCGAGGGACACCGATTGTTGATTTATTAAGATTTATCCCCATTATTTGATCTTGGACTTCATGAACAAAAATGCTACGAAACATGAAACTGTCGCGAAAGGAGCGATGGATAAATTGCGTAGTATTCTCTGTACTGGAAGGAATTCCCGCCGAGAGTTCACAGCCAATATTTATAAAATGGGTGTTTAACTGGTGCGCAATACTCTCCTTATCAGTGTAACATTGGTTTTTGTAAATAAGTCTAGTGATAGGGGTAGTCCACATTCTTTTTCCAATTAATTTCCATGTAGTTTTAAGATTTTCACTATTTAATCTAAACTGGTCTTGAAAATATTTCTTCTTTGCTGCTTCTTTAATGCGTTTTAATTTGTTGTTGTAGGTTTTATAGAAACTTGCTTTGTCAGGATCATCACTGAGGAAGTGCGATTTAAATAACTGATGCCTTCGTTTAATAGACTTCAAGATCGCGTCAAATCCATGGTTTAGCCAGTTGTTTAATTTTTTTGTTAGGTAGTTTCCTCAGAGGCGCGTGTTTGTTTGAAAGTGTTTGCAGAGCGTTCACCACATTGTTCGTGCTTTCATTTACATCCTCGCCTACTAGGTTTCTAAAGTCAATAGTTCTCTAGGTCGCGTAAATATAAGTCATTGTCGAAATTAGAAAAGTCGCGAAAGTATTTTGTTTCTTGCGGCTCTGGAATGTGGTTGGTTGTAGTACAAAAAAAACAACAGGTAAATGGTCTGTTACATCTGCTAGTCCTAAGTAATAAGCGACTCTTTAAACCCCATCCCGATACCGCTGCACTGGACATCATAACATAAGTTATCCAAACCATCCTCAGCTGGACATTCAACTGTTTAACATCGCAATTGCAATGGCAATGGCAGAAGGGTATTCACGGGATGCTGGAATTGGACAAAATATAGTAGTGCGGGATTCGGAAAACCCAAAATAATTTGCCGTTATTCGGAGTTAACAGTCTCTTTTTCGGGAAAAGCAAACTGGAATGACAAACGTTTGATCATGGGAAGTGGAATCTTGCCATCTGCAGCCTTATTACTGTATGTCAGATTTCGCGGGATGCGGGATTTTCATAAAAAAAAACCCCAGCAGGATTGCGGGATCCAGACCCCGATAGTGTCATGTTGACATGACAAAGTCCACGTGTGCCCTTATATATAATCGTAATCTATTTAATCATTCTAAATATACCTTAAGGTGATCTTTCTGCTGTGTGGTGCCCTTCAGATCTTCCGCGATTGGTTCTAGATTATCGAATTCGTTGTTCTTACTAGCGATCCAGTCTTGGAAGTTTCTCAAGTCCGCGCGACAATCTTATCAAGTTATCGAGCTTCTGGCGTTCCTCTTTGGCAATTTTGTCATCCAATCTATTGAACATTCAAGAGAGAAAATACGTTCGTCGGAAAACACAGTCAGTATCCTGCTCGCAGGCGTTGGAGAGTAGTTTTTAGATCGAGAAACCCGAGAGTTGCTTTTGCATGGCCGCCATCTTGGATTTGTGTAGCGAGTGGACAAGCAGTAGCAAAAGGGACATGGCATTTCTACCACCATATCACCCCTACGTGGTTTAGTAAACCCGGCAATTCTCTGATAGCTCAGTTGTCAGTCATTGGATAATTACCGATGGAGCTCGAAATCCTTTATAGTCAGGTTTACATCATTTCAATCGCTTAAATTCCCATGCAAGTTATCATGTGGTCGGAACCGAAAATATGATATAACACGAACTGATCTACCACTAACGTCTCCCTACTAATATTAATAATAAGAAGTTAAACACCATACAATTACTGAAGGCACATCATAACATGGGAATACAGATAGAAATGGCAAATTCAGACTAACAGAAATTTGGCTCAAATCGAATGCTTCTTTAACAATTACTCTCCCATTAGTTTTATATACTCCAACAAGATTGATCAATCCATCAAGTGGAGATTTGCTAGAATTCTATTTTTGGAACAAATTTTCAAATCACAGCAAGCCAAAACCCTAGATGCAATAATAATTCTACCTGTTTTTCTTTGCATCCTTGTCTCTTGTGACAGCATCCCATTTTGCCGTGATATCATCCATCTCTTCTTGAATATCTCCCGTTCCTCATCTCGAAGGAACTGGTCCTCAGCTAGATCTTCAGACTGTTTGAGTATCCCTTCGTACTTGGGTGTAAACGTTACCAACTCGTTATCAAGATTCTGATAATTGAATCAAACCAGACGATAATCAGTTAAATCCTTTAATAATTCAACCTTTAGAAAGGGTTATCATGCATGGCAGAGAAGACCTAAGGGATAACGATCCAGAGCTGTCAGAACAAGCCGGCGACCGCCGGAGCTCCGGAGGATACTTCACGTTAAAGTAATCATCCATGCAAGAAACTAGGCAAACTCCATTGTTCTTCGGCGTTGAAGGTTCCCCACGTTGGATATGTCCAATTTTTTTACCACAGAAAGTTATCATGACTAGTAACATAATAGAAGTAAAACATTGATAGATTTCGACTTGCTTTGAGAACATATGGCAACAAAAAATCTCTAGACCAATCACATTAAAGAAGAACAAAGGCGTGAGAATCAGCATTTTACGCTAGGTTCCCCAGGTACAAAATCTTTTAAAATTGCATATCCTGTTTGTGAGTACCACATGTGTTCATATATCCCTAAAAATCCTCAAACAAGTTTTTCTAGCATAATTTATTTGCTGATTTTTATGTCTAAGCCAATGAAATTTCCTATATTGTCAATAGAAATTAATTGCATTCCAGCGTGATTTGCCGTGGCTTGCCTAGTTCTTATACGAACCATTACTTAATCGCTCTGCTACTGGAATATATCAAACCTGCCGACCAATTACCGGTAAACATCATCGGTGAATCGTCCATTCAACGATTTGCTGGGTTAAAGGGATATTACTAGACTTGCCGCAAGTCTACCTCTGTAAGTGCTGAAACGGGGAACTTAGTTTAAGATTATTCAGAAAATGGCTGAACCTTTTGAATGTATAATGTAACATTGCACTACCACTATTGTTTGTCCGAAAAAGTTCATGTAGCAGCTTTCGGAAGACCTAACCCTAAGGATTGATGTACCAAGAATAGAACAATAATAGAACGAGAATACAATAGAACAATGAGTTGCATCAAGGCAATAGTGTTAGATCTACGAACAGCGCTACATAACTGCCAAAAAATGGCGGACCAATAAGGCTCCCAGCTCTAAACACTCACCAGCAAGTCCTTCCTTGATCCTTCAGCCCGACAATGTCCTCATCTTTACTTTCTTCCTTCACCTTGAACTCCTGAGCTTCAACCACTGCCTGACTTGGTCAGCTTCATCTCGCCATGACGAGAGTTTCTGTCGGCTCTCGTTTTCAGCCTCTGAAAAGGGGTCCCCAAACTGCTCGTCTATCATAGCACCCTGGACTAGAGTTTCCTCTTCAGGGCTGATTTGGAGATGGATTTCTTCCACTGGTTTCGCCACGCGAGGTTCATAGTCAACTGGGAACTGAAGTACTGTGATGAAAAATAAACAAGTATAAAATATACAAGCTTAAAATGAATAAGATTAAAATCAACAAGCAAACAGTCAAAGGAACAAACAACCAAGTGCACAGTCCAACAAACAAACAGTAGAACAAACAAGCAAACAAACAAGCAAACAGTACAAGAAACAAACAAACAAACAAACAAACAAACAGTACAAGAAACAAACAAGCAAGCAAACTGTACAAGAAACAAATAAGCAAGCAAACAGTCCACCAAACAAACAAACAAACAAGATGACAAACAGATAAGCCTAAAGCAAACAAAAAAATCAAGCAAGCAAACTATTATACAAGTTTGGAATAGACAGATTCCCGAGAACCGAGTAAGACTCCAGTACCCAGCCAACCGTGAAATCATTGTCATTTCTGAAGCAAGTTCTCACACGAAGAACTAAAAATATCTTTGACAGTTCGATCAATCGAACATCTGGCTTTGGTGTTTATTGAAATTTTAGTTTGCATTTGATGGAGAAGTTGCCAACAATCTTTGCAAGCGGGGCACAAGGGAAGCATTGTAATAAACGTGAAAATTATAGCTGAGAAATAATCGGTTAGAGCACACTGCTGATTAGATAACTCCTGAGTATATTTGGCTGCATGGAACATCTCCCCAAGCATATACGAAATGCAAGCTCGGTGGAGACCTTTAAAGTCTCTGTAACCCACAAGAATGGGCAATTTAAGCCTAGGAAAACAGTTGACGGGTCATTTGAGGTTTAGAAATATACTTTAGGACTTTATCAAATAATTTCGTAAAAAAGTCATATTATGGATTTTTACATTTTTACTTTTCCCAAGACCTTAAGACACCCTTAAGCAAGGACGTGGATGTTATGTAGAAAGTGTAGACTTCCAGCTATTACTACTAAGTTTCTTCACGCTGACCCACCCTATGCCATATATCCAATTAGGAGTTTTGCACAGTAGAATTTAGATTTAGATGCTTTGCTTTTTCACGAGGCTTTGAAATTTGAATTTACTACTCCAAGTTCAAGACAGGTCACAAATTAAAGCAGAGAAGGTCTTCCTTACCATCTCCCTTTCTTTGCGTTCATTCTCCTCTCGTTTCCTCGCCTCTTCCTCTTGCCTCTTCTTCTCCGCCTCCTCTTCTTGTTTTCTCTTTTCTTCCGCTTTTCTCTCCTCTTCCTTTCTCTTTCGTTCTCCTCCCGCTTTTTCCTCTCCTGCTCTTCCCGCTTCTTGCGTTCTTTCTCTTCTTCTTCAAGTTCTTTTAGTCTCTGTTGAATTCTGGCAAATCGAAGTATCATACTAGTCAGCGAAATCTCCAGCCTTTAAACCTAGATCCTTCACATATGGTACACTATAGTGTCCTTCTGTATATCCTCCTTCTATAAAACATGGGAGATATTTATACGGAGGACACTAGTATATGAAAAATCTACCCTTTAAATTGGTAACGGAACAGTTGAACGGTTTTTCCCTCACAGGGAAGCCTGGATTTTTCTCCCATACACTCCCAACACTTGTTATGGGAGAATCGACTAAATAAACGCAATCTTCAATCAATCTTCAATCTTTGTTATTTTTGACCTAAGTTAAAACGCACACTACCAGCAAATAGCGGAGCTAATCAAGGCAGGCAGTGTGTGGACGCTAAATACAATTACTTTTTTACATTAGAATACCAAAATTACAGAATAACACAGAACACGATAACAATAAACTAATAACATATATTCTTATCAAAGGAAATAAATATGGACAAAAGCTTTTCCTTTTACTTTGTAATTTTGCTAATACTGTTCATAATGGTTTGTATGTCAGCATAACCGTCCTGAACACAAAGAGTTTCGAATAAAATCGTTGTCATTTGTTTACTAAAAGACTAAACGTGCCAAAAAATGATTCCCGGTTCTCGAGAATATGCATAATTTTTGTTGACAAGCGAACAACACTTAAAGAGCCTCTGTCAGCCTCCATTTTGTCAGCCTAGCAACATACCGAGACAGAGAAGCATCCATTTCCATCGGCTGATTTAGGGAATGTAGTGCAATATTTTCGATTGAATTCGATAATGAAGAATAAAACTTTGTTTTAGAAGACTATTTCAAGATTTCTACATGTAATTCGTTGTCTGATATCGACTGAAAACAATAACAAAGGAGTGGCTGACTAGGGCTCTTTAAAGGAGATTCAGAATGGAGATCCTGAGAATCACGCAATTCTTGGGCACTGTCTAGGCGTCGGCGAAATAGTCGGCGTTCAGTCTTTTTTTTTCTCCCGCAACGACTGTTGGGAGTGTAGGGAAAACAATACGCCTGAAACACCAGGCAACCCACAGACTAATTTACGAAAAAGTGTACACGTCAACGAGAGAGCGGAAATGCCCAAAAATGAAATGTATAACTTCGCCACATTTTAATATATGAGCTCAAGATTCCGGATAAGAGGAGCTTCTATGACCACAAACTTAATTCCAATTTTTAAAGAAATTTGAAGAATATGGATTTCTGATATGGTTGAACAAAGTTGGCTTATTTCCTCATCAAAGTACTAATTCTCCAATATGGTTTAAAGCCTAATATCAAAGAAGGATCCATAAGAAAGAAGTCATTTTTATATTTTGTTCTTCATCACAAAAGGAGCCACTATGCAACAGTATATCAAGTATAACAAGTTTATCTGAGTTAAAATGTCCTTTTGAAATTTGTTGATTTTAGCAGTTCAGGTTGCGTGACTTACTTTTCATGCCGACTAGTCACGCTCCCGTACAGGACATTCCACTGCTCCTGTTGTGACGTCATTTCATCTTGTAACACTTTCTTCTCCTCGGCGCCGATACAAGGCTCAGCAGACAGCTTGGTACCATATTCTCGCACTTCCTTGAACTTGGGCTTCTCCTTCTTTAGCTCGTTAAGCATTGTCTTGAAATTAAAAAGAACAGGGTCAGTAAAGCCTGGTGCACACTTGCGACATAACGTCAACAGAAAAATATCACGCGAACAAAATTAAGTGGTTTCAAAACGTTGAAGTCCACAAAAGTAACATAAGATTGCTTTGCTGAAGTAAGCTAATGATGATCCATGGAAAATGTTAATTATTACAATTGCTTTCCCATGCTTTTTTCGTTGAAACATAACGTCCTTATGTCGTTATGTCACTAGTGAACCTGGCATAACATGTTGAATTGGAGCCTGAATTTTAGCCGTCCTAAGCTGCTTGCAGCCCCTTCTTCGGCAAACATCCTTAAAATCGAGGGAAATGTTTCTTTACCTGCGCGCTTCTCCCTCTCCTGAGTAACTCGACACCGTATACAAATCGAAGCGCGCCGCGGGTAAAAAACACAAAAAAATATTTCCCTCGATTTACGGACGTTCGCCGAAGAAGGGGCTGCAAGCAGTCTATAGCCGTCCCTTCGGCTAGGAGAGGAGACGTCTGAATTTACCACGATATTTTCTCATCCATTACGTAATTACTGAACCAACATCGCTCAGTAGAATCTGATTGGTTAAGTTTCTCAGTAAGATATGCAGGCGAACGGTTTACAACACCGCGTGAAAACTCCTAAGACAGGCAACCTGGCGCCACAACTGTTAAAGAAGGCGTGCGTTGTCTTGGAAACGTTGTAAAAAATAACGGTTTTTACCTGGCTGTAATTACATAATGGATAAGAAAATCCCGTGCTGAATTCAGACGTCTCCTATCGATATAGCGCTATTCACTGTTTATCAACATTGCCATTATAATGCTGATGTGCCAACCGTAGATAGAATAGCGCACTTTGTTCTGTGAATCAATCGATCTCTGGTTTGCACATAACAATGGACGACGTCAGCGTGAACATTGCTATACTAGATTAAACCGCAAATACTGCGACTGGTTCCCCAAATAAGGGATAGAAATGGATTGTTCCTGTGATGGATTCTGAGTAAGGATCCGTCTAACCTGAGCATCCTGGTGTTGTTCTTTCACCATGGGAATATCATAGCCAATAGGGTCATAAGACTCCACACGAACTTCTGCGTCACCAAGCCATTCGTTCAGCGGACCCGCCTTATTTTCCCATGCGCGCATTTGATCTCGTTGATCTTGCACGAATTCGTCGATCTTGTTGTTTACTCTAAAAGACAGAGGAGCAATATTTTAATAGACCACCTTTCAGCAAAACGATTTTATTGTTAGATGGGTATATTCCTTATAAAAGCACAGCCTTCTGAGGGATTACAGTGGAAGTTAGAATGGCTCTTAAATATTCTCGCAATCTGCAACGAGCGACAAAGAAAGTTGCGACTCAAAAATTGCTGCGCACATTTGACAAAAAAAAAATCTCAATCCCTCTTCCCCTTGAAAAAAGATTCTGAACAACAATGATCAAGGGATGCGGGAGAGTCATTCCAAAATTCGTAAAGGGGATCTCAGCATTTTTGTCGATTGATTATCGGTCCTTACTTGTTTTTCCCTGATTCCGAGCTTCTGTCGAGAGCGTCATAGCGAGACTTGATGGATTCTTTTTCATTCGTCACCAGCCTTCGCTCTAGCTCCCGCATACAGGGATCCTCTGCTATTGTGTCGGCGAATTCCTCTAGATTGTTCACTTGCTTGCTGTACTTGGAGATTTCGCGACGGATAGTCTATGGCGGAAACATCAAATATTCAAAATTACAATAACGTCAGCACTGCAACCTCCATCGATACATCGCCAGCCATTCATTCATCCAAAACCATCCACATACGAGTTCTTACTTTCAGCTTAATAAATTCCAGGTAAGTAAAGCAACCGTGCTTACATAGCGCTTATCCTCACGGCTCAAAGCGCTTTACATTTATGGATAACTCTTCCTATAGAAACCAGTTGTATAAACATGAGTATGTGTAAGTATGGTGAGTCCTGTGACACAGAGGTTGGGCAACTTCCGACGGTCCTCGTGGTTCTGTAACGTCCCTCTGGTTCCGGTTAGTATAGTGTATATGGGAGGTAACAATGCTTTTAATTTGCGCAAATTCCAGGAAAAAAGAAAAAGGAAAAAACGTATATACACCTATTTCAACTAACGTTGCTACGTATCATGTATCATGAACATGCTTCATAATGAAGTTTTTATTTGAATTTGACAAACCTAACAACACTAAAAACACTCAATAAAATGGTATTCACTACATTTGAGGCATAATTTGTCATGGACTGCGACTGCGGCGATTTCAGGCAAGAATTATCATAGCGAACAATGAAGCCTGGTTCATTAGAACATGGTTTCACGAGCAAAGTTAATTGAAACAGGAGTATCCTCTGGACACAAAAAGAAACCCTGCACGTTGACATCTTGCACATTAGCAGCTAAATTAGACCTCTTTACATTGGGCGTAAGGTTGTCCCATTTCAGATCACGTGGCATTCCCATGAGTATTTTTTCTTTGTTTTTCTGCTACGCACCGAAGGACATATATGAATATGGAAGCAACCCAAACAAAGAAAGATTATTCAAATGAATGCCACGTGATCTGAACTGGGACAACATTACGCCCAAGGTAAAGGGGTCTGTTGACTTGAGACCATTACCTCCATTTCTCGTTTCTGCGCACGCGCGTGATCCAGGTCACGTGACGGTTCCGCCTGCATCTTGACACGAGCCTCGGTATCAGACAACCATCGTGACACACTCGACTTCTTCGTCTCCCATTCACTGAGCAAGGTCTTGAGGCGTAGTAGCAATGCGTCACGCTTCTCGTCAATGCTGGGCAACAAAGTCAACGTAAAATCACTTGTTAAATTTTTGAAATAACTACAGGATATCTGGGGTGCTTTCCATTTACCAAAACATATGGGCCGCATCACGCGAAAGGGACGGACGACATAATGCCACTGTTTTACTTTGCGGTGGAAATTTTCTAATTTGTCGATCATATTTTCTAATTCTAACTACGTACAAGTAAAAACAGTACTTTGAAAATACACAATGTCTAGCCATGTTCAAACAGACTGCAGACAAATTTAGATAATAGAATTTTAAACTCAAATTTACGGTGATTTTTGTGTTGCTGTCCGGTCCCTTTTTGCGTGACGCGGCCCATTTCGCTAATGAGTTCCGGTAATTCCTGTGTTCGAATGGAACGGTTCAAAACGAAAAATCACTTGAACGTCTCGACTGAGAATCGAGATAAGACGGGGTACTTTCCATTTACCACAAACGTTCGGTAATACCGAAATACCGGTTGGAAATCAAATTGAAAGCGTCTTTTCGGGGGAAAAACCGGTAAGATGTCAAATGGAAAGCGTTTTCCGACATTTTCGAAATTACCGGTTTCTTTCTTTAATAAAAAACCGTTCGCTGTGCCGTGCAGGAACGTGGCTGAAAGGCTTTGCAAACGTTTCTTTTACCAAATTTTTAATGGCGACGCTTTTAGACTCCATTTCCTGCGAGACGTCTACACACTGCGCCTGTTACACAGGGAATTTCTGCAGAATTTCAGGGTGGGAAAAGCTGAATTTCCCATGGTAGAAAAATGGGAAGTGTTCGGATTTCCCATGGCTATCCATGATGTGAATTCCGAACACTTCCCATGCTTGTGACTTGGGAAATTCAGCTTTTCCCATGGATTGGTTTCTGCAGAAATTCCCTGTGTTACCCTTCTTACAGAGGGTCATTATACATACCCCTTTTCGTTGCGGCCTAGCTCCATCTTGGCGTGATGCCATCTCGTCTCTAATTGGTCACACTCTTTGTCTATTGTCCGCCTGTCCGAGGAGCTGATGCCAGGTTTATCCATCAGATCTTCCGATGACTTGAGGAACTCTTTCACGCGAACATCGAACAAATCCGCGTCCTGCACGACTTCCTGCAAGGGTATATCATAGAAGAAATATGTGTAGCCCATGAAATATTATTTAAAAAAGCACTCGCATTTAAAGAAAAAAAAGTACCGGCAGTTAAAGCCGGGAGCCTGTCACGATACGCGCATGCTCCAGGAGCGATCAGTCACTCTGATTCATCAGCAAAACTAATTAGACCATCCAGCTATCAGATAAGTGAAAAAGAATGGTCCGATTGATCGAGAAATAGCGATATTATAACGGTTGTTTTCGAGGTTTTTAGCCGTCGCTGGCCATCGTTACAGGACGACACTTCTTTGATTTGAGATGCGAAGAACAGCTGAACAATAGAGCAAATTTCGTATGATTGTGAAAAGCAAGTAATCTCGCCTTTGTGAACATTCAGCCAATCACATCACGGGGAAATTACTTAACAACCAATCAAAATGCTTAGCAAAACACGAAACAATACCGTTACAGTTACGAAAAATTAGAGCAGATTTTGTTTGACTGTGGAATGTGCCGCGACACGGCGCGATATTGTCGCGGTCGCGGCACGGAACCTGGCCTGCTGTAGATACGGAATGAAATCGCGTAGTCGCGGCACGATCACGTTCGCGGCGCGGCACAACTTTGTCGCGGCACTTTTCACAGTCACACGAAATCTGCTCTATTTCTCAAGCTTACATCGATGTGCTGTTTTGTTTTTCCACGGAAGACAGGTCAGCTTCCACAGGGTGCCCACACTTCGCCTCTATACTAGTCACGTGACTATTAATCTTGTCCAGCTTGCGCTGCCAGTTACTCAGTTCACCTTGACCTTTCTCTAACTCGCGGAGCCTGTCCCCAAGTCTAAAAAGAAAAAGAAAACATTTGTATTCGGCGGGAATCTACGATAAAAAAACGTTCTAATTCAGTGTCCAGTTGCACACCGATAGCGGATTATGAGTAATCCCGGTTAATTACCATTGTGACTTGATGGTGTTGCTCCAGCATGGAGGATACGGTCACCTCCTTCCAAGCAATAGACTTCAAACTTCAATAGACCAAATCGGCTAACGGTGTTTACATCTTGTGGACACCCAATTCAGATCATGTGATGATTCCTTTAGGTTGATACTTTTATTGGTTCTGCACATACACTCGTGCACTCGGTCGAGTGAGAAAAATTGGGCAATTGTAACCACCCAAAGGAATCACCACATGATCTGACTTGGGTGGCAACAAGCCGAATTTGTTGAAATGCACAATGAATGGGGTTGACTGCGCTATTTAGCGTAAATCACTCACTTGGCCTGGTGCTTGTCCACTCGGTCTACTAGACCGTCCAGCGTTCCACGCGCGCTTCCTTCTCGATCCTCATAAAATCACGAGACACGTCGTCCATTGCGGGGTCAGCGGATAGCTTGTCCGTGAAGCGATCGAAGTCGTTAACTTTGCGCTTTTTAGCCTGTACATCCTCAGCGACTTTCTATTAAAACAGAGAAAAAAATGAAAGAGCCCTTGGAAGTTAGCCTACCATTGTAGGATGGTTATTTCAGCTTCGCCTTCGGTAGATAATACAAACCTCTCACTATCATGTCCAACCTCATCAAAAATTGCTAAAAAACTCTTAACCAAAACAATCAAGTTCACAAGGATCATAATACCTTGAAGTCGCTCTGTTGTCTCTTCAACGTTGGCAGATCATCAGCGATGGAATCAGAGGCGCGGAAATCTTTCTCTGCTTTATTCAAGAGTTTGTCGAACTCCAAGAGTCTGACATCCCAATCATCTCTCTTGCTTTCGCGGTCTTGTCGAAGCCTTTTAGCTGCTTCTTCAAGTCTACAAACGAAAATAAAATAAAATTTGGCAGAACGAACCAACATTGGTAATTTGCAGACCATGAAGATAACAGGAAAGAAATAATTTACAGCTGTTTCAGGTAACACGCGACTTCGCCGTCTTGGAGTTTAGCAGTTTGTTTTTTCTGCGTTGTCCATCAATGCAATTGTGTGAGCCAATCAAATCCTTGCCCAGTGCATTTGTTTGGCTTCCCTTGCGAGACATGTCGCGACAGAAGCCAATTCACTGCACTACGTGGTTTGATTGGCTACACAGAAAACACAAACTGCAAAAAATGTTTTGAACGCGCTGGATCGCATGTTACCTGAAACAGCTGTAAACAGTTGAGTCTTCTGGTCTCGGTTGTAAAGGACCACCGCCAACCACCATCTTTTGCGCGCCAAGGTCCATTTTCTCAAAAACAGTAACTGTTCCTTTATATATATTGATACTCAACACAATCTGTTTTAATCGTGCCAAGAAATTCAGTTTTTACCAGATTTTAAGTTTTTCTTTCAGAGAGCCTAACTATTTTTCCATTCAAGTTCATGTGATATTTCTTTACATAAGTTCAGCATCAGTCATTCAAAATAAAAAACAAAAGCTAGCAAAGGATGACGGTTGGCTGTTGGCCTTTAAGCCCTGACAACCAATTATTTATAATTGTTAACAGGCCATACCTTCCCTTCCTGAGATCAATAAAATCCTTGATGCGATCCCATCTGGATATGAGGAGGTTCAACTGACCGTGGACACCGTCACGTTTGGCCTTTGAGTACTTGGGATCTCGTCGGATCTCCTCACCGAGTTTGATAGTTTCCTTCAGCTGACTCTCGTTCACCTCAATTTGGTTCGCGAACACCTGAAATACCGCGTATCAATGTAAAGAGCCTGTGCATAGCAACATACCAAATCGGAGAAAGCATCCATTTCCATCGGCTGATTTAGAGAATATAGAGCAATTTTCTCGATTGAATTTGGTAAATCAAATCTACCCATGGTAAAATGTCGTCAAATAATAAAAGAAACTCTCGAAACTTGAACTAACGCTTCGGAAAGGCAACTCACTAAAGAAGAAATTTCGGACTTTGATCTTGTTGCAACCCTTTTCAGATCAAGCGATGATTCACTTGGGAGAAGCGACAGGGCAATAGCAGGGGATTCCTACAGTTCCCTTTACGACGAGTAATAATATATAGATTTAGCCACTGGCTAAAGCGGAGCTCCGGTTACATATTTTTTTAACGAGACAAAAAGGTTGCCATTGTACATGAATAGATAGCCTTGCACCGTTATACCACGTGACTAAGCACTTGTTCATCCAAGTGTGGGTATCTAAGGTTCATCCCTTCAACGATGTAAACCTTTTCATGTTTTATGACGTCATCAATGACGCCATACCACGTGACCATGCAGTTGTACCCCCTTGCCACTTAGATAACTTCACCCAAGTTTGGTTGTCTGAAGTTCATTCCTTCTTGAGATATATCATTTTTCTGCTATGATGACGTCATCAATGACGTCATACCACGTGACCATGCAGTTGCACCCCCCCCCCCCCCCCCCCCTTGCCACTTAGACAACTTCACCCAAGTTGGTTGTCTGAGGTTCATCCCTTCTTGAGATATATCATGTTTCCCTATGATGACGTCATCAATGACGTCATACCACGTGACCATGCAGTTGCACCCCCTTGCCACTTAGATAACTTCACCCAAGTTTGGTTGTCTGAAGTTCATCCCTTCTTGAGATATATCATTTTTCTGCTATGATGACGTCATCAATGACGCCATACCACGTGATCACGCAGTTGCACCCCCCTTGCCACTTAGATAACTTCACCCAAGTTTGGTTGTCTGAGGTCCATCCCTTCCCGAGATTTGTTAATTTTCTTAGTATACCACAGGGTTCCCATGAGTTTCCGCGTACGGCGGACGGACGGACGCCGGACGGACGTATGCTATACCTTTAATACCAGGAAGAAACAAAAAAATTCATATCTCAAGAAGGGAACAACCTATGGCAACCAAACTTGGACACATTCATCTTTTGGGCGATACCATTTCAACGCCCTATCATTTGACTTGGCGCCGTCAATAACGTAAGCAAAATGAGCAAGAAAGCCCGTGACGTTTGAAAATCTCCATAGTTATGCTAGACGTTATTTCCTTAGGTATGGTGCTCGTTTTCAACCTTTAATATAACGCGGTCGGGCCATTTTCATTTTTTGGGGCAATTTGGTATACTCAGCTGTCAATCAAAGTCCAATCCGCCACGTTCTCGACGGAGAATGCTTAGTGGTCTAAGTGAGGTCTTTAATCAGGAGGTAAAAAACACTCCCTAATATAAGCTCTTGGGATGACTAGGAGCCTTATACGCGCAGCGAGTGGATTGGACTGTAATAGACAGTGCAAAAAAAAAAAAAAAAAAAGGCGCGACCGCCATTTGTCCTTACGTCAAACTCCCGATCCTGCTTTCGACCTCTTCCAATGTTAGCGCCAGAGGTTCGTCCATGGTCGGCATATCGGACTCAAACTTGTCCAGTAATTCGGACGCACGAGCGGACCGGCTAGTCCACGTGTTGAAGTCGTCAGCCTGGAGATTCTCGAGCTCGTTAAGGTTCACTTCGTATCTACAAAGAGAGGTGTATATATTTGTTCAAAAACTGTCGTTTTTCGTCATATCAATGAATCATTGTCGTTTTATCAAATACCACTGATAGGCCTGGAGCGAGGAGCGCGGGTTCCCTGTGGCTACTAAATCCCATATGCAATGCCGTCAGGTATAAATCAAAATGGCGGATAGAAAGAGAATGTCAATCGCTTGAATCCCTGCAAGTCTCAAAATGAGACTGTTTTCGAGCATGTTTTTGTCCAATATAATATCATAATATGGTAAGTGATATCATTTTCACAGTGAGAGCTAAAACAATGGAAAACACTTCGTTTAGCCAAATGCGCAGCATTACGGCGCTCGTCTCTCATCGCTGTAGACCGGGTTCGATCCCGGCAGGGACGTGAAGAGAACTAGGCTTCAATGTGGGCTGTAAAAAGCTTGTGTTTCCTTAGTCTTTCGGATGAGACAATAAACCGAGGTCCCGTCTCCCTCCGCTTCCATATCCAATTCGAGGGGGGCGTAAAAGAACCCTGGGATGCTGATACAGGTCTTCAGGTCTAACTAAAACAGTTCACAGACGCACGGAACGAAGAACCACCTCGTGGATGTGCCCAATGTGCGTAATCCGTTATTATTATTATTTGTCTAGAGGTAGCTTGTAACCACGGTTCAACTCACTGGGATTGTCGGGCATTTGCAATGTTGACAAACTCGTTCCAATCTTTATTACAAGCGTCCATTTCGTGGTCAACCCGATCTCTCTCCTGTTCTCCAAGGCACGGGTCTGTTACCAGGTTACTACTGAATTCGTTAAGATTCGTTACTTTGTCTTGGTAAATCGGCGCGTCGCGGACGATGTCCTAGAAGTAATTGGAAACATCGTTTTTAAAGAGTTATGGCAATCTTGCAAAATAGTCTCGTTTACCGCCGTATGCATTGCTACGCGACCTCAAAATTCACTGTCGCGATTGGCGATTTTTCGCAAGAAAAGTGTAATATCAATTTTCTTGAGCAGAAAGTTCAACATTCTATGCAAGGAAGCCCAAGGATAGGTTAAAACCATTTTGGTTGATTTTGCAATCAATATCGACCGACTGAAGCAGCCGGATCCAGGGTTTTGGTTTGATTGACAGCTAAAAATCGACAATCGCAACAGTGAATTTTAAAGTCGCGTAGCAATGCATACAGTGACAAGAAAGACTGTGATATCTCGCTTTCTATATCATTGCTATACAAATATCATAGCTCCTCCTTTCGCTCTTTCCGCCTCATCTTGCGCCCGAGGACAGCTTGTTTCCATTTTTCGAGCCAACTCGCGTATTCTTCCTGGCCTTATTTTAAAAACACATGAACAGTGAAAAATAGACAACCCGAAATTACCTGGAAACTGTCTATCTGGTCGTATGCGGAGTCCACATCCCGGGCGAGCAAGGGTTCGGGTCTGATCTTAGAGCGTGTTTGGATCACCCACTTGTTCACCTCGTCCAGTCCCTCGTCCCACTTCCTCAATTTATCTTCCTGTTGGTTCTCAAGCTTACGAGAGGTGTCTTCAATGCTAAAGACAAATTGAGAGACGGAAAATGTGCCAATTAAGGCCACCCCCATACATCAAAGTTACAAAACAATGTTTAAGAACCATGTTCCCAAGAAACAACTCCTAAGAAACAATTCCTAAGTTAAATACTTAAAAATGTGCACTAAAGGTGTTCCTAGGAATAGTAAGCAAAAGGACTTGCCCCCTTGAGTGATGCAGGTTTCGTCCTTTTCCTGTTCTCTTGAGTCACAAGCTAAACATAATGTCGTTTCCTTTCTGATTGGCTAAGTGTAAGTTGAAAGTTGCAACTGCAACTCTTTGACTCTTTAAACTGCCCTTTCTTGCTTGAGAATGCAACAGAGCGGATTTCACATGAGTGTCGAAAACTAATCACATTGTATATACCGTTTCCGGGATACGTTGTTACTGGAAAAAGCAACAAAGCTTGGTGCGCTAAGGAGTATGGGTAAATATTTATTAGAATTTCCGTAAAATATTAGAAACAAACATGCTTAGAAATGTGCTGAAATCTAATGATTTTACCTGTGGTTGCGATAACTGCCTGAATTCAGATCAAACAGTAGCAGTTTAGCTGCCGCCATTATCCTTTGCGCTTCAAGCTTATAGGCTTTTTGGGTGACAACGTTTTCCCGGAAATGGTATATATACTTATCCAATCAGTAGCGAGACAAATTCAACAACTGACCAATCAGGGACGAAGTAAGTAGGGCTTGCGTTTAGTCGTGTCCAAAGAAAACAACAGTACCTGTGTGTGTGTTTTTTCTTCACATTCTGATTGGCTGAATAAACAAAGACTCTAGATCTCAACCAATAGGAACGTGTAAAAAACGCAAGTCTGATTTACTGTCGACGGTCATATGAAATCCGCTCTATACATGCACAGCAAAGAAAACAAGAGTCACTGTGTGTTTGTTTTTCCTTCGCATTCTGATTGGCTCACTTAACGAAGTGCCAATATCTTGACCAATAGAAACACATAGACGTGTTCTAAGAAAACAAGAGACGCTGTGGTTTTTTTTCGCATTCTGATTGGCTGACTAAACAAAGACCGAAGATCTTGACCAATAGGAACGTATAGATGTGTTCTAAGAAAACAAGAGACACTGTGTGTTTGGTTTTCCTTCGCATTCTGATTGGCTGACTAAACAAAGACCTAAGTCCTCGACCAATAGGAACGTGTAAAAAACGCAAGTCTGATTTACTGTCATCTGAAATCCGCTTTATACAAGAACCCTCAGTCTTACCGTTCCTGTTTCCAGTGCAGGGACTCGTCCAGTTCTTCCCATCGGTGTTGTAGCTGACCCATCTCTTTCTGTACTGCCGCCTTGTCCTCCTCGTTAATGTGTTGCGCCTTCACTAAGTGTTCACCAGCCTCCAAAACCTCGCTTACTTCCTTCTGATGCGATTCCTTCTCCTTAATAAAAGACTGCAGAAATAAAGCGCACTTTTAAATATAGGAGCTTACAGTCAGAACAATTATAGTGCTATCCAAGCTTAACCGCAGATAGCAGAATATGAATGATAAATATTAAAGTTAAGGTCAACTGTCCATTTCACTTTTATAACGCTTCCAATAGGTGCTTGAAACCCCAGCAAATGGGAATCACCGAATTGAAAAATAGCATCTTAAATCAGATGATGTATTGAAAATGTGAGAATGGTAGGTGTAAGGTTACAAAGATTTTCGCGCATAATTTCACTGCAGATGTACCGTGAGCGCTTCCAATCATTCCTTTTTCGTTTTCCACCCTGTCGAATCTTTCCCGTTCTTCATGGTATTTCAATAAGATTTTCAATGCCCTGATTGTTTTTCTACCGACTCGAGAATAATTTTTGTTTTCTATTTTGCTATGATAAATATTGGCCCGTGTTTCTAGTTGACTGTCCCTTGATGACAAAATACGTATTAGACTTCCTTACCTTAATCTGCGGCAGTTGTTTCTTGACTGAGTCGAGATCTGGTGCGATAGCGAACTCTTTGCTAAGTCTTGTCTCCGCTTGTGAGATCCACAGCATTAGAGGGCTGTATCTCTTGCGCCAGGAGACCAGCATGTCCTGATGTTGTTGTTCGAGCTCAACCATCTGGTCTTGGATGCTAAGAAAATAGTTAGGACACATGGCATAGGAATACAGTTATAGCTTCGTGTGGATTTTCAAGACAACAACAGAAAGAAAGAGAGCGGATAAATCTTGAAACCAAACGTAGAGCATTCTCGTACAAAGAGTTCCCGGGCTAGTCACCTCGCGGGGAGTCTCTGGTGACAGCAATTTGAGGGTCTTTCCTGATTGGTTGATGTGAACGTTGGTGTATGTACAGAAAGTTATTTCTCTCGACGGCTCAGTATAAATCTTGCGCATGCGTCAATGGCTTTCGCGAGGTGATAAGCCGGGAAGTTCATGGTACGAGAGCAATCTCGTACCCAGAACCCGTCATCTTTTGGCCAGCGGCAAGATTCAGAGCTCTGGGATAATCATTTTTTTATGGCCAGAATCTGGGCTTCCGGTTTAAAAAAAAGTTGCTCAATTTTGCCATAAACCGCTGTAGATCTTAATTCTTTGACTGATTATTGGTGTTCGGGGATTTTTCTTGCATTTTCTGAAGATTTTCGAGTTCGTTATCTACCAACGCATGCTCACAAATTTGGATCACCCAGAGCAAATAAAAAGCAGAACAGCGAATAGAGAAAAAGTAATCAGCATTTATTATTTGACTATAACGTATTGATCATTATATAAAAGAGAAATAGCGGTATTACAGTTTCAGTTACATGCTGAAGCAGAAAGATGTTACATTTTGCATTTAACAGGTATTACATTTCCGCCTTGAAAGTAAGGGATTAACGCTGCGCAAAGACGTTTTTGTTAGATTTCTTATTACAGTTTGTGTTAGACAATTAGTACATAGTCTGTTGTTACATTTTGCAATAAAGTTAGCATTTTTGCATTAAAGTTTGTATGTGCGTTAAAACAGCATTGAGTTGGTGATTGCACTTTGTGGCCTGAAAATGACAGCTTGGAAACTGTTCTCGTCCAACTGGGTTTTACGAGCCTCATTCAGTCGTCATTTTGTGACAAGAACAAATACCAAGTAATGAAAAAAAATAATTGGCTTGATTTTTTTCTGTTTCGCCATCTAAGCCAATCAGGTTCTTGCCCTGTTTCGTCTAGTGTTGTCGCGTGGCTTTTCGTCGCGCGGAGAAGGCATTGTAACATTTAAGACTGATTTCAGTAAATCAATAACTTAACCTTGTTCGTAGATTGTTATTTCAATTTTCTCCATGGAATTCTACTTCTATTTCTAGTGCTG
The DNA here is from genome assembly GCA_033964015.1 of Scolanthus callimorphus. NCBI lineage: Eukaryota > Metazoa > Cnidaria > Anthozoa > Actiniaria > Edwardsiidae > Scolanthus > Scolanthus callimorphus. Next base: position 10,307,258 of record CM066922.1, read on the forward strand.
AATGGAAACCACAACAAAATAGGCGACTGAATGAAGCCCAATACTTCCAGCTCTTCAGTCGAAGCTTATTAGAGCATTTATGGTTATCCAAGTTGGCACCAATTCTGACAGACCTACAATGCCCTCTGATGTATCTCAAACAAAAAGAGTAACTTTAGGTCAAAAACATTTTGCTTTCGCGCGTCCGCCATCTTGACTGGTGATAAAAAATGACACATCGAGGGGGAAGGGTCCTTTTTTGTCATAAAAACCAAGATGGCGGCCACTCGAAATAAAAGCACTTTGGCGCCTGCGAGCAGGCTAAAGCTGCTACACTTCCACTACTAGACTCTCACTTACTTTTCCTGTCGGTGCGATACTGTGACAGACAATGAATCCCAATCCTGATGTAGTTTCAGCATCTTTTCGTGAATCTCTGTCCGTTCGTCATCGCCTATGGACGTGTCATCCAGGAATTTGTTCCCGTCGTCGATAAGATCGTTCACTTCGATTTGCTTCTCCATCAACTGAGAAACAACATCCTGCAAGAGTAGAAAAAATGGGATTAGGCAAAGGGAGATTTTATATTTATTTATAGAGTCCTAAAATGATGACGTCAAAAAAGCAAAATTTTGGACTCAGTTCATAACTTTATGAACTGAACTAAAAATACAGTGATTTGTTAAAGAAAATTATGTATTCAGCGGGCCATTTCTCGGTCGCGTTTCAACCGATTCACCTCATTTTAGGTGTGTAGCTTCAATTGATATGCCCTTTCGAAATCAAGGAACAAATATTGCTAAATCGTTTTTTTTAATTTGTGACGTCACACTTTAGGACTCTGTTGATTGAAATATTTATTTATATGGTAAACGAAATCGAGGAGAGCTGGAAAACTTCTGGTCGGATGTTTGAAAATTGGTCTGACATATTCTCATTTCATGTCACCGTAAAGAAAACTACAAAAGCCCCATGATTGACTGGGAAACAACATCCTGGACTTGCGGAGAGTAAGGAGAGTTAAAAGAATTCAACGAGAACTGGGAATAGTTTTACTTGATCCGCCTTATGTCCTATGCCACTTCTATTTTGCTCCGATATGCTTTCATGGGTCCGCCATTATTCTCAGTTGTAACCGAAAGTAACAAAAAAGTGAAAAAAAGAAGCCTCTCGATGATGCAAGGCCCTACATTACTTGATACGAGAAACTAAAAATAATTAAAGTCACCAAGTAGAGAAGTTTGGTCGTGATAATAGAAATCTGATCGCCATCCATTTCTCCCGAATGCTGCTGACAGCTAACTTTGTGAAGGGTGTTTAAAAAAAATTAGAGACTGTAATGGTAAATTGCAACTTGGTGACCGCGTTGATTATTTTGGTCGCCAATAGACCAAATCGGCTAACGGTGTTTACATCTTGTTGCCACCCAATTCGGGTCATGTGATGATTCCCTTGGGTGGATACTTTTGTTAGTTCTGCACATGTGCTCGTGCAATCGGTCAAGTGAGAAAAATTGGATAATTGTAACTACCCAAGGGAATCATCACATGATCTGAATTGGTGGCAACAAGATGTAAACACCGTTAGCCGATTTGGTCTATTGGATATTATATGGTCGAAATGTCAGCGCTGTCATAATAATGAGGATAGCGACGAGAGAGACCACAATTTATTTAATGATATTGATGGCCGACCACCCGCCATTTCTTCTTCTCACCTCTGTGACAGTCAGTTGTCGCTTCATGTTACCAAATGACTGCCCGGGTGACACGGGGCGGGCTTCTAGCAATGAGATGACGTTATCGGTCCAAGCCTGGAGGCCATCACACTGCTCGTGCCAGGAAACCAATTCTCTCGACTGCTCTTCTGATGCCGCTAATTGGCTTTCGAGCCTAAAGAGGGCAATAAGACAAAGCGCATCAGATTATGCTAAACCATTCTAATTAAAGTTTTAGCATTTGCAGCAAGACGTGGCTATGGTATCTCTTTAAACATGGTCATCCCTTAAAATAGCCAAGAAAACAAACTCCTTTGCAAAATATTATCAATCAAATAGGCCCACTTCAAACGTGCAATTAAATTTGACGAATTTAGTGTCCTTAGTTTGTATGCAAATGCGACCTTAGAATTGAGCTTTGAAGTGACGGCCTGTCGGGCAAAAAGGGGGAAACAGACGGAAATGACTAAAGGAAAAGATGAGGCTAGCTCAATATAACATGGAAGGGATTGGGATAGCGTTAAAAATCTTGGAAGGCCAAGTCATTAATATAAGACAATTTGTGTCCGATATCATGATCAGTTGCGGGGGGGGGGGGGGGGGGGGAGAGCTCCCATAGAAGTAGACGGGGGTGCTCCTCGGGAAAATTGATTTTAACCCTAAGGGATAGCAAATTGGGTGTGGCAAACTTTTAACTTTTTTTTAACACTAAAAGATAGCAAATACTGCAAATGAATTTTTAGCTGTTGTGGCGTTTCTACTGTTCTCAGGACAAACTATGGGGCTTGAAAACAATTTTGCTACAATTTCAAAACATTATCGTTCTAACATTTGCATGAGACCCCTAAGATAGCATTTGATGTTTTGAAATCCTGATACCCCTAAGGGATAGCACATGATTGTATTTTACCCTAAGGGAAGTGTCCTTAGTTTGTATGCAAATGCGACCTTAGAATTGAGCTTTGAAGTGACGGCCTGTCGGGCAAAAAGGGGGAAACAGACGGAAATGACTGAAAGAAAAGATAAGGCTAGCTCAATATAACATGGAAGGGATTGGGATAGCGTTAAAAATCTTGGAAGGCCAAGTCATTAATATAAGACAATTTGTGTCCGATATCATGATCAGAAGCAGCGTTAGAGCAAAATATGGATTCCATGAAGTTTAGACGGATTAAAGTTCACTGCTTTTACTCTTCTCTCATCAGGATGGGCTAAAAAACTATATGTCACGCCCATGGGACACAGGGTCTTAAAGAGCCTGTGTCAGCCGCCATTTTGACAGCATAGCAACATACCAAGTCGGAGAAAGCATCCATTTCCATCGGCTGATTTAGAGAATATAGAGCAATGTTCTCGATTTGAATTTGGTAAATCAAATCCGAAGCTTTGTTTTTAGGTATTTATTAAGGGATTTCTACACGATATACGTCTTCTAATATCATAACGAAAACAATAACAAAGGAGTGGCTGACAAGGGCTCTTTAAACAGAAACACTGTATCCACAACAAGACGGCTCCTCACCTTTGCTCCTCCGCGCGTGCTTTGGTGTTATAATGGTGCCATCTCTCTGCCAATGATAGGATGTCATCTTTCATCTCAAGGCGGTTCTTATGAGGCAAGGTGTCGCCTGAAGCAACTCTTTACCGAAGTCAATGGTGTCCAGGAACTCAGGCTCTGTTTCTTTAAGCACTACGTTGAGTTCCTGGAAAAGGTTTGCAGGAAATAATTAGCTTCGGCATTATAACTGGCTTAGTTGTGCTGCGCTGCTTTCATTAGACTGCTGTTGCAGCCCCTTCTTTGGCGAACGTCCGTAAATCGAGAATAAAGTCCTAGTCCTACATTGTAGTTTGTTTGCGCACTCGTATTTCAAGCTCACGAGAGAGTCTAGGTGTCGGATAACAAGTAGCGCCACGGGTTCGGCACTCACGGGCTCCCTTTCTCTCGATTTACGGACGTTCGCCAAAGAAGAGACTGCAAGCAGTCTAGCTTTCATTCACAATTTCCTTCCCTGGTTTCCTTGGCAACCGCCCGCTTCTGATTTCATTTGGCGCAAACATTTCACCATTATCCTGCGAGATTGCGCAGAATATCATCTGATACGTAGCCGACGAGTGACGATATTCTGCAATCGAGCACTGAACGCAACTTATTTGTAGACGCATGCTAATTTGAGAATGCGGATGGCACGCATATGTATACCTATTCTATATGTATTCAATTCTAACTTACGTTGCACTCGGGTCCAGCAAATTTTCTTGAGTATTTTGCAACCACTCGTATATCTTTTATTCATAAATATTGTTATCACTTTGAGATTGGCAACACGAGTCATATGAAATCAGCTCTAACATAAAAAGACGCAGTAAAAAAATGTTCCAATTATAGTTACATGCTACAAAACATGACACTTCGTGAAGTTTCCTACCCTGATATCCTCCAGGCGTTCCTCGAGCTGTGCCTTCGTTACGGGCTCCTCAAATTCTAGCTTCTCCTCGGCCACTTGGTAACCGTAACGCATGCGTGACACTCTGTCACGCCACTCCACCATTGACGGAGCGTCCGCCTCATCATCTGAGATTGGTGGAACATGGCGGACATCCTAGAATACATATTAGAGGGAGCCGGATAAGTATGGAACTTTATCACGTTATTGCTAAAAAAAAATATCTTATTCGAGTTATTAGAAAAGAGTGTCAAGTTTAGGAATAGAGTGCAAAGTTTAGGAATAATTACTTGAATTTATTATATAAATTACAGTGTTTTATTAGGATTTCGGCCACTAAGAAATATCGTAATTCGCACGTGTGAAAAATTACGATAATGCCCACTGTCGCGAATCAAATCGAAAGATTATTCACAAAAAAGTTTATATAATAGAGTGAATAATATAAATTCCATATTCCCGCGCGCCCATGTATTATTCTCTATATATATCTCGGGCAGTTTTTCAAACATTTCTCTACCAAACGATGCGGTTTTACTAAACGGATGTGGTGAGTTTTATACCGGAGTCTGCTTCGTGATAACTATCAGATATTTTAAAAAGAGCATATTTACCCCCAACTTTGACGAGCAATCGAGCACACGCGAAGAAGATCAGCGCTTCAAAATAATATTTTGCGCGAGCAAATGCAGCCGATTTTTGATGGACCATTTGCCTTGATTTTGGGAGATAAATATATGTTATTTACCGGCTGGGAGGTCCGTATAGGGAAAAACTGTGACCGAGGGGACCGACCTAATGCCGGTAAATAACTTATTTATTTGTTCCAACTTAAAAAAAAAAACATTTTTCGATGAAAACAAACGCGCGAAAATGGTTGCGGTGACATTGTAGGTCAGAGATAGGAAAATATTGCGCGCGCTCTAAGAACCAATCAGAATGCAGAATTCGTTTCCGTGCCCTCGAGGAAAAAAATCATTCTTACTTCACACGATAAATAACAAATAAAATCCTCGCACAGACAATGAAAAATCCCCCGTGCCCCTCCCCTTCAGAAGTTTTATAGCGGGCCGTCGCTAGCTAACCTGACCAATCGAATTCCACGGAAATAATACTTTACTACAGAATGGTTTCCTTAAAGAGCCAATCAAAACTCGAATGCCAAATCAAAACGGTTATGCTAAAAATAGCCCCAAAAATGTCAAAGCAACAAAATACGAGCAAGAAAGTACTGATAACAAAATACAGAATTTGCACACAAGTTAAACGAGAAAATTTAAATACACTATGTCTCAGCAAACAGGAAAGTCAACAAATTGTTCATATTCTTGACCACATTTATCATTTTGACTGACAGGCAAAGTGACTCTTAGCTTGAGAGACAAAAGATAAACCCTCTTAAACGATTATAAACCTACTTTACAATTTTTTCGAAACTGTTGGAAAAAACTCAAACTCTTCTACAGACAATATCCACCATCAAAGAAATTCGTGTTGACACTAATGATTCTGAGTGATTTGTAAAGATGCTTAAGAGTTGAGCGTGATTTGATCTTTCGTGAAATGTCTCCAGCTATGGTGACACCTAGTTGTAGGTCCTACATACAAGTATAATTAATATTAATCAGAAGAAGTTAGTCAGGTGTAACTTGAGCATTCATCTAGTTCCTTGCAGCAAGTTTATGGCAAAACAAAAACAGTAAATAAACTAGCTCTACGGCAAAAAATAAATTTAAAAGAGCTCCCGAAAATTACTAGTATTAAAGCAAGGAAACTCACGCATGTTTATATAGGTAGGTGACACAGTTTAATTTTTTCCAAGACGGGTCGTAGATTTGCATTTGGTTTGTAAGTTTTCAGGATAAAAACACGTGAAAACTCTCTCGGAAAGGTTTCGAGCAATTCTAGTGAATAAGCTTTCTCGCGCTTATCAGGAAAATTATACTTTGTATAAAACGTATGCTATAAAAGTTGTGTTGAGTCGAAAGGGAACTACATGTACTAGAATTCCAGAATTATTTTACCTGTGTCAAATAAACAGTTTACGCAATCTGAAAAATTCCGTTTACATACCTTCAAAAACACGCAAAATGATGTCTCCGAAATCCGGCGTTTAACATCATGGAGTTTTCAGAACTTTAGAAACCCAGCGAACGCTAGGCGAACAGAAAAGTCAGCTGATGCCGTGTTAGCGTTACAGAGCAATGAGCTTGTAACTTCGCATAAATTACTCAGGAGTATAGACCCAGGAGTATTTCTCGAGACGGTCAAAGGAGCATGAACAATGCCGAGCTCTTTTCGCGACACAAAAGAACAGTGCGTGACACTTGTGTTTTTAGTGTGCTCTAGTGAGTATACAATGTCAGGGGTGGAACACTTGCATCACCACGGAACTATTTCATGGCGAATTTCAGTCCGGGCCGAGTAAATAATTATAAAAATAAAAATTCGTTCACATCTGCTGATAGAAAAAAGGCTGAAGGTTTGATTTCATGAAAAACTATCGGTCCCGTTGGTATAAGTATGCTCTTTCCGGATTTTTTTTGAAAACTAATCTATGATTTATGTTATTTCAACAAAGGAGAGGTTCCACCAGGTCCACGGATCCACATTTCATGTTCGTTTCACAGCAAAATTGTGGTCCAATATTTGGAATCAGAGAGGAGTGAAAACAAGGCGACGGTGCAGAACAAATGCATGGTATTCAAAAGGTGTCCAAAGGAATTCAGAGTATGACTATAAAACACTTGGATACGGTCTGAAGTCCTTTTTCACATTCGAAATATCACAAAGGCACTGAATCAATGAGTTTATTTAATTGTTGAATGTGCCTGGATAAAAATCATTCGTCCACTTTTAGTTGCAAAAAATACTACCTGCTTATGATTTGGCCAAAGCAATTCAAAATTGTTAAAATTCTTACGTTTCTTGTCGATCCTCCGTATCGTTCTTGATGGCTGCAATCTCCTCGTCCATTCGTTCCAGTTCCCTCTCCAGCATTCGCCGCTCGTCATCAGTGACGTCATCATCCAGCAAGCCCTTCCCAAAATCCTTTACGGCACTGGCTTCTTCCTCGCACTTCTCGAGGTCACGTGTGCACTCCTGGGAAAGACGAAACGAGATTTGTCGCATTCTGTCGCAATAATGTGTCGCCAGTACGTATATCTTTATGTGCGTAGGCAAACCTCGAGTCAAGCTGAACTTTAATACAAAAAAATACAATGCATTTCGAATTATCATCGATGAAACAAAGACGTTGCTATGAATTTATCATCTTGTTACCACCCAATCCAGATCATGTGATGATTCTTTGGGTGGTTAAATTGTCAATTTTTCGAACGAGTGCACGAGTGTATGTGCAGAACTAACAAAAGTATCCACCCAAAGGAATGATCACATTATCTGAATTGGGTAGCAACAAGTTGTAAACACCGTCAGCCGATTTGGTCTATTGGTTATAATAATATTGTAACTTTTTTAACATTTCATTATGAGTCAATAAAGATTATGATTATTATGATTATGATTATGAAATCCGCTCAGACGGTCCCTCGCTAACGCATTATGACGCCCACCTGCGACAGTTTGATCAATTCTTCCCTCTCCTCGTCGTTCAAAGGCTTCTCTTTGTCTGACTTGGGCAGTCGCCGCAGTTTTTCTCTCAGTTTATCCATCAAATCTTTTAATTCTTGTCGCCAGTCGCGGAACTTTTGAAGTTTCTCCATTTTGATGGCTTCCTTCTTCAAGAAGAGCGTTGAGGCTGAAAGATGTAACATAATTCACATACAATACTACCCAACCTTTATTTGTCACTTCTTCACTTGAGCGTGCAGAGCCAATAAATAGCGCTATTCACTGTTTATCAACATTGCCATTGTAATGCAAATGTGCCAACCGTAGATTGAATAGCGCCCTTTGTTCTGTGAACCAATCGATCTCTGGTTGGCACATTAATAACAATGGATGACGTCAGCGTGAACAGCGCTATACTGTTTCCCAAATGCTTGGATGTTTTGGTGGGCCACTTTGAAAAAAAAAAAAAAACGTTTGAATATTTTACAATTTTAGCAGTTGTCATAATGAATATTTTCTGGCGGTAGGACCGAGTGCTGGCCAAATGGGAAAATTTGATGATTATGCTTAGTGGTCGGGTTTCAGTTTAGTCTACACAAACACGATCACCTTACAATACACAATCGATTTTCGAGTTTCTATACAGGTTCAGACTCATACCCAGTTGCTAAGTAGGTCAAGGATCGCTGCTTCGAGCTGCTACGTTGTACAAAAGTCAAGGAGCCCAGGGGATTATGGGAAGGATGAGCGAGGCGGCGCGCAATGCATTGTGATTGAGCGCCTTGCGAATCCTTCCAACAACCCCCTGCGCTCCGCTAATCCTTCCCATAATCCCCTGCGCTCCGCTAATCCTTCCCATAATCCCCTGCGCTCCGCTAATCCTTCCCATAATCCCCTGCGCTCCGCTAATCCTTCCCATAATCCCCTGCGTTCCTCGACTTTTTTTACACAGCGACTGGGTATGAGTCTCATACAGGTCCCAAATACTACGAAACGCATCTTCGGAGACATTTATCCTCACACTTCCCTGTGTGAGCGAACTCTCAGAAGGACAGATCGGACATTTACTATAGTATGAACGAACTGTCAGATGGACTGATCGGACATTTGCTCTCTAGTGTGAACGAAGTCTCAGATGGACTGATCAGACATTTGCTCTAGTGTGAACGAAGTCAAGATGGACTGACCGGAAATTTGCTCTAGTGTGAACGAAGTCACAGATGGACTGATCAGACATCTGCTCTAGTGTGAACAAAGTCTCAGACTGAATGATCGGTAAGTTATTAGTGTGAACGAAGTCCAGATGGACTGATCGGACATTTGCTCTAGTGGGAACGAGCTCTCAGATGGACTGATCGGACATTTGCTCTAGTGGGAACGAGCTCTCAGATGGACTGACCGGAAATTTGCTCTAGTGTAAACAAAGTCTCAGACTGACTGATCGATAAGTTATTAGTGTGAACGAAGTCCAGATGGACTGATCAGACATTTCTTCTATTGGGAACGGTGTCTTAGATGAACTGATCGGACATTTGTTCTATTGGGAACGATCTCTTAGATGGAGTGATCGGACATTTTTCTGGATTGTGTGAACGGTGTCTTAGATTGACTGATTGAACATTTGCTCTAGTGGGAATGAGGTCTCAGACGGACTCATCGGACATTTGCTCTAGTGTGAACGAAGTCTCAGATAGACTCATCGGACATTTGCTCTAGTTTGAACGAGGACTCAGATGGACTGATCGGACATTGCTCTAGTGTGAACGAAGTCTCAGATTGACCGATCTGACTGGTCTGTTGTCAGTTTACACTGCACCGTCACTCACGTGTTTTTCTCCTCGTCAGTCTGTTTTCTCAAGCTGTCTAGACCCTCCTGCAGGTCATCGATGTCGTCCTTGACCTTCTCTCTTGCCGACTCGTCTAGAGCACCTTTCGTGATGAGCTGGCGGCCATGTGTGATCGATGACGTCACTTCCGGTCGACTGTCCTGATCTCATCATCGCAGTCCTAAGAGAAAAAAAAACGATAACTTATCAAAACATAGCCCCGCGGTCATCCCTCAGGGTTATTTGAAATATCAATGCGAATAAGGCTGCTTGGGTTTCCTGTGGTAAATGCATCCCGCGGGTGTCCCGCAACACCACAGGAAGACCAAAAATAAGTAGAAGGGGGAACTAGGAGTAAAGAGAAAGGACGTCGGTGGCGGAGGCTACTCAACAGATAAACAACCTTGCATGCCCTCGAACTTGGTCTGATCTGAAAGGTCCCTAGAGGCAGGTCATGCAAGGCAGAGTTTGAAGGTTCGCCGAGTGGTCAAGGGGTAGAAAACCCTCAAAAGCTGTGAGAGAACACGTTTTCGTACCACAATTAGCAAGAAAATAATCAACAACGACACCTGTACTAGTTTATACTAACAACGCGGTTTTGGGGAATTTTTAGGGTTTCTTTTTTTTCCCATGACACTGGCATGGGAAGTGTTCTGAATTCACGTTTGCCCATGGAAAATCCGAACACTTTCCATTTGTGTTTAATGGGAAAATTCACCTTTTCACATGAATGGGTTTCTGAAGAACTTCCCTGTGTTAGAAGGTAAGCTTAGAAGGAATGATACATTTCAAGGAGACAATCGGTCGTGCGAGACTTTAGCACGTGTGACAAATATGCTGGAGGCAATATAGTGCAAACGTGAATGAAGTGTTTCAGGTTTCGTTGATTTGACCTGAAGCCCGTGGATGCCAGGCTTGAGCCTTGCACTGATAAAATAATCCATCAAGCAAGGAACAGCACTAAGCACAAAGAACAGCTAAAGAGTTACAGTTAATCACATTGTTGAAGTTTCTTAGGTTTCCAAACACGAAACTCTATAGAGATAAATACATATTAGAACTGAATGCTGTCTCCCGAAGCTGAAGGACAATATTGTTTGTTATTCAATAGGGAAATAACTAAATAACTAACTAAAGGCCGTCTGAAATAATTAACTGTGGATATAAACTAAAGAGTCGCTTACTCGCTTAGTAGAACGTTCTACATCAAAATTGACAACAGTGTGAAAGCAAGAATGAGAAGCAATAGGTCAGGAATTCTTAATCAAATTATTCGCCCTCATCTTTAAAAGTATACCAGTTCTACACGTTTACCTTTGTTAATCCCTGACTTCATCGGTGATATGGACATTAACTGTCTAACGCTGAATGCCCATGGAGAAATCGGCTTTCGAGAGCTTAGAAGAAAGCTGAAAGGTCGTGTCTTATTAAACGGATAATTTTTCCTGGGGTACGCGCGTTTTCTAAGCCTCGTCACGCAACGTTTTGTTACCAAGCAACTTCCATAAAGGTGGATGATTTAGGGCCAATAGTTGCGGTTTTAGATGTCGATGACGAGTGCACTGTTGATAACCTTGCAAGAAAGAGGATGAGTACATCTAACAGATCTAACGCCTGAAGAGACTGATAATTGCATTTCAAGAGGAAACCCATTAGAGATCGAGCAATCTCACGCCGCTTTGGTGGACAAAATCTTGTACCAGAGATACCAGAGTAATATCAATTCTGTTTGCATTTCTTCAAGCTAGAGATGTTACTCATTAACTTTAGTTAACACCTGTAAAAATAATTTTCAAAGTTGAAACAAATAGTACAAACAGAGGAACACATTTTTGCCAATGTTAGTCCAATACCATTGCCAATGTTTTGAAGAAACTTTAAAATTCGTTTTCAGTGTTTGGTGTTATTAGAAGTTTGCAATGCAATGCAAATGATCTTGGTGCAATATTTTTGTCTACTGCTTACTCGAACTGCTACTGGATTCCTTCTAAGTGAATTCCATAGGACAGACCACTAGATACCTCTGCCACCCGCTCCCCCACTCCCCCCCCCCCCCCCACCCAAAAAAAAAAACCGCAACAGCTTCTCTTTTTCGAAGCCACAGGCTTATCTAGTACAATCCCTAACGACGCCGCCCATCCATGGGCACACACGCGGGAAATGTTCGGAATTCACATGGATAGCCATGGGAAATCCGAACACTTCCCATTCTTCTACCATGGGAAATTCAGCTTTTCCCATGGGTGGGTTCCTGCAGAAATTCCCTGTGACTATTATGAAAACCGCAGTTAGATATTTTCCCCCTTGCTTTGTTTTCAGCTGGCCTCACCTTGACTTCAATCAGACGCGCGGTGATCTCGGCCTTGTTACGCGGTTGAGTTTCATCCTCAAAGTTCCGACCTTCGTTCTCATTCTCTCAGGAGGAGACGTGCCGTCCTCTTTCTCATATTCCATGCATCCATCTTTTTCACTTTATCCGCCTCCAGCTTGTGGATCTTTTCGTACAAGCTGCAAGGTGGAATAGGAATCGTGATTGAGATCGTAAACCGATATTGAGATCGTGAAAACGCCAACCAGTAAAATAACAGGGTGTTGCATTTGACGTCTCATTTAAAATGGGAAGTCGCAAAAAGCCAGTGCTCCTCCATGAAAATGTTGCGTCCCGCAACCCAACACAGAAATTCCAGGCAATTTCTACATGAGTATATGCCCTAGAATTCTCAAACTCGTTAATAATTCATCGAGCTTAAACAAAGAAAATCAATCAAAGTGAGGAGGAGGTCGAAAAACGGGAGAAAGCGAAACAAGCGCCTGCATAGGATGCAACAGTTTTGTGACTGCCCAATTGGATGCATAGGGAAAACGAAACAAACGAAGAGGATTGTTTAGAAATACAATCAGCACGTTGGGGTTTCTGGAGGTTCGATAAGTTGGTCATTGACCGAGCTCATGCTGGAATTAACATTGAGGTCCAACTGAAAAAAAACACATTTCCTATCCTGTCCCATCCCATCCTATCCTGTCCCATTCCTATTCCATTCCCATTCCCATCCAATCGACGATTCCAGCTATAAGGAGTCATGCTCGTAAGATCTAAGCCTATTGGATCATACCCTCAGTGCAAAGCAATAGAGGGTCATACGCTAGAACGAGGAAACAATGGGATGTTTTGTTCTGCCTATCCAATCACACAAGATCTCCGAGAAGCTGTATCACTCCTGGTTATAGCGCGCGCGCGCAAGCCGTGTCCCACAACTACCAGAATGCAGGGCGCGCTTTTTTTTTGTTCGATAAATGTCCCACATCTATCGACATGCAGCACGCGCGTGCGTTATAGCTGGAATCGTCCAGTATCCTCAGATTAGTAAAACGTTTAATTTTCGTTATGCCAAATGCCATGTCGGCTGAGAGTCTGAAAATTAACATTTTACAGAGATTTGTATGACGCATACGCCCAGTCATACAAACGTCTGTTATTTTTCAAATTTTCAACGTTCGTTTTCTCGAAAGATATTGGATATAATGTAGCGAAATTTTGTAGTTTTACTAAAGTGATGATGTGTGTTCTAGTGCTGGTGTTCATTTTTAACAAAAATCGATTTGAATTTTCGGCGGCCATTTTGGAAAAGCGTCTATTTACCGTTGCCTTTCTCCCGCAGCGTCACTTCTAATACGGGACACATCTTCCTCTAGTTCCAATACTTCTTTCTTTAAACCTTTTTGTTCAGTCTCATCTAGTAAGGGGTCTTCTGATAACTGACGCCCGTAGTCCATCGCGAACTTTATCTCCGGGTCAGCAGCCTCCAGTCCGTCCTCACATTCCTGAATTTATAAATAACAGGTTAGTGTTAAAGGGCATCATTAAAGGTGTAGTGCACCGATTTCTGGGTTCAAATTCACGAGAAATGATCGAAATAATCATCTAGGTTTGTTACCACTGTATGCAATGTTACGCGCCTGCTAAAATTCAATGTTGCGATGGGCGATTGGCGATTTTTAGCTGTCAATCAAACCAAAACGCCGGATTAGGCTACTTCAGTCGGTCGACATCAAAATAGTTTTAAGCTATCCTTTGGCTTTCTGGCCTAGATTGCTTAACTTTTTCGTTAACTCTGTCTGTATGTCCGTCCGTCCGTCCGTCCGTCCGCCTGTCTGTCTAAATAATGCCTTAAAATGGTGTCCGAAGTTTTGCCTCCCATCCCCACCCATTTGTCAATTTGTGTTAAGGCGCTGATTTATCACTGAATCAATATGTGACATCTCTCCGCGAATACATAATTAGGTGGATCAACGATTTGCTCTCTTTGGCTATTAAATCTTATGTAACAATGCCTATATAATGTTTCCCGATTCCTATTTCTTTCTAAGGCAAAATATAGCATGATATAGGATTTTGAGTTGTAACATTTTGCTGAAACAACCGTGACATACCATGAAATTCATGAACAATCCAAAAGAACAACAACATAGAAACACAATAAGAATCACGGACCGTAGCGTGTTGTGAATCTGATACAAACACTTTCTTTTCAAACTACTTAACAAATGTTAATACAATTTTTTGCTTCAGGCATCTTTCATTAAAAAAAACTTGAAAATTTGGCAGGGAAAATACAAGGTGCTTCTTGAAGTGGCTATATTAGTTACAACTCCGTTATTTTGGTCCTCTACTCTGGGCCAAGCTTAGTAATTCTATCAGAACTTCACCCACTCTTAACAGTTTCAAGTCGGCTCTAAGAAAGCTGGATCTTTCAAGTGTTTTCAGTAACTCCTCTTGCAAATGCACCTTGTGCAATTAGTCTAGAATACTATCTATATGATGCATACTTCCTATTTTTAATATCTCTTTCTACACAGTGAGAATTGTGTGACGTTTTATATTTATTGAGTAGAATCTAAAGTTAGTATTTTATTGTATTAAATTAGATCGATTTGAAATCAATTTGTATATGTAATTTATTGTAGTGTTTTAAAGTAATAGTACTTAGGGTCTCCTGATTAGTATTGCACCTGTGCACGGCTATAATATTGAGACTATAATAAAGTATCCATCTATCCACTAGGTATAGGTGATGTGTGTTACTGCGCTATCCAGCTGAGACTGGGACGGCTATAGTGCAGTAGATACGATTCTAAGGGCGTGTTTGTAATGTTGTCAAGTTAAGTTCTCAAGAAAAAGCTCCTGATTGAAACTGAAACTGTCTCGACATTCCTTGACAACGTTGTCAACTTCCTCTTGACAACATACGTTTGAGACACAAAAAGTTCAAAACGAGACGTGAAAACTATAGCCCCTCCAAACATAACAGCACAAAACATTGTTCTTCAGCTGTCTCTTGCAGTAAAGCTGCACACATACCTGGGCAGCGGCGATGTTTCCTCGATTTGCAGACGAGTAACTGCAGAAGGTGAAGCTCGTTTGACGTTCGCTATTTTCTCTCGATTGTCGACAAGGAGTGAGGATATCTTGTCATTCATTTCTTCCACTTGTAAAGCTTCTCTGCTTTTTCGGCTTCCAGTTGTTGTATCTCGATGTCAAGACTGCAGATTGTGAGAAATTTGGCAAATGTTATGAATATGACTGTGAATGAATAAGTGAGGAGTTAAAATTGCGACCCCTTATTTTTATCGCAACATTTTGAGTGGTAACTAGACATCGGATTGTTCTTGGAGCAGGCGACCTGAAATAATTCGCTGTCCTCAGATACAAATCCCAATAGCGACCAAAATTTATGTTGGCAACATGTTTGTCAAGCCTTTGCAAACTTCGGGCAACTAAGAATTTAAGAAGGCAAATAAGAACATATTAAATTTAATAAACAAAACGAAAATCTCGGCCGTATCGGCAACAAACTTGCCGAAAGCGAAATTGAATTTGAAGATCTGTAAAAAAATACACAACTAGGCTAACGGGAGGCCTTCTCGTGGCTGATGGACATGCTGCGAGCTGAAGAGCTGACTGTTTTTGAGCCGAAAGAAAAATGGGCCTCTGTCAACAGGATGTAAACAGACAATATGTTGTTTGTTCTAAGCTTAGACGTAAGTTTAAAAATCTTTGAGGGGGATTCCCAACGGATAGAAACTAAAATGTTAACCGAGGACGTCCTCGTCAAACAGGTATCCTTCTTCTCGCAACTTCAGACAAACAATCAATTATTTCACCGACGTTTTAGATTTTAAACGAGCTGGGTGAATCCTGCATGTGACCTACCCATCCAGTTCATCATAGGCCTCCTTTCGTATGCTCGCTATTTGAGTCTCCACGATGGTAATGTATCGCCTGATATCGTCCTTCTCGTCATCAGAAAACGTGTCATCTTTAAGGAGATCACGAGCGTTGTCCAGAGCTCTTTTTATTTCCGGTTCCGCTTGCTTCAGCTCATCAGTACACTCCTGCAAATAATTCAAACAATTTATACAGAAGCATCCAAAGATCAAGGCTCTTGCTTTCTACAAAAATAAATGAAAGAGCAGACCCCTATCCGCTTGATTTACTTTGAACAAGTAAACTCTAATCTTGCAGATACTTCGGTGAATGAATTTCCCAGTGTGATGTGCTGTATTCAGTGCAGATGATAATCTACTAGGTCGAGAGAAACTATCCCGAGGGCGTAATGTACTAAAGATTATATCCAAGTTCGTTCAGTTTTGTTATTAAGTACGCTACTTAATTATACGACTGTGACCTCATTTTACCATATATGGCCAAATTGTGTGAATATACACATTCCAAAAGCCGTATTGCACGGTTGAAAGGCGTCTTTACTTAAGAAACCGGTTACGAACCAGTTTTGAGTGCGCATTTAAATGGCTTCCCGGTCGTATGCTAGTCAAAACATGTTTTCTAGTGAACCTTGAAAGAAAAGAAAATATTTGTATTTGTCTTTAAATAATATATAACCAATTGTTTCTGAAATAACTCACTATGTTTTGTTACGTAACACTGGCGGACATTTTACTCGTTGCTCGCATACGTTCGCAACTTGTAAAATACCTGCCCGTATTACATGAAAAACAGGACTGAGAAGAGAATATAGAAGTGGATCTCACCTTTACTTCTGTCTTTTTTGCCTCTAGCTCCCACTTATTCAAAAGCCCATCCCTAGACTTGGCTTTCTTCAGTTTCGCTTTGAGCTTCTCCAAGCGGCCATCAATGTTCGATCTCCACCCTTTCAAGGTGGCAAGCTTCGCCTCTTTGACAGCAGCAAGTCTTTCTCGTTCTTGTTCCTCTTCAGGGGAGGACTCGAGAAGGGTTTCAGTCTCTGGCGACGCCTCGACAACATCCATTGCCTACGAAATAAAGAGGTTGAGTTACTGACTGACTTAATAACATGCTTTCTACAACAAAATACTGGGAAAATAAGCGTGATTCAATACTTTTTTCAAGTTATAACGAAGCAAGTAATTTACCCTTGCTCATGTATAGTAGCCTGCCTTTTAAGCGTTCTCGTGTGAACCAAGAGAAACAGAGAAGAAAGCGGACGGAATGAATTCCACGGAAACGCTATCTTTCTGCAAAATCCCATCCATGGGAAAAGCTGAATTTCCCATGGTAGAAGAATGGGAAGTCTTCCGAACACTTCCCACGCGTGCTCCTTGGGAAATGTAGCTTTTCCCAAGGATGGGTTTCTGCAGAAATTCCCTGTGCTGCACAGGCTGCATGTATAGCAGTACAAACATTTGGACACGATACTTTCAAACGAGTTGTTGATATGTAAAGTAAATGTTGTGGAAATCAGCGTTTCGTTATGTAATGGCTAAATTGTCATTACTGGGAACCACTACTTGTAATATTTAGTTACCGCCTGCTCTGAAATTAACCATCACACTGTTTTCTGACGACAATCAAATGCAATCATGAAAGAAGCAGTTGTTCATCAAAAATAATAATCGACATTACCAGCAGCTGTCAAAATCATGTAGCCTTCACAATTGAATTCTCTTCCGTATCGGCGATTTCCCCCCTCAATTTCTAATACAGTAAGAATAAAGAGAAATTTGCACAAAGTAAAAAAGTAATATTTGAACGTACCTCTACGTTAATCAACACCTCCTCTGCTTTCTGCTGGTCACGCAAGTTCTTTAGCCTTTAAAACAATGGGAAGTGCAGTTAGGCACGGTAGGAATTTCTCATCATAGCGAAGATTCACTAAACGAGATGAACGAGGAAGTGCTAAAAGCCAGACAAACAGCAGACTAGAAGACTAACAGCAAGGGATGAATAGAGAGGCGAACGTTAAAGATGAAGTCAAACAGAGGCAAGCATACAACGAAATGCCACACTGAAAATCAGATGAAAGGAGAAGGGATACGGACGGACACAGGGGCAGACATACAGACAGAGTGGCGGACAGCGGGGATGGCAATGAATGAGAAAGGCAAGAAGGTCAAAAACATGCATTAAGACAACATACCATTGATAGTGCTGATCAACGTCATGTTTTGTATCCTTGAACATCTGTCCGATGTCATTCATGTCCTGCAAGATTTCATCCTTGTCCTCGTCGCTGATGCTGTCATCATCCAATAGGTGATTCCCATACTCAAGACACTGGCGGATCTCGGGCACGCTGTCACTCATGTCGTCAAGGAAACTCTGGCAGTATAAACATTGACTATGGTTCTTATCTATCTTCACGAATTTGGCAAGAAGGAGCACAAAAGCAGTGTACTATAACTACTTTAGCATTGAAAGATGGCAGCAGCATAGTAGCAGCAAATCAATGTAACATGTAGCAAAGAGAACTATAGTGGTTAAGCTTAGTAGCATTGAAGCGCTGAAACAGTGTAGTAAGCAAAGGGCATCGCATGAAACAGTGTAGCTAAGTAGCATAGTAGCTGTGTAACTTTAGCATAGTACAGCACATTCATTACCCAAGCTCTGCAAGTTATAAAGTGGGCTAGCTGCCCGTATTTGTAGATATATGAGAAAAACATTCTGAGTGAATGATGAAATTCGTTTCAGGAGTTTCAAGGACTTTCCAGGAGTACAATTTATAGAAATCCATGACTTTCCAGGTTTTCCAGGAGGCGTGGTAACCCTGGAAAGCTGAGGACATACTGAATGGTAAGTCATTATTGACTTTAGTATATAGCAAACGAATATTATTGCCGTACATATCAATATCTTTCAACAGCAAGTGAACGCGGCTCTTACCTCTGTACGAGCCATCTGTTCATCAAACTCGTCTCCTTTCTTTGGATGAGGCATAGACTTGATATCTCCCAGATCATCAGTACTCTTGCCATGGATTTCTAGCAGTCTCTCTTTATAAGTCTCCCAACGAGCAAGCTTTTCTTTCCTCGCCGCATCCACATCATCAGCAACCCCGTCAAGCCTAAAACAACACGATGGCAGGGATGTACACGACTGTGTTTAGATTTTCTAGGGTCTTTACCAAGGATCAGCGGAGCGATGGGATCAGATAACTTTCACGAACCGAATACACTGGAGATATATTGGTTTTACTCTAACTAAATAAATGAAATGAAAATGTTTGCAAGCGACTCCCCAAACTGGCAGCTCGTAAGCTGAATTGCGCTGGGTCCCGACGGCGCCACTGGCAGCCAAGCGGTCCTAAGCACAGACACTGGGGGTGGTCACTGCCAGAGGGGTTATTACGTCCTCAATGGCGTCCCCCCTGAAACTTGGTAGGATAGAAAGTCAAGACGGGACCTCTAGTAGGGTGGCTTAGTGACTTTTTTGTGCAATTTCGCGTAAAGGCACCAAATTTGGCATAAATATTCCTTGCATCATTTTGAACAGAACTGCAAGGGGTGCAACGCGATTCGCACTGTGTAGGGGTGGGGAGGGGCAGTTTCGTCACCAAAGTGCAATGCTATTTTTCTGGCCAAAAAATAACTGAATTCATGCTTTGAATAAATCTACGTGTTCCCTGATAAGTTTTGAAGAATTCCAGAAAGATGTCACATTTTGAAATTAAGGGGGGAGGGGAGAGGAATTTTGTCAAATTCTCATAATATATTCAATTTGACGTGTCGATTTAATTGTGCAACTTACCAAAATTGGCATACATGTTCCATGCATCACCCTTAATAAATTCAGAAGGGGTGCCAAAAAAAAGGACACAAAGGGGGTAGGTAAGCATAATTTTGTCAAATTGTCATAATATATTCAGTGTGATGTGTCAATTTAAGTGTGCAAATGAGAAAATTTGGCACATGTCCTCCATGGAACACCCCTGAAAGATCCACGAGGAGTGCCAAGAAATCGGACACCAAGGGGGGGGGGGGGAGGGGGGGAATTTTTTCAAATTATATAATATATTCAATTTGACATGTTAATTCAAGTGCGCGACTGACCAATGTTGGCATATTGGCATACTTGTTTCATGAATCATCCCTAACAGATTCAGAAGGGGTGCCAAAAAATCGGACACGAAGGGGAATTTTTGTCAAATTATCATGACGTATTTAATTTGATATGTCAATTAATATAAGTGTACAACTGATCAAATTTGGCATACGTGATCCATTGATCACCCTTCACAGATTAAGATGGGATGCCGAAATATTGGACACTCAGGGACATGGATTTACATGTCAAATTGAATATATTATTATAATTTGACAAAAAATCACCTCCCCTCCCTCTTGTGTCCGTTTTTTTGGGCACCCCTTCTGAATCTGTAAGGGGTTCCCATGGAAGATATGTGCCACATTTCGGCAGCTGTACACTTAAATTGGCACATCAAATTGAATATATTATTGATAATTTGACAAAAATTCCCTTCCCCTCCCCATTGGTGTCCGATTTTTGGTACCCCTTCTAAATTTATTTGGGGCAATCCATGGAACATATATGCCAATTTTGGTCAGTTGCACACTTAAATTGACATGTAAAATTTAATATATTATAACTTGACAAAAATTCCCTTCCCCTCCCCTCTTTGTGTCCGATTTTTTGGCACCCCTTCCCAATCTTTTAGGGTGATTCATAGAACATGTATGCCAATATTGGTCAGTTGCACACTTAAATTGACATGTAATATTCAATATATTAAGACTTGACAAAAATTCCCCTCCCCTCCCCCTTGGTGCCGATTATTTGGCACCCCTCCTAAATCTATTTGGGGCAATCCATGGAAAATATATGCCAATTTTGGTCAGTTGCACACTTAAATTGACATGTCAAATTTAATATATTATAACTTGACAAAAAATCCCTTCCCCTACCCTCATGGTGTCCGATATTTTGGCACCCCTTCTGGGTCTATTAGGGGTGATTCATGGAACATGTATGCCAATTTAGGTCACTCGCACACTTAAATTGACATGTCAAATTTAATATATTATAACTTGACAAAAATTCCCTTCCCCTACCCTCATGGTGTCCGATATTTTGGCACCCCTTCTGGGTCTATTAGGGGTGATTCATGGAACATGTATGCCAATTTAGGTCCTCGCACACTTAAATTGACATGTCAAATTTAATATATTATAACTTGACAAAATTCCCCTCCCCTCCCCCCTTGGTGTCCGATTTCTTGGCACCCCTTCTGGATATTTCAGGGGTTGTTCCATGGAGGACATGTGCCAAATTTTGTCATTTGCACACTTAATTGACACATCGCACTGAATATATTATGATAATTTTCAAAATTCCCCTCACCTCCCCCTTGGTGTCCGATGTTTTGGCACCCCTTCTGAATTTATTAAGGGTGATGCATGGAACATGTATGCCAATTTTGGTCAGTTGCACACTTAAATTAACACGTCAAATTGAATATATTATGAGAATTTGACAAAATTCCCCTCCCTCCACTCTTAATTTCAAAATGTAACATCTTTCTGGAATTCTTCAAAACTTATTAGGGAACACGCAGATTATTGAATGCATGAATTCAGTTATGTTTTGGCCAGAACAAGAGCATTAAATATGGTGACAAAACTGCCTCTCCCACCCCTACACAGTGCGAATCGCGTGGCACCCCTTACAGTTCTGTTCAAAATGATGCAAAGAATATTCATGCCAATGTGGTGCCTTGCGCGAAATTGCACAAAATGACCCATTTTTGTTGCTAAGCCACCCTACTACTCGTTCATTGTCTCATCCGAAACACGTGAAACACAGTAGAACAACGTTCAACTCACAATATGAACCAATTTCCACTGAAACCAGAACAGAAAGAAAATTAACTCTGTCCCGACCAGGAGTCGAACCCGGACGACAGCGGAGAGAGACCCAGCGCCGTGACACTGAGCCAACTGAGACAACTTTCACGAACCATGTACACCTGAGGTACATATTTTTGGTGCGTTAAAGAACCACTGGAGATGTAATACGTCCCCATCCAACATGTTTTCGGCTATGCTTGAATCAAAATACAACTGTTATTTACCTGTCTTGCTCGGCTTGGGCTTCCCGTCGTATAGTCGCCAAATGAATGTTGAGAGTCGATAAGTAACGTCTGATCTCGTCCTTGTCCTCGTCACTCACAGAGTCGTCCTCGAGAAGGTCATGAGCGCAGGCAAGAGCCTCCTTGATGTCGGGTTTAGCCCCGTCAGCTTCATCTTTGCATTCCTACAATTCATTAAGACAGGTCCATTGTTTTTTACTATAAGACATTGCTGTTCAAAAGGACCAGAAAATATGCGAGCTTGTGATTTCGCAACTCTGGTAGAAGTGAAAACGAAATTCATTGTAAACTTTATGCTGAGATTACTATTTCTTAAATGACATTGATCCCTTTGTTTCTAAAAAAGCCCACTTTGTAAATGAAAGTTTTGCTTTAACATCTAATACTATATTAAAACACTATTAACATTAGACTACGAGTTCGAATGAGCAGCCGTGTTGTATCACGGATGCGAATGTTGTAAACTACTTAACAAATTCATCGCTTCTAGTGTCCGCTGTTTTAAAAATCTTGTAAATTTGGCAGAGAAACTTCAAGATATCTTTCATGAAAGTTGCTATGCAAATTAGTTACTACCACTAGTGTTGTATCAGAATTACAACACGCAATTACAACCCTCTAGCAAACTACCTTCGAGTTGTTGCTAACACGTATTCATTTTCATAGTTTTAGAAAGTTTCGCGCTTGCGTTTTCGCTACTCACTACCTTTTACATGATAGATAGTGAGTAGCGGAGGCAATCAGATTGCAGGATTCGTGATAGTATGCGAGTGGGTTTCTGCTAAAAGATAATACCATAATATTACTGATTGTGACAATACCATCACTGTATATGAGAATATCAATAAATTTTTATCGTAAATCACCATCAAGGCATGACCAAAAAGGTATAACCAGTTTTTAAATGCGTACGACATAAATGGTGTGCTTTGTCAAAAATATTTTGCAGGAAAGATGTTAGCTTCTGCTCCAACCGCAAAAGTAGGGTTACCTAGAAGCCATTTTTTTTTTATTTCGTTATTCAGGGACCGAGTCTTACTTTGGCAAGCTCTTGTTGGTCGTCCAGCTCTTTCTTGCTCATCGGTTCATCTCGCAATTTTACTCGTTTCAGTTTGTTAAGTAACATCTCGATCAGATCATCCAGTTTGTCACGCCAGCTCCTCCAGTGGGATAGCTTTTCGTTTCTCGCTTTCTCTTCCCTATAACACGAACAACCGTTATTCGCATGATACGAGTAGGCTATGTAGAAGAGAACGGGTATTACTATTGCCACATCTGATTGTGTGACATCCAATCCCATACAAAATTGTAATGTGTTCAAGCAAACGAGGTAATGGCGAAAGATAAAGTGCCCGAACTAAAATCTTCTTCAATACCCACATAACAATTACGAAATGGTTACAATAGTGTTATTTTTGCAACGCATTGCCATAACGTGCTTCAAACAGAAGGCATTAAAGAGTGCCAAACTTGCGCGGCAAACGGCTTCGAGTTGTTTTCTCGGCAGGACAGCGCCAGAAGTGATGCCATAAAGCTAGGGCAAGCAACCCCTTTTCTTTATGTCTTGATAAAAATTCGCTCCTTGTTTCCCCTAAAAAAACGTAAAAATAGTAAAAAGTAAAAATAGCAAAAAGGGAACTGGGTAAACTCACGGATCCTCCTTCGATTGTTGTTCATCATCGTGAAATACGACATCCCAGTCTGGTCTTGCTCTGTAATGACGATCAATCGGCTGAAACGAGCACAGCAAGATGAGGATAGACGAGAGATAACAATAAATATTCTCTCAAATCTCAGGATCCTTTGAAGTTCCTCAGTTAGAATCTCTTCGACATCAGCAGTATTACATGTCACAATCTAAGTCAATATATAAAGCGTGACTCATGGTCTACCCAATTCAATTTTGATCAACTATCATCTAGGAGGCTAAATCATCACAGTTGGACCATGTTCTCTTGACAATTTTGTTTTCCCAGAAACTCTCATTATTTCTGTTCGAATGTTTAGAAGGAATGTTTAGAAGAAATGACGGGGCAAAATGTATCACCTAGAGTTAAAAATTGAGCGAGGAGTCAAGCACCACCATAAAATATATCATCTACATCATCATCACCACGATCACCACATAAAATAAAATATAAAACATAGTTAAACTCTACCTCCTCGTTGGCAAGGTCCCTGTCGTCCTTCTTGCGTGGGTGAGGTGTCTTATCCAAAAGATCATCAATGCTACAGGAAAGAAAACAACAATCACGAACCCCACGAAACGCAGAGAGCAACACTCGCTAGTGTCAATTTGCTTTAATTCATATTTTCTTAATCAAGGCGACCATTCTGAGGATTTCACCACTGCAAAGTATTTGGGTCTTACCTGCGAGTTTCGTCTTCGGCATCCTTGTGGATGTCTTTTAGTCTGGTCTCAAGCGTTGTTATGTACGTCCTGATGTTCTCTTTCTCGGCCTCGCTGATGTCATCATCATCCAACAACTCGTTAGCGCACTCCATTGCTTCTTTAACTTGAGGTAACGAGTCTTCTACCTCCTCTTTACAATCCTGGCGAAAGCAAAAAGTGTCACCGATACTCAAGCAGGAAAGGAAAAACTGGTTATCATTTGTCTCCAAATAAGTTGCAGAGGGTTCTAAAACCTTCTGGTAATCCCGACTTACAATGAACTTATTGTTACAGATTATTGTTACTTTCTATATAAACCCGTCTAGCTCTGTTAGTTCATCGCTCCTTTGGAAGGATAACCTAAGAAACTTGTCCACTCGTTTCATCCGGAAGGGGCGCAATTTAGTTTACCATACTGTTGTTATTTTGTGTTGTTTATGGACCTGACAGGACGGTAAGCATAACTTCCATCAGCAATAACCTACTTGTGCGTCTTCTCTCTTGTCGCGTAAATCTTTCCAGCTGTCAGACGGGTCACGCGACTTGGCTCGATTCAGTTTCCGTTTCAGTCTATCCATCAGATCGTCAAGTTTCAGTTTCCACCGGCGCCAGCGATCTAGCTTTTCTCTCTGCTCCGCCTCAGCCCTGAAATACCCAAAAATATCCGTTTTGCTTTGATTTCCTGGAAACAGTGACGAGAAAGACGACGATAATGATGATGCTTCGTCTACTCCTCTGTTCATATTTCTCAATATTAAGCAACAGTTTGGAATCAATGTTTGTGTTTTAACGTTGATAACAGCAGCACATTAATATCCAACTGCAATCATATAAAACAAATGCACGCGCTCACGTTCTCGCCACATCGAAAAATCTAAACATATTTGACGTCTTCTTTAGAAGAAAACAGTTGGAATGCATTTAATTGACTTGATTAAATAGATTTGCACGAGCACGAATTGTGCTCTGTGATCAAGTGTATTATTCTCTTCCGTCCGCGTTGCTGTCGTCTCAGTTTAAGGTCCCCCTAATGACCACGAAATGATGACGAGAACACTGATGACGGTAAAATAACCATGATGGCAGTAGTGGTAGTAATATCTCAACAAATACATTTTACCTTTCCTCTGGTGTCATATCATCGTGGAGTCTTATGAAGTAATGATGTATGTCCTGTTTATCTACAACCTGCGAAAGACAAATTGAACAATTCAGGAAAAAACAAAGCTTGCGCGCTCGTCCTTCAAATTGGCGTGAAGAAATAAGAAACAGCAAAGTTCAGGTTCGACAGAAAGATCACCCCATGCACAGCGTAGCTTTGGGGCAACCAGTCTTACGACCCGGGGCGGTGACCATCCATTCAGAGGAAGTCCCGCAGCTCCACGATACGTCGCGTAGTTTGGTTCCTAGAACTTCTCATAACCAACAATTAATGCCACCAAAGGAACGGTTTAAGCGAGAGGCAAATAAATATAGTTGACACCGTATTAGAGTTGCACACCTGCATCGACACTTCATCCTTGTCTTTATCTTTGCCTTCTTCTTCTTCTTCTTCTTCAAATCTCACATCCCAGTCAGGACGTTCGTGGAATTGTTGATCGACAAACTGCAAAGTTGTTTTAATGCCAATTTAACTAACTAGACCTCATTAACCTGCTCGTTCCAACTGCGCATCATCGCGAAACAAGGTTCAAGTGAGATAATAACACAAATATTCATTGATTAGTCAAAGAAAGTTCCTCAAAACGCAAGGTAGAGCAAAGCATTGGCATCGAGATGAACTTTACTACAGCTAACAACTCTACCTCTTCATTAGCAAGATCTTTGTCATCCTTCTTGTGTGGATGAGGTGTCTTGTCCAGAAGATCATCAAGGCTGCAGGAAAAACAAACATTTACCTGTTGTTACACGTAGACCTCGAGATCAGGCACGTGTCTTTTGGCACTGCTTGTTTGAAAAACTCAGTTAAGACATGTCCACTTTGAAAAGCAACTGACGCTCTTTTGGAATTTCGTCTTCGCCCGCCTTTTTGAGGTTGGACAGATTGGAGTAAAATCAACATTTATTGTGACGGGGTCCTCATACGAAAAACAAACTGATCCGGCTACGAGTCAGAACAGTGTTTGCATTTTGTTTTATACACATAATCACTCCGCTGCTAGCTTTTCCGTTTGTCTTCCGTCCGCCATTTTAAAGGTCAATTAACATAGAGCTAATACTGCTGAGCAATGGCTGGCATTGAAGTGGCTTGATTTTCACCTGTGAGTCTCTTCTTCCGCGTCCTTCTGTATCTCTTTGAGTCTGATCTCAAGTGTGGTGATGTAGGACCTGATCTTCTCTTTCTCGGCCTCACTGATGTCATCATCATCCAGCAGTTCGTTGGCGCACTCGATTGCATTTTTAACATGAGGTAACGAGTCCTCTAATTCCTCTTTACATTCCTAGTAATAAGGAAGGCAATAAGAAAGGGAAGATCCATTCAGTACAGAAAGGCAGTACAGAAAAGTACAATACAGATAAAGGACAGTAATCAAGCAGACAATATTAAATTGTTATCATGTAAAAGTTGGATTTTAGATCCAACGAACCACAAAGAGCGCTTGACCAGTCAGAAGCAGCACGAATACAGGTGCCATTGGCGGCAGAATAAATAAATTCCGTAATCTCATTTGTGGTTACTATCGAGACGACAAAAAAAACACATTATGTATGTGCCCGCTCCTAGCGTGGCCCGCTCCTTACGTGGCTGGCCCTTGAAAAAGAGCCAAGCGTTTCGTAGTTTGTGGTTTACACATTTAGTAACAGTCGCCTTCAAACCCCCCTAATCATAGTGGCTAATGTATAACCCCATAAGAATGAAAATAAGACGACGATGGTGATAAAAGCATGGTCCTATCCCACGTTCTTTGCCCCTTATCTGCAATACCCGAGCATCTTCTCGCTTATCGCGTATATCTTTCCAGCTGTCAGACGGGTCACGTGACTTTGCCCCATTCAGTTTTCGCTTCAATCTATCCACAAGATCGTCAAGTTTAAGTTTCCACCGACCCCAACGATCCAGCTTTTCTTTCTTCTCTGCCTCTTCCCTAGAACATAGAAAAGATGATGGTCATGAAAATGCTGACTCTAGGATTGAGTGATGGCACAGCTGCTTCTAATGAAGACAATGTTGACGATGACGGTAACAAGGAAGATAATGGTTAAAATTATGCTACTGCCAGAGCTAATTATGAATGTGTGACACTGATGCTTGTTGTATTGGGGATTGTGATGCGCAACAGAGGATCATTGGCTGATCGCATTTTTTTCACACCCGAGGGTCGAGGACCCTACCATTTGAACACCTCCCTCTCCTGGAATTTGAACACCCCTTCCCTTGCAATTTCCAGGTTGCCTAACACTCCTCTTTTCCTCTTTTCCGTAGCTTAGACAGACCCCTCCCCCCGGAATTTGCCGGATTCAAGAAGTCCTCGACGCGTTCGCTGAATAATTCCTAGGGTTCAGCTGGACCCTTCCAGGACTTAGATAGACTCTCCCCTGGAATTTTCCAAGGTCCTCCCCCCCCCCCCCGTTAAGGAAAGATGATCATTGCTGA
The DNA here is from genome assembly GCA_033964015.1 of Scolanthus callimorphus. Classification (NCBI taxonomy): domain Eukaryota; kingdom Metazoa; phylum Cnidaria; class Anthozoa; order Actiniaria; family Edwardsiidae; genus Scolanthus; species Scolanthus callimorphus. The sequence goes on from CM066922.1 coordinate 10,335,164, forward strand.
TGAGGGTGACGATGGAGATGATGATATTTGTGATGCTAATGGTTATGTTATTTAATAGAGAACTGTGAAGGTGATGGATTTACCTTTCCTCTGGTGTCATATCATCGTGCAGCCTTATCAAGTAGTGATGAATGTCATGTTTATCTACCACCTAAACAAACAAAATTATAGTGAGGAACAGACCATTTGACTTTTGAAAGGGAAGGGGTTTGGTCAAGGCAAGGCATTTCTAGTCTTTTCGAAAGCAGCGAGAATAATTGCTTGGCACAATCTTGCCATGTGACACAACATTAAAGTTGTCCTGTTAGTTTAACAATTAGACATATTCAACGAAAAAATTGTTGCAATATCCAAAGGACGCTGTGCTATCAGCTTGATGTCACTCACCTCCATTGAGACCTCATCTTTGTCTTTGTGTTCTTCTTCTTCAAATCTCACATCCCAATCAGGGCTTTCGTGGAATTGTTGATCAACAAGCTGCAAAATAGGTTAAAATCGTCATTGAGAAGCAAATACCTCTTTTTGTCATAGTATGTATATATTTCTTTTCCAGCAAATGATGCGACTTGGAAAAAGTGCATGAAAAGCTATTTAGCATTGTCACCTCCTCGCTGACAAAATCGTTGTCGTCCTTCTTTAGTGGATGAGGTATCTTGTCCAGAAGATCATCAAGGCTGAAAAAAAAAATACGAAACATTTAAGTAGGCGCACAAACAGATGTAATAAATATTATTGCTTTGCTGTGGGCTGACCGCATTTTAATTCAGTTTGTAAACTTCAAAAGGTCAAAAAACGAATTTTGTGGGGGATGGATACATTATTTTGGACTAAAATGTTCACGCAAGCACATAACACGCGTGGAAATGGTTTGATTTTCACCTGCAAGTCTCGTCGTCAGCATCTTTCTGTATCTGCTTCAGTCTGATCTCAAGTGTGGTGATGTACGACCTGATCTTCTCTTTCTCGGCCTCACTGATGTCATCATCATCCAGGAGCTCATTAGCGCACTCGATTGCCTTTTTAACTTGAGGTAACGAGTCCTCCAATTCCTCTTTACAATCCTGGTAATGCAATAAGGCAGAAAAGATTCTTACACAACAGGCAACAAGTAAGGCATGCTGGAGGTTCCAGCGCTGTTTTTTCTCGGCCGCGAAAATTCACTCCTTTGCCTGGTGACCCTTTGAGCTACCGCGGGATCCCCGCGGGGTAAAGAGAAAAGGGTAATTGTTATTCATAGGTATAGTTTGGATTAGAGAACAAAACACAGGGCTCTCGACCAGTCAGAAGCAGCACGAATACAGTAGCCAAACAATCAGGCGTCACTGAAATTGCGATATTCCATTAGCCTTCAAACATATCAAAGGCCAGTACTCGTCCATTTGAATGACGGTGTTTTACTAATGAGCAATGGGGGCGTGAAGAAATATCTTGTGTGATTGCTCTCGAGACGACATAAATATATTCTGCATGTACCCGCTCTTTACGTGGCTGTCCCTTAAATAAGGATTTAGCTTGTCGTACATATTGGTTTACAAATTTGGGTCACCGCCCCCTTCAATTCCCCTTATCATAGTGACGAACGTGTAACCACTTTTCGAAAGGAAACTAAAAGGCAATGAAAAAAAAAAGCCCCCCTCATCGGCAATACCTGAGCATCTTCTCGCTTATCGTGTATAGCTTTCCAGCTCTCGGACGGGTCACGTGACTTGGCCCGATTCAATTTCCTGTTCAGTCTATCCACAAGATCTTCAAGTTTAAGTTTCCAGCGACCCCAGCGATCCAGCTTTTCTTTCTTCTCCGCCTCGTCCCTAGAAAGCAGAAAAGATGACAATTAAAAAAAAGCTGATTCTATGGCTGATGAGGTCAGGATTGTGTTTCACTCCGACGAAGGGCTAACGCTCGAAACAGCATTTCTCCACCGCGTTTAACATAAATCCCAACCTTTGGTTGTTGTTGTCCATGTTTACGTCCTGCCGACACAGACCTTGACCCGTAAAACTAGTCATACCATGATAGTGCATATGTGTTTTAATGAAAATGATGATGATGTTTATGATTATGATCATGATAAACATGAATATCATTGTATGACGCTGGTGTTTGTGACATAAGCGATTGGGATAGCGCAAGAGAAGGGACTGTACGGATGATTATGGCAGTTGCCGATGATTTTGCTGCTGCTATTGCCGCTGCTGCTGCTGCTGGTGATACGCTAATGGTTATGAAGCCAGATCAGAATAATTTACCTTTCCTCTGGTGTCATATCATCGTGCAGTCTTATGAAGTATTGATGAATGTCATATTTATCTACAACCTAAACAACAACACAACAAACGTTAAAGACGGACCATTTGACTTTTGAGGAGGAGGGGGGTGGTCTGTTTAATTTTTAGTCTGTTTGTAAGCAGCAAGGACACAATTTTGCCATGGGCCATTCCATTTTATATCTGCATCCCCTACAGAAGAGTTTTTTTCCGAGGGGGTATAGCAAAATGGCCTTTTCCGAGGGGTGAAACAGAAAAAAGGCTCTTCCGCAGGTTTTTCCAAGGGGGTGCATTAAAAATGCCTCTTCGGTAGGTATTTCGAGGAGGGTAGAGCAATAATTTCCGAGGGGGTACTAAAGGGTGCGGCTAAACAAAGGAATGGCACCATGCAGGCCAATATTAGAGTAGTCCTCTTAGTTTAGGAATTACCTATGTTCATCGAAAAAATGTTTTAGTATTTGAAGAACACTGTGCTATTACAATATGTCACTCACCTGCATCGAGACCTCATCTTTGTCTTTATCTTCGCCTTCTTCTTCTTCAAATCTCACATCCCAGTCAGGACGTTCGTGGAATTGTTGATCAACAAACTGCAAAGTTAGTTTTAATCTCCATTAAACTAAATAGACCTAATTACTACCAATCTCATTGTTCTGCGATCTAACAAACAGCGCATTTACCTCTTCATTAGCAAGATCTCTGTCACCCTTCTTGCGTGGATGAGGTGTCTTGTCCAGAAGATCATCAAGGCTTGAGGAAGTAACAAAACAATATTTGTCTACGTTATCCGCGGACCTCACGTTAAAGCACGTGGCTTTTTTTTTACTCCTGTTGTCAATACAACTAAATTAAGACATGCACAACGTTGTATTCCACATGGAACACTACGAAAAGCACTGACGCCTTTTTGGAATTTCATGTTGAGCCGCCCTTTTGAAGTTGAACAGATTTGATTAAAAGCACCTATTGTGACGGTGTCCTCATACGATAAACAAACTGGCCCGGCTACAATTCAGAACACCGCTTGCTTTTATTTTGAATACACTGAGAAATGTTTTCTAACAAATCACTGTGGCGCTAGCTTTTTCGTCCGCATACAACTCTTTTCGCTGGCTGACCGCGACTACAGCTGGTCAATTAGTATAGAGCTCATTTTGTTTTTTTAAATTTCCTTCTTTTTATTATATTTTATATAGAGTATTGAATATAATTACAGTTACTTACATACATATCCCCACATTCCCTAACCCCTGTATCTTGTCTATCATGACTCATGCCTACATTATCCTACCTACAGCCCAAACGAAATTTTCGACCTTATGAAAAAGACATTTTAAGACCTCACATTTCGCTCCATGCAAGGGGATTTTGTTGGAGTACTCAGCTGCTTTTTTATCGATGCAGTGACAATAATTTAGAGTGGCGATAAATATATGGAGAGTTGGAGCACCGTACAAGTATCTTGCTTTATAAAGAGTAATTTGTATAGGAGTAAAATAAATTAATCAATTTTTCATGACTGTTGTTCTTATCTACACCCAACATTATTGTTTCTAACTGCAGTGGCGGGAGTTCTAAACTAGCTATTTCATGTAACCACTAATGTACGTATTTCAAAGTAAATAGTAGTATAGAGCTCATGGTGCTGAGCAACAGCTGGGGAACGTATCTAAAAGCGAATCGATCTTAGTGGGTCTGGCCCACAGCTAAGGTTTTGGCCAACAGCAAAGGCCTGGGATCACAGTGACATGCTATCTTATGTCTTCGAAGTATAACAGCAATGTTTTTGCTTTGAATGGTTCAGGTCTCACCTGCGGGTCTCGTCTTCCACGTCTTTCTGTAACTGTTTGAGTCTGATCTCAAGTGTGGTGATATACGACCTGATGTTCTCTTTTTCGGTCTCACTGATGTCATCATCATCCAGCAGCTCGTTAGCGCACTCGATCGCCTTTTTAACTTGAGGTAATGAGTCCTCCAATTCCTCTTTACAATCCTGGTAATGCAATATGGCAGAGAAGATTCATACAGAGCATTAAGTGAAGCGACAAGGGATATTTGTTTTGTCCAAAATAGCAAGAGTAAATTGTCATTCATAGGTAAAGGTTGGATTTGAGATCAACTTCAGAACCAGTTCGGCTAAACAGAAGTTCCCCTGAGACCTCAAACAAATGAAAGGCACAATACTCGTCCATTTAAAGGCCCATCATTACCGAGAGCCTTACCTGAGCGCCTTTGCGGTCTATTAGCCAATCAGAGCTCCCGAAAAACAATGATTCAATTTTGAAAACAAAAGATAACGGGGCGCAATGATGGGCCTTTAAATGTTTTACTGTTTTTTGAATGACGTTGTTTTATTGAATGACGCGACAAACTAAAGCGTTTGAGCAATGGGGGCGCGAAGTAGTCTGCATGTACCCGCTCATTACCTGGCGCCTCCTTATAAATACGGGTTTAGCTTGTCGTAAACTATAAATATTGGTTCACAAATTGGGGTACCGTTTCCTTCAAATCCCTAAAGTAACTTCGTATGTAAAGGTAACTGAGCGGCAATGGAAATAAACAGCAGACTTTCCCATGTCCTTTCCCCTTCGGAATACCTTTGCATCTTCTCGCTTATCGTGTATATCTTTCCAGCTCTGGGACGGATCACGGGTCTTGGCCCGATTCAATTTCTGGTTCAGTCTATCCACAAGATCGTCAAGTTTGAGTTTCCAACGACCCCAGCGATCCAGATTTTCGTTCTTCTCCGCCTCTTCCCTAGAAAACAGAAAAGATGATGGTTTACGAAAATGCCTATTCTAGGGATGACGAAGGCAGATTTATAGCGCAGTTGTTTTTTATCATGAGGATGAGGATGACGATGTTAAACGTGAAAACTGCCTTGAAAATTCACGCCGTTACCACACAAACGTCTGCGACTCCGCCTACATTTGTCCGTGTTTTGTCTAGATTGTGTAACGCTTCTGTCTACGTTTTTTGCAGGAATTTACCAGGAATGAAAAACCGTAAGCAAGACATATTTTAGGCAAAAATTTTAGGCAAAAATTTTAGGCAAAAATTTGCACGCAAGAATACTTTAAGGGATGATTGTTTGTATTTCCAGTGATATATGCGGACCGTCGAAATTCACGTGAGCAAAGAATGTAGGCAAACTTGTGGATGTTTGTGTGCGTGAATTCCAAACACAACGCGACAGTTCGGCGAGATCCGTAGTATGCTATTGCTAGAGTTAATGATAAGTGTGTGACATTTATGCTTGTGTTATTTGGGATTGCGATGGTGCAAGAGAAGGGGATGATTGTCACAGCTGTCGATGATGTTAGTACTGCTGCTACTGAAGATGATTATCGATGGTGGTGACGATGAATATGACTTTTGTGATGCTAACGGTTAGGATATTTAAAATGATGACGGTGGTTATGAAACCAGACCAGAATACTTTACCTTTCCTCTGGTGTCATATCATCGTGTAGTCTTATGAAGTAATGATGAATATCATGTTTATCTACAACCTAAACAAACAAAATTACAGTGAGGAACAGACCATTTGACTTTTGAAGGGGCTTGGTCTGTGTAACACATTTCTAGGCTTCAGTGACAATAGTTTCTTGACACAATCTTGCCATGTGAGTCAACAATTCCTTGTTGTTAGTATAGCAATGAGACATATTGGCTGAACACATTTTTTTCCACACGGGAAGTCGAGGACCCTACCATTAAAGAGGACTCCTCTGGAATTTTCAGAGGTCGTCATCACCCCCCTCCCCTGGAATTTCCAGGTTACTTAAACACCCCCTTTTCCACTTCTTAGACAGACGCCTCAGGAATTTCCAGGATTTCTACGGGTCCTCGATCCTCCCCCTAGGAATGACCAGGGCTTAGATAGACCCCTCATCTATGGAATTTTCCAGGGTCCTCAACTCCCCGGTGCGGAAAGAAAATGCAATCAGCCATTCATCGAAATAATTGTTTCAGTATTCGAAGGACGCTGTTCTATCACAAGATGCTGGATGTCACTCACCTCCATCGAAACATGTTCTTTGTCTTTTTGTTCTTCTTCTTCAAATCTCACATCCCAGTCGGGGCTTTCGTGGAATTGCTGATCAATAAACTGCAAGGTAAGTTAAAATCGTCATTCAGTAGTGAGACCTATTTTTATCAAAGTTCGTTCAATTTCTTTGCTGACAATAATGCGAGTTGGAAAAACTGAAAATTAATGGAGGAATCGATGGAATAATTAGCAATAAGTGAATTCCACTGAGTATGATGTGGAGAATTATTCAGATCGAGGTTGTGTTATTCATCGAGGCCGAAGTCCAACGTGGATAATTCCCCCGAGATCTGAATAAATCTCCACATCATACGAAAGCTGAATTCATTAATTGTTTTATTAGTCATTCAAACTCGACAGGAAGTGACAGGAAACATGATCTGACCTAAGCAGGGCAGGTGAGAACAGCAGAAACAAGGGATAAATAAGGGAGTATGTCATTAGTTAGAGCGGGGGCTACAATTTTTGGGGGAGGGTCATAATACTTTTCATTCAAATTTTAGGGGAGAGCCACATTTTTTTCAAGCACACTTTGGGGATGGGGCACAATTTTTTGGTCATTTAAAAGTCGATTGAGAGGCATCTTCAAGTGTTTCAAATGACTTGCATTTTTGGTTTCGGCTCGGGCTTCGCACTCATAGCAGTAACCTTTCATATAGAAATACCGTGTGCAGACTTTCCTTCTTCCACATACTAACAGTGTACTCACAAAGATGCCTGTGTTTACTTGGTGTCAATACCGAAACTATAGGGTATCACATGCGGTAATAACAAGTGTGAGTTTAAAGGTCTGTTCCTTTGTCCATTCACATTTTCCTAGACAGAAACCTAGTTAGCACTAGCGTTATCCCGGGTGGTAACGCCCTAGAACGAGTCTACATAAGCCTAAGTTTCATGCAGTTTGGTTCTTCCCACTGACACTTCGAATCGAATCCATATCTAGATCTTTTGATGCTCTTAGCACTGAATATTAAATATTTCGCGAAACGAAATAGTTGTTAGCACTATTTTGCGAAACCCTGCTGTTGGTTAATATTAAAAAATATAAAGCAAATATTTTCGAGCTATTTTGCACTGTATTGTGATTTGTACTGTAAGGTCTGCACTGCATTGTGATTCATCAGCTTTGCTTCCCATTTGTGCTATGCTTTTATTGTATTAGTTTTGACTCAAGAGGTGCACACGCGCCTATTTTCGTGTAGCAAGCTACTTGCCTACGCTGCAATTGATTCTGCAGAACTTCCATGAAAACGAAGGTGTATTGATTCTAATTCCTGTTTTTGCTATGCCGTTTTTCTTTCCACTTATTTTTCTATTCCTCTATTGCCTTCCATTCTAAGATATCACGTCAATATCAGAGTCCTCATAATGTTTTGGCACTGACTTCACGGGGGTCACATTTTTTAAACTTCAGTCGGGGGAATGGGACACAATTTTTTCAGCAACATTTTTTTCAAAAGTGTAGCCTTCCCCCCCTTCCCCCCGCTAATAATGACCTTTTTTTTACTAGAAGGCTCGCTTATGAATTCTACGTTCTAATTGGTTCATAGAGCGTGCATGTGTGGGCAGTATTTTTAACTCGTTTTTTTTTTTTGCGATTATTAACTATGGAGGAACGAAAATAAATGCGGGATCGGTGAAATCTTCTGGGCTCCTCTTTTTGACAGTATAACCAGTCCATTTTTCACTTTTGCCACATGGAGTAGATCTATAATTTTATGAAGGCTGCTTTTCAAACTGGCGAGAGTAATGTGAAATTCATTGTTGTTTAGTTACAGACCCTACTACTCGATCTGAATTAAATTATCCATATCATACTCAGCGGAATTCATTTATTTCTAAATGTCTCACGAGTGAGCCTTTATTTAAATAGCGCCTAACCAATAGCTGTTCTAAACGCTTTACAATATGACAACATCCTAGTTAAAATAGTTAAAAATTGCAATATTTGTCATTATGTTTTTTTAAAGTAATACAGCATTAATTATTAACAATATTTTGAACATTTACATAAAAAATTACTATAAATTATTGAATTACTATAAATAATTGAATAAAAATGTCTTCTTAAAAACGCTGACATCGCGCACCTGTCTAAGTTCTGATGGCAGCTCATTCAAAAGCTTGGGACCAGCGACATAAAAGACTCGGTCACCATAAGTTTTAGTATTTGTTCTACGAACCGCCAGATACTGTTGAGACGTTAATCGTAAAAGACGTGAGCATTTCCTGAGCATATAAAACGTTGGAAATATAGGCAGGTGCTAGGCCATTAGAACCCTTGAAGGCCAAAAGTAAAACCTTAAAAGGGATTATCTGATCTGCATGCAGCCAATGAAGTGACTGCAATACATGAGTGATATGATCATACTAGCCTACGTAGAGCCTTTTTTGTATTTTTCCCTAGACTACGTAGCAAGCGTTCCCGTGTAATTCAGGGAAAAGAAACCCAGAGAAACAGAAGAGAAGCGGCTACGCTCTAATTGGTTCATAGAGCGTGCACGTGTGGGCAGTATTTTTAACTCGTTTTTTTTTTTCGATTAGTAACTAGGGAGGAACGAAAATGAATGCGGGATCGGTGAAATCTTCTGGGCTCCTCTTTTTGACAGTATAGCCAGTCCATTTTTCACATGCAATACATGAATGATATGATCATACTAGCCTAGCCTTTCTTGTATTTTTCCCTAGACTACGTAGCAAGCGTTCCCGTGTGTTTTCAGGGAAACGAAACCCAGAGAAACAGAAGAGAAATTAAGCGGTGAGAAGTTCGACGAGCGAGGTTTTGGCCGCGCGAAAATAGGGCGAGCGCAAAAGAAAGGGCGGGGAGAGGGGTGAGCGCTATAAATATCGCCAAGCCCAAATAAACTTTTTTTAGCCATTGACGACCACTGTACTTGGGCTGCTTGTGACGTTAAATGGTGAGAATCGTCTGCCTATAGACCATGACTTTCAATAATCTTGGCAACAGGAGATGTGTACATCAAGTAGTTCCAGTGCGCTTGGCCGAAAGATCATACTGCGTATCATTTATAGAATTGTGTCAAATTATAGCGTAACTCCTTAGTGGCCGAAGGACCCAGAGCGGAGTTAAGTACCATAGGTATCGGAGGAAGAATACACTAGCTCAAAGTAGAACTCAGGTATACGATCGACTTCATTTTTCATGGTTCAGCGGTATTCCCACATGGGTATCGTGGGCGCGTCCATACGTGCGTGCGCGCCCAGACATATACCACAAGCCTTCAATTGGAGCTTCGCTTTAAGCCAGTGCCTAACTCTAGATTGATGCCTCTTCAAAGTGGGCACCACCGTTGAAGATCGCGGAAAAACGGATGTGCAGAGCTCCTGACAGGGGGTCCCCAGGGGACCGAATTAATAGTGTTGTCCTTCGTGGAACACAATGATTATAATGCCTCTTCAAGGTGGAGACGTTTGTCGTTCTTTTCTTATGAACAGACCAAGATACGCAAGTGACATGGGAGTAAATTATTCATCACGTTTCTTTGCCCGTTCCTATCCCATGTGATGGAGTTCGTTACCGTCGATTTGGTTGTCTTGTTTTCGTAATCCTTTTGGTAAAAAGACTTCAGAGAAAGCAGTTCGAAAATCTTTAAGGAAGGCAAAGTAGATCAATGGACTCAGTGCTGAATTAAGAAAAATAAGATATATAGTGACGAAATAAGAATCATTAGACATGACTACGAAGTCACGAAGGCCAAGTACAATGTGCAAGTTTCTCACTGCAAGCAATATGAATGATGGTCCTAAACATAACAAGTACAACAGCAAAGATGTCAGAATCAAACCTACTGTTCTTTTGAGAGTCTTAATTCTACTCAGTTGCTGGGCTTGAGGTAGGTTCAATGTACCATGGATATGCCTGAGATTCTTGATGATGGCACTGCTAATACTAAATATTGCGATTATAATCACAAATAATAACAAGTTAAGAGTAACGTAGTACGGTCTTTTCCCCGGCCAATACAACTCACTGCATCTTGCGAATGATTCGTTATAGTAACTCTGGGCTGTATATAGCTGAAAACCGTGAAAGGTCATAATGTACAGCACTCCGGCAATTATCCAAGGTAGGACCAACAACAAAGTTAGGCTTCCTTTCCTGAGGGAATGCACTCTTCTCATAGATGTAACAGCTTTGTATCGCTCAATTGTGATGACGAGAAGTGTTAGCAGGGAGACAGAGGGCATCATGTTAAGCAGCCAGCCAAAGAGTTTGCAAACGACATTGCTGAAGGCCCCACTGCCGAGTTTCCAGGACATTTCTCTTGATACATAGTCAACTAGAAATTTCACAGGCTCAAGAAGTAACGTCAGCAGATCAGAAAACGCCATATTCGCTAGAAATAAGTTCATATTTTTGCGTAAACTTGCCTTCAACCAGACAAGACATATCACTACTAAATTCCAAAATACACCGAAAAACACCACAACAAACACAGCGACAACTTTGTAAATAGTTGTTTCTACTCCGATATCCATGTTCTTGTTTTAGAATGTGTTTGTTGATAGTTGTAGTCAGTACCGGAGTAAGGCTGAGTTGCCCGTTGCAAGGCTTGCGCTTTTTAAACTACCTAAATAAAATATATTGAAATTAGTGACTACAATGGCGCCACGGGTACTGATGATTGCTAATGGATGTTAGACAAAAGCTCTAGTCGGTTTAATTTGATTACTTGTATGTTTGACTAAAATTAGGTATAAATATATTGATATTGTGTTTTTGAAAACGAGGAAATAGAAGAAGATGGAAGGAATACGGTTCTATATTAAAAATCGATTTATCAACAATATGAGAAATATCGAAAAACGGCGCACGTGTGAAAATACCCACTGTTGCAAAATTCGTCAAATCGAAACATTTTTCACAAAAAAGTTTATATAATAAACAGAATAGTACATCGGCGCTTGGAGATATGAAATTCGCTGCGCTCTCTCATTAGACATTTAGCAATTAATGAATTCCACTCATGAGTATGATATACACCGATTAAATGCCGGGTGATCTCCCGCGCGAAAACTTGATATATTCACACGTGAAAATAACAAACTTGCCAATTTCCATGCTAGATTTTTGGGTTTTACTCAAATTTACAAACGTTTTCAAACGAACACACAAACACAAAATGGGAAACTAATGTTTCATTCTCAAGAAGAAATGTGTAAACCGTATTTGAAAAAGATGACAATAAAGTGGCAAACTGAATTTGAGCATTATTTCTGAATTGAAACATAACTTTACCAATTTGAAAGAAATAGATACAGCTAAACTTCAAACTAGAACAGTGTGAGAACCTTTTTTAAATTAGTAGGATACGTATAACCCCACACACAGAGTGTAGGAGACTACTTCAGAAGGCTTTTCCCCACATGTTGACAGTAAATTTTTAAAACACCCCTCTTGCTTTCCTTATACAAATGAATTTAGCGTCGAGAAAAAGAAGGAATAAAACCTTTAAAAAAATTAAGACCGCATTTCAAACCTCCTTCGCACTTATGTTTTTTCTTGTTTAATCTTGATTTAAAATCAACAGCTTGTTTCTATTCCAGCCCTGTCCGAGATCTGGCCGTACCCAAAATCCAAATAAATGTTTTGAATTCACGCAGCGCGAAAGAATTAATTTGACTGCGAGCAATTTTCCCTTAATGGACATAAAACTTTTAAATATGTTTCTGTTTCAGGCAAATAGTTAGGTCACCTGTTCACAATAGTGACGATAGCTGTTAACGAAAATGATCACCAATTAATTAGCTTGTCAACTGCACGACTAAGTAACTGAATGAGACTAAATGTTGATGATAATGTATTTTGGAACCTCCGCCGCTATGCTTCTTTGAAAGAGCAGGCAGTTTTGCCAGCCTGGCTACAAGCGAAGTAACGCGTGCAATTTTTGACGTCATCGATGGGATAAGTCGCTTGCCTTTAAAAACATCAAGAATTCGCCGGTGGCGCTCAACTAATCAGAAGCAGTATATACCGTTTCCGGGAAACGTTGTCACCCAAAAAGCGTTAAGCTTGTAGCGCACAGGATGACGGGAGAACCTAAACTGCTACTGTGTGATCTGAATTCAGACAGTTATCGCAACCACAGATGAAATGATTAAATTTCAGAACATTTCCAAGCATGTTTGTTTGTAATATTTTACAGAAATTCAAATAAATCTTTACCCATACTGCCTAGCGCACCAAGCTTATATGCTTTTTGGGTGACAATGTATCCCGGAAATGGTATATGCTTAATGAATAATAATCCGAAATATTGTCGAGACAAGTAAAATCAGGCGAGGCCGGTGAATTCAATAGTTGTCTTACTATACATTGTTTAGCAGAAAATCAAGAGAACAACAACGTGCACTGAACGCAGTCTATTTTGTGTTTCACAAAGAAAAATGCACGAGTAAATTCCAGGAGCAAACCATTGAACTGCTCACAGGTAGGTTGCGACTAGGTTGCGTGATCAGATTTAAAATAGTGAGTACAATGTATAATAAAACGATTGACGAAGGATATTGCCGCAATGGTCGCCACAACTTTTCGTCGTAGAATGAAACTCTACCTCCTCGCTGACAAAATCGCTGTCGTCCTTCTTGTGTGGATGAGGTCTCTTGTCCAAAAGATCATCAAGGCTGCAGAAAACAAAACAAAAACAAAACATTATAGGCCTAGGTTTTGCACCCTTCGTTATTCGTCTAATATTCACAAACAGATACAATGACTTCATCTCCATGAAATTTCCAAGTATTTAAATGTAATGTTATGAGTATTGCTTTGCTGTGGGCTTACTGTCCTTTCAATTCAGTTTGTAAACTTTTTTAAGGCCAAATAAACGCATTATTATTTGGGATTTGAGTGGGGTGGATAAATTATTTTGGACTAAAATGTTCACTAATGCACATATCACGCATTCAAGTGGTTTGGTTTTCACCTGTGAGTCTCTTCTTCCGCGTCCTTCTGTATCTCTTTGAGTCTGATCTCAAGTGTGGTGATGTACGACCTGATGTTCTCTTTCTCGGCCTCACTGATGTCATCATCATCAAGCAGCTCGTTAGCGCACTCAAATGCGTTTTTTACTTGAGGTAACGAGTCCTCCAATTCCTCTTTACAATCCTAGTAATACACAACGCGATTAAAATGACGTAAAACAATAATGGTACGGTACATAACCCCGAAGGGAAAGGAGATCATTTATTTGGAATTATAGCGGAGCTCCAGCGCGGGCCGAAGGCCCGCGCTAGCGGAGCACCATACCTAAGAGAAAAACGTATAGTATACTATCGAGTTGATTTTTGAACGTCACGGGCATTATGGATCTTTTTGATGACGTCATTGATGACGTAAGAGCACGTGACTTTGGTATAGAGTTCCTCTTATGGTCTTTGGAAATTTGTCCAAGTTTGGCTTCTATAGAAACTACACTTCGGGAGATATGATTTTTTCTTTATTTTTCTGGTATTAAACCTATAGCGTACGCCGTCCGTCCGTCCGTCCGTCGTCCGTGTACACATGGGAACCCTGTGGTATGCAAAGAAAAAATTATATCTCCTCAAGGGAACACGCTAAGACAACCATACTTGGGATAGTTTGTCTATGCCACAAGGGGGGTGCTGTAACCCGGACACGTGATATGACGTCATCGATGACGTCATCTATGCTTGAAAAATGAATATCTCGTGAAGGGAAGACTCTAAGACAACCAAACTTGGGTAGTGTAGTCTAGACCACCAGATGAGCGAAATGAAGTGGTCACGTGATATGACGTCATCGATGACGTCATCTATGCTTGAAAAATGAATATCTCGTGAAGGGAAGACTCTAAGACAGCCAAACTTGGGTAGTGTAGTCTAGGCCACCAGATGAGCGAAATGAAGTGGTCACGTGATATGACGTCATCGATGACGTCATCTATCCTAGAAAAATTAATATCTCGTGAAGGCAAGAGTCTAAAAGAACCAAACTTGGGTAGTGTAGTCTAGGCCACCAGATGAGCGAAATGAAGTGGTCACGTGATATGACGTCATCGATGACGTCATCTATGCTTGAAAAATGAATATCTCGTGAAGGGAAGACTCTAAGACAGCCAAACTTTGGTAGTGTAGTCTAGGCCACCAGATGAGCGAAATGAAGTGGTCACGTGATATGACGTCATCGATGACGTCATCTATCCTAGAAAAATTAATATCTCGTGAAGGCAAGAGTCTAAAAGAACCAAACTTGGGTAGTGTAGTCTAGGCCACCAGATGAGCGAAATGAAGTGGTCACGTGATATGACGTCATCGATGACGTCATCTATGCTTGAAAAATGAATATCTCGTGAAGGGAAAACTCTAAGACAACCAAACTTGGGTAGTGTAGTCTAGGCCACCAGATGAGCGAAATGAAGTGGTCACGTGATATGACGTCATCGATGACGTCATCTATGCTAGAAAAATTAATATCTCGTGAAGGGAAGAGTCTAAAAGAACCAAACTTGGGTAGTGTAGTCTAGGCCACCAGATGAGCGAAATGAAGTGGTCACGTGATATGATGTCATCGATGACGTCATCTATGCTTGAAAAATGAATATCTCGTGAAGGGAAGACTCTAAGACAACCAAACTTGGGTAGTGTAGTCTAGACCACCAGATGAGCGAAATGAAGTGGTCACATGATATGACGTCATCGATGACGTCATCTATGCTTGAAAAACTAATATCTCGTGAAGGGAAGACTCTAAAAGAACCAAACTTAGGTAGTGTAGTCTAGGCCACCAGATGAGCGAAATGAAGTGGTCACGTGATATAACGTCATCGATGACGTCATCTATGCTTGAAAAATGAATATCTCGTGACGGGAAGACTCTAAGACAACCAAACTTGGGTAGTGTAGTCTAGACCACCAGATGAGCGAAATGAAGTGGTCACGTGATATGACGTCATCGATGACGTCATCTATGCTTGATACTTAAATACTTAAATATTATTATTTGAAAAATTAATATCTCGTGAAGGGAAGACTCTAAAAGAACCAAACTCGGATAGTGTAGTCTAGGCCGACAGAGCGGAAATGACCAAAAATGAAATGTCTAACTTCGCCATATTTCAATATATAAGCTCAAGATTCCGTATACAAAGAGTTTCTATGACCAAAAACATAATTCCAAATTTTCAAGAAATTTGAAGAATATGAATTTTAGATATGATTGAACAAAGTTTGCAGAATTCCTGATCAAAGTACCAATTCTCCCATAAAATGGCACAGAAACCAAAGTTTAAAGCGTAATATCTCAAAGACGGATCCATTAGAAAAAAGTCATTTTTGATATTTTGTTTCTAATAAGACAAGGAGTCTGTATGCAAAAAATCAAGCTTATCTGAGTTAACCTGACCTTATTATTTGGAATTTAGTGATCTAAACAGGTCATTTCCGCTCTGTCGTCTAGGCCACCAGATGAGCGAAATGAAGTGGTCACGTGATATAACGTCATCGATGACGTCATCTATGCTTGAAAAATTAATATCTCGTGAAGGGACGACTCTAAAGCAACCATATAAACCATGTACACATGGGAATCCCTTTCATTCACATAGAAAATTATAACCACGAGCTCCGCTTTTAGCCAGTGGCTAAATCTATATATTAGCGGAGCTCCTGCGCGGGCCGAAGGCCCGCGCAAGCGGAGCACCATAGCGTACGCCGTCCGTCCGTCCGTCGTCCGTGTACACATGGGAACCCTGTGGTATGCAAAGAAAAAATTATATCTCCTCAAGGGAACACGCTAAGACAACCATACTTGGGATATTTTGTCTATGCCACAAGGGGGGTGCTGTAACACGGACACGTGATGTGACGTCTTCGATGACGTCATCAGTGATTGAAAAATTAATATCTCGTGAAGGGAAGACTCTAAAACAACCAAACTTGGGTAGTGCAGTCTAGGTCACCAGGTGATCGAAATGAAGTGGTCACGTGATATGACGTCATCAATGACGTCATCTATGCTTAAAAAATGAATATAGTCATGAAAGGAAGACTCTAAAACAACCAATCTTGGGTAGTGTAGTCTAGGTCACCAGATGAGCGAAATGAAGTGGTCACGTGATGTGACGTCATCGATGACGTCATCTATGCTTGAAAAATCAATATCTCGTGAAGGGAAGGGTCATGGCTAAAAGGGATGGTTCAGAAGGACCTGATTAATAATTCATAGGATAAACAATAGAACGAAGCTACATGACATAACATGGCATATATATGTAGGTTCGTTCTACCGTGAAGCCTATGAATTATTAATCAGGTCCTTCTGAACCATCCCTTTTAGCCATGACCGAAGGGAAGACTCTAAAACAACCAAACTTGGGTAGTGCAGTCTAGGCCACCAGATGAGCGAAATGAAGTGGTCACGTGATATGACGTCATCGATGACGTCATCTATGCTTGAAAAATGAATATCTCATGAAAGGAAGACTCTAAACCAACCAAACTTGGGTAATGTAGTCCAGGTCACCAGATGAGCGAAATGAAGTGGTCACTTGATGTGACGTCATCGATGACGTCATCTATGCTTGAAAAATCAATATCTCGTGAAGGGAAGACTCTAAAACAACTAAACTTTGGTAGTGTAGTCTAGGTCACCAGATGAACGAAATGAGGTGGTCTCGTGATATGACGTCAGCGATGACGTCATCTATGCTTGAGAAATTAATATCTCGTGAAGGAAGACTCTAAAGCAACCATGTAAACCATGTGCACATGGGAATCCCTTTCATTCGCACAGAAAATTTTATAACCAAGAGCTCCGCTTTTAGCCAGTGGCTAAATCTATATATTACGTCATTTCTTTCAGTGTGATGTGTTATTATGACTGACATCGGTTGCTGTAGTGCATAGGTGTTTTTTTATATGTTACAAAGAGATTCGGCTGAAAGAAATTTAGTTCAGGTTCCTGTCACGGTTCTGTAATATATTGCATATGAGAAAATGCGGCCTTCAAATCGTCACCTGATTCGCGCGAAAGAAAAGAATATTAACCGAATCTCGCGGAGGCCCTTTTTCTATGAGAAATTACCTGCGCATCTTCTCGTTTGTCGCGTATATCTTTCCAGCTGTCAGTTGGGTCGCGCGACTTGGACCGGTTCAACTTCCGCTTTAGCCTATCCATGAGATCATCAAGTTTCAGTTTCCACCGACCCCAGCGATCCTGCTTTTCTCTCTTCTCCGCCTCTTCCCTAGAAGGCAGAAAAAATATGACAGTTTAGAAAGGGTTAACTAGAGCTGATGAAGACTAGTTCAAAGTGATGGTAAAAATGAAGATCACGGTTAAAATTATGAATGTGTGACACTGATGTTCGTGACAGTTGGCATTGCACGGGAGGGGACTGTAAGGATGATTATGCTGATGCTGCTGTTGTTGATGATGATGCTGACTCTGATGATAGTGATTTATGATGTTTAAAAGAGTAGAGAGATGAGAAAGAGTTGTAACAGGTCGTGGTAATTAGGTGAGATCAGAATAATTTACCTTTCCTCTGGTGTCATATCATCGTGTAGTCTTATAAAGTAATGATGTATATCATGTTTATCTACAACCTGAGAAAGACAAAGTTAACTATGAGGCAAAAACGAATCTTGCGCGCTCGTCCAGGGAAGAGGTGTGAAGAAATGAAAAAAGGAAACCGTTCTGCTTTGACACACAAAAAAACTGAGGCGCATCCGTCTATCACCTAGACAACGAAAACTACCACCTAGACAACGAAAACTACCACCTAGACAACGAAAACTACCACCTAGACAACGAAAACTACCACCTAGACAGCGAAAGCTACCACCTAGACAACGAAAACTACCACCTAGACAACGAAAACTACCACCTAGACAACGAAAACTACCACCTAGACAGCGAAAGCTACCACCTAGACAACGAAAACTACCACCTAGACAACGAAAGCTACCACCTAGACAACGAAAACTACCACCTAGACAACGAAAACTACCACCTAGACAACGAAAACTACCACCTAGACAACGAAAACTACCACTTAGACAACGAAATTCAACGTAAGGGACAGACCATTCTACTTTTAAGGGAGGGAGATTTGGTCTGTGCAATACTTTTTTAGTCTTCTCGGAAGCAGTGAGCGTTATTACTTCACACAATTTTGCTATGGAGACCAAAGCAGTTAAGGAATTACTATATTCTCGTAAGTAGCGAGCGTAATAACTTGACACATTTTTGCTATGGAGACCAATCTTAGTTATGGAATTACCTATATTCATCTAAAAAACGTTTTGTAATTGAAAGAGGCTGTCATGTCACAAGATACTGCATGTCACTCACCTCCATTGAGACCTCATCTTTATCTTTTTGTTCTTCTTCTTCAAATCTCACATCCCAGTCGGGGCTTTCGTGGAATTGTTGATCAATAAACTGCAAAGTAAGTTAAAATCGTCATTCAGAAACAATACTTCTTATTATTACAGCACGTTCCATTTATTTGCCGGCTAATAATGCGAGTTCCCAAAATTGAATAATAAAGTATTTGACAATTTCTAGCTGCCGAAGGCGACCTCGACATCACAACCATCATCATTTTCCTCTCCGCGAATGAAACTGTACCTCCTCGCTGACAAAATCCCTGTCGTCCTTCTTGTGTGGGTCATAGTCAATAATGCAGTTGTAGTGAATTGAAAATTCCGCTCTAAGGGCACGCTTCATGTTTTTTTTTTACTGTAAATCGTCATTCTTTAGCAATACCTATTTTTGTCAAAGTTCGTTCAATTTCTTTGCTGACAATAATGCCAGTTCAAAAAAAAAACTGATTTAAAGCCACCAAAGGCGACATAGGATAACCATCAACATTTCCATCGTAGAATGATACACTACCTCCTCGCTGACAAAATCTCGGTCGTCTTTCTTGTGTGGATGAGGTGTTTTATCCAGACGATCATCAAGGCTGAAGAAAACAAAACAGAAACAAAACATTTCAGCATGCCTGGGTTTTGCTCCCTTAGCAATCCCTCCAATGGAGGGGATTTCACATGACTGTCGTGAGTAATTCGCAAGTACTTTGTAATTACTCCCATACGTTTTGTTCAGAATTGCTGTAATTACTTTGCGATTGGTTTCACAACAGTCATGTGAAAACCACTCTTTATTGAATCGATAACTACTCTTCCGTGTTTCGCTATTAGTTGTTCATTTCTATTTTCAATTGGGGGACTGACATTGTTTGGCCGATAGTTGAGATATACTCTTAGCGCTCCTCGATAGTGGTGGCGCATGGACGGCGACGCCGACAATAACGGTATGGTGACGTTGTCTGATAGCCGTTGCCGATAGATGGTGAAGCCGGTTGATAGCTAGAGACACTGGATGATATTTAGCGAGGCTGTTCGTTAGTGATGGCAACTAGCAATGGCTGGAGACGCTACAATAACTATATGGTGAAGTTTTTGATGGCTGTCGACCCTTCCCGATAAATAAAATCGTTGATAGCTGCTGATGTTGGCTTGCAGTTGGTAATGCTAGCCATTATTCTATTAGACTACAGTTGCTTAAGTGATTGAGGAAACGGCCAAATCATAATCCCAGTAGGGTTACATTCGAGGGCGATGGATACATAATTTTTGGACTAAACTGCTCTAAGCACCGCATGTGGTTTTATTCTCACCTGTGAATCTCGTCTTCCGCGTCTTTCTGTATCTCTTTTAGTCTGATCTCAAGTGTGGTGATGTACGACCTGACGTTCTCTTTCTCGGCCTCACTGATGTCATCGTCATCCAACAGCTCGTTAGCGCACTCGATGGCATTTTTAATTTGAGGTAACGAGTCTTCTGATTCCTCTTTACATTCCTAGCAATAAATAACGTTTAAAGTTTTGGTTTAGAGTGTGTTATTTTTAAAGACGTCAGTTGCTGTAGGTACATACGTCTTTCTTGTCGTGAATCTGTCAGAAAGAAGTTCGCTGTTCCTTTTTCGCACTTCATTGCATATGAGAACGTGTGGTGAACTGAATTGCGCGGAACAACAACAAAATAAATATTATTATACCAGTGCATCATCTCGTTTGTCGTGTAGATCTTTCCAGCTGTCAGTTGGGTCACGCGACTTTGCTCGATTCAACTTCCGCTTCAGTCTATCCGTGAGATCATCAAGTTTAAGTTTCCACCGACTCCAGCGATCCTGCTTTTCTCTCTTCTCCGCTTCTTCCCTAGAGCCCAAATAAAATCTCAACAATAATGCAGGTTGTTGGGGAAGATGATCATGAGGAAGAGGAGGAAGACCAACAAAATAATGATGACGAGATGAGAAGAATGATGATGATCATACCGCTTGTGGTATTTAAGAGCGATGAACAGAGTTGGTGATACTAATGCGAAACGGATAACTGTTTACCTTTCCTCTGGTGTCATGTCTTCATGCAGCCTTATGAAGTAATGATGGATGTCATCTTTGTCTACCACCTAAACAAACAAAATCAAGAGTAGCAAGCAGCAATAACTAGCAGCTCTTGCAACCCGGTTCGAAAAAATGGCAGCCCCGGTATCTGAAAGATAATCTCAGAATTCCTCAGGGCCCGACATTAACTTTTTTCGCTAGGTGCCATTGCCGACTAATTCAAAAATTTTAGTCGCCACAAAGCAACATTTAGTCGCCACATAACCGTGGTTCTCAGCTGAACTCAGAAAGATGGGGTGTCATTTGGCGACTAGCTTTAAAATGTTTGTCGCCAAGCCCCCAAATTTAGTCGCCATTGGCGATCATATGGCAATGGTCGCAGTGTCGGGCCCTGCCTGGTGGCACTCACCTGCATTGCTACCTCATCCTTTTCTTCTTCTTCAAATCTCACATCCCAGTCGGGCCGTTCGTGCAACCTTTCGTCTATAAACTTCAAAGAGAGTTTCAATCGTTAGTAAAAACTAAACCTCCTTAGATGACGTCTTAAACATCTATTTTATCAAAAGTATGTCAACTCTCTCCAATTTAGAGATGTTTCAATATAAGGTACAACAATTAAATGGAAAGTAAAGTTAACATAACATTTATAAGTTCAAACTAAGGTTATCCAGGTCAACCTCCCTGGCTCATCCAAGCTCGAGAGTTTACCAATTAAAGCATCGTAACCATAATCATTTTAAAAACAATACCTCCTCGCCGGCAAAATCTCTATCGTCCTTCTTGCGAGGATGGGGTGTCTTCTCAAGAAGGTCATCAAGACTATACAGAAGAAATTAGCCATTATAAAAACGTATAAGCTTTAGCACTAAAACACTACTGCTGTGATATTCAAAATAAAGCCTGGTAACCAGCTCGTGGCGCTGGTCACTACTATTTTTGATTACCACTTTCTCGATTCACGCGGTGTTTTGCCAAAACAAAATCCCAACAGGAATTTACTAGAGGTTGATGAATAAATTATTTTCGACGTAAACTAAGCATGCAAGTGGTTTGATTTTCACCTGCGCATCTCGTCGTCAGCGTCCTTCTGTATTTTTTTGAGTTTGATCTCAAGTGTGGCGATGTACGACCTGATCTTCTCTTTCTCGGCCTCACTGATGTCATCATCATCCAGCAGCTCGTTAGCGCACTCGATTGCATTTTTAACGTGAGGTAACGAATCTTCTAATTCCTCTTTACAATCCTAGCAATAAAAAGAGCAATCAAGACATCATGAATATGATTTAAAAAACCGCAGCTAGTAGGTGCACTGCGCGCGAGATTTGAACCGTTTTCAATTATATCACCTTCGCATCCTCTCGCTTATCGTGTATATCTCTCCAGCTGTCGGACGGGTCACGTGACTTGGCCCGATTAAGTTTCCGCTTAAGTCTGTCCATAAGATCGTCAAGATTTAGTTTCCAACGGGCCCACCGATCCTGCTTTTCTCTCTTCTCTGCCTCTTCCCTGAACAACAAAGCAGACAAAATTATAAGAAGACTAGACATTTGTTCATATTTTAGTCAAGCCTCTTCCCTGCTAGCAGAGGCCTCTTTTTCTCTGCATTTCGCTGGCTGAGGTTTGCGAGGAAAAGAGACTTCTGCGCTGGGTCGAAACTCGCTTTGTTGTGCCACCGTCCACAACCTTGGACGGTTTGCTGACCGTTTCTTGGGCCCACTTTATGCGCACGCATATCTACAGACGTTTTCCGCTGGGGGGCTCAAATAATAACAGCGGAAAACGTCTGTAGATATGCGTGCGCATAAAGTGGGCTCAAGAAACGGTCAGCAAACCGTCCAAGGCTGTGGACGGCGGCACAACAAAGCGAGTTTCGACCCAGCGCAGAAGTCTCTTTTCCTCGCAAACCTCAGCCAGCGAAATGCAGAGAAAGAGGCCTCTGCTAGCAGGGAATCAAGCCTCGTGAAGGACTATTCTGTGGATGCTGACTATGATTTTGCCACTGCTGCTGAAGAGGGTGATGATCATGGTGATTACCACTTACTACAGCACTCGACGAAGAGTGATGATGATACCAATAGTCAAAGTAATGATGACCATGACAGCGATGAGGCATGGTGATAATGTATGATGTTGAAATTATGATGATGAGGAGGAGTAGGAAAACGACGACAACGATGATGACGATGTTTCCTGTCGGGGAGGGAGCGACAAGAAGACGACGGAGAGGATAATAGTTTCATCAGATGACATTTTACCTTTCCTCTGGTGTCATATCATCATGCAGTCTTATGAGGTAATGTTGGATGTTATCTTTATCTACAACCTGAAAACAATGGCATCTTACCAATTAGGCAACAATTGAACGAGCCTTATCACAACATTCGTGAAGACAAGTTTATTTATTTATTTACTGTAATTAGCAACATTAGCAACTAGTCTGAGCATGTCTCAGAACTAGCTTGAATGACGAATTATTATGTGTTTGACAGATCATGCACGGCGAAAGGAAGGTGGATGTTACTGACCTGCATTGAAATCTCATCCTTATCTTTATTGTCGTCCACTTCTTCAAACGTTACATCCCAGTCGGGTCTCTCGTGGAATTGATGATCAATGAACTACAGAGAAAATTACAGAATTTATTTCATTAACTACCCTAACTGAATACAGTAAAAGTAAACGACTTCCGACTACATAGACCTACAATCTTGGCAAAATGGACTGCTGAAAATGTGTTGTATCGTCTTAAATGTATCCCGCTCCCCCTTTTTCAATGTGGTTTTCTTGGTTGTGGTCCTTGAAACGAAATTATGCTGAAAGGACCAACATTGATTCGGGAGGAGATAGAAATGTCTTGTAAGGCAACGAGAGTGAATTCACAATAGGTGCTACATTTTGCCAACACATTTTGTCCAAGATTGTAGCCAGTTGTTTTATTTTTATAAAATTCGTCAGGTGGCGACCAAGTGTGCACTAGAAACTTTAATCTCACGCTAAAATATCTACATCGTCAACAACCTATTCCTTTTTAACACGATGAACAATAATAATACATTTGGATTGGTTGAATAAGTGGTCTGAATATTGATTTCACTGGCGGTGGCACTCCTTTAATACGTTATGTACTGACATCGCCATTACAGCTGTAATTCTGTTATGTTCCTCTCACAACATGTAAAAATAAATCGACACAGCAAATAAAAAAACCGTACACGCACCTCTTCTGTCACAAGCCTGTCAGGTTCCACAGCATCACGTGGATGAGGATGACGGTCAAGAAGATTATAGAGCCTGCAAATGAGCAGTAAATAAAAAAAGTAAATCAATACAGCGCACAATGGGATGTGGTTTCGTGTGAACTCGCAGCGATGTTCCCGTAGACAGGGCTGGAAATTGCGCCCATGTGGTCGCCTTGGCGACAACAAATCAGGGCAAGGCGACTAAAAATGTGAACTTAGTCGCCAGCTTGCGACTTGGGTACTCTTTTCAAGCTTCGTGCAATTTGGCGACCAAAAGTTATGTTCAGGCGACCATTTTTGTTCTTCACTTGGTCACCCGCTGGTAGAGATTGTAACTTATATCTTATTCTGACTTTTTACAGGATAAAATGAGCTACGACTGATGTGAGTCGCAAAGCGGCGACAAGGTAAAATAAGGTAATATTCATGGATCAAATGGACCAACCTTTCCTCCTGTTCTACAGCATCACTCTGTACGTCACCCATCTGCGTCTCAAGTGTCGCGAGTTGCTGACGGATGCCGTCCTTCTCCTCGTTGGTGAGTGAGTCATCTTCCAACAAATCATGGGCACAGTCAAGAGCTTCCTTGATCTTTGGTTCGCAGTGATCTAAGTCTTCATGGCATTCCTGAAAGGAACAATGTTTTTAATCGTCATCGTCTGTTTTAATCGTCATCGTCTGTCTGATATTCTAAAAAACTCAATTTCACTAGTAAGATTGATCTTCGTTGAAATAGTAAGGATGTTGAGGAACAGTTTGTTTAATAATAATAGCATAAGTGGGAAGACTAGAATGCTTTTCTGGACAACGCAACCTATAGAATTGCCTCAGTGAGTAACAAAAGAATCTCATTAAATCACAGAAACGACGCAAAATGGACATTATAGGACACTTTTTCGAGCTGTTAACAAACAAAATCAGTTTCTAGACATCCTAACGATTCTAAAAATGTTTCGATAATAGTTCCGCAGGGGTGCCCGTGAACCCTCTCTCGAACTAGACTACATCTTATTTAGCTTTTGTTTCCATTACAGATAATTGTCGAAAAATAAATAAGTAATGCGTTTTCTACACGTTCTTACTTGTTGAGGGCTTCGTTCTTTGTTTAGTCAGCCAATAAGAATGCGAAGAAAAAACAAACACACAGCGACTCTTGATTTCGTGGGTCACGACTAAACTCAAGGCGTACATACTTCACCTCTTATTGGTTTGTTGTTGAATGGGTTTCGTTTCTGATTGGTTTGTTGTTGAATGGGTTTCGCTTCTGATTGGTTTGTTGTTAAATGGGTTTCGTTTCTGATTGGTTTGTTGTTGAATGGGTTTCGTTTCTAATTGGTCTGTTGTTGAATGGGTTTCGTTTCTAATTTTACTAAGTGTATTTACTCATCATCTGAAATCAGCTCTATTCAAGAAGGGTGCTACGTACCTTCACATCTTCAAGTTTCTCCTCCACGTCTTGTCTACTCTTTGGATGTTCCTTCACATGTTCCAATTTCCTTTTCAAACGCGCAAACAGTTCATCCAACCAATCGATGTATCTCTTCCATTTATCCAACTTGCCCTGCTTTTCTGCTTCGGCTCTGTAAAAAAATCCTCAGATGTTCTATGCGAATTTGGGGGAAGTCCTTAAGATTTTCAGTAAACCAATCCTCGTCTGTTTCCATTCCATGCAGAAGTAAATTCTCGGTTTATCGGTATTTAGTTAACAAAATAAAACGAGGATGGCTTATCAGTTTGCTGCTTTCAAATGTCAAAAATTGGCTTAGTCAGAAAAATTACTGTTGTATAAGATTTTTTTTCCGAAATCTTCGAACATCGTTTGAAAAAAACGTTCCACGGCTTTATTGCCCCGATGCGCTCTCTTCTCTGTTAAAGTTAACAGAAAAGAAATACACCTAATTCAATAAACGTTGCTTTTGGATTTGGTTCTTGAAGCGCGTAATATTCTGCTTTACTACCATCAAACAATGGCGCTCTACGAACAAAGACCAATTCGCAAAGCAGCCTTTTTGAAATTGGCGTTTTGAGATACCTTTCTTCTGGTGTTATATCTTCGTGGAGTTTTGTGATGTAAAGATGGATGTCTCCTCTGTCTACGAACTAAAACAATAAAATTAACAATCATTTTTTTAACGCCCTATCACTTTGTTTCTTCTTTATTTCCTGTGCACGAATTTTCCCTGCCGTTCCGAAATAAGTGCAGCGTATTTTGGCATCCATCTGTTTCAAACAATAAATAAACAGACCACAAAAATTCAAGTGGATCAAGTACCTTAGTAGCGATTTCTTCCCGATGTTTCTCAGGATCATCTTCGAACATCACGTGCCACTCGGGGCTTTCATGGAACTGCTGGTCGATTGGCTGTTGAATGTGCAAAGACAAAACTATAATAAATAATCCACCATGACGAATTCAAAACATTCATTAGTTTGAGCTGGCGACTCATGCACGCGCATGACAGATAGTGCAAACAGGGGCATGACTGTTGTTATGTCCCACAAACAAACCAGGGTTTTCCTTAAAAAAAGTCCAAAAATATCCCGATCCCGTTTAGGATTACCAGATATCCTTATCTTCAGATGATCTCAGTTTATACTGTCATAAAAGGCAAAAAAGTGCTGCACATCGGACTGATTTCGGAAGTCCTGAAATACTGTTTGTGGGACAAGATCAGATCCCGAGGGAGAATCTTTCCAGCTCTGATTGGTATCTCCAGATAGCGTGAAATGGCTCCATTGTTTCATCGGAACTATGAATTCATTCTCATACCCAGAGCTCCTCGGCTCGTCTGCTCGCAGGGAAGGCTCTGGGGACATCCATTTGAGGGCCTTCGCTGATTGGCTGATTTTGAACGTTAGAGCATGCGCAGAAAGTTGTTTCTCTCGACGGCTCTGTATCAAATATCGCGCATGCGTCAGTGGCTGTCACTAGAGCCTCCCCCGCAAGGTAACGAGCCGGGGAGCTCTGGGTTCGAGAATGAACAAAATCATCCTTAACTTTATATTATAGCTCAGAAATAATATATGTCTAGCTAATGCGGTTGTCCCTAAGCATTCCGACCAGACAGGCCCAACAAACATGTTAAGAAATGTAAAATATTCTATTCCGCAAGCAGGCCTGTCCGCTGGTTGCTATTTTATCTGTTATTTCAAATACAAATGCAACATCGCTCGTGTGAACGGCGGGCAAACTGATGGCGACTTCAACATGCTCCAATTCCACTGTGATGCGAAAGCGATTTTCTTGCGATCGCCAATAAATTGAAAAATATCGCCGCGCGTTCGCATCAAGCACGATGTGACATCGCCTATCGCAGATATCGCTTCCCAAAATCGCAACTAAAGGCTGGTTCTCACTGGAACACTAGCGCAAGCGCAAACGCAAACGCAAGCGCAAATGCAAGCGCAAGGATATCAAACTCATACATTCCTTTCTGTGGTTCACACTAGAACGCAAGCGCAAGGAAATCGAGACATTTCGCTCCCTTTTGCTTGCGTCTAGTGTGAATCAAGTGAACGCAAGCAACTAATCAATGTTGATTTAGGCTGGCGCTTGCGTCGCTAAGATTCATACTTGTCTTGCGCTTGCGCCCTGCGCTTGCGTTCCAGTGAGAAGCAGCCTTAAAAGCGAAGCGTCCGAGCGGGTCATAAAATGTCGCAAAAAAACTGCAAGGTACGCAGGACAACGCATGCGTATCGTACCTCTTCCGCTACAACCATGTCTTGGTCAATTATATCACCAAGGCGTGGGAACTTGTCCAGTTGGCTATATAGCCTGGCTTCCTCCTCGATAGACTCCCGTTGTATATCACCCATTTGCATCTCTAACGAGGTGATGTACAGCTCGATGTTCTTCTTCTCGTCATCGGCGAGGGAGCCTTCATCCAGCAATTCGTGAGCACAGTCTAAAGCCTGTTTGATCTTGGGCTCGGAATGCTCCAGCTCCTCCTGACACTCCTTCAAAATAAAAATATGTATGAGGTGTGACCGTGTCAATTGGCATCGAACCTCGGGCAACCGGTATTTACACCAAGCTTAAAGGGGCTATGTCACGGTTGTTTCAAAAAAATGTAAAATAAGACCAGTATTCTACATAAACAACTCAGAATCCTATACTGTACTTCAAGTTAGTCAAAGAAAGAAAAAGCAACTGAGATTTGTATAATATAAGCATTCTTATGTAGGATTTAGGATTCTTATGTAGAAAAAGAAGGAATACAATTTCCAAAATGTATGCAAACTAGATGGCGTATCCAAACTCCCTATACGCTTATGAGTTTTTTTTTTTAGCTTGGTGAATTTTGGGAATTTTGGGAAGTTTTCATCGAACCCGGACTGTTGTGGTTTTGAATGAGACAATACCTTTTTTTGACATCGAAGTCAATCTTCGGGCAGATATAAGTTACAAAAGCAAAACAGTAATCAGCTAAAAATCCCCTATAGGTCTGTTTTCCGAGCAGCTTTATTCCAGATCAAGGTAGAGGCTGCTCTCATGACATGCGGTCATTACCTTCACTTCTTCCAGCTTCTCCTCGACATCTTTTCTGCTCGTCGGTTCCACCTTCACTTCCTCCAGCTTATTTCTCAACCGATCAAACAAATCGTCCATGTTGTCTTTCCAGTCGGCCAGATTGTGCATCTTCTTGAGTTTTTCATCCTCAGCGCTGAAAAATAAATATTTGTAAAGGCCTATCATTAACCGAGAGCCCGAAAAACAATGGATCAATTTGAAAACAAAAGAAAATGGGGCGCAAAGGTTGATGATGGGTCATTAAAGCAGTCTGAGTTCGCGCTCCCAGTTCCATCATGTGTAATCAGGGTAAGATGGAAAAACTAATTCAGATTCAAGCCAAGCCTAGAATCCGACTAAAATTAACCAATCCCGATTTTTTCTAATTCCATAGTACGCGGCAACTCTCGGTCTTTCGGCCAGGCGGCGCCTGCTTCATATTGTCGCGTGATCGCTTTTTACGTACCACGTGATGCGTTGTTTATGTACCACGTTTTTACAGGCTAATAAACCCGGTCCATTTAGCGCAACAGCATTAAGTTCGACGTTTAAAATGGGGCCTCACAGAAACAGTTACATGTTTGAAACCGATTTTTAATCTTTTTATACACATGTAAGACATGTCTGGACTGGAGAAAGTCTAAGATTTAAACTTCTGAGTGATGATTTTTAACTTCCATTTCCCCTACGATTCTGAATTATTTCTGTCATCTTGGCCTGATTACCCATGGATCATTTGATAGCTGGAACTCGTCTATACATTCTTTTTAATAAATTCACGGTACTATTTTTCAACGATAACCACAATAAAAAAACAATGACAATAATAATGACAATGATAATGAAGACAGGCTGGATAACATACCTTTCCTCTGGTCCCATGTCCTCATGCAACCTTACGAGGTAGTGACTGATATCGTCTCGATCAACAAACTGCAATGGTAGATGAAAATAGTTCAGTCTACAGAAATCAAACCGTGATGATAAGAACTCGTGTGACCTAATCTACCAATCCTTGGGTTTCACGTTACTTCATCAGAATGCTAACTCTACAGAGATGTACTTTGCATGTTAAAGACCATGTGTCCGATGGGTGTGACAATGTTATGATTGGTTTGTTGTGTTTATCTAATACGGTAAGAAACTTTCAAAATAGCACCATTAGTTTGTTGTTCTATGACTTTGTATCACATAAATCAGTTTTAAACTAAAGTATGGATCGAAATTCCACGAGATTTTAACGGATTGAGTACACTATTTTTACCGTTACCTCATTAGCATCAGACAAATGGTTCCGGAGATATAGCTGAGACGATTTATGTCACGCAACACCAGTCGCGTATATTGAGCGATCGTTAATGTTCCCAGTTCTTACTTGTAATTTGTGCCATCCAGCAGGCAAAGGTTCATATCCTACCATTCCTATAAGATTTTTTCGGATACAGTCGGCAGAAATAGTCTTTCAGAGAACCGGTAATTTGGCCGCCATGTTGATGCTTATCATACAGTTACTGCACAAAATGGCGCAACTTCATTCGCTTACATTTCGGCTGGAAAACACATAATCCGGCTCAAGTTTTGTCTAGAGACGCTTTTTTGTGTTTTCTCTACAGTGTTGCATCGTTGGAGATAAATTTGTCACGTATACGTATCCAGTGAAAACCACTAATATCCTGGATCCAGAACCGCCAAAGACCACTTTATCAGGAGCCCATCAACAGGAGCCTCAATCACCTATTGGTGGGCGTCCGAAGCACAGGGAGCCCATCAACAGGAGCCTCCATCACCTATGGGTGCGCATCCGAAGCACAGGGAGCCCAACAACAGGAGCCTCCATCACCTTTTGGTGGGCATCCGAAGCACAGGGAGCCCATTAACAGGAGTCTCCATCACCTATTGGTGAGCGTCCGAAGCACAAGAGTAGATGAATCTATTTTATTTTATTTTAATTTTATTTTTAGATTGTAGATTTTGAATACCGCGAGAATTTTTTGTCATGGTTATAAATAATGTCCCGTTTCTCAAAAGAAGGATGGATGAAATTAGCGCCGCCACACTGCGCGCATTGAGCACATTTTCAATCTCAAAGCACCACCAATTCATCATTTAATTTCAATGTCCAAAGTCTAAAAAATAGATTATTCTACTACTGTGCATATGACCAGATCTAGTGGAGGCTCCTGGTGGTGGGCTCCTGAACTTCGCTCTATTTAGTGAACAGCTAAGCTTAAGCTAAGCTTGTGATCAGTTCACTGAACTTGGTTATTCACTAAACAGACAGTACGACTGGTGCACAAAAACAAAGGTAGTCACATTGTTACAAAAAAAAAACTTTTTCTGTTTGACACTTTTTTCTCACCTTGACAGAAACCTCTTCCTTTTCTTTCTCGGGATCTTCAAAGTTCACATGCCAGTCAGGGCTCTCGTGAAATTGCATATCGATTGGCTAAAGGAGGAGGGTGGACAAGTAAATATCGCAACAAGGAAAACTATTTAGCTATTGTTGACACTGGCGGTGCTTTAACGCTGGGATATGAGATGTCATTGAGAAACAGAAAATCTACAAGTGTAGTATGAAGGGACCGAATTACTCTTTTTTTCAGACGGAATACTATTTTTTTAGATGACGCTCATTAAATCAACCGCAAGCTCATTATTTAATGCACGCCTAAAAAATAAGGGTAATTCGGTGCCTCCTATACGTCATTGGCTGCTGCGACTGCTGAAACTCGTGTTGCAGGAATCGCCCGTGTTCTATCTATGCGACAGCTGCTACTGGAGTTTCGCGACTGTTCGAACCCCGGTTTCCATATGTTGTATCTGTCGCAGAACAACTTTGTTTGCGATAGCTGATGCAGAACAAGTTTGTCCAAGACAGCGGCGACAGCTACAACATATAGAAACCAGTCTTTAAGAATTCCCGGACTTTCCAGTTTTTCAAAAACCGTGCTTTCACATGTGACTACGTCACGATTACAAAGTTAACGCCTTTCAGGTCATGTATAACTATTGTACATTACCTCCTCTGCAACAAGTCCCTCGTGTTCGACTTGACCGTTTGCGTGAGGATATTTGTCAAGTAAGCTGGAGAGCCTATTAAGGAGAAACTGAGATTAAGAATTCTGAGACTTAAAAATATGTCATGAAGGTTAA
Source organism: Scolanthus callimorphus (assembly GCA_033964015.1). Classification (NCBI taxonomy): domain Eukaryota; kingdom Metazoa; phylum Cnidaria; class Anthozoa; order Actiniaria; family Edwardsiidae; genus Scolanthus; species Scolanthus callimorphus. The sequence continues at coordinate 10,366,773 of CM066922.1, forward strand.
ACAAAAAAAAAAACACAAGCGTGAAGAAAGTTTCAGTAAGTGGTCTCAGTTTGCACAATTTGTTCAACTTTCATTCTTCCTTTTTCTTGACATTTAATTATTCAATTGAGAAGCTATATTAAATATTTCTCAGTGTTTTTCATCTAAATTCAAAAACACCTGGACGATGGTTGAAAAAAAGTTTGCTTTTCAAGCGCACTTCTCGTTTGGAAATCCAGATGAATCACTCTGTCTCGTGTTTGATACATTACTTAAACTTCTTTCAATGAGCCCCTCTAATCCGGCTATGTCAGTATGGTCTCTTAATTACATTTCCTTTAAGTTTCCTTTATTACATTACATTTAAGTTTCCTTGTTTTCGAATCCATGATACACAAATTTGGCAAGTTTGACATGCCATATTATCCTGTGCAACAAGCAGTACCGAGAAAAAAGGCCGAGAGATCTATTGAAAGCGATGAGAGGGTTTCACTGGTTGCATTTCGCAAGAAATGAGAGAAACAGCACTGCAACTAACCTGCAGAAACCGACACCACTTACCGCTCGCTAAAAAGGACTCCCACAAAAATGTATCTGCGTGCTCAAGCCAAACGTTCAATACTGATAACGTATTTTGACCCAGATCTGGTCAAAAGATCTACGCGGCCAGTTTAACTAGATAATTTTTCAATTTTTTATAGCAAGCAAAGCATTTAATAGTGAGAATCAGAAATAAAATACTGGCCGCGTAATTCTTTCAACAAATCGAGGACAAAGTACGTCATCAGTACGGAATGTTTGGGTTGAGCAGGCATACGCCTCTTTGCTAGGATCTATTTCAGCGAGCGCTTAGTGATATCGGCTTTCGCTGGCTACACTACAACCCAGCCACCCAGCCATCCACTCTTACTTCTCACACTACTTCGACTGCGTTTCACTATTTCACCAACCTAACTTCCTCTGCTACGGAGCCATTCTGTATGTCACCCATCTTCGCCTCCAAGGTCGAGAGATGCCGGCGGATAACGTCCTTCTCTTTATTTGTGAGCGACTCATCTTCAAGCAAATCGTGAGCGTAGTCCAGAGCTTCCTTGATTTTAGGTTCACAGTGCTCCAAGTCCTCTTGGCATTCCTGCAAGTAATCGGTGTTTAGAGTAATTATGAAATGTTTCTCTCCGCTATCACTGTCATCATCTTTTGGACAACTCTTGGAGAAACCTAGCGATGTTTTCGAAATTTATCCAGACTCAAGTGCATTAAAGGTCCATACATATGATTTACAAAAGTTTTACAATATTGACAACATAGGAAATTATTTGCAATCCAAAGCAAGCAAACAAATCAATGTTCATTTTAAGCTTACACTTTCGCTTGCCTTAACCTTGCGTCCTGCGCTTGCGTTCGTGTGTAACCAGTCTAAGAAAACTAATGTTCTCTTTCGCTGCACTAACCTTGACATCTTCAAGCTTTTTCTCGACATCTTTTCTCCCTTTTGGCTTTTCCTTTGCACTCTCCAGCTGTGTCTTCAGTCGCACAAACAACTCATCTAACCAATCACTGTAGTTCTTCCACTTAGCCATTTTCTGCATTTTGTCTCCTTTGGCTCTGAAGAATGAAGCAATTACAACAATCTTATACGCCTATTTCAGAAAAGGTTTCATCCCCATAACTGTCTGTTATAGACCTCAATGCGTCGTGGGAGCTAATGAGTATACCAATACAATCATGTACAAGTTTTAGAATAAATAGCCATACTTAGCCTCGTTCGCAAGAACTTTTGTATTGGGCTAACACTTTTTCGTTTATATTTCATTATCCTTAGTTTTCCCACGCACCACGGGCTACAAGAGCCAGCTATAACGATGCAACATGCTCTGAAATAGGTGTGTATCTATCTGGAAACAACTGTCCTGTGTGCCTTCATTTGTCGATCGTTTTCATAAGATTTGTTGTTGTTATTTCTTCCTTTATTTGATACAGAGGTTACACTGCCTATTAGAAATGCTTACCTTTCTTCCGGCGTCATTTCTTGATGTAAGATATCAACATAATGATCTGCGGCCTTCTTTTCCATGATCTAAATAATAAAAAACAAATGTTTAACTCGATAGCTCGTCCTCCTATCTAAATCAACTAAAATAATCTTGGGGTGTCATTAAACTTCAAACTGGGAACATCTCACAGTAAAATGTCATCCTTTTGCAGTGGCTCCCCGGTGCGATACGAAATGGCGTAAAAATACAGCCAATAACTCTTCAAGACTGATTTCGATCATCAAACCAGAAACCATCATCAGAAACAGACATCCGCATAAAGTTGCGGCTAAACTTGGACACATGTAGCGCAACATTTGTGTCTTGCGTGTTCCCGTAGTGGCTAAATATAAAATGTTTCCTTCTGTCGTAAAGAATAATGATTGCATTATTGCCCAGGCTACAAGCGTTGTAGCGTGTTTCTAGCGCGCCTGAACTAGGAAACATGGAGGAAACATGTTTCCGGCTACAATGCTGCGCGGTTCATGTGTCACAGTTGCTAGGCTCTAATAACTCCAAGCGAGACCCTAAAACCAGATTTCTGACCAGCAGCAATGGTTACTCTAGTTACCTTAATGTTAACGATCTGGTCTACTTTTGGCGACGTAGGTGATCTGAGTGGCCGGCTGAAAGAAAGCGACAGGGAATATATAAAAGTACAATACAAAAATGACACGTCCCAACAGCACAGCAACTATGCTCCTGTCACAAGGTCGTAAAGGAAACTCCCAAAGGAAATTATTATTCAGCCATGCCACTTTTTCGATTCTGATTGGCCGGGAGTACGCAGCGAAAGCATGTTGGCGCGCAGTTCATGACGTCAAACTCCAGACATTAGGATTGATGCACTCTAATGACGTCATGACGCAAGCCAATAGGTTTGGTCGCCATGTTGGTTTTCATTTCGGAAGCGAAAGCCAACTTTCCATATATTCTCGTTGAATCTGCTAAGCTTTTTGCCGAGAAATCATTGTATCGGATATCTAAACATCAATAATGGCTATTTGAATTGAATACGAAGAGGAATATACTAATGGACGTAAGCTGAAGTTGAAAAAGCGTTTCGCCTTGCAAGGCCTCATCGTCGACTTCGTTTAGCACAAACCTCGGCGTTGACAAATCTCACTATCATGCTCAACCTCATCAAATAATTGTTAATCATCAGTACATAAATTACTTACCCATCCTGGACGTCAAGGTCCCATTTGACCCAGTCAAGATCTTTCTCGTGGAACTGCTGTTCAATAGGCTGAAGTAGGAAGCATCAGAAACAAATAAACATTAGCAACAACAAACTACGATGTATATCTAGCAATTAGTATGTTTAAAAGACAGCACGGGGTTGGTGAGATTACCTTGTGTCGCAAGCGTTCAAGCGGAGTTTTCAGTCAGAGGAACCTGGGCGAGACTTAAGCTGCGCGTAAAATGGAGGACGGAGAGGAAATGGGAGAACTCGCTCGTCGAGTTTCTCTTTCCCTTAAAACTCCACTGAAACGCTTACGAGGCAGGCCAAGATGATATTTTAGAGCGGATTTCAGACGCAAATGAAAAATCACTAGAAAATCAGGAGTGGAAGCCATTCAACAACAAACCAATCAGGAGTGGAAGCCATTCAACGACAAACCAATCAGGAGGCGAAGTAAGCCAGACTTGCGTCTAGTTTCTATTGGTCGAACGGAAAGTCTTTCGTCTTTCAGCCAATGAAATTGCAAACTAAAACAAAACACACCATTGCTCATGACTAATGTCATGACTAAACGCAAGTCTGACTTAATTCGCCTCCTGATTGGTTTGTTGTTGAATGGCTTCCATTCCTGATTGACTAGTGGTTTTGTTTTTGCGTTTAGTTTTGGATAGTCATCTGAAATCTGCTCTACTACGTTGGTTGTGTACCAACCAAATAAAAAAAAGAAATACAAGATAAGGACGTGTTCGACGTCCTGATGTCTCACTGATTCGAAACAAAGTAGGAACTCAAGGGAGTTGTAGAACTCCTTTGGGGATTTAAGATGATGATGACGATGATAACGTTGAGCATTCACTTGAAAGAGATGTAAACTGAGGCAGTTAGTCTAATGAGGGCATGTTTGGATGTATCTTCTTTCTAGATCATCGTAATAATCTCTTACCGCTTCTTCGACATGAGCTTCGTCAATGACGATAAGTGCTGGGTGAGGTGTTTTCTCAAATCGATCCTCAAGCCTGAATAGTACAAACAGAAGCTCAGCTACAGATTCAAACACGAAATATCCAAATATTTCTTGCTTGCTTCAATTAGAGCTTCAGGGACATGGATAGCTGTAGATACTTTAGAGAAACAACGATGACGCCTCTTTACATTGCAGCGGGGCATTCAGTTGCGATTTCACTGATGAAGACGTAGACGCTTCAAAGCGTTTGAAAATTATTCATCCATTCTTGTGCGGATTTCGACACATTTAAAGAGCCAGTGTCAGCCAGTCCTTTGTTTTATTGTTTTCGTTCGATATTAGAGGACGAATTGCGCGGTAGAAATCCCTAAATCAACATTTAAAAACAAAGTTTCGGATTTGATTTACCAAAACTAATCGAGAAAATTGCTCTATATTATCTAAATCAGCCGATGCAAATGGATGCTTTCTCCGACTTGGTATGTTGCTATGCTGTTAAAATGGCGGTTGACACAGGCTCTTTAACGTATTAATACATAGAGGGTATTACGTGGCAGCGCAGATATATTGCGCTTACTCGTGAGAACAATAAACAAAAACAATAATAATAATAATAATAATAATAATAAATTGCTTATATAGCGCTTTTATCATCGCTCAAAGCGCTTTACATTAACGGATAACTCATCCTATAAGAACCAGCTTTATAAACATGAGTGTGCATTAGTATTGTGAGTTCTGTGACACTGAGGTTGGGCAACTTCCGACGGTCCTAGTGGTTCTTTAACGTCCCTCTGGTTCCGGTTAGTGTAGTGTATGTGAGAGACGGGGCCTACGGTTTAACGTCCTTATCCGAGAAGACGCGAAGGTCTAACCATTTGCAGATGTTAGAGCAAAGGCAGCACCTTCTCCTCAATTATTAGAAAAGACCCTGAGTGTTGGCCCGGCCAGGGTTTGAACTCCCAACCTCCCGAACATAAGCCCGGCGCTCTACCACTGCGCTAACCGGTCGTCGTTTCTTTCTTACTTGTGTATTTCCTCATCGGCCTCATTGTCTATCTTAACGATCTCAACCTGGTACGTAGTCAGGTAGTATCGGATCTTTTGCTTCTCTGCCTCGTCGAGGTCCTCATCCTCGAGAAGATGATCAGCAAAATCCACGGCCTGCTTGATGCGGGGTTCATTGTCCTCGAGTTCTTCTTTACAATCCTATCAGACATTAAAGTACAACGCTCAAGTTTGGGGCTGTTCTCCCATGAAACAACTTACAAGCTGCGTCACAAAAGGTTCCTTTGTTTAGTAGAACAAATCATGATGAAAGGAGAGCTGAACACAAAGGTGTCCTCTGGGAATGCTTCGTACACGGCGGGACACCGAAGTTTGACGCATTTTCATTTTGGTCGAGAGTGATCACGTGACAGGGGTAGTTAGTGCCTGCTTTTGATAATGCCCTATACACCTGTTTCAATTAACGTTGCTCTGCAAAACGTAAAACCATGAACCATGCTTCATAAGTCGTAATGGTATTTCCTGCCTAAAACGAAGCGGTTCACGCCAAATTGTGTCTCAAAGTAGTAAACAAAGTGCCATTGGCTGGTTTTAGTTTAGTTTGGTTTGCCAAACTCGAGGAAAATACGAGAACTAGCGTCTTTCATTATGATGATTGGCTCATGGTTTTACGTTTTGTAGAGCAACGTTCATTGAAATAGGTGTATACGAGTTCGCACCCTCAGTTGCAACATGGGTAATCGAGGCAAGATGGCAGAAACAATTCAGATTCGTAGGTGGAAGGCAAGGCTGTGATCCTTACTAGAATTCATCAATCCCGATCTTTTCTGTAGAAATAGAAATTAAGATTTCGACTTTTGAGTGATAATTTTCAGCTTTCATTTCTCCTGCCCATAATGCACCTGAACGCGAACTCGTCTATCGATATAATAGACCTTTTGCACTTGAGTGGGGGCCCTGTGGTTGGTTTCCTAACTGGCACTAATGCGAAACAATGTCTTTGTTTGGTCACATGAATATTAAAGAGCTTGCTCGTGCGTTAAGGGAAAAACAAAAGGTTTCGTTCGCTTGAGTAGGGAAACAAACCACAGCACCCCTGCTCAAACGGTCTATTGTCACCTTAGCCATCTCTAGTCTATCCCGTATGTCCCTCCAGTCTCCTTTCCCGTCCTCTGATTTTGCCTTCTCTAGTTTCTTCTTCAGACGATCACGAAGCTGATCCAGTCTGTCTTTCCATTCTTGCCATCGGTCGACCTTCTGTCGTTTCGCCAGTTCGTGGCTGGAAAAAGTAAGTTGTAGCAAAATTTGTGATAGAGCAGTTTTCACATGACTGTCGTGAAAGCAATCCATGAGTAATTCACTATCCAATCAAATGCGATAGTAATTCAACAACAAACCAATCAGAGACCGAGGTGATTCACAATCTCTCCTTTTCGCGAGTGATGCCCATCACAAGTAACTGTGTAATTGTTTTCTCTACGCGATCTGATTGGCTGAAGGATCAAAGATCATGCTCTCGACCAATCAGAGACCGAAGCAATTTGCAATTACCCACAACAGCCACGTCAAAAGCGCTCTATTCATACCGTAGTTCAACACTGAGTTTACAGTCAAATGGTCCAAATGAGTCGTGAGTCCAAATTATGGTTGTTTTTTTTTCTTACAGAGCTGCGCGCCGAACCATATCCAAAAGGATACAGTTTTTGGTTATTTTGTAAAATGTTTGGCGCCCGCTCGACCAATTAGCGTACAGATTACATGGCAAGGCAAGACACAAAGTTACAAGCAGCCTGGTTTGTCTGAATTGTTCTGCCAATCACTTCATGTATTTGGTTAGGCAGGGCGCCAAAGATGGGATGCCATTTGGCTACTAACTCCACGCATTTGACCGCCAAGCCACCATTGGCGACCATATGGTCGCAATGTCGGGTCCTGTGAGATGGTCAAATGGTCAAGTCTGGTTATTTTCGCATCAAAAAATCAACAACAGACACATAGAGCGGATTTCAAATGACTGTCGTGATTTAATTGCGTTTGCGATTGGTTTGCTTTCTCATTGGCTGCTTATTTCTATTAATCAATCAAATTGCGAACTAATTACAAGCAAGGAATTACTAGCCAATTGGTTCGGCTCCTGATTGGCTGGGCTGGAAACCATTCAACAGTTGTAATTTCTCTTGTTTCTGAATGGCTAGTGATTGCACAATTGCGTTTACTTTCAAGACGGTCATCTGAGATCTGCTCTACATTCTACTGGAAAGGAATGCCTCTATACTTTTTACTGGATTAATCATCTTGGATTATTCGCTTTTAACGAAATCGTTCAATTCTTACCGTTCTTCATCAGTGAGCTCGTCGTGTAGTTTGTCTATGTAGATGTGCACGGGTTGGTTTGGTCGGATGACAAAGTGATGCTCTGTAGCACTTGGACTCAGCTACAGAAAGAGCAGAAATCAGATTCGTTAGATCGCTAATTTTGGTCCAACGTCATTGCTACTTTTTCCCTTGTTTATATTTTATCAAATTGTGTTCTATTTTATCAACGCTAGAACGTGATCCATGAATTCTGAAACCCGAAAACAAACATTTCCCCAAAAACCCACGGGGAAGTCGGCTAGCATGATCGAGATTCAAGCACCGCAGTCTTACAGCTGTTTCAGGTAACACGCGACCTAGCGCGTTAAAAACATCGAGAGGGCTTTTGGCAGTTGGGTTTTCCTGTGTAGTCAATCAAACCATGTGAGCCAATCAGATCCTTGCCTAGTTTCGCCTAGTGAATTGGCTTCTGTCGCGACATGTCTCGCACTGAGTAAGAATGTGATTGGCTCACACGGACACGGATTACATTGATGGACAGCACAGAAAACCCAACTGCCATACTCTGGCGGCAACGGCGAGGTCGCGTGTTGCCTAAAACAGCTGTAAGGTGGTGGATACAATTTCCTGGAAAACTACGTCGTTAGTAAATAGTCTGTTACTGCCTTAAAGCGCCCGTAGTAGTCAAATAAGTAGTAGTAGATAAATCCATATTATTCAAGTTCATATGATCGCTTGAACTTGTCAACGATCTAAAGCCTTGGCCAAACCAAACGGAAGCTCACGCAAGTTGTGACTTGCACAGACTTGCGTTCACTCGAGTTTAGTGGCCAAAAGAGACGCAAGTTGCCGCAAGTTGCAGAAAACTTTGAGCATGTTCAAAGTGGACGCAAGTGAAGACAAGTAATCACAAGTCCGTGCAAGTCATCGCGTTGCAAGTTGGTGGCCAAACAAGCGCAAGTCGATGGAAGTAGCAAAACTTGCGTCGACTTGCGTGAACTTGCGTTTCGTTTGGCCAAACAAATATCTAAATGCGTTATACTCTGAAAAAGCATCCGGAAGGGAAATGACTGTTGCATGCCTTATGGACCCTACCTGAAGATGGACTGAGTTCCGTTTCTGTGGTTCGTAGAATTCCAGTTCCGGTCTTTCCCAGTGAACACGATCAATCATCTGAATGAAAAGAGAAACGAACAAGAATATGTAATGTTAAATTTCGAATACTTAGAGAAGGTTACCGCACACAAATGTCTAAGTATTCGTGTTGCAGGCTTGGCATGCCCAGGGCTGGAAACGGCGACCAGCTGGTCGCCTGGGCGACCACAAATCAGGACTAGGCGACCAAGAATTTGAGCTTAGGCGCCAGCTGGCGACCAAATATTTCGGTACTCCGGAATTTCGGTATTTCGGTTTTCAATCTTAATTCCATCTGGCGACCAAAAGGTATGTTCAGGCGACCATTTTTTTGTACTTGGTCGCCAGCTTCATTTCCTGCCCTGCATGCGTCACATGAAAACGTGGCTCGGAATGCCCCCACAACCAGATTGTGACGTTTCTATCATGCTGGCGAAGCAATATCTTAGTAAACCTCTCGTATATTTTCAACGTTTCTAACAAGAGCAAGCCTACCAAGCCTAACGTTTGGAAACGACGAAAAGAATGTGACAATTTTTCGCGAATCTGAGTTACCATAACTGCAATGCCGCCAGTTGGTGAAATGATACAATAACGTGATTACCAAAAGAGGGGATTCGTCTCCATGCTCAACATGACGAACGTAATGTTGAAAGCGAGAGTTGTGTATCTTGATGTTAGCTCTGAGATATGAGTTCCTGCTGGATCTCGTAATGATAACATCAAACAGGCTGTCCATACATAATTAGTAGATGAGACCTCTACTATGAGCCTGTGTACAATGGGTGTGACAATGTTATGATCTGTTTGTTGTGTTTATCTAATACGGTAAACTTTCAAAATAACACCATTAGTCTGTTGTTCTATGACTTCGTATCAAATAAATCAGTTTTAGACCAAAGGATGGGTCGAAATTCCATGAGATTTGAACGGATTGAGTTCACTACTTTTACCGTTACCTCATAAGCATAGACTTTTATGGGCTACGAAACAATACGCCACGCCCATCGGATACAGGGTCTTTAAGTAAGATTTTAATAACAAGATGACACACCTCTTCGTCGATCGTTTGATCATCAGGGACATCAGCAGTTTTGTCCAGCAATTCGGTTAGTCTACAAAAGGAACACCATACATACATTTCAATTCGGATTTTAGAGTAGCACTACTGTGCTAGTATCTCCAAAGAAAAAGAACTAATAATAATACAAACAATTACAAAAAATTGATGAAGTCCTTAATTTTGCGCTTGAAACCGGAAATTGTTTCGGCCCGACGCGCTCCATCGGGAACGGATTATTCCATGCGTGGGGTGACAGGTACCGAAAAGAATGCAGTCTAAAGGTGGTGGTCTTGACTGCTGGCACCAGAAGCTTAATTAGCCCCTAAGGTTATAAGAGCTTGGCGCCCCACGCCCATGGAGATACGATTTTAAATACGATAGGGAAGCGCCGTGTTGTAACCATCTTTCATTATCAAAATATACTTTTCCTAAAATTAACTTAGTTGCCCTTGCTTGCTTGATAGAATCTGGAACTGTAAAATTATTCTGTAAGCGTTCCTCAATTTACGATTCCCATAGCAACCCACCTGTCACACTGGTGATCTGCTTCATTGTCCAATTGGATAAGGTCAATCTTAAGTGTGGAGATGTACACTTTAATGGCTTCTTTATCACTTTCGCTAACATCATCGTCGTCCAAGAGATCGTTCGCGAAGTCAATGGTACGTTTGATTGCGGGTTCGGCTTCCACAAGTTCCTCTTTGCATTCCTAGACAAAAGATTGATGTCGAGTCACCAACGAGGGCATACTAATGCAACCACACCCCCCCAAAAAATACTAAGGTGCCTTTCTTCGGAAAAATCTGCATTCTTAAGGCCCGTTTACACTTGCAATTTTTGTCGCGCGGGTCGCGGAGATTTTTCTCGCACGCCACACGCGTCAACTCAAAATCACTAATGTAAACTTTGTGCCACTTGGCGCGATCCCTGCAATCCCCGCGCGTGCGGTTTGTCTCGTTACTACCTTGGCATCGTGAATCTGACTCTGCAGATCTTGTCTCGTTTTCGGTTCCTCCTTCGCATGATCTAGCTTTCCCCGGAGTCCGTCTAATAACAAGGTGAGACTATCGCGCAGTTCTCCCCATCGATCTCTCTTTCGTGTAACCTCGTGCTCTTTTCTAAAATGGAATAGGACAAAGTAACAAGCTTAATGCGTTTGATAAATAACAACTATCCCCCGAAGGGGAGGTGAATAGTGGTGGTTCGCTGATTTGGTACATACTAATTACAAATATCAACCAAAGGCAGTCCCGAAATAAATTAATTATTTGAGAAAATTTAGGACAGCTTTCCAAAAGAACAGAGTCTATCAAGCTACGACGCGGTCTATTACGAAACAGCACGGTCAATCACGAGAAAAACACGGTCAACCATCGCAACAACACGGACAACTACGTCCAAACAAGGTACCTCACGCAGCAACACGGTCTATCACACTATAACTCGGTATATCACGCTATAACACGGTCTATCACGCTATAACACGGTCTATCACGCTATAACACGGTCTATCACGCTATAACACGGCCTATCAAGCCATAACACGGTCTATCTCGCAACAACACAGTCCGTCACAGACAAATTCAGTCAGTCACGCAATCTACCTTTCCTGGGGAGAAATGTCGTCGTCTAGTCTTATGAGGTAATCGTCGATTGGAGCGCTTTCCACGCACTGCGCTGAAATCTCCATGGGCTAAAAATCAACAAGCATTGCATATCAATGGACGAGTTATGTGTAATCAGAGCAAGATGGCGGAAATCAAAAATCGTAGGGGAAAAGAAGCTGAATGTTGTTACTCAAAAGTCTAAATCTTATACTTTCTCCAATCCGAACATGTCTAACAAGTACTAATAAACATCCCAAACCAGTTTCAAACGCATAGCTGTTCCTGTGAGTTTTGTTTCTGCACAAATATTGTTCACACATTTTCTGTATTTCTTAAACCTGATGCTAAATAAACAGAGACTATTAAAAAATGCTTATTTGAAAACAAATAGTCATCAGCAACTATAGACTCGAAATTTATAGTACTACAGTAAAAACCCGCATATAAGAACCTGGATTTTAAAGACCTGTTAGGCTAAAATTATCCAGTGTGAACCCCATACATGTTTCCTTGTATTTTCAAATCAAATAAGAACCTGTTTTAGGCTAAAATTCTAGGTTCTTATACGTGGGTTTTTACTGTATTCGTCACACCAATTCACAAAAACCCGGGCATTAAGCTTTATTGAGTCAAAATTATCGAGTCTCGATAAAATTTAAACAAGAACAAAGGAGCATATGAATTTGAAAAGATGGATGATACTAAGCGTTACATGCCTGTTCTCCGTCTACCTCTTCGTCGGGAAATTCTTCTTCAATTCTTTTCAACCTAGACAACAAAGAAAAAGGGTAGCTTCTTGGTATTCCAGAGTACCAATAATAATAATAAACAGCTTTTAGTTTAATTACTCAAGCGATTTCACGCGCTGATTGGTCGAGACGTCCGGAATATTGAAAGCATTGGGGATTGCGCGCGAATGAACATTGAAAGGGGGATGAACATTGAAAGCATTGGGGATGAACATTGAAAGCATTGGGGATCGCGCGCGAACTTTCTTACGAGAAACCGAAAAAATACCCCTAATCCGATTTGTTTTGTCAAAAATCGTAAAAGTCGCTTGAGTAATTATACTAAAACTTCGTCTCGGTGACTATTCGCCGATATTTACGTCGCTTTCGGCGACTAATTGTTAAATATAGCGCCTATAGATTACTGTTCTAGGCGCTTATTGTTTGTTTTGATTTGTTTTCGGATTTTTCAACTCGGCTGATAAAGAGACACGCCGGGGAGGGCAGTGGCGCGATCTCCGAAACAGCCACCTTAACTATGACTTGTCACTGGAACAAACACTCATGAGCCACCTTAACTGACTTACTTGGCATAATGCTCCACAACATCTCGCCTCATATCCCTGAACTCATCTCCCATGTCATTAACCTCTTTCTCGATGACATCTTTTTCGTTCTCATCCAATTGCTGATCATCTAATAAAGCGTTGCCGTAATCAAAGCTTTTCTTCACTTCTGGGAAACCTTCTTCCATGTCCTCCATGAAATCCTGAAAATCACCAGGTACGCAGTATGTGACTATGTCACTTTCACGCAGGGCTTGAATTTGCGATCAGCTGGTCGCCAATGCGACTAGACTTTTTCCTCAGGCAATTAAAATGTTTAACTTAGTCGCCTCTATAGACGACCATGGCATATGACTATTTCTTTTCTTCTGTTCATAAACTGGAAATAATTCATCGTGAAAAAAAAGTAGCCATTCAGATACGCGCTAGCCACGTGCTAGTGAACAGAAATGGGATCACAAAAAACACACTACCGTTCCCACTTGTTAAAAGTAAAGGACGTAAAACAACAGAAATGTGGACACAAATAACATCACCACAGGCAACCCAAATTGACAAAAATTGACTGGCGACCAAAAATTTTTCTTGGCGACCAAAAACGATGCTTAATCGACCAAATTTTCAGACTTCGTCGCCTCAGGGAATCCTCGTAAAAGCACAAAAAGCCACGATTGTTAATTCTAATATGTACAAATCTGCTAAGTCACATAAACTTAATTAACGCCTACCTGAACATCCTCAATCTGATCATCGGCGTCATCTCTTGTTGTCGGGAGCGGCTTGTCTGTTAGCTCTTTAGTTGTCGCTTTCGATTTTGCGAGTAGAGTTGCAAGGTTATGTCGTTCTTCTTTCCAGCGCTTGAGTTTCTCATCCTGGTTTTCGCGGCGCTCCTCGAGCAGGGCCTCGAGCCTGAAGATCAATACCAGAACAGAAATCAGTATGAAGAGAACATTAGGATTTTCTTACAAAATCCAACAAAAACTATTCTGAGAACTGAATTGCTATCGCTTCTTGAGTAATACGGATCTCACCGAACTGTCGCACTGCCTTGAAAATTCAACTCCGCCTACATTCCTCCGTGTTTTGTCTAGATTGTGTAACGCTTCTGTCTGATGTTGGGAGAGACACGAGAACGTTGCAAAATCACGAGCCGCAGGAGAGTGATTTTAAAACGTTTCGAGTGTCTCTCCCAACATCACAAGTGCTCTATTCGCCGATAAAGTCATAAAAAGTTGTGCTCTAATGCTTTTATGATATAGCGGGAGAGAGCCATTACTTTATCGGTGAAATAGAGCATAGATTTGGACCAATCAGAGCGCGCGTTATATCGTATATTATAAATTACAATAAGAAATGAGATTCTATTGTTCGTAGAAAACAAGGATGCCCTATCCCACAGACTCAGTGACCGGGAGATGGAGATGGAGATGGAAGCTCCAGGAATGGCCTCCTGGTATATACAGTGACATCTGGCTTCATTATATCATACAATTCATTGCAATGCGTATGTAGGTGGAACCTTTCCGATTGCATGAAATTGTTTCCTCCTAAATTCCCGCCAATTTTGGCGCGCTTGGCATGGCACGCGCGTCGTGACACAGGGAACCCGCAACATAATTAATTTGTTGAGCTGCAAGAAAGATGTAAACGTAAACTGAAGGGCAGTTTGAAATTCTTTCAGTAGCTCAACCAGCAAAAATTCCCCACCCCTCCCCTGTCCTCGCCTAACCGGCCCCCCGTCCCTCCCCTGAACCCCTCACCTTCGGTGTTCATCATCAAGATCGGACTTGAGTTGTTTAAACCCGTCCCCAGTCTCCTCCATCTCGTTTTCGATCTTATCCTTGACCTGGTCACTAAGGTCTTCATCTTCTAGTAGCTGGTTACCATATTCTAAGCCCGATTGGATGTCTGGGATTGCAGCTACAATTTCTTCAGACAACGCCTGTACAAAAAGAAAATCGGCGACCAGTCAGCAATATTTAGGCAATTTTAAAATTTTTAGTTAATAGATTGTTTTGAAGTTCCGCTACTTTAATATTCAAAAGTAAAGCACAGAATTGAGTTTGACTTTTTGAGTATAGCTAACTGCTTGTTTTTATTTATCGCGTGATTGTTTTGTTTTAGAGTAAATGAACCGTTGATATTTATGCTAATAAAATAAATGCAGCACAACAAAGTCGAAACTAAAGCTTGAAGAATAGCACGTATGAATTACATAGGTGCTTCGCTGTTTGCTCCATTTTAAGTTTGATATCTAAAACTGTCGAAATTATTTCTCCAAAACTTCATAATTTAGTTTAAAAGTCAGTCATTGGAGGACAATAGTTCTAATTTAGTTTGATAAACGAATTCAGTAAAGCGAGTCAATGAAAATGACGCTGATTCGCTTCGTTTTTTGAGCGTTTTTTATCCAAGTATCGGTCAAAATGAAAAAATCTCTCGACCAAGAACAATGTTAATATTTATCAGTTATTATTATTATTACAACCATTTTCACAACATTTTTTTGAATTAGCATTTAGCATCATAAACTTACTGAAGTCTGTCCAACTCTCTCCTCAAATTCCTTCGCAGTTCTCGGCTCGAAAGAACTTTTTATCCCTACTAACTTGGCTTGGAACTTCTTAAGCAGATCGCGAAGGCGGCCGATGTATTCGTCCCATTTCGAGAGTTTCTCGACACTTCGGACGCCCTTTTCTTCCATTTCCAAGGTCTTGAAGAGCTCCTCAAACCTGAAATAATATAATTAGTTTACTTACAATGGTTTTATGGTTTATACATGGCACTTGTTGAAGTAATCTTCAAAACGATAAATTGAAAAAGAACAACAAGGAAATGCTGATTGCATTTACAATGAGACAAGTCTCCAGCGTAAACAAATCTCGTTCTTTCGGATGTTTACGTTTTAGATGCTTTAAAATTACTCGATGAGAACCTCCCAACACTCTGCAGTTTTCATTGAAACCTGCTAGTCGTACAAATAAACAAAGCATGTTCACTCTTTGCTAAAAACTGGCAAAAGATCAACGTGGCGGCAATCTCCTACCCTTGAAAGCGGCGAAGAAGCCAAAACCTGACGAAATGCTTATATTTCTGCGAAGGATTCTCGGGAACGCTTGAACAATCGGTCGATTAAAAGTGAATCAAATTAGATACACAAATGATTTCGTGCTTGGAATATTTCTTCTCTGAGCAACCTTGGACCCACTGGGGATTGTGCATTGTGCTTCATTATTGTTTGAAAACAATGCTTCTACTGCTAAGAAATTAAGAACAGAGAAGAACAGCCTTGCCAAAATTATATTTTGCTACAACTTTATTTCCCGAATCTCACGATTTATGAGAGCCGCGAGCTTATTTATAGAACATATTACGGCCCTATCGTCGTGTGGATTTTAATACATACTTGGTTTTCTGTTGGTCAATGTCGCCTTGCAGCTGTCCCAGATTGTCGCCGATGGTCTCCATGTCCGCCTGTACTTTTTGCCGATCGTCCTCCGATAACGTATCATCAGCAAGAAGGTTGTTGCCTGAATCGAAATTGGTTTGGATTTCGGGAAACGCGGCGGATAACTGGGCAGAACATTCCTGTAAAACCCAAAAGTTAAAAACATCAGTGACTTGAATTTAACTGCCGAGTGTGCAATTTGCGTGCATTCGATAAATAATATTCATGCATAAAAAGACGGTATACATAATGTTTAAGACGTAAAATTCATAAAGTATAACTTCGCACTTGTGCTACCAGTTGTATGCCACAATAACGAATTGTACTCGCGATGCACAGCGATATAGTGTCAGTTCTTTTTGCGATTAATGTATGTACAATAAAAAGTGTCGAAATTTTTAGTCCGAAATGACCGAATAAAAGTCTGAAAATTTAACGTCAGAATTTTTTTTTTTTTCGAGAAATGCATTTCGAACTGCAATTCTATCTCATAGACCACATCGATAACGGTGTTTACATCTTGTTGCCCTCAATTCAGATCATGTGATGATTCCTCTGGGTGGATACTTTTGTTAGTTCTGCACAAACACTCGGTCGAGCGAAATTGCAACCACAGAGAGGAATCATCACATGATCTGAGCGGGTTGCGACAAGATGTAAACACCGTTAGCCAAGTTTGTCTATTCATTCAAATAAAATAACAATAGCACTGCTCACCTGTGCAACAACCATTTGATCAATGACCTCGTTCGTTGTCGTCGGTGTCGGTTTCGACTTCAGGCCGTCGAGTTTTTGTCGACACGCGTCGATTAGCGACAGGGACCTGTCTTTGGCGTCATTCCATCGTTCGAGTTTGTCTTCTTTGGCCGATTCTTCATTTTCAATAAAGATAACAAGCCTAGAAATTAATAGAGAAGAAAATAACATTTCGGGATTGTCGAAAGGTTGTACATTTGCCTGCATTTATTAGCATCACCACCAAATTTAGCTTGGAGATAATACGCGCAGCGTCTGACATTAACTTTTGTTTAACGAGTCATTGGCGTCTATAAGTGTAAAATTCTAGTCGCCAAGCGACAAACTTTCATCGTCACCCGTTTCAGTAGTTACTGAAGATTGTTCGTTTTTCTTTTCCATTCGTTTTCCTTTTCTACAATCTTTGAAAGGGTGACCGCCAATTCGCGACCCTGTTTAAAATGTCTGGTCGCAAAAGCCGCAAATTTGGTCGCCACTGGCGAATAAACTGATCGCAATGTCCGATCCTGACGCCGCTCGTTTCTATTGCCTAGATCCTAACATTATTTAATAACAAAAGATTCTTATTGCTTTTTAGGAAAATATGTTTGATTTACGACAAAGTGCCAGAAATACCCAGTAAATACATAAAGGCTATTCCTTATGAATGCCTATATGTTTATATACCTATTTGTAACATATACGTAGTCGCAAAAAAAAATCGACTGCGGTATTCATAATTCTACGAACCGAAGCAACAGTTAAACCGTTAGCTGCTTCTTTCGATCGCACAACTAACACTTAGTTGAGTTGAATAGGTGATTCAGGAAACGCTTTGAAAACAAAATCAATTCGCCGATAATGAAGACCGCAGTAATAAGTGGTTTGAAAATGTATAACATCAGACTATCTCAGTAAGGCCGTAAAGTAAAGTAAACTAAAGTAAAGTAAAAGGCCATATTTTACGTGGATAACTCGTAACAGCACTCCAAGGAGACTGACAAACCTGAGGTCCACGGTGCACACCTTTTACCCCCTTTCCCTTATCAAAGCTCCAGGTGAAAGAAATTCAAAAGCTTGCAAGGAAATGTAATAACGAGCATAAACTACAGCGCAACACGCCTACCATTCTAAACGTTCTGCAGCAACATATCTTAAGCTCGTCAGCTGTTCCTGAATAGCCATCATGTCATTATCGATTGCCGCCTTCTCGTCCGGGATGAGCGCTGGTTCATCTCTTATCCGTTGACCAAACACCAATGTGGCTTGAACTTCTGGTTCAAGCTTCTCCAGATTCTCAGCGTAGTCCTGCGAATAATATGATAACATAAATAAGGTATTTAAGATCGGTTTAACGTCGCACTACTCATCCGACCCCCTCCTCGGCTCGCTCCCGCCCTACTTCATTGCCCTCATTTTCGCCTCCATGTTTCTTCTCTCTATTCCTATTCACAGCTCCCCCTCCTCACTCTCCTCTCACTTCCTCTTTTTCTACCTCTCCTTCTGAGAAGCATAGCTAAAGTCAGGAAGTTTCTTTCCCTAGAGACTTCTAAAATCCTCGTTCAGTCTTTCGTTTGCTCTAAACTTGACAGCTGCAATGCGCTACTCTACGGCCTTCCAAAATCTTTGATAGACAAGCTCCAGAGCGTGGAAAATGCTGCTGCTCGGGTCATTGCTAGAGTCGGCAAGTACGAGCACATAAGTCCTATTTTGCAGCAATTACACTGGCTCCCGGTGGAATACAGAATAATTCTCAAAGTAAACTCTTCTCACATTTAAATGTCTTAATGGTCTCGCTCCATCATATCTCAGTGAACTGCTTGAAGTGTACACACCCACAAGATCACTTCGCTCTTTAGCTGGCCCACCCAGATTAAATCCTACAAATTTTCTGACCAAAAACTATGGGTTAAGATCGTTTGCAGCTCATGCTCCGCGACTTTGGAACGATCTACCCAACAATGTAAAATTAGCTGATTCTCTTTCCGAATTCAAGACCATGCTAAAAACCTATCTGTTCAGGCGAGCATTTGACCTGTAACTTGTCCCATCCTTTCCCGTCCCCCTGCACTTTCATTGACATCCCGTGGCAGCGGTCCACTTAACTGCGTGAATGCTGTCATTGGATGTCTTTGTTAATGCTCTATTTTTAGAACTTCCCTCATTTTATTGAACATGTATGTAAATATTTTTTATCACCACGTAATTTTATGTTTTTATCTTTTTGGTACTTACCTGTTTTTACATTTATTGCTCTTCTTTTTGCTTTTACTATTTTTATACTTCCATCCAGCGATTGTTTTTAATCTTTTTATATTTTAGAACTACCCTCATATTATAGAACATGTATGTAAATATTTTTATCACTATGTAATTTTATGTTTTTATCATTTTGGTACTTACCTCTTATAAATATTTATTTTAATGCATTATTAGAACGTTTTCACGTAACTCGTTTTAACATGAAAATGAGTTGAGCTAACATGCTAATGAGGTCCGCGCGCGAGTAAGCATGCCTCGTCACAGGCAGCCCAAGCTTACAATCTGTGTATTAAATATGTGGGAACTGTAAGAATGAATTTTATATCGTTTATCTGAGAAACTAAATATATTTATATCACATACCTTCATTTGAGTCTTTCTTCCTTCCCTTTATGCCACTTTGGGTTGAAATAGTGACATTTTCACATTTGCTCCCGGTGTCTATAAAGATTTGGAAGGCTGGCAACTCAGGCGCCATTTTGACAAATACCACGCTATAAACACGCTACCAGCTGTATTCGAGGCCCCGAATTCCACTCAATTTTCAATTATTTGGCATTTGACCTCGGAAACATTAAAGTCAGATGATGTATCTTTCCTACCAACTGAACTTTCGAATTTGCTTTTTTCACGTTCTATTTTAACCTTTTTTAAAACTTAAACCGGCAAAAGCGATGTTCAGTACGATCTGCTGAACCAGTCACATTTCACATTTTGACTTTTCAAATTGAACCATTTGCTAGGAAGTGTGCACCTGCGGGAAGATTCAAGGGCTGCCCTGGACCAATTCCCGGGCATATGTCGGAATGCGTTTGCATCGTGCATGCTTCCTAGGAATCCTGCTTGCACATAGCGCAGTTGCCCTTCGTTGTTTAAGCTGCTCAGGACTGCAGCCGTAGCGCGAGAAGTTTAAAAATTCTTGACACGTCTCGTTGCTCATAGAAACTATTCACACAAGACTCGTGGTCGAGTTCCAGGCACAGCAGCATTTTAGTCTTTTCTAAATCTTTAGCTGTTTGCCTTTCATATTCTATGTGTGCTTTCTCGAAATGCAACGAACTCAGTTAGATGATTCTGACGAACCTCTTGGTCATAGAACCGTTCCTGGTAGGTATAAATCCAATTTGAAACAGTTTCAAGAATGTTTTTTATTTGGCACGCTTCTCCTCAAATTAACTTTGAAAATTATTTTGATTCAGACTGCGCAAAGTAGACCGACAAAAATTACAACAGATCTAAAGCAAGAATTGGCGAACAAGAAAAAGAGTTTGTCCTAGCAAGTTACAATTTGGCATTTTAACAACAGCAAGAGCGCGTGTCCTTACGGACTGCCGGAAAGAAAAATCAAGCTATACACAGAGCAACCAGATGATAAGATGATAACCAGAATGAAAATATCGTCAATCAAGATCTCACCTCCAAACCCTCGACCTCAACTTCCACAGAGATGGAAGTTAGACCAGCTCCTCAGAAAACTGATATGACCTCATGAACTACGCCACTAGGCACACGCCAGCTGAGCGGAAATTACAAAGCAAACTTGGGGGATTAAAGGTTTCTTCATCAGAAGCGAGGGAAGGGGACGGGGCCGGAGGGGCGAAGAAGAAAAAGAAAACCGACAGAAGAAGCGAGGGAGGCACAGAAGTCACATATAACTATGTGTTCTAAAGCCACAGAGACCCTTGATAAAGTCGGCAGTCTTCTCGAAATTGTCGACAAACAATTAAACAAGAATCTTTGCGTGAAGTTGATTAAAAACGTTTTCTTAACGAAAATATTATATTGAAACTGGAAGAGGGATCCAGAGATTTATGTATTTAATTGTAAAATAAAAGGAATAAATATTGTGATTTTTCATTGGAATTTAGTGCTGCTATCTCAAGCGCTAGAATTCAGAAAAGGCCCTAGTCGCGCGCGGACCTCATTAGCGTGTTAGCTCAATCATTTGCATGTTAAAACGAGTTACGTGAAAACGTTCTATTGTAAAGCGCTTAGAACGCTGATATAAGCGCTATAAAAATGTCTATTATTATTATTATTATCATTCCCTTGCCTATAACAACTTCTCTTCCTCCATCCAGCTATCCATCCATCCATCCTTTCCTGCCTGCCCTCTTCTATCTCTTTCTCACAGCACTCCTTCCTCCGTCTCCCGCCATTCCCTCTTTCTCCATCCCCCTTTCCATTGCCAATAATTCTATTCAACTTCTATTCCTCCATCCATCCAGCCCGCCTTCCTGCTCCTTCCTCCTCGCATCAGCCCTTCCTCTACCTCCTCTCGTTCCCTCTTTCTCCGTCCCTCCTTCCCCTGCCCATAATTCTATTCAACTTCTATTCCTCCATCCATACATCACGCCCACCTTCATGCTCCCTTCCTCCTCACAGCAGCCCTTCCTCGCATTCCTTCTTTCTCGTTCCTTCTTTCTCCATCCATCCTCTCCTTGCAACCATAACAACCATCCCTTCCTTGACCAACTAACCCGTCATCCTGCTTCCTTTACTCTCTCCCTCCTTTCCTCCTGAACAACTCCCTTTCCTCTCTATCCAGTGTCTTCTCGGATAAAGACGTTAAACCGTAGGTTCCGTCTCTCACATACATAAACTAACTGGAACCAGAGGGACGTTAAAGAACCACGAGGACCGTCGGAAGTTGTCCAACCTCTGTGTCTCAGAACTCACCATTCTAACACACACTCATTATTA
Source organism: Scolanthus callimorphus (assembly GCA_033964015.1). NCBI lineage: Eukaryota > Metazoa > Cnidaria > Anthozoa > Actiniaria > Edwardsiidae > Scolanthus > Scolanthus callimorphus. The sequence continues at coordinate 10,388,505 of CM066922.1, forward strand.
TAAACTGGTTTCCATAGAATGAGTTATCCGAAAATGTAAAGCGCTTAGAGCTTTGATAAAGCGCTATATAAGCACAGTTACTTGACTTTTTTACTCTCTCCACCCTCTCCTACCTGTACATGTTTTAAGTGTTCACGCGCTTTCTTCGGATCGTCTGACACTTCCTCGGTCTTGATCTCCTTCAGGCGGTCTCTGATCTCGTTCATCTGATCGATTGAGCCGTTTTTCCTCTCGTTCCAGGACTCAATCAGCTCTTGGCGCCTCGCTTCGTTGGCTGTTGCCTCATCCACTCTAGAAAAAGCAACAAACGAAGCGCCGATGTTTAAAACCTGCAGTGTTATAAAGGGGCATGGTTCCCAAGAACGTCAGAAATTTAGCATCACCAATGATAAAAATAACTGAAATTAGTAAAAAAAAAAAGACTTTCAGCATGATATGGTGAAAATTTTAGGTCATGTGGGATTGCAATCGCGGATTGTAATTACAGCTACATGACTCAATTGAAGAGGCTTCTCTTGAAACGTTTTTCAAAGACACTAAATTTGTCATCTTTATTCGCTCAAATCTTAGCAATGCTTCATGGGAATCCTTTGACATTTTCCATACTGCTTTCTTCAAACAGAGAAACATGATGCATTGGCGCCTCATCACCTCAAAAATACAAGGTAAAGACATCTACCTTTTTATTAGAGCCACACAGTCGTCTTTTATATGCTCATACGATGTGTCAAGTTCTTGCATCTCTCTAAACACCAGGCCCCTCTCGCGCTCATCCAGACGCCCACCACGAAGCAGCAGGTTCCCGTCGTCCATTGCGGCCGTGAACTCCGGAACTAATGACGTCACATCGTTATGGCAGGCCTGTAACACAAGTACGAGCATGAATATCTTTACAATTGTTCCTTAATGAATCTAGCGTATGCTGATTCAGAAAGTACTGGACCCTAGAGACCGTGACAATAGACAATGGAAAACAATGAAATCATAGAACGAAAAAACAATGACCTGCGTTTTTAGCCAATACTTTAAGGCGCGATCAAACGGTGATGACAGTTGATGAGAGCTGATGAGAGTTTTCCCGTTTGATCGCGAACTCTCATCCTCTCTCATGCAATTTGAACATGTTCAAATAATTCACGAGAGTCGATGAGATCGAGTTGTTTACCGCTTGAACGCGCGGATGAGAGTTGATGAGTTTTCCAGTCAGCAGCTGCCGCCAAAAGAAATGCAGGCTCATTTGATTCCAAAGAACTGCAGGCTTTCCTCCACGGAAAGGAACTGAGTACTACTCACGCAAGTTTGCTTGCGCGACTTCCGGCTGACTCTCATCAACTCTCATCGCCGTTTGGTCTTTTCTCGTGAGAGTCGATGATAGTTGGATCTCTCATTAGCTCTCATCATCGTTTGATCCCTGCTTTAGGGTCGTTCAAACTGCTGGATGTCATTCCTCTGGGAGCGTACATAAGGTCCAGCTCTGGACTAGCCAATGACACGACCAGAAAGAAGTGTGTTGCTACATGGCTGCCTCTTAGGCTTCTCGCCATCAGAAAGACGCCCACCGCCTGTGAGCAAGCAAGACTTGACAAAAGTATGTTGTTGTATTTACCTCGACTTCGGTAGCATATTCCATGAGTTCCTGTCCATCAATGGGCGGGTCTCTTCTTAGGCTTTTTAGTCTGACGTCGAGTCGTGCTAATCTCGGTTTTAACTCCTTCTTCGCATCTTCCCAGGCGGCCAGTTCTCGCTTTTTCTGCGCTTCGTCTTCGTCAAGGAGGTTTTGGACTCTATCGTGAGATCACATGAATAATTCTGAGACAATGGTTTTAAATTTTCTGTCAGGTGCTAGCTGCCATACAAGACACAATTGCAGACAAAAGTATTGAGACACATTGGCCTCTTATTTTTCATTCACCGCAGCACTTGCACCCTATCCATCCCTCCTCCCCCGTTACAATGTTGTTTGGTACTGCCAAAAGTTAATTCAATCCCCACACCCCAACATTGTGAAGGGGAAGGGGGAAATGTAAGGTGCCCTTTGGAAAAGCGACTTTTGTCCACCTTTGCAGTTATCCCGAGATTTACTGGAATTTTGACTACAACCACATGATGAATCTATTTAGAAATAGGTCGCAGAATTTTAGACTTTATGAAGCATTCAACCAAATAACAAAACTTATGCTGTAGGAGAACCGACACATCGTACTGCTATATATCGCTGACCTGTTCCGTTCGTCGTCGACACTCCGCAAAATATCATCATAATCGGCGACTAGGACCTCCATCTGGCTCCCAAGACCATCTTTGTCCTGCTCCTCCAAGGTGGCGTCCTCCAGTAATAGCTGCCCTTGGTTGGTTGCGTCGATAACCATCGGATCAGCCGCTAATAGTTTCTCGTCGCATTTCTATTTGATAGAATCGTCGTTAGAAACTCGTTCGCATGTCTACGTTACGAAAACATCTAGACTGCAACCTCGAAAGGAAATATTCTTTGTAAATGGCACAAAGACCTAGAGAGGGCGCCTTGGATATACAGGGTTCGTGCGCTTTCTAAATGACAAAAATGCAGGATTTTCCAGGAAGTCTTATATGGCGTAGAAATGTCCCCTCTTCCCCCCCCCCCCCCCCAAAAAAAAACATACACACTTCAAAAGGAAGCTGCTTTCTATATTGGAACGATCTACGGCAATTTCATGCTTCCTTTTCTATTCACTCTTGTTGCAGTATGATAACAGTGCTGATGTCATAATTTGCAGCCGAAAATCAGATTCACAAAACTGATTCATTCAACCACATTTGGGTTGAAACATTTTTCCAGTGGTTTTCCAGGACTTTCAAGGACTTTCCAGGAAGGAAATAAAAATCCAGGATTTCCAGGACGTATACAAACCCTGGATAAAGATTCCACGTTACCTCTAATTGCCTCTTGAGCTCTCGTGGTTCCTTTTCAAGTTTGAGTTTCTTCACCTCCATTCCACAGTCGTCCATCACATTACGCGCATCGTCGTGTTTCCGTTTCCATGACAACAGCTTCGTCTTCTGGCGCGACTCTAAGGATGGACTAGAGGATAATATGTTGTGATTAAAAGTTAAAGAGAAGCAATTATAGCGGCCGAACTCCGCAGAGCGGAGCACCATAGGCATCGCAGGAAGAATACAATAAAACACCTGCAGATAAGAACAGCTCATTTCAGGGTCGACCTGAATAGAACTTCCATATATAATGTAAGGTTCTTATTAAACACGTATCTACAATGAAAAACTTCAGCCTCACGTTCTTAATCCATGTGTTCTTATATACGGGTGCTTACTGTAGCTCAACCCCCAAACCGTCTCTCATTTTGGCGGGAAAATACTATTTACTATAATCAATGAGAGCTCCGCTTTTAGGCAGTGCATAAATCTATATATTGCTCTTCATGAACCAGTTAGCGTGCTTACGGCATCAATTGGGGATCACCAATAGATAATGCTGATAATCGCCATCGGCATCACCAAAATCGCATCGCCTTGCGGTGTTTACATCTTTTTGCCACCTAATCAAATTGCCCATTTCAAATCAGAGATGTTTCCATCTTTTGAAATGGTTCCATATCCACGTGAAAATGCCGAAAAAAATTCTGAAAGACAACAAGGATTTTTCTTCATGTAGACTTCACGTGGTTTGAAATGGGCAATTAGCATACGTAGGAAAAGAGGTCTATTCAGATCACCTGGCAAATCATTTGGGAGGATACCATTGTTCATTTTGTAGATACGTGCATACGCTCGGTCGTGTGTGAGAAATTTAACAGTAGTATCCTCCCAAATGAATCATCACATGATCGGGTATAACATGATGGTGACACCGTTAGCCGATTTTATTCATCGTCGTCATTATCATCAACGAATAATTCGCTTTTGTTTTGTTCTACGTCGGTTGGTTGCTTCCTTCCTTCCTTTGTTTGTTTTTGTTTTTCTCGTTCTTTTGCTTGTTTGTTTGTTTGTTTGTCTGACTGTCTGTTTGTTGATTAGTTGTCATTATCACTACTGGTTAATTTGCTTTTGTTTAAATATGGTCGGTTTGTTTGCTTGCTTGCCTGACTGCCTGCTTGTTTGCTTATATTTTTTGTTCGTTTGCTAGTTTGTTTTTCGTTCATTTGTGTGTTTGTTAGGAGATATATTCAAACGGCGGTTCGCTCTTACCTTCTAGGCACTTGTACCCTTCGTATCTCCACATTGTATTGCGTCGCCTCTGGACCTGGGGGAGCGGATTCGACTGCTGTACTTTGTAAGGTAACTGTAACCGGCTCCATGGCAGGCGTCACCTTGGCAACAGCTTCCTGCAGTCTCCTGTTCTTACGTATCGCGTCTCCTCTCAATGCTTCCCATTCTTGCCTAAGTTGCGAGGCGTCGTCCTGTAGTTCGCCACGGTCTTCCTCTTCAAGCCCTTCCACGCTACAGAGCACCGTTACCTGATCAAGGACTTTCTGAACTTCCGGCTGTTTACGCTCTATGTCTGCCATTGCATCCTAAAGATATTGCGTATGCTGACTTTAGAATAACATCGTGATTCATATTTAACAATTATTCCTCTCGCCCTCGTGGGCTCTGAGTCAATACCTCGCCCATGAGGGCGAGAGGATTAATTGTTTTAGTCGAACCATACTAGTAGGTAAGTTTTGTATAGCCAAAAACGTTTTCTGGTCATTTGCCATTTTTTTGCTTTCAAATCCGACACGTAGTAGATCAGAATCACAACGCAGCATTGACGATAGATCACTTGTACGATTTGGCTAATTAAGCCAAAGTATGTACAAAATGAACAATGGTAACCACTCAAAGGAATCGTCACATGAATTGGGTGTCAATAAGGCGGGAATAGTCAGTCTATCGCGAAATAATTAAAGACTCGCGAAATATGAAGATATTGTTTTTGCGAAATCAATGATACGCGAAAACAGGAGAATAATATACACTTAATGACTGCTCCCGAGGGAAACATCAGTTTTATTTCCCGAGAATCTCGATGTTTCCCGAGACGAAGTCGAGGGAAACATCGAGATTCGAGGGAAACAAAACTGGTGTTTCCCGAGGGAGTAGTCATTAAGTGTTTTGTTATATAGCAGAAAACATACTGTAATTATTAAGGTGACTCATTCGAAATTCAAAATGCACCCAACAGTGTCCAGAGCGCAAATCTGTGTCGCCAAACTCAAGGCTATAACTTTTGTGTCTTTCCCTCTAGTGTTATAATTCTTTTTTCAAATCCTACCTTAATGATGTATAAATAGGTTCTTAATAACCGATCTTCTTGGAAAAATTTTTAGAAGTCACAATCTAAATTTTTGTGAGGCCCTAATTTCATATTCAGGTCGTACTAGAAAAAAAATTTGCCGGTTTTTTTGGCTCAAACTCCAGGAATCGATTCCAGTTTAAGTAATCTCAAATCGAGCTAAGTTACAGAAAATTCGTCGGAACAGAAACGCGGTAATAAAAATGCCGTCAACTTTTGCCAAATTAGAAGGCTGATTCTGCTCGGCTTCAATTAAATTTTAATAGTGCTCCGAAAACTCATTATTTGGGGGTCTTCCTTCGACACTATATTGTATAGTAATGTATTAAACTTTGCGGAAGGTCAGATTGTAAATACGGTGAACTACTAAAGTGTTGGAAAATTATTTACCGAGGAAAGAAATCGTGAAAGCGCAATGAATTTATTACAAGAATGTCGCGTTAAAATGTGTAGTTATTACGTAGTATTTCTTGCTAAGATATATAGTGATTTCAACAAAGTTTGTCACCCAAAAGACTAAAGCCTCAAGCTGTCGGCGCCAAGCCTTGTGAGTCATTTGTTGTCTCACGTGCTAATCAAAATTCAATTCGATTTACGCGCGTGTTGGAAACAGCGCGATTTATAATTTATGTGCACTTCTTCAAATCTCAAATTGGAGGGCGCAATAACTTTATTCTTAAACGTGAACGACAGTACTGCGTACAGCATTACCACTGTATGCATTGCTACGCGACCTCAAAATTCAATGTTGCGATGGGCGATTGGCGATTTTTAGCCGTCAATCAAACCAAAACGCTGGATTCGGCTGCTTTACTGGATCGATATTGATTGCAAAATCAACCAAAATGGTTTTAAGCTATCCTTGGCTTCCCTTGCCTAGAATGTTTAACTCTCTGTTCAAGAAAATTGATATTAAAATTTTCTTGCGTAAAATCGCCCATCGCAACAGTGAATTTTGAAGGTCGCGTAGCAATGCATACAGTGGTAAGCTGTCCGTTTTACTTTTCACGTTTTTCCTTTGTCAAGAAGGAAATCAAATACTGACGGGGTATTTTGTGAGATGATTGCATGAGAACCGAACTTCTGAAACTCCGCTGGAGTATTCTGTAGAACAAATAACTAAAGAAAGAAATATTTCGCAAATTCTATTCTGTTTTCCGTCTGTCCGTTTTTGCTAGTCATCCTACACCTTCGAAGGTATAATGAAAGTAAATTATCGGAACACTCGCGCAGAAATTCAAAACACGCGCTAATTAATAAATAGTAATACATCTTCAGCTAGGCTAAAGCTTTCTAGGCGCCCAAAATAAAATTTGAATTGAGCATTGGATTGGAATGAAGTACAATTATTATAACTGTAAACTGTCTTTATTTCATTTCTTTGAGAAGCGAACTCTTTGAGCAAAATAAACACAGAATGCTAATTGTATCATTCAAACAATTTTGAGGGAAATTAGATTTTGGGTTGTGACCGTGAAATGTCAAATTTTGCTGAGCTTTTGCTGAAATTTTTATGAGCTATTCGCTCTTAAGAATGCACATTTTTAGATGCCAGTGCATTCTCTCACTCGAATTCGGTCGACTTCGCTCATCGCCGCGCGAGGCATTTTAACACACGGAGAATATTTGTTATTCAAAGTACGAATGACCCACAATGCTTGGCGCCGACAGCTTGTAGGCTTTAGTCTTTGGGGTGACAAACTTTATTGAAACCACTATATATAGACGTCAACCTTGTGGCAATTGGTTTGTAACCAAGTTTGACCATTATGTGTGCTTATTTGGTATAGAAGAAAATTACAAAGTTACGACATTCACCCTCTACTCTTGCACGCAGATTTGAAGCTCTCTTGTTTATGAATGATAATGAAATCTGACGTTTTTCCAGGGGAGCTCATTAGGCCAAATCTAATCAATAGCAGTCACGCTCCGAAAATAGCAATTGTCTGATTAAGTCCCTATGGAACATAAAAACTTGCTATGATAAAAGCTTTCTTTGTTCGCTGATTAGAGTAGGCCTAAATGTGCTCCCCCTGACGAAACGTCAGATTTCATTACCATTCATAAACAAGAGAGCTTCAAATCTGCGTGCAAGACTAGAGGGTGAATGTAGTAACTTTGTTATTTTCTTCTACACCAAACAAGCACATATAATGGTCAAATTTGGTTACTAAGTTTTACCAATGCCACAAGCTTTTCGTCTATATAAATCTTAGCAAGAAATTATACGTAATAACGACACATTTTAACGCGACATTCTTGTAATAAATTCATTGCGCTTTCACGATTTCTTTCCTCGGTAGATAATTTTCCAACATTTTAGTAGTTCATGGTGTTTACAATCTGACCTTCGGTAAAGTTTAATACGTTACTATACAATATAGTGCCGAAGGAAGAGCTCCAAATAATGAGTTTTCGGAGCACTATTAAAATTCAATTCAAGCCTAGCTGAATGAGCCTTCTAATTTGGCCAAAGTTGACGGCATTTTTATTACCGCGTTTCTGTTCCGACGAATTTTCTGTAACTTAGCTCGATTTGAGATTACTTCAACTGGAATCGATTCCTGGAGTTTGAGCCAAAAAAACCGGCAAATTTTTTTTCTAGTGCGACCTGAATATGAAATTAGGGCCTCACAAAAATTTTGATTGTGACCTCTAAAAATGTTTCCAAGAAGATCGGTTATTAATAACTGATTTATACATCATTAAAGTAGGATTTGAAAAAAGAATTATAACAATAGGGGAAAAGACACAAAAGTTAGAGCCTTAAGTTTGGCGACGCAGATTTGCGCTCTAGACACAGTTGGGTGCATTTTGAACTTCGAATGAGTCACCTTAAGTCGAAACAAACGTATTTCAAGAATGAAAGTGAAGTTACAAAGTGTGCGCCGACTGCATCATGTAAAGGGAAAACACTCCTAAATAACACGATTTTCTTGCATTAGCAAAAACTTATCAAAATTAGCAAAGGTTTTTTTAAATACTCGCGTGTTTACAATAAACTTCTATTTTCTCGCTCTCAAACGCGACGCGCGAAAGCAATATTCCCCAACCGGTCAATAATTTTTCGCAATATTGACTGATCGGGGAATATTTGATTTGTACTTCACCACGTGACCTTGATTTAGCCAATGAGAGCGCGCGCTCGGTTGGAGTGAGCACTCGCTATATAACAAGGCAAATTGTGTTCATTATTTGAAACCTAAACTCTGTTAACGAGCCTGTGTCAGCCGCCATTTTGACAGCATAGCAACATACCAAGTCGGAGAAAGCGTCCACTTCCATCCACTTATTTAGAGAATATAGAGCATTGTTATATAGCGAGTGCTCACTCCAACCGAGCGCGCGCTCTTATTGGCTAAATCAAGGTCACGTGGTGAAGTACAAATCAAAAATTTCCCCGATCAGTCAATATTTCGAAAAATTATTGACTGGTCAGGGAATATTGCTTTCGCGCGTCGCGTTTGAGAGCGGGAAAAAAGAGAAAGTTATTGTAAACACGCGAGTCTTTTAAAAAACCGTTGCTAATTTTGATAAGTTTTTGCTAACGCAAAAAAATTGTGTTGTTTATGAGTGTTTTCCCTTTACATGATGCAGTCGCGCGCAAACTTTGTAACTTCTCTTTTTATTCTTGAAATACATTTGTTTTGACTAAATAATTGCAGTATATTTTCTGCTATATAACAAAACACTTTATGACTACTCCCTCGGGAAACACCAGTTTTGTTTCCCTCGAATCTCGATTCTCGGGAAACAAAACTGATGTTTCCCTCGGGAGCAGTCATTAAGTGTATAATGTTCTCGATTGAGTTTGGTAAATCAAATCTGAAACTTTGTTTAGATGTTCATTTAGAGATCTCTACAATTTATTCATCTTTTAAATCGAACGAAAACGATAACAAAGGAGTGACTAACACGGGCTCTTTAACTCGGGCCATATTATTTTCTTCTCACTTGTAAGTACAAGCTATCAAGATTGAAGTGCATGTGTCTGACCTGTTGCTCTTTTGCTTCCCTCTTAGTATCCTCGGGCGTCACTGCATTTCCTCGCTCATTCATTTCGCCTCTCATCTTCCTTATCCAAGTTATATAGAATTGGATCTGTTGCTGCGTCGGCAAAATCAGCGCTGCGTGGCATCTACCAAAGGGAAACATTCATATTTTTTTTAGTTTAGATGTGAGCAAAAAAGTTCATGTTTTTCTAAGAGCCGGACAAAACGAAATAAGGGGCTCAAAGAAATAATGTGGCTTCTGGAATTATGATTTGTTTTATGAATTTAAAAAAGGAACTGCGAAAAAGGATTTTGAAGATAGACGAAAAGGCACAAAAGTCATGGCCCTCAGCCTGCTTGTCAGAGTCAGGGACATTTTGATTTTCGATTGAGTCACCTTGTGCGAATACCTCAGCCGGGCCATCCCGTAAAAAGTTTGTCATTTAGAGATTCAAACCATTTTTAGGAAATGTTATACCCGCAATACGTTTGCCGATGAGGAATATTGAGTGTTTTGAAGTGATTTCTGCTGATAATTTTCACAAGACATTTTTCGACGTCTGAGATCTGAAGAAAGTCAATATCCTTTTTTCTGTACTCGCTTTCTGATTGGTTCTTACAAGATAGCCCACTTCAGAGATTCGCACAGCAAACTTCACGGGAACGCTTGATACACGGGCTGATCGCAGGATCGAACTCGAGCATCACCCTAACAACACATCAATTATGTGCTCCAGCACAGCATAAACAACATATTTTGTCCTACTGTTTTCTCTTTGTCACTCAGATTGCTTTGTTTCGATACCTCTTGTTTAGTCGCGCAGAGAGCAGAATCAGCTTCTCCCATCTGTTCTCAAGCACCACTAACTGGTTCGATATCTCTGTCTTGTCTGCCTCGCTAATTTTAGTTTCTTGCTGTAAGTGGTTACCCTTGTCAACTACGTCCACTACGTCGGGCTTGTGATTTTCTATGTCCTTGATGAGGTTCTTTGGGATCAACATAAATAATACTTTTCAGTATTCATTGAACTTGTTCTAACAACGTTATCTCCATTGTATGAAAAATAGTAATGGCGGCGAACGTGGAGACGGGAATTAGGGTGAGGATGAAGAGGACAAGCACAAAGCTTGCTATATGCACACGTGTGTGAGGAGATTAAGATTAAGATTAAGATGGGGATTGGGATGGGAATTGGGGAAGGGGGTTAGGACGGAGATTGGGATTAAGATAAGGATGGGGAGGATAAGGATGAGAGTTACGATTAAGATGGGATGGGGATGGGGATGGGGATGGGGATGGGGATGGGGATGGGGATGGGGATGGGGATGATAAGGATTAGGATGACGTAGTAGTACTACTTCAATACCTTGGCAACGTGGTACTCTTCAGCGGGATCTTCGTCCCGTCCGATGTTGTCCAATTTTTCGGACACAATCGTCTCTACCTGGGTGATGTACAGAGTTACTTCCGAATGTGCCGCGCGGTAGGCTTCCAACTCCTGCTTTAGCTAAAGGAACACAAAATGTCAGAACGAACTTCTTAATATCAAAGCGAAAAGCGCATTAGTCCAACGAAAATGAAGTGTGCACTACTAGAAATAAGAAATACACCCTTCGCTAAAAAAATGAAAGCAATGGGTTTATTCACAACTTCGTCAGACAATAGTTTTCGACTCCTCTCTCAGATCTGGCAAAATATTCATTTGAAAACAAAAAGGGTTATTTACCCTCAGGCGTTGTTCTTTTCTAGTCTTGGGTGGCGTGTAGGACTGTAGCGCGTCGTACAAGCTCGTGAGGTACATCATGATCAACTTTTTGTCAGGACTCTTTACATCGATATCTGAAAAAAGGGTTGGTAGATCGCAATTAACACCACTGCAACATGAACGTCTTCTGAGCTTCCGTGGAATGTCCTCTTATATACACACACCACGGAATGATGTAATATGGTGTTCAAAATGTTGTGGACTCACGAGGCGCAGCCGAGTGGGCTCGCAGTTCATTTTAACCATTTCATTATGTCATTCCGTGGTGTATATAAGAAGGCATACCATGGGAAATCAGACGACATTTGTTCTATACCGCAGCTAGAAGGCAAAAATAAAAACAGAAACAGCGCGCAGTGACCGAACGGTGACCAAACGCGTGACCAAATGGTGACCATGATCACCAATGAGGTGCTTTACGGTGGTTTACCACTGCTCTCGACAAAGATTCGGTCGAGGAGACTGCGCCTAGCGGGTCACTGCGTGCGCCACAAGGATGTTGCAGCGCATGGTTTGGTTCTTTGGGAACCCACACGGGGTCGAGCTTCTAGGGGTGGTCAACGGTCGACCTACATAGACAGCCTTAAGCGTGACAATGGCCTGCAGTCTGCTGGCGAGCTACAGACGCTAATGTTGGATAGGCCGTTGTGGCAAGCCACCATCTGTCCCCGAGGAGACTCGACCTGATGACGATGAACGCGTGACCAAACGCGCGCAGCCAAACAGTGTTTTCGCTGGTTCTTTTAGAGCGCTGATGATTGCGCGCTCCATGGCTGAGAGCCAATCAGAATTCGAGAAATGCGCGCGTTGTTGTATAACATATATTACTATCATAGTATTTGTTTTTGCGTCCATAAACCATGGAATCGAATAAAAGCATTGAGATTAGCAGAATTGGTGGCACGCGAACCTTGCTAAATTGAAACACTTGCAGAAGACTAAGCGACTTTGCATGTTTCCACAAGGAAAGATACCCCCTTTTGGCACTACTAAAAAGTCGAACTTAAGAGCCTAGTTTAAAAACGTTTTTGAAAACGAATTTTGAACACAACTCACCTGTAGGCTCGAGCAAATGCGGAACAGCGAACTCCTCGTTCGCTTTGACAAACGCGTGTTCAAGGTTCGCTTTGTTATCTTTGTGAAGTAGATCATCAAACTCGAACAAGTCCGGCCTAAAAGTAAAAGGTAGTCAAAGTCATACAGAATAAGATGTGAAGTAGAGGGATTGAGAACTATGCTACCATAGAAGGCGGAATCACATATGTACATTTTTACATTGTCACTTGTCTAACAATGACATTTCGAGAAGTTGCTTCTTTTCTCTCAGTATTACTGCGCACATCTGTTTTACCCCTTTTCAATTAATATTTTGTATTCGAAAGTGAGATTAACATGGCTATCTTCAAAAGATAAGTTTGGTCGAAGCAGGACAAAGCATATCGATCCCTAATTTGTTAGCAAAGTCGCTTACTTGTGTGCATGTATGATAGCATTAAATGCGAGTCCATCTCGCCAGCTGCTTGTGAAATCCTTCAGTTTCACCGCGTCTTCATATCTGAAACAAAGAAAGGAAAACCTTTTTTCTTACACAACTCAACTGTGGTTTTATTTCTTGTTACTTGTCTCAGATGTATGTATGGACAAGTAAAAATAGTTTAGTACTTTTCCAGCCTCTTTTTTCTAAAAGGTTATCTACAAGCGCAGATTTGTCAAGAGGTTCAATTTCTGATAAAAAGCCTCAAACAAGAGAGGATATATGCCAAACGGTTCGATTTATTCTGAAGTATCGTCGCAACAGATCTCTCATAATCAGGCAGATTTTTCGACAAAGAGGAGCATGTGGAAAGCAAAAGTCATTCGAAAGTCTTTTGCTGTCGACGTGCAGCAGGCAATAAAGATGATGATGGCGAAGCCCGTTTTTCTGCGACTGCTGGATACGCGATTCCAGCAGAAGCGCCCCGAGGTTGTCCACGACGCCACAGGGGAAACACGATGATGATCATGAGTCTGAAATCAGCTCTAATGAAAAACAAAATACCACGCGTTTTACCCTTCAAAGGCATCTTCACACCACATAAGCAGTTTCTTCTCGACGTTAAATTCTTGCGCGCTACCTGGCGACGTCGGTTCACCCGAATCAATCATGATCTCCTGCACCTAATTAAGAGAAATTGTAACAAATAATTCAGCTTATAAGCCGCTTATAAGTTCACCTCTCTATTTAAATAATGGGCTCTGGCGTCAATGGCTCCATTACAACGAAGTCTCTCCTCAAACAAACTACAAGCGTGCGAAAGTTGCCGAGCCAAACTCCCGGGCGCCAAAATTTGCTGAAGAAGGCGTACCTTCTCTTCGATCGTATATTCGCTCGGTATCGTATGAGAAAATCTAGTGGTGAATAAAGACAAAAACGCAAAGTGAGGTACGATCGAAAGCGAATGAACGACTGGAGTGCAGGCTAGAAACCATTGTCAAACAACGCGTTTTTTGTTCGCCTGGTACGTGTTACTAAGATTGGCAACTCATAAAAAATGAAAAACCTTACACTAAACCGTCAAGAACCGTTGATTCTACTACCAACCTGGAATCGTAGAATAATGCTCCACATGAGTCCCAGTATAGGGATAGTTTTGCCATCAGCGATGTCGTAGTTACTTATACCAACGATCTTCACCTGGAAATGGATTGCTCTGGTTGACACGGTGAACGATCGCCTTGTATAGTCTCTTGCGCAGCCCGTCTTTTGTGTTGGTCACGCAACGCTTGTTCTGTTGCGTGACCGACACAAAACACGGGCTGCGTAGGAGACTATGCGCTATATCAATTCTACATTCGCAAGGTGGAATATTTTCTGTCGTCTCTTGCGTGGTGGAGTTTTCTTTAATTGTATTTGAATTCAAAACGGCGACTTCGTTGTTCCTATAATGTACTGCGCATGCTCAAGCAGTTGGATTCCTCCACATCTGTTTCATTCTCGAACCCAGAGCTCCCCGGCTCGTCACGTCGCAGGGGAGGCTCTGGTGACAGCCACTGACGCAAGCGATTTAATACAGAGCCGTTGAGAGAAAGATCTTTCTGCGCATGCTCGAAAGTTCAAAATCAGCCAATCAGCCCTCAGATGGGACGAGCCGGGAAGCTCTGGGTACGAGAATGCAGCTTTTGCCTCGTCGCTTTCCGCTGACCAGTCAACCGAAGGCTCTGGGCACGAGATTGGTCGCTTAGCGTTTTGCGCACATGAGCTGTTTACAAATCCACTGGCAGAAATCCAAATTCGTCCGGTTCGAAATTTCTCCTGTAAACAGTTACAGGCAAATAAAAAGATGAAAGATTGCGTGTAAATATCGTTCGAAAACCTGTACTGAATACTACAGTTTCACAGCAACAGTGGTAGTACAGTCAAACCAGTCTCAGTTTACAGTAAACATGGAGAGGAAAATTCGGGGCTTTGATAAAGGACCGCTTAATGCAGTGCCGCTTAAAAGAGGTTCGACTGTATAGTGTAATTGAGTATTGTCTTACCCCGTTTTTCTCTAAGACAGACAGAGCCTTTGTAATGTTAGTCAGCATGATAAGTCTCATCCGCCCCTTTTCTCTTGTCTAGACAAAAAGTAAAAGTCATCAGTATATGCTTTAATGCTGTATTAAAAACTGGTTAGTCCTGTCTTACCAGTTTTGTGTTGAGGAGAACCTCCAACAGCGTGATAAGCACGTGACCATCCCGTAGATCCTCGACAAGGTCGTTCACGACCACAGGAGGGCTGGCCTGTGGAAACAAAGAAATTGACCGTTTTCACGATGTTGTGAGAACAATACCCTTGAGCCGTTCTGACTCGTTCTGGCGAAGACAGAACAAACAGACAAGCATTGTTCTCGTCCCATTTATGGTGCTTGCGCAACATCGTGAAATCTGCCAATTGTAAACTGGGTTCGACTTGTACGATGGTTAAAGCTAGTTTTTGCTTCCGCCTGGAGTTTTGTTTTCACCTGGTTATTATGAATGATTTTGAAGGAGATTGGTTGAGGTGATGTGCTACTGTTAAGAGGGTTTTATCATATTACAAGGAGTTTTATTTTCTCGAAAAAGGACCGTGAAAAAATTAGCGCTACTACAAAGAAGCATATTTCTTCTCAATAACTACGCTTTTGTCACATTTATCTTTGGACTTGTTTTTTGCTTATAATTGGCAGTAACTACTTATAATTTTTTTCATCCTGATTCCCGAATAACGAACAAAGTGAATTTTTCTGCGGTAGAATTGCACGGCGGCACGTGTGACCTTTCAGCCATCTTTTTTGTCTTGACCTTGAGTTTTCCCAGAATGCTGCGCGCGGCGACATCTTTTCCGTAATCGTGGATTGAAATAAGCGATGATTTCCTGAGGAGAATATCGCTTTGCAATGCAACAAGACTCACTCTGATTGGCTTATTTGATAGCAAGAAATCAGCCGGAGGAGAAGTATCCTGAACTGACACGATAACTATAGTTCGCTTACCTTTGACAGTTTGGCGTTTATCCATTTCGTGAAAGTCTTTTTATGGATCTCCTCCCTCTCGCCTGTCAAGGAAAACATTTCTATGTTTAACGAAGTGTATTGTACCAAGAGTGGATTACCAAGAGTTTCCATATTTACTATGTACGCCCGAATCACAGTCAGAAAAGTGTCTATTTTTAGAACTAGGATGCCCGCGAAAATTCGTCATCCACAGGGTTCCCACTTTCTCGCCACGCGAACAGTTGTGAGATCCAGCCTAAAATTAAATCGCAGATCAATGGAAAAACCGTTAAAATCGCAAAGATAAGATAGGATATTCTTTATTTTGCTGTGTATTTTGTATACGAGCATTCGAGCCTGAGCATTCGAATACTTTCGCGCGCGAAACTCAAATCTAAAAATAGACACTTTTCTGACTGTGATGTGGACAAATACAGTAGGGAAAGATTCTAACTTTTGTTAATCCACTCTTGATTGTACCTTATAGCAAACAGTGCTTTGTTCGAATAATGTTCCCTTTCGCTAAGCTTGGTACGGGGGCCATTTTACTTAACATGGAGATTAGGCGCGCCACACAAAGAGACTAATTTGCATTGCGTTATTTTGATGTTTTTCTTTTCCGTTCTTTTATCTGTCAATGGGAATCCTGTATATTATTTTACCTCTTGAACCCTACAAAACGCATTCTCGTACCCAGAGCTCCCCGGCTCGTCTGCTCGTAGGGGTGGCTCTGGGGACATCCATTTGAGGGCCGTCGGTGATTGGCTGAATTTGAGCGTTGGAGCATGCGCTTAAAGGTCTTTCTCTCAGCAGCTCTGTATCAAATCTCACGCATGCGTCAGTGGCTGTCACCAGAGCCTCCCTCACCAGAGCTCTGGGTTCGAGAATGTACGGAACGAGGCTACGTCATGCTAGTTTCTGATTGGCCACTATCAGTAATGTTCATAACAAAGGAATGAATTGACCTTCACAAGCTAGTAATACTAACAAGGGAGGAAACTCGACGCGACTTTTCGTAAAGGTGAAGGTCAATGAATTCATTGACCTGACCAAAAATATTCATTGATTGGCTGATTTTGAACGTTTAAGCATGTGCAGGAAGCCCTTTCTCTCAACGGCTCTGTGTCAAATCTAGCGCATGCGTCAGTGGCTGTCACCAGAGCCTCTCCCGCGAGGTGACGAGCAAGGAGCTCTTGGTTGGTACAAGCATATACATTCTCAAACCCAGAGCTCCCCGGCTCGTTACCTCGCGGGGGAGGCTCTGGTCGTGAGAGCCATTGACGCATGCGCGAGATTTGAGCCGAGCCGTTGAGAGAAACACCTTTCTGCGCATGCACTAACGTTCAAAATCAGGCAATCAGCGAAGGCTCTCAAATGGATGTCCCCAGAGCCTCCCCTGTGAGCAGACGAGCCGGGGAGCTCTGGGTACGAGAATGAAGTATAATAGTGTAGTTGGTAGGCAGGCGCGCCTGATATGTTTTCCCCGTCAAACAGTCAAGTTTGGAAAAACAAACTTGCTTCCTTCTTCTTAGAAAATTTGTACAAGTAAACAATAATAATCACAAGATAAAAATGAATCTATTATGTTACAGATTAATGCAATAAGTATACAATTTAATGAGACTGCGTCCATATTTTGGCGACAAATTGCGTTTCAACTAGTCTGACGTCATCAAATGATTTATTCATTTATCCATCGAGTTAGTTATTACATAGTTAGTCATTTGTTTATAAATTTGAGTTTTTGTTTGTTTGTTTGTTTGTTTGTTTGAAATTAATTGAAAATTTGTAATCTGATGCCAATTTAGATATTAACAACGTACACGAAGTAAATAGTACATAATGCGCTGGACTTTAATGTATTTGACCTTTCGAGTTAAACTTTGCATATAGAAACTTTATCAAGTTTTTGATCAATGAATGAAAACTTGGTTTCTATCCAAATAGCGAACAGAAATTGCAAACGTACTACATTTAGAAACGTTTTGTACAATCTAAAGTATTTGGAACTAAATTATGAGGCTAAAAAGAAGCATAGTAACGCTGGATGCGTCCATACACATTTCAAACAAATTCATAAACAAAACTCTGACATGCTAATTTTTACCAACGGAGCTACGAGCGTAAGATATCATCAACGAAAACTCTTGTGCTTTTAGTGCCTCTTGAAACTAATCTAACAAACAAAAATTAGCAACAGAAAGAAACAATTAAATATTTCGTATCAATCCATACCATTTATCGCATGTTATTGTACGCGTTTAAGACGAAGAATTCAGGAGAAAAAAAAAACTATTTCAGCCATGATAATGTTACCATTCTTGTGAAATTA
Organism: Scolanthus callimorphus; assembly: GCA_033964015.1. Lineage (NCBI taxonomy): Eukaryota > Metazoa > Cnidaria > Anthozoa > Actiniaria > Edwardsiidae > Scolanthus > Scolanthus callimorphus. The sequence goes on from CM066922.1 coordinate 10,406,361, forward strand.
TTCATTGTTCATTATTTTTTCTGTCACTTGTATTTGCATTAATATAAAGATGGGCTCCGAAAAGTAGTAGAATAAACTAATTTTACACTAAATATGAAAACCAGAGCAAATAAAGCGAAAGTTGTCTGAGAGATTATTTTGCCTGTGGCGATAGTGTGACATTTTTCCCTTCGGCTTGGTACCTAGTTGTGAATTCATGAAATAAAAAAGAGCAAAAGGCTTAACTTGGATACTAAAAGGGACCATAACATATTAAAATGCAATTACTTTTCGATCGACCGCTGCCTTTTAAATATTTCATGCTGTTCTTGTAAAAATTTGGCACAATATAGAAGAGAAAATTTGGTTTCACTGGTAAAGTTTGTGGGTACATTTATATTCGCCATTGAACTTTGAGTCAGTATGGAAAACTTCTTAAAGAATTATATTTCTCTACTAGAAAGATTAATATCCTTTGGAAACAAAACCTCTTTGGAACAAAGCAGCTCAAAAAGTACCTCTTTTTACATCTAATTTATTTACTAGACTAATGGGGCCATTGGATAGAGTTGAGTTGATACAGAATGTAGCGTCAAAACCCCAGACAATTTCTGTCACTTTCAGCCAAATGAAAAATCAATTAGGAGATCAAAGTATAAAAAGTCAAATTTCCCGTAGCCTTGGAGTCGTGTAAAATATCCACTTTTGATTGTAAAACATCGCTTACAGCTTAAAACGGGTTTATTTGGTCTGTTCAAGAAGATGAAGTACAATAGGAATAAATAATTTAAACTTATCTACTATTTCTTGTGCTTAAAGAGCGATTAGTGAAATTTGACCACAGGGTTGACTCTGGAAGTAGGCTATTTCCTCTTGCGATATGAGAAGCCTGTTGCAAATCTTTCATTTATCGGACGGCAGATTCGCGTTGGACGAAGACAGACTAGTACAGCAAAAATGCCAGTTATGTGCTTTTAGCCTATTAACAAAATAAACACTTCTTTTGCAAGTTAGATAACATTAGCAGCGAGTTATAAAACAGCTTTGCATGCTCTGATAAGGAAACTTGCGACTTCAAATGGCAGTGCAAGCAGTTTACCATCATAAACGAGTTGAAACTTCACGGTAAAGCACTTCGAGTATCTTCGATAAAGTACACTTTGCTTCGCAAGTAACAATAGCTAAAGGTTACCTGTTCGGGTCTTGATTTTCTGTTTGAATTTTGCAGATTCTCGATTCTCTGTTCCTCGATCGAAAGGGTCCTTTTCCGCCATTTTCACAGGCAGTCGAACTCGGGTTAGATCGTGATCAGGTATTCTGACATGGTCTGTTGTTTTGTGCACGAAAAGTTACTTGCCCCGCGTGAACGATTACCAGAACGCTCTATGCTAATACAGGCAAACAAAATACACAGCATACATTGCTCGGTTGAATGACAATTGCTTTGAACCAAGTTTGTATGTTGAGGAGTCTAAAACAAAAGCGCGCGCGAACGACATTTCAAGCCGAGCGTGACAAGTAGACCCATCAAAATAAAACGCCGGGAGAAACCCTACACCAGCTGACACTGAGAACTTTATAATTCCCATTAATAAAGCTTTTAGAATTTAATGTAAAACGTCTGCACTGCGAACTGCTTTTACAGGTAAACATATTTTAAAAACTTTGAGTTGCGTAGACATCAACAACCTTCTACAATCTGTTAATCACTAACTGACGCGATAGGTCAGAAGGCCATGTTAAGCACTAAAGAATGTGTGCAATTAGAAGCCGAAAAATGTAAATTTAAAACCAGAGTAAACTCTTTTTCATGTAGTTGGACATTAATGTAATGACTGTAATCGAGGTAAACAATGGAATAGTTGTTTTGTACAATTGCGAAGAATTCCATGCATAGTTCAGCAAAGTTACCACGCGAGAGGTTTTTGACCTGTCAAAAATGAACAACCCCGAGAAGTACTTTTTGCAAATTTACACATTGACAACAGCATGCGATTAAACATGTTTTTCTTGTTTCACAAGTCTTATATCCAAGTTCGCAACCTCTTGTTAAAACTTAAATGTGGCTTCTAAAAGGAGCGATTACGGTAATTGGTCTGAGACTATTGACTGCGCAGCAAAACAACATTTTTAACAAAGAGCATTCAAAAACGGGGCAGGCATTTGGAAAAACCGCAACATGGTTTTTCAAACCGCATTACTGAAAGCATGTTTTATGATTAGATCTGCTTTATTACACTTCAAAACCCGGATCAAATGCACTTCGAGTTTTAGCTGTCAAATTTACACTGCCGATTAGTGATTTCGAATAACACTAATAAATTAAATACTCCAGTCGATCAATAAAATGATACTAAAATTCACTTACGGATGAATCTTTTACGCTTTTTCCCTCCAACCCATTCTTGCAACAATAGATCTAAGGCCCTTGTACAAGGCCTGTTTGACACTAGAAAAGGAAACGTTTTAAAAATAATAAAAAGTTACAAGATTCGGTGACATATCTTGGTATATCAGCATAATCCATCAATTCTAGCGTGAATACATGTACTTTAGTTTAAGCTTATGTGAGATTTAAGTATAAATCAAACGAGAATTTGACTTACAGCAATCGGGATGCCCTGCCCGACATCGGTTACTTTTTAAACGCGTCCTCATATGTTTCACGGCAGCTGCATTTTGTCCCGAGTTTGCCCTTGTAGAGTTAGAACATGTGCCTCGTTCGCGCAGCAAATCAACACTGGGATAGCGTGACGCATTGCTCTGGAGTTGCGTGACCCACAGCGTGACATGTATCAGGGCTTATGTGACGACAGTTGTGCATTTCCGGTCCTCTGATCCTTCTAGAAATAGAAACAGTCACGAAAAGAAAGCGAAGTCACGCAAGATGACGTTGTTATAAGTTTAAGCTGGGGCAGGTAGGGCTACAATTTGGTACCTACAATTGTATAACCAGCAAGACAACTTATTTCTCTCTCTAAACAAAATACGCTTTTCAGCTCAAAATTGCAGCCAAAAACTACTAAAACTATCGGTTTCGGAGCACAGTTACTGTACTGTGTGCTTGTTTGTTTACAAAATTGGAGTACAGTTTGTTCACAAAATCAAAGCACTGTTGGTTTTTATTGATTTATAGTAAATTTTCTACTTGTTTGGTGGCCTCTTGGTATTCTTTTCCGAGATAAGAATTGTGCCTCAATAAATATGGCTGATTAATAATTAAATCAATAAACATTTTGAGACTGGCATGAACCTAAACAAACAGTGTTCAGGGGCGGATCCAGGAATTGGGCAACTCCAGAAAATATATGTACCCCAGAGCAACGGGCAGTATTTGGAAATTCTGAATGGGAGGGGGGTTTTCAAGCTCGGAATTCTGCCTACATTGGGGGGAGGGGTCTTGAAGTTCGAAGCTATTAACTTCTCAGGAATTCTATATGCATGGGGGAAGTAAGCCATTTTGGAAATTCTGGATGCATTGGGGGGGGGGGGGGGGTCAAAAACTAGCGCACCCATCCCTGGGGAACATATATTTTCTGGAATTGCCCATTTCAGAAAGAGGGGCCTGATAGCAAAAACATGGGACGAACATTTTCACATTTTCACATTTCCTATAGCAAATACAGTAAATGTATGAGAAAATCTCCCATGAAAGAGGGGCTGCTTCCCCTCCTACCCCCTCCCCCCAACCCCTTCAGATCTCGAGATAACACCCCCTTTTGATCTGAATAATTCTCTGCATCATACTCAGCAGAATTCATTAATTTGCTAAATATTTACAAATTGACAAGTACCCTTAATATTGAGATCTGGTTTAGACTGAATTATGTAATCAACAAGTACAGAGAGACTGGGCTATCTACATTCGATTTAAACTCAAGGAGGATAACAAAACTGGTTTATGGCTAAATCGACTACTTTATCTCATATGTCACACCCTAAAACACAAGCACGTTCGGTGTGTTACATGAACACCGAACAACCAAAGATCAAAGCTCAGTTATGACTACTAGTCTGAATTTCAGTCATCCCCTCGCCCTTGATCGCACCTCACTTCTCACTAGCAAAAACGTTCTTAATAGTTTAAAATAATAGAGTAGTGTAGTGATGACGTCACAAAAAACAAATTTTTGATTTAGCAATATTTGTCCTTGGATTTGGAAAGATTATAATAATTGAATGCTACACACCAAAAATGAGGCAAATCAGAATACATAATTTTCTTTAACAAATCACTGTATTTTTGGTTGCGTTCATAAAGTTTTGAACACAGTCTAAAATACAGTGATTTGTTAAAGAAAATATTGTATTCAGGTGGCCATATCTTGGTCGCGTTTCACCTGATTTGCCTCATTTTTGCATCCGATCCTCTTTTCATTTTGTCTTTCATTATTCGTGGACTAAAATTGGAAATTCAAGATTTTTCAAATTTATGACATCACACTTGAGTACTCTATATTTAGTATATACCAAATCAGTGAATTCAATAGTCATTTTCGCGCGCTCTGATTGGTTACTGTTTTGTGAAAAATCTCAAAATGGCGACTCATTTCATGACAGTATCTGCACGAGGTCCCTCAGGGTCGGTGCCTAGTGCCTAGCAGTGGATATACCTTGACGCGCTTCGCAGTATATATCCACCACTATTCACCTCCCCTTTCGTCTTCAGTTAATAAACATTCTCGAGATTCCCCCTTCCCCTCCCCCCTAATCAATTATGGTTTGGTAGTGCACAAAGTGAAAATCTCGGCAATTTTCCAACTGAACTTTGATTGGAGGAACAGATTTTGCTTTTAATATTCCAAGATTGCAAAATACTCCTTCAGGGATGTGAAATGAATAGATCCTTTTGTTTGTTCGTTAAGAAATTAGAGAAACTGAGACAGATGTATCAGGTCCATGCCGTATCAGCGTGCTTTTCGATCCGGGGCTTCGACTTCACACTCTAAACGGCCTTTGAATGACCTTTTCTCGAGGATACAGTACTGATGATCGCCCAAAAAGGTATTTGCGTACGTAGTATTGATAAAACAGAAACATACCTTCAACAAGTTTTGAAGTAAATTCTTCAGGACATCTTTAAAATAGTGGAATACTTGTATACTCCATCTTTCCTTCATCTGAACGATTCGCGCGAATATTCAAACTACATTGGAACCAAGCCTTGAAGAGGAATGTGATGGCCTGGCACTAGTAGAATCCAAGATGGCGGACGAAGAGGGTCAACTTCTTGTTTGGTGCGATATTCGAAAAAATATCAATGCTATACAGCTTGTGGTGAATTTAGGGGAAATGTTTGGGAAGAGAAGTAAGGAAGAAAGAAAGGAGAGCTTGATCAGGACCGAATTGAGGCTTTTAAAGGGGTGTTTACTTGTGAAAACTAAAGAAGAATTATGTCTCGGTAGCAACATGGCCACTCCAGTGAGAGAAGTTCATCGGATTTTAACGTTTAGAGGTGGGTTATACCTGCACACGTGGAGATCTACTACTGAGCAAGTAGTAGAGTTGCCTTCTAGATTTTCGCATTGATCACTTGCAACGTCCAGGAAATAAAGAGTTGTCACTAAACAGAACTATCCCCGTCGGAACTATCCCCGACGACCTTCCCGACGACGACCTCAATCACTACTCGATAATTCCGATACTTGATAAAAATCAATAAGAATCGATGAAAATCAACACTAATCAATCGAGTAATTTCGAAAATCGATACCCCAAAAATGTGTGAGTATCGAGTATTATCGAAACCCTTTACAGGACACGAGATCCGTGACGACTGAAACTGATCCTATTCAATTTAAACTTGCGTCTCCCCGTTTAGTTGGGCAGAAGTTTGGGACTTCAATAATGTAATGCATGTTACTTAATTTTGATGTGCATTGACCAAGGAGTCAGGGATGTAAGAATTAAATTTAACCCAAAAGTATCACGTACAAGCCCAACTTATTTGTGACAAATTAAAATATATCCTCATTTTTGATATCCCCAAAAATCCCTATAGTTACCTATAAAATCCCTGGTTAATGTCCACCCCAAAAAGTACAATAATTATAACTTTGAAACTTAACAAAATATCCTCCCCATCTCTTCCTTTCCAAACCACCCACCCCAGGACATTTACTGTACAAACATCTGAGACCACTCTTCATTGTTAGATCTTCAAGTGAGACCAAACACCTGTAATGGACTGACAGTTGAAAGAGGAGATGAAATTCACATGAGGTTAGATATGAGCAACGAAGAGACTTCAGCAGTAGAAACTGTCAACAAGGCTTCATTGGATAAAGAAAGGAAATCCCTGAAATGTGGAGCCATAAACATTACATGCAAGATGTGTGGACATGATACTTTTACCAAAAATATGTAAGTCCCTTGTGTTATAAATAGTGCTGTTCAGTAGTGCTGTTTTGGCACCATTGTGCAATTCCAGAAAAAAATCCATACCCCCACCACAGAGGGAATTGGAAATTCAGGGTCAATTTACCTGATTTTCCAGAGGGTTAAGACTAAGACATTATTTTCCATACAAATACTGTACTTTGGAAAGTCGGGGGGGGGGGGTCTTTGAGTACACTCCCTAGTGTGGTGGGTAAGGATTTTTTTCTGTAATTGCACATTCCATAATAAGAATGACTGGAACACAATGCTCAGAATGCATTGTGCTCCAAGCACCAACATTTATGAATAACATGGTATTCTTTGCAATCCAAAATTGGAATAAATGTATACAGAAAAAAGTATGCTAATTGTTTTAATTCAGGTCATTCTGTGGTTTCTGAATTGTCAGTAACGGAGCCTGTTTACATCAGACAAGTTGTCATGGGAAATATATAGAGCTGGCACCAGTAGGGTGTCACTCCAAAAAGCTTACAATATTGTAGCTTGTAAAAATGTGCAAATAAATGTAAAAGCTCAGGAATGAACACTGACTGAGGACTTGAGTTTGTAAATCTACTAAATTTGGAATTCTGGTTTGGAGGGATGGGGTAGTAGGTCTTGTCTGTGTCTGGCACATTGTTGTTGCCTACTTTTATCAAAGAGCAATAAATTTGTTCAAACCATTTATTGATTTTTTTTATCAATGTTCAATGTCATTGATCCTATCAATATGTTTTCCAGAAAATTCTCAAGAGTTTTAGAGTTACCATCAGAAAATTGGGAGCAGATGTCCAAAGATCTCTGTTGCCATGGCACCCATCTGCCTGATGTATACAGCACCCTTAATCCAGGACAGGGAGATTGCTTACTTGGAAGTTATTATATTGTGGTTCATCCTTCTGCAATAGAATCTGAGAATGTTATAATTGTGAAGGTAATCAGGTTAATATTTTGCTTAATAAAGTCTTATAGTTATCCAGAATCAGAGTCCAGTATTCAATTCAGCACATCTGTTATTACATTAAACTGCAAAGTTACTAAAGTTTTTGAAGAATTTATTGACAACTGGTTGAGAAATGGACTTCCACCAAAAAAATGTACTGCAAATATGATCAAAATAATATTATATTATATCCTCAGTCATTATTTAAACAATTTTCACCAGAATCAGAGTCCAGTATTCAATTCAGCACATCCGTTATTACGTTAAACTGCAAAGTTACTTAAGTTTTGGAAGAATTTATTGACAACTGGCTTAGAAATGGACTTCCACCAAAACAATTTACTGCAAAAATGATCAAAATAATATTATATATCCTCAGTCATTATTTAAACAATTTTCACCAAACTTTGCAGTTTACTAATACGGTTGTGTGGAATTTTATGCATGACTTTGCTTCATGATAATATCTCTATTGGGGCAGGGACTTCACACGTCCCTGATTGGGATAACTCATTATTCATGTGCTGTTTGTTTTTTTGTTTTTTTTGGGGGGGGAGGGGAGAGGAATCGGTGTTCCATGCAACAACTTCAACTTTCTGTTTAGCCCCCTTTGGCAACAGTAAAACGTGATTGCCCCATGATCCCCCCCCCCCCCCCCAACCATAAAATGAACACTCCCTAAGATATTATTAAGCAATGTTTTATCATAGTTATAAAGGTCTATTGTTTTATCCTGTGATTGAAAGAAACCTCTCTGCTTCTTAGGGTGAAACAAACATTAGATGCAGCAGATGTAGAAAGGCTCTAGGTGATGTAATAATCCAGCAAGATTCATTGGGAGATGTTCAAGTCAAAGGCATCCGGATCAACAAACATGCCATAGTTTGCAGGGAGGCAAACTGTTTTAGGTAAACTTGAGGGTTTCCTGTGTAATATTAGATTTTTCCTGTGTAATGAGATTTTAATTGAACACTTGATCAGCATACACTGTAGGCTGCCATTCTTGCTACATGAGAGGGTCCAGTCTCATGCAGCCACCTGACATGGGCAATAGGATGGCCTATGCAGGGCCCGTGGTTTGATGCGGGTTTTGTTCTGAAATTATGCGCGATTTTTTCTGAAATTATGCGCTAAAAATGCAAAATTATGCGCTAAAAATACGAAATTATGCGGGATTGCGCAATATTTTTTCCTAGTGTCGTAACGTATTTTGCTGTTTTTAGCTGTTTTGTTACACGGATAAAGCTGCTAATTGGTTTTAACAACTCTTGTTTGTTTATAAATTGCTTCGCTTTACAACGTAATGACGCTACATTTTCTTTCAGGTAGACGTGTGTTTCACTTGTAATAAAGCTTATTCTTACAAAAAAGGGTTACCTTTTTCATACCACAAGAATCGTAGCATCGCACTCCTATTAAACCAAGAACTGAACGGTCACGAGAGTTACATGCAGACTATCGGATCGTTCCGATTCTCGTGATCACAAAAACATCGTCACGCTTGTTTGCGGCGTCATTCTGCGCGTAACTTTCCAAATTAATCGCGAGAGCGATCTGCACTGTCGACGGAAGTTTTATTTCTTGTCGACATCAGTTCCCAGCTCAACGCGATTAGCATAGAACGCTTTTGCTGTTATTTTTCATGATTTCTATCGAGTTGTTTTGACGTTGGCCAGATAATTTTAGAAGAAATGTATCAGTTTTGTGAGAAAAAATATGTAAGAAAAATTGAAATTCACCAAGTAATGATGCCTTTTCAATGATTTTCACAAAATATGGGAAATTGTGCGCGATTATGCGGGATTTGGCGGATTATGCGCATTATGCGGAGAAAGTCAAATTATGCATTTCCGCACCCGCGCATCAAACCACGGGCCCTGCCTATGAGATCCTGGCAAAAAAAGTACTGTACAATGTAAATATAACTATTGTGACTCTGTGTTTTCTTTTAAGATATTAATTTCCACATTGCATAAGCCACAAAAATTACTGGGGAGGGGAGAGGATGCTTACAGGAAGACTTATTACAACTCCATGGCCAAATGACTGCCTATTTTTTGTCCTCCATGTGACCAAATGAGTCCTCCTAACAATATGTTTGCATGCAGTGGCATAACTAGCAGGGAGTACATTTTTTAGTGTATCAACATGTGGGGAGAAGCCTGCTTGCCCCCCCCCCCCCCCCTCAACAAAAACAGAGGATGACCAAGGCTTGACCCCCCCCCCCCCCCCCCTCCCCCATGGCCTTGGCATGAGCCACAGAAATTCCTGAATAATAACTAGAATGTCAACCGTTTCTTTACAAAAAAGCTTTTTCGAGATCCCAGGGGGGGTACTTGGATATAAAATGATCGGGGGGGGGGGGGGGGGGGGGGGTCCGATGGAGCTCCAAATTGCATACCCAAAAAAATACCTGAGCCATAAATTTTATACCCAAAAACATACCTGCTCCCAAAATTTTATACCCAAAAAAATACCCAACTTTTTTTAGCCTAAAAAGGCGATTTAATACTAATACCAGCATACACATGATGCTAAACTGCTTATGTTGCCCGGAAATAGAGATAGCCTAGTATCTTGATGATCAACTACTAGCCTGTCAGAAGTAGCAAAAAAATAATACCCGCGGATTTTTCAACCTCCAAAAAATACCTGGCAGAATTTTCAACCCAAAAAAATACTTCTTTTACTACAAATTTCATACCCAAAAAAATACGTCGGACCTCCCCGTCATTTTTATATCCGAGTACCCCCGCTGGGTTCGAGATGCGACCAAATGAGTCCTGCTACAATAATATGTTTGTGAAGCAAGGCCGTATGGAATGTCATTTTTCCAATGAATAAAAAGTTGATCTATTTAAATTAATAAATACTCATCTTCTCATTCGAAAGACAATCACAAAATTGTGTTTGCGGTTCAGTATCCTTTACCAACCCATTGCAATTTAACATTCTGTTCTATCTTCTCAAAAGAAAAATGTAGCAAAATACTTTCTCTTCTTGTCTAGTGAGGTGAAGGACTGAGATAAGGTTGGTTACTTAACTTACTGTTAATGTTTGTTTTTCTTTTTTTAGTAATTACAATGTTGAAACTTTCATAGCCAGATGTCTAAGGGCAAAACTTCAAGGGAAAGTCAATTTTAGATTTTTACTCCAAAGTTGCCAGCCCCACAGTAAAAGGAAAACACATGCACTGGTAAGAAGCTTTATTGTTTAGTTAGTAATTTTCTTCCACCTTGATTAATACAATTAAGATATTTATGAATTGCAGACAATGAAAAGTTTAGAGACAAGTTCTAAGACTTAAAGAGCCTGTGTCAGCCGCCATTTTGACAGCATAGCAAACATACCAAGTCGGAGAAAGCATCCATTTCCATCGGCTGATTAAGAGAATATAGAGCAACTTTCTCGATTGAATTTGGTAAATCAAATCTGAAACTTTGTTTTTAGATGTCTATTTAGAGATTGCTAAACATAATTCGTCTTTTAATATAAAGCGAAAACAATAACAAAGGAGTGGCTGACACAGGCTCTTTAACACTATTTATTAGCACTATTGACAAATCTGGCTCTTCAAACCAGAAATGCACATCCATTTCCAAAAAAACTGGATCCGCCCTTTACAGTGGCACACAACCAACAAATTTTGCCTTTATTATCTGGTTGTCAGGCCAGTCAAATAAGGCATGTTCAGTTTGATCAGAAAATCATACAAAGCTGACGCTTGATCAACCAATCAAAGTTCGAAGAACCAATCAAAGCAGAGTATTCAGCTTGATTCAGTCTTGTACAGTGTACATATCCAGTCAGAAACATGTGTCTTTGATTGGCAAATTTTGATGGCAACTCTGTCTGAAGTTTCTGCATCAAGAAAGAAGAAACATAAGAAAAAAACGTATTTTTGACGAGAGCATGTAATTGTCACGGGCAAATGTTGCAGGTAGAGGAAAAAAACATTGTGGGAGGAAAATTTTGAAATCTATTTCTACTTTTACATTCACCCGCGCCTGGTGCAGATTACTTGCTCTCCCTTTTTAACATGTAAAGAAGAAAGGTGTTTGAAATGCCTGCTCAAGTAGATGTGGCAATAGCTTACAGACAAAGTTTTACAGACAAAGTTTTAAAGACAAAAATTTACAGACAAAGTTTTTACAGACAAAAATTTTCAGACAAAGTTTTTTTTTCCTGGACAGCTGTGGATAATGAATGCTGAATCAGCAGTGGTTACGAATGTGAACCTGGCTTACTCTCCTAAACGTTTACAACACTACTTCGAACGCAAAAGTAAAGAGAAACAGGCAACAGAAAATGGTGGTAGGTGAAACAGAAGAACTACATTTGCTAAGCACTAATTAGTTACAGTACATTAGACATTAGGGTTTTGGCTAAATTGAATTTCTCTTGTAGTGAACTATGAATGCAATGAATAGGTAACGAAAAGAGAAATGGTTTCCTTTATGGACGAAAGGGCCTGGACCTTAGTGTATTGATATGGTAATAATATGCTAATGAGTGAGTTGTTTATATATGGCTGTTGTTCAGTTTCCCGCCATTGTGGGTTCTTGCTTTGTATACATTCAGTTTAATTTAATTCCAACAGTCAAGTGTTGACATTAATGCTAAATGCTTAACAGTGTTATTTCATAATACATTATATCATGATACATATGCCATGATACAATGCCATGTAGAATTTTGTATCAGAGTATAAATAAAGTATTGGATGTTGGGCGAGGACCCGATCACCACGATGTTATGTTGCGATTTGTTGTTACTAAGGACATTAAGGAATGTAGGTTTATGTGGCCAGAAAAGATGACCGGCTCTTATTCCATGCCCTGGTTTCCAGATAATATAAGCATGCATTAACTAAGAAAATGTTGTAGCAATTGATAACATTTTGACTTTAATATTCGATGTTTTCTGTGTTTATATTTTAGTGGCTGCACGGAATACTTTGAAAATACTCTTCAAAGTGTTTAGCAACAAAGAAAATGAGCTTAGGTAAGTTAAATTATTATACGACTGTGACGTCATTTTATCATATAATGTTTAAATTGAGTGCAGATATGAAGCGGTATTACACAGCAAAAGCCATGTAAAAGACCTACTTTTTATTGACACCTTTGGAAAATGGTAATAAGGTTTTATAATATTATAGCTACAACATAACGCACGCTGTGATCGCCTGCGACTCCTGATACAGGGTTCTCGTGTCTCGCCAATAAAGTCGTAGAATCGGGGGTAGAAGCGGAATATTGAATATTATAATAAAGCTACAATATAACGCGCGCTCTGATTAGTCCTTGTGATGTTGGGAGAGACACTCGAAACGTTTTAAAATCACTCGCCCGCGGCTCGTAATGTTACAACGTTCTCGTGTCTCTCTCAACATCACGCGTGCTCTATTGCGCCGATAAAATCATAGAAAGTTGTGCTCTAATGCTTAATTGAATATCGACTCAAAAAAGCTAAGGAATACGGAATATTTCATTGGAAAAGTAGGGAATACGGAATATTTCATATTTCCTAAGAGAATAAAGAATATCCAGTTTTGATTGGGAATATCCGGGAAAATCTAGTATAAAGGAATGGGAATATTCAATCCGTAAAGCGAGCAGAATACGGGGGGGGGGGGGGGGGTAAAGTTTATTGCCTTTTTTTCGGATCTTTTAACCAAATAACACTGATTTCATATTTTTATTTTTCAGCTCTGGAATTTCGACATTAGAAACGTTACAACTCCCTGAAGATGATTGCCATTATCTTCTTCTCCTCCTGGCGAACAGTTCTCTAAGTGTTCCTCCATCTCTGAGATATGTCACTGGATACACGGTAAGTGGGTTATTTGAGCCGTGACAAACCAGTATAGCATAACAATCACAATTTCAATAAGGGAATTGAGAGATGGGACCCACGTCCACATCCGAGAAGAGACGAAGGTCTAACTATTTGCAGATGTCAGAGCAAAGTTATAAAACGATGCCCCGACAAAAATTGACATTTTTCAACACCTCACAGCCAAAACCATATTTTATTAGGAATTGACAAAAGACCCTCTTTTGATTAGAATTTCGGTAAGATACATACATACATAGACTTTTTTAACCACGGTAAAATCACTCAGTACAGATAGTTAAAATGACATTTACTAAAAATATACAATAGCCGTATTCACACTAGAGACGGAAAACTCGTCTCGTTAGAAAATGTTCCTGCTTGATGTCAATCCTGCTCAGAAACACTTGCTTGTTATCTGTCTAAACTTTCTCCTTCAAAAAAATTGTTTTCACGTGATCACAGAAGAACAGGGAACTAAATTCAAGGCGAGAAACTCATCTCAGACGGGAAACTCGTCTCTAGTGTGAATACAGCTAATGATTAGTACTGTTTTACAGTTGCCGTGGGAGAGCTGGGTCTAGAAAGCATGAATATTCTCGAGACCCCTCTTGAATTTTGTCAGTGAGTCAGTGGTGCGCAATTCAGGTGGAAGATCATTCCACAACACGGCACCACTATAGCTAAAGGACCGCTTCATATAATCAGTACGTGGCTTTATCTGCATTCCTGAAATTGTAGGCTTCGCGATAAGAAAAAATAGACGGCGAAGATGTGAATGAACTCGACCTCGACCGAGCTCACCTAAGTATAATTTTAGCCAAAACGGCAATGCTTCATTGAAACAACGTTACTACTTACAGTACCACCAGGAAACGAGTTTTTCGCGTGTTAACGAACATGCTTGAAGTTAAAGTACCACTAGCACCTAATTTGCACTTACCTGAACTTCCTTGAAATTCGCGCTATACAATTAGGACTTTAGTTTCCCCCTAAATTCCCTAGTGTGAACTTGGGGTCAAGCTCCGCCTTTGATTATAGTCCCAAAAGACATACCAGTTTAATTTGTCGCTAGTCGCAGAGACTGGAATTTAGACCTGTGACCGAAATTTCGACTTAAAAACGGATATACACACGAGGAGACTTGTCCCCGAAGCAATGGACGATTCCAGCTATAAGCGCACTTTTTTTTTTATTCAGAAATGCATAAGCCCAGAATTGGCCACGAGCGAGCGCCAAAAGCGCGAGAGCGCGTAAAGTAGGGCCTGCAGATCCCTCCTTCGTCACTTCGGCTCAAGTTCGGGGTTTTCCTTAAAACGAGCGAGCGAGCGCCAAAAGCGCGAGAGCGCGTAAAGTAGGGCATGCAGAAGAGGAGGTCTGTCTGTCTTCCCATAATGCATCGCTTTTGAGCCATATTATAAATGGCCGGATGACGCCCGCACGTTTCGGCAATTGAACAAGGAGGATTTTGTGAAGCTCACAAATTTAAGCGCTCCGGCCTTTCTCACAGAAAAAACGATCTTGCACCTCTGCTACGATGAAGCCAACGGAAGTATAAACTTCAGGTTGACAAGTTTCACATGTCTGCAAGTTAGCACCGTCTTGGGACATTCTTTTTCCCCGTTGTCGCTTGAAGAAATCAGATTTTGTTTGTTTACAAGCAGTGCAAAAAAAAAATAAAAAAACAGCTTGCAGGATTATCTTCGCCAGCAATTCTGAAATATTTTCTTCCAACGTCGTCAGTATTTTGTGGAATTGTCGTATCAAAATCGTAACAATTCGTTTTGTATCGCGATTCTTGATGACTTTCTGGAGGAATCGCAAGAAATAAAGCTTATTTTCGTCGATGAAATCTCAATTCTCCTTAGATTGGCGCGCGCTCTCGCGCAATCACAACGGCTTTTCGCACGAGCTCTAGCACTTTTCTGTTCACATTTGTCCATTTTTTTCGACGAATAAATATCTTTCTGACATTAGATATTGCTTAAAATATAGCTAAGAAACCATTCCGGACTTTGTATTGCAGAAAGGTATCGCGTTTGAATCAATTTTTAGATATTAAGTTCAGGATCGACCCCGTTCGCGAGTGGTGACGGCGAGCGAGACTTAGGTTTTCAACGTGTTTTGCAGTGCTCACGAAGGCCGACCGTTGTTTCGGTTGTCTACTTTCCAGTCCCAAATTCAACAAGAATCGAGAGAGCAATTCTGATAATGAAATAGATTTAAAATCAAAGAGATTTATCAGATTGCATATAATGATGCTCTTAAGAGATTTTTATTGAGGGATTTCACATCCGTTTTCTCGCTTTTTTCCCGGGAACATTGTCCGTTTTGGCGGGTAGTTTCAAAAAATCTCGCGCAGGTGCTCATGGGAAGACTGACAGACCTCCTGCCTGCAGATCCCTCCTTCGTCACTTCGGCTCAAGTTCGGGGTTTTCTGTGGCACGAGCGAGTGCCAAAAGCGCGAGAGCGCGTAAAGTAGGGCCTGCAGATCCCTCCTTCGTCACTTCGGCTCAAGTTCGGGGTTTTCCGTGGCACGAGCGAGCGCCAAATGCGGGAGAGCGCGTAAAGTGGGGCCTGCAGATCCCTTGTGCCTTCGCCACTTCGGCTCAAGTTCGGGGTTTTCCGTGGCACGAGCGAGCGCCAAATGCGGGAGAGCGCGTAAAGTGGGGCATGCAGATCCCTTGTGCCTTCGCCACTTCGGCTCGTGTTCGGGGTTTTCCGTGGCACGAGCGAGCGCCAAATGCGGGAGAGCGCGTAAAGTGGGGCCTGCAGATCCCTCGTGCCTTCGCCACTTCGGCTCGTGTTCGGGGTTTTCCGTGGCACGAGCGAGCGCCAAATGCGCGAGAGCGCGTAAAGTGGGGCCTGCAGATCCCTCGTGCCTTCGCCACTTCGGCTCGTGTTCGGGGTTTTCCGTGGCACGAGCGAGCGCCAAATGCGCGAGAGCGCGTAAAGTGGGGCCTGCAGATCCCTTGTGCCTTCGCCACTTCGGCTCGTGTTCGGGGTTTTCCGTGGCACGAGCGAGCGCCAAATGCACGAGAGCGCGTGAAGTAGGGCCTGCAGATTCCTCGTGCCTTCGTCACTTCGGCTCGTGTTCGGGTTTTTCCGTGGCATTACGAACACTCGCCAAAGAAGGAACTGCTAACAGATTATACCCTCACTCTGGATTTGTTAATTTTCCTAGGTTGGCTTCCTGGAGATATAAGATGTTGGCATCCGCGGTAATGATCACTAACCCTAGCATATTCACAACGGTACTTAAACTAATTTAAACGTAGCTTAAGTAATCTGGTTTCAGTGCTTATCTACCAAGAGGAAACTGTCCAAAAGACAAAAACTGAATAAACTGTACTGTATTTTTAAGATCGGCAGGTATATGGGTTCACGGGAATGATGTGTCTGAGCTGTCCCCGGATAAAAATCCGTGTCGCGTCAAAATTCTTGCTGCGAGGGTCGTTTATATGTCTTTCTTGAGCTTACAGAATGGCCTATCGTTTGAAATAAATAATTTTCAGGGACATTCTATGAAAGGGAAGGAGCTGGAGCTTTTTAAGTAATGCCGATACTTTCTTTTAAGCCAAAATGTGATCTTTTAATTTAAAGTGAATTTCACTGTAAATAAAGTATTGTAGCAGAGTTTTAAAACACCTTTTTATTGGACATAAACACAACTGATGTAACGCCAAGTTGCCTTGCCTATTGCCTTTCTCGTGGTTGAGGGTCGGCGATCCTAGGGGCCACACATATGCTTCTCCAAGCGTGCCTGTCGTCGAGTGCTAATGCGGAGCACTCGGCGCCCGACTAGCCTGCTTGCAGGCGGTAGATAGTGTTTTTTCCGCGAAGAAAGCCGAGTTTCAGATCGCCGGGCGCCATCTTGGATATTTTGGTCGCGCGGCCTGGGATCGAACCCCTCGCGTCGTCAGTTTGTCCTCGCCCCGTTCTCCCGCGTCGTGTTTTCCAAAATGGCGGCCAAAGATGGCGAACTCGAGCGAACTCCGTGTTTTCTCGCTAAAAAACACTCCAACGCCTACAAGTAGGCTAGCGCACGACAGGCCAGTCCACTCCTTGATGTCGTCAAGCCAACGTCTCCTCTGCCGTCCTCTCGATCGTCGACCCTCAACCCGTCCTTACAGGATGACCTGGGACAGCCCTCGTGCCCCTGTAGTGTGGTCAAACAATGCCAGTTTCCGCTTAGTAATTGACTCAAGAAGTGTTCTAGGGGTTCGGAGTTCCTGGAGGATTGACTCGTTTGTACGATAGTCCGTCCAGCTCCAAGAATTGTCCTCTCCCCGAACATTTCGAATGCTTCAATGCGTCTGACATCATCTTTCCGCAAGGTCCTTACTCTCCGCCCCGTAGGTGGCAATGGCCCAAATGAGTGTTCTTAGAAGCCTTACTTTTAGGGATTTGCAAAGTGCGCGGTCCTTCTAAAGTTTATCAAGGGATTTGAAGTTTGATCTCGCCATACCTAGGCGCCGGCGGATTTCCTTGCTGCCGTGAGCGTCCTTATAGATATATGCACCGAGGTATTTGAATTCTTCCACTTGTTCGAGCAGGGGGCAAGGAAATGAATGGCCGCGAAATGAACAACTTGCATTATGCCGATGACATAGTACTGATCGCAACTTCTTCAGAGTATCTCCAGCAACATTTCGATAAGGTTGACGAGGTTTCAACAGAATTTCAGTACTACTAACAAAAAAACTATGGCGGCTTCGCGAAGCGATGACACCCTAATTGACTCGGACTCCTACCCATCCTAGCTCGTCTGCGGAATTTCTCATTACCTCTTCGCTGTAGAGGTTGAAACAGAGTGGCGACAGCAGGCAACCCTGGCGGACGCCTTTTCCCACCCTAAAAGGATCTGTCCGGTCTTCCCCAACTCTGACTACTGCGACCTGGTTGTTGTAGAGCTTCTTGATTAGGTCGATGTTGCCTTTCTCTACGCCCATCTAGTGGAGTACTACTTCCCACAGCTTTTGGTGGTTAATGGAGTCAAATGCTTTTTTATAGTCTATAAACGCGAGGTACAACGGTTGCTTAAATTCTCTCGCTTTATCCATGATTGTGCGAAGATTGAATAGCTGGTCACGTGTCCCTACACCTCCCCGGAAACCCATCTGTTCCTCGGCAAGCTCTCTTTCCGCGTTTGGTGAGATGCGTCTCAGGATCGTGAGATCGTGCGGTCTTTTGAGCAGGCTGCAAGTTTTAAGGTGTCAAATAGCATATTGATTGATTGATGTTCCGATAGAGTTCCGTCCATCAGGCAGATGTTTACGGACAAGTCCCAGACAAGAGTGGATCATTCCAGTTATGCCAGTGCGTGATACATGCTGATGAACGTGGTACGAATGCGAACGTGAACTGCCTTGGCATGCCAATTTGACATGTCGAAAACTAGACGCAAATGTTATACATTTAGCCAATCAGGAGAGGGACAAATTCACCAAGTAACCAATCAGGGGACGAAGAAAATACGACTTGTGTTTTCTTTGCATTATGATTGGCTGACTAAACAAAGACCCAAGATCTCGACCAATAGGAACGTTTAGACGTGTTCTAAGAAAACAAGAGACACAGTGGGGTTTTTTCGCATTCTGATTGGCTGACTAAACAAATGCCCAAGACCTCAACCAATAGGAACGCGTAGAAAACGCAACTAGTCATCTGAATCCCTTGCTACGTAAGTTAGTTTGGTCTCAGTTTCATATCCGTGAACTTCATGGAATACATATCTGACCCTGTCGTTTTAAATTCGCGCCAAATTATTCCCTTATAATCTTGCCGATATCCAAGATATTGTCCATTCAGACTCGTACGATAACAGTCATAGTACCACCAAGCTCCTGTGTAACTCTGTGCACAGTTCCCTGTTCCCTGATCGAAATCGCGATCTTTCGTACTGAAAGGCATGTTGTTATGGGGCCTGAGTGAATCAGCAATAGTTCCTGAGAACGTCCCCAAGCTTAACTTATAGAGCTGCGATTCATCTTTGACTTCAAACCAACTGTACTTGGCATATTTTTCAATACCTTCAAAGTTTTTTAGGTCAATTCGTAGAGTTGGCTTTGTGGCGGTCAAGCGGTGTATATAATCGTTTCCAAGCCAGAACTCGCCTAACAGGTTACCAAAACCAGTTTTGTACTGTTGCCACCCAAGGTAGAAGTCGACGCTGCCGTCTTGTCGTCTCTGGAAGACAGTCCAACCACCTCCATCTGTTGTCATATCGCAGTAGGCTTGGAAGTGGCCCTTTCCATCTAGCGGATCTATTGTATAAACGCCATTACGACGAATGCCAGCGTTGAACAGGTCATGACAGCCACCTGCAAGCAATGCGTTATAAAATATATACTAAGAAGAACATTCTACGTTCAGACCGAGCTGCGTCGCTGATTCGTCCTCAACGCAAGTTTCTGAACGTGGAGCCAATAATTAGAGGGGAATTTCAACCCATAAGGACCTTGATCATTTACGACGAAAAAAAAACAAAGCGGATTTGAACAAAACAAAGCAGAGCAGAGCAAAACGAAGCAAAGCAAAACAAATGCCACTAATCGGGAGCAGAGTGTTCTTAATTTCTCTCCTACACAAACCAGGAGTCGAGAGAGATGAGTTCATTCTCGAACCCAGAGCTCCCCGGCTCGTCACCTTCCGGGGGAGGCTCTGGTGACAGCCACTGACGCATGCGCGAGATTTAATACAGAGCCGTTGAGAGAAACACCTTTCTGCGCATGCCTCAACGTTCAAAATCAGCCAACCAGCGAAGGCCCTCAAATGGATGTCCCCAAAGCCTCCCCTGCGAGCAGACGAGCCGGGGAGCTCTGGGTACGAGAATGAGATGAGTTTGGCTTATTCTAATGACTACGCACGCGTATAATGCATACCTTTGACACACTTAATCGTTATTCCATTTTGTTCCACAAGGCAATTTTCGTTAACGGAACACAGCGAGTTACTGCAGTTGTAAAGAGGACGCGGAGAATACAGGAAATAGTTTGCATGTGGACGGTGAATCAAATCTTCAGGGTGGCTCATGTGGGTGGCTTTGTTAAGTTCGCAGTCACTTGAATCCAGGAAATAGTTGTAGCTGTGACATTTCACGTCTGTCGAGCACTCCATCAAGCACATGCCGTAACTAACACTTGTGACAACTTTAATCACGTGATTTATGAGAATCTTGTCTTGTCTGTCCGTCTCTAGACTGCATTCTTGAGACGTAACTTGTTGCCATGACAACAGTACAACCAAGATACGAAATAGCATGTTAAGGATGAAGACAGCTTGAAAAGTGAAAGCAACATGCTTATTTTAGTTTTCGAACCTGATAAATCATCTTGTCCTTCTTGGCCTCTCACCGCGTAGCCTGCTTGCAGGCGGTACTGGGTGTTTTTATCGCGGAAAACCCGGTCCGTTCGATGATCGGGCGCCATGGGACCGCGTGCCTCAAAATTCCAAGATGGCGCCCGATCATCGAACGGACCGGGTTTTCCGCGATAAAAACACCCAGTACCAAGCAAGCAGGCTACTCACCGCGTTATTGTAAAGTAACACAGTTATTCCAGCTTCGCATTTCAAAAAATAAAAAAACAAAATCAATTATACAGTTCAGAAAGAAAAAGTTGCGTTTTGAAGACGAAAACGCAATCGTGTGGACGGGGTGACTGTCACGCAACTACGCAGCCGCTCTGCGCATTCTCTCAAATCAAAGAAGTACCGTCCTGTAACGATGGCCAGCGGAGGTTAAAAACCTCGAAAACAATCCGTATCTAATCTCGTTACTTCTCAATCCATCCGACCATACTTTTTAGCTTTACATATTCTTAATTGACAGGATGGTCTTATTAGTTTTGCTGATAGTAGTGCTCGCTCCTGGAGCATGCGCGTACTATGACAGGCTCCCCTTTATAATTATAGGCCCGATTTTTGCTTTCGAGTGGGAGAAATTTGTTCGTGACGCCGTGCTTATTTGTTATGTCGTTGGTATTTTCGACATTCCAAAAGAACGGTTTGAAGGCAATTACCACATCACCGCTGGATTTCGTATCATTTTTGTTTTTTTCCTCAAAAGAACATAAACGTTCAATTCCCTGCCCTCGACATGCTAATTAGTGACACGTTTAACGTATCTTAGTTTACAGTTGACGCGGTTTCCATTGTTATTCGTAGGGAATTAACTCGGATAATGGCTCTCAACAAACTAAAAGTCGGGGAGGGATTTGAATTCTCCAGGGAAAGGTTGGGGTTGATCAATAGAATTGAATTGAATTTCTAGGTAAATATATTGCTCATTATGGATTAATAGGTAAGTATATGGCTCATTATGGATTAATAGGTAAATATCTAGTTATTTACCTATGAATCCATAATAAGCCATATACTTACCTGTAAATCAATAATGTGTGGTTCCAGAAAATATCCCCCCCCCCCCCCCGGAAGAGTGTTGAAAAGTGACCCCCACCTCTCTGGAATTCCCGAAGAAAAATACAGTATTTGTATGGAAAATATATCCTTTCCTATTATCCTATGGATAATTTCTGGAACCACACAATAAGCCATTTTTACCAAGACTTCAAAGGGCACTGTCACGTTTGTTTCATCAAAATATTTTAAAATAAGACAAGTGTTCTACAGAAACAACTCCGAACCTATATTCTGTTTCAAATTAGTCTTAAAAAGAAAAAGAAACTTGTTCAGCCTGTTCGAAAATCAAAAATGCCAATTAGCAATCCAATTCCATCCGCTCGATTATACACGAAAATACTCCAAACTTGTATTGATCTAGCAGCTGAAAGGTTAGGTATAAAACGTAGACCATTATTTTGTTGATTTGTAGGGAGTTTGACTGCATTTAAGCTACTTAAAATGACCCCAAGTTAGACCAAATCCATGATAGACCATGACAGTTGCCCCTTTCACAGTGACTAATTGAATTATCAACCCAAACATTTAACTAGTGAATTCAAATCCATACACTTACCCCGAGAAAAAAAACATCCAATAATCTCAGTTTATGCATCTATGCTGACTGTCTGTCTATAACCAATATTTGCTTCTGATTATCCTTTATGCGAATCCCGTTGAACGCCACAAAACACGATTTCCGAGAACGCCTTCACTTGAACCATATTGAGAAGCGTTTGTCCAGTCTACTTGCTTGGTCTCATTGCCCATAGAGTGTGTTTAAGACGTAAACCTGAAAATACAGATAAAATCATGCCCAAGTTAATTCATATCTAATCGTAGAGAGCAACCAACGAGCGCAAAATACCTGAAACTTGCCTTCAGTTTCTCCATCTTGAATCAGTTCCATCCGTTTTGCTAGACAGAACGTTATGCAAATTGAGCTGTAGAAGCTGTAAGCTGTCAGGGCGTGGTACAAATGAAAATAACCAGTAAGGACGTAGTTGCTTTTGTCTCTATTATTTTCGTTCTACAAAGGAATTCTTTTGTCTGTAGTCTATTATCCTCGTTCTTTGTGTTGAGGTAGGGTATTGTTGTATTATCCAACCAGAGAGGAGCTTTACGCAGCTACGTACCGACCAAAATAACAGCGCTTTAATGAGTTGCGCTTTTACAAAAGGCCGCTTGATTGATTGGACTGGCTGTTGTACGAAAACAAAAGACGTAATTCGTGTTTGGAAACCTTTGTCAATCATAGTTGAATAAATGTTGTCATTCATTTTCTTCAGCATCAAAACTTTATTGTGCATGGTAAAAATTAATTGCAATGAGTTGCTCTGGGGAATCCACTTCTATGAAAGCAGCTAAATAACTAACAATAGTTCCTATTGGAATCCGCTATCTTTTTCAATTGTAAACTGTACTCCTTTTCAAAACTGTTAAATTCAATGAGAAGAATGCATTTCATTTGTCCCTGTTTTCTGAAAACCTTGTCAACTGTAAACTAAGTCCGTTAATTACCTCGATTCTCGGCAATAACCCCAATACATCCCTCGGGCCTACGGCCCTTGGGATGTATTGGGGTTATTGCCTCGAATCTCGGTAATTAACTCTAACTTATTGCATATCCTCAATTCAGGGGCGCTTTCCATTTGCCAAAAATGTCTGGTTCGAGTTTCCGGGCCGAATTCCTGTGGTCAAATGGAACGGTTCAAACTGACAAGAATCACGTGAAAGTCTCGGCTGGGAATCGAAATAGGCTGGGATAGCAGGTGGGAAATTTGTAAAGAGCATGCGCTCGCCAAAGCCAGGCCAGGCTTGTGAGCTTATGCTAGCGTCGAAAACTTCGCATTCCAAATTTTCGTGTTGGCAGGTTAATTAGTTATTTGTTTTATTGCATCGGCACAGACTATTTGTAAAAATATTAACTATGAACATAGAAGAGAAACTAGCTTTTGCACCTGAACCAAACTTTCTCAGGCTCATTCTTGCATTTAATCCGACCTATTTTTGCCAGTTTCATCGGCTGAAAACATAATCTTGGTATATTTTGAGGGCCGTTTATACCTTCACTCGACATGAAATCAAGCTTTGTCTTCTCCTGATGTTCTATCATGCGAAACTTCTTTTGTTAGGCGGTCTTGATCGCAAAATTAAATCCGTACCAATGTAATAAAACAAAGAACTAGTTTACCCGAAGCATGAAAATTTGCCAGGAATGCGACGTTTCCGCAAACTCGAAAGCCTGCCCTCTTGGCTGCACCCGCATTCATTTGTCAGCGTCGACAAATTTCCCATCTGCTGCCTGGGATGCTTTCCATTTACCAGAAAATCGCGGAAATAAGCGGGAATGATGTCAAAATAGAAACCGAAAGTTTCGAAATTTCCAGGTTCTGGAAAAAGGTTTCCCAAATTTTCGAAATGTTTTTCCGGGTTTGGCGCTTTCCATTTAACTTCCAACACAAAATTCCGGGATTTTGTGTGAAATGGAAAGCGCCTGTGAATGCCCAGTTCTACACTTCTACGCTAATGAACAGAACAGGAATAAACTGGTTATCGAACATTGACAGCAGGTGAAAATACAGTCAGTTTGCTGCGGTCCGATAATGGTAAAAAAACGACAATCCTGTTTATCATCTTCTAACAGGGCCGTAGCAAGCCTCCAAAAACTGGTGGGGCACGGCATATAAAAAACACAAGTTTTAAGGAAAGTTGAACTGTTTTTTTCTTTTGCGCGCGAAGCGCACCGAAAATTAAGAGCCCAGCATGTGAAATTACCGCATGTTTGGGGGAACTTTGATATGCAGAGTGCGAAATCGGGAGTTCTAAGATTGTTTCCTCCTTCTCCCCCGGCCCCTGTTATCGCTACGGCACTGTCCAAGAATAGCTCCACGAGCTGATTTTTGTCAGGCAAAGTTTTAGTGGCGCCCCAATAAACCAGTTTGCGGTTAATTCTGCCATTTGATATGGGAGATAATTGCCAAAGGCAAAAAGCTGTCACAATAACTGGAAAGAGCTCCCCAAATATAGTAGATATGCCAATTTGTAACACCATTCTTGGATTGCAATCATTCCTTTGGGAATTAAATAACAAAAGCGCGGCGGCCATGCTGGTGTCCAGAACAAAGGGAACTAATGAACTTTCTTGTGTTCTATAACACCAGCATGGCCGCCAGTGTGTGATCACATGCAATCCAAGAATAGCTTGGAAACTAGCGAAGATATGGCTTTGCAAAAGTCGGAAATTTTACAGAGGTTTGTATGACTTTTGCACTTCACCATGCAAACAAATGTAAAATCTTTTAACTTTTCGGGATCATATCTTCACTAGTTTTTATCCTTGGTGGTATAAATTAACTACTAAATTGGGATGCTCTCCGGTCGATGGCGAAAGATTTCTGCGAAATCGCTCCTATCAAACATGTTATCAAATGGCGGAATTAACCGCCAACTGCTCTATTCGACTCGTTCGTAAGATGAACGACAGCGCTCATCATTTCCAACTGTTTGTCCCGAAACTTGTTGAGAAAATTATGATCTCGCCTTGCCAACAGATGTTAAGAACCAAAACTTCGAAACCTGTCCAGCAAAATTTGCCTTTAAGCTCAAGACCGAAAATTATTTTACCGCGGGTACGACAATGCTCACATTTCAAACATTTTGAGATACGCTATTGCATGCTGTGCTAAATTTGTTAACATCATGATCTTACCTTGACAGCAGGGTTGTTTAGAAACAAAACTTCAAAGCAAAACGTGAAAACTATCGCCGACAAAACTAAATATTGTTTACTGCGATTTTCATAATTCTGCGAACTCACATCGCACATTTCCGATCGCCATTAACTGCGTTTTGGCGTGCGTCGATCAAACCTTTTAAGTCAGTCAACGCAGGATTTTCGAGTTTGGTTTGCATTTTACAGTGAAAATTTGCGTTTCAAGCCTGTATGAGATCACAAGATCTCCTCAAAGCCTCCGGGAAATCACCCAGAGTTGTTCATTCGTTTGATTGACGGAAGCCAAACCACGGTTTGTTGGTCGGTGTAGAGTTCGCAGAATTATGAAAGTCGCAGTAAGCTCAACCGAAAAGGGCTCAATCAAAAAGAGTTCGCGTTTTGCATTGTGTCTTGTCATTTCTTTGAGGCGTGTTTATCTAAAATATGGATATACACAAAATGAACTGGGATAACGCACTTATCTTTCATACCTTTTTATAGTCGCTGTCTGCGCTGTGACAGATTTTGAATTTCTTCGAACTTGTTGAACCTTATTTTAACTAGAAACGCGTAGAGGAAAAACAGGCTGCACTCCCGTTAACTAGGCGAAAGTTATCGCAGCTAGAGTATAAAAGTATCGTGTGGGCTACAGATATCACATGGAGAAAAAAATGCATATTCGCCTTGTAATAAGGTGAATTTATGATTTGAAGATTCTGGAAAATACCCCATGGATTGTTTGTGAGTCATAGGAACACAGACAATAGGCGATTATACTGTGACGTCATTGTTTACATTTTGGCTTATTTGCATAAGCAATATAGAGAATCTGGCTACTCAGCCTAGCCTAGAGAATAATACGTTCTGAATATCAATAAAGTCCAGTGAATAAAACGTAATTAGAAAATTTTGTACTAAAAAAGGAAATTATGAGCGTGTGGCATAAAGCTCAATTTAGAGAAAACATGTGTCTAATGAGCGTTTCGCCCCTCAGTGATTTCACGAAATTTAAAAAACCTAAATTAAGCTTTGAAAAATACAATGAAAACCTCACATAAGTTCATTTGTTATTCTTAAGAAAGTTTTGACCTGTTTCCATATCATTTTTCCGGGTAGTTGAAGCTTTTTCAACTCAAGCACATTAAGGCCTGGGATTCTAAATGGGCTTGGGGCTGGTTTCCCAAAACGCAAAATTTGCCTTAAATTGCTTTAATCTATTTAAGGCAGGCTAATTTTTGGTACAGTGATAAAAGTCGACGAACTTAACATTTTGGTGATTTTTTTAAGTATGGAGTGACGTCACAAGGCATGTCACGTGACTAAACAGCAAATTGCCTTTCCGGTGACGGAGAAAACATCTAACTATACAATGTTGATGAAAATGGATAGGCCTCAGCAATAGAAATATCGTACTGTTTTGGCTGCTGGGCTATCATTTACCGTTAACTAGATATAAGGGTCGGATTTAGGTCACGTGACCTAATCAACATATCAGCTCCTTAAAACACCTTAAAGGAGAAAACTTTTTCCACCAGCTAAGACACCACTATATAGAACCAAAGAGAGGAATGTTATTAGCTATTAACTTTCCAAAAAGGAGTGAAACTCACCACCGGAGAAATTATTAAACTTTGAAAAGTGAAAATGTCACGTGACTGGCCACGTGACCAGTATATTAGGCCAAATTCTATACTAAAACATTTCACTCGATGGATGTTAACTATCCTGAAAATTTACTGCCCCAACATTAATGATTAGCAAAGATATTTGAAAGTTTGTAATTTCCTCGATTTTCTGGGCTGACCCAGGCCTTAGTACACTTGAGAAAATTTCATGATTCATTGGGGCAAAACGCTCATTAGCTTACCTGTTTTCTCTAAACTGAACGTTGCACCACGCGCTTAGAATTCAAAGTATCAACTTCAAATTTCCAATTATGTTTCATTCACAATCCCCTATTGATATACAGAACTCTTCTTTTTACAGCTGCCTCGAATAGTCCGCTGAACATGCTAATGAGCTCAACCTGTAAACAAAATAAGCGCCTATACATTTGCTACTATCACGATTGTTTCACCAAGAGTAGACCTAGGGCGGATCCAGGATTAAATCAAAGGCACCGAGTGCCTTGGTGAAATCGTGGATACTGTTTATCCAAGTTTTGGACTTTTGGTCCAGTTCCCTTCCCGAAATATCAATTTTCTAGTTGTGATCATGTCATCGATGACGTTATACCACGTGACCTTGGTGCTGGACCCCCATTGTCACGAAGATAATTTTATCCAACTTTGGTAACCTAGCGATGCTCCCTTCTCGAAATATTATTTTTTCTAGTTTTGATGACGTCATCGATGACGTAATGTCATGTGACTTTGTTGCTGGACCCTCCTTGTCACTAAGATAACCTTGTCCAAGTTTGGTCACCTAGCGATATATCGTTCTCGAGATATTAATTTGTTTAGTTTAGATGACGTCATGAGCTAACACTTGAGTTATGAGTGAGCGAGTGACATCTGGCCCACCACAATAACTCGTGAATACGCTAACGCGTATCCACGATTTAAAAAGGGGGGGGGGGGGGGTGGATAGTAGGAGGCGGACCAGTTTTGAAAACCTCCGTTTTCGACCGTCCACATGAATACGATAAATCTTCGTTTTTAAAAATCTACAGTCTGGAGAGAGTTTTCGAAAACCTTTGTTTTTGTGACTGAAAACGCCGTATACATGTATACCGCATACGAGGTTTGAAAACCACTTTTCATTTGTCAGCCTTCACTAGAGCAGACAATTTCTTTTCAAACCCTCCTCCTTGAGTCCTCAGAGGCACAGCATTTGTACCCTCCTTTAAAAGGGTGCGAATTCCAACCCGCTCATTTCGATTCATAAACAAAGAACGCTAGACGACTTGCAATGATTTGAGCGTGTAGTACTGTGCAACCAAAATATATTATTTCTCTACATAAAGTACTTATAAATGTTTTTCCACCAAATATTAGAACTGGGACAAGTTAACACCTAAAGCTACGGGCCTGAAGGCGGTAGAGGGCAAACACGCACCGATGATAAAGCTATAATATTGGCTCTTTTCAACAGAGGTTATGATCAATTTAAAATATTCTACAGCGTCTTTTAAACATAGAGTGATCCACAACGCAGTTATCATTGGATAATCACCTTAGCATTTGAAGGCATAGAGCAATAATGTGTCTTCTCCGCAAAATTTCAGAAAGCTTCGGTGTTTTTTGGTGATGCTACAAGACTTTTAATGTTAAGCATGAGTAGAAGGAAAACTTAAGTCATGAATTTGTTGCTCCTATAAAATCTCAATTTTCGTTCCGCCGAATTTGCTAAGATTTTCTAATCACATGGAGCAATTAAATTGGACATCAATTTGAAATTTCATGCAAACAATTTTTCAGAGATGTCTAAAGTGGAACAAAGGGGTCCACTGCAGCTGGGATATTATTAAAAGTATTAACGCAAATAAAGATTGAAGTATGTTAAAGTATTGTTAAAAGATGCCTCTTACTGTCCATCAAGTTTGATATTCATCACAGGAACATTATAAAAGTTATGACCGAATTTATATTTACAGAAAATGCGCTTGGACTTTTCGTGGAGTCACCTTAAAAAAAGCTTAAAAGCAGCAGTTATTTTTCCTTTTCCCTCCTTAGTGGACATAAAACTGATGTAGATGCTTAGTTATAAGGTGTCAAATAAAGATTCATTGATTGATCTTTCCAGTAGAGTTCTGTCCATCAGGCAAACCTTAACGGAGAAGGCTAGTTCCGGACAAGGCGGAATTGAACATTCCGGTTAGGGAAAAGTGCGTGATTCATGCTGGTGAATGTGGTACAAATGCAAATGTGTTCTGCCTTATGGAAGTGACTTTGGCCTCAGTTTCATCTCCGTGAACTTCAAGGAATACATATCTGATCCTGTCGTTTTAAATTCGCGCCAAATTATACCCTTCCAGTCTTGCTGATACCCACGGTATTGTCCATTCAGATTCACAAGATGACAGTTGTAGTACCACCAAGCTCCTGTGTAAAGCTGTGCACAGTTCTCTGGGCTATCGCGATCTTTTGTACTGAAAGGCATGTTGTTATGGGGCCTGAGTGAATCATCAGAAACAGTTCCAGAGAATGTCCCTAAGCTTAGCTTATAGAGCTGCGATTCATCTTTGACTTCAAACCAACTGTACTTGGCATATTTTTCTATACCTTCAAAGTTTTTTAGGTCAATTCGTAGAGTTGGCTTTGTGGCGGTCAAGCGATGGATATAATCGTTTCCAAGCCAGAACTCGCCTAACAGGTTACCAAAACCAGTTTTGTACTGTTCCCACCCAAGGTAGAAGTCGACGCTGCCGTCTTGTCGTCTCTGGAATACAGTCCAACCACCTCCATCTGTTGTCATGTCGCAGTAGGCTTGGAATTTTCCCTTTCCATCCGGGTCGATAGTATAAACACCATTACGGCGAATGCCAACGTTGAACAGGTCATGACAATCACCTGCAAGCAATGCGTTATAAAGTATCAACTATGAAGCACTGATTGATTGTTTGATTGATGGTATGGTACTTGAGTATGGTGCTGCTGTTTTTTCTAACCTTCCAAAACGTCTGTCCGCCCTTGTAGAAAAAGTGCAACAGCGTGCGTTGTCAATCATTAGCCCTGGCATGTCTTATGACAATGCCCTCAAAAGGTAAATCTACCATCACTGGAAGAGCACAGAATCTCCCTGTGCCAAAAATATATCACAAATGTAAATCGTTCTGTACGTAGTCTTATTTAAGCAATAAAAAGCGGATTTCCGTGGTTTATAATGTGAGCGCACGAGGGATGCTGGAAAAACACGAGAAAAGTTTGAAACTCACGAGCATCCTAAGTGCGTTTCTCTCATTATAAAACACAGAAATCCGCTTTTTATTGCTTTATGAAATAGCTTTGCATCTGCCGTGCATTTATAATGTGAAATGCACAGCTCTTAACCAATCAGAGCGCGCGTACTATCTTAGTTATTTTATAATGATTCAAGAACTATCAAAACCAGCCACTCCTATGAGTTAAGGACATCAACCTCGGACTATAAGAAAAAATGATTTCTCTCGTACACAAAGTGTCGAGAGAGATGAATGGGGCTTATTATAACGACTGCCCACGAGATTATAATGCTACCTTTAACGCACTTGTACGTTATCCCATCTTGTTCAACGAAGCACGTTTCGTTAACGGAACAGAGCGAGTTACTGCAGTTGTAAAGAGGACGCGGAGAATACAGGAAATAGTTTGCATGTGGGCGATGAATCAATCTTCAGGGTGGCTCATGTGGGTGGCGTTGTTAAGTTCGCAGTCACTTGAATCCAGGTAATAGTTGAAGCTGTGGCATTTCACGTCTGTCGAGCACTCCATCATGCACATGCCGTAACTTACACTTGTGATAAGTTTAATCACGTGATTTATGAGAATCTTGTCTTGTCTGTCCGTCTCTGGACTGCATTCTTGAGGCTTAACACGTTGCCATGACAACAGTACAACCAAGATACGAAGTAGCATGTTAAGGATGAAGTGAGCTTGAAAAATAAAAGTAACATGCTTATTTTTAGTTTTCGGGCCTCATAAATCATTTTGTCCGATCTTGGCCAACTACTCCAAGCATGGATGAAGCAGCGTAAAGGTTCAAATGATCATTTGGCAAAATTGTTGTCATTTCGTCAGATAGGTACATGTGTTATATATCATTTTAAAGCTTTTGACGAGTAGAACGCAACGAAATATGATATTTTTGTTAATTATTGTTAAACTATTAACAAAATAAATAATTATTTGTCAAAACTGATTTCGTTTGATCAAGTTCTAGTCCATCAGAATTCAATAGAACCACCCAGTTTTGTGTCCGAATTAATGATACTAAGGCTGACTTCAAAAGTGTGCCAGCGATTTTTTGTGTGTTAGATATTTAGGGTTGTTAGATCATAACCGAAAAAAGCTCGAACTGAAAGAAAAATCGTCATAAAATTGGAACAAATGAAAATTTCAAAATCGCTGGTATACTTTTGGGTCATCCAAGATGATACAAAACTCGGTGGTTCTATTGAGTTCTGACGGACTACAACTTGGTCAAACGACTAAAATCAGTTTTTGAGAAATCATTATTGATTTTATTAATAATTCATTAATAATTAAGGAAAATATCACATATGTGTTCTACCTTTCAAACGCTTTAAAATGATATATAATACATGTACGTAGCTTAAATTACAAACTTTTGGCAAAAGAGCCCTTGAACCTTTTCCCATAAGGTTACTGAGAACCTTGGCGGCGCGTCCTCGAAAAAAACAATCATGCACGTGGCTTAGTTTAACCAAAACACGCCAACCTCTATATCGTTGGAAAGCTTATATTATGGACTAGCGGGCTATGGCAAAAAGAAATATTGTATTAAAAAGTAGTTTTTTAAAGGATTGATTAATATTTTGGTGTGCCATTTTAACGAGCTAACTCCGTCGAAATGCTGGACCTTGACTCCTGAGTAACACATTGTTTTGATCCTTAAAGGTGTTTCCCAAAACCGGTCCGATCATCTTCTTCTAAGAATATAGCTACACGAGATTATCGTTTCGGCAGTGGCCCCTCAATTCGACACGTTCGTACGATGAATGACAACGCTCGCAACTTGCAACAATTTGTCCCGAAACTTGTTGATAACATTATGATCTCGCCTTTCAAACAGATTTTACAAACAAGACTTTGAAAACTGTAAAGCAAACATCGCCGACAAAACTTTAAGCTCGACCGAAAATATTTTATTGCCACGGGTACGACAATGCTCACATTTCAAACATTAGTGAGATGCGTTATGTCATGCTGTGATAAATTTGTTAACATCATGATCTCGCCTTGACAACAAAGATGTTTTTAAAAAAAATGCGAAGCAAAACGTGAAAACTATCGCCGACAAAGCTAAAGATTGTTTAAGCTCAACCGAAAAGTGCTCAAGCAAAAAGGGCATGCATTGCTCGTGTTATGAATTGTGTCTTGTCATTTATTTGAGGGGTATTCATCTAAAATATGGTTGTACACAAAATGAACTGGAGTAATTAAGCATTTATATTTCATACCTATTTACTCGCCGTCTGCGCTGTGATGACAGATTTTGAATAATCTTCGAACTTGATGAACGTTTTTTTTACTAGAAACGCGTAGAGGAAAAACAGGCTGCACTCCCGTTAACTGGCTAAAAGTTTTCGCTGCTAAGAGTCGAGAAATGGCGGGGTGAGCTACAGATATCACATGGAGAAAATTTGAATACCCATTCACTTTGTAATAAGGGGAATTTATAATGTGGAGATTTTGGAAAACACCCCATGGATTGTTCGTGAGTCATAGGAACAGAAACAATACATTTATGCTTGAGCGCGCGGTGACATTATTTATAGTGATAAGTTTGGAGTGCATATGCGACGCTACAGCTTTTACGCAGCGAGGACTACGTAATACGCTAAGCCTAGGTGGAATTTTTTGGCCACGATGGTGGCATTTAATATTCAACGAATCAGATTTGTTTACAAATAATAATGCGTACTTAACATTGTCTTACACGCAAGGCGTTTGGTGGGGGCAATTAGCCCCCTAATACAACAATCGACTACCTGCATATTGTTTCTTAAAAAGACGTATGACGTGTCATGAAAAAGTGGAGGAGTTGGGGGCCGCTTTAGAGATCCAGGTTTTTGGAAAGGAGGGTGTCTTACTGGTTGTTAAAGAGCCCTTGTCAGCCACTCCTTTGTTATTGTTTTCAGTCGATATCAGACAACGAATTACGTGTACAAATAGTCTTCTAAAAACAAAGTTTTATTATTCATTTATCGAATTCAATCGAAAATATTGCACTACATTCCCTAAATCAGCCGATGGAAATGGATGCTTTCTCTGTCTCGGTATTTTGCTAGGCTGACAAAATGGAGGCTGACAGAGGCTCTTTAAGAGCCAGATTTTTCAATAGGACTGCTGAGCCTAGTCATAAGACGACTGCAAAGGGGACTGCGTCCGCGTCCAAGCACCTTCCCTCGGGATTCGCTACTGGACTTGTCGAGATGAGTTGAGAAGATGGAGAATGAAAAAAGTTACATTCTAGCTCAATACTTAGGCTCGGTTTCCAGCCGTAGTTGGTGTGGAACCGAGCCTACTCAATACTGCCCGGGGGGGGGGGGGGGGGGGGGGGGACTCTAAGGTTAAAATGCTAGGGGTGACCGCCGGGAAACTCGAATTTTGACCCTAAAAAATACCTGGTCGGAAAAAATTTCCACCCTAAAAAATACCCCTCAGTCTGAAAATACCCTAAAAAATACCAACAATTTTGACAGATAAATTTTATTCTGGCCGTTTATTTAATATACATCAATGTATCCTCTCGACTTTCAAAAACACTACCTTAGTTGCGTGAGAACCCCCTAAAAAATACCTATTTTTCTTACTATACCGTTTTTTATTTTCGAACCCCTAAAAAATACCAGATCGCCGATTTCAACCCCTAAAAAATACGACGGTCACCCCTAGCATTCGAATATAGGGAGTCCCCCCCCCCCCGGGCAATACTGTGACAAATTAATGCATAGCATTGTTCTCCATTGTTCCTTCGTTCTTAATACACTCCATTGCACTTCATGTTTTGAGGCAGTAGCCTTGTATCAAAATTCTCAGTGTAATTGGACAACCCTCAATTTTGTATTTTATCATTCAACTGATAATGGGAAACGGAAGCGTCAATGTTGTTAGAGAGTAAAGTTAAATTGTTATTCCCTGCAATCATTGTTGCTTACCAGAAACATAGAACTTAGTTGAAACATGTAACGGCGAACCATGCTGTGGATTATTCGTAGCGAGTTTTATATTAGCATATTTGTTCAATAAATGAACTCTCTCTACTGCTTACCAAGCAGGTTTTCTTTCATACTATTTCATTTTTTGCTCAAATAAAGTAGAGCAAAGTGGTAATGTATCAGGCAAGTGGTAATGTATCAGTCAATTCCAGCGGTGACCATGCCCCCCCCGGGCTTTTGGTCATTTCTAAAAATAAAACTGAAAATTCCCCGCCCTGGGCTAGCAAAAATGCAGAATACCCCACGGCGGGGAACACAAAAAGCTGAAAAATGCCCCACCCCCGGGACGAGAAAAAGACGGTAACTCTGCGTGACAAAGCTTCACAACAAAAACTTCAACTCCATTTATACTGTCCGAGCATTTACAATTCGTTTTTAAATGTACTTTAGTTTTCTCGTCTTTGAAGGAGTTCTCATTTCACTGAAAGTGAGACAAAATATAAATAAAGAAGTGACATTCCTAGGCCATTCGCGGTTGTAGCCATTTAGCTGCATCTCTCAATGCGAAATTTACCTTTATTCTATTTGCAGAGCAACTATTTCGCAGTTATGTTACTTTACTTTTTGCGAAACTGGAACTCTGTTTATAGTGTCAATTCACTTTTATGTTTTTCCGCTGAGACGAAATTGCGAAATCTGTTTCTTCTCTATAGAAGACGTTAACTGTGAAATGTGCAAATGTGTCAGTCTCCAAACGTGGTGTATATGGGCCATGCTCTGCATTATATTTTATGTGGCGTTATTTTCTGTAACTGGGTTGTTCACAAAACCCGACGCGCTTGAGATGAGAAACCAAAATTCCCCACCCCCTCCCCCGGGGAAAAACAATTCCCGACCCCGGGGCCAGCAAAATTTTCAAAATCCCCACCCCAGGGAAGGCACTGGTGTGCAAATGCCCCACGGTGTCCGGGGGGGGGGGGGGGATGGTCACCGCTGGAATTGACTGATACATAAGTGATATTATACTAACATTTAACATATTGGAGTCTTGCAACAACATTATTTTCAAAACCTTTTCAATTTTTTATTCTGTGAATATTCCGCAGCTTAGTATGTTTGTTACACGTTTCAATTCGCTTATATGTTTCTGTGCTTACAATATACCGTCTTTTAAGGCTGACCACTTTTTGTAATAACAAAGATACGGGAGAATTGTTACCATGGCAACAGTGACACTATAATAATAAGAACACTATTTATTGTATATGTCCATGTAATGACCCGCCTGTAATTCAGCTTTTAGCTGCGAAAGGTTGAAATAAACGAGATATTATTATTATCATGGAGGGGGGGGGGGATGCATGGGGGGGTCAAAAACTAGTGCCGCCCGTGGGGAGGGTACCTTTATTTTTCTGGAATTGCCCATTTTAGATACCTGCTTGATAAGAACCTTACAGTATTATATGGAAGTTCTATTCAGGGTGACCCTGAAATGGGTTGTTCTTATATGCGGGTGTTTACTGTATATTGTGGAAATGATGAACTCCAAAACCTCAAAATTTCAAAAATGTCAGTCTACTAAATGAACTTTCAAGCCAAAGTGGGGAAAGCGTAGTGACATATCGATACAACATGTCAATATCTATGATCAGCATGACAATCTGCAGTTGATGCCGTCTCATCATGTCCAGTGTCAATCAATCAAATCAATCAATCGTTTAATTCAAAACCCATTGCAGGCGGAGCCTGAATTACAGGAGAGGTCATTCAAACAAATAGAAATTACAAATTCAACATTTGATACTTAACAGAGACAAAATTGTTAAACCGATTTGTTCGGCCTAGTGTGGGCTGGACAGACTGGTGTCCTGACCTCAAGTTGTGGGTGCGCTCAAGCACCGTTGGCTTGTGTAAAAAATGAATAGGTATAAATATTATTAGTAAATCTAAAATTCATACAGTCAGTCCCTCAATAGGCTGTGTTTTACTGTGACAATTTGTGAAATCTGTCAGTGCATGTTACACAGGGCCTTCTTTGGCTGGTTTCCCGTTTCTTAAATTGTATTGAGAAGGTGCGTATACTAGACGGGTATTAATGAGTTGGTAAAGGGGGTTTCCCTTCTTAATACCACTAACGAAGCGCTCACATAGAGTGATTCCACGCGCACATAGATATGGCAGAAGAGATCTGTCCAGCGCGTCTGCATAGGACAAGCCAGGGTAGATAATAAAAAGCGCCCTTTTCTGGACAGATTCCAATGCATTTGCCAAGTACTCTGGCAAGTTGGCGAATGCTGCACAAGCGTATTCAATTACTGAACGGACAATTGAGCAATAGACGCGAACCAGGTCGCTGGTAGAGACGCCGCACTAGTGCTCTCAGTGCAAACAGACGCCGGTTGGCTTTCTTTATAACGTAGTCACATTGGACAACCCAGGAAGGTCTTGAGAGATTTATACGCCAAGAAGCTTACAAGACTCAACGCACCCGATTGCGCAACCGTTGATTGCGATGGGCTGCCACTCGCAACTGTTATGCTTAAGAAAATCAACCCGCATCTCTTTGCACTTTGTTGGATTTAAGCACATATTGCTTGAAAGCGCGTATGAGTTGATGTCATTTACGATATGAGGCATTAATGATGGGCTGTTCCGTGGGATGATTTCGATAGCAGTCAAATCACCACACCCATTGTTGTCACGTGGGAGCAAAATGTGACGTCACAATGACGTCATTCTCAATGTTTTATCAATTTTTAAGTAATTTTAATTAACTTCCAAAAACTTGGTAGATAATACTCTAAAAGCCAACTAATTAACATCAAGATAATGTAAATGTAATAATTTGTGACATTAACACAAATTTTATCAAACTTGCGTCATAATGACGACTTTTGAAAATATTGTCCGCCATCTTGGATCCGCCCATCTTGGATCCGCCCATCTTGGATTTCATTTAATTTCCATTTGACTCTTCAGATAAATACTCAATGAGAAAAAAATGGTCAAAATGTACAAAATACTCATCAAAGAAGTGTTTGACATTCAAAAAGTTGAATTAAAATGATATTTGTGAATCCCAGAGCTAGTTTTAGACCATATGTTAAAATGAACAAAATCCCCCTACCCCTCCCCCAAAGATTTCGTGTCAAAAATTAATTAGCCTGTACATAAATTACTAATGAGTACAAGCTTCGATAGTCATAAAATTGGGCAATGTGTCCAACATTAACCTTGAAATATGAAAAATTCACTTTTTTCGAGTTTTGCGAGACATGCATGTCAAAAGGTGGTTGCCATGGAAACTGGGCCGTTGACCCTGACATGTCATTGACACCAAAATGTCCCAAGATAGGAAAAGTCACGAAGTTTCACCATCATAGCTGCAGTGGTTTTTTAGTAATCAGGATTACTGGAAAAGCCCCCCCCCCCCCCCCCAGTCTGAATAGGGTTAAAGACTTAGTGGACCAAACAGATTTGTCAATTCGCGTAAACTGCGATCTTCTTTCAAGAAACACTGCCACCCATCGCAGCAGGGCAGGGTGGACATTGAATCCTGAGAGCTTAGCAATATAGAATGCATATAGAATTCCGGGCAGGTTAAAGAAATCCAGCCCATTTCAGCATGATGTTCTTAATCCATTTGTTCTTATATGCGGGTGTTAACTGTATTCATAAACTGCGGGGAAATGTGCTGTATCTCCGGTTCAAAAATAGGAATCCCTGTGAAATTTTCACAATAAAACTCACTGTGACATCAGTAGCTAATGCCATAGTTCTTACGCTCTTAGTTACACTCACGCAGTTAACGGGAGTGCAGCCTGCGTTTCCTCTACTCGTTTTGTTAGAAGAAATTCAAAATTTTCGATCACACCGAGCGAAAAGGTATGAAAGACAAATGCTTTATTCCCGTTCATTTTGTGTATAACCAGTTTTCGATGAATAACATCAAAGAAATGAAAAACCCACGATTTGCAAGAGACTTTTGGTCCTACGCATCTGTTGGCAAGGCAAGATCATGATGTTGTCAACAAGTTTCGTCACAAAATTTATGAAATAGAGAGGTTGTCCGCTCTTAGTTACGCTCACGCAGTTAACGGGAGTGCAGCCTGCGTTTACTCTACTCGTTTTGTTAGAAGAAGTTCAAAATTTTCGATCACATCGACCGAAAAGGTATGAAAGACAAATGCTTTATTCCAGTTCATTTTGTGTATAACCAGTTTTCGATGAATAACATCAAAGAATGAAAAACCCACGTTTCGCAAGAGACTTTTGGTCCTACGTATCTGTTGGCAAGGCAAGATCATGATGTTGTCAACAAGTTTCGTCACAAAATTTATAAAATAGAGAGGTTGTCCGCTCTTAGTTACGCTCACGCAGTTAACGGGAGTGCAGCCTGCGTTTCCTCTACTCGTTTTGTTAGAAGAAATTCAAAATTTTCGATCACACCGAGCGAAAAGGTATGAAAGACAAATGCTTTATTCCAGTTCATTTTGTGTATAACCAGTTTTCGATGAACAACATCAAAGAAATGAAAAACCCACGTTTCGCAAGAGACTTTTGGTCCTACGTATCTGTTGGCAAGGCAAGATCATGATGTTGTCAACAAGTTTCGTCACAAATTTATGAAATAGAGAGGTTGTCGGACCCTGTGGTTAGATCCTTGACATTACTATATGATCTCGTTCTTGCAACAGGCGCTACTAAGGTGAAAACATATCGTCTGAAAATCTACAGGATTTCCCAGCTAAACCAAATCATGAAGTTTTACTTAAAGTTCTAGAAACACCAGAGTCTAACAGCGACCGATTTATCTTATGAACTTGCACCTGCTGTCAAATTTCGATGGCTTTGACGAACAAGTTATTCCTGTTTATATTTGCGAGTGCATGAATATAGAACTAGGGCTAGGCATTTAGATGATATTTAACAGAAGAAGTTAATACGTCGAGGGCAAGGATTATGGGAATTTAACAATTATATTTATGATACAAAATCCAGCTAAAGGGTTGCAGGACAAAAGAAGTTAGCTCCACGGGGGTTTTGATTTTCAACTTGTACATATATATTGAAACCACTTCCCCGGCCTACTTCTTCATCCGAGTATCGTAATCACTCCTATAAGTTTTATTTAGAATTGGTGTAATTACTTTGCTATTGGTTTCACTACTTTAACAGTCATATGAAACTTGCTCCACTTTTTCCTTTATCTCTCCACTGTAAAACTGAGTTTCTTTTTTAAATAATTTTTGAGGTCCGAAGCTGATACAAGCTATGTTACTTTACTTTTCAATCATCCCTGAACACGCGGTGAGAGGCAGCGCCTAATGGTTCCCGTAGTTTGCCAAAAGGACAAGGGGCGCAGGGGCGTAGCCAGGGATCCTGGGCTGTCTGAGACCTCCCTTTTATAGAAGAATAATACAGTAAACATTAAGAAAAAGATCGGGAAGCTGGAAAAGGGCACCATAGATTTGTACAGATTTGATCCCCCTTTCTCAAATCCTGGCTACACCCCTGGGTTCGAAAACTAAAATAAGCATGTTACCTTTACTTTTCAAGCTGTCTTCATCCTTAACATGCTATTTCAAATATTGGTGTACTGTTGTCATGGCAACAAGTTACGCCTCAAGAATGCAGCCCAGAGACGGACAGACAAGACAAGATTCTCACAAATCACGTGATTAAAGTTATCACAAGTGTTAGTTACGGCATGTGCTTGATGGAGTGCTCGACAGACGTGAAATGTCACAGCTTCAACTACTACCTCGATTCAAGTGACTGCGAACTTAACAACGCCACCCACATGAGCCACCCTGAAGATTTGATTCATCGTCCACATGCAAACTATTTCCTGTATTCTCCGCGCCCTCTTTACAACTGCAGTAACTCGCTGTGTCCCGTTAACGAAACGTGCTTGATGGAACAAAATGGGATAACCTACAAGTGTACCAAAGGTATAGCATATTAGTCAAATCACACTAGTGGTCTATTGTCAATGCTGTGTCCGGCTTGGTTGAGCTACTAGTAGGCTATATAAGTTATAAGTACTAGTAGCGAAGTGTCGGTTTTGAAAGCCAAAAAATGGCAAATGACCAGACCAGAAAACGTTTTTGGCAATACAAATTGACCTACTAGTGTGATTTGACTAAAACAATTATTCCTCTCGCCCTCATGGCCTCTGAGTCAATAGCCATCGGGCTGGAGGAATTATTGTTAAATACCCGTCCGTAAATCCCCCTAGACCCCAGTTTGTGTACGGTAGACAGAAACCATGCACCTACTGCGGACTATTTACTTTTTGTTTCGTTTTGTTTTGTTTAACGGCGTCAGTAAAAAGGATTAACTCTCATGGTCCTTACCGGTTTAATGCCCCTTTCTAATTATTGGCTGCTCAGCCAATCAGCGACGGAGGTCGGTCGAAATGTTCTTTTATAGTATATATTTTATAACGCATTGCTTGCAGGTGGTTGTCATGACCTGTTCAATGCTGGCATTCGCAGTAATGGTGTTTATACTATCGACCCGGATGGAAAGGGACAATTCAAAGCCTACTGCGACATGACAACAGATGGAGGTGGTTGGACTGTATTCCAGAGACGACAAGACGGCAGCGTTGACTTCTACCTTGGGTGGGACCAGTACAAAACTGGTTTTGGTAACCTGTTAGGCGAGTTCTGGCTTGGAAACGATTATATCCACCGCTTGACCGCCACAAAGCCAACTCTGCGAATTGACCTAAAAAACTTTGAAGGTATTGAAAAATATGCAAGTACAGTTGGTTTGAAGTCAAAGATGAATCACAGCTCTATGAGCTAAGCTTGGGGACATTCTCTGGAACTGTTGCTGGGGATTCACTTCATTTCCACAACAACATGCCTTTCAGTACGAAAGATCGTGATAGTTCATTGACCGGGAAATGTACAGAGAATTCACAGGGGCTTGGTGGTACTATGGCTGCTATAAATCCAATCTGAATGGTCAATACCTTGGCCACACGTCTGATCCAAAAGGAACAACCTGGATTTTATTTAAAGCAGGAACCACAAGCTATTACTACTCCATGAAAGTCACCGAGATGAAACTAAGGCCAAACCCATTTCCGTAAGCAAAAGACAGCGGATTTTGGAGGAATCGAATAGCTAAAGAGGATCGATCAAATATTGGTGGCCAGACTTTGCTCAGTAGTGAAGTAGTATATGTTTCGTAAATCGACTCCCGTCGGTGAAGCACGGCGAAACTCCGAATATAGTTAGTGAAGCAGCGACATTAAAAGAGCCTGTGTCAACTGTCATTTTGACAGCATAGCAACACACAAGTCGGAGAAAGCATCCATTTCCATCGGCTGATTTAGAGAATGTAGAGCAATGTTCTCGATTGAATTTGGTAAATCATATCTGAAGCTTTCTTTTTAGATGTTTATTAAGAGATTTCTACACGTAATTCGTCGTCTAATATCGAACGAAAATAATAACTTAGGAGTGGCTGACACGGGCTCTTTAAATTTCATAAGTGAAGCACGGTATTATGCTAATTAGCAACACAAAACGTTTGAGAGAGCGCTTTCAACGCTAAAGGCGGAAACCATTAGCCGTATTCACACTAGAGACGGAAAACTCGTCTGAGACGAGTTTCTCGTCAGAAAAAGTCCCTGCTCTCTGTCAATTCTGCTCAGAAACATTTGCTTGTTATCTGTCTAAACTTTCTCCTTTAAAAAAATTGTTTTCACGTGATCACAGAAGAACAGGGAACCATATTCAAGGCGAGAAACTCGTCTCAGACGGGAAACTCGTCTCTAGTGTGAATACAGCTAATGATCCTTGACACTTTGCCATACGTTGTCCATAGTCGGAAACGGTTGTGATTGGCTGAATTTTTTTCCCGCCAATTTTGGCGCGCGCACCTGCGACACAGGGAACCCAAAGCGACGAACCTGAATATCACGATGTCTTCATTCACATTTACTGAGTTTATTGTCCAGAGGTAACAACAGAAAAAAATTAGGAAAGGATTTTTTTCTTCGTTCTCCATTTGTGAATATTGTGAGCAGTACACAGCACAGGGTGTTATTTGATATTGCTGTGTTGGACTAAATAGTGTGCATTCTAAAATAAATTATTTTAAAGGGGCTGTGTCATGGTTAATTGAATAAATTCGTAAATGCAGCTCTAAATTTGTATGTAATCATCCCCAAATCACTTATATTTAACTAATTCATTCTAACGGCTTATGTTTCTTTACTTGTCCGTGATTCCTACTTGTCTAATATAAAAAATAAAGGAAATAACATATTAAAAACATTTCGCCAAAAACTGTTGGACTTGCCAAAGTTGCGAAACCTTTTATAAAGAAAATGTAACTATTATGATTTAAAATGTTGTGATTGTAACTTTCTTGCAGATGATCCCGACAAACATCGTTTCTTGGCCATCATTTGTTTCCTCGGCCACTGGGCTGGCGATGAGTTCAAAAAGAAAACATGGGCTACCCTCTCTTTCTCTCTCTCTCTGCTAATCATGAGGCGGTGCGTCGCCGGCTTAAAGTGAGGCTG
Source organism: Scolanthus callimorphus (assembly GCA_033964015.1). Taxonomy (NCBI): domain Eukaryota; kingdom Metazoa; phylum Cnidaria; class Anthozoa; order Actiniaria; family Edwardsiidae; genus Scolanthus; species Scolanthus callimorphus. The sequence continues at coordinate 10,448,983 of CM066922.1, forward strand.
TCACGATATGCGCATGCTCCAGGAACTATCACTGAGCAATACTATTTAGACCATCCTATCAGAAAACTATTGAAGAATATGTAAAACGTAAACATTTGGTCGGATGGATCGAGAAATACCGAGAATAAAACGGATTGTTTTCGTGGTTTTCAGTCTTCGCTGGCCATCGTTACGGGACGATACTTCTTTATTTTGAGATGCGCAGATCAGCTGCGCAGTTGCGTGACAGCCTCCCTTTAACTATTCACAACTGGATAAAGTAATCACATTTAGACCTTGTCCACACTACATCGTTTTCAAACGAAAACGGATACTTTTGCTCTGTTTTCAAAAGATTTGCGTCCACACATCATTTTCGTATTGTTTTCGCCGTTTTCGGTGATCGTTTTCGGCGTTGTAGTGTGGACGATAGCCGTATCCGGAGCAAAAAAGTGTGGACGGGGTTAAGGGACAGGTGCAGGTGACTCTCATACCGGTTTCACTATATTTATCCGCCAATAACCACATTCCATTCTCGACCGCATCAGCTCGGACTAAAGAATTTGATAAGAATCTTTAATACGTTTGTATTGAGATATATATATGTTTTTCTTTTTTAAATGCATAAATGCAGCCGTAAAATAATGTTTCCGTCAATGACATGATGATTAATGAAACCTCTAATTAGTCTACTTTTAATTGTAAACAAACCAAACCATTTACTCTAAATAATTAATACATAAAATGGTTATTATGTTTTTAACATCTTTTCAGAAGTCATCATAATAAGGGTTTCCAACTTCAAAAGAAATCCCTTGCAAAGTGAAACCTCTTTCGCAAAATGACTTTTCCTCAAGCAATAATCTTACTAGTAGTTCTCATAACATGTACCAAGACTGCAAATGCTGATAAGTAGCGAGAAGGACTACGTTTCAGAAGCTCCAAAATCGCGCCTTAGATACAAAGAAGTTGCTAGTCCTTGGCGTGAACAATCCAATAGATTGCTCTGCTTCATGTATTGGTACAGAGGGATGTTTGTCGTTTAACGTGGGAAAGCTTAGCTTCGGTACCAAGAAAGAGACTTGTGAGTTGTTCAACATCAGTAGACCCACCCTGGAGCCAGTTCCAAGAAATGGATTTGAATACTATTTTACACCACTGGTAAGTAATAAAAAAAATGACAGTATTCGTATATTAAAACAGTAAACCATTTTCACCGATAAATCCGCCACTCATTGTCTAGGCGATGTTAAGTTATGGGAAACCGATTTTGCCGAGGCAATGAGCAGCTAGGAGACTAGTGGTGCGAGTGCTACGTCGCCGAAGGGGAGGTGGGAGGGTCGAAAAGATTTTAGGACTTACCGGTTTGCGAAGATGTGTAGAAAAGCCCTGAATTCATGTCAGAAATCCTTTATATAGGCAAGAAAGACTGACGTGGCTGCTCGCAAATAAACTACTGATTACCCTTGGGAGTTACAAGCATGTTTAACTTCGCACGTTTAATCTTCGCGGCAAATTCCTCGGTGAAAATAGTAAACCATTTCACCGATAAATCCGCCACTCATTGTCTCGGCGATGTTAAGTTATGGGAAACCGATTTTGGCCTCGGCCCACTCCCATCCCGCGAACGACGTCCTTAGGCAACGATCCACCATAAGATCGATCTTCCCATTGCAGTAGCCAATATCTTCTCCCAAAACTCAGAAAAACCCTAGGAGGCAGGTAATAGAAGGAAATAAATAAATGCTAAATATATGGAAAAGAATAGATCTTGGTGTCTGAATCCGAGTCTGGGAGGCACGTGACGTAGCCCACGTGAGGCCGCTTGTGCTGCAGGCAGTGGTCCAGCCCAGGTTGTGGGGCTTCCTTCCCTATCACACCCCATCGCTTACGTTAGGACGTTTACGTAGATATCTGGAGCAATACGCGGTGGAAACGCCCCGAAAACAAGTGAGAGGTAAGAAAAAGAAAGGCCTTGTAGTTGACCTGGGAAGGATTTCCCCACATACCCGAGCCGGACCGGAAAACTCGCCCGAGGCTGTTAAAGGTTTTATATAGATTTGACCCCCAGTCGGCAAGGATAGTAGGGGAAAAAGTAGGGAGGGGTAAGCGTTGCCTTATATTAGGGCCAACAATTGCCTACTAACAGGCCTCTAATTGGGGGGGGGGGGGGGGGGGGGGGGGTCGTAATGCGTCGCCTTCTGACAGGTCCGACATTTGCCTCACAGCCTCATACTTTACTTTTGAGGTGGGGGGGGGATGTTATCGTTTTCACGTCGCCTTCTGACAGGTCCGACACTTGCCTTCTCACAGGCCTTATACTAACGTGGGGTGGAGGGGGGGGGGATGTTGTATTTTTCACGTCGCCTTCTAACAGGTCCGACAATTGCCTTCTCACAGGCCTCGTACCTCAGGGGTAGGTGGGTGGAGTATTGTCTCAATCACGTCGCCTTCTGACAGGTCCGACACTTGCCTTCTAACAGGCCTAAGACTTCGAGTGGTAGGAGGGGGGAGGGGGGGGGGTGGGTGCTATCTTAATCACGTCGCCTTCTGACAGGTCCGACGCTTGCTTTCTCACAGGTCTAATACTACGTGGGTGGGGTGGGGGTGGGGTGATGGGTAGGTAGGGGGTGGGGTGATGTAGGTAGGGGTGGGGTGATGGTAGGAAAGGGGTGGGGTGATGGGTAGGAAGGGGGTGGGGTGATGGGTAGGAAGGGGGTGGGGTGATGGACTGGTAGAGTGGGGGGGGGATTAAAAGTTATATGTCTAAATAACGTTACATACATAACATACATGTTGCCTTATAACTGAGGCCAAACACTTTCCTTATACAAAGTCGTATGAAACTAGCGAACAGCGTTATGAGTAAACATTTAAAAAACTGGACGCGTAAGGAAGTCATAAACCGAGTAGAAATTGTGGGCTAAAGAGGATGTAAGAGCGAAGGGCCGGACGATACAAACAGATAACACGTGGAAATAAACGGGCTAAAATACGAGGGCGAAGTCCATGAACGAAATTACCTCGTTATTATTCTCTACCGGTGGAAGGTTTTGTGGAGCAACGGCGGCAGCTTCACCAGGAGCTGGTGCTGCCGCTAAAGCTTCCAGATTATGATCCACATGCTCATCAAACTGACCTAAAACTAAAGAGAGAGGAGTCAGAGCGAAAATAACAAGCGAGAAAATAATAATATTGCATGCACTGTTGGAGTATGTTCGAAGTTTAACGCTCTGTAGAACCACGCTGAAAAGACATAGACATAAGAACCCACACATAAGGCATAAAAAGACCGCCTAGAGGCTTCGGCGACGTAGCGCTGGCAAAACGTATGGTCGAAAGATTTTAGGACTTACCGGTTTGCGAAGATGTGTAGAAAAGCCCTGAATTCATGTCAGAAATCCTTTATATAGGCAAGAAAGACTGACGTGGCTGCTCGCAAATAAACTACTGATACCCTGGGAGTTACAAGCATGTTTAACTTCGCACGTTTAATCTTCGCGGCAAATTCCTCGGTGAAAATAGTACATTGATGTTCTTTCCTTGTTTGAACTAAATAAGCTCAAAATATGAATTGAAAAATAACACGTTCCGACTATCACGGGCGTAATCGGCCTGTACGCCAATTAAGCACTGGCTTACACATTTTTCGCGAAGTACTGAAAATACCCGTATATATCTACGGGTATCTACCCGCTTTGATCTATTTTGTAGATTGTTATTGTTGCTAAATGGCTTTTCAGGTCGAGTCACAACGCCTAGTCCAGGGGATACGCCCCTGATTATGACATATCAAATACTACGGAATCACCGAACCATGAGTTGCGTCTTAAAAAAACGTCTACGATTCGGCTCATGTTTTTGTCTGCATTCCTTCCTCCACGGGCCGGCATGCTTTTCCAAAACTTCTTGAAAGACCTGAAAAAACTGGCAATGTCTATGAAATATTTTGAAAAAAAAAAAGTTCAGTCGCTTTGCTTTCATGTTTCAAGATTTGTAACGGCGAGTCTTCTATTTCGACTCAGTCGTGACGGTAATTTTCAAGAACACATAAGCCCGTAGGGAGAGGAGTGCAGACAAGAACATGAGCCCGAGCGGGCAGAATCGTATACTTTTTTTTCGACGCTAACCACTGTTCCGTGAATTCCGTAGTATAAGTTCCGAAATTAGAATAACAACCTAAAATCAATTTTTGCACTTTTGCACTTTCTTTAATTTCTGCCAAAAATGGACACTTTTAAATATTTATAAAATTTTTGTCCAATTTCGGTCTATTCGTGGATGTCGTAGCTTTGTGCAAGATATACACTTTATCAGAATATCAGAAGGGGCTTTCAATGGTGGTTGCTCTATACATCTTTGACAAAATGACCGGTTTTCACAGCAAGGGTATGACATTATCCTTTTCTAAATTTGAGGACACTATTTTCGTGCCGTTTCACCTAACAAAGTACTGCTTGTGTTATCTCCTTTGGACAAATTTGTCATGCATACGAAGTGTTTGTCTGACATGTACGATATCGCAAGTTCAGAAGCACAGGTTCCGCTAAAGCACGGATGACAATTAAAAACTGGACACTTTGATACAGCGTAATCTCTTTATTTATTATAAATTTGCCATTTGGTCGCTTTGCCGATATTAAATGGAATGGCCCCAGACACCCAGGCATCAAAAGTGTGGAAAGAGCGTGCATAGTCATGGGACCGAGTTTTGTCTTTGTAAGTTGTCTCACTCACTTGCTATCATCACGTACCGCTGAAATATAACATTGAAAGGATTGGGAGTGCGCGCGCGAGTTTTTTATGATCGTTTTTAGATCAATCCCGTATGTAAAAAGCCCAGACACACAGCTTACAGACACACACAGGTCCACCGCAACTAATTTTGGATAAGCCGATTTATTCACAACCTTCAATAGGGTAGACATCATCCAACGAATTAAGAGACCAGCCTTAGCCTGCGTAGCGGCTCTACTGGGAAGGGCTGCGGCCGCGCTTCTTCCGGTTTTTGCTCACCCCGACTCCCTCCCCTTCCCTTTAGAGCCGCTACGCAGGCTATAACCAGTCTTTGATCACGTGCTTGAACAAACAAACATCACACGTCATCTATTCTACTTTATATTTCAGGCCAGGTCATGTGCAGATCATCTACGAGACGGAAGAACGGACAATGGCAAATACACGATCTACAGTACAGCTGGTCAGCAGTATACCGTGTATTGTGACATGCGCAGTGAGCCGGGCTATGCCTGGACCTTGATTTATTCGTTCCGCTTTAAACACAGGTATCGCAATAGAGCGGTTTTCACATGACTGTCGTGAAACCAATCGCAAAGTAATCACACCAATTCTGAATAAAACCTAAAGCAGTAATTACAAAGTGATTGTGAATTACTCACGGCGGTCATGTGAAATCCGCTCTAATAGGCCTGCAACCAAATATGCAGGAAATAATACTGGACCCAATTTTGAACAAAATTTTTTGAAAGGAGGTCAGGGAGAGCGTATTCTCTCGGTAAAGTGTTCCAACTTTTCGCATTTGATTGCGAAGACATGAGTCCGTTGATATTGGGGAAATCAAGAGATATCTACATTGAACGCAGGAGCGCGCATCACGTTGCGGCAAAGGTTTACGGAAAAGGTTTACGTCATTCAAGACAATAGAGAAGATTCTAGATGACCGCCGAAAGTAAGCCAAACTTGCGTTTAGTCATCGTTTCTATAGAGTCCTAAAGTACGTCACAAAAACAAAATTTTCGATTTAGCAATATTTGTTCCTTGATTTCGAAAGGGCATATCGAGTGAAAGCTACACACAAAAATGAGGTGAATCGGTTGAAACGCGACCAAGATATGGCCCGCTGAATACATAATTTTCTTAAACAAATCACTGTATTTTGGTTCAGTTCATAACGTTATGAACTGAGTCAAAATACAGTGATTTGTTAAAGAAAATTTTGTATTCATTGGGCCATAGCTCAGTCGCGTTTCAACCGATTCACCTCATTTTTTGCATGCAACGTTCTTCGAAGTTGGTCTTTCATTTTCAGTGGACTAAAATCTGAAATTCGAATTTTTCAAATTTGTGACGTCACACTTTAGGACTCTATTGGCCGAGAACAAAGATTTTCGTCTTTCCGCCAATCAAATTGCGAATTAAATGAAAGTGCGCCAATGCTCACGACATAACTAAACACAATTCTGACTTACTCCGCCTCCTTATTGGTTTGTGTTGAATGGATACCACTCCTGATTGGCTAGTAATTTTGTATTTCTGTTTAGCTATCGGCACTCATCTGAAAAACCGCTCTAAGGAGCGGACAAAGTCGAAATGGCAAAACATGTGTTTGGGATAAATAAAATAGCTCTTAGTAAAAATGAGTAATCAGAAGTAAAGTAAAAGTAAATTAATTAATTATGAAAAAATAGAATAGAAAATAAAAAAATGGTAAACATATTGTACAAAGGGGGAAGGAAGAGATAGAAAAAGAGGGAAAAGTACAGCAAAAAAAATTGTGGCTAAGATTGGCCATGTTATAACTGAAGTAGAAGAGGATAACGACCCTAAAACCTGACTTTCGGTTCTCCTGCAGGTCCACTACCCAATCCCGACGACCTTTGTATGAAGACACACCACAGAACGAAGACAACCCCAACTGGGACCAGTACAGGTTGTCAAAGGGACGAACGGAGGAGCTGAGAGATCAGTCAACAAGTGGCGTGTAACGTGTAGCTTCAATGACTATGAGATTGACTTCCGTGATTACTTACGATATGACGTCGCCCATCTTGATCCCATAGCACTAAACGGGCACGGAATATGTGTAAAGGTCGACTTCATAAACATACGTGGGAGAGGAGTATCTGGAAAGACCGTCGGACTGTGGCAGTATACAGATTCAATTTTCCACCATGATAGCAGTTTAGCGAAATGTGATTTGGAGCAACCGCAGGATATGCCACATCGGAAGATAATTTTGGATCCTATACCCATTACAGTCAAGATTCCGATGCTCTTCTGATGATAGTTCGACAACGAATTATTGGCTTGGTGGATCAGAATAATGTTAAAAAAACAGCTCCGAAACATCCGATGTGTGTGAAAATGTTTTTATCTCCGGCAAGAAACTATAAACATGACATCTTTAGTTCACTTTTCTATGACTGCTTAACACTTAAACCAGTTTTAGACCAAAGGATGGATAGACATTTCATGAGAATTAAACGGATTGAGTTCACTACTTTTACTGTTACCTCATTACCAGAAACGTTTATGAGCAACAAAACTTCATGGAACGGCAAACGGACACGAGGTCTTAATGATAAAGTGTTTTATGATAAAGTTCAGCGGTGGATCTAGGGGAGGGGAACTCAGTACGGATCATTACCAGTCCAACTTAGTGCTGCAACGGTAGGATCCGCCACTGAAGTTCTAATGCACTAAATGCGCACTGTAAAAATGGATACAAGACAAGACAACTTTATTCAAGAACCCATAAAACTGAGGTACATTGCTATTTAAAACTTCAACATTCTAGGCTTCTTATTCCTGCTTGCTGCAATTTTTCATTTTTACTTAATTAGTTGTAAGCGTTCATAGATAAAGTTGGCTATATTGAAACAAACACTAGAGGATATAAAAGTTGGCACTGAAGCCGTTTCGCCATATAAAACTGGCTTTGGCTCCGTAGATAAAACAAATTACCTACAAATTATCTGAGTGGAGAGCTGGTCAAATATGTAAGGTAAGGTACACAAGGTACTGTAAGTGTAAGTCTAAAAAGGTTTGAATTTCGTTGCCTGGCTAATGAAAATATAAGGGGGAAACTGTGAGCTTAGGGACGTGTCATTATTTAGCGGGGGGGGAGGGCTCCTATTTTTGTGGGGAGGGTCCTAATTTTTTTCGCGTGTCTAAAGGGAGGGTCCAAATTTTTTTCACTCCTGTTTGGGGGAGGGTCATAATTTTTTTCAGCAACATTTGGATGATGAAAAGGGTAAAACAAATAGTGGTTATTTCAGCAACTTCTCCATAAAAATTTCGACGCGCTTCGCGCTCATAAACAATGACATCTAATATACTCTTTGAGCAACGAGGACACTACCGTTGACAAGAACAAGTTATCTTGACGAGGAAAATCAAACTCTCTCAAACTTTCCCTGCAAATGATAGGCCTGGAGGGCATGTCACTATATGTTTGAAAGACGATCCGACGATATACGTTTTCGACGTTACAAGCATAGAAATTCGTCCGTGGGCCGCGCTTCGCGCACATGAATATTAATAACTTCGTCATTTGCGGAGCGCAGTTGTGCGCATGAATAATATAACCACCTAACCTATATAATTGAGGTAGTGTACTTCCTGGGCTCCTGACAGGCTTTGTTTATTATACCGTACACAAAACATGTTCATCTACCCTTTCTCTGAGGCTTGATTTGTCTTTGGTATAGTTGGTTTTGTTTAGTTTTGATGAAATGCGATGAACAAACAAAAAAACGATGAACAAACAAACAAACGTTTATCAAAATTTGGGCACGCTTCGCGCGCAACGAAGGATATGCGAGCCCGTTTTTCTGTAAAATGTCTACAGTACTAAGTCAAACAGGGGACGGGAGATGCGGGATTATGTTAATCATTGTACAGGGAGGGAGGATCACTGCATTTACCCGTGTATTACCAAACATTCTCACGTAAATAATCGAGGCGATGAATAATAACCGCGGTTCCTTATGCACCAGTCAATTGACACCCGGCCACACCCCGGGACAGGGCGGGAAAGTAACGCGGTCAGGCCGGGGATTTAACACATAATCTACGGAAGGGCAGGGAATTTAACTCGGACCTTCTATAGCGGGGATATTCAGCGGGGCATTAACGGGGAATATTAACGCTGAACCAGAAGTTCGATTATCGTGCGAAACCGAGGTCGGAGGAATTTGGGAGGGGTCACTTTATTTTTTTTGCGAGTGAAAGGGGAGGATCTCTCGAAACCTGAAGCCTTGAAAGAGAGATTCCAGCAACGAGTTCTATATCATTTTCTAGTTTTATTTTATTTTACTCATTATGTCGAAAATTTCGGGGCGCTTCGCGCGCATAAGGAATGACATCTAATCTAGTTTTAGAGAACTTGCCCGAAGAAAAACAATACGCTTGTGGCGCTTAAATGGAATGCGTACGAATGTCGTTACAAGCATGTGTATCTTGGCAAGGACAAATGAAAACCCCAAAAGCCCTCCAGTGATACGCCTGGTTCGCAGTCAATATGTTCGAAAGAAGTGAGTTCGACGTTACAAGCTGCATGAGAAATTCGCTTTGGGCTGCGCTTCACGCACATGAATATTAATAATAATTTGTAGCGCGTGAAGAATAAAACCAACAGGCTTTTTTACTACACGCAGAAAATAAAATGTTATCTTCTCTCTGGAGGCTTGATGAAATGCGTTTATCAAGATAAAGGCGCGTTTCGCCATGTTGCAAAAGTGCCGTGATGTCAATTGACTGGTGCATGACAGAAGTCGCTTGGACAATAGTCTATCTTTTTCAGAAATAAATTGCATGGGGGAGGGTCCCATTTTTTTTACCTACGACTGGGGGAGGGTAACATTTTTTTTTTGTTATGTTCAAGGGGAGGGTCCTAATTTTTTTAGCCTTGTTTGAAAAAAATGGGAGCCCTCCCCCCGGTAAATAATGACACGTCCCTTAATTCTGCTTGATCCAGCGTTTTTGGTTGGTCCTGTAATGTTAATCTTGCGATGTCATCTGCAGTCATTCTGTTCTCGCCCCATTTGTAAGGTAATCCAAGCAGATCTTGTATTCCGGATTCCAGCCCTAGGATTCCGGATTCCAACCTACTGGATTCCGGATTCCATACCAGTGGATTCCACATTACCTAACTCTCAAAGAATCCGGATTCCAATATTTCTTTATCTGAATAAATTTTTGAATAAACGAGATAGCAACAGTTTTTAACACTGCAGGCTGATTTGGCTGCTTTATCTTGGAGTAATCATTTAGATTTACACTAAATTTAAAATGTATTTTGCTGTTTATTTTTGACCGTAATTGTTCATTGAATTACTATAACAACTGCTATACAAAACAGGCCCGGCCAGGGGGTACTACAATACTCGGATACCCGATATTTTTTTCTCTAAGATACCAAAATGAGCCTATTGCGGAAGACTCTAAGAGGTTTTAATATACCCTCGCTGCACGATTTTTACTTTGTCCACGAGGCGATTGTAGAGGCCGTCCCAGGCTGCGCTGCAGTCAAAATATGGTAAGACCAGCGTCAGGCAAATTTGGACTTCAGTCGCCACATTTACAGGGACCGGAGGATTTTAAGCATACACAGTCAAAATGAAAAAAGCTAACGTGAAAAAAAGAGCTAACGTGATTTCCCTATGAGCTGTAATTTCTCTTTTGCTGCGCGAGAAGCGCTCCCTGATTTTGATAAACGCAATTTCATTAAGCCTCAGTCTCAGAGAAAAAGTAGATGAACATTCCATTTGTTGTGTATATAATAGTAAACAAAGCCCGCAAATGACGAATTTATTACTCTTGATGTGCGTGGCGGTCCAAATGACGAATCTCTATCCTCGTAACGCCGAACTCACGCTTACTTGTAATAAGACGCCTTGTTTCGAACTGAGACTGCTCCGGGAGTTCGTTTCTCCTGGCCAAGATACACGTTGCTGTAATGACGTTTGTAGTGATTTCATTGCATGAGTTCTCAAAAAGCATATAGTGCATATTAATGATGCGATTCCGATGCGCGCGAAGCGCGCCGAAATTTTTAGCGTACTCAGTTGAAAGAACTAAACTTATGAAAAGCGCAAAAATATAGCAATAACTCCTTCGAAAATTTATTGTGGTCTCCTCTTCAGGGCTTCAAGTTTCCAGAAATTCCCCTCACTCGCCCAAAAATGTTCCCTGTCGCCGAAATTTTTAGTGTACTCAGTACTTTCTCGCCCAAATGTTCCCTGTTAACGGCGGTATGAAGCACTGATCCCCCAAAGATCCTCTGACTCCCCAGGCGATAAATAATGAACAGTCCCGCAAAAGCTCATTAGTTACCCAGGGAGATTTCCTTTGTTTGGTCCTTTTCCAGTCAAGGGGCGCAAACATATTAACACTTTCCATCTCCGCCAAGTTATTCACTACTCATGACGACAAACGGATGGTGATTGAGCCTACGTAATCCGCGCAAAGTGAGATTCTGCAGATCAGGGCCGTAGCTAGCATAGGGTCAGAGGGGGCAGTTGGCCCCCCAGCGAAGTAAAATTTTTAGTGTCAACATGTGGGGAAAACCCTGCTTGCCCCCCCCCCCCCCCCAAGCAAAAACAAAGAATGACCAATGCCTGACCCCCCAGTCAAAAATTTCTAGCTACGGCCTTGCAGATTCTGTTGTAATGGGCATGTAACTACTCGGACTTCAGCTTCTATTTTTTTATCAATTGCTACGAGCAAATGGAAAAAATAGCACAATTATTTTTGGACAAGATACCAAATACCGCCAAAAAGAAACCAAAATACCAAATACCAGAAATAAAATGACCGTGATACCAATATACCCAAAACCCTGGCCGGGCCTGACGAAAGCATAACATAATGCCCAAAATATTATGCCCAGTGATGTTACCTAAAAAAAAATTACTCGCTTCAAAACAGCTTCTCTCGAGCTGTTGTAGCCTACGTAGCGGCTCTAAAAAGGAAGGGAGGGAGTCGGGGCGAGCGAAAACCGAAAATTGTGCGGGCCGCAAGAGGTTTGCCATCTTAATCTTCATAAGTAAGACTCTGGTTACACTAACACATGCTAACACCTTGATTTGGGGCACGCCCCCGAAACATTCTCAATCATTTCGAATAATAACTTGAACAGTAACTACAACATGCATAGCTAGAAATGCACGACTTTTAAAAATAAAGGAAATGACACTGGATTCCGGATTCTCAAGGCCTTTGGATTCTGGATTCCTGCTAATATGGATTCCGGATTCCATTCTACGGATTCCGGATTCCAAAGCTAACAAAAAGTCGGATTCCGGATTCTGGATTGCCTTACATGGGGCGACTGTTCACGTGTTTTGACGAAATACTCAGTGTACTTGTACTTGATGAGGCTATCACAACCACTTATAGAGAGGGTCAGTCTGCTCGCTGCTATGTAGGGCAGAGACTAGGATTCGTTCCATGCTTTCATGTTCATGGCTGAAGCAATATCACAATTTCGTGAAGTGTAACACTGAAACACCTTTAATGAGGACCTCGTCCTGTTTACTTGAATGTGGAGTTCTTACTTGTGTGATATTCATCCTATATTAGAGCGGATTTCACCTGACCGTCATGAGTGATACTGTGTTCATTCGGCATTCGCGATTGCTTCATTTTGGGATAGGTCGAGAGGATGATTAAGCGAATATTATGAATGTCGACTGAAGGCAATTCGTAATCACCTCCCGCTCACCTATGGGGTCTTATTCATACATATAGTGACTGCGCCAAGGTCTATCATTACGGGGCATTTTTGGGAGAGTTTGGTTTTCCTCGTTAAGATACATTGTTGTTGTAAATAGCGTGAGGGTAGTGTTTTCGTTACAGAAACAGTATAATACATTTCCTTCTTTATGCGCGCGAAGCGCGCCGAAATTTTTATAGAGAAGTTGCTGAAATAACCGCTATCGGCATCTGTTTTACCCTCTTTATCGTCCAAATGTTGCTGAAAAAAATCATGACCCTCCCCCAAGGACCCTCCCTTTAGGCACGCGAAAAAAAATTAGGACCCTCCCCACAAAAATAGGAGCCCCCATCCCCCCGCTAAATAATGACACGTCCCTAAGACTACTTAGGCCTTTTACTGAGTGAATGACTAAAGTCACACAACTCTGCCGAGTTAGTCCCTCAACGGGTGTTCAGCTCGGCTGGGGCCAATCTAAGTAAGTAAGCAAGTGAATTACTCTCTCATTTGATTGGATGAAGAATGACTCGTGAATCACTTTCACGCTTATCATGTGAGATCCGCTCTCTTTTGCTTATGGAAATGGGTTTTGCCTCAGTTTCATCTCAGTAAACTTCATGGAGTAGTAGTCTATTGTGTTTGCTGTTTTAAATGAATCCCAGGTTGTTCCTTTAAAATCAGACGTGTGTCCAAGGTATTGCCCATTCAGATTGGTTTTATGGCAGGCATTGTACCACCAAGCTCCTGTAAAAATCGGGCACAGTTCCCGTTCTTCGTATTGTCACGATCTTTCGTACTAAAAGGCATGTCATTATGGTAACGGAGTGAATCGCCAGCGACAGTTCCAGAGAACGTCCCAAAGCTTAGCTTATAGAGTTGTGATTCATTTTGACTTCAAACCAACTGTACTTGGCATATTTTTCTATAACTTCAAAGTTACTTAGGTCAATTCGTAGACTTGGCCTTGTTGCGGTCAAGCGGTGTATATAATCGTTTCCAAGCCAGAACTCGCCTAACAGGTTACCAAAACCAGCTTTGTACTGTCCCACCCAAGGTAGAAGTCGACGCTGCCGTCTTGTCGTCTCTGGAAGACAGTCCAACCACCTCCATCTGTGGTCATGTCGCAGTAGACTTTGAAGTGTCCCTTTCTATCCGGGGCAATAGTATAAACACCATTACGGCGAATGCCAGAGTTGAACAGATCATGACAGCTCCCTGAAAGCAATGCGTTATAACATATCAACTATGAAGAACATTCTACGTTCATACCGAAGCCCGCAGCCAATAATTAGAGAGGGGACTTTCAACCCATAAATACCATATGTTGAATAAGTTAATCGACAAAACAAATGAGAGCAGTAAAGCTAGGGCAAAGCTACCGTTAAAGCTATGACAAAGCTATGGCAAAGCAGAGCAGAGCTTATTCGTAATGTCTTCACGCACAGGCATTGAGTAATGCCTGTGGCAGAGCCTATCTATTCTTAAGACTCCACGCACATCATCACAACATCACAACATCACAACATCACATCATCACATCATCACATCATCACATCATCACATCATCACATCATCACATCATCACATCATCACATCATCACATCATCACATCATCACATCATCACATCATCACATCATCACATCATCACATCATCACATCATCACATCATCACATCATCACATCATCACATCATCACATCATCACATCATCACATCATCACATCATCACATCATCACATCATCACATCATCACATCATCACATCATCACATCATCACATCATCACATCATCACATCATCACATCATCACATCATCACATCATCACATCATCACATCATCACATCATCACATCATCACATCATCACATCATCACATCATCACATCATCACATCATCACATCATCACATCATCACATCATCACATCATCACATCATCGCATCATCGCATCATCGCATCATCGCATCATCACATCATCACATCATCACATCATCACATCATCACATCATCACATCATCACATCATCACATCATCACATCATCACACGCAATACCTTTGACACACTTGTACGATATCCCATCTTGTTCCACGAAGCACGTTTCGTTAACGGGACACAGCGAGTTACTGCAGTTGTAAAGAGGACGCAGAGAGTACAAGAAATAGTTTGCATGCGAGCGACGAATCAGATCTTCAGGGTTACTCATGTGGGTGGCGTTGTTAAGTTCGCAGTCACTTGTATCCAGGTAATAGTTGAAGCTGTGGCATTTCACGTCTGTCGAGCAATCCACCAAGCACATGCCGTAACTAACACTTGTGATAAGTTTAATCACGTGATTTGTGAGAATCTTGTCTTGTCTGTCTGTCTCTGGACTGCATTCTTGAGGCGTAACATGTTGCCATGACAACAGTACAACCAAGATACGAAGTAGCATAACTTCAAAAGTAAAAGCAATTATTTTACTTTCGGACCTCATAAATCATCTTGTCCATTTTGTGGGAGGATGTTTAATTTAGTATCTCTGTCATTAAGTTGTGAACATTTAATACTTAGAAGTGGCACTTTCGTTTTATAAACACTTTGTAAAACGAGGATACGGATGGCTTATTGATATCTTTTACATAGAGGATATTACACGGTGGCGCGAAGATATGAGTTTTATTTTCGAGTGGCAAGAACAATATTTTACGAATGAGCGCAGCGAATGAGTAAAATATTATTTTTGACACGAGAAAATAAAACTCATATCTTCAAGCCACCGTGTAATTTTCTTTTTATTATATAGACAAACCAGAAAAAAATATTCAAAATTGATTTCCAAGCACTTTTGTTTTGACCGATATCCTCACTAGTGAGGATATGGAAAATATGTCACTGAGACCCGGATGTAGCTTTGTATGAGATCTACGAGTGGCGTATTTCCCAGTAAAACACTCGTGTCTATATAATAAGATCTATAAATTACTGAGTGAATGAAGCTACGGACGCCGGTCTCCCTTTCGACGCGTGTACCTTTTAATGCGGGTCAAGCATGCTTGATTGTGCTGTTGCATTTTACTGCGATTTTCATAATTCTGCGAACTCCCACTTGACATTTTTTGAATGCCAAACTGCGTTTTGGCTTCCGTTCAATAAACTTGCATAAGTCCGGCTCGCCCCAAGTAAGGTATGTTGAGGCCACATTTGTAATAACCTGCCACATTTGTAATAACTGCCACATTTGTAATAACATTGTGCCACATTTGTAATAACTGCCACATTTGTAATAACATTGTACCACATTTGTAATAACTGCCACATTTGTAATACCACTGTGCCACATTTGTAATAGCGGAGCTCCTCAGCGGCCGAAGGCCGCAGAGCGGAGCACCATAGCTATCCCAGGACAAATGCAATAATTCAAACTTGAACTCAGGTATACGATCGATTTCATTTCTCATGGTTCAGCGGTATTCCCATATGGGTATTGCGGACACCTCCGTGGCTGCCTGGGCATCCACCACAGGTAAACCAATACCTCCCTCCGTTTATAAATATCTCAGGAAGGGATGAAGTCAGGACAACCAATGTAGGTGACGGGGGAGTTGCGTTAGTGGCAGTCGGGTGTAACTGCCTGGTCACGTGGTATGATGTCATCAATGACTTCATAATAGGAGAATGAGAATAGATCTCGAAATTGTGTAGGTGACTAGAAAAGTACTGACAAGATGGACACGCGATGTGACGTCATCGATGACGTCAGTGATGTCGCGAAGCCTTAAAATGGGAGCTAAACTGACAGATTACAGTGCAGGCATGAGCAAAGATAAATCTAATTGATTGCCTTGAGCTGATAAAATGTTTTAATTACAAATCCAAAATTGAAAAGGGAAAGATGAGAAACTCAAACAAACAAACGTACAATGACACAATTTCACAAACCTTATGTATCAACCGAACGTTCGGTAATCAAACTCAATCAAACCCCATTCGATCGATTAGTTCGGT
This sequence comes from Scolanthus callimorphus, assembly GCA_033964015.1. NCBI lineage: Eukaryota > Metazoa > Cnidaria > Anthozoa > Actiniaria > Edwardsiidae > Scolanthus > Scolanthus callimorphus. Next base: position 10,465,401 of record CM066922.1, read on the forward strand.
AATCAACCATAACCAAACTTTCCAGAGAAGTTTACAATCGAACGTTCGAGTGCTAAACTTGTTTTCAATCAATTTCAACTTGTTTTCACTTCAAGTGAAAAAAGGGTTATTAATCAACAAGAAGTCAAATATCTCCGGTGCTTGGAGAGCAAAAATATTGCCAGACAACAATGAATTTTAAGTGTAGAGTTATGTGTAGTGCTTTTCGTTGATACAATTATTATATTATTATATTAATATACACATTATTATATTACAAAGATTATATATAGATTTAGGCACCGCCTAAAAGCGGAGCTGGAGTTAATACATGTTATCGAGGGTAAGTCGACTTTTCTACATTTGATGATGTCATCGATGACGTGACCTTGGTAGTGCACCCACATGCCTCCAAAAGACTTAATCCAAGTTTGGTTACCTAGCAATGTTGCTTCTCCAGATATTGAGTTTTCTTTGTTTTGATGACTTCATAGTTGTGACATCATGCCACGTGATCTTGGGGTGCAATCACTTGCCTCCAAGATAACTTTACCCAAGTTTGGCCACCTAGCGATGTTGCCTTCTTGAGATATTAACTTTTCCAATTTTGATGACGTCATCGATGACGTCACACCACATGACCATTTTGCTGCGCTTCTCTACTCACCTTTACCATGTTGTCCAAGTTTGGTTGTCTTGGAATCTTCCCTTCACGAGATATGATGTTTTCAACTTTTTGTCATCGATGACGATGACTTTCCACCTAGTTATGAATTTATTACAAATGTGACAGAATTGGGTTACAAATGTGGCAGTTATTACAAATGTGGCACAATGTTATTACAAATGTGGCAGTTATTACAAATGTGGCACAATGTTATTACAAATGTGGCACAATGTTATTACAAATGTGGCAGTTATTACAAATGTGGCACAATGTTATTACAAATGTGGCAGGTTATTACAAATGTGGCCTCAACAAGGTAATCCAAGCAGATCTTGTATTCCGGATTCCAGCCCTTTGATTACGGATTCCAACCTACTGGATTCCGGATTCCATACCAATGGATTCCGGATTCCATAATTCTCAAAGAATCCCATATTTCTTTATCTGAATAAATTTTTGGATTCCGGATTCTCAAGGCCTTTGGATTCTGGATTCCTGCTATATGGATTCCGGACTCCGTTCTACGGATTCCGCATTCCAAAGCTAACAGAAAGTTGGATTCCGGATTCTGGATTACCTTACATGGGGCGATCCGGCGCATGGATTTTCTGTCTCGTTTGAATTTTATGGTGAAAAAAAAAAAGATAGTTTTGAAGCCTAGTTAGTCCCCATTAGCTCAAAAGCGTAATCACCCAGAGCTGCTCACTCGTTTGTTTGACTGAAGGCAACACCCGCGAATTGTTAGTCGGCGTAGACTTCGCAGAATTACAAAAATAGCAAAAACACTGAACTGGGTACCAATTTCTTTTCCGAGTTGTTTGAGGTTCGATCGAGGTGCAAGTATGCACAGTGTAGAGATATCAAAGGCTTACGCAGTTTGTCGGGGAAAACTCGTGGAAAGTGTCAATTCTTATCCTTAAATCAGAGTCGGCTTTCGACAGTTTTGTTGTTTGTGATGTGTTTCGCACGGAAAGTTAAACGGGCTGAAACGAATGCACTGGGCAAGGATCTGATTGGCTAACTACACGGATGGCATGATAGAACAAATCGGCTAACGGTGTTACCTCTTGTTTCCACCCAATTCCCGGGGGGACCCATATTTTTGGGGGTTGTGGATGAATTTACCCTAAAATGAGTGTACACTAAATGAACACTGAACAATCAATGAACATTTTGTTTTCTTTTTTAACTGCTATTTTATTGGCAAACGAGCCCGTGTAACCGTTTGCGCTACACAGTGCCGGAAAGTTTCAGTTCGCCCCTTAAAGATACCAAACATGGCGTGTCTTACATAACTTTTTACCCTAAAAGATGAGGCCTTATGTGCCAAGTAGGCGCGAAGGAGACATGTAACCCGTAAAAGTTACCTATCAAGAAATTTCCGTGTTTGAATAAAATGCTGCCTTTAATGTTGCCTAATTTATCGTCTTCTCATCGAAGAAAACACGGTTTCTAGAAGCACCATCATAGACAAAACAATTTTGACATATATTTCGGCCCTAAAAGATACCAATCTCCCTAAAATTGATTGAAGATCAAGATCACCCCTAAATAAGACCAACACCTCTCGATTGTAACCCCTAAAAGATACGACGATCATCCCCGACCCAAAAATATGGGAGTCCCCCCCAGCCCAATTCCCGGCCCAATGTAAATCATGTGTGATGATTCATTTGGGCAGTTACAATACCTTTGCCTTAGTTCATCACTTTCACTCGTGCACTCGGTCGAGTGACAAAACATAGACAATTGTAAGCACCCAAAGGAATCATCACATGATTTGAAGTGGGTGCAACAAGATGTAAACACTGTTATTAACCGATTTGGTGTATTAACGACGAAGGAAACCCCTGCTGCAAATAATTACTGCGCCAATTATTACCCATCTATTTTAGTAAATGAAAAGTATTTTCAAGCAACCTGTCACAACACCAAATCAAGTTACAGTTGGAAAAAAAATACATACTCTGTATGCTCACAAACACATTTTCGAGATTTTTGTTCGACTTCTCCAAAAGAACGGTTCGAAACGGTTTCTTTGGCGCCGTTTCTCTTAAAGAAAATCAACCTCCTCCCGACCACAGCGTTGAATTAATAATACGTATATTGACAACTTTGTTATAAGACATCCTCATCAACTAGTAAACAAAACTTCCTGAGAAAAATAACAGCTCCTACAAGTAAAAAGGCAAAGTGCACGTTTTTGGTTGAGCTTGGAAATCCTATACTTTTTCAATGTTACACCTTTCGTGTCTTCGAAATGGCTCTTGTTAAAGGCAAGATCATGATAATGTCAAGGGATGTGGCCACAAGTTCCGACAACGGTCACGTTTTCGAAACTCTTGGTCAATAACGTCACAAGTCAAAGAGCCTGTGTTTATCCGCCATTTTGACAGCATAGCAACATATAGCTACATAACAAGTCGGAGAAAGCATCAATATCCATCAACTGATTTAGAGAATATAGAGCAATTTTCTCGATTGAATCAATTCTGAAACTTTGTTTTTAGATGTTTATTAAGAGATTCTTCTTCTAATATCGAACGAAAACATTAACAAAGGAGTGGTTGAGACAGGCTTTTTAAGATTGTTGAAAGCTCATCCGGAAGATGCTCTATCAAAATAACCCTGCATGCTCGTGTTGTGCATTGTGTGTTCTCGTTTCTTTGTGGTGGTTATTCTCCGAAAAACTTGTTAAACACAAAATGAACCAGAATAATGCACTTGTATTCCATACCTTTTTCCTCGTTGTGGTCACGGATTTTGAATTTCTTCGACCTTCATATAACGTGATGTCAGATAAATATGCATGGAAAACTAGGCTGCATGTTATCAGCTAAGAGTATAAGAAGTATGGAGTTGCCGATATCACATGGGGAAAATATGAATATCCATTCATTCTTAACAAAAGATTATTTTGTAAATTTCGGCGTTGAAACTAATTAGTGCAATCTATCCCATCCTTCTTCACTTTTTGTACCTGTTTTGACAGAGTGGAAATGACCTGCTTAGATCACTAAATTTCAAATAGTAAGGTCAGGTTAACTCAGATAAGCTTGATTTTTTGCATACAGACTCCCTATCTGATGACAAACAAAATATCAAAAATGACTTTTTTCTAGTGGATCCGTCTTTGAGATATTAGGCTTTAAACTTTGGTTTCTGTACCATTTTATGGGAGAATTTGTACGTTGATCAGGAATTAGGCAAACTTTGTTCAATCATATCTAAAATTGATATTCTTCAAATTTCTTAAAAATTTGGAATTGAGCTTTTGGCCATGGAAACTCCTCGTATACGGAATCTTGAGCTTATATATTTAAATATGGCGAAGTTAGACATTTCATTTTTGGTCATTTCCGCTCTGTCACCTGTTTTTAGTTCAAAATTGTAAAAAATCCCTATAATTCATAAAATAAATAGATAGACTAGCTGATGCCCGTGAACAATTCACGGAGTGTAAGGGGGGAATTTATTGTACTTTAAGTGTTCTCTGTTTAAAAAAAAAACGGAAAAAAATCACAATGGCCATATGGATGTGGGGAGGGGTTCATGATTTCTCCCTTCCATAAACTGCTGGATTTACATTACTAATAACTTCCCATCAGCATGAGTACCCCGTCCTACCATGCGGAAATAAATGAAGTGAGCCCAAAAGGATATTTTTTGTTGCACTGGTCTCCCTGATTGGTGCGACAAAATCACGCGTGTGTCAGTCTCTCGAATCGGTCAAAGAACCCGTGAAAGCGCAATTTGACTTGCGGAATTGTTTGTATGTTTATCATATCTCTGTGAGGGAAGAGAAGAAACAGGTCAAGTAAAAATGGTCTAAGGACTAAGAATGTTTTTTAGTTTATATTATTTATATTTTTTCGGCTTTATCCTCGCTTAAAAAATAGCTTGAATTAGAACTTAGCCCAAAGTGAATCTTTTTTCAACAAAAACATGCCCAATGGAGGGATTTCCTCCTTCTCTTCGGCATTGTGTCCTTCGTTTTGCGATAAAGCCGTCAGGATTTATAACTCCTAAAATATCTTCAGATCGGGCTTGTAGAATTTAGTCAAACTTCGGTTGCACGTAGGCAATCAGTCAATCTCGAGGTACCGTAGAGCATTTATCGAAAAAGAGTCGGTACAGCCTGAAACTGGGGTGAGAGTAAAAATAGGCGTGGCCCGATTGTCACGTGATACTAGCTCCGATCTCCCCAACTTTTGTACTGACATTTATTTCAGTCTATTGGTAGTATGTGTGTTATATTGGTTGCGCGATAGAATTCAACCTGTTTTTATATGAGAGGTTCAAAATTGGTTGGCATGGGTGCAAAATTACTGGGTCGATCCACCTTAACAACAATCGAGGCTCAAATCGCTGTGTCACTGCCCGCGCGATGACATCTAGGAAATGAATTCTAAACTCCAGAAGAAATGATTGCGAAGAAAATAAGCTATCCTTAGCGAAATAGCCTTAATTGAGCTGTGTCACTTCTTTGAAGGCTAAAAGTGATGCTGGAACTTTCAAAATTATCAAATCGCAAAGAATGAATTATTCATGATTGCTGACGCAATTATTTTTTTTAAATCCCTGTGTTCTCTGGTAAACGCAGCTTGACGAAGCGCTCGACAATCTTACTCAATTACCTAATTGTGTGTATCGCCATCCGTTGGCGATTTAGAAATTCCATGATACTCATGTATCACGGTTTTTTTTGCCAAATCATGATGTTTCAAAAAGTTTTCTAATGAAATGATTACTCAAATAACATTATCCTCGAGAAATAGCCGGTATTTGATCATCCGTGTCAAGTCCAGCCCGAATCGAAAGTCGTCTCCTGAACCTTCCAAATATGAATTATTCATGTTTAGTTACAGATTCAATTAAACATTTATTGTCGGCGTTCTTTAGTAAAAGCAGCTTGACGTACACTTTGAACAATCTAAGACACTTAGATTTTTCAACGTCCATTTGCGTTTGAACTTGCCCGGATAGTCATGCATCAAAAGCTTTTTGTCTTAAATATGCTTTTTTTAAAAGTCGTCGTCTCTAATGTCCTAGTAGTCGCCTTTGCACGGGCTGAAACAGAAAACAAGAGGACCAAAGGTTTTCAGAGGCTTCAATCCCGCGCCTTAGATACAAAGAAGTTGTTAGTCCTTGGCGTAAACACTCCAATAGATTGCTCTGCTTCATGTATTGGTACAGAGGGATGTTTGTCGTTTAACGTGGGAAAGTTTAGCTTCGGTACCAAGACACAGACTTGTGAGTTGTTCAACATCAGCAGACCCACCCTGGAGCCAGTTCCGAGAAATGGATTTGATTACTATTTTTCTCCACTGGTAAGCTTGAGAAACAAAACTATACCTGCAATATCATTTTGACATTTCCTTTCATGGAAAGGTTTATTTCTTTTGGAAAATACTTGATGGTGAAAACTATAGTTTTTCTTTTCCATTTTTTTTATATATATTGTAAATTTTCCGCACTTCAGCCTTATGGCTGTAATGGTAAAATTAATAAAACTATCTATCTATCCAGACAGTAAATAGTAAACGCGTTATAGCTAGATGCATCATCATGATCTGACCCTACACTGTAATTCAGTCTATAATGCAATAGTGAAGAATTAACCCCCCCCTGGCCCCCCTGGCTACGCCCCTGTATGTGCTATTATCCATGTTCCTTTTTATAAAATAATATGAATAATAATTGAGTGGGAGAAAGTTCACGGGTAAAGTCAGTGGATCTTTTCCTCAGAAAACCTGTTCCTTGAAACCCCCGCCCCTTGTACGGAGGCGGGGTGTGACTTAGCCAGTACGTCCGTTGGTAAAAATTCTAACATGAATTCAAAGCTTAAGGGAATAAAACAAAATATATCAGTTATTCACATTCAAAACAAGTGGAATTTCTTTTGTATTAATACTCCTCATAAAAATACCGTAATGGGCAATTCCAGAAAATAAAGGTCCCCCCCCACGGGCGGCATTTGGAAATTCCGTTAGGATGGGGGAGTTGAAGAACTCGAAATTCTGATTGCAAGGGGGTTTTCGAAGGGGGGGGGGGGGGGGTTAAACCATTTTGGAAATTATGGATGCATGGGGAGGGTACCCTCATTTTCTGGAATTGCCCAATTCATCTATTGCTAAGCTGCAAGATATGGTCAAGTGAAACCCTTTGAAACCCTTACTATCATTCGTTCCAACAGCCAAGATCATGTCTGGATCATCTACGCGATGGGAAAACCGCTAACGGCAATTACAAGATCTACAGTTCGACTGGTCAGCAGTATGCCGTGTATTGCGACATGTGCAGTGAGCCGGGATATGGCTGGACCTTGATTTATTCCTTCAGTTTGAAACACAGGTAATTCGCAGAACAGATAAATACTTCTTTTTCATAGCAGTCAATTCGAAATTGTTACAGTGTGACTGCTACATTTAATAAGTTATTGTTAGGAAGGAACAATTGGGTTATTGTTAGGAAGGAACAATTGGGTTATTGTTAGGAAGGAACAATTGGGTTATTGTTAGGAAGGAACAATTGGGTTATTGTTAGGAAGGAACAATTGGGTTATTGTTAGGAAGGAACAATTGGGTTATTGTTAGGAAGGAACAATTGGGTTATTGTTAGGAAGAAACAATTGGGTTATTGTTAGGAAGGAACAATTCAGTTATTGTTAGGAAGGAACAATTCACCACATGCGCAGTCGCAAAAAATATCCCCCCTCCCATCCACCCTGAATTCCAGTGATTTTCTCATGACCACTCTGGAAATTGCGCTTTAACCCACCCTGCACACCAAGAAAGTGCTGTCGTTTTTATGGCAAATCCGGGCGGGTTGCCTGTGGTGTCGAAAACGTGACTCAGGCCCCTCGGCGGGGAGTAAAAACAACATGGCGACCAAGAGAAGGATGTTTCCCAAGTATCTGCAAGTTTTGGTCAATTTTTCTGCTTTTTTGGCTAAGATATGAGGAAAAGTACTTACAGACCTTCCAAAATAAGGTAAGGGGGAATTTCTTAATAAGGAAAATTTGCAACGTCGGCAAAACGACAGTTTTTGGCGAAATTTTCTCGATATAGGAATTTCTTATTTTTAGGGTGTCCACCCTGGAATTCCAAGCTGTACTTTGACCACCCACTCTGGAATTCCGAGCTCTATTTTGACCACCCACCCTGGAAATCCAGAGGTCCTCAACAGGGAGGGGGGGGGGGGGGGATTTTTTTGCGACTGCTCATTTGAGGGGCATAACCCTGATACCGAGAGGTCCTCGGCTCGTCACATTCCTGGTGATGGAAGGCTCTGGTGACGTCGTTTTAACGCCTATGTTGCTGATTTTGAACATTCGGGCATGCTCTGTTTAAAATCTCGCGCATGCTTCAATGGCAGTATGTCTAAGAATGCGAAGCGTAACATATCCATATCATTATGCGGCAAGAACACCCTCCTCGCCGTAGAGTGGCATGTCACTTTCGGAAGCACGGTTGCCTTAGTGTTACAGCGCTGGATTTCGAGGCCGTAAATATTCCTTTTTACGATTCTCCTGTAGGTCCAACATCGAATCCCGAGACCCTCTATTTGAAGACAGACCACTGAAGGAGGAGAACCCCAACTGGGACCAGTACAGGTTGTCAAAGGGACGAATGGAGGAGCTGAGAGATCAATCATCCAAGTTTCGTGTAACGTGTAGCTTCCCCGACTTTGAGGTGGACTACCGTGATTACTTACGATATGACCTCGCCCATCTTGATCCCATAGCATTGGACGGGCACGGAATATGTGTAATGGTCGACTACATAAATATACGCGGGCGTGGAGTGTCGGGAAAGACGGCCGGACTGTGGCAGTATACAAATTCAATCTTCCACCATGATAGCAGCTTAGCGAAATGTGATTTTGGAGCAACCACAGGATATGCCACATCGGAAGATAATTTTGGATCCTATATTTATTACAATCAAGATTTCCGATGCTCTTCTAGTCAATCTTCGACAACAAATTATTGGTTTGGTGGATCTGAGTAATATGGATAATCAAGTTACAATAATAATTGAAGTTCACTATTCTGCTCTCTTTTCGTAATTAGAACTCCTCACAAACACACCGAGGGCTTTAAGCGATTAGGTTGTTGCACTTAACATAAATACGCTTTACGAAAACATGTGCATGTATCCTGGCATTGGAGTATTATTGTTATTGGCAAAGTGTGAACAGCAACATTGGGCATGTCCGGCGTAAATAAGGCATCGGTTTCTTTTCAATCATTCTCGAGACAAGAGCTCCTCGGCTCGTCGCCTCGCAGGGGAGGCTCTGGTGACATCCATTTGAAAGCCTTCGCTTTAGAAAACCGTATCTGACAAAACAACACTGCCATTCGTTTCCTAGTCGTCTTTTTAACCTATGCCTTCGACTTGAACGCTCTAAAGGTAATTGTGAAGCATAAAACCACCATTATCTTATACGCATGCGTCGGTGGATGTCACCAGAGTCTCCCCCGCGAGGACGAACGGGGAGCTCTGGGTTCGAGAATGCTTCTCAATAGATTAGAATCCCCAAAATAATAGATCCTTTGGATCTCAAAAGCAAACGCCAATAAGGTGCAATTTGAAGGGTGATTAAACGAGGTTAAATAATTTGCTATGCGTTCTCATTATCGACTTGGGATATTAAATCGTAGTCGGTATCCGAGGACTTATCTGTCTGGTGTATCATGCCAAATTGATGTTCTATCCAAAGTCGATCTCGACCTTATTAGCTGCAGCTTTTCTTCTTTTCCAGGGGCGTAGCTGGGCATTGCCCAGCCCCGCATGCATATAGCATATAACATACCGGCACTAAAACAGCAAAATTAAACCGAAATATTTACCCGACAATATCTTAGTTATGTACTTGAATTTCAAGTTAGAAAGTCCAAAATGTTTATCGGATTCATCTTCACTTTGGCATGTGTTCCAAGCCTAACATCAACAAACAAGAAGACGGTCTGTGTTCCTTAGTAACATCTTAGTAAAAGCAACTTGACGAAACGTTGAAACGTTGAATACAATCGTATAAATATTTGCATCGTCCATTTGTGATTCAAACTTTCCCCGGACAGTCATGCATCAAAAGCTTTTTGGCTAAAATATGCTTTTTCTGAAAGTAATCATCTCTAATGTCCTCGTAGTCGCCTTTGCGTGGGGTAAAACAGAAAACAAGAGGACCAAAGGTTTTCAGAGGCTTCAATCCCGCGCCTTTGATACAAAGAAGTTGCTAGTCCTTGGCCTAAACACTCCAATAGATTGCTCTGCTTCATGTATTGGTACAGAGGGATGTTTGTCGTTTAACGTGGGAAAGGTTAGCTTCGGTACCAAGACACAGACTTGTGAGTTGTTCAACATCTACAATATGATGTAAATGATTTTGTTCCTATAACTTTTTCCAATCGTTACTCGATTTTCAAATGGATTACGTCTTAATAGTGCATAGCAAAGGGGAATGCTTCATTGTCCACTAAAAAGATGAGTAACGGATGAGTTTCCTTTGAAAAGTGGAAATAGTGGAAATAGTAAACGCTTAGCCTGATGTATCATCAGCATGATCTATCACTGGTATTACTTAACTTTCTAGCTTTGTTGAACTGGCGATTGAAACGTCACTCATCTTTTTAGTGGACAATGAAGCATTCCCCCTTGCTATGCACTATTAAGACGTAATCCATTTGAAAATACTTTATATGCGAAATAGCCTGTGTATTCGTTCATACAACCGTGTCACCTCTGAAGTCCGAATCGAAAGTGCTGCTGAACCTTCCTGGATCCAGAGCCTCGAATGTCGCTTGATTTAGTGACTAGCCAAGCTCAGCGCCGCGCTCTGGATCCAGGGTACCAAATGTATAGCATCGCGTGGTCGAGTGAATGATTTATGTTTGATTCATACAGATTCAATTAGAACTTTTTGTCTGTGTTCCTTAGTAACATCTTAGTAAAAGCAACTTGACGAAACGTTGAAACGTTGAATACAATCGTATAAATATTTGCATCGTCCATTTGTGATTCAAACTCTCCCCGGACAGTCATGCATCAAAAGCTTTTTGGCTAAAATATGCTTTTTCTGAAAGTAATCATCTCTAATGTCCTAGTAGTCGCCTTTGCGTGGGGTAAAACAGAAAACAAGAGGACCAAAGGTTTTCAGAGGATTCAATCCCGCGCCTTAGATACAAAGAAGTTGCTAGTCCTTGGCCAAAACACTCCAATAGATTGCTCTGCTTCATGTATTGGTACAGAGGGATGTTTGTCGTTTAACGTGGGAAAGGTTAGCTTCGGTACCAAGACACAGACTTGTGAGTTGTTCAACATCAGCAGACCCAACCTGGAACCAGTTCCAAGAAATGGATTTGATTACTATTTTTCTCCACTGGTAAGTTAGGAGAAAAAAACAATATATGCAGCAATATTATTTCAACCTTTCCTTGTTATGGAAAGCTTTTTTTTTCTATATAAAAGTAACGGATGAGTTTCCTTTGAAAAGTGGAAATAGTGGAAATAGTAAACGCTTAGCCTCATGTATCATCAGCATGATCTATCACTGGTATTACTTAACTTTCTAGCTTTGCTGAACTGGCGATTGAAACGTCACTCATCTTTTTAGTGGACAATGAAGCATTCCCCTTTGCTATGCGCTATTAAGACGTAATCCATTTGAAAATCGAGTAACGATTGGAAAAAGTTATAGGAACAAAATCATTTACATCATATTGTAGACTTCTATCTTACTGCTTTTGATATCTGAACTAAAAAAGCATTTCTTACAACTTGTCCAAATCCATACAATTTGTATAGGTTGACAGCACTATGAAATTAACATCAACAGCCAACACCATATATTCTTCACAACTTTGAAAAATTATTTCTCAGGTTTCCTTGGGAATTTATTGGCGTGTTATCGCCAATTCTTTATTTTATCAATACCTTTGATATCAATACCTTTGATAAAATGCTAGAAACAAGTAAATTGGTTTTGCAATACTCTATCTAAAAATTGTTTCCACTTTGTGTCAAGATTACTCGATTTCTAAGCGGATTTCCTCTTAAAACCTGTATCCTCTTTTTGAAATTTTCGAACAATCATTGAATGTGGTGTATCCGTTTTTGAAATTTTCTGATGAAACAAAATTTTCTGATGAAGGATTGAAAGTAAAATCCGAAACGTTGGCATCTCTCGGCTCCTGTTTTGTCTGCTTTTTACCTTTGTTTACTGAAATTTTCTAAAACTAATGAATGTGACAGAAGGTTCACGGGCACACATTGGATCAGTTCCTTTTGCTGCCTTACAAAATGACAAGAAAATATCTATTTTGCTAGGGACGATTTTTCGTGTTTCTTTTTTGCTGGATCAATATTTAGGTGTGACAGTCCTGAATAACCCTAACAAACGTTTGTTCGATTATGTGTAAAGGAGGGAGACATTGTATCGGGATACATTGCTTTCATGCACCTTTGAATTGCACGACCCAGGAGAAGCGCATGAAAATAGAAAAGACTACTAGATAACATTATATTAGTAAACAACTTAGATTTACAAGGGACTAAAATAACTTATGATAAATAAATAAATAAATTATAATACATCAATTATTCAGCATTTCAATGCTCTGGCGTTTTATTCGCCGTACAAAGCGCACTCTGGGTGTAAGTCTAATCTTTGATAATCTTTCAATGAAGTCTGTACTTTCGAGCTTTAATTAATTTTGTCAAAACACTACATCAATTATTCATTATCTAATACGATTTCTTTTGTTTTACTCCCCCGAGCCTTGGTTCCATGAAAAAATCGAAATTGACCTATTGCATAGCTTCAAACTCTTTCAAAGTAAAACCCTGTGAAACCTGACTATCATTCGTTCCAACAGTCAAGATCATGTCTGGATCATCTACGTGATGGGAAAACCGCCAACGGCAATTACAAGATCTACAATTCGACTGGTCAGCAGTATACCGTGTATTGCGACATGCGCAGTGAGCCGGGATATGCCTGGACTTTGATTTATTCGTTCAGTTTGAAACACAGGTAATCCTCAACTATGCGCGCTGACAGAACCCAAAAATGGCAAGATTTCTACCCTAAGGTCAGGTAAAGTCAGATAGGCTTGATTCTTTGCATAGAGTATCCTTATACAATAAGAAACAAAATAGAATTGAGTATTTTTTTCTAATTGATCCGTCTTTAAGATATGAGGAGTTACACTTTGGTTGCTGCAGCACTTTTTGACATTTTTTGACATTTTTTGCCATAAAACGATGCAGTAACCAAACTTTATCAGCTGATATCTTAAAGACGGATCAACTACAAAAAAATACTCATTTCCATTTTGTTTCTTATTGTAATATATAGATTTAGGCACGGCCTAAAAGCGGAACTCCAATGTTTATACCTCTTACAGAACGACTAATTCTTATACAATGCAATAATATCATAGCAAATTTCTGACAATAATTGCCCTATTTCACTATGACGTCATAACAAAACACTCTATTGTTTTTGCGCTATGAGTCATGGTCGCCAGAGGGGACAGCAGCATTTAGAAATGATCAAACTAGACTAATATATAGATTTAGCCACTGGCTAAAAGCGGAGCTCCTGGTTATAAAATGTTCTGTGTGAATGAAAGGGATTCCCATGTGTACATGGTTTACATGGTTGCTTTTGAGTCTTCCCTTCACGAGATATTGATTTTTTCAAGCATAGATGACGTCATCGATGACGTCACATCACGTGACCACCTCATTTCGCTCATCTGGTGACCTAGACTACACTACCAAAGTTTGGTTGTTTTAGAGTCTTCCCTTCACGAGATATTGATTTTTCAATCATAGATGACGTCATCGATGACGTCACATCACGTGACCACTTCATTTCGCTCATCTGGTGACCTGGATTACATTACCCAAGTTTGGTTGGTTGGTTTAGAGTCTTCCTTTCATGAGATATTCATTTTTCAAGCGTAGATGACGTCATCGATGACGTCATATCACGTGATCACCTCATTTCGCTCATCTGTTGGCCTAGACTACACTACCCAAGTTGTGTTGTCTTAGAGTCTTCCCTTCACGAGATATTGATTTTTCAAGCATAGATGACGTCATCGATGACGTCATATCACGTGACCACCTCATTTCGCTCATCTGGTGGCCTAGACTACACTACCCAAGTTTTGTTGTCTTAGAGTCTTCCCCTCACGAGATTTTGATTTTTCAGGCAAAGATGACGTCATCGATGACGTCATATCACGTGACCACCTCATTTCGCTCATCTAGTGGCCTAGACTACACTACCCAAGTTTTGTTGTCTTAGGGTCTTCCCTTCACGAGATATTGATTTTTCAAGCATAGATGACGTCAACGATGACGTCATATCACGTGACCACCTCATTTCGCTCATCTGGTGGCCTAGACTACACTACCCAAGTTTTGTTGTCTTGGAGTCTTCCCTTCACGAGATATTGATTTTTCAAGCATAGATGACGTCATCGATGACGTCACATCACGTGTTCGTGTTACAGCACCCCCTTGTGGCATAGACAAAATATCCCAAGTATGGTTGTCTTAGCATGTTCCCTTGAGGAGATATAATTTTTTCTTTGCATACCACAGGGTTCCCATGTGTACACGGACGGACGGACGGACGACGGACGGACGGCGTACGCTATAGGTTTAATACCAGAAAAATAAAGAAAAAATCATATCTCCCCAAGGGTAGCTTCTATAGAAGCCAATCTTGGACAAAGTTTCAAAGACCATAAGAGGAACTCTACACCAAAGTCACGTGCCCTTACGTCATCAATGACGTCATCAAAATGATCTATAATGCCCGTGACGTTCAAAAATCAACTCGATAGTATACTATACGTTTTTCCCTTAGGTATGGTGCTCCGCTTGCGCGGGCCTTCGGCCCGCGCAGGAGCTCCGCTATAATGGACTATAATTGATAAGCCAGTTGGCTAAGGCAAGTAACGTTTCTGTGCTACTTGTCCTGATGGGACTAGTGATCAAAAAAGTCAAGGTCGAGCACTCACTCATATCAGTTGGGTGGGGGTGCTTGTTGGACAAATAGAATTTGAAGAGCTGTGTATTGTGGACATGTATTTTAACCCCAGAGAAACATAACTTCCCATTACAGAATCCTAGAAATCTGGCAAAACCTAAACATCTGAAGATTTTTTTTTCCTTGGAAAGAGTTGCTTAATAATACTGAGTTTCCTAACTACCCCTAACAGAATCCTAGTCAGAAAAGTCAGAAAAAAAAACCCTTAAAAATCTGTACTGTCAGTAGTATAAAAATCATAATCATAATCGTGTTTCCAAAAAATATCCTTACCCCTCTATGTAATTTTCAAAGAAAAAAACAGTATTTGTATGGAAAAGATCAGGTAAATTGACAGCATTTCCAATCCCTTCGTAGGAGGGTATGGATAATATGGAACCAGACATTTCCAGAAAATATCCCCCCACAAAGAAGGGTGTTGAGAGGAGACCCCCTCCCCTCATCCCTCCAAAGAAAGTAAATTGACTCCCCACCCTCACCCCTCTGGGATTTCCAATGTCCTTCCATGACCTACGGATGGAAAACGGGAGACAAAGCAGGTCATTCAAGGTGTTAGAAAAAAAATAAAGAACTGAAATGGAAGAGCAATTTTATCCTACCCAACTATATGAACTCTTCCATACCACAGAAATCAAAACCAAAATCAATTTATGTCAAATGGCCCCCTTGGATGCATCACAAGAATAATGTTACTAAAATTAATAGAAAATAATCCGAAAACATAGCAAAATTTTGTATGGGTGACCAAAACAGAACAAGAAGAACTACTTTGCAAAATCACTCCATCATGACAAGCCTTCGAACCCCCTCTTTGAACAAATAAGTGAAATTAAACAATCAAAATTAGGCAAAAATTAATGTACTTTTTTTATATTTATTGGAGTTTTGCCAATGTAAATCATTATTATTTCTTACTTTGCAAAATCACTCCATCATGACAAGCCTTCGAACCCCCTCTTTGAACAAATAAGTGAAATTAAACAATCAAAATTAGGCAAAAATTAATGTACTTTTTTATATTTATTGGAGTTTTGCCAATGTAAATCATTATTATTTCTTACAGTTCCGAATAAAAATATATCTAAGTATATCTCATTGTAGGGGGATTTACTGGAACTCCAGTGAGCAATGGTTTAATTCCAGTTTTAAGCCTTGTTCTGGTAGGGAGCAATCATTATTTATGCCAGGGGGTGGGCTGGCAAGATTTTTCATTCAGCCCCCAAAAAACTTCACCCCCCTCAAAGTATCAATAAAAAACTCAAAACCCCTTTAGGCAATATTTATAATAATCATGATAGCCCCCTCCCCCCTTTAGATGAGGAAGAAATGTTGCGACATCTAGATACCAAGTAGACAACAACCAGTATTTTTAAGACATTTTCCTGATGCGTGCATAAACAGGTTGTTGTAATTTTACAGGTGTGTAACCTCTTGTATCCATATATTAAATTAACGTCGTTGCTGCCATAAAACGTAGATGAATCCTCACACTTGTTTTTATATCTGGTGACCCTCTACTTGAACGTGCCAAATTTAACATGGTCCCCCTTAATAATTGCCAGCCCACCCCCTGGCATAAATAATGAATTCCCCTAAAGTAAAAGTAAACGAAAAACTACCAACAGAAAAATGAGCATAGCCCCCTTACCCACTATAAGGTGAGATCCTGCTTTGGAATAACATATCAAAATAGTTCCCTTGAAAAAGTGTCGACTTTCTCCAACTTCCTTATAAGGAAATATCTGCATACCATTTCAATATTTCTATTGACCTAGCAAACTTAAAACTCAACCAGAACTCAGATACACTCGAGAAAGGATGATATGCACATTTTCCCGAGGGGGGGGGGGACTCCCAATATTTTAAACGGGGGTGCTCGTCGGGAAAATTGATTTTGACCCTAAGGGATAGCAAAATGGGTGTGGCAAACAGTAAATTTACCCCTAAAAGAAAGCAAATTTGGCGTGGCGACCGCCGAATTTACCCCTAAAAGATAGCAAATTTTGCAGGTCAAAATAAATAAAAGCGAAATTTTTGGTCTTTTAGGGTTTTCAACCAAGTTTCCTTTGTAAATATCGGCTCTGGTGTCAGTACCAATATATTTCTGGGCAAGGATTGGTCTGAGACTCCCCGTAGGGATAGGTCTGATTTTAAACACCCCTCGGATAGCACGTCTGTCAATTTTATACCCTAAGGGATAGGACGAGCACCCCTGTCTGAAAATATGGGGAGTCCCCCCCGGGCACATTTTCCACTGTGTTTTTCATGGTCAGAACCTGGAAACAAGGCAGACAAGACACCACAGGAAGCTTGGTTCGATGTCTAAAAAGGAGGCATGTTTGAATCACAATACTGATAAAGTACAAATTCATGGTCTAGTTAAAAGTATGTATGTACAAATAATCACAAAGTGTTTTGAAATTTTGCTTTTTTGCACTTGGGATTTCATAATTATGCGAACACCAAAAAGGAAAGAGTTTGAGTATAGGCTATACTTTTAAGTTGATGTGTTGCATTCATTTTTTTTGTTACAAGATTGAAAAAATACTTCTGGAAAGGTGGTATGTTTATATGAACCAAGCCACATTCCAGGGTTTTTTCACAGTATCACAGTGCTTACTGCAAATGGAGTCTAGAGTTACAGGATGGGCTAGCTGATGCCCTGGAAAAAGTCTTGGCTACCTTCTTGCAGCTTGTGTTGCAATTCATGTGTGAGCCAGCCCTAGCATCAGCACCTGAGAGCTGAAAAAAAAATCAAAGTCAAACGGGACACCTACAGCTAAGTAGCCTAGTCAGTAAAAGAAATTTACAGGCTTGGAGGGTTGGATCATCAAATACCATAACTGATACCTTAAAGTACCTTTAAAGTGCTTGAAACAGCATTTAAAAGTCCACAAAAAATTTAGAATGTGGTGACAAATCTTAACCTAAGTCTGAATTCTAAGATTCCAGACCTCTAGCAAGAAAATCAGAAAATCATTCATTTCATGGAATCTCTAAGACCAGGGACGTCAACCCAGGGACTTAAAAAATCTGGAGATTGTCTTGAAATGGCTAAATTTCCTGAAAGATTCCCGGAGAAATACAGTAAATGTATGGCAGTCATCTAGAAGTTGTGCTGGGAACGAAGCGAAAACTCTTGAGATGCCTGGCAAAACCGGGAGAGTTGACATTCCTGTAAGACCCATGCAAGAAAAAAGAAAGATGATAGTATCTTCTGCATAATAGCAAATTCCAGGTAGAAGTAAATAAGAAAATGTGCACAAGCGTTCCTCCCTGCCCCTTTGGAGATCAGTAAAGCACTCAACTTTGGAACTAACTTACTTTAAAACTCACCTGAATATCGTATCTTTTCTTCTTGAAGGAATCTTGATGCCAAAGCATTTCTGTCGTTAGAAAGTTAGTTATTCAGCTCCAATTGGCTCCAAGGATGTCCTTGAGAAGCGAGTCGTACATTGTTCTTTCCATGTACAAATGTTGAGACTGCAAAGGCTGGCTAAATTCCGCGAGAATTCCGTGTCTATGCCAATTAAATTTATTCCGTGCTTGAGCTGTAACAAAGCTGCAAATTATTTTCCTTGTTTTTGTATTATCTAGAATGATTCATAGCTTGATTTTATAAACCTCTTAACTTATTAATTTCTTTATGATCCCGGCTGAATAAACCACTTTATCGATTACTCATCCTTCCCTGATCCCAGTCCATTCTGCCAGCAACCAAAGACAGGTAACCCAAAGGCTTCATGTATCTTTTCCGAACATCCCCGAAAGTTCTTTCAAAGTTTTGTGGCCAATAACAATGATACAAGCTACAAGAAACTGCAGATGGCGGACGAAATCTTGACTTGCACAAGGGCCGCCGGCCAAAAAGTGAATATCGTAACCCATGGCAACACACCGTGTACGCACTCAGAAATAAGCCGACGGTACACCAGCGGCTGTCCAACGGAAAATACAACCACTCGAATACAACTCGATGGGTTACTTAATTTTTTTTTATTTAATTTTTTTTTATTTTCACACATTAGCCTATGGGGCTCCACAGGAGTTCCGCTATAAGGATACTCTATGCAAAGAATCAAGCCTATCTGACTTTACCTGACCTTAGGGTAGAAATCTTGCCATTTTTGGGTTCTGTCATGCGCGCTGCATCTTGTGGGATTAATAATGGTTCTTGTGACGTAACAACAAGACAAAGAAAGAAGATCCAATATGAATCGCGCATAGTTGAACGAAAAAACTGAAAATTGCTCATCGGATATATTCACAAATATTTTTCTTTCGCTTCTGTTTCCTTAGGCCTAGGGCATACGTCGCATTAGGGTCGGGTCGATTTTTTTTTTTGAAAAGATACCGTATCATTACACTTTCAAATCACAAATTATCTATTGTTTTAAATGTATTCTACGCGACTTTAATTCGACGTAAACCCTAGGCCTTAGATAATGAACCTTTTTGATGAAGTGTGGTAGACAAAAAATGGTTTTAAGAGCTTTGTGTCGCTTAAGAGCAGTATCGCAATCGTCTAAACCAAAGCTCTTCCTCGCGACTAGCTAGTGCTGTTTGCAAGGCAAAGGTTTACAAAATGGTAGGGTGCTTGGGAATGATCTTAAAGGACACCTCAATGAGTAACATTTTAATTTCACTATGGCGTAGACTGTCCCTCTTGGAAGCACAATTGGCTTAGTGTTACAGCGCTGGGTTCAGGCCCTAATAATTTGTGTGCGGTTCTTCTCCAGGTCCACTGCGCAATCCCGAGGACCTTTATTTGAAGACAGACCATTGAACGAGGAGAACCCCAACTGGGACCAGTACAGGTTGTCAGGGAACGATTGGAGCAGCTGAGAGATCAGTCATCGAAGTGGCGTGTAACGTGTAGCTTTCCCGACTATGAGGTGGACTATCGGGATTACTTACGACTAGATCTCGCTCATGTTGATCCCATAGCATTAGACGGGAACGGAATATGTGTGAAGGTCGAGTACTTAAACGTACGAGGGCGAGGAGCGTCTGGAAAGACCGCCGGACTGTGGCAGCATACACATGCAATCTTCCACCATGATAGCGATATAGAGACATGTGAATTTGGAGCAACCCCAGGGAGTGTTCATTCTGAAGATAACTTTGGGTTCTATTCATCTTACAATCCAGGATTCCGATGCTCTTCTGCCGATTCTTCGACAACCAATTATTGGCTTGGTGGATCTGAGTAGTCTGAATCTAATCTTTCTTTTTTATAACCTTTTAAAAGAACTCCTCACAAAGACGTCGAGAGATTTCAGCGATTTCGCTGTTGCACTTTTAAGTTGATGATAACACATAAATACGCTTCATTAAAGCATGTGCATGTATCCTGATATTGGAGTATTGCCATTGGCAAGATTACGCATGCCAATGACAGAGCGGAAATGACCTGTTTAGATCACTAATTTTCAAATAATAAGGTCAGGTTAACTCAGAAACTCTTGATCTTTTGCATACAGACTCCTTGTCTTATTAGAAACAAAATATCAAAAATGACTTTTTTCTAATGGATCCGTCTTTGAGATATTAGGCTTTAAACTCTGGCTTCTGTGCCATTTTATGGGAGAATTGGTACTTTGATCAGGAATTCTCAAACTTTGTTCAATCATATCTAAAATTCATATTCTTCAAATTTCTTGAAAATTTGGAATTAAGCTTTCGGTCATAGAAACTCTTTGTATAGGGAATCTTGAGCTTACATATTTAAATATGGCGAAGTTAGACATTTCATTTTTGGTCATTTCCGCTCTGTCATGCCCAATGCAAAGTATGGACAGCAACATTGCGCATGTCGGGCGTAAAGACGGTATGGGTTTCTTGCTTGTTTCTCATTATTACCTTTGGAGCTCATATGGCAACGTCAATTTAGAGCATCGAGGGATCTCAGCGATTAGGCTGTTACACCTTGGCCTGGTTGCACTTAACATACATACACTTCATGAAAGCACGTGCATGTATCCTTGCATCGGAGTAGAGTGGACTGCACCATTGCGCATTGTCCGGGGCGTAAAGGCTTGCCTGTTTCTCATTATTACCTTTGGATCTCAATAGTCAATTTGGAGAAATCCCAGAGAAAAGGGACTCCATTTTGGGTAGTAAGTATGACCGTAGTATTTTTTAGAGTTCAAGTCGGCGATTCTGTTTTTAGGGATTTTCTGAACGAAAACCGTATGCTAAAAAAATCCAGTAATTTTTAAGGGTTCTCTGAACTAAAAACGGTACGAGAAATTAATAAAGCTACACCAAAACATAACAACTGCATGGAAAAGAGCCTAAAAATACTTCACTTCAAAGTGACAAGGGTGTCATTAGTACAAAACAATCGTCGCCTTGCGAATCATAAAGGATCTCACTACTGATGGATAATGACAACTCAGCCTCAATCCAGTTTGAGGTTTTATTAATCAACCTTCGTTGGATCTAGGTGGTCGCTTACGAGAGTTTGGAATAACAGAGTTGATGTGACATTTCAAACGGGGTTTCGGGGAAAATGGTCGTTACGGAAGCTGGTCAAAGCTTCGACTGTTATTTAAAATTTTCTTGGTGAACTGAATTCAATTCAAAAAGAGTTCAAAAAGAACTTTCTTCACTCGCATGTACTCGTATGTTACTCGTATGTACTCGTATGTTACTCGTATGTTACTCGTATGTTACTCGTATGTACTTGTATGTTACTCGTATGTTACTCGTGTTGGGAATGGATCCATACCGCGCAAACCACTGCTGCCAACATAACTTGATTTTACACTTTTTTCCAATAAGATACACAACTGTTAAGATACTCGCACAACTAGTCCTTTTAGATTACATACTTGCGTATTTATACATGTTCGTGACTAATACTTGTCAATCATTTAAGATAGTTTGCATATCAATTAATCATTGTAGTCCAGTCCCTGAACTCTCCTTCGCGGCTCTGTTGTTTCCTGTGGTCGCCGAAAGGAGAGTCCAGAAACCTTTGGATGCGCATGCGCTAGATCTGACCAAGAACTTGGTTTTTTTCGTTAGTGCGCAAGATCCAAACACCGCTGTCGAAGATTGTTTGTTGAATTTTAGCGGTTACGGTCACAAGGGCGTCCTATCTTGATGGACAAAACTCATATAGCCAACAATCAATTCCGACAACGGTATTTGGATCATGCGCACTAACGAAAAAACCAAGTTCTTGGTCAGATCTAGCGCATGCGCATCCAAAGGTTTCTGGACTCTCCTTTCGGCGACCACAGGAACAACGGAGCCGCGAAGGAGAGTTCAGGGACTGGACTATTAATCATTGCCGTTTTTGTCGAATGCACTTGGGAGGACTGGGTCGAGTCGAACGCGGGTTAGTGAGGGTATTTTAGTTGCTTACCAAGCCAAAATCAATAGTGGACAGATCGAGAACTCGAATTTCTGTGATTCCTGCAAGTTTTCATTCAAATTTCACCGTTTTCTTGCTACATTTGCCGAATTCTTATCAAAAGTGGAGCTCCTGTCACTTCCTTGTAAGGTAAATGATTCCAAATATGGTTTTGGCCGTGAGGTGTTGAATAACGACAATTTTTGGTTGGAGATTAGATCACGTGATAACTCATGCAATAGAGCAACTTAATGATCCTGACAACTCGTATGTGCTCGTATGTTACTCGTATGTACTCGTATGTACTCGTATGTTACTCGTATGTTACTCGTATGTTACTCGTATGTTACTCGTATGTTACTCGTATGTTACTCGTATGTTACTCGTATGTTACTCGTATGTTACTCGTATGTTACTCGTATGTTACTCGTATGTACTCGTATGTTACTCGTATGTTACTCGTATGTTACTCGTATGTTACTCGTATGTTACTCGTATGTACTCGTATGTTACTCGTATGTTACTCGTATGTTACTCGTATGTTACTCGTATGTTACTCGTATGTTACTCGTATGTTACTCGTATGTTACTCGTATGTACTCGTATGTACTCGTATGTTACTCGTATGTTACTCGTCTGTACTCGCACGTTACTCGTATGTAGTTTTAGTCTAGATCTTTTTGTCGATACATTTGGATTTCATGGTAGACACTGCTGGAATAATTATTTAAAGGAAATTGAACGCAAGCTTCGTAACCCGAACATTTCGCAAAATATTTTATTTGCGATCTTCTTTTGTTGTCTGAGCGCGCTCTAGAAATAATAACTTTGGGCTTTCTCAAATTCATACGAGCTCAGTTACAAAAGATTTAATGCGAACTCACTAGGGGTTCGTACATTTTACATGAGCTCTAAGACAAAGAATTCTGACGAATAACAGGATAATGTCACACCAGATAGAAATGGTTGCTCAAAAAATACAGTTATCCTTTTTGAATAGCCTGCATTCAGCCGTGTCATCTTAGAAGGCCAAATCGAAAGTGCTGCTGAAACTTCCAAATGTATAGCATCGCATCATCAAATAAATGATTCATTGGTTACTAGTCAATTAAAACGTATTGTTTGCGTTCCTTAGTAAAAGCAGCTTGACGAAACGTTGACAAATCCAAGACAATCGTTGAAATAACTGATTCGTCCATTTGCGTTTTGAACTTTCCCCGGATAGTCATGCATCAAAGCTTTTTGGCTAAAATATGCTTTTTCTGAAAGTCCTCGTCTCTAATGTCCTAGTAGTCGCCTTTGCGCGGGGTAAAATAGAAAACAAGAGGACCAAAGGTTTTCAGAGGCTTCAATCCCGCGCCTTAGATACAAAGAAGTTGTTAGTCCTTGGCGTGAACAATCCAATAGATTGCTCTGCTTCATGTATTGGTACAGAGGGATGTTTGTCGTTTAACGTGGGAAAGGTTAGCTTCGGTACCAAGACACATACTTGTGAGTTGTTCAGCATCAGCAGACCCAGCCTGGAGCCAGTTCCAAGAAATGGATTTGATTACTATTTTCACCAGTGGTACGTTTATGAAAACAGTATACAATAATATCGTTTAGCCTTTCCTTGGTGGAAATCTTGGAAAACGATTTTTATATTTATTGATTAGTTCCATATTTTCACTATCGGACCCTCCTTTCTGAAATTCCTGAATTCGCCTCCACTATTCATTGAATGACAATCAGATTAGCCAGTAAATCAAATGGGACACATCAAACAAGGATGATGACAGGCTGTAAAAACTTCTGCTCTCACGAACATTCAAACTCTCATCAACTATTATTCACTTTTTAATGTAGACTGCTTGCAGCCCCTTGGCGAACGTCCGTAAATCGAAGATAAAGTCCTAGTCCTACATTGTAGTTTGTTTGCGCGCTCGTATTTCAAGCTCACGAGAGAGTCTAGGTGTCGGATAACAAGCAGCGCCACGGCGCTATCTCGTGCCTTTGGCGCTCGCTCGTGCCTCCGGCACTCACGCCATCGTCGCGCCTTCGGCGCTCCTCTGGCGAGTCTCATGCCTTCGGCACTCACGACTCCCTTTCCCTTTCTCTCGATTTACGGACGTTCGCCAAAGTAGAGACTGCAAGCAGTCGATTTTTAATGTTCAATTTCGACATTTAAAATTCGACACGCTCAAATCCGATATTGTTGATAGATTGATAGATGGCAAATGGTCGTGTGTCCCGCGGGCATGAATTTGTGTGACTAAACTAGTTTTAGAGGCCAGTAGTGCTGGCTCTGAACCTTAACCGACACCTTCCGAAAAAGAATACTTGTTAACAAACGTTTATAATTTTTTAAAGCAACGAAACCTCTATTTGAAGCTTTAGGGAATAAACAAAATTAGCAATAAAGGAATTATCCAATTTTCATTGGATTTTTTTTTTCTTCCTCTCCTGATCCTTGTTCCAATGGAAATTTTTCTACAGCATAAATGGAAAACAATTTAAAAGTAAATCGCCATTGAATCTTTCAACAGCCACAATCATGTCTGGATCCATGAAAATGAAATAAAAAAGCCTATGAAACCTGACTATCATTCGTTTCAACAGCCAAGATCATGTCTGGATCATCTACGTGATGGGGAAACCGCCAACGGCAATTACAAGATCTACAGTTCGACTGGTCAGCAGTATACCGTGTATTGCGACATGCGCAGTGAGCCAGGATTTGCCTGGACCTTGATCTATTCGTTCAGTTTGAAACACAGGTAATTCTCAAAGCGAGTAATTGTAGAAGGACACTTCCTTCTTATAGTAGTCAAGATTCCAATTGTGACGCAGAGATAATAGGCGCGACTCAATTCGACGCTGGTCCAATGAAATTTGCAGTATGAGAGGTACGTAGCCCGTAATTACTCCTTTTTGCGGTTCTCCTACAGGTCCATCAGCCAATCGTTAAGCGCTTTATTCGACGACACACCAATGAACGAAGACAACCCCAACTGGGTCCAATATAGGCTGTCAAAGGGACGAATGACGGAGCTACGAGATCAGTCAACGAAGTTTCGTGTCACGTGTAGCTTCGATGACTATGAGGTGGACTACCGTGATTACTTGCGACTAGATCTTGCCCACGTTGATCCTATAGAATTAGACGCAAAGGGGAAATGTGTAACGGTCGACTACGTAAACATACGTGGGTGGGGAGCGTCTGAGAAGACGGTCGGACAGTGGCAGTATACAAATTCAATCTTCCACCTTGATAGTAGTATAGCGAAATGCGAATTTGGAGCAACTCCAGGGCATGTTCATTCTGAAGATAACTTTGGATTCTATTTAAATTACAATCCAGATTTCCGATGCTCTGCTAGTGAATCGTCGACAACAAATTTTTGGCTTGGTGGATCTGAATAATATTCAAAAACAGCCCCGATATTCTATATCGAGTGATGTAGAGTATTCTTTTTACACATTACAAGAGAAAATGATATAATTTTCTCTTGCACATTAATGGTATGACTGCTTCCTTTTTTGGCAAGAGAAGGTAGATCGCAAAATTTGTCAGCAAAAAGACGAGAAATTGTTCGAGCCACGAGTCAGAATGCCTTAAAGCAAAAACAATGTCAAACACGAAAAACAATACGTACGCAATAAAAAAAATCCCTAAACAATTCTTGGTGACTATATTTATCTCCCCAAATATACTTTGAAATGCTGTATACTCAATAGAACTGTAAAGAGAACACACTATTATGTTTCCTTGGTAAATTTGAGGCCTATTGAGTGTTTTCCGAGCGAAATATATGGAAATGAATCCCCGCCATTTTGTACGGTAAATGTATGGTGCCGCCATGTTGGCGCCCAAGCAGATGAGCACCAACATGGCGGCCAAATTACTAGTTCTCCAAAACGGCTATTTAATGGATCATATCAACAAGAATCTTGTCGGAATGGTAGGATATGAACATTAATAACAGTCTAATTGGTCTAGATTATAAGAATAATTTAGCAAATTGAGTAAATACAGCACGCTCAAAATATATCTGGTGTTGCTTGACATAAATAGCTATAGCAATAAAGATGCCCGTCTCCCTGCGAATGCAGGACCAAAGTTGGATAAGGATGACTCGTCATAAAATCGAGAACTAGGATGGCCTGAGATGCCATACCTCTGATATGGAGAAGCGTTCGTGATACTATCATTACCACAATTTAAAAAAAGCATCTTGCTTTAATGTCCGCTTAAATGCATGTGCGTCAAATTTGTATATTTTCAACGTAGGATGCAAACCTTCTCCTGCTTGTGCTTGGGTTGAATCTGAATCAATCAAACCTTTTTCATTTCCTTTTGCATTGCCCTCTTCTTGCTGCCCAAAGATATGCCCTGCTCACCTCAGCCAATCAGTTTTTTTACTGGTAGGTGGGTGCATATGACTGATAACCAAAAAGTATAATATTCTCATTGCTAGAATTAATACAATGGCTCCAGAGCTAATTAAGAAGATATGGAGAGAGGGGCGAGCTACCTTCGGCTAGGCTTGCCCAAGTCTTCAAATACGTTACCACGCCCTCTGGTGGTATCCAATACCAAACTACCCATACCAATACCATAAACATCCCAAACCTAAAACATCCCAAACCTAATTCAAAACTTCATTCCCATACCTAAAAGGGATTACAGCATGAATGCCATGCCGTGAGCTTGTCTGGCTTATTAGGATAGTTATAGCAAAATCTAAATGTTCCGCATAATTCTCACACCTATAATAACTGTCTCATCTTGTCCGTCCCAAGGCATATATCATTGAAGCTGTTTCAGATGTGCTTGTTTTTTTTTTTTTTAACGAAAGAGATTAAAGGGGTAAAGAGCAAGAGCAGTGCAAGACTGCTTATGGATGCTTATTCAGTAAAATGGCAAAATGACCTGACGGTGTGTACAAACAATATTAGAGAACAAAATTTAATCTACTATTATATGCAAACTATCGGGACCAGCCAATTCTGTAATTTAAAACATCATCAATGGACTAGATGTTTTATAGTAGAATGAAGTAAATGACTAACGATGGTGTTATCGTTTGTCAATGAGAGTATGATTTGCTAATCGAATAATAATCATGACTCATACTAGACCAAATAATATAACAGCAGATATAGTCTGAGTAAGGAGAGCATATGTTGTGGTAAAAGTAGTAGTCAATTGAGCAAAAGCGTAGCCTTTCAATTTACGAAAATGTCCCCAGTGTGTGGCTAGGCAACGGCCGATTAGAACGGTGTGTGGCTGCCTTGGTAAACTAACCAGTATTCCATGCCTAGTTCCAGAGTTAAGTATGTTTTATATGGGCTGTTCGATTTTATATCTGTTATTACCTCACTATCGAGGAACTGGAATTTCCACCGGGCTAATAGTGTTTAGTGTTTCATCCAGGTGCCATAAATTTTGACCCTAAATTTCCACAGGGCCATTTATTTTATTCCAAATTTACGTGGGCATTTATTTGCAGATTTGGAATTTCCACAGTGGTTGCTTCAAATTTCCAACGGGTTGTAGAAAGTATGGAATTTCCACAGGGGTAGAACAATTTTTGAAATATGCAGTTCCTCGATATAGGGGAGGTATGGCAATTTTTTGGGACAGCCCAATAAGATGCAAGATGTTGAAACTTGGCATGACGCTCCGGGACCCATTTATTATTATACTATCAGTATTGCAGTTACAGTCAGAACTGTAGGTGACAGATTTGGGCGTCAATGAGTAAGCTTCTCAGCAATTTTGCAAACAACTATATTAGGACAATAGTTACAGTGGTGGAACTTGTATGAGTAAAATGTCACCAGCATTAAATGTTTATATTTGGTTGCTATGGAAACATCATTTTATCTGTAGCTAAGTATCGTTTACAATTAACTTTCGATCAAAAACGGGGAAAACTTATGGTCAAACTTTTAACCCTAGATTCCTAATCTTCATGAATTTTGCAGTTGATAGCATCTTGTTTATTTTGTCCAGGGTTACGTGATAGATCGAAAAGAACTGTTTCTGTTAATTATGCAGGTGGTTTGCCTTAAGAAGAAGATATGTTGAAGGAATCAACCCAGTAAAGGAAAATAATACGTTGAGGTTTTTCTGTTCCCCATTTTGCATCTTGTTGTTAAGTCCCACATTAGGAAAAATATGGGGTGGGTCCCTTTAATTAGGTTGCCATGGAAACATCAACTATCCAAATTTTTGCTAGTACTGCGGAATTAACATTGACGAGCAAACTTTCGTTGCTCTATTTTCTTATTTGAGATATTGGCAAAAGTATTTTCTGCACGCGTATGAGCCCCAAGCACCCTTGCAGGTGTAGCTAGTAAGATTAAAGCAAGGCTAGTAGGTACCATGAAGGGCGAGTAATTAATTATAGGATTAACTCAGGTACTTTAAGGCCTGGGTGGAAGCCAAATCCAAAATGGCGGACGTAAAACTGAGGGGGTAGTCTATCTCTAAACCAATGCCTCTGAGGGATCCAATCAATTTGCATTTCCATACCTTTGGTCATTCTCGATCATTTTCACCAATGTTGATCTCTATGGCAACAAATGTATGACCTCTGACCTTAAATATAATTTCTTGGAAAATGGTCTCTGCATTCGATGGGGATAAGTTAAATCGTTGCCCTGAGTGTGTGATCGTGTTTGCTATCTAGTGTAGATTATTGATCTAACGAGGCTGGCTGAAAATGTTTTTTCGAATAGCTATATTTGTGATGATGTAATATGATACCTCTCATTTTCTTAAAATGTGGATAACTTGTACAGCGCGCCTCGTTGGAATGGTAATGTACGCCGACACTGGTCATAATAAGACCCATGGGAAACCATTGGTATAACCCCCATCGAATGCAGAGACCTGGAATAAATTTTTGCCTTTGTCACGCTCTTACAAGTCATGCAACCCGTTGACATGGTAACCAAATACATCAAATGAAACGTCTCACCGGGTAGAGCAACCTTAACGAAAACATTGTACGCAAGACATTTTATCTACCCTAGGGAATTTTTTTCAGTGTTTTTCGCATTTTTATGAAAAACACCCATGCCTTAATATACCTGAGAATTTGGGCATGATGGAACAATCTTGTTCCAGCCCGTTTAGGTGTTGAGAGAGACGCGTATCATATTCGATGATACAATCGTTCTGCACCTCTAAACTGCCTTCGTTATATTATAATGTTATATAGAATATGGCGTAGATAAGTTTTAGCTTTCTAGTAATATGCGTCTCAACCTACTAAGTGTCTGCGGTCTACGTTTCTCAGGGCATCAGCTGGGCTTACGACTGCGATGTAGTTGCTATTTGTAGAAAGACATGGGCGTCTCTTTGCTCTTAAGAAATTTCCTGTTGCCACTGGAGACCTTGCACAATATACTGTATGCTCGATAATCTGATTGATAGGTCCGTTGGTTACGCATGTAGAGCACACTATATCTAGTCCAAGCCGTAGAAGGTACTATATAAACGTGCTTCATATGTCTTGTTTTCCTTATGAGCAAGCTCTTTGATCACTCACCGGCCTCAACGTCCATAAGACCGCCGAAATCTTATAAGCAAGTTCTTCATCTTAAGAACTGAAGAACCTCTGCATCGGGCATAGTCGAAGCATGGAAAGCATAGAGTCGGAATGTAACGAGAATGTGACGATGGCGAGTCAGGTCCAAAACCCTTTAAGTCTCTGCCACATAATACCGACTTTCAAATCTCACTGTCGTCTTTGTCAACTCTTTGAATTATATTTTATGTAAATAACAAACTATTCATTTGTAAACAAATAAGTTTCGGCCTGTCTAGTTCCTTGTTTTTGTTCGAATATACGTAGCATGTTTTGTTTTTTTCAAGAAAGTTTTTGAAAATAAACTGTGAAAATAAATACCCAAAAAAACATAGAAAACTTTTACTTCTATTATAAACTGTCTCGAATTTTCTTTTTTTTTTTTTACGTTTTTACGCTTCGTCTCTCTCTGCTTCTTTGTCCTCTCACCGGCTGCCTCGACTAGCTATGCTATTTGCAGGCGGTGTGCTGTCTTCGTAATATTTAAAAAAAATATATATATAATAAAGTTGAAGTTGAAGTCCGTTGGCTTTGAAAGAAAACGCCCCTTATAATGACGTCATTAATTTCACTAAACCCGCGTTTTGCTTGTTTCCTCTATGGCATGCGCTTGCTAAATATTGCCTAAACGACTGCAGCGAGTCTCTAGTATGAGCTGCAAATTGTTAAAGAAATACGATTAAACTTAAAGGTATGGCTCCTATATATAAAATGAGATATGTGAATGTATAAAATCACCTTTACAGCTTCATAAAGATTTGAAATTGAATATACTCAAAAGAGTATAATTAACAGCTAGTTAATGTTCGTCCAGTTTTAAATTTTGGAACGTTCCTTAGTGAGAGCCGTTGCCTCGTGATATTTAGGATTCTTAAAAATAATATATATGTAATTTTTTTTTCGGTGATGGCCCGAATGCGTATTATTGGGAAAATCACGAGTACTAAGGGGATTGCGATGCTAATAAGGATGTCACACCTTCATAATGAGAGTTGACAAGTTTAAGAAGCAGTGGCGGATGCAGACCCTAGGAGGTCAAAACTTTATTACATGCCGAGGTGAAGCTGGTTTTCATGGCAACATATATATTTTTTCTAATAAAGCGGAAGGAATTGCAGTGGCAATTCCTTCGTGAAATTCATGAAGCTTTGTTACAAAATATCAATTCAATCGGAGTACATACCACGAAAAAGCCCTCTTGCAAAAGTAAAGGGTGCTCCCCGGCGCAAATTAATTAATTAAATTACAAATTTTAGCTAATTTTGTTGAGAATCAAAATTTTGAAAATAAAAAATGTCAATATCAGCTTGAAAGCGAGTTCATAGCCACCTTTACTGCTAGAAACTGGATCGATATACAGATGAAGAATGGTGTCATGAGGTACAAAAATAAATAATAACAATCACGTTGGTGCGCGTGTCAGGGAAATTACTCGAATGTTAGGATTGTCATTATAGAGTTTGTACCAACACGTGACTACAAGCCCGGTAACTACGCCAACATGAAACTTGGCATATGAGAACTTGGCTGTACTAAACAACAAAGTGGCTGTGTACCTATACCAACTGTCCCGAAATTTTCAGGGCTTTATCCTCAAATAAGCGCAAAATACCTCGAGAAGCGCAAATAGTCAATACAAAATGGGAGAGAGAAAACGTCATGGGATCCCCTTTTTGAGCCCATCTCCTTGAATTGACGATGTAAATTTAATAATTACGTATTAATATCCAATGAGTTTGTTTACAGGGGCCACCAGGTAATTCGACTATTACTAGTTTGGCCGAGAGAAATAAAATGATAAATAGAAACGGGGACTTGTCACCTGCAAAAATATCCTTACGACTTTAGATAAGTGGAAAGAGTGTGATTTTGATACATTTACTGTGACATACATTTTTTTTAATGCGAAGTTGAGGAGAAGTGCACAGTCCTTAACACTATAATCACCTCCATACAGAAAACTGAAATGTCAGTCAAGTATACAAGATTTTACTACTGTTACCGAGGATATGATGATTTCCTATAATAGAATACAATACAAGAAACTTTATTTCACAAGACTTTCATAGTAACCATACAAGTAGGTTTCTAACTTATGGCCCTCGAGTGCGGGCTTATCTTGGTCCAGTGGCGTAAGTAGGCCTGCCTTACAAATTGCAATAAGTAATCAGCTCATAATCATATAGGACATAATCCGTTATACACTCAATTGTAATTGCTTTTGGAACAATGGGAGCTGAGTATACTTCTGTACTAAGGGAAAATATAATTGGTGTGTTGGAAGGCAGGCCTACACGCCACTGGAACCAAGAAAGCCCCGCCGAAACGGAGATACGGCTTAAGTCAGCCCAATCTTAGAACCAGTGGGGTGCAAGTCTGAAGTCCGAAATGACCGAAAATATGATTGACATACCTATAAATACTAAATTCATAATATCTTTGAGGGATCAAGTTTAAAACATTTCATTTCATTTATTTGTATTTTATCAAACAACCCGGCATAGAAAAATCAAAGCTGGCTCAAGCTTTGGTCAACAGAAGTTACACTACACCTAGCCTTACTAGAAATTTTAAGGCAGGATAACAACCAGGCACAAGAAAATTAGTGCTGGCCCAGACTTTTGAAGAAATTGAAGTCTGGCTAACAACCCGGTATAAACATTCCACCGGCCCTAGCCTTACTAGAAATTGTTAAGGCTGGATAACAACCCGGCACAAGAAAATTAGTGCTGGCCCAGACTTTAAGAAATTGAAGTCTGTCTAACAACCCGGTATAAAAATTCCACCGGCCCTAGCCTTACTAGAAATTGTTAAGGCTGGATAACAACCCGGCAGAAGAAACTTAGTGCTGGCCCAGACTTTAAGAAATTGAAGTCTGTCTAACAACCCGGTATAAAAAATTCCACCGGCCCTAGCCTTACTAGAATTGTTAAGGCTGGATAACAACCCGGCACAAGAAATTAGTGCTGGCCCAGACTTTAAGAAATTGAAGTCTGGCTAACAACCCGGTATAAAACATTCCACCGGCCCTAGCCTTACTAGAAATTGTTAAGGCTGGATAACAACCCGGCACAAGAAATTAGTGCTGGCCCAGACTTTAAGAAATTGAAGTCTGTCTAACAACCCGGTATAAAAATTCCACCGGCCCTAGCCTTACTAGAAATTGTTAAGGCTGGATAACAACCCAGCAAAAGAAAATTAGTGCTGGTCCAGATTTTTGAACAAATTGAAGTCTGGCTAACAACCCGTATAAAAATTACACCGGTCCTAGCCTTACTAGAGATTGCTAAGGCAGGATAAGAACCCGGCACCATAAAAATTATTGCCGGCCCAGTCCTTGATGAAATTGGAGGCTGGCTAACAACCCGGTAGAAAATTTACACCGGCCCAAACCTTAGAAATTGTAAGGCTGGATGGCATCCCGGCGTAGAAAATGAGCCGGCCGATTTAAAAAGTGTTGGAAGATTATGTAAGATACATAATGGTTATAAAGCAAACATAATGCAGTCAAAGAACAATTAACAAGTACAGTTTATTGAATTCATATTATTACTGTGTATCCGGGGAGGCAGAGAATATTAACTACCATGGTACCTAAAATACAAAGTAAAGTTAGCAAGAAAGAAGGACATTTTAAAAATACAAGGGATGAAAACTACAGGCAGGAGATGACTAAAGTTAAACGGCGAAGGAAGCGACGGGAAGCGAACTCTGCGTGTTATACGCATGAAGAAATATGCAAATCCGAACGAGTAGCAATGGACTAGAAATTACCGACAGATACAGTATAACTTGTACAAGCGTTGTATAAGCAAGGCATGGAAGTAGGACCATTAGATACAAAGGTAGCATATAAATCACTTCAGGGTAAAACTGAACAGTAGTGCAGTAAACTTAACTTGTTAACTTACTTATGAGTTTTGCTTCGCAAGATCGGGAGACTCGAGGTAAACATTTCCAGGATGGGAAAAATCTCGCTTTCTCTCTGTAGTATGAATATCCGTACAGCATACAGTATGACAAAACTCCGCTCTTCTAGGGAATAATGGTGCTGCAACTCAGTGGCAATACTGGCGATCAAACTTCACTCTCGAACTTTATGTCAAACTGGTCGAAGGCAGAATGATAAGATGGCAGGAACGCAGGATTAAGTACTAGCGTGGTCATGTGATGCCCTTTGGTCACGTGGTGATGATTTTAATCGATCTTTCGCCATTCTAATTAATTATACGCAATGAGAATAGTTTGGCTGTGCATCCCGGCCTTACACACATGCCACAGGAAGTGCGAAACGTATTTTAAAATGTATTTTTGGCCAGGCCTAAGAAATGGAATACTGATTTAGGGTGATCCGACGCACTCGAATCGCAAAGTGCGTTCTTCTGTACTAGCTATCTATTAGCTCAATGAGGCAATAATTCAGTACACTGACCGATCGTTTGAAGAGTAAATACGAAAGCCTAAATTTTGATTTGCGCAAAACGTTTAATTACATATACCGGCCATTCTTGAAGACACAAAGGTCTTTATTTTCGGGTTAAAATTTGCAAAGACATTTTGTTTGATGTAACAGCATGGAACAGAAATGTAACAGCATGGAACAGAAACGCTGTAGCGAAAATTCCGTCAATTTGGCCAAAAAGGAAGGCTGATTCTGCCCTGCTTGGATTGATTTTAATGGTGCTCCGAAAACAAATCTTATCATACCTGTCATCCTCCGAAAAGAGCGAAAAGTCACTAAGGAATAAAAAAACCCTAAGATAATACAAGTTTTGTTTGTTCGTTAATTAGACTTGGCCTTATTGTGCTCCCCGACGATACGTGAGTTTCCATTACCATTTGTAAACAAGTGAGCTTCAAATTGCGTGCAAAATCAGACCGGAGATCACAATTATAAGCAATACGTACCCGATCGCTGAACACATAGAAGCATGACAACCTTTACGTGTAATAATAATAAGATCATGAACTTGTACTGTATTCGTACACAATTTATTATTCCAAACCTTTCCTAAGAAGTATTTCATAGTTCCGACCTGTCATTCAAAGCCATAGTTACTGTTGTTATGTCTCACAAACAAACCAGGGTTTTCCTTAAAAAAAGTCCAAAAATATTCCGATCCCGTTTAGGATTACCAGATGTCCTTATCTTCAGATGATCTGAGTTATACTGTCATAAAAGGCAAAAAAGTGCTGCACATCGGACTGATTTCGGAAGTCCTGAAATACTGTTTGTGGGACAGATCAGTTCCCGAGGGAAAATCTTTCCAGCTCTGATTGTTATCTCCAGATAGCGTGAAATGGCTCCATTGTTTCATCGGAACTATGATGGTAATTTACATAGAGATTAATACATGGGCGCGCGGGGGATATGGGATTTATCTTCGAGTGTTCAAATTTGGTACCAAATCCTGGCCGAAATCTTGATAAAACACTATAGTTTATTTGATACCAAATTGGGTACCAAATTTGAGCACGAAAAGATAAATTTCATATCTCCAAGCGCCCATGTATTATTCTGTTTATTATATAAACTTTTTTGCGAAAATTTTCGATTTGGTGAATTCGCGACAGTGGACATTATCGTAATTTTTCACACGTGCGAATTACGACATTTCTCAGTGGCCGAAATCCTGATAAACACTATAGTTTATATAATATTTTTTTTATTCCACCGCGTTTGCTATGTGACACCATGTTGCTTGTAGGTCTTCCTTGGTAGTCTATCTCTCTTTTTCCACTTTTCCACTATACTTTTCAGCGTTGGTGTGTCCTGACGGTCGTTGGCGAAAACACTTTCAGTTCTGCAAAGTCATGATTTAGAAAAGAGCATTTATAGACAAAGCTATAGTAACACTTCATGTTCATAATGGTCATAACGTTTCCATAGTAACTCTATATGTTGTTTACTGGTAAATCGCAAGTTATGCTGGCCTTGAGGAATACTGGTTATATGTGTAACGTTGTATCAGAATGACAGACTACTAAAACACTGGCCGTAAACTCCTTTTACTTTGACAACCGCAAGAACTCGAGTATACAGCACTGATCTCTCTGTGGCCATGTGGCCGTGTCGTCACTGACACAGGATGACCACGTCACAATATGAGGTTTTGAGAGGTAAGTTTGGGGAACTCGGGTGATCACTTTCAATACACCTATTTCAGAAAACGTTGCACCGCCATAACTGGCTGTTATAGCCCACGATGTGTCATGAAAGCAAACAGCTATCCCAAAACAGAATCATGGACACTGGTTTTTAACAATACTAGCACCCTGCTGATGCCTAATGATTCTACATTATACAACAACACTAGTAAAACGCGCGCTCTGATTGGGTGACTGGCCGTGTGTTATTAGATTACACAAGCACGACTGACGTCATAGCGCGCGCATGCAAGCAAAACCGAGTTTGAAATGCGCGCACTATTCTCAGCGGTCTCACCCAATGCGACTTAAAAGGTAACGCCATCATGAATACATTATCATTATCGCCAAAACGGGGTACGCTTAACATGGCTGAGGCTTTAGGAGACGAACAAGTCCCTCTCCTCAACCCGATGATCAACCCGATGCAGCTCCTGCGGCGGAACCTCAAGAGGTAAATATTAGCCCTAGTTATTCCTTAATTTCGCTTTTACATAGCAAAATTTCTATTAGTTGGGTATAATTATAACCTTTGCCCTGCCGTGACCTTTTCCTGCAATGTGCGCCGCGCTGCAGAATGTGTGTTTGGCCAAAAGCCTTTCCTCTGCTAGCGTTTTCCTTCCTGTGCTCACACTACCATATTTCCTGTCCTGTGTAAAATATTGGTATCACGTGCAGAAGTCAATATAACTTTCATGTTTCCTGCACTCCGTTCGCTGCAGAATGTGTGTTTGGGGTAAACAACAGCCCTTTCCTCTGCTAGCGTTTCTTTCCTGCGGACATACATTCAATTTTCATTTTCTCTCTGTCCGCTTTCAAATGTTTATAATACATGCAGAAGTCAAATAATTTTGTATTGCCTGCTCTCCGTTCGCTGCAGACTGTGTGTTTGGGGTAAACAAAAACCCTTTCCTCTGCTAGCGTTTCTTTCCTGCGGACATACATTTAATTTTCATTTTCTCTCTGTCCGCTTTCAAATGTTTATAATACATGCAGAAGTCAAGTAATTTTGTATTGCCTGCTCTCCGTTCGCTGCAGAATGTGTGTTTGGGGTAAACAAAAGCCCTTTCCTCTGCTAGCGTTTCTTTCCTGCGGACATAAATTCAATTTTCTTTTTCTCTCTGTCCGCTTTCAAATGTTTATAATACATGCAGAAGTCAAGTAATTTTGTATTGCCTGCTCTCCGTTCGCTGCAGAATGTGTGTTTGGGGTAAACAAAAGCCCTTTCCTCTGCTAGCGTTTCTTTCCTGCGGACATAAATTAAATTTTCATTTTCTTTGTCCGCTTTCAAATGTTTATACTATATGCAGAAGTCAAATAATTTTGTATTGCCTGCTCTCCGTTCGCTGCAGAATGTGTGTTTTGGGGTAAACTAAAGCCCTTTCCTCTGCTAGCATTTCTTTCCTGCGGATATTTTCACTAAAATTTTCGTTTTTCTCTGTCCGCTTTCAAATGTTTATAATACATGCAGAAGTCAAATAATTTTATATTGCCTGCATTCCATTCGCCACTTTCTAGAATTTGTACGTCGGGTAAGCTACAGCCCGTTCCTCGTTGCTATAGCGTTTCTTTCCCGCGGACATATAATCAAAGTTTTATGTTCTCTGTCCGCTTTCAAGCGTGTATATAGTTTGGATCAGTTATTTATTAGTTAGCTTGGATTTGGCATGGCTTTTAAAATCAACGTTGTTAGAGTTTTACCGCGGGGAACAATGTTAATTATTATTTTATTTATTATCATGTGGCCATGCAATTAAATATTTGTTTCCTGTCCGCTTACAAAGTCTTTATACGCACAGAAGTCAAGAGTTTTCATATTGCCTGCCCTTACGCTATGCAAATCAGACAAATGCGGGCTTGGTTAAAATGGCTTTCTAACAGCCGGTGTTTTTCGCTACAGGCACAATTCAACCGAACTTTCATCGACCTTATATATTTGTGTTTCTTTATCGTTCTTTGCCTACACTCTAGCTTAGCATTTTAGGACTTGCTATTTGCATTGCTATGCCTTAAATCCCAACAGTTGTAATAGGAGTAGTTATAACAAGAATTGCCATTTCTTTCGCATTCTGGCGTGTTTGCTATCTCATGCAATATGTTTGTTTCTTCAAATTGTTTCTGGTACATAGCCCGGGTTCAAAACTATGCAGTTTTAGTGCTCTCCATCTTATTTTGTTTTATGTACAAGTTTCGCGTTTCCTACAAGCCACTCCACAGCTTTACTCTATGTATTTTCGGACCATCTTTCCTTGTTAGCTCTAATGTCCACTCTATCGCCACTTACAACCACTGCCCTAATGTGTCATGTTCGTCACGTACATCTTACTTTCTTACTGTCTTTTCCATTTATTGCGATAGTGGAAAACATGGATAGTGAAAACATGGGGCGAAAATGCCCAAATTTTCTCCAGCAAATACAGTAAATGTATGGGAAAATTTCCGATAAAGCCCCCCCCCCCTGGACCCCCCCCCCCTGGCTACGCCCCTGATATTATTTGTTATAACATGGGGAAGCTCTTACTCGTTATAACGAGTTTCATTTATCCTCACAGCATATCAAGCTTTCGCTGCTCATTTCAACCGCTCGACCAGAATCCCGGGAGTCTAGGAACTATAGATAACGTGACTTGTAGGTCAAGTGTGTGTTTATTAGTATCCCGCCGCAATAACTGCCGTAATTTTCCCTTTTTTGCCCTGAAAACTCAAAAGAACAGCTTTATTTCATCTTATGACGGTATGGTTTGCACATAAATTATATTACAACATCGAGAAACTGTGGCAAAAGGCAGAAATATGCAGTTAAAGAATTTGGATGCCGTTACGATGTAGGCGATTGTTTTATCTTTGACATCTCAAGGGGATATTATTTTCGTCTCCGATCCTACACGCAAATTTCATGAATTTCCATAGAAAGAAACCGGTTTGATACTTTTAGCGCTATTTTAGCCTAGATTTGCCCTTTTAAGAAAACTAACTACGATTCACCATGTTTTTGGTGTGTTTTTGATGCAAAATATCACGGGTAAAAGACGTTAGCCACTTGAGCTCTTTTAGAGATTTTGACCTCGAGGGTAGGCTAACAGCACGCGTATCTCCCAAATAAGGAAAGTAACTTCCTTATATGGGACACGGCCTTATGAGCAACATTTGTGGGGCAAAGCTTGATATGCCCTCTGTGGCGGACCTCCTGGCTCGAATCCAGTCCTTAGAGAGAGCAGCCAACCAGGAGGATGTTGATGCACAACTTAAGAAACTGTCGAGCTATGGTTTACGGACTCATACTGATTTTGACAAGTACACGGCCATGAACATGGCTGAAGCGGTGGCTAGACAAGCCAGCAAGTCTAGCCACGAAAAGGCTTCACAGACGCTCAGGATACACCTCTCTAAGCCGACCTCCCAATTTCAGGCCTACTTCCTGTCACTCTTTAGCGATAAGGATTACACCAAGGTTCTAGACCTTATGGCTAAAGTCGACAAAGCTAGGCGAGTACAGGACGGTCAAGAGAGGCCCCCACCATTGCCACCCGTCCAGCAACCTGTCCAGCCCGCCTACCAGCCAGACCAGCGGGCTGCAGCTCCACGGGCACGATCTCAGCTCATCTGTAACTACTGTGGTATACCGGGGCACATTGCCTCATCGTGCTTCCGCCGTCGGCGTCATGCTGCGCAAAGAGGGGGTCGCCAAGCCCCCTATTACCGGCGTCCACCATATGGAAACAATTAGTAAATCGGCCCTTCAAAAGTCGACAGTGTGCTTAGAAAGGGATTGGCCTTTAAATGATGTCCACGGACCGGAATTAGCGAGCCCTGTCTCGCCTATTAAAGCTTATTATGTATTCTGAGCAGACAAATTATATAATTAATAAATGCATGCAATAATCAGAATAGTAGTTGCCTTGTAGTCTCTGTTTATTTCGGTAACTGTCATCAATATACGGAATACTAGTTAACCACGCCCCTCGTTCACCACGCCCCCCCCCCCCTCCGGTCAACATCTTCCCTTGTCATCTTGTGTTTCATACGGATAATCATGCTTTTACCCAGTCCTTATCCCAACCTCGGTCCCTAGTATCCTCACACTGTATACAGAGGTCACGCAACGGCAGTGTCGCGGGCTCCCTGTGTCCCTACATCGCCTCTTATTCTTTTTAAAAAACTTGCTCGCGCGAAGTTGACACTGGGTTTCAATCCAGCTTTCAGTTGATTTCAATTTAAATTACCCTTGTTTCATATACATCGGCTATCATATGAATAATAATAATGCATTGCCCTCTCACCCAACCCAACCCAACCCCCCCCCCCCTCCCCCCTCCCCCTTCGGGTGACAGTTTTGGAATGGAGTCTAATTCCGCCTCGGACACCGAGTTCAAAGCTGTCATCTCCCCTGTAAAGCCAATGCGCACCCTTTCTCTTGCCTTGCCTTACCCATCTATTTGTCTTTGACACTTAGCCTCCTCAAAAGCGCCCCCGCACATCTCCTGCTTTCCCAGATTGGGAACACACGGTGGCCTTTGACCCAATATGTGCCACTCCTCAACGATCAAGTTGGGTGCGTTATGATGGTACGCCATTGGCTCAGGGGATGACAGCTGAGAACTCCCACATATCCCCGCCGTTTGTGCAGCAAGTCCTCGAAGGAACTAAAACAGCCGATGTGTCTTTGCTAGCCTTCCGAGACCCGGATACCTTCAGCGCCGGGAATCTCCATAACCACATCCCAGCCTGGAGCAAATTGCAACTGTTGCCTCGTACAGTGAGACCGCCGTTATTTTAGACTGGATAAAAAACTGTATTGACGTTGAAGATTTCTTCCGCCCTTTTAAAGGGAAATTTAAAGGCAGAAAGTATGATTCGGCGCGGCCACCTAAAATGGTGTTCTCGAATTCTGTAACCTGTAAACCTTTTGTTAAGTTTATTGCTAAAACTATCTGTGAAAGATTAGCTACCGGTGCCATTTCAATTTGGGGAAA
Source organism: Scolanthus callimorphus (assembly GCA_033964015.1). Lineage (NCBI taxonomy): Eukaryota > Metazoa > Cnidaria > Anthozoa > Actiniaria > Edwardsiidae > Scolanthus > Scolanthus callimorphus. Next base: position 10,506,180 of record CM066922.1, read on the forward strand.
AGTACAAGAGGTCGACCCTCCCCACTTAGTCATGCCTCTTACAGTTGAGCCGTCCAAACCTCGCTTATGTAACGACGATAGGTTCCTTAACTTATGGATCCAGGATAAACCTTTTACTCTAGATTCCCTGTCATCGCTACCCCGCTATGTTACTCGCAATTCCTACCAAACGGTATGCGATGATAAATCTGGGTACGACCACGTTTTTCTTACCCAGAACAGCCGCACATACTTTGGTTTCCAGTGGGCTGGATGGTATTTCGTGAGCAACACTATCCCTTTTGGCTGGAAATCCTCCGCCTATATATATCACTCGATTGGTCTTTTGGCTTCTCACTACTTCAGATCTCGAGCTATTCCTTGCTCTCTCTGCATAGACGACAGGCACATCGGAGAACTTTCTTTGCCTGCAAACGCTCCTGCTATTAAAGAGCTTCAGGAATCCTCGCGTTCCTTTGTTCTTGCCTCTTCTGCAGCCTTTTTCGTTGCCTACACCCTCGTTCGTTTGGGATACTTCATTGGTCTAAATAAATCCATCCTTTTTCCTGGTCAAGCAGTGCCATACCTCGGTTTTTCGGTGGATTCTACCAAACAGGCATTTCTTCTACTTCCCGATAAGAAGCAGAAGTTTTGCGACCTTATCAGGAAAGTTCTTGGCTCATCCCAAACAGACATTAAGACCCTCCAGCGCCTCTCAGGGAAGTGTAACGCCTTTGCCTATGCTGTGCCGGGTGCGCGCCTCTTTACTAATGAGATGTACTTAGCTATTGGTAAAGCCACTCGTCATACAAGCTCCATTTCTATCTCAGGCGCACTTCGCGAGGAAATCCAATTCTGGACATTCCTTGAGACCTGGGAGGGGTTCCTACCTTGGATTTCCGAGGTCCACCAGCAACTAGTTCTCTGTACGGATGCTTCTCCCTTCGGCTGGGGGGCATTCTCAACCCTGATGCGCGCGCTGTTATGACCAGAGACTATTGGCCGCCTTCTCAGTCCGGCCTGCACATTAACACTAAGGAGGTGCTTGCCCTCGTTAATGTCCTTCGCTCCTTTTCTCCTGCCATTAGCAACTGCTGGGTCGATGTGTTTACCGACAGTCAGGTGCTCATTCAGGCTTGGCGCCGGCAAGGGGCCAAGTCTAGCCCGCTAGTGAGTGCCCTCAAGCACCTTTTCGCAGTTATCACATCCGGTAACATTGTGCTCAACCTTCATCACATACCTAGCGCCTCTAACCTGGCAGATCCCCCCTCACGCACTTTAGCCTTACAGGACGCTAAGCTTTCCCCCTCTTCGTGGGCTCGAGTCCAAGACCGATTTGGCGGACCTTTGGGCCACTCTTTGGACATGATGGCTATCCCGTCTAATGTACAGAGTTCTCGTTCCGGTGGTAATCTCCCCTTTTTCTCTCCATATCCTATTCTTGGAGCGGCTGGCGTTAATCTGCTTGCTCAATCGCCATTACGGCACCCTGACCTCTTTCGCAACCCCTATGTTTACCCACCTATCATTTTGGTTCCAGAGGTGTTGCGATTTCTTTCTCACCAAGCTGTCACATGCACTTTGGTCGTGCCGGACATTAGGCCTCGAAAATTTTGGTGGCCTAGCCTGCAACTCTTCCCCTCCTTTTGTCTAGCGTTAAAAGGCGCTAAGGGAGTCGTTCTTGCGCCCACCACACAAGGTTACTCAGTGTCGTGGTCGCTTCCTTGGGATATCTGGGTATTCCGTGTTACTTACGGTGTGCCACCTGTCTCGACGCGTGCTCTGTTGCCGTGATTATAACATTGACAGCGGTCGCGACCTATATATTAACATTGACTGAATTATTGAAAATTAGTTAACAACCTTATAAGTGGTCTACAATAGAAGAATGGACACCCAAGTTCGATTGTAGTAAATGCGCGCGCGGAGTAAATGCGCGCGTATAAACTCTATATTCAATTATCATGCTTAATAAACGTTTTATGCTGGAACTGTCTCATTTTATGTCTCCAGGAGCTCCCTACAGTTGCACGTCTGTTCGCACCCGCTGTGCGCTGTCCAATATGCCGTTACGTCAATGACGCAACATTTCGTTACTGTCAGAGCTGCGGCTACGCTAGAAAATGTCTGGACTCACCCCAGCCCGTACCCCCTACGATCGACCTCCCAGCTATCGATCGGCGCCTTAAACACCTCCAGAACCAGCATGACTCCTCCCCTTATTCAAAACAGAAAGCCTCCCTAAAGGCCGAACTCAGGAACTTCCTTTATGCACTTCCTGGTCGCAAGAGCCTATTCGAAGCCCTTCCCGCAGATATTTGCCGGTTCCTGGTATACAAAGACGCTAAAGGCAAAACACAACCCCATTCTAGTGATTGTCCTCACATTGGTCAACGAGGGATTTCCCCCTGTGAATGCCCTCGACGCCTGGCATATACGACAGTGGATTCCTATATAGGAAAATTACGCTCAATATTCGCAGATGTTGGTCGGCAGGGTGACTGGAACCGCACCCTGCTCCTTGGTAACCCCGCTACGGATATACTGGTAAAGCAGTATTTGCAACAGATCACAGCAGAACAACTTCAGGCCCACGTTGTTCCGAAGCAGGCGACTCCCATATTTATCGACAAGCTCCTCCTTCTTGCTAGACACCTGGAGCAACAGCTGGAGCGCACAAAAGCGGATGCCTCGCAACGATTCGTGGTTGCGCGCGACCGGGAATTTTTAAAACACTGTTTTTTCTCAGGGGACCGCGCCGGAGATCTGGGTCAAGTCAAAACAGCTGAGATCGCGCGCTTTCCTGATGACAATGGTTTGTTGTTCAACCATGTTTGGGGTAAAACCCTGCGAGACGGCGCCTCTAATCTCTTTGGGATGCGCCGCCACCCAAACCCTGTCTTATGCCCTGTCAAAGCCATAGAGACATACGTCGCTATAGCCAGAGAGCTAGACATTGACCTTGCTTCTGGTTTCCTGTTTCGTCCGGTCTCTGCTACTAAGACCATTCTAAACCAGCCATTCGCCAGCACGGCCGCGGAATCTCGCCTGAAGCTATATCTTAAAGAGGCCAAAATTGACAACGGCGAGACATTGCACAGTTTCCGTGCTGGCTGCGCCATTACCCTCGCGCTTGCCGGGTCTAAATTAGCTGACGTGATGACTCATGTTGGTTGGAACTCCCCCGAAACAGCCTCGTACTACCTTAAGCTCGCGAATATCATTAAGGCCGGAGCCCCTTCGGAACTCCTATCTCAGAACAACCCAACAATGGAAAGGGCCGCAGATATATACTCTCAGTACAATAACCTGCAGAACTTTATCACAGCCTTCCCGTCGCGAAGGGGAAATCCTACGCAATAAATGAACGCTATTCCAAGGAGCATAGTTAATATATTAACTATGAAGAAGGAGGCGGCACTATTACCACAGAGTTTTCTTGGACTATGAATTCCACAGTACATTTTTTCTATATAATAAGTTATATACGCCTGTCTGAAAACAAAATAACAAGGCTTGTCAACGCATCATAAGCATGTCTCTTCGTTGAGTTTGGGTTGCTCATTATTACTTTGCACATCTTTGAGATTGGGTTCTTGGGGTCATCTTTGAGATGGGTCATTTTGGGCCTCCGGTGAAATCTGGGCCGCATGGCACCTGCTCTTGTGGCCCTTTATATTCTCCTGGTGTGGCCGACAGATCTCCACACCTTAAAGGAGCACAGGTGGGACCGGTGAGAATAGATTACTATTCTCAGCGGTCTCACCCAATGCGACTTAAAAGGTAACGCCATCATGAATACATTATCATTATCGCCAAAACGGGGGAAGCTTTATGCATGCGTTGGCGATACCATTCCGCCTTTCTCATCTGTGCTCCACTTTTTCTGTAGGCCGCTTTCGGTCCCCCCCGCCCTATCCCTTGCGTTATCCTTTTTCAGGACCTGGAAGTGGCCGACAGATCTCCACACCTTAAAGGAGCACAGGTGGGACCGGTGAGAATAGATTACTATTTGAGCTCATTCATCTTTAGAAAAATCACTTTTGGTGTTGTATAAAACAAATAAATCTCGTTTCTTTGTGCGTATGTACTGTACTAGATACACAGATGACGTCACAGAATGTCATGAACAAAAAAGTACGCAACGAGACGCAGTCGAGTTGCGTGACTGTTGTTCATGACATTCTGTGACGTTTTCTGTCTATCTATTACAGTACATACCCACGCAAAACGAGATCTATTTGTTAAATACATCTCTTGCAAGAACGTTTGTATTGGATTAACATATCGTTCTTCTTAAATTCTTCCATGACATACCGCGGGCTACAACAGAAATTTGTGTCGTTAGAACCTTTTCTGAAATAGGTGTATATCAGACTTGTACCCAGCAGACGTTAATTGCGTTTCTTTTCTATTTCGCTTTTGCGTTACTGGCTGTTCACGATATTGCGTTACTTGACAGGCGCGCAAAGGATTAAGGGAAGGTCTGTCAGTTTGTCCTGACCGTGATGCACCGCGCGCCGTGAAAAAAAGCCCGACCGGCCGTGATGCACCGCGCACCGCCTCGATGAGAACAACAAGGCGACTGGGCAGGAATCTGGATGTATACGTATTTTTATGGGATCTCGATTCAGTTTCACACTAATAATAACCATTGACATTTCTTACATATCGCATAAGCCGCACGTCTTTTGGCAATTCTCGCGAAGGAACTCGTTACTGTAGCCATATGAAGATCCTGTACAATCCCATCCGGACTGGAGAAACATCGGACAGGCTGGATCCTTGTCATGGCACTTGTTACCTGGAAAATGCATGTGTAATAGGAATAATGATTCTGGAAAATGCATGTGTATAGGAATAAATGATTCAGCCTTACTAAAACGCTCTGTACCAGCATCTGGCATAAAAACGGGGAGAACGACCAAACCCCAAAAAAATCCAGAATTGAACTCGATCATGTGGAGATTTTGTCGTCATAAAATTCTATCCCAGAACTTTCGGAACCTTGTTCGATTGGTGAGGTATCACTCGCGGAGTCATTGTTCTACATCTTATGCTACACGATCTTATAGAAGTCAATTGAAATTGCGGACTAAGGAGATTGTATCCAAGTACGCGTATCACAGATATTACGTCTTTATCACTACCTAAACCAAGGTGGAGTAAAAAGATGTCGAATCAAAGAATAGGAACCACAGAATAGGACGCCCGACTGCAACAAACGGTGCACCTGTAAATGTAAACGACTGCAACAAACGGTGCACCTGTAAATGTAAAAACGCCTCACTCGATAATGGGTTACTTTGGGGAAAAGATTTTTTGATGTTTGTAAATGAGCAAAGAAGTCACTGCTCTATGTCTTGTAATTCCCTTAAAACCGTTGAAAAAGTAACGCCCAATTACCCGGAAACGTTAAATCTGCAAAAAACGTTTCATGCGATAAGGTGATAGTCCAACATGGTGATAATCCAACATGTTGATATTAATATTTGTAACTAATGCGCAAATTAAACTAGTAGTAATACTAGTAGAAACTAGTAGTAATGCTCAACGTTTATTAAGGTTACTGAGAACCTCCGCACACGTTCTCAAAAAAAAACCACACTCGTCCTTAGTTTAACTAAAACATGTCAACCTATATATCGCTTGAAAGCTTATAGAATGGACTAGCGGGCTATGACCAAAGTAACTGCTTGACTCACAAGAAACAAATTGTTTTAATCCTTTTAAGGTGTTTCTCAAAACTGTGTCTGCGTTTTTAAAATTTTGTTTAGTTTAAAAGATATGATTTTTTTACATTTTTAGAGCCTGAAATTGTATAAAATATGACCTTGGAAATTTAAAAGTTCCATAACTTTTGAACTAAGCAAAATTGAAAAAAAAAACGCAGACACAGTTTTTGAGAAACACCTCCGAGGAGGTGCGCGAAGGTTCTCAGTAACCTTAATATACCGCTTACCTTTATTTCTTTTCTTGTACAGCGGGCGATAATGTCCATTTATAACACCAAAGTAGTTACTGAAGCCATTGCCGTCGTCTTGAATTGCTTTAATGTTCCTAAACTGATTGATTTTGCGCATGTGCTTGTGCCTTATGTTATTATTCCGATAGTTCAAGTTCCTATTTCTGGTTTTCATGATGTCTTTCAGGCGTGCTCCTTTTTCCAAGTAAGAATCATCTTCGTTATCGTGAAAGCGCTGCGAGTCGTCCTCATCATTTCTACCACTTGAGTGTTTCTTCTGAAAACTGTTTCCCAAGGAAGTCAAATCCTCGTCCAGATCATCATTCTTTAGCCTTTCACCGATGCTATACAGCGAGGTTATATCACTGTCTAATATTTTGTTAGCATGTGTTGTCCTATGATGGCCGGTAATTGTGTGTTTATCATGATCTTCGCTATCCTCTTCATCATCGGGGTTCTCAAGCACGTGCTGATAATCATGATAAGTTTGATGAAAAATGGGCTCCTCGTTTGAAGCCATATGATGATGGCCTAGACTTCCGGAGGTTGAATATCAGACATGTCCTCTGGATGATGCTCTGCTGTATTCACGTCTTCCTCCTCCTTCCACGGAGGAAGCTCCCATGCATCCGAATGTGTGTGCAAATGGTGATGTGCGGGATGTTCATCATAATTCTCAGACTGAGAATGCTCGTCCTCCTTCTCCTCCTCCTTCTCCATTTTCTCCTCCTCCTCTTCTTCCTCCTCCTCCTGGTCCTCATGGTTTTTTCTATTCTCATTCCATTTATCGGACCATTTGTCCTTGGACCAATTTTCAATGTGATTCCCATTGTTACCTTGGAATTCATTGCTATCTGTTTGCGTAGTCTGAGGATGTCCGTCATTAAGACTAAAATGTCCACTTATGACGCCATGCGAATTATCATTATTTGGATTGAGCTCGTGGCTGAAAACCGATATATTTTTATCATAGTTCATTTCAGCTGGGGAGTTTACATTTTGAGATTCGCTGTCAACAAGGCCATGGTTTACATTACCGTTAAGACCATCAGCAAGATCATCTTGATTGCTCTGGAAAGTCTCCTGAGATTCGTGGTCATTTTTTAGAGAACCTTGGGAAGTCCCTCCGTGTTGTGAAAGACTTCCGGGTGGGCGAATGTCTGAAAGATCCTCAGCATGTAGCTTGTCTTGGGTTTTAAGCTCACCATCAGACACTGTTGCCCCTTCGGGGGAGAGCGACGACGTAACCTCAGTATGACTATCCTCTTCATTATTTGGTGAGTCATTGAATACCTCGTTGGGATTACCAGCTGCCTTCATAGAAAGGCTAGCTTCCTCATTCCTGCTAACATCATGGAAGGGCATGTTTTCTGGACCAATCATATTTCCTTGCAGTGCACCTGGTGCCTGATACTCAGGCGAGAAATGCGAGTTCGACGCATGATGGATGACCGGTAGACTCAATGACATGTCTGGAGCAATTGGATTTACCGGAAAAACCTTTCCCTCTTGTATCCCTGCCAGCCTAGCTTCTATGGGATTATCAAGAGTGTTGACGCTGTGGACCATGTGGTGCGAAACGGGCGGACGATAGCTTGTGTCAGGATTAAAGGGTTGACTGGAAGAGAACTTCCAGCATTCAGTGGAAGTCCACCATGGTGCTGCAGAGCATACGACACTCCATTGGGGGGTTGCAAAGGTGGACCAGGTCCGATATGTTGGACCGGATTCGATATAATGCCACTAACAGTATCCGTCCAACCAGCATCGACAGGGACTGGATGTGGTCCAAAATGGGTTATAGGGCGTGGCAGTGGTGCATGAATATGGGGACGCGGAATCAGCTGAGGAACTGGGCGTGAAACTGGCACAGGTATCCGAACCGGCACTGGCACACGAACTGGTACAGGAACTGGCACGTAGATGGCAACTACTTTCTGAGACGCAGGGGAACAGTTGTGGCTGGAGTAGACATGGTAGTGGCGTTTGTTGGTGCTGCGGAACAGAAAGCATACTTTAACAAAAAATAAGATACTAGACTAACGTGAACTCACGCTAAACTCTCTGCGCCCTTCCAGCACATTGATGTATGAAACAGAATGGATCCGAAAGTTTGGACAAAGTTTCTACGACTTTCTAAATACAGCTCGTACGAAATTAGAAAGGATAATTGATGACCTCATCAAAATACTAACATTGAAGTATAGAACTGTGCTGTTCAGACCAGTTACAGTTACTCCCAACCAAATTTAATCGGTTTCCTGTTTTTAGCTTCTCGGATATCGGGGCCGCAATTTCTGTCACGTAGCCCTAGTTACGCTTCTTTAGGCATTGATTTCGCGCAATATTTCAGATAATTTTTCTGTTTGGAGCGTTCGATGAAAGTCAACATGCTCAATAAATGAATATATTTTACAAATATTGCGATCAAAAGATTATAGGCTTACGGCACATTTGGAAATTTGGCGGCGATGTTGGTGTCCTTCCGAGGGACGCACATTTTACTGTAAACAGTTCAATTATTACTTGAACCTGAGAGATTGATCGGTTGTTTTTTTTGGTCTCGCGACATGCTTCATGGATCGTCTCAATCCAACCGCAATGCTTGACTGGGATTCGCCTATACATTTCTTTGTATATTTTATTGTAAATGCATTGTAAGTGGCGAAATATTAATTTTAAGTTTAAAAGAATTAAAAGTTGATGTCACGGCATCGTTAATCTAGTATATGTTATCTAGTAAGTGATTGAACGCTCCAGAGGTTCAAGTAATAATACATCCATTCAACAGTATCTGAATATAGTGTTCTGATGTACTCACCAGTAGTTGGTGTAGTAGTTGTTACCTCTGTAGTACCAACACCTGTCAGAAAAAGAGCAAGGCATCAGTTAGTATTATAACAACAATGTTGTTTCGCAGTCTGGGCAGAGCGCACCCTCAATAGACGGTTTACCGAAAGGGAAATGCGCGTCGGCCACTGGTTCTCAATTGTGGTTAGATAGTTATGTGGTGGAAAGATGTACAGGAAATGGAACAAACGTTTGTTCCATTTCCTGGTGTTAGCGCTCGCCTTTTGTACGTCAGTCACAATGTCTTAACATCATGTCGTGATGCAAACCATTAACGGTTAGTACTTACTTGTGGTTGGCGGTTCTGTAGTAGCGATAGCTATAGGAAATGAAAAGTGAGTGCTATTAATGCAACGTGATGTTATAGTATGGCTCGCCCTTTTTTAGGTGCGTTTCAATGGTTCTACTCTCTTTGTCAGTGTATTTTGGTTTCTAGCATTTTAAGCTACAATGCCGGACAAAATTAGTTGTCGCGTGCAACAAAAATTGCTGATTTGGGGTTACCCATCACTAGTAAATTGTGTTTCTTCCTAAGACAATATCACTGGAACTCCCCTTTCCCCCAATGTTGGAGGTAGCAGTTCTCAAAATGCGAGGAAGAAAGCTCGTGGCAAACAACATTGTACTGGGGGGAGGGGCAGGAAAGAAAACTTCTTGGTGACTGTAGGGAATAGCTATTCTGACCATCAAATACATAACAAAACTACCTGTTCTATAATAGATTTTTTCTCAGAAGCTATCAAGCTATTAATTTTTGCCATTCGCAACTGCAAAAGGAAGTGTACAGATTTTATGTGGATTCCTTGGACTTCCAAACAAATTTTCAACACTTCTTATATGGGAAAGTTTATTTGACCTTGTGTGTGGGTTCCTGAATGTGTGGTTCCAGAAAATATCCATACTAGGGTGTTGAGAAGTGACCCCCCCCCCCCCCCCCCACCACCATTACACACACACACCCCTCTGGAATTTCCGAAGACAAATACAGTATTTGTGGAAAAGGTCAGGTAAACCAAGTATCCCGAGAAATCGTTTCTTTCTCAAGGACAAGCACGAAAGGTCAGAAAACGTTCTTAAGTTAGGCCTTTGTTCCAAACTTCTATTATGTTTGGACAAAACTGATAATTGACTGGCCTTTAAGTTTAAAAAAGGAAAGAAGTAATGTCTACAATGGGGCAACACAGGAACTAAGCGATAGTCATATGAGTTGCTGTGTTTTTTTGTTAAGCAAGATGACGTGTCCCATAAACCGCAGTATTCTTTAAAACAATTTATAATAAAACACCTTCTAAGTTCAGTTTATGTGAACTATGTGAATAAGGTCTTGGCAAGTGTAATCAAGTCCCTTTCGGTGGCGCCTGATGATAGTTACCCGGATCACTCCTATTTCGGATATAAATAAAACGTCTTCTGACATAAATAGCTTATCGCTAGCACTTACTTGTGGTTGATGGTTCAGTAGTAGCAATAGCTATAGGAAAGGGAAAAAGCAAGTGTAAAACAATCACTCCACAATTAATTATGTTAGACGTCGAAAGAGTGTTGGACTTGCAGTCTGAAATGGATCCGTTTAAGCTTCTGCTTGACTAAAACATGTTCCAGTCTTCAGACACTGAGCGTGTTTGGCGATTGGCTACCTGGTCAATACACAGGGACTTTGTGCAGGAACCCATGAATTTCCCAAAGCACATGCATGGCAAATGTTTGGAATCCACAAGGACAGCCATAGGATTTCCGAACACTTGACCCATTCTTCTTCCATGGGAAATTCAGCTTTTTCCATGGATGGGTTCTTGCAGCAATTCCCTTTGGTATGCCATAACTTCTAGTGCGAAGGCCTGTTTCATTTCTACTCTTCGCATAAACCGCGCGCGAAATCGGCCTAAAGACATTGGCTATCTGATGATATGCGCAGATCATCTAGTGCGAAGGCCTGTTTCTCGCAAGCTTTACCAAAATTTGAAATAACCTTCGAACCCACCCTACCTCTCTTACCCTTCGGAAAACATTAGCAGTCTGTTTACATTCGTTTCCTTGCAGGGTTTTACAGGATGAACCGCTCTATCCAAAAGAGTATTGAGCTGCTAGGTCCGATTTTGCTGATTTTAATTACACCGCACATATTTTCGACTTACTCGTTGGAACAGTAGTTGGTTTGTAAGGAACATCTGTCGAGACAAGAAAATATACATTACACTTAAACTATTGCAAATTCCTATCACCTTAAAACTTATATATACCACTCGTTTTGTCCTGTCTCTTTGATGCGTCAATGAAGTTTCCAGAGACGTGTCTAAGACCTACGGCAAACCGTGCCAGAGTCGCGCAGTTCCAATCCAAAACAATAGAACGTTCTTGATTATAAAGTGTAATGAAGCGACACCCTCTGAAAAAGGAAAGTTCGACAATAAGAGCGACTGAAGTTCGATGTTTGCCGTAGTAGGCCTTACTATCTTTAGCGTAAATGACATGATAATCAGTGCGATATGCTGAACAGTTAACGAATAATTAAGATAGATCATGACAGAGTGCAGCGTGTAAATGGCCAAACAAAAAAAGCTACTTTTCATTTTCATTGACCTGTGCAAGTTTCGAAAGCTTCAGTTTTTCAGAGATGGGTGGCCATCAAAAAGGACTGGAAATCAAGGGTGGTCACGCTAGTACTGAGCAAATTTCCAGGGTTGGCACCTCCAAAGTATGAATTTTCCATGGTGTGTAAACATAATTTCCTGGGTGTGTTCATAAGAGACCACTTAAAATTTCCAGGGTGGGTATCTCAATGTCAGGGATGTGCGGGCTATTTTTGCGACAACTGCAAGACAACTGACATTACCTTTTAGAATCTTCTTGGCAAACTCGCACGCAGGTGCGGTCGGTGGATACAGTTTTCTCATCACCACGGCATTGTCACATTTCGGCGGGCTACCGATGAGACAGAGATCTCTTCTGTTGACTGCGTCACATGTTCCAGCTGTAACTATGGTAACACCTTTACTGCGCATGTCTTTAGATGGCTTGATGATGTCATCTTTAGATCGCCCGCATAACATGTGAATGAGCCTGTAAGGAATACATAATGAGCTGTGCGTTAGTCTTGATTCTATTTTGTCTCAACTCAATTCATAGCGGAGCTCCTTAGCGACCGAAGGCCGCAGAGCGGAGCACCATAGGCATCGCAGGAAGAATACAATAGAACTCCAATATACGATCGACTTCATTTTTCATGGTTCAGCGGTATTCCCATTTGGGTAGCTGGGGAGCGTCCGTGTTTGCGCGCCCCTACCACAGGCAGCCTAAAAACCGTATTTCATTCGGCGGGAAAATAATGCGCGTCCGTTAACAAAAAATATGTAACCGGGAGCTCAGCTTTTAGCCAGTGGCTAAATCTATTTAGTATAAACCAACTAATGGTCTATTACAAATCCTGCATTCTGATTGGCTGAGCTACTAATGGTCTATTAGTGATAGACCGTGCCTGGCAAAACCACCACCTTTCTTTGCAAGAAAACTTGATTTTTTCAACATAAAGTAATGGAATTCATTGCCAAACTGACCAACTAGTTGGTTTATACTAAAACAATTAGACCTCTCGTCCTCATGTGCTATGATATCAATAGACCATTCGGCCTTCGGCCTCTTGGTCTATTCATCATAGCACATTCGGCTTTGAGGTCTAATTGTTAAATATTAGTGGTAGTTGAACCAAGTGGAATGAAATTTGGTCTGAAACGATACGCTTGAATTGAAAATCATGATTTCAGACCTGTTTGGCCAGCACTCGGCGTTAGGGCGCTTCTGAAAAATCGGATTGAAAAAGCTGTTGAATAATTGGAGTTTATTCAAAATAGTCCTTCGTGCCTCCGTAAGGGGCTATGCCACGAAATGAGGAAGGGAGTCGTATTGGTTTGTTAAATAACCTTTCAACTAAGTCCAATTTTGTGTGTGTGAGAGGATGAAATTGGATTGCGAGATGGCATTGTTTTCTTAGGCCTAACTGAATGCCTATATATAATGCAAATTTAATTATGTAGACCATACTAGTTTTTTAGTTTTTATAATTTTGCTACAATAACCGTGACATAGTCCCTTTAAGGACGTTCATTTATCAATATTTGACGTGATCCAGTGCGCAATCATGAAATCAACGATACATAGTTTCCCCATTTCTACCTTATATGGAATCATGGCCGGGGTTTACAATACATACTTTTTCTGAATCCCCTCTCGTGAGGCAGACGAGAAAACGTTTTGTGTCTCTTCCAAAGCCTTGCCAACAAAGGGATCCCCGCCAGGTTTATCTACGTTTCTAAGGGACTCATCCATGTCGTCCACGCTATCGTATTTGTCAAACCCAAACACGACTGTGGTTTTGCTTCCATACACGGCTATTGCAATGTGAGTACCGTCTTTTGAGATCTGTTGAGAAATGATTAGTCTTTAAAATTGAACCAGAAAACAAACCGTCACTTTGGGACAAACTAGTTTTGAAACATTTACTTCCTGAAAAGTTCTCACTGAAAATAAATATTTGTCGTGGGCTTCCTGTGTTGCACGCGCGCGCGCCAAAAGTGGCGGGGAAAAAAACCAATCACAATCGTCTCTCTTACAGACGCTAAGGATTTCTATGTATAAGATTTAATTTCCACTTCCTCTTTGCGCAACAAGATCAAAATTCCGCACCTTAAATTGAGCGTAAGTGTTTTTGACAACCTCCAGCAGGCTTTTGAAGTCTGTGTCACTCACAGCATTTGACCCATCAACCAGAAATGCCAAGTCGACCGGTTGTTTTCTTTCTGCGTCTGCGCAGCATGAGGCATGACACGGGAGCATGGGCGGATACATGATTGTCATATTGCTAGGTGGCCGAGACGAGGTAACCCCTCTCGTTGGAAGTGCTGGAAGCATTGGAATCGTCTGGGAAAAGCCGGATCGCTTCTGGACAGTTCTGAAAACAAATCATTGCATGACTATTGGTCAATCGAAATCTACCAATCCTGACGTTATTCAGTAACCTATGGGATATGGATAACTATGTTGGTCGATGTCAAAATCTACGCTTAAAAAGCTCTAGGCAGAAATATAACAAAATCCACGTTTATCCTCTTTTAATTCGAAAGTAAGCGAACTAAAATTTATGTGCAGATTGTGTTTGATGTTGGATATTATTGGTAACTTGGTTTTCAGTTCCCATAATTCCTGTTAGGAAACTCTTTCTTAGGTTCTTCCTCTTCTTTTGGAAAACACAGCAATTATGTTTTATCTGATCCTTGAAAGTACAAGACTTGGTAAAATAAAATCGAGGCAGTTCATTTTTAAATCACAATTCAATCTCGTCATGACCTTGTTGTCAAAACAGCAATCAAGTGGAAGAACGCCGTGTTAATTATTGAGAAATATTATTCACCTGTCTAGTGGTAATGGCATTACAAGGTGGAAAGTTATCCAAATGAAGTGAAGTAAAAATGTTCGTAATCAGTCGCATTTCTCCGGTAGCTTGCTCCCCTGCTATCACCTATCTGATATGTTTGGACACCCAAAACTTTATGCAGCAGAAACATTTACATATCGTTTGCTGTAAACTAACGCATTCGTCGTTCGTTTTAGACTTCTTTGGGTTCGTATTCATAAGTGTTTAGAGGTTAATAAAAACAAGTTAAACTGGTCTTTCGACGAAATGAGCATTCCAAATTGTTGTATGACGACACAAGTAATAGGCCATTTGCAGCTATAGGTCACGTGACCTGGTTCCCTTAAAATGAGCAGCTTTACCCAAATGAAGCTCAGAGATGAAAAGAGCATGGTGGTTTGAGTAAAAATCCCAAATTTTAGCAAGCTACAATGCAAACTCAATGAATGGAATCAAAAATAAAACTCGCTTTTTTAATGGGGTTTGTGTGGCAGGAGAGCAAGCCTTGCTATGAAATCGCACTGAAATCTACAGTGAATCCTGAATGAATGTAACACTAGAAGAGTGTGTTTGAACCGTGGTATCGTTCCACTCCTTCAATATAAGAACGTTGCTAAGTGAAGACACCTGTCTATGAACACCAGCCTTTTATTCTAAAAATCGTTTTATGACAATTCTATACAAATGATTCATATACAGCAGAAAGGAATGAACATCATGCTTTAGTTTCGGGTTTCAGCTTGACTTGAGATTTTTAGCAGTTTAGCAATAAAGCCGCGGTTATCGATGTCTACGAACGCCGATAGCCTTATGGACTGTGCAATAATTATCGGGAAGGTGGAAGGGGATGAAAAATGGAGAACACAGAGCTGCAAACAAGATAGGACACCCTTCCATCAGCGTAAAAATTAGGAGGGCCCCCAACAGACCAGCCATGAATTAAATCGCACCCCCCCCCCCAATATTCTATTTTTCCCAAGACTGCTAAGAGACGCTTGCTTTTGGCTGTCGTTTATATGTAGAGGATAGATAGTACGGCCTTTAACGTACCTCACGTCGGAAGGACAAAATAATAGCAGACGATGCACCGTTCACATTGAAGTTCTTTTGGGAATTTGTTAAACATTTTGTAGCACCAGGAAATTGACCTTTCGATCTCCGAAGCACCAGTTCTTGTCATCCAAAAACGACTTCCAGTTCATTTTCACATTTCCATCGAGAATTTCAAGCAAGTGAATGGTTTCAAAATACGGCCTTTGAAACTTACATACCCAGTAAACAATTGATAGTCAAAACACATCAGTTCTAAAAAAGTACTCATCCTTCCATGCTTCCCCCTCTCTAACGCAAATTTTCGTACTCCTCTTCCCCTTCCTCCCCTCGCCCTTGTTTCTTTTTCCAACCCTTCCGATAATTATTGTACAGTCCCCTAGTTATCTCGTTTAATTTTTGAACAAGAAAGAAGTCCCGGTAAAACGGTCTTTTATTCTTGGACACCAGCTAACTACTGCAATCACAACACGTTCTTAGGAATTTATTGTGATTTAGCTTTTATGCATCATCAAGCATTTTGCATTTTCTCCATATTGGGCTATTGAATGACAGCTCTGCTCATCACGTGGTCATCACGTGACATTGTCCTTTTTACCAGAACCTCCTTCTGTTGTCACGCAAGTATTTACGTTCTCTCGTCATCCCAGGCTGTCCGTGCTTTTCGTAGCCCCCCTTCTTTTTTCTTCTGTTTTCGTTTGACGTTCTTGAACTTAACCCCTTTTGATTTCTTGTCCCATTGTGGAATACCATTTTCGTCAAGGGTGAAGTCCCTGTGAAGTATGAGATGCCCATATCAGTGGTGAAGAACGGTCTTTGTAAAAGAGTGAGGCTCGGAAATTCATTTTACCTATAGTCAGGCGGCTAAGCCAAATGATTACTGCCTTTTTTGATAAAAGCATGAAACTTTCCAGTATGATTGGCCTTCGGGTACTTGTCAACTGGGAGGCATCTCTGAAAGTTCTTTTTACAGGAATTATTAAGACAGCTCGAAAAGCTATTGTTTAGCCGCCATCTTGTCCTTTGTCATTCATGAGTTTCGCGCGGCACTTAGTCCAACTCAGTGAAATGATTCTCCAGACCCTGCAGCAAAATCCCTGCAACTTTGTTTCATTCAGAGGCCATTAATACCTTGGCACATATGGTCTATACTTCGGTAGCTATGTCACAAGCTGATACCAACCTGTGTGCCGAAGAATCCCGATATTTTTCCTGATTTTCTATCTCGTCCGAAACAGTGTCTGACTGGGAATTCGAAAACATGTTTTCGTTAATAGAAGAAAACATCTAGAAAAGTAATTTAGCTATCAAATGTTCACTTGTCATATTCTAATGATCGTTTCTCTGCGCCATAAATCTTTAGAGTTTTGTCTATCTGGCGCTACACTCTATAAATTTATCTCGTAGAATAAGAGCTCAAGTGCCACGAAACTCATGAATAACAAAGGACAAGATGGCCGCCCGAATTGTCTAAATAATTGCTGTAAAAAGAACTTTCAGAGATGCCTCCCAATCAAAAATTAACAAGTACCCTCTGAAGTCTCCTCCTGGAAAGTTTCATGCTTTTATCAGAAAATGCACAATTCGCAATAAAATTTGGACTTAGCCGCCTGACTACTAGTCTTTAGCCAACTTAAATCAACCGCGAGGAAACCTTTCATCTGATAGTATAATTGATCAACATGGCTCCTTTGATTACATTAGGTGATGTCATGAGCTGTTGGTGATGTAGCAGAGTATCATATGCTCAACCTCATCCAAGAATTGCTTAATGTTACCTGACATTGCAGAACCGACAAGTTTTCTTGCAGTTTTTCTGAAGGTACTCGGTACTGAACCCATTGTTATTTGTTCCGTCACAGTACCCATTCGGGGCATACTTGTAGCACTCTGGATCTTCGTCTTGACACAGTGAATCAGAACCTTAATCGAACAACATGTTTAATTAGTAAACTTTGATTACGTGAAGTGCCCAAAGCATAAAACAGTCCTCAAGGCCGTCCTAAATATCCTGTATCCGTAAAAATGGAAACAACATCTTTTTTTCATATTTTCAAAAGAAATTATACTTATTTCTTCTTTCGTTTGCACTAATGCATTGGGTCAGCACCCATATTGAGTATCAAGTCTTGACGGAGACGATTCACTCAGTTTCATGACCTCGAGTCAGAGAAAGCATCTACTTACATGAACTGCATAAAAAGGTAATGTAACACATCATTTTAGATTTAATTCGCTAAAAACTATCAACTACTTTCTCGTGCTTTCTATCGAAGATAAACAACAGTAACATATCGTGCATATCACAGGGAATTTCTTCAGAAACCCATCCGTGGGAAAACTGAATTTCCCAAGGCACACGCATGGGAACACTCATCCCATTCTTCTACCATGGGAAATTCAGCTTTTCCGGTGGGTGGGTTTCTGCAGGAATTCCCGGTGTATCTTGCTTGCTTGGCAAAAATTAATTCTTCCGAACTTGATAATGGCGTTTCCATTTATCTTTCACTCGGTAGTTATCGTTTCGACTTGAAAATGCCACGAGTTTGGACATAACATCCAGAGAAAAAGCTGCAACAAAATAAATCTGACCTGCTGAGTTGCCTTGGTCATAAATTCCCTTTCTCCATACATTATTCTCGTCACCTTGCGTGGGCTCAAAGACATTCTGAGGCATGTTGTTTCCAGCGTTGATGATGTTGCTGTCTCCGTCATTATGGAATCTTTGCGGAACCTTGACGTAGTGGCCGTCACGATACACATGGTGGACTGCGGGGTATCTGTAACCTGCGTCGATGCGCAGCGGGTCGAAATTTTCAAATTTCTCCTGAAAGGGATTTGGTATTAGAATTGACATTTTCTTCATACTTTTATCACCGTCATAAATACAAGATTCAATAAAGGTCTTTTGTCAATGGGGAGAAAAGGAAACTATAAAGGGAACGCCAATCAGCCGAATGTGTTTTGCTAAGAAGGTAGCGCAAATTACTTATGCAAATTACTTTGCACTTTATTGTCTCCGAAAACATGAAACGGCTGATAGATAACTAACACTGAGGCGCCGAAGGCGATGTAAATATCGGCCACCGAGACGAAGATGTTCGACAAAAAATTCGCGTTTAGGGTTATTTTTTAGTTTCTCGTATAATAAAGTGCGGGCGCGATCGCCAATATGACCAGGGAGACCGATTAGCGCGCGAAATCGCTTGAGTAATTATACTAAACTGGCTAAATTGGGTGCGTTCTTGCTGTGTCATTACTTTATCGGTAAAATAGATCATAGATTTGGACCAATCAGAGCGCCCGTTATATCAAAGCTATATAAATGAATAGTCATATACGGTTGATATCATATTTATATACTTACCACGACGTCATGGTTTCCATGGACACCGTCGTCTTCCTCTTCGTCATTCAGTACCATGTTATGTGCGCGCAATCGGTCACCAGGGTATGACATAGACCCAGTCATGTGATGCACAGGAACAGGATCGCCAGCAGCCATTTCTTCATCACTATGGAAACCCTCGCCTACAGCATGGGCCTGCATATTCGAGATCGTTTGATCTTCATAGTCGACATCTGGCCTCGTTCCAGGCTCATCATGGAAAGTGAATCGTTCTTGCATTATTTGTGGATATGACCCTGCCAAATGGTTTTGCATGTTTTCAATGGTATGGTCAGCATTGTCAGTCATGCTGTTTGCCATCGCCTGGTTTACAGGCTGATCATTAGGCTGATTACCCGTACCGTCATCATGGAACCTTCCAGCCATCCAAGGATTCAAAGTGCTATGGCCACCCTGCATAGCATACATCACATTGCCTTGGTTGTACATTGGTTGCCCAGATATATGTTGGGCATGTAGCGGTTGTCCGGGTAACGGACCACTTGGTTGTGGCTGCATTATAATTGGAAGCATCATATTATGATCGGCTTGTGGGACGTTCTGTCCTGGGGCTGCTGGGGTTCCTGGTTGGTTTCCTAGAAAAAAAATGTTTTACTAAACGTTACTCTTCCAGTTTTAAAGAGCCAATCAAGGCAGAAATGAGCTACATTTCATAAAAAAGACCCATTATCAAAGGAAACAGTAGCGAAAGAAAAATGTGAATTGCGCACGCCATGAATATTTTATTGATTTTTGAATATTTCCGATTGGCGTTTTTTTTCGTTCAACTATGCGCAATGCATCTTGGGGAGAACCTCTTCAGAACAATGGTTACTTTGACGTACCAACAAGACAGAAGAACAACGACAGGTTTTTACTTTATTTTGTTGTTACATAACAGGAATCATTGTTCATCCCATACGATGCAGCACGCATAGTTGAACGAAAAAAACCGCCAATCGGAAACATTCAAAAATCAAGAAAATATTCACAGCGCGCGCAACACATTTTTCTTTTGCTACTGTCCTATTGGATAATGGATCTTTTTGATGAAATGTGGTTGATGTCCGCCTTTAGTGCCACACAGGGTCTACTATGGAAAGGATAATAACAGGACGGACCCACAGGTCCGACCCCTATTCGGGGCGAGTCAGTCCTTTGGTACTTTTCCAACGGTTTGTCATTGCAGATAGAGAGAATTACATATGACTGTAGTCAAACCAATTGCAAAGTGATTACATCGATTCTGAATAAAACCTATTCAGGAGTGATTACAAAGTCATTGCGAATTACTCACGACAATCATTTAAAAACTGCTCTATTGTCAGGAATCATTGTCAACTACAGATATTCATTTTTAGTCAAATCGCACTAGTGGTCTATTATCAATGCTGCGTTCTGATTGGTTGAGCTACTAGTAGGCTATAAGTTATAGCCTACTAGTAGCGAAAAGTGTCGGATTTGAAAGCCAGAAAATGGCAAATGACCAGAACAAAAACATTTTTTTTGCAATACAAATTGACCTCTAGTGTGATTTCACTAAAACAATTATTCCTCTCGCCCTCATGGCCTCTGAGTCAATAGCCCATTCGGCCTTCGGCCTCATGGGCTATTGACTCAGAGCCCATTCGGGCTCGAGGAATAATTGTTAAATAGCCATACCGCCTTGGATCTGAGCGTGATCGTTTAGTGATACCTTTAGTGACACGAGATCAACCATTCTTGAAATGTTTTTACAGGAAGAGCATTATTTATGTTGGTACCTTGTTGCTGATCTCCCATTTGGGCGGGGTGCTCTCCGTTTTGCGATTCCTCGCTACCATTGGGCTGATCATTGAATGGATAAGTATTACCTCCGACAGCATGGTTTTGCATCATTGCAATAGTGTTATCTACTGGGTAGCCATGATTATGCATCACTGGAGGGTGATATAGGTATGGGTAACGATAGTGCATATACGGAGGTCTGGAAAGAAAATGTTAAAGTTCGTTGGCAGAAAATCAATCAAAAACAACGGCCGCCCCATCAGTGCAGAAATGTCAGTGCAGAATTCCTAAAACACGGATTCTAGACTTTGGATCATCGCAATTCTACTAATTTGGCTGAAAAGAACACTTCGAAAAGACGGTTTCCTACTAACCGCATCATAGGGCGACAGTAACGCATGTTGGTTGGACAGTAGTAGAAAGGTCGGCGATGATGATACAAAGGACCCAATATGCGATGAGTGTAGGGATCTACTGCTACTGGGACGGGGACAGGATAAGGCACTGGAACATGGACCGCCATAAGACTCACGGGCTGAGACGTCGGTTCTGGAATGGTAACAGATGGTAAAACTATTAAAATTGTAGATATTACTAGTTTGACAAGCACGAGGGATCGCGAATGGCGTATCCTGCTAGCCGGCTCTCCAGTGGGTTTTTTCTCGGATATTTGATTTGTTTGGTGCGCGGGATTCCTGTGTCGCGGGGGGAAGTAGCCTGCTAGCCGGCTCTCCAGTGGGTTTTTCTCGGATATTTGATTTGTTTGGTGCGCGGGATTCCTGTGTCGCGGGGGGATGTAGCCTGCTAGCCGGCTCTCCAGTGTTTTTTTTTTCGGATATTTGATTTGTTTGGCGCGCGGGATTCCTGTGTCGCGGGGGGAAGTAGCCTGCTAGCCGGCTCTCCAGTGGGTTTTTTCGGATATTTGATTTGTTTGGCGCGCGGGATTCCTGTGTCTCGGAGGGAAGTAGCCTGCTAGCCGGCTCTCCAGTGGGTTTTTTCGGATATTTGATTTTTTTGGTGCTCGGGATTCCTGTGTCGCGGGGGGAAGTAGCCTGCTAGCCGGCTCTCCAGTGGGTTTTTTCGGATATTTGATTTGTTTGGTGCGCGGGATTCCTGTGTCGCGGGGGGAAGTAGCCTGCTAGCGGCTCTCCAGTGGGTTTTTTCGGATATTTGATTTGTTTGGTGCGCGGGATTCCTGTGTCGCGGGGGAAGTAGCCTGCTAGCCGGCTCTCCAGGGTTTTCTCGGATATTTGATTTTTTTTGGCGCGCGGGATTCCTGTGTCGCGGGGGGAAGTAGCCTGCTAGCCGGCTCTCCAGTGGGTTTTTTCGGATATTTGATTTTTTTTGGCGCGCGGGATTCCTGTGTCGCGGGGGGAAGTAGCCTGTTAGCCGGCTCTCCAGTGGGTTTTTTTCGGATATTTGACTTTTTTTGGCGCGCGGGATTCCCGCGCGTCACGGGGAATTCTTTCCACCTCGCGACACAGGAATCCCGCGCGCCAAAAAAAGTCAAATATCCGAAAAAAACCCACTGGAGAGCCGGCTAACAGGCTACGAGTTGCGGGACATACCTCGCTCGCTGTCCCTTTCTTAGCATTCTTGCAAAAGGTACGCTCTAATATTACCTAAAAGTCCGGTTATGGATTTATTTTCACTTATGTAAAACAATTCAGTCCAACAGATTGTGTAAACATTTAGATTACTCCGTGCGCCTATGGCTATCTCGATGTGGTCTATTATCTACAACCGCCCGGATGGACATTATTCGACGAGTAAAAAAGTTTTGTCCATAAAAAGGGATAAAGGAATATGTATAATACCTGTTGTCGGTGTTGTGGGTGCTGAAAAAACAAATAAATAAATATTAGTTTCTGTAAAGGCCTGAGGTATTGTTGAACATAGGTCAAATTGTGTTCACCTTCTTTGTTACGGAACGTTTCAAATCTTATAGTGAAAACGATATAATAACGATGTTCATCCATTGAACGTTGACAAAACAATTCGCGTCAATCAAGGCTGGGGCGTCAAGTAACCTAATAAAAAAACTTCCATAGTTCTTTTTTGCCAGTGCCAAAATTGATGTACATTCCAAGAAGCATAACTAAAAATTTCGAATTGAACAATTGAATGTACAACAAACTTGGCATTGGTAGAAGCCGGACATTTCTTTCAAGGATGAGCTTTGATGAAATTTTCCCAACCCTGGGAAGTACTTCATGACTGGTTTACTGGTAAAACAGCATTGCAAAAAATTACTTTCTCTTAAACATTGTACATACGGGAATGAAGTAAGTGAGTGATTTTACCTGTTGTAGGTGTTGGCTTTTCTGATGGAGGCACTCCTGAAAGTTATAATAATTATTAGGACAACTAATTGCATTGTGGTCAGATGTCTGTTGGTTTCGAGAATCGGGAATCTGCTTCATTGAGAAGGGTAGGGGGCGGGAGTCAATTTAAAGATTATCTTACCATGAAAAGATACGCCAACTAGAAAATTATATCATTAGAAAAAAGCGTTGTGATGGTACTAGAGACACGGCGAAAAAAATCAAACGAAAATATCACATCCGGGTACATTTTTCAGATTTACCAAATTATATCTGACCTTCAATGATCTTCTCGACAAATTCACAAGCTGGTGCACTGATAGGATCCATGGTCCTCATCAACAGTGCATGTTTACAAGTAGGGGGACTGCTTATCGCACAGAGCTCAGATGTCTTCACTCCAGGACAAACTCCAGTTGCTATAACCCCGACTCCAAGTTTACGTAGCGCTTGTGCAGGAGCATTGATTTTGTCCGCAGTTTCTCCACACATAAGATGAACCAATCTCTTTGACGAATTTTTTCGTGAGCTTCCGATAAAAATTTGATCAGCTGCAGTTTCTAGTGCCTGGCCAACAAACGGTGCGCCTCCGGGCATGATGGCATTCTTCAAAGCATCATCCATTGCATTCAAGCTAAGTCCATCATCTAAATTGAACAACACATTTGCTACCGATCCGTAAACCTCAACCGCTACATGCGTTCTGTCCTTAGGCACCGTGTCTTTGACAGCTGCACCTGCTCCATCCTTAGACACTGGAAACTGATGTATCGTGCCTTTGACGATCTCCAGTAACTTCTGGAAGATTGTCTCATTCATTGAGTCGGAACCGTCAATGACAAACGCAAGATCCAAAGGCCCAATATTACTAGTGTCTATGTCACACTTGACTTCCACCGGTAAAGTTGGTGGTGGCAGAAGAGTTGCAGGAATCGTAGGAGACGTTGGTTGTGTTGTTGGTGTTGGTGTCGTAGTCGGTGTAGTTGATGGAGTCGTTGGTGTAGTTGGAGTAGTGGTAGGAGTTGTTGGAGTAGTTGGCTGCGTTGTTGGAGTAGTTGGCTGCGTTGTTGGAGAAGTCGTAGTTGCTTCGGTAGTGGCTGGAGTTGTTGGAGTAGTTGATTGAGTTGTTGCTTCTGTAGTTGTCTCGGGTGTGGTTGGTGAGGTGGCAGCAGATTGAGGTAGCGTAGGAGGTAGCGGTGGCACAGGCATCGTGGTGCAATTCTTCTCTGTTTTGTTGGAACACTGAGGTAAAGTAGGCGGAGGGATAAGCGGTTCTTGTGTAGGTGCCGCCGGCTTCTCTTTCTACAATAATACAATACTATTGCTAAATCTCCCCAAAGGGCTTTTCAGAATCAATTTTCATTGATTTATATCTAGAAGACTTGCAACATGACAACAACAATACCGTGGCTAGAAAATCCTTATTGTCTAAAGATTTCCGTCTTTGCTCGTGATTTGAACGCCGTCTACGATCGAGCATTTCTAGTGTTACTAACACTAAATTTTGTGGCATTTCGGGCATGCCTAGTCTTTATTACGGAGTCCCTATTACGTAGAGTATAAACGCGCGCATCAGATATGTTTGTTATCCTAGAAGGCAATACAAGAGTAGCATTGAAGGTAATGTAGGAAGTTCATTAGCTAGCATGAGGGGCTTGGGAGTTGTACAGTCTGTTTGTGTTTTGTTAGAAGACAATACAGGAGTAGCATTGAAGGTAATGCAGGAAGTAGCATTAGCTAGCATGAGAGGCTTGGGAGTTGTACTGTCTGTTTGTGTACTGTCTGTTAGAAGACAATACAGGAGTGGCATTGAAGGTAATGCAGGAAGTAGCATTAAGCTAGCAGGAGAGGCATGGGGGTTGTACAGGCTGTTTGTGTCTTGTTAGAAGACAATAAAGGCGTAGCATTGAAGGTAATGCAGGAAGTAGCATTAGCTAGCATTGGAGGCTTGGGAGTTGTACAGTCTGTTTGTGTCTTGTTAGAAGACAATACAGGCGTAGCATTGAAGGTAATGGAGGAAGTAGCATTAGCCAGCATTGGAGGCTTGGGAGTTGTACAGTCTGTTTGTGTCTTGTTAGAAGACAATACAGGAGTAGCATTGGAGGTAATGAAGGAAGTAGCATTAGGTAGCATTGTAGGCTTGGAGTTGTACAGTCTGTTGTGTTTTGTTAGAACATACCGGTAATGTTGGAGGAGTCAGAAGAGGTTCTTGTGTATGTCCCTGTTTTCCGACTTCAGGCAATGTCGGTGGTAACAATGGTGGCTTGAGAGTGGTACAGTTGTTTTGTGTTTTGTTAGAACATACCGGTAACGTTGGAGGAGTCAGAAGAGGTTCTTGTGTATGTCCCTGTTTTCTACCCTCAGGCAATGTCGGTGGTAACAATGGTGGCTTGAGACAGTTTTTTTTGTGTTTTGTTAGAACATACCGGTAGAGTTGGAGGAGGAAGAATAGTCTGCCCAGGCGAATCCGTTGGTTTTGCTTTCGCAATGACTTTGGGTAATGTAGGAGGGAACTGTACTTTTGACGATGTCCCTTTTTCGTCAGCTGAGTCAGATGAAAGTGCTGGCAATGTAGGAGGGAAACGTATCCTTTAAACAAAGATGAGAAACTATACATTACCAAAAAGGTATCACATTTCATGTTTAAATGCATTTGAGAAACAATCGCCTTGTATGCTGTTTTGTTAGGTGACTTAAGGGCATTGGTCCATGCGGCCACGCCCTTAAAGCATTCAATCAGTCCTTAATTTGGAAGAATTAAAGATACACTCCTTTTTCATATATTATCATGGGATAGACATCGACATTCTCGTTAATTTGACATTTTGTTGTTCCCATGATAGTCAAATTTTAACCGTTGACCTCCATTTTAAGAAATGAAACTTCAAAGCCTCGGGAGATTCAGAAAATTCAAACCACTCCAATTTTATATCTTGTAGAACATTTCTAATTTCGCAGTTATTAAATTATATTCAATTTTACAGTGTCCTAAAATAGGATTCCTAGTGAAATGGCCACGTTTTCGAATTGGATCAGATATACCTTTGGTGACCTTAAAACACATTCCGTTGTTAAATCCTTAGAGTTTGTAACTTTTGTCGACCTCCCGAGGGCTTTTTTGAAAGTTGTTTTAAGGTTAGCTTTAAAAGGTCCATGTTTCCATGAAAACAAGTCACGAGATTAACTTGTTTTATGGCCGTTAACAACCCTAACAACCTTAACCATGTTTGACAGTGGAAGGAGCAAAACGACTGAATATAGACCACCCCTAGCGTTTTTCTAGAAAGGTGATGCAAACAATATCAACAGGAATCAGCAATACAATATAAGCAACCCAGTAACAACGTTTACTTTTCCTTTTTGCTGCCGGCTTTCTCTCCATCGTCATCAAGAATTTCTTTGATTGTTTTTCGGCGTCTTTTCTTTGCGCGTAAAAACATTTTGCTGAAAATAAGGAAATAATAAATTTAGTTACGAAGTTGCATTTCAGGGATGTTGCTTTCTCGATTACAGTTTTAGTTATGACGCCAGCTGCAGTAGAAGCGATACGATAAGGATAGGTAAAAAACTAAGAGGCTAATGTTACATAATCATGAATCCATTATAAAATCCATAGATCAATTCCCCTGGTTTTACTATTCCAATTGGTTTGGAATAAGAAAAATAGAACAAAAGATACAGAGAAAGGGAGTTATAGTCATATAAGTACTAAGGTATTTTTAACGATTAACGTTTAGGTGCAAATGCAAATAATTATAGTTAAAAAAATCATACTAAGCCACACTTTAGGGCAGACCTCCTGTATGAATTTCTAAGTGCGGCATGAACATCTAATCAAACGAAAATCTTACGAGAACTGCTCCCTTCTAAATCTCCGTTGGTAGCCATTGATTATGTCTCGAAGACTTCTTTTTACTTTTGTCTTCGGTCTGATAGATTTCTTAATCCAAATGTCTTTCATTTCGTCTGCGCTGTCAGCTTTTCTAAAAGTAAAAGATCAAAGTTACTATCTGTGACTGCATGTCTCATAAGAGGTTTACAATGTTTAATCCAACAACATCGTTTTGTGATTGGCGTTTTGATATGTGCATTGAATTGCAGCACAACAACAGTCAGTGACAAGAACAAGAAAAAAAGCACTAGGCAACAAGAAAAGAAACAGCGCCATCTAAACAAAATAAAACAGCATTTAAAATAACTGCTAGAAGCACGCCGCAGCCACGTTGGTGATCTAGCTTCATTATCTTAACTTCAGCTACAGTTGCTTTCATTGATATAAGATATCAAGTTTGATTTGAGACGGTAATGAGTAAAAACAAGTCAAAAATGACTTTTGGTTCGGCTTCCGAGGCGAGCTGATTGACTCACTTGCAAAAACAACTAAGACAGAATTAACCTGGCATCGGTAGCACCGATTTGATATGCTATGATACTTATGATGGCTTATGTGTGATGGGAAATAATAACTGCGATGCCTTACCCCCCACAGAAACCGCACGTTTTCCTGCAGCTTTGCGTCATGTACGCCCCACTAAGTCCAGCTGCTCCATGACACGATCCTGACTGCAAATACGTGCCGCACTCTGGGTCCACATCAATACACATAGCTACAAAGGAATGTGTACATGTGTATAAGCAGATGATATGGCCTGCGTGGCAAGCGCATTTGGTAGAGAAGGCGAGAAAAAAGGCCTCCCAATGTCCGCTTGCTCTCCTTCTACTCCTCTTCCCTTTTCCCTGGGTCTACATATGACATTTTTAGATGTGGAAAACTTCTCTTCATGCATGACAGAGTATGATTAACCCTCAAAACACAAGCCCAAACACAGTTGGTTACCTCAGGTACATATTTCAAAACGGAATACGAATTTGTTTGGCCGCGAGTTTGCTTTTTAATTTACATAGATTTTGGAGATCTTATCCTTCTTTTTCACGATAATAAATTACATTCAACATTCGCAAGGATTTGCAACTACCTCCAAGGCCTCGTGTTTTGTAAATGCCTTTGATGGCAATCATTGAGTAACAAAACAAACCCGAAGTACAGAAAGCAATTCCCTTCAAATTTTTTTGTTCGGCCGCGAGTTTAGTTTGGCTCCTGTTTATATGCTCATTTTTCCACTAGGTGTTATGCAATAGGCCGTTATCACGCAAAATTGATTAATAATATTTAATAATTATCAGAAAATGAAATCCAGTTTTCAATTCTACACATCCGTATTATTAAAATTGCAAAGTTTCAAAAGAATTACTTGAAAACTGACTGTGATATGAATCTTCAAAACTTCGTATTCTGGTTTACTTTTTACAAAGAAATATATGGGCAAATACGTCAAGTCGAGGCTGGACGGGCATCCATGCCCGTCCAGTCTCGTTTCGATGTATTTTCCCCATACATTTCTTGCAAAAGCATAAGCCAGAATACGAATCTTTGAAAGTTTATATCTCAGTCAATATTCAAGCAATCTTCGCCAAACTTTGCAATTTTACTAATTTATACGGATGAGTAATTGAATACTGGATTTCAGTTTCTGGCAACTATTAAATATTTTTAATCAATGTTGCGTGATAATGGCCTATTGGGATAATCTACTTACGCCCAGACGGTCCCTGTACCATTGGATTATTTACAACCCCTGGCATTGTAGCTTCGCTCCCTGTTGGCTCAAAAACATGGCTCCCAATAACGCGATTACCAGCATGAGAGGGAACAAATATTGACTGTCCTGGTCTTAAACTTGCAACATCTACCACATGCCCTTCGTCCGTCACGTCGCCGACCACGGGCTTGTTTATAGGATGTCTAAAACTAGGGTCTGGATGTAGTGGATCCGTTACCATAGGGACTGAATTGATATCCGGATAACCCGGAACCCTGCTGGTATGTACTATTGGATGGTGGGTATATCCACTAGGATCCATTGTTATGTCGGTGATAAGTCTGCCCGGTGGTCGATGATGTAAAGGGTGGTATCTATTTCGAAACCTAGGACGGTAGTTGAAATTGTGGGAACCGTATTGATAGTTACTGTGTCCTTGCATGTGTTGGATTGTATGGTCAACTGGATCAAATGGAGGTCTTCCGGAAAGCAGATGATTTTGCATCCTCTCGATGGTGGGATCGACTGGATAAGGATTGGAGTCGACCATCGGTGGCCTTATGTGGTGCTGAAAAAATAATGTTTTGGGTGTTGTTGGTATGCCTGCATTCCTATTATAGTCTTAGTTAACGCCACCTCAAACATTGCCTTAAGTTCAACATTTATCAATGAAATTTCAATAATCTAGTACAAGGTTGAAAGTCGACTCAAAGTATTTGCTGACTCGCTTTTTTCAAGCGCGTTAAACTCAGAATATAAGACTGGATCAGTCTACATCATTCTGTACCCATGAGACGCAATAGAACTGTTGTGCAGGAGTCACTTATGTTTTCGACAGCCTATGGCGGGAGTCATCTTCGCAGTGCAGTCAAGTGGATGGTGTATAAGGTGACACAGTTGAATAATCGCGCGCTGCTGAGCATTTGTCGACAATTACTAATTAGTGCACGTCGGGTCAGTAATAGCGACGGGATATCCTTGTTAACGTATGGTATGTTTGTGCGGGTATGTTTCTCCTCGATGTCATTCCAGGAAATGAATAAATAGGGGTATTGCTCTCTGGTATTGCCCTATCGATAAGGCATTTTGAAAGACCTAGTTACTTTTAGAATGGGTTTACTATTATTTTCTCAAATTTGTTTTAGCTTTACATACGCCTGTCATTTACATGATTTACATCGATATGCACGTGCAAGCACTGATATCTTTTATTAAGGGATGGACCATTAGAAATTGGGGGAGGGGGGGGGGGGGGGTGGCAATTCCCCAAAAAAATTCGAGCAAGGCCAATCCTTCCCAAAAAAATCTTGCAGAGATCCATTCTAGTAAAAAACATGATATAGATTCCGAAAAAAATTATTGTACAACCTGATCCCCGAAAAAAAATTCATGCGCAAAAAATTGCCACCCCCCTCCCCCAATGTCTAGTGGTCCACCCCTAAGCATGTTGTTGTTCTCTGCTATTGTTTTTTCTAATGAACGTGACCGCAGCGGCATAGAAACAAGACTAAATACCAATCTAAAAATGACTACTTCTTCCAAAATGCCTGATCAAGGATGTATATCAGAGGAACGTCCCATTTATGAGCCCCTGACCTCCGCTTATAAAGCACTCACTAGAAACAATTCTAACTAGATTATTATAGCGCGCATCTTACCATATATGGATGTCCATTAATAGCCCCTGGCGGCATCATGGGATTCCTGTGTGGTAACCATGGCCATCTGTTCATATGGGGATAGTACCCTCCGTTGCCAGGGGGAACCATAGGCACGTGGTGTACATGGTGTACTGGAACTGGCACAGGAACAGGCACGGGCACTGCCACACGGGTTGCCCCGCCGGCTCTTTGGTGGGCTCTGTTGGAGCTTGAAGAATAAACATATGAAGAAAGTGTTGATGTTTATTAACTAATCCACACGGGCTGCCTGTGTTTTTTTATATTTCTCGTCTCAGGCCCTTTGGCAGAGGGAAAAAACAAATGGCGCCCAAAGGTGCGATGTTTGGTTCATCTCCAGTGTAAGAACTCACCAGCTGCGTCACAAAGCTTTCTTTGTTTGGTAGGACGAAGGTTGAACCAATCATGATTAAATAGTAACTAAACACAAAGGTGTCCTTAGGGAATGGTTCTTACACTGGAGATGACACCGATGTTTCTTGAGTACTATATAATACTATAGGCACTGACTGAGCCAGAACGCGAATGAACCGGAAAATAAGGATATATTGTAGAAACAAGCCAGGTAAGAGCCAATTGTCTTGAGTGGGATTCGAATCTCACGGCTTCGGTATACTAGTCCGACGTGATATCCACTACACTACCAGGAACGCAGGAACGCAGGAACGCAGCCACGCAGCCGAAATTAGAAGGTAGTAGAACCGCGAATGTCAACCCCGTCGACCTTTTTCTCACATACGCTTGCGGTAATAAATCAATAACATAGGCACTGACTTAGCCAGAACGCCGAATGCTCCGGAAAATAAGGGCATAGAAACAAACCAGCTAAGATAGGTTTCGCGGTGAATTGTCCTGCTCTTGTCTTTAAGATTTCAGGATAAATACTTACAGACTTTTAAAATAAGGTAGGGAAAATTCCTAAAAAAAACGTTTTGCAACGTTGGTGATAGACCAAATCGGCCAACGGTGTTTACATCTTGTTGCCACCCAATTCACCCAAGTGATGATTCCTTTGGGTGGATACTTTTGTTAGTTCTCCACATGACTCGTGCACGCGGTCGAGTGAGAAAAATTGTCTTGTACAATGTCTTGACATGATGAGTAGGATTGTTTTTGTCCGAATTCTCTGCCCCACGACAAGTACCAGGTCTCAGAACTGATGATTAGGGACGGCGGGAAAAAATTGCTCGTTTAACTTGCATAGTGAAGAATTGCAACTTGACGTCGAACTTTGCATCGCAACAAAACATTGAGATAGTGGCATTGAGATAGTGGCTGAAACAGTTTACCTGTAAAGGTTCGGGGTTATAGCTACTGTATGAATCGAGCAATTGCGTTTTTAATTCTTAATACTGATGCCTGTAAATCTGTGTGCATCGATGCGTAAAAAGTGAATAAAGCCTGTCAAAATACAGGGTAGATGTGGGAAACTAGAAACTACAATCGCTCGCTTTATAGAGAGCATAGGAAGCTGACATTTGATAAAGTGATTGTTTGGCCAAGGTTGACATGTGCAATATTTTCGCAACGATTTCACTTCACGTGTGCAGAGTTTACTGTGGAATATTGCACGGCTTGTCTACTGAACAAAATGGCGGCGAAAATCGTGATAAAGCCTATTGTAACATGTATCCCAGGACTCAATAAACTGAATTATCTTGATCGAGAATAACTAGCCAAACTGGTTCACCTATATTAAAACGACAATTTTCCGAAAAAAGGCTATACAACTCTGGAGTTGTATCGTCTTCAGTGTGAAGTGTGAAGTATTAGACGACCTCTTATTACTGGTGGGAAAATATTTTGAAAAATACTTGTTTAGCATAGCTAAGCTTATCACGTGGATAATTGTTTACTAACTTACCAGGTGTAGGGGCTGTGGTGTTTGGCGCTGCTGAAATGAGAGACAAATGAAATATAAAAATCACATATTGGAAGACGTTTCTGTGCGAATTGGAGATCATGGTTCTTTGACACTGTGATAACTGAATGAATAGAAGCACCTGTTGGTGGAGCAGTCACGGTTCTTGATGGGACACCTGTGGATGTTAATAACAGAAGTTACAGATAAGTAATGTAATTTCAGACGAAGCTATGCAGTCATGATAACAAAATGGAAATCCAAGGACTTTCTTCAAGTGACAATCGTGGAGATTATCAGTGCCGAGGTTGCAATATATTAACTAGAACGACAGCGAAGCGGATATCTGATTTACAACTTAATAAGATCACGGGGATTATAATTACTAGGATACTGTAACAAAAGTGTTACTGTTGCGTTCATTCACAGTGAACTTCTGCAGGTGTAACCCATCCATACGAAAAGCAGAATTATTTCCCAAGACACACGCATGGAAGACATGGATTGCCATGGGAAATCCGAACACTTGCCATGCGTGTGCCTTGGGAAATCCAGCTTTTCCCATGGATGGGTTTCTGCGGAAATTCCCTGTGATTGTTAACATAAGGGTTGGCGAAAGATCGTTTGGAAAATGCGGAATCTCGCGAAATTCTTGAGAGCTGTCTAGCAATCTCGTTTTCTAGCAAATTAACGACAAATACAGAGACTGTATGAGGAGCAATATTTAATCGTCTCGATCTTGAAAAGCTTAATCTATGTATAATCTCTAGCATATCCAGCAAACAAAGAATTAACCTAGTATCTATTCTAAAAATAGATAGGTCAGGAAAAACGGTGCCTCAATTTTAGAGTTGGAGGCTCCTACTTATGGGATCCTCGTTTCATACTTTCTAGTTATCAGATTTATTACCACACGTTCCTTAATTGGATCACTTCAAGGTTTGTCTTAGTCATTGTATTTGCTCGCATTAAATGAAATTACACGTGTATGGGCTTCTGGTTTCAGACTTTCTAGTTACCAGATTTTGTTACCACACGTTTCTTGTATTTGCTCGCATTAGAAAATTTGAACGTGCATAAATAGTCCTTCTCCATTCTCTGTTCTCACCTATTAAAATCCTTTCGACAAATTCGCATGCCGGTGCAGAGGGCGGGTCCAATGTTCTCATCATCACTGCATTCTGACATGTAGGAGGGCTGCCAATCACGCATAGTTCAGGCTTGCTAACTGCTGCGCATGCTCCAGCTGAGACAACCCGTACACCAAAATCTTGGAGCTCTTTTGCAGGAGTTGTGATGTCATCCACGGACTTGCCACACATGATGTGTATAAGCCTTTTGGGGACTCCTTCGTTAAAAAGGCAAGAGCTTATTACAAAACTGCCCTGAATATAGGTTAAGGTTTCGCGGACCTAATTGTTTGGAGGATAACCGGAATATTTTTAACCATAGAAATTTAGCACATGACACTTTCTACCAGTAATAAAATTTTTCACGGTGTATAACTGTGTAAATGTAGTTTGTAATTTTGTGGCCAGTACAAACAACTAATTTTTTATATGCATAATTCAGAAGTTTTTGAGACGAAGATTTTCCGTTTTTGCACTACGCCTACACTGGGACCTTATTTCGCCTCGAGTTTATGCGAGATAATTAAGGGGGAAATGGTCCAATTGAAAGGCGAGATAAGGGGAACATGGTCCAATTGAAAGGCAAGATAGGGGAAAATGGTCTAATTGAAAGGCGAGATAAGGGGAAATGGTCCAATTGAAAGGCAAGATAAGATGAAAATGGTCCAATTGAAAGGCGAGATAAGGGGAAAATGGTCCAATTGAAAGGCAAGATAAGGGGAAATGGTCCAATTGAAAGGCAAGATAAGGGGAAAATGGTCCAATTGAAAGGCGAGATAAGGGGAAAATGGTCCAATTGAAAGGCGAGATAAGGGAAATGGTCCAATTGAAAGGCAAGATAAGATGAAAATGGTCCAATTGAAAGGCGAGATAAGGAAAACTGTGCCAATTAGGAGCTGCGAAATAAGGCCCAAGAGTAGGCCTTGCACTCGTACTAACCTGGTCTTGATGTGGCAAAGATTGAATCCTTGACCGCTGTAAGAGCCTTCCCTACCAACGGAACTCCTTTCGGCCGTTGTGCTTGCATCAGTGCAACGTCCATACTGGGCAAATCATAAAAGCGATCCAGACCAAACACAACCTTAGTTTCACCACCATAAACAGCCACCGCGACATGCACTCCAGTAGGGAGACCGGAAACTGGTGATAGCTGATCTTCACGATTACAAGTAACTTCCGGAAGAAATCTTCATTTGTGAGTTCACTTCCGTCGACGAGGAAAGCGATGTCTATTGGCTGATGAGCTGATGTGTCCACGTGACAGTTAGCGATGGGTATGTTGGGTATTGTTTGTGGTGTCGTGGGCCCTGTCATTGGCGCAGTAGTTACTGTAGAACATTTTTAGCGTTAATTTTTATTTGGATTACAGCGGTTTTTAAAAGCGTTTCTCGAATTCTGATTGTCAGTCAGCCATGGGTACATAAAAGTATAGACAAACGTTGAAATAGCTCCATTGAGTTTTACGAGCTCTCGTCGAGATAAGTTACCTTGACACCGTAGCTATTACTTCTTAGGCCCGATACCAATTTTGTCATTGTTGCGTGTTTAAATAAAGCTGTGTATGTGTAAGTTTGATGATCGACAATGCTGTTACATAGAACTGGATATTTAAAAGTTATGATCTCTAAGTATTATGATCGAAACAAATACGTCCCATTTCGTCGAGTAAACAAATGCTTTTTTGGTTCAAAAAGCGCGACAGACTTTGCGTAATCCTGCAATAGCATTGTTTACCTTGCAGCTCTTTGCATTCTTCTTTGGAGTCGCACATAAGATCATTACCGATCTCAAATACTGTAAAATGCAAAAATAGACAAGAACGGTAAGTAAATGAACACTATATCACAATGTATATCCTGAATCTATCTACTTATGGTTTCAAATGGTTAGTGGAACCGAAAACCATATTGGCGGCCAGCAGACGTCGTCTTTTTGAATGCTGAATATTCTAAATTAAAATTCCGTATTCGAATCTACTTACTAATAAGCGTACTTCACAATGTTTAGAAAACTAAATGAAATGATGTTTTTGCACGACCGGCGCGTATCAGTAACAATTCTTCTTGAATATTCTTTGTTTATAACCTAAAATTGATATAAACAAAAAATACTCACTTCCCTGAATTCGTTTCAGCAATGTAACCTGACCAGTGGTGCTGAATGGGAAGCTTGGATCCTCCATAACAAACTCTGAAGAAGGTGAACTTGCCAGCGATCCAAGAGATTCGAAATCAACGCCCTTCCCAAGCCTAATCCCAACACCATAACACCCACTTCCATAAGCTCGCGTGCTGGTGTAATGACGTCATCGTCGGATTTACCGCCACTTATCACTGCTAGAACATGTGGGAGACCCTCCCGTCCTAAAAAGGTAGGTTGAAGCTCATTAGTCGCACAAAAGTGCAACAAACGAAGGGTATTACATGGTTGTGTGGACATCTTTGTTATCTATATTTCACTTTTATTCCAAAAAATGAGCATCGTTCAAACACCAGGAATCACAAACACGAATTGTAAGCGTGAAAAATGGTAAATATTTGAAAATAATAAGCCGTAGCGAGTTTTAAATGTCCTGTTATTAATTTGGCTGCCCGTAGCCTACAAGATTTGTAGGTTACATAATATTTAACAATTATTCCTCGAGCCTGAATGTACTCAAAGTCCATAATTGTTTTAGTCAAATCACACCTAAACGTTTTTGCTATACAAATTGACCTTTCTACTCAGGACAATTTTTGGCCATTTTCTGGCTTTTAAATCCGACACATTTCGCTACTAGTAGGCTATAACACGTCCCTGCTATAAATTATAGCCTATAAGTAGCTCAACCAATCAGAACGCAGCATTGACAATAAACTACTAGTGTGTTTTAACTAAAATGATATACAATGATAAGATTACAGGTATGAAAACGTACTATACATTGTTTTCAGTCATGCACTTCACACAGCGTTGAACTGTGGTTGCGAACTTTCACAGTTCTGAAAGAATAGGGAGCCTGGCGAAGTTTCCGCACCACAGGAAATCTATTTGCATACCTTGGGTCAGGAAAATCTCTTTCGCTTTCTTGAGACCTTCACCTATAGGGCAGCTCACATCCGCAGAATTGAGCTTGCCAAGTTCGGTTCCCAGATCGGTGGAAGAAGACTGTAGGTCTTTCACTACCTTCACCTCCCCCGAGAAAATGATCGCCGCGGTTCGCGTTTCCTCCTGTCCAGAAGGAAGGGATTGTGTGACAGACTTGGCAATCTCGACCACTTTGCTAAATGAAGGGGCGGGTATGTTACGACAACCATCCAATAGGAACATCAGGTCAATTTTGGTCACTGTTGGCCAAGAAAGTGTTGTTATGCAAAGGTATGCCTAGTTTTACGAGAAAACTAGGTGGTCAACCTTTGGTTGTTGTTGTTATGCAATGTACTTGAAGCAGGTCTCCCCTATCACATTCATGACATTTACTATATTGAAATGAATGTTAATAAGTAAATAGTGCACAATAAGACAAACCCCCAATCGTCAAACAAATGGAATGCCTTAGCATTCTTTCGAGGTTTCTATGCTGTATTGTGTTTTTGCTGGAAATAAATATTGTCAACAGCCCTTGCGACTAGCCATTTGAGTCTTCTTGCTCATTCATTGTTTCATGTGCTATTGATTAATTGTTCCACGTTATTCTACTTCGTGAGATTCTCAAAGGCATCCCCGCACGACAGAACCCAAAAATGGCAAGATTTCTACCCTAAGGTCAGGTAACGTCAGATAGGCTTGATTCTTTGCATACAGTATCCTTATACAATAAGAAACAAAATAGAAATGAGTATTTTTTTTCTAATTGATCCGTCTTTAAGACATCAGCTGCTAAACTTTGGTTACTGCATCGTTTTATGGCAAAATTTGTACAATTCTCACAAAAAATGTCAAAACGTGCTGCAGCAACCAAAGTGTAACTCCTCATATCTTATAAAGACGGATCAATTAGAAAAAAAATACTCATTTCTATTTTGTTTCTTATTGAATAAGGATACTCATGCAAAGAATCGAGCCTATCTGACTTTACCTTAGGGTAGAAATCTTGCCATTTTGGGGTTCTGTCTCCCCGCACTTAAAAATATATTTCTTGCAAGAGTGTGACGAGTCAACTTTATTAGGAAAATCAGTGCACTTACCACCTCTTGGAGTACATTGTTTATTCCATGCTTGTACAACAGACGTCACTACGGAAAAATAAGTACATTAACATGCTGCTCCGGGGAGGGCCTCCCCTTTTTTAAGGGCAGGGGTACTCGTCGTACTAAAATCAGGCCTCTGGTACCTTTTAGGGGATAAAATTCGAAAAAAATTCCAGTTTTTCCAGATACCTCTTAGGCATGGACGTCAACTCTAGCAACCCGGTTTTGCCACGAGTCTGGAGATTTTTGCCGGGATTTTCAGCTTTGTCTCCCGGGAAAACCTCAAGACGACTGCCATACATTTACTAAATTCTCCAGGCAGGAAATTCTACGGATCCGGATTTCAAGGCAGTCTCCAGATTTTTAAGTCCTGAGGCTGACATCCATGTCTTAGGGGTTCGTATTAGCAAATCAAGCAACAATGGTTTTATGAATATCATATTTGTTGATACCTTTTAGGGGTCAAAATCAACTAAGCCACGTCCTTTTGGTACCTTTTAGGGGTAAAATCGAAAGTTCCCGACGAGCACCCCCGCCCCCAAATTAGGGGAGTCCCCACCGGGCATGCTGAAAAGGTTCCTCAAGCAAAATATCCGCGGAAAATAGATAGATAGTTTTTCCGAGATTTGTCTAGCATACCTTTCTGTATCTTTTCCGTCATTATTGGCCCAACATTTACGTCATTTGAGAATGCCTGGCTGATCAATTGGTATTCGTTTCTTGGTGAGTTGCTCAGTTTGTTCAGATCAGATTGGCTGAGCTGTGGCGTTAGGCCCAAACCAAACATAAGTACGCATGCGCGTCGAAGGGCATGTGTGGGTTCGTCTATGCGGTCAGTTGGCTTTCCAGTCAAGATGGTCAATAAACTTGAAGCACCTGCAGCAAATGAAACTAAGGTTATCGTCCAAATATCAACTCATTTTGTCGGCCTGACATCGACCCGACAAGAAAAAGAAGAAAAGAGGAAGAAGAAGAATGCTTCTCCAAAAAGCCTATACAACTATTTCAGAAAAGGATGCACCGTTACAACTGTAGCTCGCGGTGCACCATAGAAGAAGAGCATTGCAAATATATCTCAGCAGTGCTCTTCCAAAAAGCCTATACACCAGGTTGTACCGTTACAACTGTAGCCCGTGGATGGAAGAAGCTAAGAAGGACGAAATTATCGGGCTTAACCCAGTACAACATTTATATCGAAGAATCGTTAAACATAATTAACGAACAGCTAAATCTTGACTTTGAATTCCTTTTAATACACGATAAATCCCCACACTTCATGTGCTGTCGTTTTTATGGCAAATCTGTCAGGGTTGCCTGTGGTGTTCAAATCTCGTCTCAGGCCCCTCGGCACAAAAATAATATTGCGACCAAGAGAACGACATTTCTCTAGTATCTGCAAGTTTTGGTAAATTTTCCTGCTTTTGTCGCTAAAATATGAGGAATACTTACAGATCTTCCAAAAAAGGCGAGGAGGTAAGTTTTTCAACTTACCTTTGGTCTTCCTTCTGAAGAAAAAATCTTAGTCTTCACTGTTTTAATAGCACTCCCCAAGTTGTTAGCCCCACCGGGATAAGGTGCACTGTCAATTGCGTCATCCATCGGATCAGTAGCAAAATACGTGTTGAGGTTAAACACGATATTCGTATCGTCTCCATATATGACAATCGCGACGTGCGTCCCATTGCGTGACACAGGAAACCCGTGGTAGATGGTCTTCACCAGGTCTTTTATCCTTTCGAAGTATTCTGGTTTGGTGTTGTCGCTCCCATCGATGAGGATTACAAGATCAACAGGGACTGTTGAAGAAAGTTCTAATTCATATGCGGAACGGAGGTACGATGTTTCAGGACGCCTTTCCCCCTTTCACTATTGAATCGGTAAATGAAAACGCTAAAGATAGGATTTCGAACCCACGGCGTTGTTGATAAGACGATGAAGACGGTCTACCAGCTGAGCTTCCAGAGACCCCATGCTCACTGAACGGTCATTGATATAGCAAGAGTGGATTAACAAGAGTTAGAATCTTTCGTACTGTATTTGTCCACATCACAGTCAGCAAAGTGTCTATTTTTAGATTTGAATTTCTTGCGCGAAAGTATTCGAATCCCCTGAATTCATCGTATACCCAACACACACAAAAATAGAGAATATCCTACCTTATCTTTGCCACTTTAAAGGTTTTTCGAATGATCTGTGATTTAATTTTAGGCTGGATCTCACAACTCTTCGCGTGGCGAGAAAGTGGGAACCCTGTGGACGACGAATTTTAGCGGGAAACCTAGTTCTAAAAATAGACACTTTTCTGACTGTGATTCGGGCGTACATAGTAAATATGGAAACTCTTGGTAATCCACTCTTGATATAGTGAGTACAACTCACATGATAATAGTTCGCAACTTTTTCTGAGTCTATAGTAAATTCATCATCTGCGTCTACAATAGTGACCTAAATTATTGTAGGTTCGAGTATGATTTCTGGCTAGTTCAAAAGTACCCAATGCACTAATAGAAATTTATTGAGAACTGCATTACAACACATGAGTGTGCTGCTTTAACTCAGGACGAAAGCTTGATATCTAGAGGAATAGATTTGGCGCCGGTCTTTCGGAGACGGCTGTTTTGAGGTATTCCCCAACAACTCTTTCTCTAGTTGTGATTCAAGCGTAAAGTAACTGCAAGTGTTTTGTAGCTTGAGCACTTACCGGTATTGTTGCCTTTAAGACGCGGAATACTGCTAGGTGGCTTTTCTGTTAAGGGACAAAATAGTGTGACGGTCACTTAAGAATCGTTATCGAGAGCTTTATAGATCAAAGAATGGCTTTTCATCCATCTGGGAAGATTCTTATGAAGTCCTGCTAAACAGATGTTCTCACATTTAAGACTGGTTTGCACATGTTTTCACGTTATTCGCCCACCGTCCCCGTCAATTCCAATCGCGTGAAAACGTATGTTGGGAATTCTCTGCGACTGACTGTGGATGTGCAGGGGCGTAACCAGGGGGGGCCAGGGGGCCGCGGCCCCCTTTCTCGGGAGATTTTCCCATACATTTACTGTATTTGCTGGAGGAAATTTGAAATTTTTCGTCCCATGTTTTAACTATTGCCTCCCCCCAACCAAACTTCCTGGCTACGCCCCTGATGTGATCCGGAAAATAGAAACGTCGCCGATCATCTGCGATGCCATGTTTTCATATGTCGGGAACTGACGGGGATTGTCGGGAAAGAAAACTTAATTATCGAAATTATCCCCGATGGTTGCCGACATATGAAAAACATTCTTTAGTGACATTCCATTTTGTTTTCCTAAATGTTTGTGAGCAATGACAACTTGTCGTAAATTTTTGGAAGCACTGAGTCCAGCTTTGGTGAGCAATCGTGCAAGCGACCTGCGTACTCCCTATTTGTATGGCTATTTGGGCCTCAGTTTCTATACTACGGTCTCCAATTTGCTATCAAGTTGACTGCACGGACTCAGGCAGTTGAGAATCTTTAGCACTGACCTGCTCCCACTTTTGCAATCTGAAGTTTTTCAATTAGAGTCCGAGCACTTGGAATGAGATCATCCATATTTTCGTCAATAATGATATGCTTGTCATGTGGCATGCTGGCAATATCGGACGCTATTGTCCGGTCCACCTGACTACCGATTCCCAACACATAAATCTGGGAAGATAAAAACGGTATACACCTATTTCAATAAACGTTGCTTTGGGGTTTGGTCAACTTGAGGCACAAAATGCAATGCGATTATTTGCTTGAGTGACCAACAAACAACAGCGCTCAACGACCAAAAACACCAATGGACGATTTCAGCTATAAGTGCGCGCGCCCTTCTTTGTTCAGAAATGCCCAAGCCTTATTCTACAACTACCAGAATGCAGTGCGCGCTTGTTTAACAGTTCGTTCGACAAATCTGCCGACATGCAGCGCGCGCGTGCGTTATAGCGGGAATCGTCCATTATTCAAGCAACTTTTATTTAGAAATGTTTTCATTGGATTGGAGCAAACATGATTAAATACTTTCCACACACGACCAGAAAGAGTTTGAATATTTAAAAATAAACTAACATCAGTCATTTCATGTTTTCATTGCCAAGGCTATTGGGTACAATATCATTTGATGTAGAAACCATGAATGCAACTAGTGTTACTTATCGTAACGAGGACGAAAAGCATGCACAAGTGTGAACTTATCCAAACAAAACAAGCGCACAGAATACTGGCGTGAGTGAGAGAGATAAAGTATAGTAAAGAAGTTGCTTATATAGCGCTTATCCTCAAAGCTCAAGCGCTTTACATGTATGGATATAACTCATCCTATAGAAACCAGTTTTACAAACATGAGTGTGTGTGTTAGTATGGTGAGTTTTGTGACACAGAGGTTGGTCAAAATTCCGACGGTTCTCGTGGTTCTTTAACGTCCTTCTGGATCCGGTTAGTGTAGTGTATATGAGAGACGGGACCTAACGTTCTTATCCAAGAAGACGCGAAGGTCTAACCATTTGCAGATATTAGAGCAAAGGCAGCACCT
The DNA here is from genome assembly GCA_033964015.1 of Scolanthus callimorphus. Classification (NCBI taxonomy): domain Eukaryota; kingdom Metazoa; phylum Cnidaria; class Anthozoa; order Actiniaria; family Edwardsiidae; genus Scolanthus; species Scolanthus callimorphus. Next base: position 10,547,878 of record CM066922.1, read on the forward strand.
TCTCCTCAATTATTTAGAAAAAACCCTGAGTGTTGGTCCGGCCGGGGATTGAACTCCCAACCGCCCGCACATAGGCCCGGCGCTCTACCACTGCGCCAACCGGTCGTCGGTTAGCGAGATCAATAACATCGCCCAAAACCACGCACAACAAAAATGAGCCAATTACCTTGAGCTTCCATCTAGGGGTAGAAAGGTGAGCATCAAGCTCGTCTGAAGTTATTTTCAGAACAATAGATTTGCCGCTTGAATAAACATCTTTGAACAAAGCTTACGCTACCTGCATTCAAATTGAGTGAAAATTTGAAAGTGAACATAACTTCATGCAGGCTTTATTTTCCAATGCGCTATACACTGTGAGAACATGGAAGATGGACGCTCATAAGTAAATGGGCTCCTAGTTTACCACACATTAAAATAGCACGAGTCATTTTACCCATGCTTTTTTTAAGCAGCACCACCTCCAAGTACAAACACGCATTTTGACTAGATATTTCTTTAAACAATTCCTGGTAGATTGCTAAGGTTATCTTACCTCGACGAAGTGATCACGCATGCTCTTTACACTGCTTTTGACGTCATCGTCAGACCCACCGCCAAGGATTACCACCAAAATGCATCGGCAATATGATCGTGAAGACTTCGCGAAAATTTGCCCATTTGCTGCTTTCATTGCCTTGCCGATGTTAGGTTCTTTTCCTATAACAAAATGTTCTTTAAATAATATGTATGGTTGTAGTACAATTTTCATTTATCGAAGTCCAGTCTACTAGAGTCCGTACAGTCGATTAACGAGATCTGGCCAGGAACTAACTCTTCTGACACTTCTGGGCAAGGAAATTAATAAGGGCGACTGTGTATTGCCTTTTGCAATACTGCTTCTATTGGAGGCACTGCATTGTGTCTGAACAAGAGAAGATGGCAACAGTCATTGCAGATTTGGAGATGAAGTGAAGGAACTAACTCTTCTGACACTTCTGGGCAAGGAAATTAATAAAGGCGACTGTGTATTGCCTTTTGCAATACTGCTTCTATTGGAGGCACTGCATTGTGTCTGAACAAGAGAAGATGGCAACAGTCATTGCAGATTTGGAGATGAAGTGAAGACAATTTCAACGAAGCTAGCCATGAATGAGAAACTGGTTTTGAGGGAACATCTTTAAACCAGCGACTCAAGCATCCTTGATCTGCAGTGTAGAACAACGACGAACAACCATAGCATCATGCAGCCGTATCAATGATAACAACAGCAACAAGACAAACCGCAAAACAACTCTAGCAAACACCATTATCACTGCATGATGAATTTTTTCTTGACAATTTTTCCTTGAAAAGGAAACTTGACGTCTACACAATCGTCTACACGAGCAAATAAAGATTGTCAAGGAGATATCGCTGGTGCATCTACACGGTGGAGTTTCCCGGTCTAGGAAAAAGTGTTCGTGTAGACGACGCTTTACCTGGTCCAGGATACTGCACACTATCCACGGCCGAGTCCAAGCCGGGTTTCGTGAAGTACTTCTTTAGATCAAATACAATCTGTGGTTCACTTGACGCTATTCCTAATCCGACATGTGTATTCTCGGGGCCAACAGGAAATGCATTGTAAATGAATTTAACGACGTCAAGGAGATAAAGGAAGGTGGCCTTCGGGATGTTCTTGGATGCGTCGATCATGAACGCCAATTCAACATGAATAGCTGCAAAACAAACAAAAATTACAGAATGCATAATGGCCATAATTAACAATTAGTCGCCGATAATTACGGAACTGTTACGGAGCCTGAGGCGACTAATTGTTTTAGTATAATCACTCAAGCGACTTAGGTTTAGGGGTATTAGTTTAGTTTCTCGTAATCAAGTGCGCGCGCGATCCCCAATGCTTTCAATGTTATATTCACCTATAGCAAAATATGACGAACGTCTCGACCAATCAGCGCGCGGAATTACTTGAGTAATTAGCCATAACTTAACGGATTATTAAATTACGTAATGGATGAGAAATCTCGAGATGACGTCTCCTTCCGCGAAGTGAGCTACATTCAGGCTATCATGGCTATGACCATGAGAATTTCTGCTTTAACTGCACCAAATAACACCAATCTATACCTTTGTCGATCTTTGCTGCTATGTTTTCACCAGCGGTCTCCCTGGGCGAGTAATTTGCTTTGATGGAATTGTCCGTATATGGTGATGCAATCTGATCCATCTCGCCCTTGTCGACATCAGACCCAACTCCCACTACTATAATAGTGGTGTTGTCTTTCTTGGCTTCTTGAGATGAGCCGCCACGTCGTCACGTGATTTTTTACCCATTATAATCACAAGAACTTTAGGGGTTTGGTCTCTTGTTTTGCCTTTGAACAAGTTTCCGGTTGTAAATGAGATCGCTTGACCAACTGCACTGGGGCCTGTACAAGTGTGCAGAAAGAGCTATTTGACAAGATACACAACGTTTTGATTTTTTGGGGATTGCATTTTCTACTGCTTAAGCCTGGTGCACACTAGCGACATAACGACATAAGGACGTTATGTTGCAACGAAAAAGCACGGGAAAATAATTGAAAAAATCAATATTTTCCATGGATCTTCATTAGATTACTTCACCAAAGCAATCTTATGTTATTTTTTGTCGACTTCAACTTTTTGAAACCACTAAATTTTGTTCGCGTGACATTTTATGTCGTTATGTCGCAAGTATGCACCAATATTTACTGTCTGGTAAAATGGATAGAAGGTCTAGTCGAATTACTGCCACCTTTTCCCTGCGCCATCGGGCGATAGCAACAGCAATCACACCCGCGCATTTGAGGATTTCTCCAAAGTTTTAGATATGCCCCTCTGGCCCGTAGCCAGGGGGGTTCCGGGGATGCGCTAGCATCCCCCTCCCCACGCGACAAAACGGTCCACATTTAAGGGTTTAAAAACACTGTTTAGTGACTAAATGGGCCAAACAGAAGACTGCAGTCACTTTGGCGTACAGCCAGTTTCGTATACTTTCTAGTGAATTTTGACTAGCGGTTAATAAATTCATTCCACGTTGGTCCGCTTTTTCTAGATTTAGCACTCCCCCACAAAAATCCCTGGCTACGGGCCTGTCCCTACCCACTCTTGGAGTCATGGAACCGCCCCCTGGTTTTCCACTCCTGTAATGAGATAACATGAAAATAGGATATATATTTCTAGCCATACTGCCCATGAGCGCCACAAGGCCAACACCCTTCATGGAAGAGCTGTTTTATGTATTTGCACATGGAAACTGCCCATATTTCATCCAAACCAACTTAGAATGCTTACCTTGCACAGGCGACTGTGTTATGGTATCCACTGCACTGTCGATGTCTTTTTTGTTTGAGTATCTATCAAGTGGAAATTGCACCGAGGGATTTCCGTTGAATACCACCACGCCTACTCGAGTCTTATCCGATCTTATGACGAATTGACTATATATCGTTTTAACAAATTTAAGGACACTAGGGAAGAACTCCGACGGGAAACCATCCGATGACACATCCAGCAGAAATCCAAGTTCCATCTTCAGTTCTAAACGAAATGCACAAGTTACTAAACAACGCGATAATTAAAGGGTTGTTTACACGGCAGCTGCGATCTTAGATGTGATTTTTTGAGGTGATCTCATGGTGATGACACATTGTGCAGTGTGAACGGCCGGCGATCTTATGGCGATTTCATCGCGACGTCGCAGGCGTTTTGAACATTTCAAATTCCACTGCGGTGAGGCTGCGATTTCTTCAGATTTCAACAAACTGACAAATATCGCAGAGCCAAATCGCCCGCCGTTTACACAGCGCGATATGACGTCGACGATCGCCGCAAAAATCGCACTTTAATCGCAGCTAAGATCGCGTCTTTTGATATACCTCCCCTCACATGTCCCAACACAGTCGCTACAAAGCGTTCACAATGAGATTGTTTTATATTTCGACATAATATTTTATAAAATCCAAAATACAGCCTAGTGCCTCTGGATAGACCAAATCGGCTAACGGTGTTGACATCATGTTGCCACCCAATTGAGATCATTAGCTAGTTCTGCACATTTGTACTCGTGCACTCGATCGAGTGAGAAAAGAAATTGACAATTGTAACCACCCAAAGGAATAATCGCATGATCTGAATTGGGTTGCAACAAGATGTAAAAACCGCTAGCCGATTTGGTCTATTGAAATGAAAAAGCCTCTATGATGCAGCACAAGTGCGTTTGCAAATAGCATACAATCGACCCTACCTGTTGGACTCTGAGGAACGACTTTCTGCATAGCTGTAACATGAGAGAGCATTAGAACACAAATGTTTCCGGTGAATTCCCGTATTTAAACAAGGCATTACTCATTTTACGCCCCACAATACTTCGTCAATGAAATCGGTTCCTGTTTCCCAACTAGGTTACCAAATTCGCAACCAAGTTTCTCACTAACTTCTAAATTTGGCAGCTCAGTTTAAACATTACATTCAGATAAACTTTCAATATTAACAGACCACTGCCAATAAATCCTAAGCAGCTAACGTTTGAGTTCTAAACAAATTTTCCAACTGAGATGTGAAGTGACGAACTGGGTTTAGACCTAGGCTGCGGCGACTTTTGGGAAATTATATATTACTGAGAAACACGAGACCCAAAGAACCATCTTCGCAACCTGACCGGAAAAGTATCGCGAAAAAAACTGTAAGAAAACAATTGTTTAGTGGCTATTTATCCACCCAATATATTCTATATGAAGCTGAAAGGACCCCCTGTCTCAACTGTATCATTTTGCAACTGTCACAACGTTATTCTGCAAAAGCTGTCGAACGCGTAGTTTGAATTCTGCATCAACTTGGTCAACCTTTAGGGGAGTTACTCCTTTGGTAACTCTTGCTTCCTTATTTCGTTACACTTTTGACAGAAACAGCCACGCGTGCAAGCTGATGCGAGCAGAGTAAGAAAACAATTTTTTTTTAAATTGTTATTTGTCCACCCAACATATTCGATAAGAAGCTATAAGGACCCCCTGTCTTAACTGTATCATTTTGCAGCAACGTTATTCCGAAAAAGCTGTCGAGCGCGTAGTTTGAATTCTGCATCAACTTAGTCAACCTTTAGGGGAACTATTGCTCCCTTAATTCGTTACACTTGTGACAGAAACAGCCACGCGTGCAAGCTCATGCGAGCAAAGGGGTATGAACTCTTGTTTCCCACGGCAAATCAGTCAATCATTTTACGAGAAAGCTAACTGCCATGGCAAAATCATGACATTTAGAATTCTAAAAATTGTGATAATGCTGCCAAGTTGCTCACCCTGTTTGATGTTCTCTACCGTTGGTGCCAGCTGCTGATTCAGCGTGTCAGGATTGCTTACAAACAAATGGTCTTTCAACGGGTCACTGGCGACTTCACGTAACTGAGCCAAATCAGTTTTGTCACCTAACGCAACCACAAACACCGTGACACCGCGGTCACGCAACGCTCTTGCCTTCGTGGTAACGTCATCATCCGCCTTTCCGGCAATAATTATAACTAGAGCTTTGTGAGCACCAGGTCTTGTGCTACCACCAAATATTTTATTCTTTGCCGCATCTATACCCTCTCCCATCACGTTCTGCGCACAGGGGTCTGGTTTCGCCGTCGAATCAACTGCATCGTCAAGAGGTTTCTTGGAGAAATATTCCATTAAATTAAAAACTACTTTAGGCGAACATCCTGTTACCTCAAAACCAACATGTGTTGCATTCTGCGAAATTGGAAAATTGTTGTACACTTTCTTTATAAAGTCTTTGGCGTTGTTGAAGGCATCCTTTGGCATATCGTTGGAACCATCAATAATAAGCACAAGATCGAGATCGTCGCCTGTTGTAAACAAACATTGATAATGATACAGAAATGGAAATAATTAGTATCCAGGAAAGTAAAATGTGGGCTAAATAAGGGGACCATGGTTTTATACTTTTTAAGGACAAAGATGTTTGAAAAACAATGATATAGCTTTAATAAGTGTCAAGAGATATTGCTGTGAAAAAGCTTAATATATTTTGGCTTATCAGGACATGCAACGCATACACTGTTGTTGTTGTTGTACATTAAAAGTTTCAGAAAGGAATACTTACGCCTGTCTGACGGCTCAATCTGTCCATTTGGCCCTAAATCAACCCCAGGGGGCGAATTACTTGTGTTGCTGATGTTACGCTCGATTCGTGGTCTCGCCGCATTGCTTGATTGCAGAGTTTGACAGCCAGGTTGACCCAAGAAACACTCGGATGGTATTCCCTCTAACGCGGGTTTCACACCAATTGTAACACTACTTGGTTTTTCAGGAGCATTTGGCTTTGAACTTAACTCACCAGGAACCACTGGTGATCCAGAAGTGGTAGCTTTTTCTCCATTCGCGCTTATTGTTACTGGTTTATTACCGACGGCAATGCTTACGCCTGATGGCAAAGTCTGTTGACTAGAAATTCCCGGAAATTGAAAATGAATACCAAGGAATCCCATTCCGTTACTTTGTTGACCTTGCCCAACGAGCTGCCCAGAGCTAGGTAGTCCATTTAAAGATATTGACCCTGGAGTGTAACCACTCTGACTCATCACAGAAGGGTACCCCGGAATACCAATGACCGAGCCTTGTGGTATACCAAGATTACTAGGGATGGACAGCAGACCTTGCGTATTCGTTCCAGGCAGATTTATCACCATGGGTTGCCCGCCACCTGTTGAAAGTGGAAAAATTCCTTGTTGGTTTTGGGGTATCTCAGGGAGTCCTAAACCTGGATGACCAGCTGGAGAAGTTGTTCCAGTTGAAGATAAACCAGGCTGACTTCCTGTTTGTTTTCCATGTGAAGTTGAACCGGACTGACCCTCAAGAGCACTAGTCCCTGACGGAGCCACAGAAGTCACGCCCGGTTGGCCGCCTGAAGTTACAGATCCTGGTGGACTTCCCGGATTAGTGGCTGCCGGATACGTCCCAGGTCTAGTAACTCCCGTTTCTTCCCCTATTGTAGTAGCCCCTATTTGATTTCCTGGGCTACCTCCCTTATTGATAACAATTGCCGTTGATTCTTTTTGCCCAAGAGGGAGCGAAGATGCAGTAGCAATAGCTTCAGGATTACTACCAGGAGAAATTCCTGATTGAACCTGTGATCCGGGTTGACTTCCGGCATGTCCCCCTGGGCTAGGGGATACCGGTTGTCCACCTAGAGTAGTACTTCCTTCCTGGCCCCCCGGAGAAGATGATATTAGACTTCCGGACGTATTTTGCCCGGACAAGCTTCCTGCGTTGATAATAATCGCCGTTGATCCCTGAGGGCCAACAGCGTGGGAAGAACCGGGAGCAATCGATGTAGGGTTGCCTCCAGAAGGATTTAATTCTGATGGAATCTGAATTGCTGGTTTACTTCCTGGGACTCCCTCTGGTGCAGGAGCTACTGGTTGTCGCCCTGCTTCACTTACTGGTGAAGTATGTCCTGATTGACCCCCTGGAAAAGGAGCTTCCGGCTTACCCCCTAAAGTAGGAGCTCCTGGTTGCTCCCCTTCAGAATGAGTCCCTGGTTTGCCTCCAGTAGTGACTGTTCCTGGTTGACCTCCTGTGTTGATAACAATCGCCGTTGACCCTGGCGGACTAACAGTAAGAGGCGAACCTGGAGCAGTCGACCCAGGCTTACCTCCAGCCTGGTTTGATCCAGGCTGACCCTGAATTTCAGGTTGACTTCCCGGTTGCCCTCCTTGAGTAGAGGCTACCGGTTTTTTACCTGCAGAAATGACTTTTGCCTGATTACCTGCGGTCGTGACAACAACTGGTTGACTGGTCGAAGCAGCAGCTCCTGGTTGTCTCTCAGGAGGAGCTCCCCCCGTCGGACTTCCTGTGTTGATAACAATTGCCGTTGAACCGGGTTGAGCAACAGGAATAGGCGAACCTGGAGCAGTCGACCCAGGCTTACCTCCAGCCTGTTTTGAATCAGGTTGACCCTGACTTCCAGGTTGACTTCCTTGTTGACTTCCTGGTTGCCCTCCTGGAGTAGATGCTACCGGTTGTTTACCTGCAGAAATGACTCCTGCCTGATTACCTGCGGTCGTGTCAACAACTGGTTGACCTCCCGAAGCAGCAGCTTCTGGTTGTCTCCCAGGAGGAGCTCCCCCCGTCGGATTTCCTGTGTTGATAACAATTGCCGTTGACCCGGATGAACCAACAGGAAGAGGCGAACCGGAAGCGGTCGACCCAGGACTTCCTCCAGCCTGGTTTGATCCAGGTTGACCCTGAGTTCCAGGTTGACTTCCTGGTTGCCCTCCTGAAGTAGAGGCTACCGGTTTTTTACCTGCAGAAGTGATTCCTGCCTGATTTCCTGTAGTCGTGGCAACAATTGGTTGGCCACCCGAAATAGCAGATCCTGGTTGACCCCAAGGAGGAGCTCTCCCCGTCGGACTTCCTGTGTTGATAACAATTGCCGTTGAACCGGGTTGAGCAACAGGAATAGGCGAACCTGGAGCAGTCGACCCAGGCTTACCTCCAGCCTGTTTTGAATCAGGTTGACCCTGACTTCCAGGTTGACTTCCTTGTTGACTTCCTGGTTGCCCTCCTGGAGTAGATGCTACCGGTTGTTTACCTGCAGAAATGACTCCTGCCTGATTACCTGCGGTCGTGTCAACAACTGGTTGACCTCCCGAAGCAGCAGCTTCTGGTTGTCTCCCAGGAGGAGCTCCCCCCGTCGGATTTCCTGTGTTGATAACAATTGCCGTTGACCCGGATGAACCAACAGGAAGAGGCGAACCGGAAGCGGTCGACCCAGGACTTCCTCCAGCCTGGTTTGATCCAGGTTGACCCTGAGTTCCAGGTTGACTTCCTGGTTGCCCTCCTGAAGTAGAGGCTACCGGTTTTTTACCTGCAGAAGTGATTCCTGCCTGATTTCCTGTAGTCGTGGCAACAATTGGTTGGCCACCCGAAATAGCAGATCCTGGTTGACCCCAAGGAGGAGCTCTCCCCGTCGGACTTCCTGTGTTGATAACAATTGCCGTTGAACCGGATGGACCAACAGGAACAACAGGAGGCGAACCGGAAGCAGTCGACCCAGGACTACCTTCAGCAGGATTTGTTCCCGGTTGGCCTCCGGTGTGAGCACCTGAGGTAGTAACCCCAGCCTGATTCTCTGGGGTAGTGCCTCCTGGTTGACCGCCCAGGTTAGTAGGTCCTGTTTGACCCCCTGGAGCAGGACCTCCCAGTTGCCCCCCTGGAGAAGAAGCCACTGGTTGACTTCCAGGTGAAGCAGCCCCTGATTGACCTCCTGTATTGATAACAACCGCCGTTGACCCTGGTGGACCAGGAACAGGAAGGGGCGAACCTGGAGCAGTGGACCCAGGCCTACCTCCAGCAGAGCTTGATTGAGGTTGAGCCTGTGTTCCAGGTTGACTTCCGGTGTGCCCCTCTGGAAAAGAGACTGCCGGTTGTCCACCTGGAGTAGTAAGTCCTGTCTGGCCTCCCGGGGTCGTGGCTACTGGTTGACTACCCGAAGCAGGAGTTCCTGGTTGACGACCTAAGGAAGAAGGCTGACCTCCTGGTTCAGCTTCCCCGTTTTGACCTCCTGTGTTGATAATGATTGCCGTTTGCCCTGGTGGGACAACAGGGATAGACAAACCAGGAGCATTTGACTCAGGCCAACCCCCAGGAGAATTTGCTCCAGGTTGACCCGGAGTACCGTTTTGTCCCCCTTGATTAGGATCTAGCGGTTGTCCTGAAACAGACGCTCCTGCCGGAACCCCTGGGGTAGTTGTTTGTGATTGACCATCTGGTCCAGGCTTACCTCCAGGAAGTGTTGATCCTGGTTTAGCCTGAGTCCCAGATTGACCTCCTCCCTGACCCCCTGGAGTAATGACCACCACTGAACCACTTGCACCTCCAGGGATGCCTCCAGCTAGCTGACCTCCTGAGGAACCGCCTGGTTGCCTCCTGGAGAAGCGATGAGTGTACTTTCTGCTGGTGTACCTCCTGCTGGTAAACCTCCTGCTGGTGTACCTCCTGCTGGTGTACTTCCTGCTGGTGTACCTCCTGCTGGTGTACCTCCTGCTGGTGTACTTCCTGCTGGTGTACCACCTGCTGGTGTACCTCCTGCTGGTGTACCTCCTGCTGGTGTACCTCCTGCTGGTGTACCTCCTGCTGGTGTACTTCCTGCTGGTGTACCTCCTGCTTGTGTACCTCCTGCTGGTGTACTTCCTGCTGGTGTACCTCCTGCTGGTGTACCTCCTGCTGGTGTACCTCCTGCTGGTGTACCTCCTGCTGGTGTACCTCCTGCTGGTGTACTTCCTGCTGGTGTACCTCCTGCTTGTGTACTCCTGCTGGTGTACTTCCTGCTGGTGTACCACCTGCTGGTGTACCTCCTGCTGGTGTACCTCCTGCTGGTGTACCTCCTGCTGGTGTACCTCCTGCTGGTGTACTTCCTGCTGGTGTACCTCCTGCTGGTGTACCTCCTGCTGGTGTACTTCCTGCTGGTGTACCTCCTGCTGGTGCACCTCCTGCTTGTGTACCTCCTGCTGGTGTACCTCCTGCTGGTGTACCTCCTGCTGGTATACCTCCTCCTGGTGTACTTCCTGCTTGTATACCTCCTGCTGGTGTACCTGCTGCTGGTGTACCTCCTGCTGGTGTACCTCCTGGTATACCTCCTGCTGGACTACCTCCTGGTATACCTCCTGCTGGACTACCTCCTGCTGGTGTACCTCCTGCAGGTGTTCCCCCTGCTGGTGTAGCTCCTGCTGGTGTACCTCCTGCTGGTGTACCCCCTGCTGGTGTACCTCCTGCTGGTGTACCTCCTGGTGTAACTCCTGCTGGTGTATTTCCTGCTGATGTAGCTCCTGCTGGTGTACCCCCTGCTGGTGTATTTCCTGCTGGTGTACCCCCTGCTGGTGTACTTCCTGCTGGTGTACCTCCTGCTGGTGTACCTCCTGCTTGTGTACCCCCTGCTGGTGTACCTCCCGCTGGTGTACCTCCTGCTTGTGTACTTCCTGCTGGTGTACCTCCTGCTGGTGTAGTTCCTGCTGGTGTACCTCCTGCTGGTGTAGCCCCTGCTGGTGTACCTCCTGCTGGTGTACCTCCTGCTTGTGTACCCCCTGCTGGTGTACCCCCTGCTGGTGTACCTCCTCCTGGTGTACCTCCTGCTGGTGTACCCCTGCTGGTGTACCTGCTGCTGGTGTACCTCCTGGTATACCTCCTGCTGGACTACCTCCTGGTATACCTCCTACTGGAGTACCTCCTGCTGGAGTACCTCCTGCTGGAGTACCTCCTGCTGGAGTACCTCCTGCTGGAGTACCTCCTGCTGGAGTACCTCCTGCTGGTGTACCTCCTGCAGGTGTTCCCCCTGCTGGTGTAGCTCCTGCTGGTGTACCTCCTGCTTGTGTACCTGCTTCTGGTGTACCTCCTGCTGGTGTACCTCCTCCTGGTGTAACTCCTGCTGGTGTATTTCCTGCTGGTGTATTTCCTGCTGATGTAGCTCCTGCTGGTGTACCCCCTGCTGGTGTACCTCCTGCTGGTGTACCTCCTGCTGGTGTACCTCCTGCTGGTGTACCTCCTGCTGGTGTACCTCCTGCTGGTGTACCTCCTGCTGGTGTACCTCCTGCTGGTGTACCCCCTGCTGGTGTACCTCCTGCTGGTGTATTTCCTGCTGGTGTACCTCCTACTGGTGTACCTCCTGCTGGTGTACCTCCTGCTGGTGTACCTCCTGCTGGTGTACCTCCTGCTGGTGTACCTCCTGCTGGTGTACCTCCTACTGGTGTACCCCTGCTGGTGTACCTCCCGCTGGTGTACCTCCTGCTGGTGTACCTCCTGCTGGTGTACCTCCTGCTGGTGTACCTCCTGCTGGTGTACCTCCTCCTGGTGTACCTCCTACTGGTGTACCTCCTGCTGGTGTACCTCCTGCTGGTGTACCTCCTGCTGGTGTACCTCCTCCTGGTGTACCTCCTACTGGTGTACCTCCTGCTGGTGTAGCTCCTGCTGGTGTACCTCCTGCTGGTGTACTTCCTGCTGGTGTACCTCCTCCTGGTGTACCTCCTACTGGTGTACCTCCTGCTGGTGTAGCTCCTGCTGGTGTACCTCCTGCTGGTGTACTTCCTGCTGGTGTACCTCCTACTGGTGTACCTCCTACTGGTGTACCTCCTGCTGGTGCACCTCCTGCTGGTGTACCTCCTGCTGGTGTACCTGGCGTACCTCCTGCTGGTGTACCTGAAGTAGTGCCTGGTGCCTCGGCCCCAGGCTGACTTCCTGGAGTGAAAGAACCTTGCTGGTTTCCAGGTGCGTTTTGCCCATTAGGTTGGTTTCCAGGGGTTGAACCAGGCTGACTTCCCGGTGATGTAGATCCTGGTTGGCTACCAGGAGAGGTTTTGCTTGGCGTAGGCTTTTTAACTATCAACAGAGATAAGAAATATTGTAAGCAACCTATCATTATCTGAATTGCTTGTCTTGTGATATTAAAGAACTATTTCGTAAAATGATGACCACGCAAAATTTCGTAAATGAACTCGGCAGTCTCGGAGAGTGCCCCTGGAGAGGATAACAAGCTAAGCCAACCGCCAAACAAATTCTGATTTCGACGTTATTTCTCTACGACTACTCCGGAGCTGTTGCCTACCAATCTGAAATTTTAACTCTCGCGTTTCCAAAAGGTTACGTAAAGATGCCTGCAGGACTGCCTGTTTGCCTATTTTATGTATTCATTCTCAAAAAGAAAATAAAGATGTTAAATTACAAAAAAAAAGACATTGCTTACTTTCAAACGGAGACTGTGTTGTGGCAAGCTGGTTGTTAGAGGATGGCGTTGTCTGTGGCTTTAAGTATTCTGTGCGACCTTTTAACAAAGAAAAGAAGCCTTTTTAATTTCTTTGATAAACAGTAAAATAAGAACGTTATTAAAACGCTGGTTCGATGCTTTTCTTGACTATATGCTACCGTCGGTTGCAGCTACCCGTGTACACGCGCGATAAAAACATGTTCTGTCTGCTCAAACGGAAAACTTTGGGGAAAACTCAAACGTTTACCCCAAAATGTTCAAGTTCGCAATTCCATTACAACAATTATTATTGCAAAAAGCTTATATTCCGGTAGCATTATAGTTTTTCTGGTCAGGAAGAAAGAAACCAGCTAAAACTTTCACTTTTCCCACTCACAAGCATCGCCAAAGCTTCGCACATGGCTGGGCAAACTTTGAAGTTCAACAGTCAAAACTTTAAAGTTTCACGTGGAGACAGAATATGATTTTGCCGAACGTGATAACGAATCGATGTAACAGACGGTAATTCCTCCAGAGACACAGTTCCATGAAAACTCACCTTCTTCAATCTTATTGATCAGAGTCTGCTTGATGGTTGGCAGTTCGCCAAAACTAGAGACAGTTATAATATTTGAATCGGAGGGAACGGTTCCTTTAAGCTGGTTTATGTCGATACTCGTGCCCGCTCCTACACAGTAAACCGTTACAGAGTTTGCACGAAGATCCTCAGCTCCTTGAAATACGTCATCATTTGCTGTACTTCCGGCAAGAACGACTAGCACCCGCCGATGGCCGTCTTTATGTTTACTACCGAACAGGAAACCTAAAGGAAAAGAAGTGCTGAAGTGTTAGCCTTAACTAGCAGGCATTGGAGGCTGTTTTTAGGTCGTTTTATGGCGAGAATTCCGATGCCTGCGCCATTGGACGTGAAAAAATTCGGTCTCTTGCGAGTGATAAATCGATGGGATGGGGGGATAAAGTACCACTAGTAGCTAATTTGACACTCAGGTGCATCAAACGACATTTAAGCATTAGAGCACATTTTCCTATGACTTTATCGGCGCAATAGAGCACGCGTGATGTTGGTAGAGACACGAGAACGTTGTAAAACCCTTTTAATTTGCATTCGCTCAAATCTTAACAATCCGTTCCCTGATCGAAAAGAAATTAAAAATTCCAATGTTTGTTCTAGGTAATGAAGAATCCAATAGTTAAGTTCAAACTTGCAAGCGAACTGGATTGCTTCATTAGTGAGCGTTTTATCACTGAAAGTAAAGAGTCCGAAACGTCGGCACAAATATTGTTTGTTTTGTCCTTTCTCTCTATTTATCACTTATTTTCTTGTTTCGCGTAATCCTTCAAAACATAGCCCTCTAGCATAAAAATAGGGTATGTTTGCGCCATCACAGTTTCTAAAAAGCATCACCCTCACTTTTTATTTCATATTTTCATTTCTTATATACTAAATAGTAAATAGTAAATAAACTGGTTCTATCCGCGCCTAAAATATATCCCCTCTCCCCCTTTTTCAATGTTTTTTCTTGACTGTGGCCCTTCAAGCGAATTTATGCTGAAAGGCCGACCAACGTTGATTGGGGGGAGGGGGAGAAATCTCTGCTTAAAGCTTTGTACGGAAAAATTCACAATAGGTGCCAAATTTTGTCAACACATTTTGTTCAAGATTGTATCGAAACCACAGGGCCCTCACTCAAGCAGAAAAGGTCTATTCTGCACTTACACAAGAAATAAACTCAAGACACAAATTACTGGAGAATACTCGTTATGGTCCTGAGTTAAGAACCATAACGCCGAAGATAAAAGATAAAAGACAAAGCATTGAAATGCATTGCATTTCTACAATGTGAGCGTGCAGAAAGCAAATATACCAACCTTTAGTCGATTTAAGCGCCGCTCCCAAGTTGCTCTGCCCACTCAGAAAAGTTGCACCACTCACAGCACTATCGATTACCTGCTTATCGCCCAGTGTGTTATCGAAGTCAAAGATGAGTCTCGAGTCGGCGCCAAACACAACTAGTCCCACATGGGTGCTCCCGAATGGTGTCCAAAATGCACTGTAAATGGTTTTCATGAAATTCAGAGCGAGATCAAAGTTTGTCTTGCCAACAACGGATGAACTGTCGACCAGGAATCCAAGGTCTATCTTGGCCTCTGAAAAACGCAAAAGAGCGTCTCTCAGCCGCCATTGTATCAGCCAAAGAAGCTGGCATATGTCGTGACCGAAAATAACTATAACAAGAAAACAGCCCGTCACTTCGTGACGCTAGAAGACCCAACCTAAGTTCCCCCTTCCATAAACTGCTGATTTACATTACTAATGACCTCCCTTTTGTGTGTTTGTTTTGCACTGGTCTCCCTGATTTGGTGGAGAAAATGACGCACGTGTGTGTGTCTTGGTGAGTCAGTCCGGTTCTCAAATCTGTCTAAGAACCGGCGCTAAAATTGAAAACGCAGCCTATTACAGAAAAACATTTGACTTCGGAATTGTTTCTATAATGCTTATCAGTAAGGCACGAGAGAAGAAACAGGTAAAGTTAAACTGTTCTAAGAAATTTCTTAGTTTATCATAGGAATATTTAGAGAATATCATTCATGCCTTAGCGCGCGCTCTGTAGGCAGTGCCAGGTGTAAGTTTGTTCAAACTTGAATGAAATTTTTCTCAGCTCAAATCTTTCTCGAATTAGAATTATCCCTACACACAAATGTAAGTAATCTGTAATAGAACCATTTAGGTTTGAATGTCTATGGTGCTATCGGCTAAGGGAACTGTGTTCTTTTTAGTTTATGTGGGAGATTTCAACATGGCCGCGATGGCGGCTTTGTCCCTCGCTGAAAAAATCACTTGAATTAGAACTTAGCCAAAGGTGAATCTTTTCCAACAAAAACACGCCCACTGGAGAGATTTCCTCCTTCTCTTCTGGTTTGTGTCCTTCGTTTTGCGATACAGCGTCCGGATTTATACTTAGAAAATATTATTCATGCATGGCTTTGTGGCATTTCGCCTTAGCGTGCTTCCAGAAAGCAAGGCGGTGTACGGCGGTGTACGTTTGTTCAAACTTGAATGAAAATTTTTCTCAGCTTAAAGCTTTCGAATAATAATTATCCCTGCACATTCCTGTAAGTAATCTGTGACAGAACCATTTAGGTTTAGAAGACTATGGTGATTTCGGCTGTGCGAACTGAGTTCTTTTTTAGTTTCTGTGGGAGATTTCAAAATGGCCGCGATGGCAGCTTTGTCCCTCGCTTAAGAAATCGCTTGAATTAGAACTTAGCCCAGGGTGAATCTTTTCCAACCAAAACACGCCCACTGTGGAGATATCCACTTTCTCTTCAGGTTTGTGAACTTCGTTTGGCGACACAGCTTCAGGACCAAGCTGAGTGAGTGCGGACGATTTAGCCAATCAGAAAAAGCCCGTCACTTTGTGACGCTAGAAGACCCAACCTAAGTTCCCCCTTCCATAAACTGCTGATTCACATTACTAATGACCTCCCTTTTGTGTGTTTGTTTGCACTTGTCTCCCTGATTTTGGTGGAGAAAATGACGCACGTGTGTGTGTCTTGGTGAGTCAGCCCGGGTCTCAAATCTGTCTAAGAACCCGCTAAAATTGAAAACGCAGCCTATTACAGAAAAACATTTGACTTCGGAATTGTTTGTATAATGCTTATCAGTAAGGCACGAGAAGAAACAGGTAAAGTTAAACTGTTCTAAGAAATTTCTTAGTTTGTCATAGGAATATTTAGAGATTATCATTCATGACTTAGCGCGCGCTCTGTAGGCAGTGCCAGGTGTAAGTTTGTTCAAACTTGAATGAAATTTTTCTCAGCTCAAATCTTTTTCGAATTAGAATCATCCCTACACACAAATGTAAGTAATCTGTAATAGAACCATTTAGGTTTGAATGTCTATGGTATGCTATCGGCTAAGGGAACTGTGTTCTTTTTTAGTTTATGTGGGAGATTTCAACATGGCCGCGATGGCGGCTTTGTCCCTCGCTGAAAAAATCGCTTGAATTAGAACTTAGTCAAAGGTGAATCTTTTCCAACAAAAGCACGCCTACTGGAGAGATTTCCTCCTTCTCTTCTGGTTTGTGTCCTTCGTTTTGCGATACAGCGTCAGGATTTATACTTAGAAAATATTAGATTCATGGCTTTGTGGCATTTCGCCTTAGCGAGCTTCCAGAAAGCAAGGCGGTGTACGGCGGTGTACGTTTGTTCAAACTTGAATGAACATTTTTCTCAGCTTAAAGCTTTCGAATAATAATTATCCCTGCACATTCCTGTAAGTAATCTGTGACAGAACCATTTAGGTTTAGAAGACTATGGTGATTTCGGCTGTGCGAACTGAGTTCTTTTTTAGTTTCTGTGGGAGATTTCAAAATGGCCGCGATGGCAGCTTTGTCGCTTAAGAAATCGCTTGAATTAGAACTTAGCCCAGGGTGAATCTTTTCCAACCAAAACACGCCCACTGTGGAGATATCCACTTTCTCTTCAGGTTTGTGAACTTCGTTTGGCGACACAGCTTCAGGACCAAGCGGAGTGAGTGCGGACGATTTAGCCAATCAGAAACGTTTGCGCAGACAACCCGATTATAATAGATGTGTTTATGTTGGGCATTCTACTAATTTTAGCGCCCTGCGCATTCCCCTGAGGCCCCTTGGCGTATATATTCTTGTTATTTCATAAGTTATTCACTTGACAGTTTACCAGTTCACATAACGCTTCACCGTGTCTAATTTTCAGTTCACGCTGTATCGACAAATTGTATGGACAAATTGTGTATTGTTAACATCGTCTCGTCTTCAATAAACTGGTACACGCGTCTACTCCTACACCCTTTGTCTTGTTATTGTAGAATATACAATATAAACGCTTTCTGCGCGTAGGAGCGCAGCGACAGAGCGCTGAATATAGATAAATGCATTGTTTTATCTTTAGCTTACCCACAAGTCCTCCTTCTTCGCCGACACTCTTCGGCTTCTCCTCTGGCTTCTTATCTCCATCTTGCAAAACTAACACAGAAAAATAAGAAACAAAAATTAATAGAGACGTTACAATGAGTCCTGCATTCGTGTATGAAACCTTTGGAACAGACTACAGCAGATTTCATATGACTGTGAAAAGTGCCGCGACACGGAACCTTGCCTGCTGTAGATACGGAATGAAATCGCGTCACGGTCGCGGCGCGGCACAACTTTGCCGCGGCATTTTTCACAGTCATACGAAGTCTGCTCTATTAATGTTCGCTTTACATTGTACTTTATTTATAGAAACCCTTGATTAGACTACTGGAAGCCGCATCTGTTGTCTCTCCAAACAACACGACACTAGCTCGCGACGTTTCTTCGCTGTTAGTCTTGCAACCTAAGTAGACTTGGGACATCAAACGCACACCAGAGTCTGCGCCAAAATAGAGGAGACTGCTACCCAGGGGGGTAAGGATCGGGGGTGCTCGAGGAGGTAAACCCCCAACTTCCCAGCATTCAACTCCCAAAAATTCTTAAATGTGAAAATGTAAGAAGGTAAGAAACCGATATATGTATAATACATGTCCCTGCCTGTTTACCATATATCTTATTAAACTCCTGAATAGAGCTTTTCTCTTGGGTGTAATATTGTCCTATTTTTCAGATCACACGGGTGGCATTCATTTGAATAATCTTTCTTGTTTGGGTTGCTTCCATATATATGTATCCTTCGGTGCGTAGCAGAACAACAAAGAAAGAATACTCATGGGAATGCCACGTGATCTGAAATGGCACAACATTTACGCCCAAGGTAGAGCCCCCCGACACCTAAAATAGAATATCAAATGTTCGTACCCTAAAAATTCCGGAATCGAAAATTTCATATCCAAAAATATCGTTCGCACCCCCTGGACAGAAATGTCGACCCCACCCCACCCCACCCCAACACACGCACCTGGGGACTCCTAGCGAGATTCCTGTTACATACCTTTCTTAATCCTGCTGACCAGTATAGGCACTGCCTCGCTCAATTCGCTAAAACCAGAGGTGATGACATACGTATCTGACGGCGAGCTCGCAATCGAATCAAGCTCCGATCTATCAATCTTGTTACCCACCCCCACACAAAAAACTTTGACGCCACTTGCGCGTATTTCCTGGGCATTGAGACTGGCATCTTCTTCTGATTTCCCGGCAGCAACGAGCACCATGAAATGGGGCAGACCAGGCCGCTTGCTGGTTCGAAATAGACTCTTCATGACTTTTCTATTATAAGTAGGGACTTTGTATTAGAGAATAGTCTATAGAGTGGGATGACTAGTTATGAACCTGACACAATGTTATAGTACCATCTCTTTGTTCATGTTTTCAGAGGATTCTTTTGTTTGTGCACCGTCACGAAACATAAGACCAAAATTCAGCCACTATTAACTATGGTTTGATGTATGAGAGCTTTAGATCAGATTCCACAGATGAAACCCATTCAAGAACCAACCCATCAAGAGGCGAAGTAATTAACCAAGAGAACAATGACGATTACAGGATTGCAATCTGATTGTCTGGGAGAGGGAAGTCGCGATGATGAGCTAATCGAAACGCGAAAGGAAAACGCAGAAATAAAGTAAGCCTGATTACCTTTAGCCTGCGAAAGCCGACACCACTTAGCTCTCGTCTAAAGAGACTCCTGCAAAGAGGCGTCTGTGCACTCAAACCAAACATTCCATACTGATGACGAATTTTAACCCAGATCTGGTCAGAAGTATTACCCAGCCAGTTTGACTGTTTGATATTTAATTTTGTTAGCATGCAAAGCACTTATAGTAAGGTAATCAAATTAGACAAAAAAATGCAACAAAGTTGAAATGGCCACCTAATCCTTCTGATCAGATTTGAGTCAGAATACGTCATAAGTAGGGAATGTTTGGTTTGGAGCGCGCAGACGCCTCTTTGCGAGAGTCTCTTTCGACGAGTGGTGTCGGCTTTCGCAGGCTAGATTACTTCCAATACTAATCTAAAATCCGCTCTAATATGGATTATTTATTCATACCTGATTCCGTTCGCAGTGTCGGTTTTCCCACCGGGTAGCTAAGCCCACGAATTGCCGACTCAAAATTCGCTTGGTTGTAATGCACGTTGAAACCCATACTGACTTTCGCTTTAGTACCATACGTCACAAGTCCAGTGTGAACCCCTGACTCCGTAACCGGAAATGATGCCATGACTCCCTTGACAAAGTTCAGTAGCATCCGGAAGTTCCCAGACCCTTGGCTTTCGACACTGTCAGAGCCATCCACGGCAAATGCGATATCGAATTTAAAGCTTGACGTAGATACTAGAGGACAAGATAATCAACAGTGTTCAAACTTTTTTTCTTTTCTATTGCGCTATATTCACTGTTGATCAACATTGCCATTGTAATGCTAATGTGCCAACCGTAGATTGAATAGCGTCCTTTGTTCTGTGAACCAATCGATCTCTGGTTGGCACATTAATAACATGGATGACGTCAGCGTGAACAGTGCTATTGTCGTGAAGACCTGGTGAAGATATGTTTCTAATTTCGGTAGAAATGTGACAAACGAAAACTAGACGCAAATGCTCCTCTACGGAGCTTCCAGCCAGGTTTTTTCTCCGCCTGACCACTAAATATAGATTTAGGCACTGCCTAAAAGCGGAGCTCCCAGTGATTATACTGTTTACTGCCTGAGCGGGTTTGATTCTGAATCAATCAAACATTTACTTTTGCATTGACCTCTTTTTGCTTTTTGCCAATCAGTTTTTTGCCAGAAGGTGGGTGCTATATTAAAAGTATTGAGTGCTGCGTGCCTGCCTGGGGCACTGTTATATATACAGCGCGCTACGCCCACACTACCTGGAATACGGACGTGCTATGGTAGCGGAAGTTATTCCACCTATTCCGGTCTCTCCCATTAGGAGTGTACGTGCCTACACATGATGTGCCGGATCCCCCTCTAAACGTACGGTCTAGATTTATATTAATACAAGTATCAATATG
The DNA here is from genome assembly GCA_033964015.1 of Scolanthus callimorphus. NCBI lineage: Eukaryota > Metazoa > Cnidaria > Anthozoa > Actiniaria > Edwardsiidae > Scolanthus > Scolanthus callimorphus. Next base: position 10,568,611 of record CM066922.1, read on the forward strand.
TATAGGAAATCATACGACTTCGAGTTCAATTTGGAATTAATTTGCACGAGTGGGTTTTTCAAAAGTATCAAAATTGCACGAGCCGAAGGCGAGTGTAATTTGAGCTTTTTGAAAAACCCACGAGTGTAAATAAAATCCAAATTGAACGAGAAAAGTCGTATGATTTCGTATTATTAATACACATGAAAAAATTTCCAAGGAGTGATTCACAAATCTGCTTACAACTGAACAAGCCGCACGTATTTTCCTTGATTGAAATCTGGACCAAAACCTGACAGAATTTGAGCATGAACAAAAACCAAAGTTTCCATAATATAGCTCTATGTTATCAAAATATTTTAGCATTTCAAAAGAAAATTGCATTTTGTTAACCATTTTTGCACTTTGTTACCTTTTTTGGCACTTTGTAACCTCAAAACTGCACTGCTCTCAGCCAATCAGAATCCAGAGATTTTTTCATGTGTATTATTATTATCACGATAACCAAACAGTATCTACATTTTGTTTGGATCGCCATTGTTAACATTTGAGTATAATATGCAGTTGTTTTCATATGTTCAATCCTTTACTAAGAATTCAAATCGTTTTTCATAATCATCGTACTTCATAATCTCTCAGCCGGCGAACCTTTTAATGTTCCGTATCGTCATAATAATGTAAATGTATTTAAAGGGGCTCTCCCACGCTTGCTGGCCACTTCTCTGACGAGAAAATAGCTCAATCGCAATCCAATTCCATACTCTTGATAACAGGTCAAAACAACCTAGAATTGCATTTGTCTAACACTTGAAAGGTTTGTCTATAAATCTTGAGGATTATTTTGATTACTATACGGGCATGTGTTTTCACGGATACAATTTTACCTATTTTAAGTCCACGGTGGGCGAATATTAAGCCTGCGAGTGCCCCTTTAAAACGAGTAAGCTCCCTAGATGAGCCAGAAGTGCTCTTGGGGCAAACTCAAGAAATATATAGAGGACCACTCTTGATAGAGGATATTACAAGGTGGCGCGAAGATATGAGTTCTATTTTCGAGTGGCAAGATCAATATTTTACAAATAAGCGCAGCGAATGAGTAAAATATTGTTTTTGACATGAGAAAATAAAACTTGTATCTTCAAGCAACAGTGTAATTTTTTTTATTATATAGACAAACGAGAAAAAAAATCCAAATTGATTTCCAAGCACTTTTGTTTTGAGGATATGGAAAATATGTCACTCAGGTCCCGGATGTAGCTTCATATGAGATGAACGAGCGGCGTATATAGAGGATATTACACGGTGGCGCGAAGATATGGATTTTATTTTCGAGTGGCAAGAACAATATTTTACGAACGAGCGCAGCGAGTGAGTAAAATATTGTTTTTGACACGAGAAAATGAAATCCATATCTTCAAGCCACCGTGTAATGTTCTTTTTATTATATGGATAAGAATTGACATAGCGGCAAATATTACAATTGAACAACTCACTTGGTAAAGTCGAAAGTGTTTATTTGTGAAATGCTCCCTCAATCTTTCTGATTCCCAGTGTCGTTAAGAACTATTTCCCTTTTTGTGTTGCTGTAGCTTTCTCTGCCATAGTTGAAATAAGGTTTTTCTCTTTAGAACTAGAACAAAACTTAGTTTTGTGGCTTAAAACTCGTATGACCGAGCGACGGAGATTTCACTGCAGACGAAGTCAGGAAAACAACACTGCAAACGTGCACATCCGGGACATGCGGTACATAACTTTTTCATATTTTCACTAGTGAAGATATGGAAAATACGAGTGTTTTAGTTTCCGGTAAAACACTGGCATCCATATAATAAGTTTAAATAAAAAAGATATCGTTTTCTTACCAGTCTCAGCTCTTCTGGAGCCTTCTTCCTCTTCGACAGGGCTTTCATAAAGTGCATCGCCTATGTGTCCTCGAGCAAGCAATACAATCAGTTTCTCTAAGTTTTGCGCAAGCCTGGAGCGGGCTCTGTGCCATCTGCCACCTCGTTCACTTATGGGTACCCTGTGCAGTATTCGGCTTTTAAGCATCAGTTTATGATTTAGTTTTTCAAGCTCTTCCAAGTCGTTGGGATATATGACGTGGTCCCTTGTGAAAGACCGATGACCAGGATGGAGGTATTTGTTGATTTCATATCGCAGTAGAGTACGTAGTTTTGAAATATAAGTGTCTTCATTCGGGATGTACCATTCTTTTTCTTCAGAGGAGAATGGTTGAGTTCCATGATAATGTATGCCTAAAATCGCAAATAATTTTTTTAGTTTTCTGGCATGTTTGCTAGCATAATGGAATCCTACCACTGATCCCACCTTTAAATTGTTATACCTCCCTAATTTCATCAAAAAAGTAAAACTAACCTTCACGAAGGAAAAATCATTTTTGCACGCGTCCAACTTTTTATCGAGTTTTAAAGATTTTTTTGCTTCGCAAGCAAACCTTGCGAGTTGCATTGTGGAAGTCAACTGACGTCACAACGTAAGGTATCGCAATCATATAGAGTAAAACATGAGAGGATTTTTGCACCATATTTTCGGGAGAAATCAACGAAATCTACGCGGCACGTGGAAGTCTCCTCTCACGATCACAACATTTTATTCCTAGACCCTTTCTCGGTGTGACGTCAGAGGCGAGTCTAGATAATTAGCATAATACTAGCATACGGATTTCCTTATCAAGAAAAAGCGCGAAAGAAATATATTTGAAAATCAGTAAGAAATTCAGTGCGCGCGCAAAAGAGAATTTTCTTTCGGGAAAGTTAGTTTTAATCTTTAACCTTTTGTTAAAACAAGTAAATGTCTACCTTGAATGGCACTTTAAGAGTTCTTACGTCAGACGAGCCATATCTTTGCTTCAGAATATTATCCCAGTAGAGGAGATGAATAGTGGCAGGGGCTCATAAAGAACTAGGTCTGTCAAAATGCCTTATCCAGAAGATATACCAGAGGAGCGCCCCTACTTATGAGCCCCTGATAGAGGCGGATATATGCCGATCCTGCCACTACCACCCATCGACCCTGGTCGGGAATAGTGGTTTTCATCATATTCACCAAATCAGTTGGATAAAATATGAAGCTTTTGTCGATATTGTGATTGACACCGAAGCTCGTGTGTCACACGAAACAGTGAGTATCCTCGGATATTCCGAGTAGCAGGAGCCAATCAGAGCACTTAAATAATGGATATTAACATATATGGAGGATACTGAATGCGTTGATCCTGTTTTGCAGGCGTTAAAGGCCCATGCCACCGTTCTACAATGCATTGCGCGCCGTGTTATTTATATCCTTGATATCCTTGACATCTCAACTAAGAAAAGAGATTGAGAGGCCGGTTTATAGATGAATTTAAGCTTTTGAACAGTTATTTTTGTTTTGTTTTGTTATCTTTTTCCTTTTTCAAAACCAAAACATAAACATGTTTACGGCGCGCAATGCATATAGAAAGGAGTAATGGGCCTTAAAAGGCTGCTATTGCGTCGAGAACCCAGAGTAGGAAAATCACTGCGCCATCTTGGACGCACCGGTGCGAATTTTTTTTTTACATTTGCGCCGAAAAGTTGGACGCATTAACACATGTTATTGTGCCGATCATCAGATACATTAGCTGCTTCACAACAAAGAGGCGTTTACCGAACCTCCCTTTTGACCGCGTTTGAGTTCAGTTTAGCATTTAAATTGACATTCGAAGTGAAACAGTAAAAACTTTTTTCGTAGTTCAATGACATTTAATAACTTAATCGAGGAGAAGAGAATATGATTTTTTGCTATTATTGCACTAAAACATCAAAGAATAAAATGTCACAAAAGCGTAAAACATTTTCGTGAGGGGGACTATTTTCAAACGCATTGAGTTTTGTATAAAGTAGTTGGTTCCAATAAATTGATTTCGAAATGATTGTAAGATCGAGTCACAGAATAGATCCTTCTTAAAATCATACGCTTTTCAAGTGTAATATATATATATACATATGTACTGTCAAAAAAAATAACATAATTCTTTACAATTCCGCTACCAGTGGCGGCTACCAATTGGATGCAAATGAACTTTGTGACCTCAACATTATCTTGCTAAACACCATGAAACGTTTTTGTCTTGAACTACTTTAGGGTAATATTGAATGAATAGATGTTTACCTTTAGATACCGTAAATAATCTTTCTCTCGGACCAGAGTTACACAATTTGAAAACAAAGGTCAACAGCGCGATAATTACACCAATGGGTCGACCTAGTAGCAAAAACAAACACGTTAGAGGGCCTTTTGAGAGAATTTACAAACATTACTGGTACACATTCAAAGCAATTAATAAGAATAGTCCACGTACCTATTTCCATGGCTTATTATTGGAATAGAAACCATTTTTTTATGACTCTATCAGTTTCTTTGCCTTTTTAAGCATTTTAACCGAGATTGCGGTTATGAATCTATTTTCAGGACCTGCTAAATTAACTGAACCGATTAAAAGTCACAGGTAGCAATGTCAGTTGTAAAGCAGTTCACTGTTCGCATTGATCGAATTTAAGTTTGTGTCTTACTGAAATATCATAGTTGGGGAATCGGTGAAAGGTTTTCACTGCACAGGAAATTTCATGGGAAAAACTGAATTTCCCATGGTACAGAAGAATGGGAAGTGTTCGGATTTTACATGGCTATCCATATGAATTTCGATCACTTCCCATACGTATGCCTTCAGCTTTACCCATGTATGGGTTTCTGCAGAAATTCCTTGTGCTGGGTTTCCTATCGACTTGTCACGCTTTCAGGAACACTTTAGCCGTAATAAAAAAGTCGAAGGTTCGGACCGCGAAACACACCATGAAAATACTGCTGTGAATTGCGGTCACACATGATTATTGAACATTGGGTTAGCAATAATTGCAAGAGTTTATATGCTTCTTTTCTTTCAAATAATCGTCTAATAAGAAATTACTATATCGTTTTAGTTTTACACTTGTTTAAATTATCATCTTTTGATGACTGACACGTTTACGTGTCTTTGAGAAACATGTGACCATAGGCAGGGGGCATTTGGTCTGTTCATGCGTGACTCTGTTTACATTTTCACCCAAGCGGTTTTTTCTCCGTTCTCGCACCTCCATACCCGTCACTTTGCAGGGGATGCTCTGGCAGCGGCCATTTTAGGGCCTTCGCTGATTGGCTGATTTGAACGTCTTTCTCTCAACGGCTCTCATTCTCTTACACAGAGCTCCCCGGCTCGTCTCCTCGCGGGGGAGGCTCTGGTGACAGCCACTGACGCATGCGCGAGATTTGATACAGAGCCGTTGAGAGAAAGATCTTTCTGCGCATGCACCAACGTTCAAACCAGCCAATCAGCAAAGGTCCTCAAATGGATGTCCCCAGAGCCTCCCCTGCGAGGAGACGAGCCGGGGAGCTCTGGGTAAGAGAATGAACGGCTCTGTGTTAAATCTCGCGCATGCGTCAGTGGCTTTCTCCAGAGCTTCACACTCGAGGTACGGGCGGGGAGCTCTGGGTTCGAGAATGTTTTTTTCTTCTCGTAACTTGGTCCGTATAAGAACTACCCAAGCCAACGGCAGAGCATGCTGGAATGCAATTATTTTCTATTTTAAATATCGGCGTTTCATTGGCTTAGACACAAAAATTAGTAAAATTACCATGAAAGAAATACTTTTCTCAGGATTTATGGTAAGATATAAGCACATATGGTACTCATATACAGGATATACGATTTTTGAAGACTTCGTATATGGGGAACCTAGCGTAAAATAGTCATTCTCTTTCCTTTGTTTTTCTTTAATCTGATTGGTCTGGAGAGTTAGGGACGTGCAAGAGTGGATTACCAAGAGTTTCCATATTTACTATGTACGCCCGAATCACAGTCAGAAAAGTGTCTATTTTTAGAACTAGGTTTCCCGCTAAAATTCGTCATCCACAGGGTTCCCACTTTCTCGCCACGCGAAGAGTTGAGAGATCCAGCCTAAAATTAAATCACAGATCATTCGAAAAACCCGAAAGTCGCAAAGATATTGTAGGATATTTTTTTTTTGTGTGTGTTGGGTATAACGATGAATTCAGGGGAATTAACTAGAGGCGATTCGAATACTTTCGCGCGCGAAGTTCAAATCTAAAAATAGACACTTTGCTGACTGTGATGTGGAGAAATACAGTACGAAAGATTCTAACTCTGTTAATCTACTCTTGGGACGTGTCATTATTTACCGGGGAGGGGGGGGGGGTGGGGGGGGGGGGGGGGGGGGGGGCGGAGGGCTCCCGTTTTTTGCAAACAAGGCTAAAAAAAATTAGGACCCTCCCCTTGAACATAACAAAAAAAATGTGACCCTCCCCCAGTCATAGGTAAAAAAAATGGGACCCTCCCTCATGCAATTTATTTCTGAAAAACCTGTTAGATAGACTATTGTCCAAGTAATGTAATGTCTCTTTCTTTCTTCTTAATAACAGAACCTACTTTTTTCTTACTTCTGTCATGCACCAGTCAATTGACATCACGCCCCCCCCCCCCCCCAATTTAACATTCACTAAGTGTTAAATGTTACTATTTTCCCGGTCACCAAGGGACATGGTCGTTTTTAAAGCTCCAGGCCCCCGGGGACACTTTTGCAACATGGCGAAACGCGCCTTTATTTTGATAACGCATTTCATCAAGCCTCCAGAGAAAAGATAAACGTTTTATTTTCTGCGTGTAGTAAAAAGGGCCTGTTGGTTTTATTCTTCACGCGCTACAAATTATTATGATTCATGTGTGCGAAGCGCAGCCCAAAAACGAATTTCTATGCAGCTTGTAACGTCGAACTCACTTCTTTGGAACATATTGACTGCCAACCTGGCGTATCACTGGAGGGCTTTTGGGGTTTTCATTTGTCCTTGCCAAGATACACATGCTTGTAACGACATTCGTACGCATTCCATTTAAGCTCCACAAGCGTATTGTTTTCTTTGGGAAAGTTCTCTAAAACTAGATTAGATGTCATTCCTTATGCGCGCGAAGCGAGCCGAAATTTTCAACATAATGAGTGAAATAAAACTAGAAAATGATATAGAACTCGTTGCTGGAATCTCTCTTTCAAGGCTTCAGGTCTCGAGAGATCCTTTCACTCGAAGTGATCCCTCCCAAAATCCTCCGTCCTCAGTCCTTAAACCAATATATTTTCGCACGATAATCGAACTTCTGGCTCATCGTTAATTCCCCGTTAATGCCCCGCTAAATATTCCCGCTATAGAAGGTCCGTGTTAAATTCCCTGCCCTTCCGTAGATTAATGTGTTAAATCCCCGGCCTGTCCCGGGGGTGGGGGCCGGGGTGTCAATTGACTGGTGCATAAGGAACCGCGGTTATTATTCATCGCCTCGATTATTTACGTGAGGATGTTTATAATACACAGGTAAAATACAGTGATCCTCCCTCTAAGTGCAATGATTAACGTAATCCCACATCTGCCGTCCCCTGTTTGACCTACCGTAGTACTGTAGACATTTTACAGAAAAACGGGCTCGCATATCCTTCGTTGCGCGCGAAGCGTGCCCAAATTTTGATAAACGTTTGTTTGTTTGTTCATCGCATTTCATCAAGCCTCAGAGAAAGGGTAGATGAACATGTTTTGTGTATGGCATAGTAAACAAAGCCTGTCAGGAGCTCAGGAAGTACACTACCTCAACTATATAGATTAGGTTATATTATTCATGCGCACAACTGCGCTCCGCAAATGACGAAGTTATTAATATTCATGTGCGCGAAGCAGCGGCCCAACGGACGAATTTATATGCTTGTAACGTCGAAACCTCACGCTTACCTAAGGGGTCTTCTTTCAAATATATAGTGACTTGCCCTCCAGTCCTAACATTTGCAGGGAAATCCTGGGAAAGTTTGATTTTCCTTGTCAAGATAACTTGTTCTTGTCAACGGTAGTGTCCTCATAGCTAAACGAGTATATTATGTCATTGTTTATCATCATCATCGTATTTGCCCTCGTGGCACGAGGTCGGCCTTGGGGTGCAGCTGCTTGGCGGATGGAAATTGAGTGACCAACAGCTGCGTGAAGTCTTTTTCACGGTTTATGCGCGCGAAGCGCGCCGAAAGTTTTATGGAGAAGTTGCTGAAATAACCACTATCGCCATTTATTTTACCCTCTTCATCGTCCAAATGTTGCTGAAAAAAATTATAACCCTCCCCCAAATAGGAGTGAAAAAAGTTGGACCCTCCGTTTAGACACGCGAAAAAAATTAGGACCCTCCCCACAAAAATAGGAGCCCTTCCCCCCCCCCCCCCCCCCCCCGCTAAATAATGACACGTCCCTTTATTATCGCTATACTTGATAAGCAAGTCGAAATCAATAATTGTTTCACTTGTATTATGTTACTAGTCATGACAACTTTCGGTGGTAAAGAATGGAACACATCCTATGTGGGGAACCCTGAATGCCGTAGAACAACGGAGTTTCGGTTCCTTCTTGCATGGATGATTACTTAAATCGTTTATTGAGATGATTCTATTGAATTCTGACAGTAGTTCATTACCTAGGAGTGTCCATCTAGGGGTAGGAAGGTGTAACAGCGAATTGGAAAATGAAGCAGGTCTGAGGTTATTTTAAGAACAATAGATTAACCTCTTGAATAAATTTCTCTGAACAAAGCATGCGCTACCTGCATTCTAATTGGATAAGCGAATGCGCGACGTAAGCTTCGCACGAAAATTTGAAACTCAAAATAACTTCATACAACAGAGGAAACGCAAGGAATTTTGTGTTCCGACGACTGGTTCAATCCTTAGAGAGTGCGATGAGCAACATTTTACTATTTCTGACGGCCACGGTCGCACAAAATCAAATTTGAGAGTTTGAAAAAAAGTTATTTAGCTGCCTACGGTCGGACCGTATGGGGAAAAACTGTCAACATTTTCCATTCCTCTGACACAGTTTTCCCTTTACGGGAAGTTCTTCAGAAGCCCATCCATGGCCAAATGCTGAATTTCCCATGGTAAAAAAATGGAGAGTGCTCGGATTTCCCATGGCTATCCATGTGAATTCCGAACACTTCCCATGTGTGTGCCTTGGGAAATGTAGCTTTTCACATGGATGGGATTTTGCAGAAATCCCCTGTTCCTCCCAGCCGGTTATAACATACCAATATTCAAACACATAATAGGCGCCTATAGACCTTTTTCAAAAATGGCGGAAAGTTGCATGGAAACGAGGCTGAAAATATGAGCAGACATTACCGCTGCCCAGGGAAGCCTTAGCTGGTGAATGGAGATCGAAAAACTGTTTAATGTCTTGTGTTTTCTGATTTTCTTTTGTTATCGGTCCCTATTCACCAGCTAAGGCTTCCCTGGGCAGCGGTAATGTATGCTCATATTTCCAGCCTCGTTTCCATGCAACTTTCCGCCATTTTTGAAAAAGGTCTATACATCTCTATCCACACAACACCATACCACAAACCACCCCTTTTCCCATCACATGCCTTGTGCACTTAAGCGCGCTTAAAAACGTATGCTACTCTGAAACCTACAGCCATGAGGGACCACTGGTGCATCAAATAAACATCTCACCAAAACGATGATATCGTCAATTTTCAGGCGATGGAGAATTGTTGTGATAATCGTCAATTCGCGTTCGATATCAATGACCAGTTTCTGTTAACTATGTTAGTGACTATGAAATAGTCCACGTATCGTTCCTTTTCGCATTTTCATATTTCAAAGTTTTATTTTAATCGAAGCAGGTCCCCAAGTCATAACTTAACAAAACAATACTGTTTCGCCAATAACTTTGTGTGTAAAGAGAACTTGTTTTGAATTCAAACTAAAAATAATCGCATAACGAATCAAGGAAGGAATGACAACACATCGGCTTAACCCAGACACACGTAAAAGATATTCCATTTTTCACTGTAAGACGACATGGTATAAATCGTTTTTTTGTATTTGTGAAAAGTATTTCACATACTGATATTATTAATTGTGTGGAACGCTTGTTGTCTTACTTCACTTAAGATGATCTTTCGACTCGCTGTGATCGTTTGTTTGGTAATATGTGCGAGTTCAGGTAAGAGCGAAATTTCGTTGATGTCTTTTGGAAGTTTGCTAATAATAATCGCAATATTTGTCACCGTTCAACACAAAAATGATGTACTAAGTGGTTATCACAGAGAAGGACACCATTTAACACCGACACGAGCGATTTTACGTCCATTATGGCACTTACAACGAGTTATTGAGAAAAAAAAGAACAGTATTCATGGTTGTGCCAAATTACCTATCCATAACATCTTACATGAGCTACGAGCGAGTTCGCAGGTCAAATGCTCCTTGAGAATATGTGAATTATAATGAATATTTGCTAACCAGCAGCCATCTTGAAGTGGGCGTAAGAAAATAATTCGCCCGACACGGATGCAAGTTGTCTTCGGTCACACGGTAGTACGAATTGTCGATTGTTTAGTTGTTGTTGTTAGTTGTTGATTATACTGAGATGTTCTTGAAGTTCTAATACCAGAATATAGTGATGAACTTACAGCAAAGTCCCTCGACACTTTTTAGATTTGAAAGTTTCCTTGCACTTGTGAATACAACACTGAAACATAAGTTCTAGAGTCACCATAAGTTCTAGAGTCACCAAGTTGGAGCAGAATAAAAAAGCCGCACGTTTCACTGTAAAACATTCTTGAAGACCATAAATAAGTTTGTTGAAGCACTTTCGGCTTTACAAAAAAGTGAGTTGTTCAATTTTTTTAATTTGCCAATGAATATATGCCGCACGCAGAGAGAATTTCAAAATTATTTAAAAAATTAAGAGCAGGAAAGAAACAACACAGACACAGCGCTCCATGAAAGAAAAACTCGTGGACTGATTTATTCTTGCGAACTCGACTATTTACAACACGCGCCCTTCCATATAAGGCGTTTACAAAACCAAATATAGCCTCCATGCTCAGCTACGAGGGAACAAGCTCGAACACTTCCCCACAAATAATATAAGCAAACATTATACACACGGTGGCTTAAAGATATGGATTTTATTTTCTCGTGTCAAAAACACGACTTTACTCACTTACTGAGCTCGTTCGTAAAGTATTGTTCTTGCCACTCGAAAATAAAATCCATATCTTTGAACCACCGTGTGATATCCTCTTTATATATTCTCCATATTTAGATGATCCGGGCGTTAAAGAAGCAAAGAAAGTTGGCCAGTTACTAGGTAGGCTATAGTTCTCATGATCAAGTATAGATGTGCTTAATGTATCACCGACAGATTTCCGCGAATGACTCGAAGCATGATTCTGTTAATACCGTCGGCGTCCTGCTATTAGAAATATATCAAACACGAGACAGAGTGTTTCACCAGGATTCCCGACACCGAGATACAACGAGGCTAATCTCAATGAAAAACACTGACCAGAGGTTGACTGCAGCTCCTGATTTGATGTCGATAAAAGAGGAATAAAATCATAAAAATCAAACGTGATTCGTGCTTATGGTTTCCTTTCTTTGCTTGATGAATTATTCATGAATTTGAGAACATGTGAGAAAGATATAAATTTGCTTGGAAATTAATGTTCTAACGAGCACGGCTTTTTTTGCAGGTGCATTCAACACAATGTAAATGAGACTACCATGAATGGTAAGAATAGAACAGAATTATTGGTATGACTGTTAAAGGTGCCACGACACGGCGCGACACGGTCGCGGTCGGCGCGGCATGGTCGCGGTCGCGGACTCGCGGCACGGTCTTGGTCGCGGCACGGATTCTGGCCTGCTGGAGATACGGAATGAAATCGCGTAGACGCGGCGCGGCACAATTTTGTCGCTGCACTTTTCACAGTCATACGAAATCTGCTCTTTACTAGATTAATACACCGGAATTTTCATAAACAATTTCGAAGAGATGAGTAAAACATTTGTCGAGTCCTCGTCACTTTAACCTGAGCACCAGTCTTTTTATCGTCTTTCCCATTGCCATTTTTGACGTCATTTAATCTCATATGAACTATTTTATGCAACCATCTAACGCAACTTATGAATTCATTATCATTTCATGTCCAATTTCCTGCTACTATACAGATCCTCAGCTTGCAGGTATGAAATATATATTATTTTAACATCAAAAATAGCGTGTGATGTTGTGAAAGTGTCTCGATGGATTGGATTTGGATTTCACTTTTTCGTTCTTCCCATCGACGAAAAACATACTAAACAAAGCGCATCAGATATATTATAAGGAATTTGAACGGTCCGATTTCGATATGTTAAAATTATTTATTGAGTCCGAGGCTCGGGGGAATAACATAAAAGAAATCGCATTGGTATCCATTCCGCTGACGCAATTTGTTTAATGAAGACGATTTCCGTTTTGGGGAAAGCCTAATGGAAAAAAAATATGTTTCAAAGCGAGCTTGTCTAACAATGAATCAATGCTGATAAGGAGTTCTGCTCTCTTTGCTTTTAATACATGTTTGGAATAGGCGATTCTGCTCTCTTTGCTTTTAATACATGTTTGGAATAGGCGATTCCAGCTTTAGACGAGAGCTGCTTTTTTATTAATGCCTATGGAATGCGAAATGCATCCCACGCGCACTAGGCCGAAATTCAGTGCACACAATCAGGATGAAACTGTTGGAATTCCCATGGGTAAAAAGTGGACTTTTCGTCAGACAATTGTCATTATTGCTTGAGTGAAGAAATATATATTTTTTTCTTGATTAACAAGGTGAAATACATTTGAAACACGTGATCGATAGACAGAAGACAGCTATCTACGCAACACCTACAGGTAGGCAGTTTTTATTCGCTGATCATTTTAGTAGATAAGAGGAGAGCGACTTTTCATTGAACTTTCTTGCAGAGGTGCACATAAACCAGGGTCTCATCTCTAGTATTGCTCTATTGATAAGGCATTTTCACAAGCCTAGTTTCTTTTTCGAACAGTTTTACCCAAGAATTGTAAAGCTTGTTTTACTAGCCAATATTCTATGTCATTTGCAAGATATGCACGTGCAAGCACTTGATTTCTTGTTGTTCTCTGTTATTGTTGTTCTAAATATACGTGATTGCAGCGGCATAGAAACAAGAATAAATACAACTCTGAAAATAACTAGGTCTGTCAAAACGCCTTATCAAGAATATATGTCAGAGGAACGCCTCTACTTATGAGTGATCAAGTATCAAGTATTCCCAAAGTAACCTTTTTGAAACAGGTGTATAGCCAATATTATAATATAGCTACGATATAACGCGCGCTCTGATTTGTAAAAATCTATGCTTTATTACACCGATAAAGTAATGGTTCTTCCCTGCTATATATCATAAAAAAACATTAGAGCACAACTTTCAATGACTTTATCGGCAATGTAGAGCAGTTGTGTTGTTGGGAGAGACACTTGAAACGTTTTAAGGTTACTGAGAACCTTCGCGCACGTGTTCGAAAAAAATCTTACACGTCCTTAATTTAACCAAAACATATCAACCTATATATCGTTGGAAAGCTTATAGAATGGACTAGCGAACTATGGCAAAATGAGATAATTTTTTCATAATAAGAATTTTTTTAAGGTTTTATTAAAAATTCAGGTGTGAGAGTTTCAAGAGATAACGCTGTCGAACTGCTAGACCTTGACTCCCAAGTAACATATTGTTTAAATCCTTAAAGGTGTTTCTCAAAAACCGTGTCTGCGTTTTTTAAAATTTTGTTTTGTTCAAAAGTTATTGAACTTTTAATTTCGAAAATCAAATTTTGTAGAATTTTCACGCTATAAAAATTTAAAAAAATCATAACTTCTGAACTAACCAAAATTTTAAAAATCGCAGACACGGTTTTTGAGAAACACCTTTAAGGATTCAAACAATATGTTACTTGGGAGTCATGGTCCAGCAGTTCGACAGCGTTAGCTCGTGAAAATAGCACACCAAAATATTTAATCAATGCTGTAAAAAAAATTACAGGTATCAATAAGTGATTTCTTTTTGCCATAGCCGCTAGTCCATTCTATAAGCTTTCCAACGATATAAGGTTGACATATCTTGGTTAAACTAAGGACGTGTATGATTTTTTTTTCGAACGACGTGCGCGAAGGTTCTCAGTAACCTTAAGAGGGAATGTCCACTAAGACCGAGCGGGAGGTGGCACATGACGAAAAATAATAATCCTTCATATTTTGTCCAAAGATAGCCTAATATACCAAAAGCAATGTGATGGGATTTTGTTCTTCAGTTATTAATTTTAACTCCCGAAAATTACGATTTTCTGACAGCATCCCGCGAATGGACAAAACGCACAATTTTCAGCCGAAATACCTAAACTTACAAACACTGTCATATCCACTTCGCGCCAGCCCCAAACCCGAAAATCGGTTCAGAAATGTCTTTTGTATGTCCTAAGAAGTAATTTAAGGCTAAATATTATCTTTTGCGCTCGATAATTTTGGCACGGAAGCCGTTAAAACTGATCAAAACTTTGCTCGCTGAAATCGGCGATCTGGCGGTCATTTTCAGGAGGGAATATCCAGTCCCGGTAGTGTCCCAAATCAACCCAAATAATTTTTTCTCATAAGTAGACATATTGTTCTCAACCGTAATATAAAAATTATTGCCAGGCTCTTTGTTAACGCCAAGAACCAAGCCTCTCAAAATCGGAGTTATCACAACTTGAATGTGTCAACACATGTAAACACAACGCGAACATAATGCAAATACTGAGAGAAAGTACACTTGATTCCTGAAAATCTAATGCAACACCGAGCACTTCTCTGTCTTACCTGGATAGTTGGCGTCCTAGGTTTGGCTTCCGAACGTATTTTCCATGTAGTTTCTGCAGCGCCATTGTGTCAATTTGTACTTCGATCACGGTGCGATGATTATTCGCTTCAGTTACATACTTCAAGACATTTCGATTCTGAGCAATGTTATCCATCTTGCTTCAAGGAAAATGCCCTTATTTCACCAGATCAAAAGTTGCAGGCAGCTATTTTGGATTTGCGTAGCCATTTAAGCCATAGAAATGCGGAGATGTTCCAGTTTTAGCGTTCCAATGTTGACAGGCGAGGACGTGACCTCGGGACGTTGCGTGACGGATCCAGGAATTTTCGAGGGGGTGGGGTCAGGCATTGGATGTGTTTCTGTCTCTTTGCGTGCGAAAACGTGCCGCGATTTAAAAATAAAGCTACTGAGATTAGACATATGTACACTGATTTTAAGCAAGCGAACTATATAAATTATTAAAAATTTTAAATGATAGTAGCCTGAATTTCAGCCGTCTTTTCTTCCTACACTCCGAACGTTCGGAGTGTAGGAAGAAAAGACGGCTGAAATTCAGGCTAAAATGATAGTACAGAGTCAGTAAATATAATTTTTTACGTAATTGTGAGGATTTAGAAAAGGAACTCGTTCACACTCACTCCTTTTTTCCTGGACATTGGAAGAGTTTTCCTCGTCCTCTTTTTGCAACATCAACTTCCTTAGTTCCATACCATTAAGCTATTCTTACTAAAAAGTAACGTGGTGCATATATATTCCTCGGGCGTTTTGTATGTTTGACAGTTTGTTGAGGACCAGGGTTACGTGCAGTGGAAAACAAGAGTAGGAGAGGATATTTTAAAAAGTCGGGCCTATAACAACTGTATTGCCCATGTCAAAATAAATTAAGCGACGCCATTTTAGGTACCTTTAGGGGTAAAATCGAAAGTTCCCGACGAGCACCTCCGCCCCAAAAATAGGGAATTCTCCCCGGGGTATATGTCGCTGCGCAATAACGTTTTTAGTCTTCTTGTAAGCGACGAACAGAATTTTATAACCATACAAAGAGATTATTACATGGTAAGAGCTTGATGTCGTTTTTATTCACGAGTTTTCGTGTCATAGCGCGAACGAACGAGTCTTCGAGCGAATTGATTGCCATGCCAATCCTTTGTCTTCTAAACACTACACTTTTCTTGCATAGAATCGCTCTAATCGCAAGGGGGCCGCGTAGCATGCATACGGTGGTGTGAGTGACATGTTGCTTCGTAGGAAAAATCCTTCCACCCACCCCAAAACGATGGGCATGACCATCACACATCTACATTTTGATGACGTGTCACAATGATAGTGCGGACTGGTTTTGAAGAAAAGAGAATGATATAAAGTTTCTTACAGTATCGAGACTGGGAAGAATGAACGGAATGGTATCATATTTTTTCATCAAATACCACAGGGGGCCCAGGCAATGAAGAAAGCCAGGGAGACTCCCTTATTTGGGGGGGGGGGGGGGGTGCTCGTCGGGAACTTTCGATTTTACCCTAAAGGTAACCAACATGGCATCGCTTAGTTGTTTTGACCCCTAAAAGGTACCAACAAGACGTATTTTCCCTCGTGATTTTCTCTCGTACTTTTTTACGAGGGAAAATACGTCTGAAATTGGCTACCAACAAGTGTGATTTGCTTGATTTACTACAGCGGACCTCTAACAGGTACCTATCCGGAAGAAATAGCAAGTTTTCGATTTTTACCCCCTAAAAGGTACGACGAGCACTCCCCATTCTACATATTATCATTGCCGTAAAAGACAATAATATCATATTCAATCTTAGAGTATTGCCTTTTAGTATTACTCAAGTGAATACAAGATACTTACGGAAGAATTTCGCGCGCGCTCGAGTTTTCTTATAATCGTGAAAAAGTCCAACGAAACTCACTTGAGCAATTATACTAAAACAATTAGCTCAGGCTCGCCGATAATCACGTCGCCATCAGCGACTAATTGTTGAATAGTAGTCGTTTGTGGCGTTTGCTACGCGATTTGGGGCTTATTATCATCGTGAAAGAAATAAAATATGTGGCCACTGGCTATTGCTACACGATTTGCATTGGGGATTATTTTAGAGAACTGTCTTGAAAGAAAATGAGGGTGTAGGGCATTTTATCTCAAAAACGTCGATCGCGACCACGCCTGTCAATCAACTTTTTCTGTAACAAGTAAACATGTAACTTGATCCTTTCACTGGACGGCATTGCCCGCCGACTTGATACGCTCCTTGTCAGTTCTCCGCTTTTATATGGCTTATGGCTAAGGCAAATCAAAATTCGATATTCGATATCATGGTGAATAAGGGCATTTCCCTTGAAGCTTTCGCACGCAAAGAGAAAAACAGAAATACATCATATGCCCGACCCCACCCCCTCGAAAATTCCTGGATCCGTCACGCAACGTCCCGAGGTCACGTCCTCGCCTGTCAACATTGGAACGCTAAAACTGGAACATCTCCGCATTTCTATGGCTTAAATGGCTACGCAAATCCAAAATAGCTGCCTGCAATTTTAGATCTGGTGAAATAAGGGCTTTTCCTTTGAAGCAAGATGGATAACATCTCAGAATCGAAATATCTTGAAGCGAATAATCATCGCACCGTGATCGAAGTACAAATAGACACAATGGCGGTGCAGAAACTACATGGAAAATACGTTCGAAAACCAAAACTAGGACGCTAACTATCCAGGTAAGACAGAGGAATGCTCGGTGTTGCATTATTTTCACGAATCAAGTGTATTTTCTCTCAGTATTTGCATTATGTTCGCGTTGTGTTTACATGTGTTGACACATTCAAGTTGTGATAACTCCGATTTTGAAAGGTTTGGTTCTTTGGCGTTAACAAATAGCCTGGCAATAATTTTTATATTACGGTTGAGAACAATATGTCTACTTATGAGAAAAATTATTTGGGTTGATTTGGGACATTACCGGGACTGGATATTCCCTCCTGAAAATGACCGCGATCGCCGATTTCGAGCGAGCAAAATTTTGATCAGTTTTAGCGGCTTCCCCTGCCAAAATTATCGAACGCAAAAGATAATATTTAGCCTTAAATTACTTCTTAGGACATACAAAAGACATTTCTGAACCGATTTTCGGGTTTGGGGCTGGCGCGAAGTGGATATGACAGTGTTTGTAAGTTTAGGTATTTCGGCTGAAAATTGTGCGTTTTGTCCATTCGCGGGGTGCTGTCAGAAAATCGTAATTTTCAGGAGTTAAAATTAATAACTGAAGAACAAAATCCCATCACATTTCTTTTGGTATATTAGGCTATCTTTGGACCAAATATGAAGGATTTCGATTTTGCATCATGTGCCACATATTTCCAATTTCGCTCGGTATTAGTGGGCATTTCCTCTTAAATCACGAGCCAACCATCGTTCTCGTGTCTCTCCAAACGTCACGCGTGCTCTATTGCGCCGATAAAGTCATAGAAAGTTGTGCTCTAATGCTTATTAAAACGCAGGTAAATTAGGAGTATTGTATAAATTGATTATTTTACCCTGTTGCATGACCAATCCAATCCACAATTCCCCTTTCTAACATCTTGATACCACTTAACTACCTGAATCTTCTTCGAATTCGTTTTGTTATTCAAACGTTTGAGCTCCTTTGGGAGCTGCAAGATCATGGTGTTAATGAGGAAAAAGAAATCAACTACGTAAAGGATTCTGGGATGGGTGGCATCAAGTGTAATAAAAGGACTTGAGAGTTGCTTAATATGACATATCTTGTCGCATTTTCATGATATAAGATCCCAATTGAGATTATTGTGCATCCCATTTATGTTACCTTTTTTCTCTTTTGTTAGCAAAGACAAAAGATGGACCAACCATGAAGAAGTCAGAACTACCTAAGGAAGATCCATCCATGAAAGAACAGGGGCCAGAACAAGGTAACTAAACCAACACTGTAGAATAATTGCGAGGGGCAGCAAGGCACTTCATCCGCCCGGGGAGTACTCCCTTACAAGCACTACTCCCTTACAGTTATGTGCCGCCAAACGCGGTCCCGAGTTTTTCCTTCAGCCAAAGAACAGGGTATTGTTGCGTTAATGCTCTCCAGAACGGGGTATGATAACGAAGAACACTCAGACGTATAGCTGTCTTAGAATTGATTGTGTATAGCAAATACTTACCCTTTAGTTATCAAGAGAGGTTCAACCCCCCAAGAGAGGTCACGAGAGGTTCAACCCCCCACCGCTCGAAAAACTCCGCCCCTTTCCGATACCTCTGGAATTGCGGGTTGGGTAGACCTAAAGCTCTCTGAAATGCCCGGTCGGATACAGCTAGTACATGCGGATATTTTGACAGTTAGAAAGTTTCCATGACAGAGTGCTACTGTCTAGCTAGACAGATCTGTGATTTAAGACATATTCTAAGGCCCACCATCAGCTCAGCTTGTGCATTCACCATTGGTGAATATTCCTTCAACTTCAACCTTGGTGAATATTGAACTTCAACATTGGTGAATATCCTTCAACGGCATCTTCAACACCGTCGTTCCGGTCTTGGTACAAATTATAACATCATTGTACTTTCGGAGAACGTCCAGAGAACGTACATGCACGGTTTAAAAACATGGAGGACGGAATGCGCTCGGGGGGGGGGGGGGGGGGGGGGGGGGGGGGGGGGTGGGGGGGGGGGATTCTGATAATGGGCGAATGGTCAAGGAGATATTTCAGTTGAGACCACTATTCCCAGGTATAGTGGAGACGAACGAAAATGGGAATGAGGGCGACTCGAATGTGCAAAACTTGGACGAAGAAAGTGGTCCAGCAAGTACACCCACGACAACTGAACCAACTGCGGCAGGTAAACAATACAATTCAGATTGACTAACTTTTAACTCACGACAGAAATAACCTGAGAGGAGGTGAAGTTTCAAACGGCCTGTCTGCGTCATCCATTTAACTTTGAATCCATTTCCGTGCATTATAATCAAACGTAACATCCTCAAATGAATGCTTTAGAGGTGGATCGGAGTGGAACTTTGCTGAATCTCCTACAGGAATTTGGAGAAATAAAAAAGGCTTTGTAAAAAGCAGATATTTATAGGAACACATTTCAGCTGTTCCTGCTTTACTCTAGTGATTATAAAAGTTGGAATATGCTATGTATACATTGATACGAAATTCCTTACAGAAATTCTCCCAACAATGCCTTCTGATCAGCTACCAGCAGGAGTAGAACATCAAAAGATACATAACCACGGTAAATAAATAAATTGCCTTGTGCAGGTCTGAATTAGAGCTACTATCATTTGCGTTCAACTCTGAAGCTTCACGAATTTTTCGCGTATGTTTACGTTTCAAACGTGTACATTTTGTCGAGAAGTAGTTGCGTTTCTCGCTTTCTGATTGGCTGAAAATAACGTTCAAAACAGCTACCAATCAGCAAGCGAGAAACACGACAACTTCTCGACAGAATGGGCACATTTGAATCGTAAACCTACGCGAATAAATCGCCAAGCTTCAGGATTGAACGCAAAGTAATAAATGCACCACAAACGGAACGCAAGGTGCTCAGAAACGTAGCCCATTAACACTTTTTTTCTTTTCAAATACAGCTTCATCACTGACCGTGCAAAATGAAAATGTGCCGAAGGACGAAGCTCCAGTCCAATGTAAGAAGCTTTATGTTTTTTGGCTTACATAAATAGCTAAAGGAGATAAAATCAGTCTCTTATGCTCTACTTGGCAGCTTCATCGCCAACAATGCCAAAAGTAAACTTACCAAAGAATGTAGCTCCAACACTGTGTAAGGAACCTTAGATTTCTGCTTACTGTATCGAAAAAATAACATGTTACAATCTCCTTGTATATCGCACTTTGCAGCTTCAACTATAGCTTCATAATATTCACAATTTCCTTGTACATCGCACTTTGCAGCTTCATTGCCGACAATGCGAAGAGAGGACTTCCCACTGGATGAAGCTTCAATACGACGTAAGATTCATTTTTCTTGGTCATTTATTAAAAAGTCGTTTAATTATTTTGCATTGAATGGGCGGAACTGCGGTGCATGCCCGAGGGGAACTCCCCCATTTTTGGGGTTGGGTGCTCGTTTGGAACTTTCGATTTTGACCCCTAAAAGGAACCAACAAGTGTGATATCGATAAAACCATTGTTGCTTGATTTTCGAGAACGGCCCCTAAGAGGTGTCTATATGCAATGTTTTCGAATTTTACCCCCTAATAGGTACCAGAGGCCTGATTTTAAACCCTAAAAGCAACCCCCGCCCCAAAAGTAGGGTTCTCCTCGGGCGAGGGGTGCATGAACGGAGGGTAAATGGATCTTTTATTTCATTTTGCAGCTACATCGTCGGAACTGATGGATGTAACTCCAACACAAGGTAATGGAGCATTCCTGCTATAACACCGCGCATGTACTATTCATTTCAAATGGCCGCTTGACATGTCCCACTCTTATCACAGGATGCAGCGGGTGCGTCCCGTATATTTATCTGATTTACCGACATCCAATTTTTGTGTACTATTCACAGCTTCGTTGTCTATGATGCCCAAAGAAAGCCGGCCAATCGATGCAACTCCTACTGAAGGTATTAAATTGTAATTTTAGATAAAAGAAGGCCTGTGTCAACTGTGGTTTGATCGCCGGGTATTTCTTAGAAGAATGTGGGTGCAAGTTACTGGCATTTCGACAACCAGTGTGCTTCATATTCAAACAAGGGTGATGCCAAGCCCTAATTTTCTTATAAAATAAACCCTTCTGTTTGTGCAGCTTCGTCAACGATGCCAAAAGAAAGCTTACCTACAGATTCTCAGCTCACAAAAGGTATAACAGCTCGAACATATAGTGACGCAGAAACACGCGGGGCGCATATAAATGAGCGAGAGCACTGTCGTTATTTCGCATAAAAAATATCTGACATTTAGCCATCTAAGGAAATAAGACGATTTAATTTTAGGTTGCGCGTTTTTTTGTGAATTAGCCATTGGACACCTTAAAGGGGCTGTGTCACGGTCGTTTGAATAAATTTGTAAATACAGCTCTAAATTTGTATGTAATCATCCCCAAATCACTTATATCACTTGGTATTAGCCCAATAAAGCTATGTAGGCAAGTTTCAGCGACAATACTGCCGATTGTTTTTTTTTGTAAATTCAAACTTTGAAAACTTGTCATCCTGACAAGATTTGAAAAACTCATTGTTGCAATCCGTTTCCATCCGCTCTGTAATAGGTCCATGAAGCCTATAATCATGATGATTTGTAGTTAAAGGGCTAATTAACAAACCTAGACTAGTATTTTGGCTATCCATCAGTTATTTGTTTGTTTTTTACATCACCAAAGTATGCTAACATCGTGGCACATCCTTTAAATGTCGGCAAGAAGTCGTCGCTCAATTGAAATACTTTTGTTTATTCCTATTAAGCATTTGTGTGAGGTGGAGCCCTTTATCACATCCGCAAAAACAATATCTGACATTTAGCCATCTTGTAAGCAAATAAGATTTAATTTTAGGTTGCACTTTTTGGTTGCACTTTTTTTTGCACCTTAAATGTCTGCTGGGAAGAAGCCGTCGTTCAGTTAAAAAATCTGTTGTTTATTCCTACGCAGCTGATATACCCTCGACTTTAGAAGAGGCACAACCAACATTGCCACCAAAAGAAGGTACTCACACAGTTAATCAGTTTCGGGGTTACTATAGGAATACCAATTGACCGTTTTCACGATATGTGAGAACAATACACTTGAGTCGTTCCGACTCGTTCTGGCGAAGACGGCTTTTGTTATTCAAAACAGACAAGCATTGTTCTCATCCCATTTATGTCGCGTGCGCAACATCGTGAAAACTGTCTATTCAAGGTATGACCGGGAGATGTTTGCCAAATAATTATTATCATTTCGGTTTCTTTAAACTGAGCTAATTGCTTGTATTTTAAAGTTATTGAACTATGAAGTTTTCATTAACTATTATAAGGTTACTTTGATATTAAAATAATTAAAATGAGATTCTAATTTGAGTAAATGCTAGTCAGTCAGAATTCAATAGAATCACCCATTTTTATCTTGACTAACACTTGAGGCGAACTCCAAAAAAGTGCCAGCGCGATTTTTCAATTCTTCTTCTGGAAGAACATCCCTCAAGGAGTTTGAAAAGTTATCTTTCAGTGGTTAGCTGAGAAAGGGTTGCAAGGAAAGTACATAATGATGAAGGAAGTTCGTGAAGGGTTTATAGCAGTGTAAATCTGCAAAAGCGGGGGGCAGGTTTTGAAATTGTTTCATGTATACATTTTTGCTACAAATGTGACATTCATTTCCGATATCTACATCAACCAAATTGTGATTACTGCATTTTGTTTTAGTCTAGTTTACTTGTTTGCCTGTTGTAGTTGCCGTACCGACGCCTGATACCCAATCTTCGCCTACTGAGGATAACTCAATACTCCAAGAAGGATATCGTCCAGTACCCACCTGGACAAGTCTGTTAACGGGGGGGGGGGGGGGGGGGGGGGGGGGGATTTTGCGGACGGGAGTGCTCGTCTGGAACTTTCTATTTTACCCTTAAAAGGTCCCAAGAAGGGCGTGGCTTAGTTGATTTTGAGTCTTAGACTCTTACTCTTAAACCTAGAGTAAAACTATTGTTGCTTGATTTGCTAGAATGGACCCGTTAGGGAAGAGGTACCTATCTATCTGGAAAAAAAATGCAATTTTTCAAATTTTACCCCCTAATAGGCACAACAGGCCTGATTGTAAACCCTAAAAGATACGACGAGCACCCCGCCCCCAAAATAGGGGTCCGATGAATGGCTTCACGCGCTTTTGCTATTGCTGTTGTAAGTTCGCATACAAAAGAGTAGGACGTGATAGTTTAAGGCAATAGTCCTTTGCATTAAAGGGGCCGAACTCCCTGCCCTTTTTACAATTTTGCATCAGAAACTCAGACTTCATTGAACGAAATTCTACTATTTATGCGTTTTTCTCCCCATAATACGGTACAATGAAATAAACTAACAAATACAAAGGTTTCTGGGTGTCTAGAATGGCGGCGAAGCACTGTGAGCTATGGGAAGGGTGAGGCGGCCCCTTCAGCATCAATTCTTGGGTTTCAATCACGTGACTTTTGCGCGTAATTTTACTTCCGGTCTGAATCAGCTGGAGGTCAAGATGAAGAAGTTTTCTGAAGTTCACGAGCAAAACTTCAAATTTAGTAGCTACATTTTCTAGAAAATCACAACTATAATGAACCTGATTCGTATTTAAAATTAATCGTAGTGTAAATACAAATTTGTAGCGATTGGAAAGTCGGGGTTTGCTTTTCTAGACAGTTCAACTGTGGTAAATGAGTAAAACTTTACAAACTGGCTGATATTTTATGCAGCGTTTTTTCAAATGCTTGATGTTTTCACTCATTTGGCGCAAAAAAAAAATAATTGTAATGTAAAATAGATATGTAATAGGGTTGAGAAACATTTATATGCTCCTTCTTTCCTTTGTTTCTGGACGAAAGACCTAAGAAACAGAAGTTTTGGAAAACGGAAAGTTAAGTACTTGATTGCTGTTTTTTTGTCAAACGGAACTCAGAAAATCGACCCAGCTCTGTTGCATACAGTTTTCCCCATACTGCAAAACAATTTCCACATAAAGAAGATTCAATTCTCAATAAGCTATTACATGTAGGTGACAATGTCTGTAGTTTCTGAAGTATGTTTTTACAAAATGCCGAAATTTTGACTCTTTCAAAAGTTGTGTTTCACTCAGCTCAACGCAGCGACAAAACTCACTTTGAAATGAAACAAAAACTTGACCAAACTTTAGTCAATGAAAAACAAATTGTATACACACGACTGGAAAAAGAATCGAAAAGTCCATGTCGACCTAGAATAAATAAGTAAATCCCTGAGTAATATAAATCCCGGAGATTTTGCTGGGTTTTCGGACTCCTTTTAAATGTTTGACAAACTTTCATTTTTGCCTACCTGCTCGGATTTTGAAGCGAACTTCATGTGATTTATCCTTGTATCAAATGAGAAACCAGTTCATTTGATAGTCCTGGTGGTTTTGTGTAAATCCTTTATGATTCCCTAATCCATCCGTAGCTACCAAACTCATTTAAACTTAATTTCAAATACATATCTTCATGAATCACTTTCACTTGGCGACAACAAGTTCTCGAGGCCACGGCGCTTTTCGGCTGCTTTTCTGGAGTCGTTTGGACCATTTCGATTGTTTTCAGAGTTTGTATTGCTTGCCTGTCTGTTTTGGGCAATCTAAAGACATCTGTTTATCTGTTTACCCAACTTGTAGAATGAGAAACAATGCGAGGAGGTACCATTTTCACAGTTTTTCATCTCGAAAAGCACTGCAGGCACGGACGTTTGACCTCCAGCTGAATTTTTAATGAGGTTCTAAAAAGCAGATGTGACGTCATATGAAACCCAAGAATTTAAAATAAAAGTAAATAGATTTTAAATACATGGGCAGAGGCGTTATGGCTCCTTCATTTAGTGCGCCGTTATAAAATATTATTTTGATTTCACCATATAGCGAATTCTCTTCCAACGATGCCTCGACAAAGTCTTCCTTCCTCAACACCAGGTGAAGGTAACCAACCAAAAAAGCGAATTTTTGAAACGATCGGTTTTTTTTTCTTTTAATAACTATTATGCAGATTATGTGTAGACTCGTTTTAGCGTGGTGTTTTCATCAGCAGATCACAGCTGATTAGATTTTGCACTGTCGCTGTTCAAAGATGGCGGACATGAGAGAGAAGGGAATATTTGTATATCTTATGGCGCTCAACCGCAATCCGCCTCTGTGAAGCGCGACTATTATTTGAGCAAGTCTCTGTTAACCCCTCTACTACTCCCACTCCAATAAAACAAATCCTTTCTGTTCCAATATCTTGTACTTGAAAACTTGAGAAGGTCTTTGTGAGATCGCAATATTTTGTGATTAATTTCTCCTCACACTTTTCTTTCTTTTCTTTTTTCTACCTTCTTTTTATTTTTGAACATTTTTGTTTTCAGCGTTAACAGCAGCGCCAACACTTTCAAGCGTCGCAGCCACTGGTAATACATCACACGAAGGCAATAGAGTCTAAACAAAAAGTCATCATGTTTTTGTTTTCAAATCGTACACGTTGAACTTCAGGCACTTGAAATTGTACGGAAAATTAGACGTTGAATTAGATGCTGCAATAGGCCTTTTGCATTTAGAGGTCACGTAACCCGGTCACCCTTAAAATGAGCAGCTTCGCAAAAATGATTCCCAGAAATGAAAAGAGCATGGTGATGTTAGGAAAAGGCCAGAGTTTCAGCTCCCTACGTTGCATACGCGAAAAGAGAGAGCAAAACCAAAGATTCTTATTTTACTAGGATTTGTATTGTTGGATGGCAAGGCTCACAACCCAGCCATACAAACCGTATTTTAAAAAAAGTTAGTTTTATTTTTGATCACATTCTTTGAGTTTGCATTGTAGTTTGCTGAAATGCGAGATTTACTAAAATCAATAATCTCTTTTCAATTTTGAGCATCATTTGTGTGAACCTGCTCAATTTATGAGTAACCGCATCACCGGGTCTGGTGAGAAAGGCCTATTGATAACTATGGTAACGCTGTCTTTCTTACTGATTGTTATAATTTCACTCTTATCATTTCGAGATACCGGAAGAATCAACAGCCAAACAATGAAAACCGTGACAAACCTCCTCAAATATGAATGGGGTGTTGATCAGCATTTTAACAAATCGCAAACGAGAGCGGCTAAGAACACAACATATTTGTATTGATTCTTTTCATGTGTAATTCTTGTTTGAAAATTTGAAAATTGAAAATTGAATGACCCATTTTAATTACTGGATCTTCTGTACAGATTCTTTGGTATCAGAGTCCATAAACCACATTCCTGAGATATTTCAGTTATTCGTAGTGACAGTAACATCCTCTCCAACACCTTTTTCTATACTGCAATAAACTTGAATTTGACATTATAGAAGGCGAAGCAAATAGACTATGCCAATTCAAGAAACTATGTTTCAAATTCTGTTTTCTCTTCCTAATACAAATTTGCCCGTTTTTAGCTGAGCCGTTACCACGTAAACAAGCTCGCTGGCGATCAATGAAAGGTATTCTCAGTCAAGCAACCTACATAATAGGCGGGAATAAAATACACATTCAAAAGTACAGAGAATTTCTGCAGTAACCCATCAACGATAAAAATGAACATCAAGGCACACACATGTGAAAGTGTTTGGAATTTACATGGATAGCCATGGGAATCTCGAACACTTCCCATTCTTCTACCATGGGAAATTCAGCTTTTCCCATGGATGGGTTTATGCAGGAATTCCCTGTGTGTGTACGGGGATGCTTCACCCAGATCCCTTACCCTTTTTTATATAGTACATTTTTGTAAAACGACCTTTAACTGTTAAATCAAAAAGTTGAGAAAAAGTACTTGCAAAAAATGTATGTGTAAAATACGTATGCAAAAATGTATGTGTTAAAAGCTCCAAACCTTAGCGCACTATTGATACCCTCTCTCTGCCACACAAAAAACACAGAATCTAATGTTTTGCTACCCTTTCATATAGTGAAATTGACAAAATCATTACCATTTGATAAAGTGAAATTCGCACAATTACTAGCATTTTACACAGTGAAATTCACAAAATCACTATACCTTTTTATTTGAGATTCGCACCATATGTATGGTTCCAGAAAATATCAATACCCCAACGAAAGGGTGTTGAAAAGTGATCCCCCAATTTTCAAAGAATACAGTATTTGTATGGAAAAGATCAGGTAAATTGACCCCACCCCCTCCCCTCCGGAATTTCCTGAATGCCCTTCCGTAGGGGGGGGGGATATTTCCTGGAGCCACACAATTTCAGCCTCAAAACCCTTCCCCTTTCGGGCGGAGCATGATCGTATACGTCGACATGAAGGAGGACCCTCCCCCTCGGAAGATTGTAGCTCGTCACTTTATTCTGCAAGCAATTGCATCTTCACTTTTCCATAAATCTTAACAGAAAATGTGGCCGGCTGAGGTTATAGTTAGAGTTATGGTTAGTTAGAGTAGTAGTCTTTACCTGAAGGATCTACCGTGGATAAATAAAGCTTTACTTACTTACTTACTCACTTACTTACTTACAATACTTATGCCTTTTTTTAAGTTGCAACCCCAGCGACCGTCCGATCGACTCCAGGTAAGTGCAATAAAATTAAACAACGAAATGGAAAGATATAGATGCCTAGCTGGTCAGAGCTTGAATTAGTTTTTTTAGCCAATGATCATTTACTACACCAATTTCACAAGACGGTGCATGAGGCGATGAAACGCTCCTCATTTTGCTTTTAGACGCCTGTGACTTCTCCAACAACATTGAAACTTCGCCGCTAAACTCCCGACAATTGATAATATGGAAAAAGTGCTTTGCTAGCTTTTCCGATTTTCAGCTTGATCCAATGAAATTTTAATTCCAGAACAGCACGCTGGCTATGAGGAAATGCACGCCAAAAAAATGAGCCCAAGAGTGCCGCCATGATCTCCAACTTAAAATTACGATAACATCATCAATTGTTCAATGGCCTTAAAATTATGACTTATCATCATGGTTATTTGACATGCGCAAGTGTCCCACATGGCTCGTTTAGGTTGAAGAAGTACACTTGTATCAAGCGCTCTGAAAGGGTGCTGTGGGTGGTGGCCACGGGCTGTTTCTTTTTTTATTTTGGTTCGGACCATTTTAAATAATGTTCATTTATACACATTGCTTCGTTCTATTAATAGTTTTTTAATAGAACGGATATAATTGGAATATATTCAGGACATTTAACGATTGATGATCATTGTGATTTTAAGTTGGAGATCATGGTGAGAGCGCGGAGTCGTAGATGTTGAATAATGTCTCATGAAATCCGTAGCGCTTTTTTTACAATCTTATGTTTGTGCTCAAACAGCGAGAATAATAGCAGAGAAATTGGCCGAGGAGCCCCAGCCCGGCGAGGAGCCACTGCCCGAGACAGAAGTCGGACCCAGTCCAACAATGCCACCAGGAGGTAATGCGATAAAAAAACACTTTCATATCATACTCTTTGAATTTTATGTTGTACTTAAGATCATTATGAATCAGAGAAAAAAAAATCTCAGAAACAATAGTCCAGTTTCGAATTCTCTGTTCTACCGCTGAATAGGCATAAACGGCGCATAAATACAGTGGGAGCCTCAATTTGAAGCCGAAAAAGTTGTGAACACCAACGAGTTTCCTCAAGTTTGTCTTTTGTCTCAATTCAAGCTTCATCCGTGCTTCATTCTCGGCGGTTTTCCTGGTATTCACAACTCTTCCTCTTCAAATTAAGGCTCCTGCTGTACTTATCGCCGTCGATGCCTATTCAGCGGTAGAGCAGAGAATTCGAAACTGGACTATTGTCATGAGCTCCAATGGGTCTTGAAGCCACGACCTTCCAGTAACTTCTCGGATGCTCTACCAAATATTCTTTGAAATAATTGTTTCTGAAGTTTTTTTTCCTTCTCTTTTATTTTCAATTACGGGTATTTAGCTCACTTTTAGAACTTGCAGGATGTACATCGTTGGCTCCTGTAACTGGTTTTGTTTGACCGCGTGATTGTTTGACGACGTAAATTGTCCGTTTCGTCGTCAAATATTATTTTTTAACGATACAGTGGCCATCTAGAATTCTACTCGAACAATATAATTCAATGTCACCACAATATGCAGCGATTGGGAGTAAGTAGAACGGATGGTTTTGAAGAAAAATCAAGAGGTTATTTCCTAAATTTTATTTTCAAGATCATTGAACCGAACGGTTTTCCGCTATAAAAAAAACACCCAGCAACCGGCTCCAAGATTCGCTATCATTTCATAAGCCTTGTTTTAGTTGGAATTTTGCAGTATAGTATAAAAATAAACGCCAAATACCAACAACCAAAGGGGTTTGTTTTTTTCTGAATACGAATGGCGGCTGCAAAATAGCATCTTCCACTAAGTACAGCCCAATATCAGCTACAAAAGACAAACCAAACCGGACGACTAACAACTGACAGCTGAGGAACATTCCCGTGGATGCAAAGCTGCCTTAGAGCGACAATTACGTGACAGACTTTCTTAGAATCTGGATGGAACAACGACTTTAACAAGACTTCAGCTGGATGGAACGAAGACATTAACAAGACTTTAGCTTTCGAGTCGGCCATCGACAACCGCTTATCCGCGTCAACATCCACATCCATATCTTCGTCAACTTCCACATCCACATCCACATCCACATCCACATCCACATCCACATCCACATCCACATCCACATCCACATCCACATCCACATCCACATCCACATCCACATCCACATCCATATCCGCGTCAACTTCCACATCCACATCCACATCCACATCCACATCCGCATCCACATCCACATCCACATCCACATCCACATCCACATCCACATCCACATCCACATCCACATCCACATCCACATCCGCATCCGCATCCGCATCCGCATCCGCATCCGCATCCGCATCCACATCCACATCCACATCCACATCCACATCCACATCCACATCCACATCCACATCCACATCCACATCCACATCCACATCCACATCCACGTCCATATCCGCGTCAACTTCCACATCCACATCCACATCCGCATCCACATCCGCATCCACATCCACATCCACATCCACATCCACATCCACATCCACATCCACATCCACATCCACATCCACATCCACATCCACATCCACATCCACATCCACATCCACATCCACATCCATTCCACATCCACATCCACATCCACATCCACATCCACATCCACATCCACATCCATCTTGACAATGAATGCACGACAACGGACAGACCGTTTCACCGCTATATACCCGCACCTCAGCACATCAAGACATCGAAAAAACACGTGACCAATGTGTTTCCTCGCAGGTATGACTCCGAAGATCAACAAGATTGACCTCGTTTTTATGTCAGACGCCACTGGTGAGACACTCTCCCACTGGAAGGACGAAGTAAAGTTTTTGCAAACAATCATCGCAGCGCTGCCAGTGTCCAAAAATGGAGTACATGTTGGGGTGAACATCGAGTCGAGTTATTACCACGTCTTGATACCTCTAGAAAAATACGCCAAGTCGAAAAAGGCCAAGAAACTTCTCATGGCGATTACAGGATTCATGAAGAAAATTCCTGTCCCGACGAACTTTCGTAACATGGGGAAGGGTCTAAAAGACGCACGAAGCCTACTGTTTCATCCAGGCGATCGTAAAGGAGTCCCGAAGGTGCTTATAACAATCAGTCACCAAAAGTCAGGCGACTTTGTCGATATCCCCATACGCCTTTTAAAAGAGGATCACGTGGATGTCTATTCGGTAGGGCTAGGGGATCATATCTCAGCTGAAGAGCTCGACGTACTTGCAAGTCACCCACGTGATGCGCATAAGATGATGGGGAATTATAAACAATGGCCGGAGTTTGCGTTTCTGCTGATTATTGATTTGTACCGGAAGTATTTCGATGAACGGCACATGCATCCGTTGTTCAAAACGATCTTAAGTGAGGGACCATAGTCGATATTAACAAAAATATTAGAACACGCAACATGTATAAATGAAATACGGCTAGTAAGTGTAGTTAGGCGTAGGGCATACGTCGAATTAAGGTCGCGTCGATTGCATTATTTTCAAAAGGTACCGACTCATTATACTTTCCAAACAATAGATAATTTAAAAAATCGACGTATGCCCTAGGCCTTCATTACGTCGATGACAAGCAGTTAACTGTATGGGATGACCGCTATCTTATTACAGCCATTCTCAGTTACACGCGGTCGCCGGGTGACTCATAGAAGGCGACAACGCCATCTAATTATTTTTGTAGAAACGCTCTAGTAGCAGTGCCCTTCGCTTTGTTGCTAAGCATATCTATTTTAAAGTTTTATTTAGTTTTACACTTGCGTTTTCACTATAACTAACTACCGCTACCAGATTCCTTTTCAGTAATTTTTTCCTTATTCACACAAGCCGCTATTGGAAAACATGTAACGGGTCTGGATCGGTGTCTTTCAATTGAACACGATTTTCATACTATACTGTACTACTATCTTTATTCAAGTTACATACGCTTTATATAGGTGCTGGCTCTCGGAAAGTTCCCATGGGAGATCAGCCTGATAAGGGATGTTTTTAGTGCCAAATGTAGGAATGTCCGGCCAGTGTCTAGAATTCGGGCTTAGGCCAAAACTATCAGATCAGAGCATGTGCACTAACCGTGGGAAAAGGGATTATCTTAAAAAGGGGAAATACCGTTAAATTCCAATGGGAAGTTCCGAGCACCACACTTTTATAAATATCGTAATCTACAAAAGTGTACTTATGATGTAGACGTAGGGGAAACTACAAATGACTACAAATATATAATAATTCATGTTAACTGGCATGACTACAAATAAACTAGTGAATTTACTAGAATCGCTTCGTAACAAACATAT
Source organism: Scolanthus callimorphus (assembly GCA_033964015.1). Classification (NCBI taxonomy): domain Eukaryota; kingdom Metazoa; phylum Cnidaria; class Anthozoa; order Actiniaria; family Edwardsiidae; genus Scolanthus; species Scolanthus callimorphus. The sequence continues at coordinate 10,600,856 of CM066922.1, forward strand.
AAACAATTACTAGACGACGTCTTCGAGCTTTCTATGAGCGCGTAGCCTCATAGCACGCTACAATAGCACGTCCGTATTCCAGGTAGTGTAGGCGTAGCACGCTGTATATACTGGGAAAAACTCTTTTGATATTTCTAAATAAGGGGTATTACTCTTGACTGTTGTATAATTATTTATCTAGTTTTCCATGTAACCTTGGCGAAATAGCCCATCGAACTTGGGCCTTGTGAAACAAGGGGGAAACATGTAAAACATTAAAATATCTGTAAAATATTCTTTATTTGTCTTACGATCCATATGTTTGAAATTATGTCTGCTTTTGTGTTGTGAAATTTGTTTGCCACCACGAGCTGAAATTTAGGCATTTTTAGTCTTTTGTGGGAACGGTAAAATCATGCTCTAAAACCGGAAGTTGGGCAAATTTTCGAAGTTCGTACCGTTTGACCAAAATAAAAATCCGATGGATCTAAAACTTATACCGTTCGAGGCTGTGACGAAAACCCTTTTGATGAGCCGATTCTGAGAGATTTGAAAAAAAAAATTATTTTGCAACCTTCAGGTGATCGTTAGGGCAAACCTCTTTTAACAATAAGACTACGAGTTCGAGTTTTCTATGAGTCAACCTGACGCAGCGATGACGGCAACGAGGACGACGACGTTTCACTGAACTTCGTCTATTCGTTTGTTCATATTTCTCAATATACAACAACGGTTTGGAATTCACCATTGTATTTCAATTTTGATAGCAGCAAATTGACACCCAACTGCAATCACGTCAAACAAAATTTTGCCAAAATCGGTAGCCGCACTCACGTTCTAGTCAGAACGTAAAACAAAGCAGTTTCACTTTCTAGTTCTGAAGAAAACGGTTGAAATGCATTTGATTTCATACATTTGCACGTGCGCGCTTTGTGCTCTGTAATCAAATGTATTGTTCTCTGCCGCGTAGTCGTCCTCGTTGCCGTTGTCGCAGCGTAAGGTCCCTAATAGATAGTTAAAGAGGCTCGTAGCGGCGAGTTGACTATTTGACTCATAGAAAACGACAACGAGTAGTCTAATTGTTTTAGTAGAAACCCACTAGCATACTACCTTTGAGTTGTTGCTAAAACGTATTTACTTTCATAGTTTTAGAAAATTTTGCTATTCACTATCTATTACATGATACAAAGTGAGTAGCGGAGCCAATCAGATTGCAGCATTCGTGATAGTATGCGAGTGGGTTTCTATACTAATATGTGATAGATAGTGAGTAGAAAAAAAACCCGCTAACTTTAAACTTTCTAAAACCATTAAAAATATTTCTTAGAGACAAATCGAAGGCAGCAAATGGTATATCAACTTGTCCTCGTTGACAACTCGAGAAAACTCGAACTCGTTGACAATGACCATTTCGAGCACTGTTGGTCCCTTCCAGCTCCGTGAGCAAGAGTGAACAGTCACCGCTATACATATTCTTCTCTCTGAAATAGTATCAATCATCATTACATGAAATTATCACAGTCCTCTTGTGCTGATGTTTTTATTGCTCTTTTTGATTAATCGAAGCATCAAAGGAGTTGTGTCACGATTTTATAACACTTTGGAGATAATTAGCTCTTAAAACAGTTTTTAAAGTGTGAATTTACATCAAAATGTGTTGAAAATCGGCAGTCTTGTCGATAAAACGTACCTACATTGCTTATTAGGCTAATACCACGTGATATAAGTGTTTTGGCGATGATTTCAAATTAAGAGCTGTATTTAACTAATTTATTCAAATGACCGTGACACAGCCCCTTTAAGTCTTGTTAGGTTTTCTCTAGTTGTTTGGCGACTAGTACTAGTAAATGAGTAACAAAATGTTCCATTCACACAGTAACCGTGTTCGACAGATGTCAAAATAAAATTAAAGACGTTTTGCGAGGCTAATCTGCTCCTCATTATCTTTCCCAATTCATCGTGGCAGACACGTACTCGGTGAGTCCTTGATCCAAGATAATGTCACGTTGGGTCAGTACATTTCGATTTGAGTCAGGACGTTAAGTAATATATCAAACACGAGACAGCGTGTTTTATCAGGATTTCAAACACTGAGAAGGTGGTTAATATATCAAACACGAGACAGAGTGTTTCATCAGGATTTCCAAACACCGAGGTGGTTAATATATCAAACACGAGACAGCGTGTTTCATCAGGATTTCCAAACACCGAGAAGTGGGTAAAAAAAACGAGGCAAAGCCGAGGTATATTAACAGTTTTTTAAAAATTCTCCAGATAAAATACACTGTCCAATTCTCAAAGGAATTAATTCATAATCGAGAAAAATTAAGTTCGCGTAAATCCAAACCTCCTTCACGCTTGTATAATCAAATCGCCTAGTGCAGTGAAATGGCTTCTGTCGCGACATGTCTCGCAAGGGAAGCCAAACAAATGCGCTGGACAAGGATTTGATTGGCTCACACGGATTGCATTGACAGCGCAGAAACCCAACTGCCCAACTCCAAGAATCTGACAACGGCGAAGTCGCGTGTTGCCTGAAACAGCTGTAAGCTTGATGAATTAAAGACAGATTGTTCTGGTGATTCGAGCAATGTGTGGCCAAAAATCAGAAAGTTACTAGAAAGTACAAAACCTATAAGGTTTATTTTAGCATCTTTTGAAAGTTGCATGCAAGAAGTAATTCGAGTTAGTTCTATCAATAAATCTTGAAGGGAACCTATGAAAATAAATTTCGAAGTTATATACAATGGTATAGGGATTTGGAAGGTATTGTGCTTGACATGGAGTTTTCCTATTATTGTCCTCCAGGTGGTAAACTTTGAAATTCAATTTATCCGCTTTCCCTGCGAGTTTCATGGCGGGACGAACCCAAGTTATTCCTTATATGTAGTTCGTCCAAAGAAAACTAAATTAAAGCCAAGAGGTTCTAAACTTTTGAGTAACTGGATTTTTGGCCACTTCTAGAAATATTGGTAAAATCTGTCTTAATGAATTTGGAGGGAAACCATGTGGTATCATAAGGTTTTAGTGATCATGATGATCATGATGATAAGGATGATGATAATGACAGGTTAGAGCGGATTTCACATGACTGTCGTGAAAACAATTGCAATTGAGCAATCACTAGCCAATCAGAATCGAGAGAAATCACCACTTGCTCCTAAATGGCTTTTCTCTCAGCCAATCACAAGCCGAACCAATTACTAAGTAATTATGCAATTGTATTTACTAAAGAATTTGATTGGCTGAGAAAAACTAGTAGCCAATGAGAACGCAAAGCAATCGCAATTACATAACAGTCTTGACAGTCATGTGAAATCCGCTGTAAAATTGTTGATGAAAACTGAATTCACATGTTAAACTTTATGTACGGCATACATTTACGAATAGTGGCATTCAAAGCGAAATACCTTTCAGAATAGTCTTTCAGAATAGTCTAGTTTGGAATTCCTTGCTTATTTTTTGGGTTTCAACGATATGCTTCTATTGGCGTGTCAGACCCAAATAAGTGCGTTCTGGAGTTCCCAATCTCTCAATTGTTATTGTTGTTATTGTTATTTGGTGTGGAAGAGTATAAATTGCTTTTTTGGTAGTCTCGTTTCTGAGTTACACCTGTATAACCCAAAATATTTGCATCACGCGGCCGAAAGAACGTGCCGTACCTTCCTGTTTATTGCAAATTTGCTGTGATTATTACACTGTTCTGTCGAAATGACTGAATTGCATTAGTTACGAAGCATTATCTTCTTGCTACAGATCTCCCAACCGCTAAATCGAAAAATTCCTTGGATACCAGCTCTGATGAAACACGGGGTGCAAGGAAAGGTAGGTTAAGTTTCTATTACTAAAGTGCATAGCACCCCTGAGAGGAGAGAGCCGCATCGACCAAAGGAACAAATAAGAATGATGGAAATTCTGTCTCGATACTTTTTTTGATTCACGAGATATGTGAGATCAAAGATTTATGCAAATAAGGTTTTGATGACGTGGCGAAAATTCTCTAACTTTTCAATAAATCTTCCTATACCAGCGGTTTTTATACACAACGATATAGAAAAATGTCACAGGATTATAATGGCACTGGCTGATGTTAGCATGCATATTTTCTACCTCTGGCCACGTCATTAAATTTGCATAAAACATTGATCTTACATATCTCGTTAACCATTTTTTTTTTGTCCAGTCCACGTTCTCTTCTCTCAGGTGTGATATGCACTTTAAGCGAGCCACAGGAGGCCCAAAACCCATAATGCAGCAGTGACAATAGACCACTAGTGTGATTTGACTGACGATGTTTACGTGACCTGTCGATTCATTTGGGAGGTTACCATTGTTCTTTATTTGTACATACTTGCAAGCGCTTGGCTGTGTGTGAGGAATAGCCCAGGTTCGAATTACACTCCGATGCTCACAAGACAAAGCTTCAAATCGAGGCTTTCTCCAAGTTCTAATTCATTTACAGTAATTTCAGAAGAAAGCCTCGACTTGAGGTTATTGTTTGTAGGCATTGGAGCGTAATTCGAACATGGCCTATTGAACAATTGTATCCTCCTACTGAAATGAATTATCACGTCATCTGAATTGGGTAGCAACAAGAGGTAAACACCGTTAGTTAAATCGCACCGTGGACTATTGATCTTGCTGCGTTCTGATTGGTTAAGCGAAAAGAAAGCGGGAAAATGGCGAATGCCCAGTCGACAAAAAGTTCAAATTGACCTCCTGTTTTGAGAAATGGAGGCTCGTCAAATTTACCCCTAAAAGAAAGCAAATTTGGCGTGGCGACCGCCGAATTTACCCCTAAAAGACAGCAAATTTGGCAGGTCAAAAAACCAATTAAAAGCGAATTTTAAGTCTTTTAGGGTTTTCAACCAAGTTTCCTTTGTAAATATCGGTTCTGGTGTCAGTACCATTATATTTCTGGGCAAGGATTGGTCTGAGACTCCCCTAAGGGATAGGGCTGATTTTAAACACCCCTAAGAGATAGCACGTCTGTCAATTTTATACCCTAAGGGATGGGACGAGCACCCCCGTCTGAAAATATGGGGAGTCCCTCCCCCCCGGGTGAATCTCTTAATTCGCCGTCTTTTATTCCACTGCTATTTGGTATATACTAAAAATCTATCTCCTCAAGGTACCCAGCGGTTGATATAAACTTCGACGCTTCACGTCTCGGTGTATATCCAGGAATATCTACCTCTCCCCTGGGGAGGACTCCCAATAAAAATAGACGGGGATGCTCGTCGGGAAAATATATTTTAACCCTAAGGGATAGCAAATTGGATGTGGTCACAGTGAATATTAGTACCCCTATAGAGATAGCAAATTTGATGCTGATGTTATTGCGGTTCTTAAGAATTACCATCAAGTTGAAACTTTTTATTCTGTTGTCGCAAGAGTACATAAATAAGAGTGTACAACATGATAATAGGGCGTGAGAGAACCTTTAGACAGACCTAGTTATTTTTAGATTGGTACTTAGTCTTCTTTACACATCTCCTAAGGTCACGCACAGAGAGCAACAAAGGCAGAAAACAATAGGCCTAATTAAAGAAAACAGTCTTACAGGAGCGTGCGTATTTTGATTGGCTACAGAACAAAGCATTATCATTCAGGGAGAAAAGCAGTTCTAAAAATAACTAGGTCTGTACAAAGGATCTCTCACGAATGCTGTATCGGGGTTGTTCACTCTTAATTATGAACTCTTGGTTGTCGCTAGGTCACCTAAGGCGTAAGATCCCCTAAGCGATAGCAGACTCTTTGGACACCCCTAAGAGATAACAGTTGGGTGGATTTTACACCTATACCCGGCTTAAAGGGAAGTAGGAAGAGCACCCCCTTTTATTTTTTATGAGGAGTCCCCCTGCTCCCCCCCCTCCCCCCCCCCCCAAAAAAAAAGCGAACGGCCCTGTTATGCATTTCAATCAATGTGTTTGTTTTCTTCGAATCAATTTGATCACTTGCCTTGCCGAGCGTGAACTGGCTCAATTTTTCCCTTTCTGTTTCTCAGTCGGTTCACTGATTGCATTAAATGTGAAAGAGGGTGCTCCGGCGGTAAACAAACTCGGTGCAGGGGTAGCGGCTTTCGGACTGCTGTCAGACCTGCCATTTTCCCTTGCCTCTTTCTCTAACTTCTTCACCCTTCTAAGCCAGATCTTTGTCTTGTTTTCCTCGCTGATTTCCTTGTATTTGGCGTCTCCCGTGATAGCACTCGAATTAATGTCAGCCATTTTTTTAATGCAAACATCAAGCAACTCGAGAAGATTGTAATCTTGGCCAAGGAGTAGGAAATCAATACAGCGGCGGAGTTCGGACGGCCCACGAAATACTCTTGACCGTGTTCAGCAAAAATTCTTCACATTTTCCCGTGATATCTCTCATTTGGTATTCATCTGCGAGTCGCAGAATATACAGGTAATTCTCTTCCGAAATGGGCTTTGAAGTCTTCGGGTAAATCACTTGCAGTAATTCTTGTATTTCCTCGAACTTTTTCCCCGGCAGTGGAATTTCTAATAGAGCCTTTTCCTTGAAATCCGACGTAAACATCTTTTCGAAAACAGGAGACTCCATTGCAAGGACAACTCGGTGACATTTGAATTTTGTACCGCCTACATCGAGGACGACATCACTCAGGCCAACAGGCTCAAGGACTAAAGTTTCGAGCGTCATAAGTTCGCTTGATTTGGTAGAAGCCAACATAGCAAGCGAAGAGGCAGTAGTGTATTTGTTGCTATGTGGAAGAGTTTGAGAATCACAATGGTTACCAATGTTTACCACTGATCCAAATTCGTTTCTAGGAATTGTCACGCTTCAATTGTGTTGTAAACATTTCCTAGAAGCGTGACCTGCATGCTCTTCCGGGTTCTGGGTGTCCCGTAACGTAATTCACCGATCCTGCATTCATTGTTCTACCCTTCGTAGTTACTGTTTCTACGTCGGACAAGCCAAAATGTTCCTTAATTGACATAGAGCATGGAAATACACCGATTGCAGAATTGGCGTTTGCCTCATCCCCCCCCCCCCCCCCCCCCCATCTATCCATTGTTTGGCGACAATCAGGCGGACCGGACAGGTCTGTGACTGATCTTCACGGGCTGCTCGAGTATCTGCAATTTGGGTGAAATGTTCTTTTTTTATCGCAAAGATAGTAAAGAAACATACTTACAGATCTTCCAAATAAGGTCAGGGGGACTTTAATAAGGAAGATTTGCGACGACTTCAATTCGGCAGTTTTTGGCAAAATGATTTTATTAGCTGACAAATTTGAATGAGTGTCAGTGGGAGTGACAGGAAAGTCACAGGATACCAATAGTCTTTCCAGATTATTTTCTTTTGTTTCTATCTCTGACACGGACGGCCTCCTAAGAACCGAAGCAGCCCAGGAAATACACTACCTCAACTACATAGGTTAGATGAAAGCGTCTATTGATGAGCAGGCTATATTATTCGTGCGTGCAACTGCACGCCGCAAATGACGGAATTAGTATTATTCATGTGCGTGTGAAGCACGGCCCAATGACGAATTTCTTTGCTTGTAATAACGTCGAACTCACGCTTACCTAAGGGTTCTTCTTTCGAAAAAGTGACTGCGCGGAGGCCTATCACTGCAAGGTTTTTTTGGGAGAGTTTATTTTTTTAATCGTCAAAATACAGTTCTTCTTATAACGGTGCGAAAAGGTTGTGTCTTCGTTGCGCGAGTTATCAAAGAGTATTAGATGTCATTCTTTATGCGCGCGAAACGCGCCGAAATTTTTATTAAGAAGAAAAATGCAAATGATAGAGAAGTTGCTGAATAGGAGTGAAAAAAATTTGGACCCTCCCTTTAGACACGCGAAAAAAATTAGAACCCTCCCCACAAAAATAGGAGCCCCCCTCCCCTCCCCGCTAAATCACGTCCCTTATAGATATTTTGAGGCACATCATTTCAAGTTCCTTTCCTTGCAGTGCTCCACGACACAAAAATAAAAGTATTCTTCTTACTAAGTATCGTTTCAGTTATTCTGAAATAACGTTACATGTTATCGATAGAATCAATAAAATCGTTCATAATCGATATCAATATTAAGAAACAACGCTGTGATATCGATCGATAGAACGGATTTCAGGTACTGTGTGAGTAATTCGCAAAAGTCCGGTTTCGAATTCTCTAATCAACCCCTGAATATGCATCGGTGGCGCATAAATACAGTGGGAGCCTCGGTTTGAAGTAGAAAAAGTTGTGAATACCAACGAGAGAAACTGATGAAGCTTGAATGGAGACAATAGACAAACCTTTTTGGACTCGTTGGTATTCGCAACTTTCGGGTTCAAACCGAGGCTCCCACTGTATTTATGCGCCGTTGATGCCTATTCAGCGGTAGATTAAAGAATTTGAAACTGGACTATTACGTAATCGATCATATAGGTTTATTCCGAATTGGTTATACTTCAGTCATATGAAAATTGCTCTAACATTGCAGGCCAGTAGCAAGGTAAAATTTATATTTTATTTATTTTATTATTATAAAACGCCTGCGACGTCGCGGCGACATCGCAAGTGAAATCGCCATAGGATCACCTGCCGTTCACACTGCGCGATATGACATCGCCATGAGATCGCCACTGAAATCGAACCTCAGATCGCAGCTGAAATCGCGCCGTGTGAACGGGCCCTTAGGTGTGATCCGTAACGCATTCGTCACGTAAAATACCACGCCATGTGATTGGATAGCCAAGGCTGGGGCAAACCAGTTCAAAGAAAACTATGACGTAGTGATAAATGATGATGATGATGAAAAACAAGTTTATTCCACGTATACACCGATACCTGAGAATGCATACAACATACTAGAAAGATCTGCAGACAGGGAAATGCTGGCACTGGCAATTATTTTACGTAATTATGCGAGTGGGAAAACTTAACTTGAATGAATCGAAGAAGAAAATCATTATAAAATAACTAGCTGATTGCCCGTGAATAAAATTAACTCATGCTGCCTTTGAATGGTGTTCGAGTGGATGGCACATATCAAACATTGTTTACAATTTTTACTGAAAACCCAAAATACACCTGTATAACCCAAATATTTGCATCAAGCGGCAAATAGAACGCACGATACCGAATTTGAGGTGGTTACCCCACTGTTCTGTCGAATTACTGAATGACATTTAACGGGAACATTATCTTCTCGCTACAGATCTTCCAACGGCCGTTACCACACAGGGTGCAAGGAAAGGTAGGTCAGGTTTTAATCATAAAGCGTACCACAGGGGGCCCAAAACCTAAAAAAAACTAGATAGATAGAAACTTTATTAAGGTGTCGAGTGCCATCCAGCATTCTGGTGTTCATATTTTGCTTCTACACCCATTTCAGATCACCTGACGATTTTAGGCATGTGAAATAAGGTGCTAGTGGCACTTTAAAACGCAGCTCCATTTCACCTTGAGTTTCCGTCCCAGGTTATAATCCTTCCCCAGCCATCTATCTTCCGTATAAAACCACAGGATTTGACCTCTCGGTCTTGACTTCTTGGGAACGATTATTGTTGTGTTTTTGAAGTGTGACGCGCACAGTCGTGTCCGATAAAAATAGGGCATCTATACGCCGCTTTGTATTTGGCGATTAATTTGACTCTAAATTACGCTAGAACGCTTCAAAGCTACAACAGTTATTGTTCCTGGGGTCCTTCGTCAGTTGGCGAGAAACAAAATTCGGAACTCAACAAGAAGGCTACATTTTAAAAACCGGTTATATTGTCAGATTGGGGTCAGGTACATCATTTTCAATCTTATGTTTGCTTTCTTGGCATCTATTGGAAGATGCCCAGCGTGAAGCGGTTCATTTTTTCCCTTTTGTCAGTGCCTTTTGCCAATAGAGCGGATAGTCGGACTCCTAGTCGGACTCCTAGTCGGACTCCTGTCACTTTCTTCTGCATCTTCTAACTTCTTCACCCTTCTAAGCCAAATCTTTGTCTTGTTTTCCTCGCTGATTTCCTTGTATTTGGCGTTCCTCGTGATAACACTCGAATTAATATCAGCCATTTTTGTAATGCAAACATCAAGCAACTCAACAAGATTGTAATCTTGGCAAAGTAGTAGGAACTCAATACAGCGGCGACAATCATCGGACTTGATCGTGTTCAGCAAAAACTTTTCACATTTTGCCGTTATATCTCTCATTTGGTATTCATCCGCGAGGCGCAGAATATACAGGTAATTCTCTTCCGAAATCGGTTTTGAAATCTTCGGGTAAATCACTTGCAGTAATTCTTGTATTTCCTGGACCTTCTTTCCCGGCAGTGGGACGTCCTGTAGAGCCTTTTCCTTGAAATCCGACGTAAACATCTTTTCGAAAACAGGAGACTCCATTGCGAGGACAACTCGGTGACATTTGAATTTTGTACCGTCTACATCGAGGACGACATCACTCAGGCCAACAGGCTCGAGGACTAAAGTTTCGACCGACATAAGTTCGCTTGATTTGGTAGAAGCCAACATAGCCAGAGTTACTATGTGGTACTATGTGGAAGAGTTTGAAAATCACAGGAATTATAGAATTGTCACGCTTCAATCTCGTGTTGCAACATTTCCTAGAAGCGTGACCTGCATGCTCTTCCGGGTTCCTTGTATGGGTGTCTCGTAACATTGTTCTACCCTTCCTAGTTACTGAATCTACGTCGGACAAGCCGAAATGTTTCTTACAGCCATTCTCAGCTACACGCGGTCGCCGGGAAAAAAGCTTGAAGCGAAAACACGTTTTTCTGTTTTGTCTGAGCGCGACAAGCCGGTGAAAGCACGTGCGTTGTCATGGAAACTTTGACAAAAAACGACTTTTTCGCTTGCAAGCCTTTTTTCCCGGCGACCGCGTGTAACTGAGAATGGCTGTAATTGACAAGGGGGAGCATGGAAATACACCGATTGCAGAATTGGTGTTTGCCTCATCCCCCCCCCCCCCATCTATCCATTGTTTGGCGACAATCAGGCGAAGACCGGACAGGTCTGTGACTGATCTTCACGGGCTGCCTGTGTTTTTGTTTGGTCTCAGACCTACCTGTCGCCCTGAAACAAAACCAATTTCGCGACCAAGTGAACGATGTTGCTCGAGTATCTGCAAATTTGGGGGACATTTTCTTTTTTTATCGCAAAGATAGTGACGAAACATACTTACAGATCTTCATAATAAGGTCAGGGGGACTTTAGGGACCGGTCATTATTTATCGTCTGGGGGGGGGGGAGGGGGGGGGGGGGGGCAGAGGATTTGGGGTAATAAAAGGTCAAAATGCAGTGATCCCCTCTCTCTAAGTGCAATGATTAAAGTGATCCCCTCTCAGAACAGTTAAACGTTTTCGTGATCCCCCCCCCCCTATTTGACCTAGCAGAAGACAATTTACAGATAGAAGGGATCGCAATTTTCTTTTGTTGCGCGCGAAGCGCGCCCGAATTTTGATAAGCACATTTCATCAAGCCATATTGATAAAAGCACTTTCATCAAGAAATAGTAGATGAACATTCCGTTTTTTATGTATAATAAACAAATCCTGTAGGTTTTATTATTCATGCGCGCAATTGCGCATCGGAATGACGAAATTATTATTATTCATTTGCGTGAAGCGCGGCCCAAATGACGAATTTCTATGCCTGTGACGTCGTCGAACACACGCTTACTCTTCTTTCGAATATAGTGACTGCCCGGCAGGCCTATCACTGCAGGCAATGTTGGTAGAGTTATATCAGATCATATTCTTTATGCGCACGAAGCGCGCCGAAATTTTGTTATTCATTGAGTGAAGTGAGGTAGAAAAATGCAAATGATAGAGAAGTTGCTGGAATAACTACTAAAACTGTATTAGGTTTCTTCTTTATGCGCGCCAAGCACGCCGAAATTTTTAAATGCACATGATATAGAACTTGCTGGAATCACTCCTTAGGAAATTTCTTGTGATCCCCCCTTTCAGGGCTTCAGGTTTTGAGAGATCCCCCCTTTCGCGACGTCTTCAATTCCCTCGGCAGTTTTTGGCAAAATTATTTTATTAGCTTGACAATTTATTTCTATGAGTGTCAGTGGGCGTGACAGGAAAGTCACAGGATACAAATAGTCTTTCCAGATTATTTTCGTTTGTTTCTATCTCTGACACGGACGGCCTCCTAAGAACAGAGAAAAAACTTAGAAAGGACACGCACTCAGTATGTACAAAACGAACTTTGAAAAGGTACTTTTACGTAGGGCACGCTACTTATGTTCGATTTTCAGGCGCTATTTAGTCGAGGTAGTATTCCTCTGCTGTCCTCTTTTTTCCTTAGGTTTAAGTCTGTGTGCAGAACAAAATTCTTTATTATTAATAATATTAATAATAATAATAATAATAATAATATAATAATAATAATAATAATAATAATGGTTTAATAGCAGTACTTCCACTAGGTGGCTCTTCGCCTGCTATATCTATGTTAAAATCAATAGATTGAGAACTATATATATATTACTAATAAAATGGTACTAATACAAAAATCATAATGATACTAACTATTTGAAAAATAGCAATAAAAAAAATTAAATATATAAAAATATAAATATGTTATAATAATGCTAAATTTTACATATATACAAGTATTTACAGGCATTTGCGCGCATTAGATCAAAGTAAAAACGTAAAAAGAGAGAGGGAATAATTTAAGAAAAAAAATCTTTAATTTTCGCAATAAAGAGTCCATGGTCTGAGCAACTCCTTATCGTGGCTGGCAGTTTATTAAAGGAGGTTGCTGCCTGGTCTTGGAAGGTATTTGTCTCTTTTTTAGTAGGAATTTCTAGCTTAGGAGCAGTAAGAGACCTTAGATTATAAGACTGCACAGAGTGAAGCTCTAGCTTGATTGGGCAGTCCGTTGAGTATAATGACTTATGAGTCAATTTATTACAAGAGAGAAGGACAAGCTTGCTTTTCATTTTGACAAATGGAATAAGATATAAGTTTTATTTCATATAGAAAGACGTCTCTTTAAAGGAAACCCTCCTGTTCATTATTATTATTCTGATCATGTTTTGTGGGGGGGAGGGAGGGATTTGTTTACTTGATCTAGCTAGTTAATTGTCCAGTTATCTGTTTTACTTATAGGGCATTGGGGGAGGTAATTGTAATACAAATAAATATAATAATGAAAAAAAAACAAACAGGTAGTATTCCTTTTCCAAAAAACTGCCATGGGAGAGAGGACCGTTGACTAGGCTGGAGGGACTTATGACTAGACGAATAACGATGACCAAGACACTCGTGGAAATAGAAATAGTCCAGTTTCGATATATTAATTTCTTTTCGTTGGTTTCGAGGAAACCATCGGGTCATCGGGTCTCAGGGAAATGTAATTACTAATTTCCCTCGGTGACATGGTATTACTTATAAGAACACCACATTATCTGAATTTGATGCGGGCCAAATATGTAATCACCTTTAGCCGATTTCGTCTATTTATATAGCATTGAAACGCTGCTTTGTTGGCGATTTACGTACTTGATATTTGACTAAAATTTTAAGGCTGGATAACGTTTCAAAAAACACAACAATAGTTCCTTTGTTTCGAAGTCCCTTTTTCACTCGACAAGGCTAAATTTGAAAAAGAAATCCGGTTATATTAAGTGAGCCCAAAGTCACGTACATAAAACTAGTCATCACGTACTAGTCATACCAGGTACATACTATTTTGCTTATGAATTTTCGATCATCTAGGGATCTTCCAAATCAATTTGTTTAGTCGATTGCCCCGGACCTGATAAATCGATAAGTTCGATAATCGATACTAAGTCAGTAAAGTAATCGATAAAAATCGATAAAGTATTTCGTTGTGAGTAATCGATAAATTATCAATTTTCTAATTAATGATAGCAATTTTACTGTTGTATTGTAGGGAAGTGTCATTATTTAGCGGGGGTGGGGGGTACTATTTTTTAAGCAAGGCTCCAAAAAAAAAGTGGACCCTCCACTTGAACATAACAAAAAAACTGTGAGCCTCCCCAGTCGTAGGGGGAAAAAATAGGACCCTCCACCCGTTCCCTTTTTCACCTAGTAGAAATAGTAGAAGACATTTTACAGAAAGAGGAGGCAAATGTTTCTGTCGTTGCGTGCGCAGCGCGCTCAAATTTTGATAAACGCATTTCATCATTAAGCCTCAGAGGAAGGGTAGATGAACATTACGTTTTTCAGCAGCCCAGGAAATACACTACCTCAACTACATAGGTTAGATGAAAGCGTCTATTGATGAGCAGGTTATATTATTCGTGCGCGCAACTGCACGCCGCAAATGACGGAATTAGTATTATTCATGTGCGTGAAGCACGGCCCAAATGACGAATTTCTATGCTTGTAATAACGTCGAACTCGCGCTTACGTAAGGGTTCTTCTTTCGAAAAAGTGACTGCGCGGAGGCCTATCACTGCAAGGTTTTTTTGGGAGAGTTTATTTTTTTAATCGTCAAGATACAGTTCTTCTTATAACGGTGCGAAAAGGTTGTGTCTTCGTTGCGCGAGTTATCAAAGAGTATATTTAATAGATATGCGCGCGAAACGCGCCGACATTTGTATTATATATTGAAGTTAAGAAGAAAAATGCAAATGATAGGGAAGTTGCTGAAAAAAATGGGACCCTCCCCCGAGTAGGAGTGAAAAAAATTTGGACCCTCCCCACAAAAAATAGGAGCACCCCCGGCACCCCCCCCCCCCCCCCCCGCGCTAAATTACGTCCCTTATAGATATTTTGAGGCACATCATTTCAAGTTCCTTTCCTCGCAGTAGTGCTCCATGACACAAAAATAAAAGTATTCTTCTTACCAAGTATCGTTTCAGTTATTCTGAAACAACGTTACATGTTATCGATAGAATCAATAAAATCGGTCATAATCGATATCAATATTAAGAAACAACGCTGTGATATCGATCGATAGAGCGGATTTCAGGTACTGTCTTTGCGCCACCGATGCATCTTTTATTTATTTTATTATTATTATTTTTTTGGGACGGGGAACTTTACGTGAAAAGGCCTAACCATTTACCGATTTACGTTTGAGCAGACTTTTATACTGAGTTGAGGCGTTTTGGCATGCCCTTTGCGCTGAATGTGCCAAATTAGACAAGTCACATAGATCAATTACTGAGCTATGATCAGCCTTTTTATGCACAGTTCAATGCATAAAACGTCTTTTACACCCACGCAGTTGCCGTTACTCGAATTTGCGCTCATTTCTAAATTTTCAAAAGAGAAAAAAATATATTATCATAATAGACCTCCTCGGCTTGGGCGTAATGTTTTGCCCATTTCAGATCACGTGGCATTCTAATGAGTATACTCTTTTTGTTTGGAAGGCTTCCATATTCATATATCCTTCGGTGCGTAGCAGAAAAAGAAAGAAAGAAAACTCATGCAAATGCCATGTGATCTGAAATGGGACAACATTACCCCCAAGCCGAGGAGGTCTATTATTGGGGAGCTCGCGCACCCTAGCCCCTACCCCTGCTACAGGCCTGAATTGATACCAATTAACTATGCATTATCGATTGATATCGATTTGTTAAATCTGCTTTTTAAGCGATTGATCAGGCCGGGTCCGCTATTTTTTTCTTATCGGTTTCAAAGGTTTTTCAGGTTTGGGTGCTGCAAATGTGAATAGCGGTGCTCCTTCGGTTGTATCGGTGATGAATACACTTGAGATGGTGGGTTGTAATGAACTGCTGTCCGACCGGCCACTTTCCTCTGCTTTTTCTAACTTCTTCACCCTTCTAAGCCAAATTTTTGTCTTATTTTCCTCGCTGATTTCTTTGTATTTGACGTCTTCAGTGATAGCGCTTGAAGTAATGTCAGCTATTTTTTTAATGCAAACATCAAGCAACTCGGCAAGATTGTAATCTTGGGCAAGGAGTAAAAAATCAATACAGCGGCGGAGTTCCACCCACCAAATACTCTTGACTTTGTTCAGCAGAAATTCTTCACATTTTGCCGTGATATCTTTCATTTGGTATTCATCTGCGAGTCGCAGAATATACAGGTAATTGTCTTCCGAAATGGACTTTGAAATCTTCGGGTAAATCACTTGCAGTAATTCTTGTATTTCCTCGACCTTCTTTCCCGGCAGCGGAATTTCCAGTAGGACCTTTTCCTTGAAATCCGAGGTAAACATCTTTTCGAAAACAGGAGACTCCATTGCGAGGATAACTTGGTGACATTTGAATTTTGTACCGTCTACATCGAGGACGACATCACTCAGGCCAACAGGCTCGAGGACTAAAGTTTCCGCCGTCATAAGTTCGCTTTTGGAAGAAGCCAACATATTCAGCGTAGAGGCAGTAGAGTATTTGTTACTATGTGAAAAGTTTGAGAACCACTATGGTTATCATTGATCCAAATTATTCTACGAATCATTAGAATAGTCACGCTTCAATCTCCTGTTGTGAAAGTTCCTAACGCTGTTCACGCTGACGTCATCAATTGTTATTAATGTTCAAGCCATTGATCGATTGGTTCACAAAACAAATGGCTGTATTTAATCCACGGTTTGCATTACCATTACAAATGCAATGTTGACCTTGACTTCCAAATAACACTTTAGCTGTATTCACACTAGAGACGAGTTTCCCGTCTGAGACGAGTTTCTCGCCTTGAATATGGTTCCCTGTTCTTCTGTGATCACGTGGAAACAATTTTTTTGAAGGAGAAAGTTTAGACAGATAACAAGCAAGTGTTTCTGAGCAGAATTGACATAAAGCAGGAACTTTTTCTGACCAGAAACTCGTCTCAGACGAGTTTTCCGTCTCTAGTGTGAATACGGCTATTGTTTTAATAAGACCGCCAACTTTCACGCCCCTTTCACGCTTGAATCGGCAATTATAAATTCATATTTCAACAGAATAAAGTCGAGAATGTTCAGTCACCGGCAAAAGTGCATTTATAGGACCCCGAACAAGTTTAAATAAAATTCTTTTTGAATAAATAGCAATGTAAATCCTTGTAGAATACTGAATAATTGGTTACTTGATGATTACTCACGTTTACAGTTCACATTTTGAATTTCGCGGTTCAGGAATATTTCGATCCTTATGAATACTAATTAGTGTTGCCCTCCGCACGAAAATCTTTTATCTGACCCATACCGGTTGTAATAAAAACTATTCTACAGCAACTAAAAAGGTAATTGTTTAAAAAGCAAAGATTTCCTATTTATTTCTTTACAAACTCGCGTGTTCACAGGGCGCCCAAGATCATTGTTTGTGAAAAGTCGATCCTGTTCTGTCCCGTTAAAATGCCCCCTGTATCGTTAAAATGCTCTAAAAACGTAAAAATATTGTCAAATTTTCAAATAAAAAAATCTTACCTCTGTACATTGTCTCTGTGATGCTTTGGAGTTCTTTGTAGTCCAGAAAATTGCCCCATATTGCGTAAAACAGCCTGTAAAAGCCAAAGTTCCTGACACCACTTCCCCTTTGGCTTTTACAGGCTGTTTTGCGCAATATGGAGCAATTTTCTGGAGTACAAAGAACTCCAAAGCATCACAGAGACAATGTATAGAGGTAAGATTTTTTTATTTGAAAATTTGACAATAGTTTTACGTTTTTAGAGCATTTTAACGATCGCGATACAGGGGCATTTTAACGGGACAAAACAGGATCGACTTTTCACAAACATTGATCTTGGGCGCCCTGTGGCGTGTTGAATATAAATTTCGCGCCTCAGAGAGGTATTAACTCTACAACAGCTGAGTGACATCTGACAATCAAAGGCCCGCGGGCGCGCTCCTTTTATACCGGAACTCCGTGTTTAAATGTGTTTCTCAATACCTTTAAGGATTAAAACAATGTGTTACTTGGGAGTCAAGGTCAAGCAGTTCTGCAGCGATAGCTCTTGAAAATTTGAAACTCAAATGTTTTATAAAACCTTTATTTAGATTTATTAAAATGCTACTTCTTTTTGCCATAGGCCGCTTGTCCATTCTATAAGCTTTCCAACGATATATAGGTTGACATGTTTTGGTTAAATTAAGGACGAGTATGATTTTTTTTTCCGAGGACGTGCGCGAAGGTTCTCAGTAACCTTAATGATGTATAAATAAGTTATTAAGTAATCATCCATGAAAGAAGGAACCGAAACTCCATTGTTCTACGGCATTCAGGGTTCCCAACATAGGATGTGTTCCATTCTTTTACCACAGAAAGTTGTCATGACTAGTATCATAATACAAGTGAAACAATTATTGATTTCGACTCGCTTGAGAAAATATGGCGATAATAACTCTCCAGACCAATCAGATTAAAGAAAAACAAAGGAAGAGAATCACTATTTTACGCTAGGTTACCCATATACGAAGTCTTTAAAATCGTATATCCTGTATATGAGTACCACATGTGCTTATATATTACCATAAATCCTGAGAAAAGTCTTTCTTTCATGGTAATTTGACCAATTTTTGTGTCTAAGCCAATGAAATCGCCGACATTTTCCATAGAAAATAATTGCATTCCAGCATGCTCTGCCGTTGGCTTCGGTAGTTCTTATACGGACCATTACTTAATAGCGGATCTTCTTGAAAACATTTTTTAATTCACGATCTAAATTTTTGATAGGCCCTGATTTCATTTCAGAACGTACTTGAAAAAAAGTGCTGTTTTTTGTTTGCCGAAATTCCAAGCTAAGTTATAGAAAATTCGTCGTAACAGAAACGCGGGGGGTATAAAAATGCCGCCAACTATGCCCAAATTAGAAAGCTGATTCTGCTTGCTTGGCTTGAATTAAAATTTAAAAGTAGTGCTCCGAAAATTCATTATTTTAGACTCTTCCCCCTGCACTATGTTGTAAGTAATACACTACTACGCATTACCGAAGGTCCCGATGCAAATACCATGAACTGCTAAAATTTCCTATATAGGAACGCGAACCTGTAAAGAAAATTATCGCGGAACTGCCTCTACCGCAACAGGAAACCGCACAGAAAATTATCGCAGAATGGCCGCCATCGCAACGCGAGCGGGCAAAGACAATTATTGCAGAAAAGCCTATAGCGCGGAACGTGAGGCGACAAAGAGAATTACTACAAAACATCCTCTACCGAAACGCAAACCTGTAAAGAAAATTGTGGCAAAACGTCCTCTACCACAACGCGAGTCCGTAAAGAAAATTATCACAGAAAGGCTTCCATTGCAAAGCGATCGAGCCAGTAAAGAAAGTTATCGCAGAAAAGCCTCAACCGGAACGTGAGCCGACTAAGAAGGAGTAATGTTTTGTGAAGATGTCTAAGGTTCGGAGGGATATCATTCAAATTTTGACTCTAAACACGTGAGTTGCAGGAGTATGCACTTTAACAGACAATAGGGACCTTAACAGACAATAGCCTTTTTCGGAGCGTGACTGCTATTGCTTAGATTTGGCCTACGGTTTGATATGACAAATTATTTGAGTGAGTGACAGTGGGAGTGACAGGAAATCCCCAGGTGCCAACTTTGGTCTTTGCAGATTATTTTCTTTTGTTTCTTTCTAGACACTGACGACCTTCTAACAACCAAAAGAAAACACTTGGCAAGGACACACACTCAGTCTGTACAAAACGTATTGGGAAAAGGTAATAAAAAAACTACTTAGGTTCGATACTCAGGCGCTGATTAAACGATGTCGTATTCCTTTTCCAAAAATTTGCCATGGAGGGGGGTTCATTTGATGACACCACGCCCCCCCCCAAAATAGAGGTATACCATGACCAATCGTGCTCTGATGACCCCACGCCCCCCCCCCCCCCCCCCCCAAAAAAAAAAAAAAAAAAAAGAGGTATACCATGATCAATCCTTCTCTGTTGTCCGTGGCCCTCTCCCGAAGCGAAATCGTGGTTGCTAATTCATGAATTTTTAAATATACTGGTAGACATTGGCCACATAAAAAAAAGAACCACTCTGAAATGACAGAAGGTCTTTAGCGAACCGATCCCGCGAAAAAGGGTCAGATGGGAGAGACCGTATGGTTCATTTTTACCCTCTTTCGATCCCAACATCTGAACGTGCTTCTTTGTTTCCCAGAGTGCAAAGCGCGCGTTGATCTCGCTTTCGTGATGGATGGCTCCAAGGGGTTGGTGCTCAGAACTTCAAACAATCCATGAAATTTATCAAGGATATCATCGATTCTTTTGATGTCTCCCATGGCAACACACACGTGGCCCTGACAGTCTGCGCGGAGACCCCACATATCGTATTTGACTTCAAGGCCTTCAGTGATCACAAGGCGATCATGAGGGCCATACAATCAGTGAAGTACCCCAAGGGACAGTTATTTGCTGGTAGGGAAACAAACGAACAAGCAAACAAAAAAAACACAAAAAAAACTTGTAAGTTGCTTCACTTCCGTGTCGGCCCGACATCACGGAAAAATCGCTGGCATTGCATCAGATTTTTTCATGTGGGAATTGGGAACTGATTTCTGTTTGGACCGAGAAATCATCATTGAACAAAAACCTCTCGTTTTTGAAACGCTATTATAAGGCTAAAACCAAATTTTGAGCAACTCCTTCTTTCGCTTCTTCCTCAATGTATGATATAGCTAAGTAGCCCGGCCAGATCTATTTTGAGCATCCACAGGAATCCTGCGCTGCTCGTCCCAGACCCCTTATAGGCACTTTGGTAAAAACGACAGCTTTACTTATTTTTTATATGTGCAGCGTACAAATCAGACTTTACGAGAAACGGGGAAATCCTTGTTCTCCCTCCCTTTTTGTAAAAAAAAAAACGGAAACAGTACATAGAGCTGCTTTTTCTCTGCGCCGTTGAGCATTTTTCACAATCGAGGAAATATTCATCGTTTTGAAGTTCTTCATTTTTACTTTTAGGTGGATGTCTCAATTCCATAAAAACAGCAATTTTCAGTAACAGTGGGCGTCACGGTGTTCCCAAACTTCTGTACTTCATAACCGGAGACAGTTCACGTGACCACGTGGCATTACCGTCGAGGGAGTTGCGTGACATGGGAGTACAGGCGTTCTCACTGGGGCTTGGCAATTCTTATAACGCACGTGAGCTAAAGGAGGTTGCTACATCACCTTATAGCGATCACGTGATGGCAACACGATATGAGATTTTGAGGCTCCTTAGACCGCTTGTCACGGCTCAGCTTTGTCGAGGTGAGTGAACATGAAAGAAGTCAATCACTAGGAGCGAACATCCCGGCTATGATCTTTAGGAAGGAGGTCAAAGCAATGCCTCTCGGGTATCCATTTAATTGAGGGTGGTGGGGAGGGGTTGTGCAACCCGTCACCTCCCATGACAAAATCGCTTTTGGCAATGGGAGGTAACAAAACCAGTGACAAAACCGATGATTGGAATGACAAATAGAAGTAGGGTAATAGACCTTTCAATAGTTCCCGAATTACTGCGTCACACCGAGGCTAAGGCTGACAAGGCACTGATAAAGATCTAATTTATTCTTTTGGAATGCAAATCAGTAATTCTATAAGGCTAACGAGTTTTCACTTCATAACAGTGCGCTTGGACTTTTCGTGGAGTCACCTTAAAACAAAGGCAGTTGCGCATCTGTTTAAAGAGCCCGTGTCAGCCACTCCTTTGTTATTGTATTCGTTTGATATTAGGAGACGAATTACGTGTAGAAATCTCTAAATCAACATCTAAAAACAAAGTTTTAGATTTGATTTACCAATTCAATCAAGAACATTGTTCTATATTCTCTAAATCAGCCGATGGAAATGGATGCTTTCTCCGACTTGGTACGTTGCTATGCTGTCAAAATGGCGGCTGACACAGGCTCTTTAAAGGAGTATTAGAAGAATCATTGTGTTTTCCTTGGAAGAATCGATTATTAGTGCGAGTCGCCCGGAATTTCTGTGGTTGATCATATATCAAGTTCAGGCCTACTCTGCGTCCTAAGATCGCCGCAATCCTGGGCAATCTTAGGCCTACGGCAAACGCCGAACTTCAGCCGCTCTTCTTCTGTCGAACCTTTCCCTTTTCAAACGATGCCACTTCATTAAACTTTACAATCAAGAAATTTCTATTGTTTTGTATCGGAACGGCGCGACTCTGGCACGGCGTTTACAGTAGGCCATATAAGCGATCTTGCGCGATCTTGTGATTTTTTTCTATATTTCATGTTGCGATCTTGGGCGATCTTCAGAGATCTTAGGGCCCCGAGTTAGGCCTTTGTAGTGAAACCACGCGCAATCTTAAGCCGATGTTAGGCGATCTTAAGCGATCTTGGGCGATCTTAGTTGGCGTCCTCAAGTTCATGCAGTGCCTTCGAAAATCTAGAAATAACAATTACGATCAAAACGTTTGCTCATCTTTAAGATGTCTAGTAAATTAAGAATATACCTTGCAATAATACTAATGATAATATTAATTACAATGATAAGAACATTAATATAACTACTAATAAACGATCATCTAATTTAATTCCATTTAGATGAAAGAAGAAGAGAGAAAAAACGGACGCAACTACTTAAAATCACTACGTGAATATATCGTTACATTCTAGTAATCGCTTATATTTCTAATGACTCTAATCGCTGTCGATAGCTTTCGAAATTGCAAGAAGACGAGCAAAAGGATTGCGTTTATATCGAGAAGTCGCATCTTTGAATTCATGCAAATTATCGCTCAGAATTTCATGTTTTTTGTTCGTCTTTTTTCACTCGTCCTTTTTATTCACGAAGACAAATCTAGATAAATAATAAAAGCGAACATGGAACATATATAAAACTAACAACAAAAGCAAAACCCAGAGCCAAATGTTCGTGGAACATTAAGATGATAAAATAGTGTTACGTTATTCGCGTAGGCCAAATATTGAAATATTCCTCTCTGCCCCGGAATGCAGTGGGAGTGAAATACTCCAACCATTGAATTAAATATGTATATTCATCTCTTGATCTACGTCACGATTTTTAGGTTCAGGAGGGAAACTTGTCGACAGAAAACATACAGGTAAGATATTTTGTCTAGCACCATTTTAATGCTATGTTCATTATTCTGCGAGCTCCCACTTTACATTTCCGGAATCCAAACTACGGTTTTACTTCCGTCCATTACTGCAAGAAATTTTTGCAGAAACCCTCGAAATTTACATGGATAGCCATGGGAAACCCGAATACTTCCCATTCTTCTACCATGGGAAATTCAGAAATTCCCTATGTGTTAACCTATTTGTTAACATTTGGTTTTGTAGCCTAGTTAGTAATTTTTAGTTCCCAAAACATAAGTCTCCGTGAAATCACCCAGAGCTGTTCACTCGTTTGATTGACGGAAGCCAAACCGCGGTTTGTTACTTGGCGTAAAATTCACAGGATAATGAAAATTGCAGTCAGAAGAAATAACTCATCTAAGAAATGATGATTTTGTTAATTACGTCTTTGCATACGTAATTAGCGCTTCGCAAAATATTACACCATTCCTTACGTCCTAGAATTATCATATTATGCTTGCATCATCCTATGCGGCCGTGCTATATATTTACGGCTCCAGAGTCCTTCGTTTTCATTTTTAATTGCCGGCGTGCCGGGTTTTAGTCAAAGATTTTCGTCCCGCCCACCTCCGCTGGTGGTGGTGACGAACTTTGACCACACAGCCTCCTTGCATACACAGCGCTGCAGTCGTGGACACCTTTCCTATAGCTTAGTCTTCCGGGATGCGGTAATGATATGCAAGGAAGATATATTACTATTCTCTATTGATCTGGCTTTCCTTTCCTTTCCTAGTTGAAGATGAAAAAACAGCATCTGGGTCACCGTCGAATGAGGACACTCCTACGGTGATTGAGCACAAGGCTTCGCCACCGGAAGTCAAAGTGGTTCCAACAGTCACCAAAGAAAAGAGGCCCAAGCGAAAGGACCCTGCGAATGGGATTCTACCAATCCAGAAGAAACATTTAACCCAGGAGAAACCAACACATGTGTTCGCCAAAAATCTACCACGGCGCAAATCAGCAAAGAAAGGAACCCAAGGAATTCATCTGCTGAGAAAACACGATAAAGGACGTAAAATTCGCCAGGTAAAGCATCGGGTAAAGCCTAAATTTTGGAAAATTGGTAGAGAAATGCCTCGAGGGCCGGTAAAGAAAACTCGCGCAAAGAACCCTCTCCCGCGAGGGCCAGCAAAGAAAGTTATTGCAGAAAGGCCTCTACCGCAACGCAAGCGAACAAAGAAAAATTTTGCACAAATGCCTTTGTTGCAACGCGGGCCGGTAAACAAAATTATCGCAGAAGGGCCTCTAGCGGAACGCGACTCGGCAAAGAAAATTGCCGCAGAAAGTTCTCTAAATAAACGCGAGCCGGTGAAGAAAATTATCGCAGAAAAGCCTCTACAGGAGTGCGAACCTGTAAAGAAAATTATCGCGGAACGGCCTCTACCGCAACGGGAAACCGCACAGAAAATTATCGGAGAAAGGCCTCCATTGCAACGAGAGCGGGCAAAGAAAATTATTGCAGAAAGGCCTATAGCGGAACGTGAGGCGATAAAGAAAATTGTGGCAAAACGTCCTCTACCACAACGCGAGACCGGAAAGAAAATTATCACAGAATGGCCTCTACCGGAACGCGAACCAGTGAAGAAAGTTATCGCAGAAAAGCCTCAACCGGAAGGCGAGCCGACTAAGAAAATTATCGCAGCTGCAAGGCCTCTACTGCAACGAGAGCCGGCGATTGTCGCAGAAAAGCCTCTACCGCAACGGAAGCCGGCACAGAAATTATCGCGGAAAAGCCTCATCCGAAACGCGAGCCCACTAAGAAAATTATCGCAGCTGCAAGGCCTCTACCGCAACGAGAGCCGGAGAAGAAAGGTATTGCAGAAAGGCCTCTACCGCAACGGAGGCCGGCACAGAAAGTTATCGCGAAAAAGCCTCAACCGGGACGCAAGCCGACTAAGAAAATTATCGCAGCTGAAAGGCCTCTACCGCAACGAGAGCCGGCGAATAAATTTATCGCAGAAAGGCCCCTACCGCAACGGAAGCCGGCACAGAAAGGTATCTCGGAAAGACCTCCATCGCAAAGCGAGCCAGTGAAGAAAGTTATCGCAGAAAAGCCTCTACCGGAACGCGAGTCGACAAAGAAAATTATCGCAGCTGCAAAGCCTCTACCGCAACGAGAACCAGTGAAGAAAATTATCACAGAAAGGCCTGTACCAAAACGCGTGCTAGAAAAGAAAATTCGCTTTACAAAGGATCTCGCTCGCCGCCATTCGAAAAAGAAAAAGGCATCAGAAAAGCTGGCTGCTCTCCGAAGGGCCGCACTAAAGGCTGTAAGTTACTGGGGAAAACAGCGCGGCTTCGATTTCTGATATAACTGTACTAAAAGACAATACAAACGCCTAGTTAATGTCATATATATAGTCATATAACACGAGTGTCGATAACTAAACACAAATGAAATACACTTAAATACACCTTAACATATCAAAAATCCCTCACACACAGCAGCTTCTGCAAAGTAAAATAAACTTCACATAAACAAATGCCATAATAATGCTATTGGCCTCTAACCGCTGTGCTCCTGGTTCCACTTCCTGGCGGGGGGAAGAAACTTTCTCTCTACCAGGTCCTGGTCGAAACTGGTTCACATTGTGAGCTGAACTTTGTTCTACTGCGTTTCAGGTCTTTCGGATGAGACTATAAACCGAGGTCTTTCTTTTTCTTCTTCTTCTTCTTGTCTTTTCAGTCTGGAAACTCATTCTGTTTTTCGTGTGATTTTGTTGCGAATCTTTCAGGACATCAGAAAAAAGCTCCATCTTCTACTCGAGAAACTGAGCGGCAAATACAAAAGTGAGGACGCGGTCTATAGATCGATTGTGTACAACGTGAACGGACATGTCGGTGATTGTAAGTTGCTGAGACTTCCATCCTTCCCTTCGTTCTTAATCGTACCACACTTTTCGAGAGGAGACTTCCGCATTTACCACGAAATTTTCTCATCATTAAGGTAATTACTGGTCCCAAATCGGCGACAGTTGAAGTCATTAGTTCCCTCCCTAAGATCTTTCTCAGCACGTGTTCCCCTCGAGCAAAAAATAGTGTGTGACAACATCCGAGCAGGTCAACCAGTCGTCGCAACTGTTGAAGAAAGCGTTCGTTGTCATGGAAACATTATCAATGAACGACGTTTTGCTTGGCATTGATACATGGATGCGAAAATCACGTGGTGAATTCAGACGTCCTCTTCTCGCAAAGTGAGATACGATCGAGAAAGAGGAAGGGATGCCTAAAAATCAAGCACTTTAGACTTCCGCCCGCACATAAATAGAGGATATTGCACGGTGGCGCGAAGATATGAGTTTTATTTTCGAGTGGCAAGAACAATATTTTACGAATGAGCGCAGCGAATGAGTAAAATATTGTTTTTGACACGAGAAAATAAAACTCATATCTTCAAGCCACCGTGTAATTTTCTTTTTATTATATAGACAAAGCAGAAAAAAATATTCCAAATTGATTTCCAAGCACTTTTGATTTGACCGATATCCTCACTAGTGAGGATATGGGTCACTCAGGACCCGGATGTAGCTTCGTATGAGATCTACGAGTGCCGTATTCCCAGTAAAACACTCATGTCTATATAATAATGGCGTAGAGAAGGGATTGTTTATGATTTAAAAATGCTATATAAAACTTAGGAAAAATGGTTCCACTAACCTCTTAATTTCATGTAAAAGTTCTCTTAAAATGTTGCCGCCGATAATTTCAAGGTACGATAATTTTCACAATTGTATACAGTTACATTCATTTCCAAAATGAGACCCTGCTTAGCAGCTGAAGTAAAGGAACTAAAACAATTTGATATATCAATAAAGTGTTGTCGTGTTTTATACGAATCTGCGCAGGCTGCCTGCCTGTGGCTTTCAAATCTCGCCTCAGACCATTCGGCGACCAAAAGAACGGTGTTTCTCGGGTATCTGCAAATTTTGGTGACTTTTCCTGCTTTGTTTTGCTAATATGAGGGAAAATAGTTACAGATCTTTCAAATTGAAGGTAAGGGGGGATTTCCTAATTAGGAAGTTTTGCAACGTCGTCAAAGGCGACAATTTTTGGCGAAAAGAAAGTGCTGTGTCGTTTTTATGGCAAATCCGCGTGGGTTGCCTGTGGTGTTCAATTCGCGTCTCAGGCCCTTCGGCGGGGGGCAAAACTAAAATGGCGACCAAGAGAATGATGTTTCTCGAGTATCTGCAAGTTTTGGTAAATTTTCCTGCTTTTTTCGCTCAGATATGAGGAAAAGTACTTACAGACCTTCCAAATAACGTAAAGGGGAATTTCCTAATAAGGAAGTTTTGCAACGTCGGCAAAACGACAGTTTTTGGCGAAATTTTCTTGATATGATTTTCTTGATATGAGCGATTGGAGCGGTCAATAGGAGCGGTCTAATAAGTGTCAGTTTATAAGATCATGTACAGAGATATTTTATTATTTTTATTTCTTCATCCTAGCAACTTGCAGGGATCACCACACCGTGTTATGCAAGAAGTGGATGAAAGAAGGCCTGTGCGACAAGGCCGAGAAGCAATCTGGGATAGACCCCACAACAGTGCAAAGAGTATGCCCATTGTCATGCGTTCGTTGCTATGCCTAAGTCTGCCACTGCCGCCTGTTGCTATGCCTACGTATGTCGTCGCCGCCCGTTGTTATGCCTGTCGCCGCTGACATCAAGGCATTGATCATCAAGACATTGATGTTTACAATCTTTGTCTAATAGTGCGCTCACACTCGTCAAGTGAACATGTTTCATTAAATATTCAGAACTCAATAACTTTAAAACCTCAGGTGCAATTAAGTACAAATGTCACCTTAGTAGATATTATTAGAGGCAAACAACACATTGACAGTTGTGATGTTTCACAGGAGGTGCTAATGGACGAGATAAACTGTGAAACAAGTTTAGTCTGAATATGTAATCGACGCGACCCTAATTCGACGTATGCCCTAGGCCTTAGACATTTCATTTTTGGTCATTTCCGCCCTCTCTAATTACATATACCGTTTCCGGGATACGTTGTCACCCTAAAAGCGTATAAGCTTGGTGCGCTAGGGGAGTATGGGTAAAGATTTATTTAAATTTCTGTAAAATATTAGAAACAAACATGCTTGGAAATGTGCTGAAGTTTAATCATTTCACCTGTGGTTGCGATAACTGTCTGAATTCAGATCAAACAGTAGCAGTTTAAATGCCCCCGTCATCCTTTGCGCTTCAAGCTTATAGGCTTTTTGGGTGACAACGTTTCCCGGAAACGGTATATAATAAACATAATTTAACGAAACACCGCGTTGCCAAAGAAGCTGAAAACATATTGCGCGCTTTGTGTTATTGAGCCCTAACGTGTGTTACGATACTTCTCGTATCCCGAGTTCCGAGGCTCGTCACTTCGCGGGGGAAGGTTATGGTGACAACCATTTAAAGGTATTGAATTGGTGAAACTACGCACCCCTTCGAAACAAAATCAGCTTCATCTCGCTTTTGGAAAACGTATTTGGCTCTAAAAAGCACCAATTTCCGAGGGGGGGGGACTCCAATATTTTTTGGTCGGGGATGATCGTCGGAAATTTTCAGTTTCACCCCTAAAAGATACCAAACATGGCGGGCCATAGCGTGGCTCAAACAATTTATTACCCTAAAAGATACCCTAAAAGATGAGGTCTTATGTACCAAGTAGGCGCGAAGGACACAGGTAACAAGTAAAAGATACCCATCAAGAAAGTTCCGTGTTTGTTTCTAATTTGTCGTCTTCTTATCGAATAATCTCTCTTTCTTACACGGTTTTTAGAAGTACCATCATAAGAAAAAGCAATTTGGACACAGTTTCGGCCCTAAAAGATACCAATCTCCCTAAAATTTATTGAAGATCAAGGTCACCCCTAAAAGAGACCAAACCACCGTGACTTTAACCCCTAAAAGATACGACGATCATCCCCAAAAAAATATGGGAGCCCCCCCCCCCCCCCCCCCCCCTGGACCAATTTGTCTGCCAGTCGTCTTTTCAATCTGTGCGTTCGACTTCAATGCGCTTCTAAATAATAATATTTGAGGCAAATTCATGTTCTTCCACGCGGGTTCGGGAGTAGTGTTCTGTAAAGTAAGTTCCACAGGGAATGTCTACTGAAAACCATCCATGGAAAAAGCTGAATTTCCCGAGGCACACGCATGAGAGGTATTCGGAATTCACACGGATAGCCATGGGAAATCTCAACACTTGCCATTCTTCTACCATGGGAAATTTAACCTTTCCTATGGATGGGTTTCTGCAGACATTCCCTGTGTTCAACAAGCGATAAAAGACAAGAAGACAGCTTGCCTAAGTGGCTTGGCGTGAAGGTTCTGCGCAAGACAGCTGATCGCCTGCACTAAATTAAAGTTTTCCATGATAACGCAGATCTTTTGCGTCTCTGTCTGTCCAATTGTTCTTTTCTGAAAACATCGGGGGGGGGGGGGGGGCGAGGGTGGTCATAACCGTTTTCACTGACTCTGGGGGGGGGGGGGGGGGGGGGGGGGTTGGTGCTGTGACATGTCTGTGAAGGGGAGGGTCATAATTAAAGTATTTAGAGCAAATGGTAGCCCTCCTCCCCGCATAAAAAAGATATGACGTGTCCCTTTGGAGTGGAGTGTAGATCATCCACACTTGATCATTTCATGTCATTTGCAACTGAATACAGTAATCTGATACGCCCGCCCCTGACATTTGTCATGTTATACACCTGTTATACGAGAACCTTACAGTATAGTAATGGAAGTTCTATTCAAGAGCTGACCATGCATGAAATGGGTTGTTCTGTATGTGTTGCGTGACATCGTATTATAAGTATTTGCATTGCGGCACAACTCCTACAAAGCGTGTTTTAATCGAGGCATGTGAAACTGTCGGCTATTAACACAGGCCTGGTTCCACAACAGAGAGGTTTAGCTGTTTTACACGAGTTACAACAAACTATAGCCACAGACATATGCGTTTGTTTAATGTCTTATGTTTGACTTGGGATTTGAATAATTTGTAACGCTTGGGTTAATAACGGAGCCGCACGTCAATAAACGCAGAGAGGCCAGTATAAAGAACGCTCGATTAGCAATGGATAATCGAATCGTGTTACTGGCCATAATAACAACCATATTTCACCAACAAAGCTTGGTCTTCAGCTTATCTGAAGCCCCGGTGTTACTTATTTCACTAGACGGACTAGGATGGAAGTACACCGGTGGGAATCTTGCGAACACGACCAATCTCGATTTCGTCGAAGCTACAGGAGTCAAAGCGCAATGGATGAAGACAGTCACCCCGACCAAAACATGGCCGACTCACCAGACATATCTCACTGGTGTTTACCCCGAAACTCATGGCATAGTCTCTAATAGATTCTGGGATCCACTGTACCAAGAGACGTTTATACTACAGCACGACTGCTCCAACTTCGACCCCAAGTTTTACAACTCATCTGAGCCGATTTGGTTGACCTTTGAAAAGCGTGGTGGAAAATCTGGAGTGTTCTTTTGGCCAGGGTTTTATAGCTACCCAGAAAAGCCAAGCTTTGTACAGAAGCCGACTTGTTTTGTAAACTGTTCTGCATAAATTCCAAGGACTTACCGAAAATGCGAAACAAGACCCGTAATGGCTGGCCGCCTTATATCCATTGTTTCGCTAATCAAAGTCTTTCTTACGGGAATCGCATCGACAAAATTTTATCTTGGTTAAAAGCCGACGCGCCTCCGAAATTTATCGCCTTGTACATCAACGAACCCGACTCCACTGGACATGGATTCGGGATAACTTCGGGAAAGTATGTGAGCGCTGTCGAGAAGGTAGACAAAGAAGTCCTTGGTTATCTGTTTAAAAGTCTTAAGAAGGAAAACATGCTAGAAAAAATTAACATAATCATTGTCTCCGATCACAGCATGATAGAGACGTCCTCCACACGAGCTATTTACCTCAGCGATTACGTTGATCCCAAAACATTTATGATGACAGAGACCGGAGCAATTGGACACCTGTGGCCATATGACCGCGCAGGCCTGGTGGAGGAGCTGTACAAAAATCTGACTAAGGGCAGCAGCATAAGTGGACATTTTAGAGTCTACAAAAAGGAAAATATTAGCGAGAGTCTGCACTGGAAACACAACCGGCGCATACCGCCCCTGTATATCGAACCGGACGTTGGATGGTCGGTGTATCAAACTCAACCGGTGCCAATGACAAGCTGGACGAGCGCAGGTAAGTACTGTTGAACTCAGCCTAAATGTTCAGCTGTCTTTTCTACCGACCCTCGCTCCGAAGAATTGCGTCATTCCTAGGATCTTGGGAATGAATTTTGATTGGTCAATTTCTAAAACCGTTGCATCGTGACCCACGTTTTCAAAGATATAAAACTATGTTTGACTTTCCTGTTCCGCCAATCAAACTATCTGAGCCAATGAAACGTTTGCCCTATTTCGCTTAGCGCAGTCCTGGCTTCCCTCTGAACTAAAACCAGACAACGTCGCCACGGAAAACCAGGAGACTGCATAAGGCGAAACATCGGTGCTTATCGAGTACTTTTGTTTTGCTCTTCTTTTTCTGGGTATATAATAACATTTTAAAGAGATATTTGTTTTCCAAGTGCAGCCATTGATTTCGCTTTTTGAAGTCATATAACTGTTCTTGTGAATCTTTAGGCCACGGCTGGATTCCTAACAAAGATCTTGGGGCCATCTTCTACGCCCGCGGTCCTGCCTTCAAACAGAATTACCAAACAGAAGAGAGACTCCGAGCTATCGATGTTTATCCCCTTCTTTGTCATTTGTTGGGGATGACGCCACTGCCTAATAACGGTTCTCTTGCAAACATGGAACTGTTGCTACGGGAAAAACCAATAAGCGGCGTGCCTTCCAGCGGGCTATGGGGAGCTGTTTTCTTGCTGAACGCAATGGCCATGTTTATTGCGATTTCAATTACATAAAAAGTTTTGTCTAGCCGGAGCCCATTACCTAGAGGAGCGTCCATCTCCCATGCTTGTTACAGCTACTGCCGTTTCACTAAGGTCTCTGTAAACCCGTGAGAGGTGTCTTCGGAAAAAAATTCTGTCGGATTTAGGGAAGCGGTCAAAACATCTGTACTCGACCGTTACCCGATTTTATCGCGGGAGGTGGTAGGTCCCGGGCTGTACCTACCCACCCGTTTTTTCAATGCCCATTTTCTCCATGCTCAAGTAAGGGGTGTTGGATTTATTGCATGGATGCGTTGCTCTCGCTATGAAGAAGACGGTGCTGGGCTAATCTTTTGTATTCATTTATTACTTTACGAGATATTCGCAGTTAAAAATGGCTATTTTTTCCTAAAAGAAGGTTGGCTGCGGTATACACCACCCCATCGGGTCCCATTTTAGTACAGATGTTTTGACCACTTCCCTTAATGTCGGAGAAATGAACTGCAAAACCGTGTCAGCGATTTTTCGATATTTTGCATATTTACGAAAATATTTTGGTTCCATTCTTTACAGTTTGTGGCCGCAAAATTTATCATAAAATGTTTTTTCAAGTAAAAAATAAAAATTCCCTTACATGGTTCTTTAGTTGTGATCATTTTCTAACGATACAGAATATTAGAGGCCGATATCTTAAATCGTGCGGCGTCAGGAGCTTCACGAAGGTGAAAATTGGACCTAAAATTAAAGTGCTAGAAAAAGCGCGTAAAGTTAATTAAATTACAGAAAATGAGTGGCGGGCAATACAAAAGAATGGGCAATGAAAGCCCAGGAAAACAGTTGACGCGTCATTTGAGGTTTTAGAAATATACTTTAGGTGGTATATCAAATGAATTTCGGGAAAAAAGTCATTTTTTGAATTTTTACATTTTTACCTTTCACGAGACCTTACGTCAAAAAACATGAAGCGTGCCCCCCTAGAGTTGTTCATTATTCAATCCAAAAAAATGCATTTTTCAATTCAATATTAAAAATGTTAAATGTTCAAATTTTGATTTCTGAATAATAATTGTTGAACCAGAGTAATTATTTAGATGACAAAATATCCAATATTAAATTGAAAGTTGCATTTTTGGATTGAATAATGAAATCAATAATGGAATAATGAATTGAATATGCAACTCTAGGGGGGCACGCTTCATGTCTTTTGACTGGTTACAAAAGCCTTTGTGTTTTAAAATGTAATTTCTAGATTTTAACTTTCATGTAGTATCAAATGTTAAAATTTATAGCGGAGCTCCCGTGCGGCGCGAAGCGCCGCGCGAGCGGAGCACCATACATAAGAAAAAGTGGTATCGGACATATATAACCATCAAGTCGCTTTTGAGTGGTTTGAGACATTTTGGCATATTTTATGACGTAATCAGTGACGTCATATCACGTGACTTTGATGTTAGATAGCTATCAACCTAAAGGCAACCTTTGTCAAGTTTGTTCGTTATTGGAGCTGTTTTTCCGGAGATATGATTTTTTTCTTTTCTTTCCTGAATAAAACCTATAGTGGTGTTTGTCCGTCCGTCCGTAACACAGGTATCCCAATTCTAGAAAAGTCAATATCTTAAGAAGGCAACATCACTAGGACACCAAACTTGGGTAAAATTATCTTGGAGGCAAGGGGGATGCACCACCAAGGTCACGTGGCATGACGTCATCAATGACGTCATCAAACCTAGCAAAGTCAATATCTCAAGAAGACAACGTCGCTAGATCACCAAACATTTGTAAAATTATCTTGGAGGCTAGGGGGATGTACCACCAAGGTCACGTAGCATTACGTCATCGATGACGTCATCAAAACTAGAAAAGTCAATATCTCAAGAAGACAACGTCGCTAGATCACCAAACTTGGGTAAAATTATCTTGGAGGCAAGGGGGATGCACCACCAAGGTCACGTGGCATGACGTCATCGATGACGTCATCAAAACTAGAAAAGTCAATATCTCAAGAAGACAACATCGCTAGGTCACCAAACTTGGGTAAAATCATCGTGGAGGCTAGGGGGGTGCACCACCAAGGTCACGTGGCATAACGTCATTGATGACGTCATCAAAGCTAGAAAAGTCAATATCTCAAGGAGGCAACATCGTTAGATCACCAAACTTTGGTAAAACTATCTTGGAGGCAAGGGGGATGCACGACCATGGTCACGTGGCATGACGTCACCAAAATTATAAAAGTCGATAGACGATAACTCGATGATAGTAAAGCATTAATTCGAGCTCCGCTTTTAGGCAGTGCCTAAATCTATATATTATTTTCAATTTGAGTATATCCACATATTAATATGCGTCAAATAAGTAATAAAATATTATTATTATTGTTATTAATTATTATTGTGACTGTTGTTATTATGCTTTCACAGTGTAACAGCGTACTAAAAATGAAGCCTGTATGGAGTTATTTTGAGTTTCAAATTTTCACGCAAAGCCTTGCGGTCTCCATTCGCTCAACCAATGTGAACGCAGATAGCGTACAGACTCGTACCCGTCGCTTAGTAGAAAAGTCGATGAACGCAGGGGATTATGGGAAGGATTAGTGCGGCGCGCAATGCATTGTGGGAAGTTTCGCAAAGCGCGCAATGGATTGTGGACCGGGTGATATCGCTTTTTTCGTGCTATTTTCTTAGCGGAATCTAGCCTCCTGAAGCTTTGAATAATCCTATAGAATTTGTAACTGAACTACTCATGCCAAAAAATGCTGCCTGATTTGCTAGGACGGAACAAGGTAAACAAATGTTTCCTTTTTTATCCCCAACAGGTACAGAGGGTCGACAAGCATCAGTAGCATCCCCACCCCAAGGGTTTGGGAGTCCTCCCTTTTCGCTGTAAATTGACTTACCCCTTCTTTTCTGTCACACATAATATTCATAATTACAGAACAAAAACGAACAATCCAACTGTTCGATTGGTTGTGTTCGATTTTGTTCGAAAATCGAAGTCACAGCAAAGCCGCCCGAGTTCGATTGTGTTCGATTGCCGAACAAATCGAACGAATGGTGTTCGATTGATTTTTTGTTCGGATTTGTTCGATTGATTACGCCGGGCCTTTGGTTCTAATAAAATCACACGGAATGATTGCGTATTGAACCTGTTACGCGCCATTGCTTTTTTAATATTGCATTTTTAATTAACCCGTTAACGTCAGTTTACTGAACAAATCGAGCTCTTCTGGACTCAAAGCAAATTGAAACTGTAAGCAGTATACCCGAAAAAGATGGTCTGCTTTCTATAATCCGTTCAACATGAAAAAAACAAACAAGAAATAATCAATATGTATTTCTTGGTTAGGTTCATTCTCGAACCCAGCAGCTCCCTGGCTCGTAACCTCACGGAAGAGTCTGGTGACAGCCACTGACGCATGCGCGAGATTTAATACAGAGCCGCTGAGAGAAGGACCTTTCAGCGCATGCTCCAACGCTCAAAATCAGCCAATCAGCAAAGGTCCTTAAATGGATGTCCCCAGAGCCTCCCCTGCGAGCAGACGAGCCGGGGAGCTCTGGGTACGAGAATGGGTTAGGTTAGGTTGGATTTAGGAAATTAGGCGAGTCGTATGGCATTACGAATGCTTTGGCGCCAGGGAGGAGGGGGACTGACTTTTGCAATGCTGAGAGAGGAATCGATTTTTAGCTTCCGACAAAAAAGTACACTTTATTATTTACTAATGAATTCACATATATCATAACTGAGTTTGGCGCGACTCTAGATCGCCGATTGCCGTCATGCCGTGCAGAGTCATAACTTCCGATATTGATCGTTGATTCTGTGTCGACACGATCAATGAGGTCGATCTCGTGCGTAAGATCGAAACGCCGTGCTAAACATGCACATCGGTCGATCCTTTTATAATTCCACTGCAAAAAGGTGACGCAAGTACTCTGTTTGCCGTAGGCCTTGGGCTACTTAGGTTTGCCGGTATATACAGTCGCCGCGGCTCGTGATGGTGACGATGCTTAGACCAGTGCACATGCAGTGCACGCGGTTACAGATGATTTGACCACTGAGGTTCTCAATGCATTTTTCTTAGGTGTTTTGAGGGGGTGGTCAACTCTTTGTTTTATAAGTTATGCATGTTCTTGACGCGTGAAACGTTGTCACAGATGACTGAAACACTGAAGTTCTCAAGGGTATTTCTTAGGCGTTTTGAGGGGGTGATCAACTCTTCGTTTTATAAATTATGCGTGTTCTTGACGCATCAAACGTTGTCACAGATGACTGAAACACTGAGGTTCTCTCAATGTATTTTTCTTAGGCGTTTTGAGGGGTGGTCAACTCTTTGTTTTATAAGTTATGCATGTTCTTGACGCGTGAAACGTTGTCACAGATGACTGAAACACTGAAGTTCTCAAGGGTATTTCTTAGGCGTTTTGAGGGGTGATCAACTCTTCGTTTTATAAATTATGCGTGTTCTTGACGCATCAAACGTTGTCACAGATGACTGAAACACTGAGGTTCTCTCAATCGTATTTCTTAGGCGTTTTGAGGGGTTGGTCAACTCTTTGTTTTATAAGGGACCGGTCATTATTTATCGCCTTGGGGCGAGCGAAAGGGGGGATCCCGGGGGGGGGGGGACTCCCTATATTCGAATGCTAGGGGTGACCGTCGTATTTTTTAGGGGTTGAAATCGGCGGTTCGAAAAAAAAATGGTATAGTAAGAAAAATAGGTATTTTTAGGGGGTTCTCACGCAAATAAGGTAGTGTTTTCGAAAGTCGAGAGGATACATTTCATGTATATTAAATAAACGGCCAGAATAAAATTTAACCTGTCAAAATTGTTGGTATTCTTTAGGGTATTTTCAGACTGAGGGGTATTTTTTAGGGTTGAAATTTTTCCCGACCAGGTATTTTTTAGGGTCAAAATTCGAGTTTCCCGACGGTCACCCCTAGCATTTTAACCTTAGAGTCCCCCCCCCGGGTCTCAAAGCCTGGAGCCCTGAAAGGGGGGACTACAAGAAATCTTCTAAGTAGTTTTCCAGCAACTTTTCTAACATTGAATTTGCGCATTTTTGTACTTCACTTCACTCAATACATAATAAAAGAATATTATCTAATATAGTCTTTGGCAACTCGCCCAACGAAGACACTTCCTTCGCATCGTTCACAAGAACAAGTGTATCTTGGCGAGGAAAAACACACTCTACCAAAAATGCCCTGCAGTGGCAGGCCTGGCGGGCAGTCACTATGTTCGAAAGAAAAGGTGAGAAATTCGTCATTTGGGCCGCGCTTCACGCAAATGAATAATAATAATTTCGGCGCGCAATTGGGCGCATGAATAATAAAACCTACAGGATTTGTTTACTATACACAAAAAAAACCGGAATGTTCATCTAAACTTTCTCTGAGGCTTGATGAAATGCGTTCATCAAAATTTGGGCGCGCTTTGCGCGCAACGAAAGAAAAATGCGATCCCCTCTATCTGTAAATCTTTTACTAGGTCAAATATTAGGGGTCGGGGGGATCACGAAAACGTTTAACTACTCTGAGGGGGATCACGTTAATCATTGTACTTGTAGAGGGAGGATCACTGCATTTTGGCCTTGTTTTACCCAAATCCTCTCCTCCCCCCCAGGCGATAAATAATGACCTGTCCCTAAATAATGCGTGTTCTTGGACGCGTGAAACATTGTCACAGATGATTGAAACACTGAGGTTCTCTCAAGGGTTTTATAAATTATGTATTCTTGACGCATCAAACTTATCATACGGAATCACATGGAATTATAGCGTGTTGAGCGTATTGCGCCATTGCTTTTTAACATTGCAGTTTAATTAACCCGATTAACCCTTCACGTCATTATTTACTAAACAAATCGATCTCTTCTGGACTCAAAAGCAATTTGAAACTCTAAAGGCTGGCACAGACTAGGGGACTGTGCCGGCCTATACACACTAGAAACAATGCGCAATTTGTCCCAGGGACATTAGTCCTACGAACCAAACCAGTTTGATTTCTGGGACTTGTCCCTGGGACAAATATTAAGTCCCCGCGACTGAAATTTCAACGCAAAAACAGGAGTACACACTAGGGGACTTTCCCCGAAGCAGGATCGTGGAACAAGTCCCTGGGACTTGACCCCTAGTCTGTGCCGGCCTTAACAGTTTCGGATAGAAGAAAAAGTCAGTCTGTTTTCTATAATCTTAAAGGTCAACTAGAATTTTGTCTGATCTTCAATAGAGTCCCTAATTCAATGCAGTCTTTGGTCTGACATTATATTTGTACCAGTTCTATTCGAAAATTGACTAAAAAATATTGAATGATACGCACGTTTAGAATTTAGGCGAATCGTACGGCATTACGCTAAGAAGGGGGGACTGACTTTTGCAAGAATCGATTTTTAAGCCCCGACAAAAAATAGTGCACAAGCCATTTATTATTTGCTAATAAATTCACATATATTATACACAATTGAGTTTGGCGCGACTCTAGATCGCCGTTTGCCGCCATGCCGTGCGCAGAATCAAAATTTCCGATATTGATCATCGATCGGGAACTCTAGTGGTCGAGACGATCAATTTGTCGATCTCGTGTGCAAAAAACGCCGCGCTAAATCATGCACTTCGGTCGATCTTTTTTTTTATTTCGACTGAATGTTGACTCAAATGCACGGTTTGTCGATCGCTGCAGCTCGTGATGGCCGAAAAGTGCTCAGAGCAGTGCACGCGGTCACAGCTGATTTTACCACTGAGGTGTTGA
Source organism: Scolanthus callimorphus (assembly GCA_033964015.1). Taxonomy (NCBI): domain Eukaryota; kingdom Metazoa; phylum Cnidaria; class Anthozoa; order Actiniaria; family Edwardsiidae; genus Scolanthus; species Scolanthus callimorphus. The sequence goes on from CM066922.1 coordinate 10,639,443, forward strand.
GTGAAATAATTATAGCAGTATTCATGAATCTCCATGCATCACTCGTTTACTGACACGCTTAGCCAAGCGTCTCGTAAACTAGTGAACTCTGAAGATCTTGTAATACTTTTGATTAACCATTGAAAATCAGGAGGTGTATCCATAGGACCCCAAGCGAAAAAAAAGCACAGATTAATGTATTGGTTTAGAAGAGATGAGCATAGCCACAAAAAAGGCGCGTCAATCATGTCAGACTACAGCAAACTAGACGGCTGTGTTTCTCCTAAGAACCCCAGACACGAGGCAGGTTTCTTTCACTGCTGACATTTTGGTGGATCTTTGATGCTCTGAAAACTGGGAACAAACGACGACTTGAGACCACAGATATACATCCACTGGACAGGGAAGATGAATCTGAAATGTTAACGGATCGACTTGAGAAGCTCTGGGATAAAGAAGTTGAGCGAAGAAAATCCTCTACTGCTGGATTATTCATGTGCTTAATGAGGTTGTTCCCTACTCACAAATACTGCCTTCTAATCGCGATCACCTTGATATCTGTAATGGCAAACACCACTTTGATACTATGCATGATATATATAGTACAACAACTTCTTAAACTTGATGATTCGAAAAAGTATAATTTGTATATCTGTGCGGGGATAATTTTTCTCGCTTCTATCACAAAGTCCTTCTCGGATAATCAAATGAGATTCCAAACGCGAGTTCTTGTTATGAGATGGAGGGCTGCGCTAACTGGAATCATTTACAAAAAGGTGGGTGCTCATAATAGCCTAGTATAAGATGTGTTCGTATTAAGGATGATATATAAAATAACTATTTACAAACAAATATGTAAAATATTAGACATATTATAAAACAGTTCATACCAATATATTGTGACTCGCCTCACAAAGAACTTGTTAGAAGTTGCTTCTTGATATATCTATGTGTTTAATATTTTCATCACGAAAAGCATAAGGATTGTCGGTAAAAATCTTCCGTAGTAAAACAGGTAATTTAGATTTACAGTTCGGCAACGACGTTGCAAAACAATTTTGGAAACGGGATTCATTTTTGGCGCGTAAACAACCGAGTCGTTATTTTACAGCCATGCTCAGATGAACGCGGTCGCCGGAGGAAAAAAGCTTGCAAGCGAAAACTCGTTTTTCTGTCTTTTCTGAGCGCGACACGTCGGCGAAAGGACGTGCGTTGCCATGGAAACTTTGACAAAAAACGAGTTTTCGCTTGCGAGCTTTTTTCCCGGCGACCGCGTGTAACTGAGAATGGCTGTAATATTCATAAACTACTATACCTTACGAATAACAAACGATTGCCCAGACATACCTAAGGTCGGCATTGCTTTAGGCGCTTGCTTTCTATAAAAAGGATGCACTAGGTCCTCATTCCTTCAGGAGTCGGAACTTTACGTGTGACTAATGTAGGTCAAGTGTGTGCCTTATTAGTATCCCGCCAAAATATTGAGGTAATTGTCTTTTTCGCTCTAAAAACTCAATAGAACAGTTTTATTTCATCTTATGACGGCATGGTTATAAGTACATAAATTATATTACAACATCGAGAAACTGCGGCAAGACAGAAAAGGTACAGCTATTAATTAAAGAAATGTTAAACTGTCAGGATGCCGTGCTATGTAGGCGGTTGTTTTTTCTTTTACATCATGTCTCTGATCCTACACACAAATTTTAGGAATTTCCATAGAAATGAAACGATTTGATTCTTTTAGCGCGCGCTATTTTAGCTTGTCCTGTGTTATTGACTTATTAACAGCTTATTATACTATGATTCCGCTATGATAAATACGTTAGCCACTTGAGCTCGTTAATAGAGATTGACCTCGAGACACAGCACGCGTAGCTCCCAAATAAGGAAAGTAACTTCCTTATTTTGGAATATATTTTGAAATATAAATCCTGGCACGTTGATTGGCTAGTGGTTACACCACTCTGAACTCGAGAATTTTTCTCCTCGCACGGCTCTATAATGCTGCCGCCTCGCAGCCTCGCCTCTTGGCTCGGCTGCTCTCGTTGGCAATAATTTTATCAAGTACGATGGTAGCCACATACACGCTAGGTTCTCGAGGATACAATGCTGCTGTAAACCATTTTCAAGGACAAAGATTTGAGTACACCTCAGGAGTTTGCGGTTGGACAAAAAAAAATCATATCACTGTTTGTAAAGTTGTCTTTGTTTACTAAACTTGGTACTTAAAGTTTGTTTTTCTACAGAGAGTAATAATAATTAAGAGTAGAGAAGTAAATAAAAACAAATTAAACAAAGCTTCGCGTGTCGTGCCTAAAATCTGTAAAATGCCACAAAGCATAATATTCATACCCTGGAGTAAGCGTTCAGTACCTTTATTCCTAGGTAAATTTATCGCGCGTGACCTAAAGACCTAAAGACACGAAATCTGTTTGTCAAACAATTATTTTTATAGTTGTTATATTTATAATGGTCAGACAAAGAAGGATCTTCCATGCATAACCGAAATGTCTTTAGCCAAATACGTAACCTGTCCTTTTTATTGCCATGTAATCCCATGTAATTCCATATAATCTATAGCGTACTAGTAATGCTTGGGTTATGTTTCACCGATTTTCAATTTGAAAACTACTTTAGTATTATTTCACTTTATTATATAAACCTCAGTGTTTTAAAGAGATTTCTGCCACTGAGAAAAACCGTATATTTTCACATGTGAAAATACGATGTTTTCTTTCTCGGCCAATAAAAGGTGCTTCCCTGGAGCATGGCAGTGTTTCTTGTTTATATAGTAAACAGAATAATAAATGGACGCTTGGATATATGGAATTTATCTTCTCGTGTTCACATTTGATATCTCACGGCTGCGCTTACTCGTTCGATATCTCTAAGATAAATCCGATATCTCCGCGCGCCCATGACTGTATTATTCACTATTTACTTGATTAATGAGTAACACATATTTTAATTGTAGTTTAAGTTAGTCTTTTGTAATTGAAATGATACACGTTTTAAGTGGTGGTACGGTTAAACTGGTCACGCACAAAAGACAATCTTTTAATCTTGGTGCCGCGGTGTTTTAAATTTCTTCATAGGTTTTTTTTGTTCATATGTCCTAAATACAAATAAACCGGCGAGAGGGAAGTGTTAGGGAAATGGACCCGGACCCGGAACCGAACCGTACATTCCGCGCATGCGCAATGGACCCAAAAACGAGCATCCTACACCCGTGTGCCGCATATGCTTGGGTCCGCCTACGCCCGGGAAGTTTGGGCCGCCGTATGAAAGGACCACACCTCGGACTAGTAGCAACGCCATAGTTTTAGTAACTTATCACAAAGCACATACGACTAGTTGAAAATATATAGCATGGTTTAGTTATCTTTATTATCAATTACACAGACTTTACAAATGTCCCTCCTACTACTAGTGGTAGTTAAGGTGACCCAAACAAAGCAAATGCGTTTTTCAGTTGCCGTTGCCCGCAAAAACGAATCCCGTTGCCTAACATTTTTGGCAACGTCGTTGGCGAACTGCAAATCTGAGCCACCTGTATCACAACTATCTTCGAGTTTGTGTTTGGTGTTCGGACATTTAAATCGAGTTCCACAGGGAGAAAGCGCCCATTTAGTCTTAGAGTCGGTAGGGAGTGTTCACGAGCACCCCCCCCCCCCCCCCCCATTATCGAAACATAACCTTTTAGAGTTTAATTAGTATTGCGCCATAATTAGACGATGGAGAGGGGTTTTTATGCTCTTTATGAACATAAGAGAAAAAGGACAAACAGTCCAATATTTGTGCCATTGGGACGTTGCAGCCATTTTTGATCCAGATCCACCGCTGTTAAGCCCTGGCCAAACGAAACGCAAGTTCACGCAAATCGAGGCAAGTTTTGCTACTTGTGTCGACTTGCGCTCGTTTGGCCACCAACTTGCGATGACTTGCGTTCACTTGAGTCCACTTTGAACATGTTCAAATTTTTGTGCGACAACTTGCGTCTCGTTTTGCCACCACGTCGTATGGGATAAGTGATGTCCTTTTTTATATTTCTCCTTTCTTTTTTCAGCTGCTTCAAGTAAATCAGGCTTTGTTCCTTGAGCTTCCAAGTGGTCGTATCATCAACATAATTGCTGGTGATATCCAGCGTCTTGAACGTGCCATACAATGCTTCTGTATGACCATCAGATGCATATGCGACATCACAACTACATCATTGTTATGTTGGTATTTTGTGGGTGCTGCATGTCTGATGGCAGTGGCTGTACTATTAGCTTGCGTTTGTTATTGTCTATTTTTATCCAAAGCATGCGTTAAACTAAGAACGCGCTCCGCCGAAATTGGCGATCGGCGCATTGGTTTGTTAAATGCACTCGTTGCTGGGATACGCACAGTGAAAATGAATGGATGGGAGTGGCCCTTTAGGGATCAAGTTCAGCAATTAAGGAGGTACGTAACATTAAAGCCATTATTTTGCCTGGGTTTTATTTTATTTCAAAGAAGAAATAGATGAAGCATTTTTAAAAGATCGTTGGTTACAAATATAGTTTTCCTTAAGGCTCACAGCAAAATGCACTTGTAATTTTTGCTGCAATTTTCATCGCGCGAGTCGCGACGATTTTTCTAGGCACGTACGCGTCAACTCAAAATCACTATTTAAACTATGTGCAACTCGGCGCGATCTGCCGCAATTTTAGTTTGTCGCGTGATGTCGCGGAGATTTCGAACATGTTCCAAACTCTTTGCAACTTCATGCGATTTGAAGAAAAGAGAGCACTCGAAATCGCTCAGGATTTGCATCTCGTTTACACAAGAGAAATTTGAAATTGCAACTCGTGCGAGAATAATCGCCGTGACAAATGCAACCTTTAAGCGGTCTTTATTTCAGTGCCTTGCTGCATTGGAGTGTAAGAAGCCGTATTCTCATTTTCTATCTCGCTTTGATTTGAGAGCAAAGTTACGTCACGAATCAGTGTCATCTGATATTCTGAATTACTAACGTTCTAGCCGCAGCTCACAGCAAAATACGTAACTTTGAACGGCCATAATATCGTGGCGTCTAACCGAAATTCTTTAAAACTGTGTGTAAATGTGTGTAAAAATATTAAAACAGGTTTCGTGTGGAAACACGATTGGCTCAGTGTTACGGCGCTGGGTCTCTCACCGATGTGATCCGGGTCCGACTCATTTCCGTTCGACTCCCTGCCGGGACAGAGGACATTTTCTTTCCGTTCTGGTCACAGTCGAAATTGGTTACGTTGTTCTACTGTCTTTCATGGTTTTCGGATGAGACAATAAACTGAGGTCCCGTCTCGCCTTTCTACTCTAATTAGTATCAGGGGGACGTAAACGAACCACTAGGGACGTAATAAACCCTCTTTCAGTGACCACCCTCAGTGTCTGTGCTTATGACCGCTTGGCTGCCAGTGGCGCCGTTGAGTCCCAGCGCAATTCAGCTTACGAGCTGCAAGTCTGGGGAGTTGGTCTTAAACGTTTACATTTAAACTTATCACGACTGCTTATTTATATTTTAGACGAGAAGTTAGGATATTACATCAAAGGAACCTGGTGTTGTCTACCATTCAGATGTTGATAAAAACTTCGAAGTCTTTTGCAATTTTAGCTGCCCTTTTAGCGCTGTATGGATTAGACGTGAAGCTATCTGTTCTTCGAGTGTTCCTGATCCTGATCTTGGTGGGTTTTGCAATCAATGCCATCAAGTATTTACCACTCATACTGCTAGATCTCGCAGACTCTTTCTCAGCCATACGGCGCATACAGGATCTTCTCAAAAGATTGACAGAAAAGGCATGTTCTCCCGCCAACAGCAATTCATTAATCGGGCCCCATCAGTCAGTAAACATGTCACATACACATGTATGGTTAAATAACGTGTCATTCTACTACGGCGGCAACTCCACTTTTGTCCTTAGAAACATCACTCTACATGTTAAAGAAGCTGAACTATTAACAGTAGTTGGCAAAGTAGGAAGCGGGAAGACGTCTTTACTTCTCTCGATTCTTGGAGAACTTCCTTTGCTAAATGGTCATCGATCGGTTAAAGGAAACATGCTCTATGTTCCGCAACAACCATGGGTATTTTCGGCTTCGTTGAGAGACAATATTCTTTTTGGAGAAGAATATATTGAATCGAAGTATATGAACATTTTAGAAGCTTGTGATCTTAGCAAAGACATGCAATGCTTTCCCGACGGCGATATGACTATTATCGGCGAACGTGGAGTGATGCTTAGCGGCGGTCAGCGATTACGTGTCGGATTAGCACGCGCGTTGTATGCCGATGCTGATATTTACTTATTGGACGACCTCTCAGCGCCGTGGATACCGAAGTTGGAAGGCAGTTATATGACAAGTGCATTCGTGGAATCCTTCAAAGCAAGGCGGTCATTCTTGTAACGCATCAGCTCCAATATCTCGACGAGACTGATAACCTTCTGTTAATGAGAAACGGTGAAATTGCCTTCAAAGGAAAACGTGGAGCGTTAAAGGTGCTGATATTAGCGAAGTGCGAAGTTGTGCTGCTTTAAGGGAAAGCAGCACACAGTCTCAATCTGATTTTGACGTTACTAGTGACTCACTTGCGGAAGCTAAGCCAACAAGTTCGAAATACAAGGGGCTTATTACCGAAGAGGAAGAACGCGAAGTCACTGGAATATCAGTTCGTACTTACGTAAACTATATCACGTCTGGTATTCCTGGTATGTTGGCGCTGGCGCTGCTAATGTTCTTTATTGGCGTGCAAGGTAAGCATAATACGTACGTACTTACTTACTTACTTACTTAGGCCTCAGATAGGCCTCATCATCCCTGGTGGGACATAAGGCCAGTATAGCTCGTCTCCACTCTTGGCGGTTGTGGGCAAGATGTTGTGCCTGCCCCAAAGTGAGTATCAGACCTCTAAATTCGGAGGTGATAGTTCTCCGAACCGACCTTCGTGCCATTCAAGATGATACAAAGCATGGAGATTCTATCGAATTGTGACGGATTACTCAGCGAAAAGAGAAAATCAGATCTGGACAAATAATTATTGAAAATGTGAATTGTGAGGCACCTTCCCAACACGACAAAAAAAAAATCAACTAAAGCCACGCTATTTTAAGGGTTCCTGACAGGCACCCCCGCTCCAAAAAATAGGGAAGTCCACCTGGGGATTGGAGGATCTGCTTGGAAAATGTGCTCGATTCTGATTGACTACGTTCGATGATCTTGATATCAAACTAAATTGTTGTTGCTTATTTTTTGTAATCTCCAGCTCTAGTCGTCTTCAGTGACTGGTTATTTCTACAAATCCCTGGTTCACTCAACAATGATATCCAACTCCAATCCCATAACCCCATTACCATCTATGGTAGTTTGGTAGCTGGAATGGCTGTCTTGACATTAATCCGAGAGTTCGCATTTTTGTTAGCTGCCCTGAACGCCTCCAAGAATCTCCACAAAAAAATGCTCGTATCTGTCCTCAAGTCACACATCAGTTTCTTCGACACAACTCCCACCGGTCGTATTTTAAATAGATTCTCAAGAGACATTAGCGTCATGGATGATCTACTACCCGTTTCTGCATTAGAAGGATTAGGGAATGCTGTGCTTCTACTTGCTGGTTTGGTCGTACCCGTTGTTCTCGATCCCTGGCTTCTGATTTTCATTATCCCCTTGTTAGTTCCACTGGTATTTATTGGCAGGTAAGGCATCCAAACAGTCTTTAAGAGCCTCACCCAACATAGGTGGATTCTCATTCGCTAACTTAACACTTGACCTCATGACGATGACCGGACGCTAAGATAGGAACGTACTCTTTCGTATGGAATCAGAATCAGGCCACACCCAGCAGCAACTTTGTATCCGTTATTTTAATTGGCTGATCAAGATACGCATCCATTTCCATTGAGATTTCCCTCCAGCGCAAAACATGTGGCACCAATGAAATTAATGTGGATAAAAATGCTACTATAAAATCAGTTGAGTGGTAAAACAACCGCTAGGAATCTGTAACGAATCATCTATTTCTTGTGCACCACATGATGAAGTTTCCGTAGCAACCAGCACTGGCAAGACACCACCGCGGTGGTGAGGACAAGCCCTTTAAACAATTTAGACACCTTACATTTTAATAATAATAATAATCATGATATCTATTTATACACAATAAAATGTTAGACACTTAAGACACATCGCGTGGTACAAAAAATGTACGTCACATGGTACAGATTTGCAGCGGCCGCTTTGACACTCTTCGAATTGTCATAGTACTATGTTTGGAGAAGCATGATTGTGCGCACGCCAAAGGTTCCAAATAAGGCTTGTGGCATGGAAATAGTTTGTTGACAAAGTATGCTTCTTAGAAATGTCCCGACATTATTTTAATTTCCAGGTTCTATGTTAGACCATCCAATGACCTCATCAGACATGAGTGTATCCACCGGAGTCCATTGTTCTCGCACGTGACGGATACAATGGAAGGTCTGCTCACTGTTAAAACACATGGAATGACAGATAGCTTTCTGCAAAGATTACACAGGTATTTTAGTTACCAAGGGGAGTCCCTTTACTTGTGCACTTAGAGCGTCGATGCACAAAGGAGAGCAAATTACAATTGAACGAACATCAGATCGACTATTAGTTTCCTCTCTGTTTATCCCATAGAACTTCCCATGCAGGTCTGTTTCATGCCGAACGCGGGGTCTGCACTAGTCAGTAGATTTTTATCAGTGAGAGAGTGATTTCAGCGATTTTCTTTTGAGAGAGGGGGAATAATTTCTAACCATGTCAACTAATGTTCGCGAAAAATTTAAATCTACAATCTCAAAAAACCCTCTTATATAAACAAATCAAATTAATGACTTATGACTTGTCGAAAATGTAAACCGGATTTTTCTGCATATCAATCCTACGCTTACACTTCGTTATAGAGAATATTTCAGATGACTATCCGAAGCAAATACAAAACCACTAGCCAATCACACAAGGTGGAAGCCATTCAACAACAAACCAATGAGGAGGCGAAGTAATTGACGATTCCGGCTATAACACGCGCGCGCTGCATGTGGAACAATTGTCGAACGAACTGTTAAAAAAGCGCACACTAAATTTCTGTAGTTGTGGGACACGGCTTGGGCATTTCTCAATAAAAAGGGCGCGCGCTTATAAGTGGAATCGTCCATTAAGTAAGACTTTCGTTTTAGCTATGACGTGAGCAATGGCGCGTTTCGATTTAGCAATTTGATTGGCTAATACAAAAATATACTTTTCTCTCGACCAATAGAAATGCTGACTAAATGCAAGTCTTGTTTACATTCGGCGGTCATTTGAAGTCCGCTCTAAGAATAATAAGAACCATTTTTTTGTTTAAACCCGTACGTCAACGTTTCTAAGGCTTTTATTCACAAGTTACTCTATTTATAGCCACATGGCTCCTTTGATGCGATGTTTCATGCTCTTCTATTCTATAAGGTTTCAGAACGAATACACGAAAGTCCGTGTCATGATGTTAGCTCCAGGTAGATGGCTGGCCGTCTGCGTGGATTGTATCGGTGCTTTGTTTACGGCTGTTGTATTAGTGGCCGCTTTCGCTACGAAACTTCAAGCAGGTTAGACTCATTTCATGTCATTGTTGATTATAGTCTCAATTGGGTTGTCAACCTAGAGCCGTGAAACCAAGTTTGCGGATTTACAGCTTTGTGCAATTTGGAGGTGCCTGGGGGGTTCTCCGGCTATTTTGTGTAACTTAGGCATGAATTAAAACTCCACGTTCGCGTTCAGAAAATAAGATGAATTCGTCCTATGGCTTAAACATGTCTCAGTGCCAACTCTTAGCCGTTATGAACCTTATTAGTTAACCGCAATCTGCGTTCAAAAGAACTGTAACTCGTCAAACACATCGTTTTTAACGAGCCATCAGTCCCTTTTCTCACTGCTAAACAAAGGCTCCTGCATTGCATCTGAAGCGCTTCCATTATCTGCGGCCTGGAACACAAATTCCTCGCCAGCACATTTGTGCATTTTTATGAACAACAACAACCAAAGGTGAGATTTATGTTAAACGCCGTGGAAAAATGGTGTTTTGCTGACGTTTCGAGCGTTAGCCCTTCGTCGGAGCAAAGAGAGAAAACTGAGGGAGTGGGGCTGTATATAAAGTAAATGTAGAGCCGTTGCTAGGCAACAGATAAACATTCGGAATGACTAAAGGCGATAATTGGTTAAGAATAACAAAGGATGCCATGGGCCATTGAAATCGTAAACTAGTGATAAAAGTAAAGAAAGAGGAAATATGATGAGATGTAGAAAACTAGATATAAGAGAAAAATTCATTGATGCCGTGGGGTGATCGGCAACCGAGTGAAAGAATAAGTCTATTCTCTTTCTGGAAGCGAGAATGATTAGACCCGTTGTGAAGAGAAACACCGCAAACAGTCATATGATCCTTAGTGTGACCGGGAAGATTGGAGTGTCGGGCCACTGGTTTGTTAAGGTCATTTTTGTTCACATCATTGCGATGCTGGCAAAAGCGCGTAGAAAGCATTTGACCGGTTTGTCCTATATAGATCATGCGGCAGAGGGAGCAAGTAATACAATATATGACGTTGGCGGTGGTGCAATCAAAGTGATCCGTGATGTTAAAAGACTCGCCGCTAAGGCCGAGGATCCGGGTGGTGGAACCTTCACAACGGGCCTAATCATTCTCGCTTCCAGAAAGAGAATATACTTATTCTTTCACTCGGTTGCCGATCACCCCACGGCATCAATGAATTTTTCTCTTATATCTAGTTTTCTACATCTCATCATATTTCCTCTTTCTTTACTTTTATCACTAGTTTGCGGTTTCAATGGCCCATGGCATCCTTAACCAATTATCACCTTTAGTCAATCCGAATGTTTATCTGTTGCCTAGCAACGGCTCTACATTTACTTTATATACAGCCCCACTCCCTCTGTTTTCCCTCTTTGCTCCGACGAAGGGCTAACGCTCGAAACGTCAGCAAAACACCATTTTTCCACGGCGTTTAACATTAATCTCAACCTTTGGTTGTTGTTGTTCATGTTCACGTCTCCGCCGGCGCAGACCACCTAGTTTTCCCGTAAAACTAGTCATACCATTGTGCATTTTTAGTTTGTAGACGAGAGAATTGTACGAGTTGTGTTTTCGATCACGAAATCACTTATACCACTCGAGAAAAACACGCGCGCTCGCCATTTTCATATCATTGAATAATTGTCGTTTTTGCTGAGTGCACTTGGGAGGACTGGATCGAGTCGCGCGGGCTAGCTGTGGGCTATTTTAGCGTGGTTACCAAGCCCAAATCAATGGTGTGGACAGATCGAGAACTCGAGTCTCTGTGATTCCTGCAAGTTTTCATTCAAAATTTCACAGTTTTCTTGCTACATTTGCCGAAATTCTTATCAAAAGAGGATCTCCTGTCACTTCCTTATAAGGTAAATGATTCCAAATATGGTTTTTGCCGTGAGGTGTTGAAAAACGACAATTTTCGGTTGGAGATTGTTTCATATGTTCCATGATTTTGTTCCCTCCCGGATTCGTAAAAAAAACGCGCCTCTTTTTTGCCAATTTTTAAAGAGACGAACTATTTTGCGAAAGGACGCTTTGAACCTCTGATGTTGCACAACGGCGGCGTTTACGATTCATGTCCGATATATATATCTTATTCGGACATTTTTATGTACTATATTGCTGTATATTTTTTCGAGTCTGGAGTATTTTGTCGAGCCCGCCTTCGGGCGAAACAAAATACAAAGACGAGAAAAAATGTTCAGAGATATTGTACACTAAAAATGTCTAATAAGTTATTTATTATCCGACATTTATTTTCTGATGTTTTGAAGTGAGAGTGGACGAACTTAGTGAAAATAGTTTTCAAGTGTACAATATCGCGGGATATTTGTACTCGCCCCAGTCTCACTCCTACGATGTTTGTGCTCCTCTCGATGCAGTTGGATAATAAAAGGCGATATGAAATTCCATAATACATTCCGTAACTCCGATATTGTAAATATTAACTGATGCATGTTTTGGTTTGTCAACTATAGGTGCTGCTGCTCTGTCTTTTATTTACGCAATACAGGCAACATATGACACATGTCATTGGACAATGCAACAAGCCGTACTAGTAGAAAACTACATGACGTCAGTGGAGAGAGTAATGTCCTACTCAGAACTCGAGAGCGAGCCTGGATACGAGACTACGTCCCAACCTCCTGAGGAATGGCCGCGCGATGGATCACTTCGACTTCGTAACCTGTCGCTCAAGTATCACCCGGATGCACCGGAGATCCTCAAAGGGATTGATCTGGACATCCAACCAAGAGAGCAGGTTGGTATTGCGGGAAGAACAGGAGCTGGTAAATCATCGCTTGTCGCCGCATTACTGCGCATGCCAGAACCCCAAGGGTCTGTTATTATCGATGGCATAGACACCAAGTCGCTGAATATTCAGAGCTCACGACGCGCGATGTCGGTTATCCCACAAGATCCGGTCCTTTTTAACGGAACTCTTAGAATCAACTTAGATCCCTTCGAGAGATTCTCTGACAGTGTTATATGGCGCATGTTAGAAGAATCAGGACTGAAATCGACTTTTGAAGCCTTTCCGGATCAATTGGATCAAGAAATTCAAGAAAGTGGAGGGAATTTGAGTAGCGGAGAGCGACAGCTTGTCTGTTTGACACGTGCTCTACTGCAGCAAAGTAAGATCATTGTATTAGACGAGGCTACAGCTCACGTTGACTACAAGACTGATGCATTGATTCAGAAAACTATACGGAGTAAATTCAAAGATTGCACGGTGATTACGATCGCACATCGTCTGCAAACCATCATGGATTATGACAGAATTCTAGTGCTGGATGACGGAAAGGTAGTAGCATGTGGCAGCCCTGAGACCATAATTCCAAATTTATAAACTATCACCACCTACAATTACAAGCTGGGAGGATTCCATGGACATTTTGAAACCTAACGTAACGAGACGCAACGCAACGCAAACAGTGTATCTTATTGGATCAATCCATTCATTCATCCATCCAGAGTATCGCTCTTTGATCTCATATTTCCCTTTGTAACGCAACGCAACGTAACGTATAAACGTTTGGAACCTATGCAATTAATTCTTTACCTGCCTGGGATCAAATAATAGCGGAGCTCCAGCGCGGGCCGAAGGCCCGCGCAAGCGGAGCACCATACCTAAGGAAAAAACGTATACTATCGAGTTGATTTTTGAACGTCACGGGCATTATGGATCATTTTGATGACGTCATTGATGGCGTGAGGGAACGTGACTTTGGTGTAGAGTTCCTCTGATGGTCTTTGAAAGTTTGTCCAAGTTTGGCTTCTATAGAAGCTTCCCTTGGAGAGATATGATTTTTTCTTTATTTTTCTGGTATTAAACCTATAGCGTACGCCGTCCGGTGGTGTCCGTCCGTCCGTCCGTCCGTGTACACATGGGAACCCTGTGGTATGCAAAGAAAAAATCATATCTCTTCAAGGGAACATGCTAAGACAACCATACTTGGGATATTTTGTCTATGTCACAAGAGGAGGTCTGTAACACGGTCACGTGATGTGACGCCATCGATGACGTCATCAATGATTGAAAAATTAATATCTCGTGAAGGGAAGACTCTAAAACAACCAAACTTGGGTAGTGTAGTCTAGGTCACCAGATGAGCGAAATGAAGTGGTCACGTGATGTGACGTCATCGATGACGTCATATATGCTTGAAAAATTAATATCTCGTGAAGGGAAGACTCTAAAACAACAAAACTTTGGTAGTGTAGTCTAGGTCATCAGATGAGCGAAATGAAGTGGTCACGTGATGTGACGTCATCGATGACGTCATCTATGCTTCAAAAATTAATATCTCGTGAAGGGAAGACTCTAAAACAACCAAACTTTGGTAGTGTAGTCTAGGTCATCAGATGAGCGAAATAAAATGATCACGTGATGTGACGTCATCGATGACGTCATCTATGCCTGAAAAATTAATATCTCGTGAAGGGAAGACTCTAAAACAACCAAACTTTGGTAGTGTAGTCTAGGTCATCAGATGAGCGAAATGAAGTGGTCACGTGATGTGACGTCATCGATGACGTCATCTATGCTTCAAAAATTAATATCTCGTGAAGGGAAGACTCTAAAACAACCAAATTTTGGTAGTGTAGTCTAGGTCATCAGATGAGCGAAATGAAGTGGTCACGTGATGTGACGTCATCGATGACGTCATCTATGCTTCAAAAATTTATATCTCGTGAAGGGAAGACTCTAAAACAACCAAATTTTGGTAGTGTAGTCTAGATCATCAGATGAGCGAAATTAAGTGATCACGTGATGTCACGTCATCGATGACGTCATCTATGCTTGAAAAATTAATATCTCGTGAAGGGAAGACTCTAAAACAACCAAACTTGGGTAGTGTAGTCTAGGTCACCAGTTGGGCGAAATGAGTTCGTCGCGTGATATGACGTCAGTGATGACGTCATCTATGCCTGAAAAATTAATATCTCGTGAAGGGAAGACTCAAAAACGACCAAACTTGGGTAGTGTAGTCTAAGTCACCAGGTGAGCGAAATAAAGTGATCACGTGATATGACGTCATCGATGACGTTATCTATGCTTGAAAAATGAATATCTCGTGAAGGGAAGACTCTAAAGCAACCAAACTTTGGTAGTGTTGTAAGGTCACCAGGTGAGCGAAATGAAGTGGTCAGGTGATATGACGCCATCTATGCTTGAAAAATTATTCTCTTTATTTCACTTTTGAATCATTCCATTTGGAGGGATTAATACCTTATATTTTCTGATGGAGGTTTTTATCTCACTTGACAGGATGCTTATTTTCGTCCCTGTATTTGTATTGTGTCAATGCAGCACATACCGAAGAAAACACTGTTGTATACATGTCAAGAGACATTTTTTCTTAAAAAGCCTATAGTATATAAACACAGAAAGTTTTATAACCACGAGCTCCGCTTTTAGCCAGCGGCTAAATCTATATATTATTCTTAATTAAAAAGCAAACTCAGAGAAATTATAATAGCTACGAGGCTGCTTCTCAATAAAAAAAACTCCTCGACTTGGGCGTAATGTTTTGACCATGTCAGATCACGTGGCATTCAAGTGAGTATCGCGATTCTTCCTGTCACTCTGTGTTGTTGTGAGTTGTCAATATTTTGTGGTACTGACGGCTCAAAAAGAGCTAGCGAAATTCAACTTTTTTCACACGAATTTATGTTTCATTTTATTGTCAATAGTTAGAAATAACGTTTAGCTATATTTCTAGCAATATAGTATGGCAGAAAGATTTTTTTTCGTCGAAAAAGATGGAAAAATGTAAACGGAAAATGCTCGCTCGTGCGAAAAGCCCTTGTGATTGCGTGAGAGCACGCGTAAATGTAATGAGAATTGAAATTTCAATCGACAATAAATAACACTATTTCTTGCCATTTCCTTCACAAAATCTTCAAGAACCGCGATACCGATATTAATTACGATTTTGAGACGGCAATTCCACAAAATATTGATGGCGTTGGAAGAAAATATTTTCTCCCAACTAGCCGTCAATATTTTGTGGAATTGCCGTCTCAAAATCGTAATTAGTCTATAGTATTATCTCTTTGTTGGGTTGCTTCCATATTCATATATCCTTCGATGCGTAGCGGGAAAAGAAAGAGAGAATACTCATGGGAATGCTACGTGATCTGAAATAGTGATCTGAAATAAGAAAACATTACGCCCAAGTCGAGTAGGTCTATTAGAAGCACTCTAGCGTATACACCTAATTCAATAAAGGTTGCTTTGGTCATTGGTCTTTGGTCATTGAACGCCTTTGTTTCGTGGTCACTGAAGCGAAAAATTCCTTTGTTTCGCGCTATAATTGAAAGACCAAAGACCAATGGCCAAAGCAACCTTTTCTGAATTAGGTGTATTTAGCCACGTGTAGAGGAGCCACACTTGTCCATGCTGGAATGTAAAAACCGAGGTGAAATTTGAATAAAAACTACAGCCGGTGAAAACTGCAGCAGCTTTAGAATCTTGAGCGCATCGAGCGCAACTAGGAAGAAGGTTGTGAACTTTAGAATTTTACCAGGCGCTATCCGCGTCGTAATTTTTTTTTCTTACGCGGACAGCATCGATGTCAATGCTGGCACGTTTGCAACAGTGTTCACACGGGACCGTGCCGGACCTAGCCGTGCCAAAATCGGTCCGGTACCGCAGGTCCCGTGTGAACACTGATTGACATCGAACGTGCGACGGTACCGTACCAGAAATTCTCACTCTGCGGTGAGCGAACAACAAAGATGATTTTTCTTTGCGAAAGATATACTAATCTCTCAAGCCATCGCAAATTTTTCAATTTCCTCCTGAATTTTCATTACCAGCCAACCATTATTTTTATCCACGAAGCAGACAAGATGTCTGCAGTTTTGTAATAAATGCTAGGATAACATAACATTGGTGCGCTTTTCATCAGCGATGTAAGTCCGACAGAGTGTACCGCCAAACTTCTCATTTCTGTTACCTGATTAATATTTTAGATTCTATAGGGGATATATTAGATACCAATAAGGGTTTGGTGATTAAGTTTAGAAATGGTTCTCAATTTCTGATGCATTCGTTGTACTTAGCAGGTGCAGAAATATTGATGGCGATCATATAAGGCCTCATGATATATTATGAAGCAAAACATTGCTGGGAGTGTCGGCATGAGATCATGACGTACTTTTTCGGATCGTCTTACCTTTACAAATAATCGCTTAAACGAGTCATATTTTTTTTCTTGTAATAATTAATTTGTTTTTTATTGGTAAATAAACGTCACTTTCAAGTGGCCATTTAATCCCCATTCTCGAACCCAGAGATCCCGGCTCGTCACCTCGCAAGCCACCCACACCACGCAGGCTAGCTCTGGAGTGGCAGTGATGCATTCATAAAATATGTTTGAATAGGTAATCATGCAATTTCTAGATCAATTTTTGGAATAGATTGCACGAATGTGCTTTCAAAAAGTATCAAAATTGCACGAGCCGCTAGAAGAGTTTTTTGAGAGTTGAGCTTTTTGAAAATGCATGAGTGGAATTTATCCTAAATGGAATGAGAAAAATCGTAAGATTACTTATAAATAATAATACATGCAAAAATGTAGAGATTGAAGTGTTTTTGTATTGAAAGAAACTGGCAAAACTGCGCGTGCGCGCCCTCTAAATGTCGGTTATTTGTCATCAGCGCGCGCCTTCTCGTAGCCAAAGCTTCCATGCTCGTCTACTCGCGGGGGAGGCTCTAGGACATCCATTTGAGATACTTCGCTGATTGGCTGATTTTGAACGTTGAGGCATGCGCAGAAAGTTGCATATCAAGATAACAGTGTCGTCTTTCTAAAGATTGAGTGGGCTTCCTGTGGTGTCTTGTCTACTTTGTTTCCAGGTTTTTGACCGTGAAAAACACAGCGGAAATGCACATTTTGTCGTGTGTATTTGAGTTTTGGTTGAGTTTTAAGCTTTCTAGGCTAATACAAATAGTGAAAAACTTACTGGAATTCCAAATATGTATGCAGATATTTCCTTATAAGGAAGTTGAAGAAAGTCGACACTTTTTCAAGGGAACTATCTTGATGTGTTTCTTTCAAGGGTTCTGTATTGAATCCCGCGCATGCGTCAGTGGCTGTCACCAGAGCCTCTCCCGTGAAGTGACGAGCCGGGGAGCTCTGGGTTCGAGAATGCAGCGTGCGCTACTTGTTTGTGAAAATTGAAAACTTTGAAGGTAAAATCCAATCATTTTTTCTTTGTCTCTTTTCTCGCTTTTTCTTGCCTATATTAACAATTTTATTATTTCAAAGGGTTTTAGAAACGAGACGAAAGTAGCATGCTTTAAAACGAAAAACATGTTCAATTTGTGGATATTCTCATCCGATGTAGCTTTCACTGGTGTTTCAAGCTTCTGCACTCTAGTGTCTCATCTTAAAGGGAGGCTGTCACGCAACTGCGCAGCTGTTCTACGCATCCCAAAACAAAGAAGTATCGTCCCGTAACGATGGCCAGCGAAGGCTGAAAACGACGAAAATAATCCGTTTCAATCTCGCTATTTCTCGATCCATCCGACCAAATGTTTAAGTTTTACATATTCTTCAATAGTTTTCTGATAGGATGGTCAAAATAGTTTTGCTCAGTGATCGTTACTGGGGCATGCGCCCCGAAAAAAAGGACAATATCTTAAATGTACTTGTATTTCCGGTAATGAGTTTATACATGTAACATTCCATTCTCAAGATCAATCTAAGATTGGAAACCTTTTGGAGCCAAGAGTTACATCTGCCGAAAAAAAATTGGTTGCAGACGCACGACGCACAAAAAAATTGTCTGCAAGAGCCGAAAAATTGTTTGCATGAAGACATCCCCCCCCCCCCCGTCAAAGAAATAATGGTCCGTCTCTGATTGTGTGTTGAAATTTAACTCCCTCACGCGCGTCGCTGATAATCCTCTATACCTAAAATACCTAATAAAGGAGGATGGCTTCCTTGTCTCATCTGATGTTTTCCCTTGGGCAATGTAATTACGTTCCTTCCTGCCACGAATACGGATGTGCACTTCAAGCAGAAAAACCGCCCAGGGGAAAACGACATAGTGTCGTGTTTTACAAAAACATCACGCCGAAAACGAGGACGTTTATAATTCACCGACCACTCGCAGGTGCATCTCCAATTGCAGAAAGAAGTCAATATTTGAGGGATTGATTTGTTACTTAAAAGTATTGGGTGCGTGCTATTTTGCAACAAAGCTATTTAGATAAAGTGAAGTCAATTTATTGAAGTCAAAGCAAATCAAATGGAAGTCGGAAGTTTGAAACATATTGGAGAAACTTCTAAAGATCCGTCTATTTTCTGCAACTCAATTTGAAACTTCTTTGAAATGGTCAGCTGGTCAGCGATTTCATATAAAAATATACTATAAAGGAATTATTTTTTACCACCGTATGCATTGCTACGCGCCCTCAAAATTCACTACGTTGCGATTGGCGATTTTACATAAGGAATTGTAATATCAAGTTTCGGGAAGGCTTTGTCGGAACTTTCAGAACCCACGCCCCTATTAGTGAAATGAGAAAATGAATAGTTGCTCGTTTTGTATTGTATTTAATGTTTTTTCACAAACTCGGCAAAATTGTCTGAGTCATATTCTAATTTCAAATTCCGATTTGAAATGCAGTGTGTAGGCTAATCATAATTCTACTAATAATAACATGAGGTAGAAAGGCTGATACGACGCAAAAAATCTTAACAGGATAATGGCATGATAGAGTCCAAACTGAAAGTACATAAGCAACCGTGGACAGCTGTTTCGACCTTTTTGGGTCTCTTCAGCACGGTGTAGCTAGAGCAGAGCGGTTAGTTTGCCGCCTACTAGAGCAAATGGTTATGGCACAACAGAAGGACTCAAATTTAAGATACTCACCGACCGCATAAGGTCACATGCAAAGCGCGTGACTCTCAAAACAGTAGGTGAAGAAAACTAATAATAACTCTACGCCAACTAACAAACCGCGGTTTTGCTTCCGTCGATCAATCGCGTTAAGGGATCTGGGTGCTTTCACGGAGGCTTTTAGAGGTTTTTTGAACAAAGATGGACTAGCAAGGCTTCAAAACCAAGCTTTCCACCATAAATTCAAACTAACTTTACAAAAACAAATCCTAGCGTCTGTTTGACGGACGGAAGCCAAACGTAGTTTGGCGTTCGAAATGTCAAACTGTGAGTTCACAGAATTATGAAAATCGCAGTATAAGCATAAGAATTGTTGCCTTGTTACTTTGACAGTTATTTATTTTGCGTCACTTTCCCAGTATGTTTATCATTGACAGAGATCATTTAAGGTGACTACGTCATTTTTGATGTAATATTTATTAAATCGTAATGCAAGAGACATTTCCTCCTTTTTTGTTGACAAGGCACGTCATTGTAAGAAGAGGCGGTGAAATGAGTACTGCAGTTTAACACGATTTCTATCGTTCCAAAGTCTTCCAATATATATGGTGGTTACAAGTAATACCCAACGATAGACGTATTAAATGATAATTACTGATAACTATGATATTAGGACCGATTCGAGCAAAAATCTGGTTACTACAAGCATGGAGTTATTATATCTCCATGCTACAAGTATGAAACCTGTTGGCTTTATATTAGCATCTTTTGAAGGAAAATAACATTGTTTAGAGGTTTCTATAAAATTACACGCTTGACATGGAATTTTTCAGGGTTCTCGAACTTTGAAATTCATCACCACTTTCTATGAGAATAGACCGTTTTCCAGAATGGCCGCCGCAAATTCACATGTCGTAAAATCAAACTGACTGAAAATCAAATATAGTGGCACTATAAAGAGTATCCTGACATTAGTAATGCTTTAAATTTTCGTTATGCCAAATGCCATGTCGGCTGAGAAAGCAGAGTCTGAAATTGAAAATTTTCACAGAAATTTGTATGACTGGGGTATATGGTCATACAAACGTCTGTAAATTTTCAGATTTTTAAAGTTTGCATTGGATATAATGCAGGGAAATTTTGTAGTTTTACTAAAGTGATGATGTGTGTTCTAGTGCTGGTGCTCATTTTTAACAAAATTCGATTTGAATTTTCGGCGGCCATTTTGGAAAAAGGTCTATTTCATGGCGGGACGAAACCAAATTAATGCTAACATGATATAGTAGTCCTCCAAACCAAACCAATTCAAGCCTAGAGTTTACCAACTTTCGAGTTAATATAATAATAATATAGGAAATTTATATAGCGCCATATACCTAACTGCTCTATGGCGCTTTAAAATTCTAAGTAACTAGTTTTGGCCACCTTTTGTCAAAACTGCTCGAAATCCTGGCATAAGATGATAGATCTCTCTTAAGTACTATAAACAATCATATTTAAATTCTGAAAGCATAACAGAAAAGTATTTTGCCTTTTTCGGCTACTCTGTCAGACCAAAAACGTAATTTCTTCGTGTTTTGTCTAACACAAAGCTTCTTAGTATTATCCTTTCTGTGATAAAAGCATTTCATGACAAAGGAACTTCATTTAAAAGCTAAAAGCCGTAAAACGACTTCCCACTTCATTTTCCAAGAACAGCTAAATGCTAAAGTTTATTTATACAGCTATTTCAAAAAGGTTGTCGGCATTTAGGGCTGAAACCCGCGCATCCGAACCGAAAAGCTGTACGGGTAGAAACAAAATAACCTAATTTGATGCCCGGTGGAGTATTCCGCTGATTTTTGAGTAGAGGTGTGCCGCCGAGGTCTCTCAAACCTGACCCTATCAGGGACCAAAAATCCTCGATTTGTATACCCTACCAGGGGCTCATAAATAGGGGCGTCCCTCTCTAGTATTGCCCTATTGATAAGGCAATTTGACAGACCTAGTTATTTTAGAACGATTTTACCGCTAAAATTGTAAAGCTTTTGTTTTACTAGCCAATCAAATTCTTGTAGCTTTACAGACGCCGACGACGTCTGCAGATGACGTCAAAATTATTCTTTTCAATTTTCTGGTCTATTGAACACATTTCAAAAGAATAAATTTGACGTCAAACGCGGAAAACATGCATGACTGGACTTATCAAAAGGGTCTATAGGACGGCACATACCCGTATAACATAAATGACGGAGTACCCCTCCCCCGGGATTTGTATAACAACTCAGAAGCCGCGTGACGGATCTCTTACCCAGAAAACTTGGTGGTAAGGCTTGCGACAACTGTGTTTGAAATAGCTGTATATGACCACTTTACTGTGACATTCGCGGTAACGTTCGCTCTAAATCTCGACAAAGCATGAATCAATCAACGTAACGTGACATTAGTTTTATCTTGTTATAGCCGATAGCATAATAGGTATTTATATTCAAAACTGAGATATTCCTCGCTGCCCAAAGTATAAGAGCGTATGGCTCATTTGAGATTATCAGTCAGGGTTTTCCTTCTGCGATGAAAAACACGACAGGAAGGGAGGCGCAAAACGCAGTGGATTTTACAAAGACTAAACATGATTCGTTAATTATGGTAGATCCGGTTCTACAGCTCGAATGTTCCCCACAAATGTTGGAGAGAAGGATAAAGCGGAGAGGGCTAGTAAGGCAACAAAAGGTATGCGAGGAGCCCGAGGAAATACCGGAATACACTTCAATACACAAACAAGAAGACAGTAAAGAAAAAGAGGAACCTCGTGACGTGGCTGAACCGAAGCATGAGAGTTACCAGGAGCATTTGAGAAATGGAAAACTTAAAATATTTGCCATGAAAAATGTGAGTCTACTAAAACGCGGGAAGTCGCTTGATGCTGGGAGAGACGCTAGTGTTTTGAGTACGGCAGAGACGTCGCGGCGAAGGGAGTCAAGGTTTTTTAGGTCAAAAACTACAGTACACGAGACTGAGGACGAAGAATATGTATTGCCATTTTCTGCTAAGGATTATCTAACGCACTCTCAAGAGGCTAGAAGACTTGCAATTTGTGATGAGATTGAGCGAGCTATGGAGGAAAGTGGTTCGCCTCTCAGGACACAAAGAAGAAATTTGATTGTTGCAGACAACTTGCTGAAATGGCATCTCTTATAACCATAAACCCCTTTTTACGACTAAAACGATTTGACGAGGTTCCGAGCTTTCTAAATTTGATGTTAAATGATCTGAAATGACAACTTATCATCACTAGGATTTTCTTTCGGCATGTTGCTCAGAGACGAACATATTTTAGTAATTTCTGAGAATTCCAGATTTTCCAAGAAGTTCTTAATTTAACTAAATTCCCTTTTGAAGAATGAACTAGCGTTCTTATTTAGAGGACGAAATTCCTAGACTTCTAAGGGAATTCAAAGATGTAGAAAGCTTTGCTAAACTACTCTTTGCTTAAAACAAGTATAATTTTATTGTTGAAAAAAACTTTTTCCCTGATATAAAGGAAATGTTGCGTGCTTTTTTCAAGGAACGTAATATGATTTCTAAGTTACTTCTGTAAGGATCACACGAATAACTGTTTTCAAACAAAAGCTATGGACAATTTGAAAGCACCCGTCTTCTATATGGAGTGGGTTTTTCACCTGCCACGTTCGGTTAAAATTTCAAAGGAAGGAAAAAACATAAACATTACATTTGCCAAAATAATTTCAAAACAAACGCTCACTTCCAAAGAATGGATGGAGCCTTTCTTTGTACAGTTGCGTTTTTGGCCAAGTGAAACAGTTGACCAATGTCAAGAAACATCTACTGTATTATATCACCAAGTTAAGCCAAAACGCTTTATCGGTAAATCACGTAGACCAGAATAAGGTAGTCAGAACATAACAATAGAAGGAAGCTTATTTCATAAAAGTGCAATGGCTGATGTAAATTAAATTTTCAGAATAATTTCATCAAAGTTAGAGTGCTTTCTTAAGACAGGTAAAACCATGCATAAACATTAGGAAGATCAAGAGAGATGGATGCAGGAACATTTTGATAATTGCGCTACCTGGTCGAACTGTGGAAAATCGTTGCTATTATTAGAGATTGGATGAGACTGTTGGCGTTGTACTTAAGATTTCCATAAACTTAGTTTGCCTTCAGGGCGTTACTAATAAAGAGAAAGAGGACATAGAAATATTCCTCGGTAATTACAATGCATTAGTGAAGTTTATTAATAGGAAAACTTCGACTTCGATGTTGACAACTTCAGACTTAAAAGCCATTTCCAAACCGTTCCCAAGAACTCAAGACTTTAGTACTTATTTTACTTTAAGAGAGTGAGTTTGACTTTGTTTTTTCCTGTTTTTAAGTTCACGCCGAAAATAAACCCAACAGTGGAAAGATTTTAAATGGCAACTTCCTAAGATAAAATGTTAATTGTGGATATTGCCATTTCTTGTCAGATACTGTGTCACTTCAAGTCGAAGAGCTTTCCGTTTGGATATGCTTTATGCATTGTGTTTTCATTTTCCAGATTTTCAGAACATGTATTTCTCTACCAAAACTTGGAGACATTTTCTTTGCGTTTTCTCTTTCTTCACATACCGTCTATCACAACGCTTGCAAATGCAAAGTTCTGTTGACAAATTCTCATTATTGTTTTCCAGTTTGCATACATCATAAATCCATTTTGTTTTTCAAAACATTTTTGTTTTTTGCTGTCAAAGCTCATTATTATAACTCCTACCCTTTTTGTAAACTAAGCTTCTGATAAAACACCCGCTACTCAAGTACTAAACACTGTAAACAACTAGTCTTACTTGTTTGTATTAACTTGTACTCCTTTCTTTTCAATCTTATAATTGATCATATGTTTGTTTCACTACTGTCATCTACCAACATTAAGCTGGTGCCAAACCAGTACAACATGATTTGGTCAAACATTTTTGAATTCTCATTTAACAATTTCTTCAAACAAGCTTTCAAAACCTGACGAAACTCGGTAAATAGTTTTCATTGCATATTCAGCGACGTTTAACGTTTCCCGATGGATGTTTATCCTTTTCTAAAGCGGGAAAAGTTGAATCGTTGAATCACCATCTTGAATCATGTTCGATGAGTTGAACCGCTCAACATTGGTGAAAAAGATTCGTAAAAATCAAGGTGTTCACCATGCTGTGTTTTAGCCATGCTTTCAATTACAGAGTGTCTACCGAGCATCACTGAAGGTTTTGCGCTTTAAAGAAGAACAATAGGTACATCGAATTGGGGATGCTGTGTCAACTCATTTGGCCCCAGTCATAGCGTCAAAACATCTCAAATCGAAAGACATTCTTTTTTTCAGGGACCGATGGATAAAAAAAAGTTTCAGATTTTTTTCTGAAGTAAAAGCAGCTGTGCAATGCGAGTCTAGTGAAAGCAGCCATTAGATCCTCCCTACTCATGTCCATTCCTTGTCTACTTAATCCAACCTAATCTCCAAAACAACTCTTAGCAAGATCCATTTTCCAAATAAAATTGCTCATGACGTTATTCTTTTAAACTACAAAATGTATCTCATCAGATAATATTATCTGCTATTTTATTTGTTTATCTCTTTGTGAACTGATTAAACGGAAATGGAAAGAGAAAGGGAGGGGCTTTGAATTCAATGTCCTGTATTTAATTCCAGCGGATCTTTTCGATCTCCATTATGTAAATTAATAACGAATGATAAACAAAATCACGTCACATTAAATCTAGGGACTTGGAAATCTTTTAAGTGTCTTAAGAGCGTATCCCCTCGTTGTCGGCAGTGATTTTCAATCCTCTGAGCACACAATATATTTAACGATGATCAGTTATCAGCTTTTGACGACGATTTCTAAAGATACATTTATTATTACGCGCGCTTATTTCAAGATAAGTTCACTAAAAGGTTTTTCAGCGCGGTGCAGTGGTAGGCCTCTAAATCAGGGGACTCGTAGCATATCAAGAAAGAAAGAGAGGGCTAAGCCGCGAAGTGAAATAGGAGGACGGGGTGATGAAGTGCAGGTATGGAACAATCCAAAAGAACATATTTGGAATCCATCCAAGATGAAAATGGTGGCTCGAAAAATACTGAAACATGTTCTTTCCTCATCATA
The DNA here is from genome assembly GCA_033964015.1 of Scolanthus callimorphus. Taxonomy (NCBI): domain Eukaryota; kingdom Metazoa; phylum Cnidaria; class Anthozoa; order Actiniaria; family Edwardsiidae; genus Scolanthus; species Scolanthus callimorphus. The sequence goes on from CM066922.1 coordinate 10,664,994, forward strand.
TCAAGAACAGTCGACTCGCCGACGTTGTGAAATATACGTTGTACTTCTAATTAAGAGCCAGCCTCGTAGCAATTAATTTACTCTGAGTTAATGTTCTTTTGTTCCCAGGATATATAATTAATGACAATTCCAGCTATAACGCAAGCGCGCGCTGCATGTCGGTAGATGTGGGACATTTGTCGAACGAACTGTTAAACAAGCGCGCGCTGCATTCTGGTAGTTGTGGGGCACGGCTTGGGAATTTCTGAATAAAGAAGAGCGCGCGCGCTTGAGCTGGAATCATCCATTGTATACGTTTTAAATAAAGTTGGAGTTACGTTACGTTTAAACGTTACGTTAGGTTGCGTTGCGTTACTTTAAGTTACGTTACGTTAGGATGGATCCTCCCGAGCTTGTAATATTGTAGGTGCTGGTTAGTTTATAAATTGGGGATTATCGTCTCAGGGCAGCCACATGCTACTACCTTTCCGTCATCCAGCACTACAATTCTGTCATAATCCATGATGGTTTGCAGACGATGTGCGATCGTGATCACCGTGCACTCTTTGAATGTACTCCGTATAGTTTTCTGAATCAATGCGTCAGTCTTGTAGTCCACGTGAGCCGTGGCCTCGTCTAATACAATGATCTTACTTTGCTGCAGTAGAGCACGTGTCAAACAGACAAGCTGTCGCTCTCCGCTACTCAAATTCCCTCCACTTTCTTGAATTTCTTGGTCCAATTGATCCGGAAAGGCTTCAAAAGTCGATTTCAGTCCTGACTCTTCTAACATGCGCCATATAACACTGTCAGAGAATCTCCCGAAGGGATCTAAGTTGATTCTAAGAGTTCCGTTAAAAAGGATCGGATCTTGTGGGATAACCGACATCGCGCGTCGTGAGCTCTGAATGTTCAGCGACTTGGTGTCTATGCCATCGATAATAACAGACCCTTGGGGTTCTGGCATGCGTAGTAATGCGGCGACCAGCGATGATTTACCAGCTCCTGTTCTTCCTGCAATACCAACCTTCTCTCTTGGTTGGATCTCCAGGTCAATCCCCTTGAGGATCATCGGTGCATCCGGTTGATACTTGAGCGACAGGTTACGAAGTCGAAGTGATCCATCGCGCGGCCATTCCTCGGGAGGCTGGGAAGTAGTCTCGTATCCAGGCTCGCTCTCAAGTTCTGAGTAGGACATTACTCTCTCCACTGACGTCATGTAATTTTCTACTTGAACGGCTTGTTGTACTGTCCAATTACATGTATCATATGTTCCCTGTATTGCGTAAATAAAGGACAGGGCAGCAGCACCTATAATTGTCAAAACAAAACATCTATCAGTAAAGCTTTAGCATATGGGAGTGTCGTATTTGTAGCAAGGGACAACTTCAAATCGCCTTATATCGGCCAGGAATTATAACACCGCCGTTGTACAAGATCAAAGGTTCATAGGTTCCTTTTTCGAAATTGCGAAATAGTTTGTCTCTTTTAAAAATTGCCAAACAAGGCGCGCCATTTTAACCGAATCTAACATGGCGGACGAACCCCAATGAAGTGAACGATTAAAAAGAAAGCCAGAATTCTTTTTAGAGGCCAGAGAAGAATAAAGGGAATTTCTGCAGAAAACCATCCATGGGAAATGCTGAATTTCCTATGGTAGAAGAATTGTATGTGTTCCGATTTCCATAAGGGGCCCGATATATGACCGATGTTTTCTATACTACGTTCGTAGCACCGTAGTGGCATATCTTACATACCTTGCATTCTTTCACCGCTTGTAATAAGGTTGAAATAACAAGTGAAGATCGAAGCATGAGTATCTCGATCTCGGAAAACTGTGTGATGAATAAAATATATTCCCAGCAAACTGCACCGTATTACTGTAGTAGCGTAGTGGGGAGAGGGAATAAATAGCAAGCAAACTGCAACGTATTACCGTAGTAGCGTAGTGGAGAGTGAGAATGAAATATATTCCCAGCAAACTGAACCGTATTACCGTAGTAGCGTAGTGGAGAGTGGGAATGAAATATATTTCAAGCCAAATGCACCGTATTACCGTAGTAGCGTAGTGGAGAGTGGGAATGAAATATATTTCCAGCAAACTTCACCGTATTACCGTAGTAGCGTAGTGGAGAGTGGGAATGAAATATATTTCCAGCAAATTTCACCGCATTACCGTATGCACCGTATCTCCACTACGCTACTACGGAAATACAGTGAAGTTTGCTTAGTAGAGAAAACCTCGGTCATATATTCGGCCTGGTAAACCGATTTCCCATGGGCGTGCCTTGGATTGGTTTCTGCAGAAATTCCCTATGAAACCCGACCTGCAGAGCCTAAGTTGCTAAGATCTTCACTAAGAAAGCTGTAGAGAGTGAGCAAATCATGGAGAAAAATGGCGAGCGCGCATGTAAGTCACGAGTGGTAAAAGCGACTTTTGGATAAAACACAATTTGTAGAAATCTCTCGCCCACATTATCCAAAAAAAAAATGATGTCGTTTTTATGACAAATTCGCGCCGGCTGCCTGTGGTGTTCAAATCTTGTCTCAGGCCCCTCGGCGGGGAACAAAACAACATGGCGACCAAGAGAACGATATTTTCGAGTATCTGCAAGTTGTTTTTAAATTTTCTGCTTTTGTAGCTAAGATGTGAGGGAAAAAAATCTTCCAGATAAGGTAATGGGGAGTTTTCTAAAAAGGAAGTTTTACAACGTCGGCAATTCGACAGTTTTTTGGGCGAAATTTTCTTGATATAAAATCCAGGGTGAGGAATGTTTCTTCCAAGGCCGCAGAAAATGCTAACGCTGAAGCGGCAAAGCAGGAGGCGTCGTTGCATATCAAGAAAGTGCTGTCGTTTTTATGGCAAATCCGCGCGGGTTGCCTGTGGTGTTCAAAACGTGACTCAGGCCCCTCGGCGGGGGGTAAAAACAAAATGGCGACCAAGAGAAGGATATTTCTCGAGTATCTGCAAGTTTTGGTCAATTTTCCTGCCTTTTTCGCTAAGATATGAGGAAAAGTACTTACAGACCTTCCAAATAAGGTAAGGGGGAATTTCCTAATAAGGAAGTTTTGCAACGTCGGCAAAACGACAGCATTTGGCGAATTTTCTTGATATGCAAAACAGATTGATGGCTCGTTAAAAACGCTATGTTTGATGAGACAGTTATTTCGAACGCAGATAGAGTGGATTTCATATGACTAGTGAAACCAATCGCAAAGAGATTCCACTAATTCTGAACAAAGCCTAGTATATAGATTTAGGCAATGCCTAAAAGCGGAACTTCAATCATACACACCCGACGTCTTACTCACAGGGAGCTCACCTTTACAGTTTAATGTTTACCATAATATGGCAATGATAGTATAAGCGCGTTCTGATATGCTAACAAGTCGCAGTTCACGACCGACAAAAAATAAGGGACCGATCGTTTATTACGTCCACGGGGGGGGGGGGGGGGGGGGGATTTCTAAATTTATTGAATGTTAAAATTCGCACCCCCCTCATTAAGAGCGAATGCACACAAAAATCGAGCAAAATCGAAGAATCGTGGCCACAGCTCAAAATCTAAACTACCCGTTTTTTACGTGTATAGGAAGATTTTAGCGAGATTAAAAGGCTCTGGGGTTTATTTTTATAATCAGATTGAATTTTGCGAGAAAATAGAGATTTTCGGTTTCGATGGTTTGAGGCCTCAAATTAGGGCAAAATTCATTGATCTACAAAACTGCTTCGCGACGGCCAAATAAACTCTTTACGGAGGATTTAATACTTAATTCAGCAAAACCGAATAGTTGACAGTAATCTAAGAAGGATTTCCGGATTAAATAGGGATTTCGTGACAGTGTTCAAGAGCATTATTTAGCGGGCACTTGACAACAAGGTGATTTACTGGCAAAATTAAACTCGAATTCTACATAAGGGGCCATTCTTCAAATAGCCCCAAAATCTGTTTTTTAGCTCTAGAGATGTTATATTTCAACATTTCAGGTATGATCAACATGGTTCTTGAGCGAGCGCCTCAGACTAGGTCGACCAATTTAGTCAATTTCCTGTAATTTGCTCCTTCGATAGTTTAGTTGACCCCGATCAAAGTACTTTATCAGCGTAAACAAAGACATCGATCGGCCAGAAATGGGACGATATGTATTACTTTCGACCGTATTTGCTCAAAAGTCAGGCTTACCTTGATAAGGAGTTGATTTCCGACCAAAAATCTGCCTCTTGGGTGCATTTGCGTAGCTTCAAAACTCCGTTCGATGCGGGCTTTCTAGGCTGAATCTGTTACGTAGTTGTCAAATCCATCAATAACAATGCAAAGGAAACAGGAAATACAACAAATCTGAATTCAGATAGCTTCAGAATAGTCTAAATGCCGTAAATAATGATTTGCATTCATATCTGGCACTCTTTTGATCGATGAAATTCACAACATCGGGAACATTGAAACTCGAGGTCATAAGGTTTGGAGGAGCCGCTAAGTGTTGCGTTACATCACGCAATATTAATACTTTCGATAAATCAATTCTCCCGGGGTTCGCGATGTCTCACCAAGCCAGGCTTTTCATATGTAGGGGGACGACTGTTCGAGCTGCCCAAATAATTGTTTTTCGTTCTTTGCATTTATTTCAAAACAACGAAACAGCGAATTTTGCAAGGGGCGCGGCGCCATTAATGGTAAACACGGCGGCGATGTGTATTTACAGCAGCGTGCCTTCGGCGCCTGCTTTACTTTAATGATTTTATGCCAAAATGTTAGGGACCGCTAGAAGTCTAAAACATGTATATCAATTCATTATATTCTATATTAGCTCCTCCTTAAAACTATAAAAAAAATATTCAATCAGTTTGACAGAGTATCTAGCGTTCCCCGAGTAGGAGAGGTCACGTCATCGTTTAAGGCCGAGGAGGCTGTATGGGCTTTGCCCTGAAATACCACTTGCAACCCGTGCGGAGTTGAACAGAGAAGTTACATGACCGAAACATTTCTTATCGGGGGAACAACCGATCGCAAATCGAGCCCTAAATCCTGACCAAGTTGCCAGATCAATATTCTCAGCAAGGGACGCCAGTGGACAGCGCCTCTTCTCCAGTGGGGAAACAGGTAGCAATCTTTTTTTCCCGCCAAGAAGGCATCGGGTGCGGAGGATACAATGGAAGCTACTGTGGAATTTTACGGATTGCGCAACTCGGCTGAAACAACTCTTTTGCTATCAGTATGCTGCGAAAAATTTGCGACACTTTGGATATTGACACTGCAGATTTTAGTTTCCCTGCTAGCAGAGGCCTCTTTTCTCTGCATTTCGCTGGTTGACATGCAGAGAAAAGAGGCCTCTGCTAGCAGGGAAGTTTTTAGTATACGTCTAGAAAAAAAGCCCCATGTAGATAGACTTGGAGAATTTTTGAAGCAGTGTAGCTGCTGTAAAAGGTAAAAACAGTAAAGCCGAAAAATCATGTTTTTCATATAGCGAAATTGACTCAAATCGACTAAATTGAGTGAATTCAAAGAAATATGGTTTGTTTCGCGGGAGCGTAATTCCACACTAGCATATTGATGTCCGTGGGAATATAACTTTCGAATACATCTTCCAGCGTGCTAGCGTGAATGCCTTGAAATTCACCCAACTGCTATCTCTTATAGGGGTGTCCAAAGAATATGCTATCCCTTACAGGGGAGGGGGTTTTCACGCCAAGGTTGACCCGAGAAATTCAGTGACAACAAGGACCGCAATAACATTAGGATTTTCCAAGCCCAATTTGCTATCTCTTAGGAGTAAAATTCACTGATGACCACATCCAATTTGCTAATCCCTTAGGGGTTAAAATCAATTTTCCCGACGAGCATCCCCATCCCCCCGGGATTTCAAATAGTTATTCATTTCAAAATTGTGAGATTCGTTTTAGCAATAGATGATGAAATGCTTGTTGTCGGTTTTTAGATCATGAACTCAAATGTATTGCACCCCGGTTCTCTTCCTGAATAGTTTCTAGGAAATACTATGGAGCTCGGCGCAACCGCGGGACGTAAAGGGGCTTCCTGTGGTGCAACTAACAATGCACATGCGTGCCATATACTTGTATAGATTCCATTAAACGTTTCTGGCTTGTTTCTGACCTGTTTCAAACGACCTGTGCTATTTTCTAAAACTGAGTACACTGATTACACTATAAACGTTTCACGAAAAATAGATAACAGTATTGGCAAAAACTAGTCTAACGTGACGCGTGACACAATTCATAGCGTGATATCACGCACACCACAATCCCGTCGCTGATTTCACGTGCTTACCAATAAGCGTCTTTTGCAAGCATTTCTCATACTCATTAATTATTCACGAGGATATCAGCCAATTGCAAGAGCGAAAATTGGGTCACGTGATGATACTGTAAACCCGGTCCAGTACAATCTAAAAAGCCGGGGAGGGTATTGAAATCAGCAGGGAAGAGCTGGGGCTTAATTAATTCTTTTCCAGTTGCTCAGGGACGCCTATTCCCTGAACTGATTTAATTTTGTTCCAGTTCCTTTGGGATGTCCCTTAGGTACTGGAACAAAATTAAATCAGTTCAGGGAAAAGGTGTCCCTGAAGAACTGGAAAAGAATCAATCTCTGTAAGTGAAAAAGTTCAAGACAACAAACAACAACATAGACTTTATTTGATGCGTTTTGCATCCAAAGTACAGTAAATTATAAAGACTGCGTACTGTTTTACAAATTGATAAATGTTCACATTGCAATAATTCCCATAATGTTAATTGGCCAATCGCGCGTAATTCCAACTGCGAGCAGATGACTTTTCAGGCACGCTATACTCGTTTAGTAACTATTTCATCTAACCTTAAAACAGGCAAAACTGCCTCATTGCCAACATCAAGAACACGTCTCAAACCTGCAAAACTAACAAAAATATGCATATCAGTGAAAAGAATAAGCTTCTATTTTCCACCCACCGACGCATTTCTATCGAACCGGTCAGAGTCCGAACCCGGTTTCTCAATAAACACTAGCCTGCTAGCCGGCTCTCCAGTGGGTTTTTTCGGATATTCGATTTTTTGGCGCGTGGGATTCGTAACGAATTCTTCTCTGGAAAACCCACTAGAGAGCCGGCTCGCAGGCTAAATAAACCACTCTCGTTCTCCTTTAGGGTTACAAATTCGGTAGTTTGATTTATAATATTATAGTACATTTGAAATCTTACCTCATGTTTTTTCTTGTCCAACATATTGACAGCTGTTCGAGTCTTGCTTTCCAAATCTGGTACAAACTTTTAGCTGGGTATCTTTCACCTATGAAAGGTATACAAATAGCAAACAATTTAACTAAAATTTCGTAAGTTTGCGTTGTGTTACCAATATTGCACAATTTCTAAACGGAAAAAATAATTACAGGTTTACCTTTCTTATTGGTCACCGTCTGCACAACTTTCATAATCCAAAAGTCAAGGGACTGCACCGACATTTTCGTCCCAGTTATTCTTATCGAGGCCATGGTGCGAATCAAGTGAAGTCGATCGCGACCCAGCGCTAAATGGAAATTCAGACTTCAACACGACGAATACACCTCAAGTCCCAAGTGATTTCGATTCAAGCGTAGTTTTTATAAACTCCGCTCAAAAGTGTAAACAGAACAAAGGGCTATGTAATTAGTTTACTGTGATTTACGGGCTTTATTATATCCATTTTGAAATCACTGTCAATCCCTGCAATCTGATTGGCTTACAACAGTGCGATTTATTCCAAATCGCATCCTTTTGAGTCCAAATCGCATCTTTTTCTCAGCCAATCAAAATGAAGCACAAAAATCAATCAGCCAACCAGATTTCAGGGTTAAAAGGCAGTGACCAATCAGATTACAGGAAAATAATGGCAGGAAAACCATCATCCTGCAATTTTTGGGGGAAATACCCCCCCCCCCCCCTTTCTTCTTCTGCTTGAAAAGAAAAACAAGAAAGAAAGACAAAACTATGGATAAAACTTTAAATATTTACAGTACCTTTTATCTGTCGTTTTTCCAGAGTATGATATCAGTTTCACGACAATATGGAAGATTTTCAAGCGAATAATCCAGCACGTCTGGTGCAAAATTCCGGTCCCGAGTCCAGGAATCCGAGTCCACCGAAAAACAAACAACAGCAAATTCCACAAAATGAAAAGATGATGATTTTACATGCTTTCCGGTAGACAATGTGGTAGAAGAGCTGAAGTCTAAAGTGATCATAAGAACACTACCCGGTTGACACAAAGCTGGATGAAAGTGTTTCGCAAATTCACAGCTGATAGTGAAACGATGCCGCCATCTTGAAAATCACCTCCGCTCATCTATCAAACTCCACTCTCTTCAAACATGAAGAACACTACCATCCACAGGCAGATGCAGCAAGTGATGAAATTTAGCAATACAGCTCATGGCTTCCAAGCATAATTTGTAGCGAAGTTTTGATTTTATGCCATCGCAAGTCATTCGCCCAGCAAAGTCACAATTCCATCGCAAAACTTCAATATTTCTACGTCTCCAACTCCACTCTTCCACTCCATCTCCAAGGCCGCAATAAAAGCGACGAGCATTCCTTCCTTTTGTCAGACAATGAAAATTACTTTGTTGAATTGTGTATGGTGTAATTTTAAACATAAGTGATCTCAACTCTGAATGAACTTTGCAGGTTATGAGTGATCGAAATAGTTTTGTTTGTCACATGACAATTTCTGCATATAATTATAAGTAAGGAGTTCGTTTTTGCATACAATGTTTTTGTGAGGCATTTCCGGTTTCAAGAAAATAAAATGATAGAATCCTCTGGGCCTAGAATGTGATTTCAAAATGGATATAATAAAGTGGTAATTGAACTTCGTGTCGTGCAATTTTGGTCTGAAATCATACTTGTGATTTCAAATCAAACTCGCGCTACGCGCGCTCGTTTGATTTTGAAATCACGCGTATGATTTCAGACCAAATTGCACTCCACTCAGTTCAATTACCATTATTAACCAACCGCTTATCACTGATGAAAGTCGGATTATTTCGGTTATGATAATAACACACGGGTATATGCAAACCACTCTTATAATGAAATTCGCTCTTGTTCTCTTTGTTGTATCACAACAACCGACAGCAAGAAAAAGAAGTTGATTCTACCACTTCAAGTCTTTCTCTTTTAATTTTGCCTCCCAAATAATTAATGAGCATGAGAAGTCATTTCAAATCCTCCAATTCGGACTGGACCGTATTTCAAGTCCTTGCAATTAGTTCCAGTCCTCGGCTCCGCCTCGGACTGGAACTAATTGCTGCGGACTTGAAATACGGTCCAGTCCTCATTGTCGGATTTGAAATATTACTTCGAGATTATTTCGAAGCTAGATTCTGTCAACAGAACCAATGTTGCTTATTACGAAGCAGGGATATGTTCCTTCTGTATTTTCTGGTCTCTTTGCCTTGTTTTGGATGGATTTGACCTCGACGGGTTTGCTTACATTCTACGCTGGAAAGTTCGTATCGAACGGAGTTTTGAGAAGCTACGCAAATGCACCCAAGAAGCAGATTTTTGGTCGGAAATCCAACTCTTTATCAAGGTAAGCCTGACTTTTGAGCAAATACGGTCGAAAGTAATGCATATCGTCCCATTTCTGGCCGATCGATGTCTTTGTTTACGCTGATAAAGTAATTTGATCGGGGTCAGCTAAACTATCGAAGGAGCAAATTCACAGGAAATTGACCAAATTGGTCGACCTAATCTGAGGCGCTCGCTCAAAAACCATGTTGATCATACATGAAATGTTGAAATATGACATCTCTAGAGCTCAAAACCAGATTTTGGGGCTATTTGAAAAATGGCCCCTTGTAGAATTCGAGTTTAATTTTGCCAGTAAATCACCTTGTTGTCAAGTGCCCGCTAAAGAATGCTCGTGAACCGGACGGTGTAAGTTGCAGGGTGCAGGGTGCAGGGTGCAGGGTGGGTTTTATAAAAATACCTTAAAATATTGGAACTTTGAGAAATACACACGAGCCGAAAAAATCCTGAAAGTGCTTGGTCCTTCATCGTTGGCGTTTCTTTTAACATTCCTTTAACGTAACAAAATAAAAGTCCCTCATAACGTGCTTCTGAGTTTCAATGCCATATGTTCCTAATTAGCCAGTTGAAAAGTGCCAAGCGCCCCTCTTCATCTTCTGTCGTTTAGCGGAAATGCCTGACATTCGCATTCAAACTTATCGAAAAACTTAATTTACCGGGATCGATAGAGCGTGTCTCAATAGTCTTGGGAACTTCACGGTAGTTATCGGGCCCCAGAATAATAATAATCCAGACAAGTTAGCTTTTTGTCGCGCGTCTGGTATTTCACGTGTTCGAGAGACACCTAAGCCCGCTACTATAGAGATTTTGATGGATTTGACGTGGTGTTCCTGTTATTGTTATTTTAGTCTACAACACTGGCGATTAGCAAAACAGCATTCTCAGGATAGCCTGCGTAGCTGGCGGTTTAGTGGGGTTTTAGCAGGTTTTTATCCGCGAAATCTTCGGTAGAAATGTTCGGTAGTTTGCTTGTTGTTCGATGACATGGCCGCGCGACTCCCCGCCCACCCTCCCCCAGGGCGCATTTTTTAACCAGGCGCACTATGCCCCAGCCCTCGCGCGGCCATCTCATCGAACAACAAGCAAGCTACCGAAGATTTCTACGAAGATTTCGCGGATAAAAACCTGCTAAAACCCCACTAAACCGCCAGCTACGCAGGCTATCTCAGGATACTTCACGCTGTACTTGCACGGAAAGTTTAGTAATACAACATTTCGGGATTTTTTCGGCTCGTACGGGACGTGTGTGTGTTTTGCCGGATTGAAAAAACGTAAAATTCCAATATTCTAATTTATATATTGTTTGTATTTACCCACCCTGCACCCTGCAACTTACACCGTCCGGCTCGCGAACACTGTCACGAAATCCGTATTTAATCAGGAAATCCTTCTTAGATTACTGTCAGCTATTCGGTTTTGCTGAATTTAGTATTAAATCATCCGTAAAGAGTTTATTTGGCCGTCGCGAAGCAGTTTTGTAGATCAATGAATTTTTGCCCTAATTTGAGGCCTCAAACCGTTGAAACCGAAAATCTCAATTTTCTCGCAAAATTCAATCTGATTATAAAATAAACCCCATAGCCTTTTTAATCTCACTAAAATCTTCCTATAAACGTAAAATACGGGTAGTTTAGATTTTGAGTTGTGGCCGCACCTTGCTCGATTTTTGTGTGCATTCACTCTTAAAAAGGCGATACAAAAATAACCCCCACATAACATCGATGTTCTAAAAATCTTACCCCCACCTTGTAACCACATCCCCCTGTTTGAACTAATGGAAGACAGAACATGAACAACAACAACCAAAGGTTGAGATTTATGTTAAACGCCGTAGAAAAATGGTGTTTTGCTGACGTTTCGAGCGTTAGCCCTTCGTCGGAGCAAAGAGGAAAATTTACAGAAGTTTGCGCGCCCTAATTTTTATGCATGAACGCAGTTCGCCAAACATAAAAAAGGTAGATGAACAATCCATGACGTGCGCGAAGCAGAGTCGAAATGACGAATCTCTATCCTCGTAACTTCGAACTCACCTTGCCTAATAATGATGCCTTATTCTTTTCTAACTGAGACAGCTCCAATGCTTATTACTGCAGAGCGTCTTTTTGGGAGAGGGGGGCCGAAATTGTGAACTTGGCGTACCCGCCACATGGCGTAATGCTGTATGCCATGACGCGATAGCGTGTACATATTATTATTTACACTGAGCCAATTACCCCCTGTTTTGAGAGGGTGCCAAAAAATTACCCCCCAAAAATCCATGTCTTCTAAATTTTTACTCCCACCCAAATTCCACCGCCCCCCATCGTAGACGTTATAAACGATCGGTCCCTAAAGTCAGAATTTTTTCGTCAGGAATGCAATAAACTTGGAAGCTAAAAATATAAATAGCATATTAAAGAAGCAATTTCAAGCTTTGTGCTTACCGATAACTGATAGTGAAGTCGTTTCTTTCCTCCGAAACTCTCCGTCGTGTTGAGTTGAATTCATTCTTACTTGGCACGCTTTTGCACAAAGCCAATTTTCCTAAATATATTATTCGGCTAAAACCATTGCAATTTTCTGTTATTGTCAATCCTATTCAATCCAGTTCTGGCTCCCTGTTCGTATGAGTATTCGAAGAACGGCATCGTTTGCAGCTTTTACGAAGTCGAAAGAAACTGTTGTTTTTCTTCAGAAGAACGCCGAAGTCTTGCTTCTGCAATCTAGCCTTTGAATCTTTTGCAACTCACTCATAGTTTCTCCAAAATGACTAAACAACATTATGAAATATCGGCGAAGGAATCGAATCCGAAGTATTTTGACAATCATCAGAGAATTCTTTTGAGCAAATTTTGGCGTGGTTCTCAGTTTGACTCAACAAACACGCTCGTCTGAATAAACTCGAGTGAGCCGACGCGGGCGCGTGTTTTGTGAGTTTTTTCGGCGGGAAAATGAAGGAGCGACTTCCGGTCCGTGTTCTCTGACAAGCACCGCGTCAAAGCACCAAAATGACGCGCGCGCTTAGTGATCCAAGACGGACTGTGATTGGCTGTGTACACGGGTCGCCACTAACGCAAGTGCGCGTGCGTAAATAAGAGCCCGCGATGTTTTCGTAAGCCGCTGAACGTATCGTTTTGGCTTGGATGGGTTGCTTTCTCATGTGACGTTGAATGATACGTATGAGGCTCCACTCCGTGCCTTCGGCACGGGGAGTTCCGCTATTAGGAAATCCGCTCGAATGGTTAAATAAAAAAAGTTAAAGTTTGTTTTGTTTACTCAAAGTTCGAAGCCGCGTCACGAGTTTGAGGTAAACTTAGGTTGCTTAACTGTAGTCAAATTCAAACAAAATTAGCAAAATAATCATCTAGGATTGTTAAATATCCTTTCAACTTCTAGATGAGCACACATTTGGATTTGTTTTCGTGTGTTTTCGAGAGGAAGTAATTGGATTACGAAATGACACTTTTGATTTCTGTTAAGGCTGAACAGTTTTCAAATTTGGAAATTTGATAGCGAAAGCTATAAACTTACGTAAAATGATGCTTGTATAATGCAAGTTTCAGTTCCTTTTTTCTTGATAACACCAGGAAAGCGTGAGATAACCCTAAATAATAGTATAATTTAGGATTCTGGGATGTTTATGTAGATCACCGGTCTTATTTTATAACATTTTGTTGAAACAGCCGTGACACAGCCCCTTTAAGTGAAAGGACGAATTCGTTTCGGACAGTTTCCGACATGGGAATTTTTTTGTTTTGTTTTGTTCATGCCTTATTTGCACCTCAAATAATTGACACAAAATATCCGGAGCACCTCTAGAGGGCTCCGGCACCTACAAATTGCACAAAGCCGTTCCTCAGCTTCTGGCAACTACTATATTAATCCTTCCAGACTTAATCATCATAGCAATTCTTTTTTCCATAATTGGTGCAAAAATTTGGAACAGCGTCCCGGCATACTACCGAAGTTTACCTAAGCACATTTTCAAACGAAAAATACATGCACTATTACTGAAAACTCTAGAAACTCAGGATAGTTATGCTGACATTATGACTCTCATTTCTGAAATAAAAAGTCAACAGTCTCATGACGACACAAATCTCAATAATCCAGCAGTTCTCTTTTTGGATATTGTAATACATGTAAATAATAATTAGAAAACCTTTTTGACGCCTTACTGCAGTTTTCATAATTCTGCGAACTCCCACTTGACATTTCAGAACGCCAAACTGCGTTTTGGCTTCCGTCAATCAAACCTATGAGTCAAGTCTACGCATGTTTTCTGAGTTTGGTTTGCATTTTATAGTGAAAAATTGTGTTTCGAAGCCTAGCTAGCCCTATCAATTCACAAGATCTATCAAAGCCTCCGTGAAATGGACCAGAGTTGTTTACCCGCTTGATTGACGGAAGCCCAACTGCGGTTTGTTTGTCGGTGTAGAGTTCGCAGAATTATGAAAATCGCAGTAAATGTACAGATTTTTTTCCTTTTGTATGACCTCACGCCACCTGCTTCAGATTAGCTTCGCTATTTGCAGGTGGTGTGCACTATATTGTAAATCGGAAAACTTAAATAAACTTGAAACTTGAAACTAAGAAAAAAGATGTAAATCCGTAGCCAATTGTTGGTTTCACGTTTCTCGGCTGAAAACCCAATTGAGACTAACTAACAATACATGAAACTAGTCTAACCTGCTTGAAGTTTCGTAGCGAAAGCGGTCACTAATACAACAGCCGTAAACAGAGCACCGATACCATCCACCCAGACGGCCAGCCATCTACAGGGAGCTAACATCATCACACGGACTTTCATGTATTCGTTCTGAAACCTTATAGAATAGAAGAGCATGGAATTAGTTATTGTGGCCCGGAGGGTGGGGGAATCCCCTGTTTTTGGGGGTTGGGGTGCTCGTCGGGAACTTTTGATTTATAGGTATCAAAAGAACGTGGCTTAGTTGGTTTTGAAGCCAAGTAGTGTAAATCAAGCGTAACGTGTGGTAAAGCGTAACGTGTAAAGCGTAACGCAGTAAAGCGTAACGTGTAAAGCGTAACGCAGTAAAGCGTAACGTGTAAAGCGTAACGCAGTAAAGCGTAACATCTAAAGCCTGACGTGTAAAGCGTAACATGTAGTAAAGCGTAACATGTAGTAAAGCGTAACGTGCAAAGCGTAACGTGTAAAGTAACGTGTAAAGCGTAACGTGTAAAGCGTAACGTGTAATGCGCAATGTGTAAAGCGCAACGTGTAAAGCGTAACGTGCAAAGCGTAACGTGTAAAGTAACGTGTAAAGCGTAACGTGTAAAGCGTAACGTGTAATGCGCAACGTGTAAAGCGCAACGTGTAAAGCGTAACGTGGAAGCGTAACGTGTAAAGCGTAACGTGTAAAACGTAACGTGTAAAGCGCAACGTGTAAAGCGTAAAGTGGAAGCGTAACGTGTAAAGCGTAACGTGTAAAACGTAACGTGTAAAGCGTAACGTATAAAGAGTAAAGCCCGCATAAAGAAACGTTGATTTACAGTTAAGGCTAAACCGGTTCGTATTCTTCTTAGAGCGGATTTCAGATGACCGCCGAAAGTAAGGCAGACTTTTAGTCAGCGTTTCTATTGGTCGAGAGCAAAGTATATTTTTTGCCAATCAAATCGCGAACTAAATCAAAACGCGCCATTGTTCACGTCATAGCAAAACGAAACTATTATACTTAATGGACGATTCCAGCTATAAGCGCGCGCGCTCTTCTTTATTCAGAAATGTCCAAGCCGTGTCCCACAACTGACAGAAAGCAACGCGCTTTTTTATCATTTTGTTCGACAAATATCCCCCAACTACCGCCATGCGCGCACATGTCTTATAGCTGGAATCGTCCACTACTTCGCCTCCTAGTTGGATGGTTGTTGAAAAGCTAGCTTCCACTCGTAATTGGCTAGTGGTTTTGTATTCGCATCGGGTGTCATCTGAAATCTGCTCTACATGAAGTGTACGCGTAGGATTGTTGTTCAGAAATGCTGCCCGGTTTACATTTTCGCCATTACAAGTCAAATAATTTGTTTATACAAGAGGCTCTAGAAACAGATCTGCATAGGATAAACAGAGGAAACTGATCTTCGATCTGCTGTTCGTTCAAATTGTAATTTGCTCTATTTTGTGCATCAAACACACTCTCAGTGCACAAGTAAAGGGACTCCCCTTGGTAACTAAAATACCTGTGTAATCTTTGCAGAAAGATATCTGTCATTCCATGTGTTTTCACAGTGACTAGTCCTTCCATTGTATCCGTCACATGCGAGAACAATGGGCTCCGGTAGATGCACTCGTGTCTGATGAGGTCGTTGGATGGTCTAACATAGTACCTGGGAATTAAAATAGCCATAATAACAGCCAAAGTAGATTATAACATAGACACGATATAACGCGCGCTCTGATTGGCTGATTTCCTATGTGAAAGAAATGGATATACCATAGAGATTTCCCATATTACGTCATCACTCGGAATCAAGCGAAACGGGAGGCAAGATTGAGCTCGCCAATGTCACAAAAGCTGTCAAAAACAACACCCTGGATCTAAAACAAGCTCTGGAAATTGAAAGCAAGTGAAAAGGAACCTGTTTCAGATGGATTCATGTAGTTTCGGAAATCCGATGACTGATAGATAGGTTTATTTTTGCAAAATTTGCTCCTTTTCGTGCGAGTTTTGAGGGCTCTGTTTTGAGTGCTGTTTTTATTCAAGTCCGGAAGAATTTCTACTTCAGCGGCCACAAAACTGTCATGTGAAAA
This sequence comes from Scolanthus callimorphus, assembly GCA_033964015.1. Classification (NCBI taxonomy): domain Eukaryota; kingdom Metazoa; phylum Cnidaria; class Anthozoa; order Actiniaria; family Edwardsiidae; genus Scolanthus; species Scolanthus callimorphus. The sequence continues at coordinate 10,681,279 of CM066922.1, forward strand.
ATTCGTGAAAGGAACAAGTTAGCAGGTAAGTAAATCAATTGATCAAATTAATTTTGTTTGGGATTAATGTTTTTGAACCCTGAAATCAGCTATTTCAATTTAGTAGTTTGCAATTTCTCTTTTGGCGAGTAAGGTTTCCTTCGCTGCTTTCGATTTTCTTAGTATTATTTTCTCTTGCAATGCCATGATTGCCTAATAAAATATTAGAATCAGAAAAGACTATGTTTTCATTATATTTTCTACGAAATAGTCAAGTTTGATTTTGTCATTTAATTTGAAAAGGTTTCCTTGTAAAATTTCAGTGCTGAATGCAACGATGTTGTTGAAACACAAAGCAATGTAAGCTTATTATTTTCCACCTCACAAAGCGATGTATTATTTTCCACTAGCTTTTGAAAAGTCCACTTACAGTGTAACTAAAACGGCTAAAAAGAGAGAAGAGATTTGTCAGTACGTGTGTATATCGGCTAACGCCTCGTGCGACTCTTACGCTACCTCGTGCTCTCTCAACTATCCGCGTGCTTCCAGAACTGGATATAGGAGGATCCTTGCTGACGTCATTGTTTACATTCTCGGAATTTTGAAACGCCGTTTTTAACTTTGAAAATGCAACGAAAAGCTCAAACAAGTTTATTTTTCATTCTTAAACAGTCTTGACCTGTTTCCTTTCTTTCTGTGTCATTTTTCAGGATAGTTGAAGCTTTTCAAAATTGTGTGAAAATCATTGGGGCAAAACGCTAATTTGCTCACATGTTTCCTCTAAATTGAACGTTGCACCACGCGCTTAGAATTCGAGATATCAGCTTGAAATTTTCCAATTATGTTTCATTTACAGTCCTCTATTGATATTCAGAACTCATCATTTTATAGCTCTCTCGAACGGTCTGATTCTGAACATTGCTTATGCTAATGAGCTCAAAATGTAAACAAAGGATCCTCCTATACGCACGCTAAGCATGGACCATTCCTTAAGAAACCTCTAGAAATTTGCAAGTAAACCTATTCACGTCACAGATTATATAAGATTCCGTAGCAAGGCTGTCTGTTTTTTCAAGACATTCTTTACATTTCCCCTACAAAAATCTAAATACGTGCCAATGACGTGTACTTGATTTGAACACTTGCATCCGAAAGTCGCGCGCGCATTGATTGGCGGGAAAAAAGAACAGGGAACCAAATGCTCATAATAACTTATAAACCTCGTCACTTCGGTCCGTTACAGGGAAATCTCAGACCTCGGCCTCGCTCGAAGACTCGCTCGTTCGCGTTATGACACGAAAACTCGTGAATAAAACGATATCAGGCTCTTGCCATGTAATAATCTCTATCCAGGCGACGGAAATAGATGCTTTCCGCTCCGACTTATTATGTTTCTATGCTGCCGAATGGTCCCTGAAACAGGCTCTTGAAAGATTGTTTGGATGCCTTACCTGCCAATAAATACCAATGGTACCAACAGGGCATAATGAATATCAGTAACCACGGATTTAGGACTACGGGTACGACCAAGCCAGCAAGAAGAAGCACAGCGCTCTCTAATCCTCCTAATGCAGAAACGGGTAGTAGATCATCCATGACGCTAATGTCTCTTGAGAATCTGTTTAATATACGACCCGTGGGAGTTGTGTCGAAGAAACTAATGTGCGACTTGAGGACAGAGACGAGCATTTTTTTGTGGAGATTCTTGGAGGCGTTCAGGGCAGCTAACAAGAATGCGAACTCTCGGATCAATGTTAAGACAGCCATTCCAGCTACCAAGCTACCGTAGATGGTAATGGGATTAAAGGATTTGAGTTGGACATCACTGTTGAGTGAACCAGGTATTTGTAGAAATAACCAGTCACTGAAGACGACTAAAGCTGTAGATTACAAAATAAGCAACAACAATTGAGTTTGAAATGAAGATCATCGAACGTAGTCATCAGAATCGAGCACATTCTCCAAGCAGATCCTCCAAGCCCCAGGCTATAGTCTTTCCCCCTTAAATAGGTACAAAAAGGGCATGACTTAGTTGATTTTACTCCTTAAAGTATGATATCGAGAAAACCATTATTGCTTGATTTGCGAGAACGGATCCCTAAGTGGGAAAAGTTCTCGAATTTTGCACCTCTAAAAGGTAAACGTACCGGAGGACCATCCTTGACTTTAAGGAGGCTCATAACAATTTGTCCATGTCCTCAAACATTGCAATTCAATGTCGGCCTGTATTGTCATGTAGTAATACACAGAAAGACAAGCCAAGTTTTGCAAGTCATGCAATATGGATTGTTCTTTGTTTGGACATGGGGGGATTTTACTATGACTGTAGTGAAACCAACCGCAAATTAATTACACCAATTCTGAAAACCTGTAGGAGTAATTAAAAGCAATTGCGAATTACTCACGACAGTCATCTCAAATCCCTCTATGTGTTGTTTTCATTTATGCTTCCATGGGAAGCATATATAATTTGCAAAATTCACCGAGACAAAGACGTTTCCCAAGTTTCACAAAAGCTATAATCATCAGGGGCGGGAGGGGTCGTGGGATTTGCATGCAACCCCTCTATGATGAGAGTGAGAGATTCGACGAACTCTGTTAAGTCATTAAAAAGTTTTGAGCTCAGTGCGGATTATAACCAGTCAAACTGAGCGCTGCAACAAGCGCTGAAAAAGTGTAACACCATTTTGAAGATATAACGCGATCATTTTATTTCTCCCAAAAAAATTGATTGATTCTTAAACTGTGCCTGATCAGTATCCTCATCCAGAACAATCCATTGCATGTTTACTTGCAAGTAGATTGCATTTCAGCTGTGCATTGCCACACGAGAAACAGGGTAATCGAAAAGTGTAAGTTGAAAAATTGCTATGAGCCCGAAGCAGAGCTGAGGAAAACATCAGCAGTCTCGGGACCACAAATTAACTGGAACATACTGTTTCCCCCGGTCCCAGTAAATAAATGTTAATTATCTAACTTCACTTTTGGAGTCCACCTAACTGTCATTCTTACCTTGCACGCCAATAAAGAACGTTAGCAATGCCAACCACAAAATACCAGGAAGTCCCGACGTGATATAGTTTACGTGAGTACGAACTGATATTCCAGTGACCTCGCGTTCTTCCTCTTCGGTATAAGCCCCTTGTATTTCGAACTTGTTGGCTTAGCTTCCGAATGGGAGACACTAGTGTCGTCAAAATTAGATTGAGATCGTAGGCTGCTTCCCCCTAAAGCAACACAACTTCGCACTTCCCTAAAATCTCCATCTTTAAACTCTCCAAGTTTTCCTTTGAAGGCAATTTCACCGTTTCTCATTACAGAAGGTTATCAGTCTCGTCGAGATATTGGAGCTGATGCGTCACAAGAATGACCGTCTTGCTTTGAAGGATTCCACGAATGCAGTTGTCATATAACTGCCTTCCAACTTCGGTATCCACAGCGCTGAGAGGGTCGTCCAATAAGTAAATATCAGCATCGGCATACAATGCGCGTGCTAATCCGACACGTAACCGCTGACCGCCGCTAAGCATCACTCCGTGTTCGCCGATAATCGTCATATCACCGTCGGGAAAGCATTGCATGTCTTTGCTAAGATCACAAGCTTCTAAAATGTTCATATACTCCGATTCGACATATTCTTCTCCAAAAAGAATATTGTCTCTCAACGAAGCTGAAAATACCCATGGTTGCTGCGGGACATAGATAATGTTTCCTTTAACGGATCGATGACCATTTTGCAATGGAAGTTCTCCAAGGATCGAGAGGAGTAAAGACGTCTTCCCGCTTCCTACTTTGCCAACTACTGCTAATAGTTCAGCTTCTTTGACATGTATGGTGATATTTCTAAGAGCAAAAGTGGAGTTGTCGCCGTAGTAAAATGACATGTTATTTAACCACACATGTATCTGTGACATATTTACTGACTGATGCGGACCGCTTAATGAATTGCTGTTGGCGAGAGGACATGCCTTTTCTGTCAATCTTTTGAGCAGATCATGTATGCGCTGTAGGTTGAAAAGAGTCTGCGAGATCTAGAAGTATGAGTGGTAAATAGCTGATGGCATTGGTTGCAAAACCCACGAAGATCAGGATCAAGAACACCCGAAGAACGGTTAGTTTAACGTCGAATCCATATAGAGCGAAAAGGGCAGCTAAAATTGCAAAAGACTTTGAAGTTTTTATCAACATATTGAGGGTAGACAACACCAGGTTCCTTTGATGTAATATATCAACTTCTCGTCTAAAATATAAATAAGCAATCGTGTGATAAGTTTCTTAATGTGCATATGAAAGGAAACTGATTTTATATTGTTATACACATTGCTGCTGCAGCCTTCAAAAGTGCTATAAGTACTTAATGTCTAAATGAATTCGTTTAAATGCCGCGCTATTATGGCCGTAGTTGGTCATTTTGCTGAGAGTTGTGGCACACTGATTTGTGAAATTATAACTCTCAAACTACAAAGGTAGAAGGACAATGAGAATTCTTCTTCTTATATTCTTATACACTCCAGATGCAGCAAGGGATTCAATAAAAACAGCTTAAGGAAAACATTCTTATCTTCATAACCAACCACCTTTGTAAGGTTTTTAAAGCTTCTATCGTAAGCAGGTTTGCTTTTTGAAATAAATCGCTGTCACCTTTTTTTAAAAAAATGCAGGCCAAAATAATGGCGTTAATGTTACGTACCTCCTTAATTGCTGAACCTGATCCCTAAATGGCCACTCCCATCCATTCATTTTCACTGTGCGTATCCCAGCAACGAGTGCATTCAACAAACCAATACGCCGATCGCCAACTTCCGCGGAGCGCGTTCTAAGTTTAACGCATGTTTTGGATAAAAGAAAAACGCAGCAAACGCAAGTCAATAGTACAGCCACTGCCATCAGACATGCAGCACCCACAAAATACCAACATAACAACGATGTAATTGTGATGTCGCATGTGCAACTGATTATCACGCAGGAGCATTGTAAGGTCCGTTCAAGACGCTGGATATCACCAGCAATTATGTTGATGATACGACCACTTGGAAGCTCAAGGAACAAAGAAGGGTTTGCTTGAAGCAGCTGAAAGAAAAATAAAGGAAAAGAGGTAGAGAACTAAAAAGGACAACATTGATCCCATTATTACGAAGGTCTTAGGCCAGTTAAAACTTCGAACTTAATTCTGTTCGATTGAGGGATTTTATGAGGTTAATGTACCTATTTTAGGAGCGCTGGTAGGATTCTAAATTTTTATTTAGCGCGACAGTAGCGCGGCGTTGCCATACGGGGGAGCTCCATATATTCGGATGGTACGGCATTCTATGACCATCGTATTTTTTAGAGGTTAAAATCCGATTAGACCATAGCTCATAGAGGGAATGGTTAGGAAATCTGACACCCTGTTATTGTACTATCTCTTTGTTCACTTTTTCAGAGGAATACTTTTGTCTGTGCAGGGTCACGGTACATAAGTACCAAAATTCGACCAGTAAGATTCAGTGTACAATCAGGCATGCATATTAGATGAAAATGAAACAACGATTATACAGGGTCTCAGGTGACTTAAGGCATGGGTCCATGCGGCCACTCCCTTAAAAACATTCAATCAGGCCTTAATTTGGGTGAATCAAAGATAGGCTTCTTGAGTTGATATGATGTCATAGACATCGTCATTCTAGTTAGTTTGAGTTGTTAGTGTTTCCATGGGAACCAAATCCTAATCTTTGACCTCCATTTTAAGAAATGAAACTTCAGAGCCTCCGCAGGTTCAGAAAATTCGCACCACTCTACAAACCACTAGATGGAAATGGTAGGAAATAATGTAGTATTTATCACCCCAATTTCCGATCTTGCACAACTATCAAATTTCAAAGTGTCCTAAAATAGGATTCCTAATGAAATGGTCACGTTTTCGAATTGGATCAGATATACATGTGATGGCCTTAAACACATCACATTGTTAAATCCTCAGAGTTTGAAACTTTTCCGACCTGCCGAGGGCTTTTTTGAAAATTGCTTTAAGGTAAGGTTCAAAAGTCACATTCCATGTTTCCATGGACTTCCATTTCCTTGTTTCATGACCGTTAACAACCTTAACCAAGTTTGACTGTGGAAGTAGCAAAGCCACTGAAGGTAGACCACCCCCTAACGTTTTTTGATCCGCCATTTTGAATGCAAATGAGACCCAGGCCTTAACTCTCATGAGGACAATATCACGTGATAGCCCCTTTCAACCTCCAGCCCACGCTATTGTGTTGACCCTTTGGAGTTTGCCGGGCTTCTTAACCATTCCACTACATTAAAATTAACAATTAGACCTCAAGGCCGAATGTGCTATGATGAATAGACAATGAGGCCGAAGGCCGAATGGTCTATTGATATCATAGCACATGAGGACGAGAGGTCTTATTGTTTTAGTATAAACCAACTAGTTGGTCGGATTTGGCAATGAATTCCATTTTGGCAATGAATTCTTGCAAAGAAAGGTGGTGGTTTTGCCAGGCACGGTCTATCACTAATAGACCATTAGTAGCTCTGCCAATCAGAATGCAGGATTTGTAATAGACCATTAGTTGGTTTATACTAACTATGATTAGACCAAATGGGCCGTTTTTCCCAGTGGAACTCAAAATGTCCGAGCAACAAACACAACTCGAATATTTTTACCGAGAATACTTACGCTTTGCCTGATGTATGATTTTTTTTTCATATTTTTTTTTACGTCTCTAAGATATTGTAGGATATTTATTTCGTAAAATTAGTTGAGGATTATGACCAATTTGCTGTGCAGGAAATTTTTTTCGGCCCTTCGGGCCTTGCAAGATATTTTTTTCAAAATCATCCACCCTCCCCCCCCTCAGAAGTCAAATGGTCGGCCCCTTATGGGAATGAACTCTTTCCAAACTGCAAGATACCAATAATTTGGTGTTCACGAGCGTAAATTCACGTCACTTTCCTCATGCCTGACCATATCTAATATTTTACATATTTGTTTCTAATAGTTATTATCCTTTATACGAACAGGACGTATACTACAGTGGTACTTCTATTGAGCGGGCAGCCACCCTCTATTAAGCGGCCACTTTTCGAAGTCTCAAAATATTTGTCACCAAAGTACTGTGTTTGTAATACCTCTATCCAGCGGGCGGCCACCTCTATTAAGCGGCCCGCGGGCACTATTTTCCGGTCCCGAATGATATTATTACCTATTGTTAAGCGGCCACAAAATACTATAAACGAATCTTAATGACATTTGGGTGACAGAAAATGTTGTCATGACAACTGATAACAAAAGGAAACTCATCATTTATCTTTGTCGAGACTAGCATACAAGCCGCTAATGCAACTCAAATGTCTGGTGTTGGTTCTGTAAAGAAGAATTTTGACAGTAGTTGAAGCGGAAACTTTTCTTGTACTACCTCCATTAAGCGGCCGAGGGTGGCCGCTTAATAGAGAGGTACTACCACTTATAACAATAGGCGGATTTATTGTGACGTCAATGTTTACATATTTGAAGCATCTGTGAAAATCAGCAAGCGTAACGGAGCTACAAAAAGCCTATACGACTACAACTCTAAAATAGGGACTTTGCTTCCAACTTCCTGAAACTTCGTTAACACTGACTTCAATATGATTAACAGAGTTTCTTTCAAAAATACCAGCAACTTTTTTTTTCGCGGCGTTGATCTCTCAAGGAAGGAAGGGATCCATTTAAGGTCAGATATTATTAAAAGCATTAACGCTAATGGAGATCTGATAATGCGTACATATTGCCAAAAGATACCTGCTTATATTCTCCAAGATTGAAGTTCATTGCGAGTATATTTTTAAAGTTGTAGACGAAAATATATTTTCGCGAAATGCTCTCTGACTTTGGCATGAGTCACCTTAACCCTTTTGCTCAATCACACAACTCCGTTTTAACACAACTGAAGTTTATTCACACGAAGTCGTTTTCCACAAATAAGAGACCAGAAATTCCTTATAAAAAAGTACAACGCGGGTCAGACTGGCACAAATTGCAACTATTCAGAGGAACATAGTTTCTAGTTTCAGGGGAGCAAAAACAGAATGCCGACCAAAAACGATGTTTCTCGAGAATCTGCAAGTTTTCGTAAATTGTCCTGCTTTTTTCGCTAAGATATGAGGGAAAGTACGTACATACCTTCCAAATAAGGTAGGGTAGAATTTTCTTATAAGGAAGTTCTGCAACGTCGACAAAACGATACTTTTTGGCGAAATTGTCTTGAATGGCCCGATCGAGCCAAACATATTTACGCCCAAGAACTGTGGAGAGCATTCAGTACAAAATGATGAGAATATATCGCGGTCATCACAACGCCGATTGATTTGCGCTGACTCTTTAATATATATTAGAGCCCGCCAACATCAATATGTTCGTAAGAGCCCGGATAATACACCACAATTGACGCTAGCAAAGAAAAAACTGCTTTTATTACCTATGGGGGTCTGTACCAGTTTAAGAGAATGCCTTTTGGGTTATGCAACGCTCCGTCGACGTTCCAGCGACTCATGGAAATGCTTGCATACTAGGCAGTTATGTTTGTCGTGTGCTTCAGCCATGGCTTCAGAAACACGAGGACTTATGGCCTTATTGGATTATTGATTAGTATAGGTGCATATAAGTCAGACGAAGTAGCGTGTAGAAAAGCATTATTGAAATCTATGAGCGTTGGACTTAAAGGAAGGTCCTGCGAGAAAACTTTCGACTGACCCTCGGTATTCATGATCTGAAATATGAAAACGTGTTTCATGAGAATAGTTTTGAAAATATATAGAGCTGTTGACGTTGTTGTTATCTCAACATGTGTCGTTCCGCGCGGGCCTGGGCCCTAGGCACCGGCGAACATAGGATAAGGTGTGGAAAGAGAAAAACCTGCCTGCAGGCACTCGTCTCCTGTCGAGTATGACATGATATAGAACAGAGCTGTTGTTTTTATTTGTTTATCCTAATTTATGAGTATAAGAACAATATCAACGGCTTGAAAATATAAGGTGCTTGTTTTGAAATTAGCTAAACGACTCGAGCCGTTCGCCGACCTTTCGTTTGAGGTGGGTCATAATTTTGTAGCAATTGAGGATCGAGCAAAATTTTCCTTAGGCTCCCAGGTTGCATCTTTTACATCAAAATTTAGCCATTTGACTTTATAATACATTTTTCCTCCTTTGATTTTATGATCTAATACGCGTTCTGCAACCAAACCAAAATAACTTACTTTCCTCAAACGGAATTGATACAAATAAGCAAACTAGTGACATTTTTCTAGCAGAACGCGTATTAGATCATAAAATCAAAGGAGGAAAAATTTATTATAAAGTCAAATGGCTAAATTAATAGGCTATGAGCACCCACCTTTTTGTAAATGATTCCAGTTAGCGCAGCCCTCCATCTCATAACAAGAAGTCGTGCTTGGAATCTAACTTGATTATCCGATAAGCACTTTGTAATAGAGGCAAAAAAAATAATACCCGCACAGATATATAAATTATCCTTTTTCGAATCGTCAAGTCTAAGGAGTTGTTGTACTATATATATCATGCATAGTATCAGAGTACTGTTTGCCATTACAGATATCAAGGTGATCGCGATTAGAAGGCAGTATTTGTGAGCAGGGAACAACCTCATTAAGCACATGAATAACCCAGCCGTAGAGGGCTTTCTTCGCTCAACTTCTTCTTTCCAGAGTTTCTCAAGTCGATCCGTTAACATTTCAGATTCATCTTCCCCGTCCAGTGGATGTATATCTGAGCTCTCAAGAGGTCGTTTGTTCCCAGTTTTAAGAGTGTCAAAGATCCACCAAAATGTTAGCAGTGAAAGAAAACCTGCCTCGTATCTGGGGTTCTTAGGAGAACCGTCCAGTTTGCTGTAGTCTGACATGATATCATCACGCGCGCTTTTCCTACCAAACTCGCTCTTATTGTCTGTTCTTGTTGGCTATGATAATCGCTGCTAAACAAATGCAATCATGTGCATGCTTTTTTTTTCGCTTAGGGTCCTTAGGTCCTAGACGTCCTGATTTTCATTGGTAAATCAAAAAGAGCATAACAGAATTTTCAAGCTTCACTCGTTTACTTAATGCTTGGCTTTGCGTGTCAATAAAAGTGATGCCTTGAGACTCATGACCCAAGGTAACAGAGCATAAATGGAGAGCACACAAAAGTTTTAGTTGATTTGTTTTTTTGGAAGCTAGTCTCGGTAGGCTGGCCCGCGTAGCGAGCGTTCTCGGGAGTTTTCATGGGAACGAGATCCAGGGAAACAGAGGAGAAAACGGCGATAAGCTCGCTTAGCGTGTTTGAAGGCGAGTGTTGCGATATATTAGTATGGATTCTATTCAACTAACTGCAATACTGGACCACGTATTTTTGAAATGAAACGCTTGGGTTAATGATTTGATTTCTCTGAATGTAAGCACACCGTGGCCGACGCACTGAAGGTGCAATTGGAAATGTCTTTGGATATGTCAAGAACAACATTAGACAGTTCCGGATGTACGCTTGTACTGGTTAGGAATGACTCAAAGCAGTTTAGACGATCACGAGAGATGTAATTGCCAACGAGCAGCCGAGCCAAGAGGCGAGGCTGCGAGGCGGCAGCATTATAGAGCCGGCCGTGCGAGGAGAAAAATTCTCGAGTTCAGAGTGGTGTAACCACTAGCCAATCAAAGTGCCAGGATTTTCAAGTGGTAACCAAATACTTGAGCACTATCAGTATCAGAAGAGAAATCTGCTATTTGACCCCAGGGGGGGGGGGGGGGTGGGTAGTCCCTATATTGGACTATACGGGGATGCTCGGCCCGAAAGGGGTAGGGGTTTCAAGGTGGAGGTATAAGAAAGGGGTAGGGTTTTCAGGCTGGGTATAAGAAAGGGGTAGAGTTTTCAGGCTGGACTGGGTATCAAAACAGTAGGGAAAATTGTAGTTTTGGTATAAAAAAGGGTCTGTATTTCACCGGTTTTTCACCCGCAACGCGAGAGCAAAACCGTTTCTTTTTTAACAGAGCACAAAGCCGATTTTTCAGGCTTGGTATAAGAAAGGGGTACCTTTTTCGGCTTTGGTATAAGAAAGGGGTACCTTTTTTGCTCTAAAATTGGTCTAAAGAAGGGTAAGGGGTCCAGAATATGGGCCGAGCATCCCCGTATAAAAGTTTTGGGAGTAAAAATACCCGCAGATTTTTCAACACTCAAAAAAATTCCTGGTAGAATTTTCAACCCACAAAAATCCTTTTACTACAAATTTCATACTTAAAAAAGTGCGTCGGACCCCCCCCCCCCCCCCCCCCCGTCATTTTTATATCTGAGTACCCCCCTGGGACCGAGTGCAAGGTTAGCACCGCGGCGTTTCTTGGGCACCAGATCGACACTTGATATGATCGCCGTAGACCCAGAATTTCCGATCGACGATCCATTTCGGAAATAATATTCCGCACGGCATGGAGGCAAACGGCTATCTGTAGAGTCGCGCCAAACTCAGTTATATACATATTCACATAGTTATTCAGTTATTCACATATTTATGGAACTGATAAAATATGTTATTATATGGCAACGATAGTACGCCCACTCTGATTGGCTGATTTTCCGGTCTGATATTTCCCATATCGGACCGTTACCATGACAATCGGACCGGATCGCGTATCATATTTTGTTTACAATTTTCACGTTGCGAAATTCGACATTTTCCTTGATAAACAAGCTATAAGCAAAATAAAAGAAAAAGCAGTTTTGCTTAAATTATTTCCGGCGAAATAATTATTTCCGTTTAACAAGATATTTGAAGAAACTCTGAGAGAGAGAAAGAAAAGTATCGACCAATTGACTAAAGAATCGCACTCATAGAGTGAATTTTATTAAACAAAAGCCTCGTATAAACTTGTAAGATAAATTCAAAAACAGCAATCACATGATATGTTTCGGAAATCTAATCAAGCAACTGAGTATAAACTAAACACTACAATCAGAGCTGAAATCACATACGGAAATATGTTTGCTTGTGCCTCTGGAATATTTGTACTGTACTAGCTGCTGGAGAAAATTGGAACATTTTCGTTCCATGTTTTCACTAACCGCTGCCCCCCCCCCCCCCCCCCCCCCCCCCCCCCCCCCCTCCCGACCTCCTCCAAACAAAAAATCTGGCTACGCCCCTGCACTGCCATGCTCAACCTCAACCAATAAGTGTTAACTATCTGTATAAAGTATAAAGACGATGGAAATAGGTTAGCCTATATCTATTTATCTCAGCACTTCTCTCAGCAAGGGAAGCGGTCAAAACATTTGTACTCGAACGGAACCCGATTTTATCACGGGAGGTGGTAGGTCCCGGGCTGTACCTACCCACCCGTTTTTTCAATGCCCATTTTCTCTGTGCTCAAGTAAGGGGTGTTGGATTTTATTGCATGGATGTGTTGCTCTCGCTATAAAGAAGACGGTGCTGAGCCTATCGTTTGTATTCATTTATTATTTTACAAGATACTTGGAGTTAAAAATGGCCACTTTTTCCTAAGCAAGGTTGGTTGCGGCATACACCACCCCATCGGGTCCCATTCGAGTACAGATGTTTTGACCACTTCCCCAAGATATATGGAAAAGCGGAAGGTGCGAGCTCTACTTTGCGCCGTGCTACGTTTTGCTGAAGGGAGGAAGACCAAAACACGTACTCGCACGGTTGGGATTTTTCGGCCACTAGATGTGACGTTTGTTTTTCAGCTCGTAAATTATGTAAATTGGATTACAGTACTAACTGAATCACTTCAGCAAAAGGTGGGGAAGATAAAACCGCCACCCAAATTATCTAGCCTATACACATATATACTATACTCAACCTTGCGGACTCGCTTCGAAACAATTTTGACAAGACAAGATCAATACAAGTGGGCTGGGGTTGGGGAGGCGGTGGGAAAAAACCTTGAACTGAAGAAGTTTTGGTTGAAGGCTGTCGCTGTTTCTTCCAAAGAATATGCTTAACTGAAATGCTAGTCAGCCGATACATACAGGAATGGAACCACGTAAGTGCTCTGCCTTGATTGGCTAAAACAATTGCTTGGTATTTTCCCACCGACAGCCCGCGCGCCAGCTTGTCTATCAACTGACAGTATGAAAAGATACGTCCTCAGATAAATGTCATTATCTGTGCCAGATAATGTTTGTTTTTTGTTTAGCCCACCTTTGGGGAATAACAAAAATGACGACCTGCGCTAGCTACGTTTCACTAAAAAATCGGAATTGTTCGGCTACCAGTCGCCCAACTGCATAGAAACTTTAGAAACCAATAATATGGCAAGGCTACTCAACCGCCCGGATGTATAGCAAATAAAATAATAGCGGTACTAATCTTAAACGATGATAAGTTTATCAATTGGGAATTATAGTTTCAGGGCTGCCACATGCTACTACCTTTCCGTCATCCAGCACAACAATTCTGTCATAATCCATGATGGTTTGAAGACGGTGTGCGATAGTAATCACCGTGCTTTCTTTGAATTTACTCCGTATAGTTTTCTGAATCAATGCATCAGTCTTGTAGTCCACATGAGCCGTGGCCTCGTCTAATACAATGATTTTGCTTTGCTGCAGTAGAGCACGTGTCAAACAGACAAGCTGTCGCTCTCCGCTACTCAAATTCCCTCCACTTTCTTGAATTTCTTGGTCCAATTGATCCGGAAAGGCTTCAAAAGTCGATTTCAGTCCTGACTCTTCTAACATGCGCCATATAACACTGTCAGAGAATCTCCCGAAGGGATCTAAGTTGATTCTAAGAGTTCCGTTAAAAAGGATCGGATCTTGTGGGATAACCGACATCGCGCGTCGAGAGCTCTGAATATTCATCGACTTGGTGTCTATGCCATCGATAATAACAGACCCTTGGGGTTCTGGCATGCGCAGTAATGCGGCGACAAGCGATGATTTACCAGCTCCTGTTCTTCCCGCAATACCAACCTTCTCTCTTGGTTGTATGTCCAGATCAATCCCTTTGAGGATCTCCGGTGCATCCGGTTGATACTTGAGTGACAGGTTACGAAGTCGAAGTGATCCATCGCGCGGCCATTCTTCAGGTGGTTGGGACGTAGTCTCGTATCCAGGCTCGCTCTCGAGTTCTGAGTAGGACATTACTCTCTCCACTGACGTCATGTAGTTTTCTACTTGTACGACTTGTTCTACTGCCCATTGACATGTACCATATGTTCCTTGTATTGCGTAAATAAAGGACAAAGCAGCAGCACCTAAAGTTCACAAACCAAGACAACCTATCAGTAAAGCATATGGAGTAATGGTGTGTAACAAGCGACAAAGGACAACCTCATATCGCATGAAATCGAAAACTCCGCCGTTGTGCAAATCAAGTGGAGTTGAAAAACTTTTCACCCGGTTGTCTCTCCATATCGAGAAAATTTTGCCAACTGTCTACGTGCCGACGTTGTGAAAATTGTCCATTATACAGAATCTCTGAATCTAGAGATTTTGAAGGTCTGTAAATATTTTTTCCTGGTGTAGGAACATATATCCCATGGTTATATCCCTTGAGGCCCTCGGCATCTCCAAATTGATTAAAGCGGTATACCGCAACACATTTTCGAATATCCATATTTGACCATCATCAATGACATTAAACGAATCTAACCTGCTTGAAGTTTTGTAGCGAAGGCGGTCACTAATACAACAGCCGTAAACACAGAACCGATACCATCCAGCCAGACGGCCAACCATCTAGCGGAGCTAACATCATGACACGGACTTTGGTGTATTCGTTTTGAAACCTTATAGAATAGAAGAGAATATTGTTAGGCCTTACCATTTAAGCTGAGAATCATGTGCTTCGATGCCATTAAATACATTTTTTCCACCGCGCAATATTTTTGTCTCGATCTCTCTCTCTCTCTCTCTCTCTCTCTCTCTCTCTCTCTCTCCCACTCTCTCTCTCTTCTCTCTCTCTCTCTGGATCAGCCTCCGCTTTGTTCATGCATAATTGTTCTGTTTTTAAAAAAGCTTTTAGATTGTTTATTGTTCCAAATTCCAACAATTGCGTCACGCTCTAACAACACTCCGCACATGCCAAATAATACGACACAGGTATACCGTGGCGTTCTCGCATAAAATCACTATCCCCTCCATGAAAATCTGTTCGCCCTCGAACATTTTTTTTGTTAGTTTTGTTTTGTTTTGGTATTGTTGTTGCTGCTTGGTCTCTTTCTCCTTCCTTCTAAGACGTCAGAAAGTCCTGAAGATAGGGAGGTCGTTTTTTCGGGATGACCAGAACCTGGATACTGTTGTGGTAACCCTGTTGTGTGTCCATAATACTCATCCCACGCAGTTAGTAACTCGGAGTGAAATCTCTTCGCTCTTCTCTCGGCATAGGCGAAGCGTAGCCATGAAACTGCGGAAATTCTTCAGTCACTCTTGGTAGACGTCCATTGGTTGGTCTATACTCCATTCTCCTGTAGGGGGCCTTTCTTGATTCAGGTTCCTCCCACGCCCTCTTGGCCGCGAGCCTGACGACATGTCTCGTTTAGTTCCATAGTAACCCTCTAGTTCCTTACAATTCCTTTGCACGTGTCGGAATTTGTAATATTTATGGCACCGGGCGTTTGCGAAAGAATCCGAACTATTTTGATTCCTTATTGCTTTAACTATTTCAGAAAACAATCTTTCCATCTTCGAAATTGGATGTATTACAGACAGGATTCTCCACTTAGATCACGGTAAGGCCTAACTATTTGGGGGCTCAGACTGGAATCGAACCCGTGGCCTCTCGCATAACAATATACATGTTATTTGGTTAGCGCAGAACAACGTGCCAGAGGAGCCAAGAAGCAGAGCTCCATAGTTTCAACGTTATAACGTATTCGGCTTACATTTTCGAAACCATATGTCAAATTAATTCGTTTATATAAGAAGGTTCTAGGACTGTAGATTAAGAACTGTCCGCGAGAGTTAGTTGCCACGGTAACAAATTATGTCCCACTCTCAAACGAAAGATCGCTGAAACCATCGCCTCGAACACACCGCTCTTGTCAAATCCGCGAGCTTGTGGCGTATTATCCGGGCTCTAACATATTAATCGTCAAGCGGCGTAGATGACGGTCTCCATAAAATTATTGTTTTTTGTACTCAATGCACTACAAAGTTATAATAATAGTAATAGCTAAGGAATGGTGCGCTTTGCTGGACTTGGTGTCACAGCAAAAATGAGTTGGCTGCTGATGGTGTGGACACCATCCCATTGGAAGAGATCGCGAGGAAGACCAAAGAGGACCTACATCGACCAATTGTCTGATGACACGGGATGTAGGTCCCACGAGCTGGCCACCGCCATGAGCGACAGAGTCATGGGAAGCCGAGCTAGCTTGACCTGGTAAGTGGTGGTAAGGTTCGCTCGGGCAAAACTAAGCCTGAGTCGGGACTATTTTTGTTATTTTCTCACTCTCCAAGTACAAATTTCCTGTTTAATTCAAATTCCACAAAAACATAAAAAAAAGAATAGTCTGCTCCTGCATGGCTGAACTAGTTGAAAAAATAGAGACTACTGTTAATGGGCTAAGTGTGGACTTAATGAATCGTGTGTGCAATTTGTTTTTAGTTTATTGCGTAGAAAATACCTGTGTAATCTTTGCAGAAAGCTATCTGTCATTCCATGTGTTTTAACAGTGACTAGTCCTTCCATTGTATCCGTCAAATGCGAGAACAATGGGCTCCGGTAGATGCACTCGTGTCTGATGAGGTCGTGGATGGTCTAACATAGTACCTGGGAATTAAAATAATATCGGAACATTTCAAAACGGAAAGATTTCTAAGAAGCATGCTTTTGTCTAACTCCTTTACACCGCCAAGCAAGCTGCCAACATCGCGGTGCCATAACCCTAGGGGAGACGGGAAGGAAGCCTATATCATACATGTGAATCGTTTGGCGTGCATTCACTCATGTTTTCCAAACATTGTACCATTTTGATCCACATGTCGGTTCATTATTCATTAATTGGTACCAATTATATTTTACCCTGCGTCTCTGAATCAGCCAATTGAAAGCGGAGTTTCTTTTTGTACAAACAAACTCACCCATTAGATGTTTTTTTATGCTAATAAAGATCATGTGGTTACCAGGCGAGCTCACGGCAAACAATATGATGGAGGTGTTTGTATTAGAGGAGATTTCGTATGACTGTGAAAAGTGTCGCGAAAGAGTTGTACCGCGCCGGGACCGTGAAACATACCGCGACTACGCGATTTAATTCGGTATCTACATCAGGCCAGGTTCCGTACCGCCACCGCGACAGTAACCGCGCCGTGTCACGGAACTTTTCACAGTCTACGAAATCTGCTCTATCATTTGCGCACGAGACGGGAAAGGTTTTTGATCATTTTTTTGCAATTGGGGAAGACGGCTGATCGGATACTCAGTGAAATCACAGGCGATCCAAGCTCTAATCATGTGGAGTACTGTGAAAGAAGCATGCAACGTTGTCGCTCTAAACATTATACGTAAATAGTAAATATTAAAATAAAATCATGTCACATCTCCTCGGAATGTTGTAGTTTTCAAATATAGTGCTCCCTGTGTGTCAGCCGCCGTATGTTGGAGAATACTGCTACTTCCATCGGCAGATTTAGAGAATAGAGATCAATGTTCTCGATTGAATTTGGTAAATCATATCTGAAACTTTGTTTTTAGATGTTTATTAAGAGACTTTTTAATCGTAAATCGTCTTCTAATATCGAACGAAAACAATAACGAAGGAGTGGCTGACTCGGACTCTTTAACGCAGAAGAACTGGGACCATCTGTTAAAGTCGCAAAACAATTTCAGTCTCGGACGCAGAAAAGCGTCGTCAACGTGCTCTACCGTAGCGGATGAGCGTCCAGTGACGCTGGGTGACGCTCTTCAGATTGTTTGAATGCCTTACCTGCCAATAAATACAAATGGTACCAACAGGGGGATAATGAATATCAGTAACCACGGATTTAGGAATACGGGTACGACCAAGCCCGCAAGAAGAACAACAGCGTATTCTAATCCTTCTAATGCAACAGCAGGCAGTAGATCATCCATGACGCTAATGTCTCTCGAGAATCTGTTTAATATACGGCCCGTGGGAGTTGTGTCGAAGAAACCAATGTGCGACTTGAGGACAGATACGAGCATTTTTTCGTGGAGATTCTTGGAGGCGTTCAGGGCTGCTAACAAGAATGCGAACTCTCGGATCAATGTTGCGATAGATATCCCAGCTACCAAACTACCATATACGGCAATGGGATTAAGGGATTGGAGCCTGGTACCATGGTTGAGAAAACGAGGGATTTGTAGAAATAACCAGTCACTGAAGACGACAAGAGCTGGAGATTACAAAAGTAGACAAAAGCAATTAATAATGGCGATAACGTCATTCAAATTTGAGCAGATACACCAAGAGAATTAGAGGGTTGAACAACACTATAGCTACCCCAGCTACGAAACCATCGTTGAATTGTGTTTTAAATGTCACTTCCCAAATGTACAAACAAGTTGTTGTCCACACTGAACGCGAGGTCATTCCACAATAAATTGTTGTTGCCACGAATTAAGACAAAAAAAGGACACACATGAAACAAAAGACACACATGTAGAAAACGTTATCTTTTGCGGACAGCGTAAGAGCATACACGGTCGCGGCTAAAATATAATTTATTTGGTGTCCGTTTCTCATAACACCAGCTGAGAAGAACTTTCAATGTTAAAAAAAATCCTCTCAATGTGTTCAAACGCCCTATCAATCGAAACTATAAAGCGGATTGGATTTTACTGGTTCAAATTCACCGAGGTCAATGATTGTGCTGTCCTTGTGAAACTGAACCCCTTGCATACGAATTTCCAGCTTTGAAAACGCTGCTGGAACGACCTTTATCATTGGCTTACCTTGCGCGACAATAAAGAACATTAGCAACGCCAACGCCGAAATACCAGGAAGTCCAGACGTGATATATTTTACGTAAGTACGCACTGATACTCCAGCAACTTCGCGTTCTTCTTCTTCGGCAATAAGTCCCTTGTATTTTGAACTTGTTGGCTTAGCTTCCACAAGGGAGACACTAGTAACCTCAAAGTTAGATTGAGACAGTAGGCTGTATTCCCCTAAAGCAACACAACTTCGCACTTTGCTAAAATCTCCATCTTTAAACTCTCCAAGTTTTCCTTTGAAGGCAATTTCACCGTTTCTCATTAACAGAAGGTTATCAGTCTCGTCGAGATATTGGAGCTGATGCGTCACAAGAATGACCGCCTTGCTTTGAAGGATTCCACGAATGCACTTGTCATATAACTGCTTTCCAACTTCGGTATCCACAGCGCTGAGAGGGTCGTCCAATAAGTAAATATCAGCATCGGCATACAACGCGCGTGCTAATCCGACACGTAACCGCTGCCCGCCGCTAAGCATCACTCCATGTTCGCCGATGATAGTCATATCGCCGTCGGGAAAGCATTGCATGTCTTTGCTAAGATCACAAGCTTCTAAAATTTTCATAAACTTCGATTCAATATATTCTTCTCCAAAAAGAATATTGTCTCTCAACGAAGCTGAAAATATCCATGGCTGCTGCGGGACAAAGAGAATGTTTCCTTTAACGGATCGATGACCATTTTGCAAAGGAAGCTCACCAAGGATCGAAAGGAGTAAAGACGTCTTCCCGCTTCCTACTTTGCCAACTACTGCTAATAGTTCAGCTTCTTTAACATGTAGGGTGATATTTCGAAGAGCAAAAGTGGAGTTGCCGCCGTAGTAGAATGACATGTTATTTAACCATACATGTATCTGTGACATATTTACTGACTGATGGGGCCCGATTAATGAATTGCTGTTGGCGAGAGGACATGCCTTTCCTGTCAATCTTTTGAGCAGATCATGTATGCGCCGTATGGCTGAAAATAAATCTGCGAGATCTAGAAGTCTCATTGGTAAATAGGTGATGGCATTGATTGCAAAACCCACCAAGATCAGGGTCAAGAACACCCGAAGAACGGTTAGCTTAGCGTCGAATCCATACAGCGCTAAAAGGACGGCTAAACTTGCAAAACACTTTGAAGTTTGCATCAACATCTGAAGGGTAGAAAACACCAGGTTCCTTTGATGCAATATCCCAACTTCTTGTCTGAAGTGCAAATAAGCAATCGTGATAAGTTTCTTGAGAAAAGCAAAATGGCGGCGTTGACCAACAAGCTCAAATGATGCAATACTGCTTCACATTATTTTATAGACGTTCTGTACATTTTACCATATAATAGACGGGTCCCAGCAATTCATGTTTAACAGAGCAAATTGTTTGGTCTTGTTTTTATAGTGCCATTGGCATTGATGGATCGGATACATACATCTTATTTACCGGCTGGGAGGTCCGTATAGGGAAAAACTGTGACCGAGGGCTGGAAAATGTTCACAGTAAGTCACAGATTTTCCCTATACGGACCGACCTAAAGCCGGTAAATATCTTATTTATTTTCCCAACTCTAAAATTAATTTTTTTCGATGAAACAAGAGCGCGCAAATGGTTACTGTGACCTAGATCAGAGGAAAATATCGCCCTTCCGCGCGCGCTCTGAGAACCAATCAGCATGCAGAATTCGTTACCTTGCCCTCGAGGAAAAAAAATAATAATCGTACATATTAACCTAGGTCACGGTAACTAGGCTCTGAGAACCAATCAGAATGCAGAGTTCGTTGCCGTGCCCTCTAGGATAAAAACAAAATAGGAAATGAATATTTCTACAACGACCAACCAAGAGGTGTGAGCAATTGTGATTGTGATTCTGAAAAACTGTCTGAAAGACTAAACATTGTGCTAAAAAATACATTTCTGATTTCTATCTTCTTTCAAAACCCCACGGGCGTAAAAAAATTTAACCAAGAGGGCGGACGGTGAGTGACGTAATATCGTTACAATGGCAACAAGAATCAAAAACAAAATCAGAATTCGTTCCAAAATAAGTTTGTGAGCCTTTGCTAAATAATAAAAAGATACAAAAACGCATCAATTTACCTATTTCAATGTTACGTACCTCCTTAATTGTTGAACTTGATCCCTAAATGGCCACTCCCATGCATTCATTTTCACTGTGCGTATCCCAGCAACGAGTGCATTTAACAAACCAATGCGCCGATCGCCAATTTCCGCAGATTGCGTTCTCAGTTTAACACATGATTTGATTAAAAAAAGACACCAGCAAACGCATGCAACTAGTACAGCCAATGCCATCAGACATGCAGTACCCACAAAATACCAACATAACAATGATATAATTGTGATGTCACATACGGAAGATATTATCTTGCAGAAGCGTTGTAAGGCACGGTCGAGACGCTGGACATCACCAGCAACTATGTTAAAAATACGACCACTTGGAAGTTCAACGAACAAAGCCTGGTTTGCTTGAAGCAGCTGAAAAAAGAAAAGAGATAGAGAAAAATGAAGAAAGGACATATCGAGAATTCAAATTTGATTACATTTGAAAAATATTTAAAAGACGTCGTAAACTCTGACCCATGGTAAGTCAATGACTCAAAATTGTTAAATGTTTGCAAATTTGAGACATTTACCCTTCCTTATGTAATTCCTAAACAAAATGTTATTCTGAGTCTTCTGGCGTCACGAAGTGACGGGCTGTTTTCTTGTATACACTTAAGGTCTCGGTCAGAGTAAATAATTAAAAATCCATAATACGACTTTTTTCCTGGAATTCAGTTAATAGAGTCCTAAAATACAGTTCTCAATGCCCAAATGACGCGTCAAGTGTTTTGCTTGGTTTCAATAGCTCATTCGTTTGTGTTGCCCGCCATCCATTTTCTGTATTTTAATAAACTTTACACGCTTTTTCTAGCACTTAAATTTAGGTCAAATTTTCACCTTCGCGAAGCTCCTGACCTCGCACGATTTAAGATATCGGCGTCAAATTTTCTGTGCCGTTAGAACATGATAATACCTAAAAAACGGTGTGAGAAAATTTTTATTTTTTACTTTAAAAATTTTTATGATAATTTTGCGGCAGCAAATGGAAAAAAATGCGACTTTTGCGACCTTATATTTTCGTAAATATGCAAAATATCAAAATCGCTCACATTTCACGCTCACAAGATTAAAATCCGACAAAGTTTGAAATTGTGCAACAAATCGCTAACGGTCTGGAGCTTCTCAAGTAAACAAGGTAGTTTTTAGTGCGGGGTCGTTAAAATATACGAAAAATTCAAACTCTGCTAAAATGAACAACTTCATTAGATAGAACAATTGTTTAGCCTTTAAAACGATATATTTAACAATTATTCCTCGAGCCCGAATGGGCTCTGAGTCAATAGCCCATGAGGCCGAAGGCCGAATGGGCTATTGACTCAGAGGCCATGAGGGCGAGAGGAATATTAATTGTTTTAGTCAAATCACACTAGTAGGTCAATTTGTATTGCTAAAAAAATGTTTTTGTGCTGGTCATTTGCCATTTTCTGGCTTTCAAATCCGACACTTTTCGCTACTAGTAGGCTATAACTTATAGCCTACTAGTAGCTCAACCAATCAGAACGCAGCATTGATAATAGACCACTAGTGTGATTTGACTAAAACTGATTATCATATAGCATAAATTTCGACGCGACGATTATTTTTTCCTTTCCGTAAGCACGTCTTTTTCCCTGACTGAGACCTTAAACATGAATTCCGCGCTTGTTCAGATAAGTCCCCGGAAAGGAATGAACTAATTAAATCTTCACATTTTTGAGCTCCAAAGCGCGCGCGTGATTAGCTATCAAATTAGTACAGGAAATCATACGACTTCGAGTTCAATTTGGAATTTATTTCCATGAATGGGTTTTTCAAAAAGTATATCAAAAACCAAAGTTTCCATAATATAGCTCAAAATATTTTAGCATTTCAAAAGAAAATTTGCACTTTGTTAACCATTTTTGCATTCCCTAACCTGCTGTGAGGTGCCACTTTTATAATAACTCATATTTTCTTGCCTGACCATATCTAATATTTTACATATTTTACACGATTCTATACTATCCCAAATACGAGCACACACATATACTAGGTTAGTATGAGCACCCACCTTTTTATAAATGATTCCAGTTAGCGCAGCTCTCCATCTCATCACAAGAATTCGCGTTTGGAATACCATATGATTCTCCGATAAAGACTTTGTCAAAGAAGCAAAAAAAATTATTCCCGCACAGATATACAAATTATCCTTTTTCGAATCGTCAAGTTGAAGAAGTTGTTGTACTATATATATCATGCATAGTACTATAGTACTGTTTGTCAATACAAATATCAAGGTGATCGCGATAAGAAGGCAGTATTTGTGAGTAGGGAACAACCTCATTAAGCACATGAATAACCCAGCAGCAGAGGATTTTCTTCGCTCAACTTCTTTATCCCAGAGCTTCTCAAGTCGATCCGTTAACATTTCAGATTCATCTTCCTTGTCCAGTGGATGTATATCTGAGGTCTCAAGTCGTCGTTTGTTCCCAGTTTTCAGAGTGTCAAAGATCCACCAAAATGTCAGCAGTGAAAGAAAACCTGCCTCGTGTCTGGGGTTCTTAGGAGAAGCACTGCCGTTCAGTTTGCTGTAGTCTGACATGATATCATCACGCGCGCTTTTCCTACCAAGCTCGCTCTTATTGTCTGTTCTTGTTGGCTATGATAATCTCTGCTAAACAAATGCAATCATGTGCATGCTTTTTTCGCTTAGGGTCCTTAGGTCCTATGGATAGACGTCCTGATTTTCATTGGTAAATTAAAAAGAGCATCCAACAGAATTTTCAAGCTTCACTCGTTTAATTGATGCTTGGCTTTGCGTGTCAATAAACAAGTGATGCGTTGAGACTCATGACCCATGGTAACAGAGCATAAATGGAGAGCACACAAAAGTTTTAGCTGATTTGTTTTTTGGAAGCTAGTCTCGGTTGGCTGGCCAGCGTAGCGAGCGTTCTCGGGAGTTTTCATGAGAAGGAAACCCAGGGAAACAGAGGAAAAAGAGGCGATAAGTTCGCTTAGAGTGTTTGAAGGCGAGTTTTGCGATATATTAGTATGGATTATATTCAACTTACTGCAATACTGGACCACGTATTTTTGAAATGAACCGCATGGGTTAATGTTTTGATTTCTCTGAGTGTAGCACACCGTGGCCGACGCACTGAAGGGTGCAATGGGAAATATCTTTGGATATGTCAAAAACGATATCAGACAGTTCCGGATGTACGCCTGTACTGGTTAGGAAGAACTCAAAGTAGTTTAGACAACCACAAGAGATGTAATACAATAAAAGTGGTGTTTGACGCGTCACGGACATACATAAAACGAAGAAGGCCAAGAAATATCCCTGACAACCTTAGCGTCTTAATCATCTGTGACAATGTTTGACGCGTCAAGCATAATTTATAAAACGAAGAGTTGATCACCCCCTCACATCGCCTAAGAAATACCCTTGAGAGAACTTCAGTGTTTTAATCAAGTGTGACAATGTTTGATGCGTCAAGTACACACATAATTTATAAAACGAAGAGTTGGCCACCTGCCTCACAACGCCTAAGAAATACCCTTGAGAGAACTTCAGTGTTTTAATCAAGTGTGACAATGTTTGATGCGTCAAGCAAGAACATGCATAATTTATGAAACGAAAAGTTGACCACCCCCTCACAACACCTAAGCAATATCCTTGAGAATCTCTCAGTGGTCAAATCATCTGTGACAATGTTTGATGCGTCAAGAACACGCATAATTTACTCGACGGTACTGGGGTACCTAAGCAGCCCAAGGCCTACGGCAAACAGCAAACTTGAGTCGACTTTTTGCAGTCGAACTCAAAAACAGATCTACCGAGTGCATGGTTAGCAACGCGGCGTTTCTTGCGCACGAGATCGGCTTGAAAGGATCACCGTAGACGCAGAATTTCCGATCGACGATCCATGTCGGAAACTATATTCCGCACGGCATGGAGGCAAACGGCGATCTATAGAGTCGCCCCAAACTCAGTTAAAATAGATGGGAATTTATAAGCAAATAATAAATGCTAAGTGCACTAAAAATCTGTTCCTCGCATTGCAACCTAAAAATCGATTCCTCGCATTGCAAAAGTCGATCCCCCTTCTCCCGGCAGGACATGCGTAGTGCCATACGACTCGCCTGAATTCTACACAAGTACGTATTTATTTATGGAAATGATAAAATATGTTATTATATGGCAACGATAGTACGCGCACTTTGGTTGGCTGATTTTTCGGTCTGATATTTTCCCATATCGAACCGTTACCATGACAATCGGACCGGATCGCGTATCAGACTTTGTTGACAATTTTCACGGTGCGAAATTCGACATTTTCCTTGATAAACAAGCTATACTTAAATTATTTCCGGCGAAATAATTATTTCCGTTTAAAAAGATATTTGAAGAAACTCTGAGAGAGAGAAAGAGAAGTATCGAGCAATTGACTAATGAATCGCACTCATAGAGAGAATTTTATTAAACAAAAGCCTCGTATAAACTTGTAAGATAAATTCAAAAACAGCAATCACATGATTTGTTTCGGAAATCTAATCAAGCAACTGAGTATAACTAAACACTACAATCAGAGCTGAAATCACATACGGAAATATGTTTGCTTGTGCCTCTGGAATATTTGTACTGTACTAGCTGCTGGAGGAAATTGGAACATTTTCGTTCCATGTTTTCACTATCCGCTCCCCCCCCCCCCCCCCCCCCCCGACCTCCAAACAAAAAAATCTGGCTACGCCCCTGCACTGCCATGCTCAACCTCAACCAATAAGTGTTAACTATCTGTATAAAGTACAAAGGCGATGGAAATAGGTTAGCCTATATCTATTTTGTTTAGCCAACCTTTGGGGAATAAAGGACAAAGCAGCAGCACCTAAAGTTCACAAACCAAGACAACCTATCAGTAAAGCATATGGAGTAATGGTGTGTAACAAGCGACAAAGGACAACCTCATATCGCATGAAATCGAAAACTCCACCGTTGTGCAAATCAAATGGAGTTGAAAAACTTTTCACCCGGTTTGTCTCTCCATATCGAAAACATTTTGCCAAAACTGTCTACGTGCCGACGTTGTGAAACTTGTCCATTAGACAGAATCTAGAGATTTTGAAGGTCTGTAAATATTTTTCCTGGTGTAGGAACATATATCCCATGGTTATATCCCTTGAGGCCCTCGGCATCTCCAAATTGATTAAAGCGGTATACCGCAACACATGTTCGAATATCCATATTTGACCATCATCAATGACATTAAACGAGTCTAACCTGCTTGTAGTTTCGTAGCGAAAGCGGTCACTAATACAACAGCCGTAAACAGAGCAGCAATCATTACCAGCAATGCGAGACTTTTCGCGCCTGCGATTATTAAGGTCAGCCAACGCACTGAGCATGCTCATAAGTGCCATCCAATATGGCCAAAAGAGGGGGGAGGGGTGGTAGCATGTAAATAAAGCTGTATTTCAGAGATGTTTGAGAGCAGATATATTTTTGCATTGTATTATTTACTACAACCCTGCAGTTTAACTTTGCATTAAAAGAAAACAGGCATTCAAGATACGAATGATAGTGTGCGAGGTTCAGCGAGGGTAAAATGATGGCTGACTAGGTCGAGTGAGACAACTATAAGGGGACTTATTCGGTAAACTATCGCAAATCATACATCAAGAACCTACCCAGGGAAGGCTTGGTTATCAGTGAAAAACATGGCGATCACAGAGGGAGATTGTACGGCCGTAGCAGTTATTTTGAGCTAGAAAACGACTTCAAGCCGATGTCTTCTTCTTCAAATCTCGCATGGATTATTAGCAAAAAGTGTGCTGTGTTCAAAGAAAATTGGCGGAGTTTTGGGGGCGTTCTAAAGGCCGATTTATAGCTCATTTTGATGTGCAACAACAGGGCTAAATTGTGAGAGGTCGGCACCTGGGATTCGAGTACGGACAGTACCGTGAACTTTATCAGGATGCGAAGGAAAATGCCCTAAGGACGGATTTTACTGTAAAACATAAGGGACAGACAGCCGTTAGGACAGCGTTCGCTAAAGTAAATTTGGCGCTTTGTAAGTAAAGTTTGAAGCTCTTTAACATGTATCGAAATGTTCTATAGTGTTCATTCTTTTGATCTAGAGGTCGGCAAGTTGTCCACGAATTACAGTACTCTTTTTATTTCAGATTTAAAACTTTTCTCCATACAATCCCTATAAGACCGGCGGCCATTTTTAAAGGGCCTGCAAGGCCTGCATAATTAGCGCGGCGGCCATTTTGTCTCAGATTGCTGGTAATGACCATCCAACCAGACGGCCAACCATCTAGCGGGAGCTAACATCATGACACGAACTTTGGTGTATTCGTTTTGAAACCTTATAGAGTAGAAGAGAATATTGTTAGGCCTTACCATTTAAGCTGAGAATCATGTGCTTTGATACCGTTAAATATATTTTTTCCAGCGCGCAATAATATTGTCTCTCTCTCTCTCTCTCTCTCTCTCTCTCTCGGCTCTATCTATCTCTGGATCAGCCTCCACTTTGTTCATGCATAATTGTTCTATTTTAAAATAGCTTTTAGCTTTTAGATTGTTTATTGTTCCAAACTCCAACAATTGCGTCACGCTCTAACAACACCCCGCACATGCCAAATAATACGACACAGGCATACCGTGGCGTCTTGCATAAAATCACTATCCCCTCCATTAAATTCTGTTCGCCCTCGAATTTTTTTTTGTTAGTTTTGTTTTGTTTTTGGTATTGTTGTTGCTGCTTGGTCTCTTTCTCCTTCCTTCTAAGACGTCAGAATGTCCTGAAGATAGGGAGGTCGTTTACGGGATAACTTGAACCTGGATACTGTTGTGGTAACCCTGTGGTGTGTCCATAATACTCATCCCACGCAGTTGGTAACTCGGAGTGAAATCTCTTCGCTCTTCTCTCAGCATAGGCGTAGCGTAGCCATGAAACTGCGGAAGTTCTTCAGGGTAGACGCCCATTGGTTGGTCTATACTCCATTCTCCTGTAGGGGGCCTTTCTTGATTCAGGTTCCTCTCACGCCCTCTTGGCCGCGAGCCTGGCGACATGTCTCGTTTTGTTTCATAGTAACCCTCTGGTTCCTTACAATTCCTTTGCACGTGTCCGAATTTGTAGGTCCCACGAGCTGGCCACCGCCATGAGCGACAGAGTTAGCTGGTCCACTAGGGTCATCGGAAGCCGAGCTATCTCGACCTGGTAATGGTGGTAAGGTTCGCTCGGGCAAAACTGAGCCTGAGTTGGGACTATTTTGTTATTTTCTCACTCTCCAAGTACAAATTTCCTGTTTAATTCAAATTCCACAAAAACATAATATATAGATTTAGCCACTCGCTAAAAGCGGAGCTCCTGGTTATAAAAGTGTCTGTGTGAATGAAAGGGATTCCCATGTGTACATGGTTTACATGGTTGCTTTAGAGTCTTGGCCTACACGAGATATTAATTTTTCAAGCATAGATTACGTCATCGATGACGTCATATCACGTGACCACTTCATTTCGCTCATCTAGTGACCTAGACTACACTACCAAAGTTTGGTTGTTTTAGAGTCCTCCCTTCACGAGATATACATTTTCAAGCATAGATGACGTCATCGATGACGTCACATCACGTGACCACCTCATTTCGCTCATCTGGTGATGTAGACTACATTACCAAAGTTTGGTTGTTTTAGAGTCTTCCCTTCACGAAATATTGATTTTTTTCAAGCATAGATGACGTCATCGATGACGTCACGTCACGTGACCACTTCATTTCGCTCAGCTGGTGACCTGGATTACATTACCCAAGTTTGGTTGGTTTAGAGTCTTCCTTTCATGAGATATTCCTTTTTCCAAGCGTAGATGACGTCATCGATGACGTCATATCACGTGACCACCTCATTTCGCTCATCTGGTGGCCTAGACTACACTTCCCAAGTTTTGTTTTAGAGTCCTCCCTTCACGATATATTGATTTTTCAAGCATAGACGACGTCATATCACGTGACCACCTCATTTCGCTCATCTGGTGGCCTAGACTACACTACCCAAGTTTTGTTGTCTTAGAGTCTTCCCTTCACGAGATATTGATTTTTCAAGCATAGA
The DNA here is from genome assembly GCA_033964015.1 of Scolanthus callimorphus. Lineage (NCBI taxonomy): Eukaryota > Metazoa > Cnidaria > Anthozoa > Actiniaria > Edwardsiidae > Scolanthus > Scolanthus callimorphus. The sequence goes on from CM066922.1 coordinate 10,710,358, forward strand.
TGACGTCATCGATGACGTCATATCACGTGGCGACCTCATTTTGCTCATCTGGTGGCCTAGACTACACTACCCAAGTTTTTTTGTCTTAGAGTCTTCCCTTCACGAGATATTGATTTTTCAAGCATAGATGACGTCATCGATGAGGTCATATCACGTGACCACCTCATTTCGCTCATCTGGTGGCCTAGACTACACTACCCAAGTTTTTTGTCTTAGAGTCTTCCCTTCACGAGATATTGATTTTTCAAGCATAGATGACGTCATCGATGACGTCATATCACGTGACCACTTCATTTCGCTCATCTGGTGGCCTAGACTACACTACCCAAGTTTGGTCGTTTTAGGCTAGTTTTAGACGTCCAATTTAATTCTTGTCGCACTAAATGTCAATTTCCCATTGTCTCGAGCTCATTTGCATTAGGAACGGCACTAACTGCCGTGCCAACGCCGCGCTACTGCCGTGCAAAATTACAATTTTGAATCTTTCCAGCGCTCATAATATCAGGGCTGAGATCTTCTCCATTGGCCAGACAGATTATATTAACCTCATAAAATCACTCATATCGAAATAACTTGTTTTCACTGGCTAATAAACCCATTCAATTTAGTGCGACAGAATTAAGTTCGACCAGAAGCTCATAAGTAGGAGCGTGCATCCTACGAAATGGGTGGGTCTCACATGTGTTTTATAGCTTGAGCTATTTTTAGAAACAGTTGCGCGGGAAAAATTAGCCAATCAAAATTCTTCCTTACATTTGACGTCACGCCTCATCAAAAATTCAGATGGAGCTCTGCTTTTAGCCAGTGGCTAAATCTATTTTTACTTGCAGTTCTTTTCGAGATGGAAAACCGGGTGAAAATGGTATCTCTTTGCATGGTTTCTGACTGTACAAGTCCAGTAAACTAAAACAGATAACAGATGGCTTCAGACATAATCTAAACGACTAAGGGAAAGCACTAAAAGAACCGCGGCCTCGCCGCTTCTTCTACGGTTCTCGCACAGCAAAAGTTCATGAAGGACTGTACATTTATGCACTAAAGCTGATGAATTTGGTGGCTACGGATGGATTAGGGAAGCATAAAGGATTTACAACGAAGTACCAGGACTATGTGGATGATTTGATTTCTAATTTGGTACACTGACAATGAGATGAAGTTCGCTACATACAAACGATCCAAGCAGGAAGGCGAGAGTGAAAGTTTGTCAAAAACTTTACAACGTGTTCGCCGAAAAAAACTGAACACATATACAACTCGGTAAGCCGGGACTATGTACTTTTTCAATTCCTAAGTCGGACTTTTAGTTTCTTCTTTTTGTTTTCATTTCAGTCATTTGTGTGAAATTATTTTTTTGATGCACGAAACTTGTCAAGTTTGTTTTTTGTTTGCGAGAACTGGAGTCGGTATAAGTAACTTAAGTAGCGTTGAACTTGTACTTGGACTGCTTGAATGAAGCACGACTTGAAAGAGTTGATCAGGTGTTTATTAAAAGGTACTATAAACGACAAAAGTTTATTGCTTACATTCTATAAACTATTTGAAAACAAAATGAATGGTACCGGTGCGAAAGGTGTATGCACTGCATGATGGCACTCTGCGAATCGACAGGAAACAGCAAGCGTTTTCTAAAATTGTCGGCCAACGGAGCACTTTGATTTCATGAAATATATGGCAGTCGAAGATCATGGCATCTGGGCTTCACAACCAGTCAGTCTGGTGCAGAAGTTAGCTTATTAAGTTGTCGATGTTCCTCTTGTAGCGTACTGCTTTGGTCTTTTTATTTGCCTATTCATTTGCTGCTGTTCGCTAACAATCATAACAATTTTTAACACTTCGTGGATATGTACACGCCTGCTAGCTTGATACTTCATCGTGTGCTTTGCTTTTTTTGCACCCTGGCTCTAAGTCACTAGACTATTAAAAATATTTGCTTCATTTTGGCAAAGGTATAAAGTAAAAGCCGTTCTACTTGTCGTGTCAGAGGAACCTGCTGCATGTATGACGTAATTTGTTTACTTCTCTCTGATTGGTTGATTTTTCGAACCAGAAGCTCATAAGTAGGAGCGTGCATCCCCTAATGGGTGGTTCTCACATGTGTTTTATAGCTTGGGCTATTTTTAGATTTTCGCGCGAAAAATCAACCAATCAGAGAGAAGTAAACAAATTACGTCATACATGCAGCAGGTTCCTCTGACACGACAAGTAGAACGGCTTTTACTTTATACCTTTGCCAAAATGAAGCAAATATTTTTAATAGTCTAGTGACTTAGAGCCAGGGTGCAAAAAAAGCAAAGCACACGATGAAGTATCAAGCTAGCAGGCGTGTACATATCCACGAAGTGTTAAAAATTGTTATGATTGTTAGCGAACAGCAGCAAATGAATAGGCAAATAAAAAGACCAAAGCAGTACGCTACAAGAGGAACATCGACAACTTAATAAGCTAACTTCTGCACCAGACTGACTGGTTGTGAAGCCCAGATGCCATGATCTTCGACTGCCATATATTTCATGAAATCAAAGTGCTCCGTTGGCCGACAATTTTAGAAAACGCTTGCTGTTTCCTGTCGATTCGCAGAGTGCCATCATGCAGTGCATACACCTTTCGCACCGGTACCATTCATTTTGTTTTCAAATAGTTTATAGAATGTAAGCAATAAACTTTTGTCGTTTATAGTACCTTTTAATAAACACCTGATCAACTCTTTCAAGTCGTGCTTCATTCAAGCAGTCCAAGTACAAGTTCAACGCTACTTAAGTTACTTATACCGACTCCAGTTCTCGCAAACAAAAAACAAACTTGACAAGTTTCGTGCATCAAAAAAATAATTTCACACAAATGACTGAAATGAAAACAAAAAGAAGAAACTAAAAGTCCGACTTAGGAATTGAAAAAGTACATAGTCCCGGCTTACCGAGTTGTATATGTGTTCAGTTTTTTCGGCGAACACGTTGTAAAGTTTTTGACAAACTTTCACTCTCGCCTTCCTGCTTGGATCGTTTGTATGTAGCGAACTTCATCTCATTGTCAGTGTACCAAATTAGAAATCAAATCATCCACATAGTCCTGGTACTTCGTTGTAAATCCTTTATGCTTCCCTAATCCATCCGTAGCCACCAAATTCATCAGCTTTAGTGCATAAATGTACAGTCCTTCATGAACTTTTGCTGTGCGAGAACCGTAGAAGAAGCGGCGAGGCCGCGGTTCTTTTAGTGCTTTCCCTTAGTCGTTTAGATTATGTCTGAAGCCATCTGTTATCTGTTTTAGTTTACTGGACTTGTACAGTCAGAAACCATGCAAAGAGATACCATTTTCACCCGGTTTTCCATCTCGAAAAGAACTGCAAGTAAAAATAGATTTAGCCACTGGCTAAAAGCAGAGCTCCATCTGAATTTTTGATGAGGCGTGACGTCAAATGTAAGGAAGAATTTTGATTGGCTAATTTTTCCCGCGCAACTGTTTCTAAAAATAGCTCAAGCTATAAAAACACATGTGAGACCCACCCATTTCGTAGGATGCACGCTCCTACTTATGAGCTTCTGGTTCGACGTCTAAAACTAGCCTTAGAGTCTTCCCTTCACGAGATATTGATTTTTCAAGCATAGATGACGTCATCGATGACGTCACATCACGTGTCCGTGTTACAGCACCCCCCTTGTGGCATAGACAAAATATCCCAAGTATGGTTATCTTAGCATGTTCCCTTGAGGAGATATAATTTTTTCTTTGCATACCACAGGGTTCCCATGTGTACACGGACGGACGGACGGCGTACGCTATAGGTTTAATACCAGAAAAATAAAGAAAAAATCATATCTCCCGAAGGGTAGCTTCTATAGAAGCCAAACTTGGACAAAGTTTCAAAGACCATAAAAGGAACTCTACACCAAAGTCATGTGCCCTTACGTCATCAATGACGTCATCAAAATGATCCATAATGCCCGTGACGTTCAAAAATCAACTCGATAGTATACTATACGTTTTTCCCTTGGTGCTCCTTGGTGCTCCGTATGGTGCTCCGCTTGGGCTAAGTGTGGACTTAATGAATCGTGTGTGCAATTTATGTTTTTAGTTTATTGCGTAGAAAATACCTGTGTAATCTTTGCAGAAAGATATCTGTCATTCCATGTGTTTTAACAGTGAGCAGACCTTCCATTGTATCCGTCACATGCGAGAACAATGGGCTCCGGTAGATGCACTCGTGTCTGATGAGGTCGTTGGATGGTCTAACATAGTACCTGGGAATTAAAATAATATCGGAACATCGCAAAACAACTTCCGTCGCGGACTCAGAAAAGCGTCGTCAACGTACTCTACCGTAGCGGATGAGCGTCCAGTGACGCTGGGTGACGCTCTTAAGATTGTTTGAATGCCTTACCTGCCAATAATTACAAATGGTACCAACAGGGGGATAATGAATATCAGTAACCACGGATTTAGGAATACGGGTACGACCAAGCCAGCAAGAAGAAGGATAGCGTTCTCTAATCCTTCTAATGCAACAGCAGGCAGTAGATCATCCATGACGGCTATGTCTCTCGAAAATCTGTTTAATATGCGACCCAAAGGAGTTGTGTCGAAGAAACCAATGTGCGACTTGAGGACAGATACGAGCATTTTTTCGTGGAGATTCTTGGAGGCGTTCAGGGCAGCTAACAAGAATGCGAACTCTCGGATCACTGTTACGACAGATATCCCAGCTACCAAACTACCATACACGGCAATGGGATTAAGAGATTGGAGCTGGGTACCATGATTGAGAAAACGAGGGATTTGTAGAAATAACCAGTCACTGAAGACGACAAGAGCTGGAGATTACAAAAGTAGACAAAAGCAATTAATAATGGCGATAACGTCATTCAAATTTGAGCAGATACTCCAAGAGAATTAGAGGGTTGAACAACACTATAGCTACCCCAGCTACGAAACCACCGTTGAATTGTGTTTTGAATCTCAGATCCCAAATGTGCAAACAAGTTGTTCTCCGCACTCAACGCGAGGCCATGCCACAATAAGTTGTTGTTTTGCAACGAATTAAGACAAAAGAAGACACACATGAAACAAAAGACACACCTGCAGAACACCTGGAGAGCGTAAGAGCATTCCTCGTCGCGACTGAAGTATATTTTATTTGGTGTCAGTTTCTCATAACACCAGCTGGGAAAAACGTTGTTAAAAAAGATCCTGTCAATGTGTTCAAACGTCCTGTCATTGACAATCGAAAAACACCAATGGAATTCGTGCTGGATTTTGCCGGTTCAGCCTACACTGTCCTTGTTAAACTAACCCCTTACATACAAATTTCCAGCTTTATTATTGTTGGCTTACCTTGCGTGACAATAAAGAACATTAGCAACGCCAACGCCAAAATACCAGGAAGTCCAGACGTGATATATTTTACGTAAGTACGCACTGATACTCCAGCAACTTCGCGTTCTTCTTCTTCGGGAATAAGTCCCTTGTATTTCGAACTTGTTGGCTTAGCTTCCGCAAGGGAGACACTATTATAGTCAAAATCAGATTGAGACTGTTTGACACTTTCCCTTACAGCTACACAACTACGCATATCGCTAATATCTGCATCTTTAGTAAACTCTCCGAGTTTTCCTTTGAAGGCAATTTCACCGTTTCTCATCAACATTACATGATCGAGCTCGTCGAGATATTGGAGCTGATGAGTCACAAGTATTACCGCCTTGCTTTGTAGGACGTCACGAATGCACTTGTCATATAATTGCCTTCCAACGTTAGTATCAACAGCGCTGAGGGGATCGTCTAATAGGTAAATATCAGCATCGGCGTACAACGCGCGTGCTAATCCGACACGTAACCGCTGACCGCCGCTAAGCATCACTCCATGTTCGCCGATGATAGTCATATCGCCGTCGGGAAAGCATTGCATGTCTTTGCTAAGATCACAAGCTTCTAAAATTTTCATATATTTCGATTCAATATATACTTCTCCAAAAAGAATATTGGCTCTCAACGAAGCTGAAAATACCCATGGCTGTTGCGGAACATAGAGAATGTTTCCTTTAACGGATCGATTACCACTTTGCAAAGGAAGTTCACCAAGGATCGAGAGGAGTAGAGACGTCTTCCCGCTTCCTACTTTGCCAACTACTGCTAATAGTTCTGCTTCTTGTACATGTAGGGTGATATTTCGAAGAGCAAAAGTGGAGTTGTCGCCGTAGAAAAATGACATGTTATTTAACCATACATGTGTCTCTGACATATTTACTGACTGATGGGGCCCGATTAATGGAGTGCTGTTGGCGAGAGGACATGCCTTTCCAGTCAATCTTTTGAGCAGATCCTGTATGCGCCGTATGGCTGAAAAAAAATCTGCGAGATCTAGCAGTATGAGCGGTAAATGGGTAATGGCATTGATTGCAAAACCCACCAAGATCAGGGTCAAGAACAACCGAAGAACGGTTAGCTTAGCGTCGAATCCATACAGCGCTAAAAGGACGGCTAAACTTGCAAAATACTTTGAAGTTTGCATCAACATCTGAAGGGTAGAAAACACCAGGTTCCTTTGATGCAATATCCCAACTTCTTGTCTAAAATGCAAAAAAAGTAATCGTGATAAGCTTCCTAAAAAAAATGGAAATGATTAACTTAAAAGATCCTGCCCATAATGCACTGCTTAGCAGCAAAATGGCGGCGTTGACCAACAAGATCAAATGATGCAATGCTACTTCATATTATTTTATAGACGTTTTGTACATTTTACCATATAATTGAGACGGGTTTCAGCAATTCATGTTTAACAGACAACAAATTGTTTGGTCTTGTTTTTATAGTGGCATTGGCACTGATGGATCGAATTAATTTAAAAATTAGTCAAATAAAATAGGAAATGAATATTTCTACAACGACCAACCAAGAGGTGTAATATCAAGAAAGTGCTGTCGTTTTTATGGCAAATCCCCGCGGGTTGCCTGTGGTGTTCAAATCTCGACTCAGGCCCCTCGGCGGGGAACAGAAACAAAATGGCGAGCAAGAGAACGATCGAGATCTGGAAGTTTTGGTAAAGTTTTCTGCTTTTTTCGCTAAGATATGAGGAAAATAACTTACAGACCTTCCAAATGGGGAATTTTCTATTACCACTGTATGCATTGCTACCTCAAAATTCAATGTTGCGATGGGCGATTTTTAGCCGCCAATCAAACCAAAACGCTGGAATCAGCTACTTCAGTGGATCAACGTTGATCCCCAAATCAACGAAAAAAAACAAACATTATCTGGCACAGATAATGACATTTAACTGAGCACGTATCTTTTCATACTGTCAGTTGGTAGACAAGCTGGCGAGCGGGCTGTCGGTGGGAAAATACCAAGCAATTGTTTTAGCCAATCAAGGCAGAGCACTCACGTGGCTCCATTCCTGTATGTATCGGCTGACTAGCATTTCTGTTAAGCTTATTCTTTGGAAGAAACAGCGACAGCCTTCAACCAAAACTTCTTCAGTTCAAGGTTTTTTCCCACCGCCTCCCCAACTCCTGAGCCCACTTGTATTGATCTTGTCTTGTCAACATTGTTTCGAAGGTTGAGTATAGTATATATGTGTATAGTCTAGATAATGTGGGTGGCGGTTTTTTCTTCCCCACCTTTTGCTGAAGTGATTCAGTTAGTACTGTAATCCAATTTACATAATTTACGAGTTGAAAAATAAACGTCACATCTAGTGGCCAAAAATCCCAACCGTGCGAGTACGTGTTTTGGTCTTCCTCCCTTCAGCAAAACGTAGCACGGCGCATAGCAGAGCTCGCACCTTCCGGTTTTCCATATATCTTGTTGAGAGAAGTGCTGAGATAAATGATTTTAAGCTATCCTTGGCTTCCTTGCGTAGAATGTTTAACTTTCTGGTTCAAGAAAATTAACATTACAATTTTCTTGCTTAAAATCGCCAATCTAACAGTGAATTTTGAGGTCGCGAAGCAATGCATACGGTGGTAAGGAAGTTTTGCAACGTCGGCATATCGACAGTTTTTTTTGCTATCGTTATAATGGCAACAACAAAATCAGAATCAAAATCAGAATTCCAAAATAAGTTTATGAGCAAAATGAGCCTTCGTCAAAGAATAAAAAGATAAAAAAACGCATCAATGAATCCTATTTCAATGTTACGTACCTCCTTAATTGCTGAACCTGATCCCTAAATGGCCACTCCCATCCATTCATTTTCACTGTGCGTATCCCAGCAACGAGTGCATTCAACAAACCAATGCGCCGATCGCCAATTTCCGCTGATTGCGTTCTCAGTTTAACACATGATTTGATTAAAAAAAGACACCAGCAAACGCATGCAACTAGTACAGCCAATGCCATCAGACATGCAGTACCCACAAAATACCAACATAACAATGATGTAATTGTGATGTCACATACGCAGTAGATTATCATACAGAAGCGTTGTAAGATACGGTCGAGACGCTGGACATCACCAGCAAGTATGTTAAAGATACGACCACTTGGAAGCTCAAGGAACAAAGCCTGGTTTGCATGAAGCAGCTGAAAGAAAGAAAAGAGAGAGAAAAATTAAGAAAGGACATATCGAGAATTCAAAATTGATTACATTTGGAAAATATTTAAAAGAATTAAGTCTTAAACTCTAGCCGACCCAAAGCTGCATATTTAGCGGCCATACCCTCGTCGTAAAGGGGCGATAGAAAAGTTTTAACTCTAAACCAGAAGCAACGCATGCATGCGCACTGTCCTCACTGTTTGAGTATGGAAGATGATCGCCATGTTTTTCTTATTCCTCCAGGTCAACATCGAGTGATTTTAAAATGTTTCGAGTGTCTCTCCCAACATAGATTTAGGCACTGCTTAAAAGCGGAGCTCCTAGTGATTATAGTAAATAAAAAAGGTACCGAGGTTTAGAACAATTTATGTTTAAGCAAAAAAAGTACTTTCCGCGTGCTCTCTGCTTTCTTACAAACACGAGGGGGATGTTGGGAGAACTGATCAAAACTTGAAAGAGACGAGCCGCAGGCGAGTGTCTTTCAAGTTTTATCAGCTCGACCAACATTCCCCGAGTGTTTGTAAGAAACCAGAGAGCACGCGGAAAGTATTTTTATTGCTTTTAGAAAATAACGTACACACGCGCGACATCGTTGCGTGACAATCGTGTTTCTCAGGTCTCTTACAAACACGCCTCTTAACCAATCAGAATGCATTCTCGTGCCCGTAGCTCCCTGGGTCGTCTCCTCGCAGGGGAGGCTCTGGTGACATCCATTTGAGGACCTTTGCTGATTGGCTGATTTTGAACGTTGGTGCATGCGCAGAAAGATCTTTCTCTCAACGGCTCTGTGTCAAATCTCGCGCATGCGTCAGTGGCTGTAACCAGAGCCTCCCCCGCAAAACGACGGAGCCGGGGAGCTCCGGGTAAGAGGATGATCAGAATGCGCACATTCACAATATAAAATAGGTGTTATTTTCTAACATAACTTCAATAACTGCATCTGACTATTGTTAAAGGTGTTGCCTTAAGGACGATGCCTACTAATGTTACTGCGCATCCTGCTCGCGCACTCTATGCGGATTTCTGTGTATGTAGCATTTTAATTTTCAGACAAGGCTTAGGCGCTAGACGGACTGCAATTACCCCGGGTTCAGAACTTAATTTTTTTCTTTTTTCTTCTTTATTTTTTCTTTGCTTTCCTCTGTAAATTACCTTCAGTTGAAAATTTCTTGGGACAATAACCTACAAAAGTTTACATTTAGTAAAAGGGATTTTTCTCTGAGTCAGAGAAGCCGTAGGTTTGATACCTAAAAGTCTAAATATCTTAACGCAAAATAACAACAAATGAATCAGAAAACTTAATGTATATTTACACTTTAATTTATAAAGCGTAAATGCAGTTTCATTTCAATAATGTTTGTCCAAGTCTCGCTTTGTAAATGACAAAAAATGTCGCTGATCGCTCGTAAATTCGCCTGCTATTTTCAATAATCCCGACCTGCTTGTCATTAATTTTGAAATCAAATATACTACACCTTTATCTAAAATCAATTTATTTAAATTATTTTTAGTCAATATTACCACGTAGTTACCTTTATTTTTCCACTTTTCCCTCTTGCTTAAAGAGTCGCCATTTTGAATGTCAATTTCTACTCACAGGCCGGGGAGTGGTGCGCAGATTTGTCACTTTACCATTCAAAACTTATCACTTATAGACACAGGGCGTTCTCATGTGCTGCACCTAAACTCTGGAACGATCTTCGAGACAGTATTCGCCAGAGCAGCACATTGCCTGTTTTTAAGAATAACCTAAAAACACACCTTTTTAAACAGGTATATGATTAGTTTTAGTTTTAGTTTTTATTAATCATTTTAATCATTTTATTTCATTATTATATCTTTTTTATGATTTTTTTAGATCGTTTTAATATTTGAACTGTAAATGTGTTTCGTTAACCTCTTCGTTTTAGTTACTTAGATAATTGTAAAGCGCCATTGAGCTTCAGGAAATGGCGCTATAGAAATTTTGTATCATTATTATTATATTATTTCTGAAAATTGCGTGATCTTTTACATCATTCGAAAATATAAAACCTCCGCAGCGAATATGCAAATTTTTAACGTGCGAAAAATATGCTGAGGCTATTTTTTTAACGCATAAATTAGCGGGTGTCAGGGTAGATTTTGGACCTTTTGTAGAAATTTTACCCCTAAAATAACTTTTAAGCCCGAAATTTACTATCGAGTAAAATCACTTTTTTTCGTAATTTCTAAAATAACGCTAATTCTGCTTTTTTAGGGTGTTGGGGATGGGTTTCGAAAACTTTCGTGGGTACCCTACCATTTTTTATCGGAAATAGATAGCCTTTCACAATATCTTTACCACATAGTCATTAAGTGCGAACAAATATTCGTAATTCTATATCCAGTAAAAGAATTATATCCAGTAATTCTTTTTGTAAATCAAGCACAAATGACCCTAGATTTGCTTCGAATTCTCCGATCTTTGCAATCTTTTTCATCTAAGTAACAATTCTTAAATACAAAGAAGACCCCATAGTTTTTAATGCCCTCTCATAAAAGAATCTTGCAGATATTTCGGCTTAAATCTTGGCGATGCTCATTAGAAGATAAACTTTCATCTGGCCAAGTTTCAGAAAATTCGTAGGCCAGAAATGTATTAGCGAGGTCGATGTCGAAGACGCACCACAAATTAAGCCTTTCACTAAAGGCATTCAACTTTAAGTTAAACCTGCATAATAGCTTTCAAAAACATTCAGTTTAATTCCGTGATATCTCTTTTGATACAAAACATCCAATTTTAAATTTACCAAGTGCGGGATGCCATAAATTTCTGTGTTTTTCTGGTTTTATGCCCCAAAGAAACGGTGCTTCTAAAGTTAAGTGGTTTGGATTTAAAGCAATTGCTCTTAACATATAGTTTGACATGCATCTAGGGAACTTGTCCCAAAAAATGATAGGTTGAAATGCTTTTATTAGTGCACAGGAAATTTGTTACATTCATGCCTTAGTGAAAGGCTTAATTTGTTGTGCGTCTACGACATCGACCTCGCTAACACATTTCTGACCTGCGAATTTTCTGAAACTTGGCCAGATGAAAGTTCAAGTCTTCTAATGAGCATCGCCAAGATTTAAGCCGAAAATATCTGCAAGATTTTTTTATGAGAGGGCATTAAAAACTATGGGGTCGTCTTTGTATTTAAGAATTGTTACTTAGATGAAAAAGATTGCAAAGATCGGAGAATTCGCAGCTAATCTAGGGTCATTTGTGCTTGATTTACAAAAAGAATTACTGGAATCGGCAAAAAAACGCAAAAGTTATAGCCCGATATGTATAACCTGGTAGTTCAGCTCGATCTGGACACAGATGAGCGCACAAACCATTTCGAGCGAGTCACCTTAAAACATGAATTCCGCGCTTGTTCAGATGAGTCCCCGGCAATGAATGAACTTAAATCTTCACGATATTTGAACTCCAAAGAGCGCGATTAGCTATCAATTTAATGGCTAACAAGGCTGTTTTGCTTGATCATTGTGTATTTCGTAGCGGCGTTTGTCATAAGTTTCGCATCGCTAAACTACACCACAAAATATGCAAAATGCTTTCCCTAACCTGCTGTGAGGTGCAACTTTTTGGAGTCGCGTTAGGCTCCTCTAGGTTATAATAACTTATATTTGCTCTTGCCTGACCATATCTAATATTTGACATATTTTACAATTCGATTCTGTACTATCCCAAATAGGAGCACACACATATACTAGGTTAGTATGAGCACCCACCTTTTTATAAATGATTCCCGTTAGCGCTGCCCTCCATCTCATCACAAGAATTCGCGTTTGGAATATCATATAATTCTCCGATAAAGACTTTGTTAAAGAAGCAAGAAAAATTATCCCCGCACAGATATACAAATTTTCCTTTTTTGAATTGTCAAGTTGAAGGAGTTGTTGTACTATATATATCATGCAAAGTACTATAGTACTGTTTGTCAATACAAATATCAAGGTGATCGCAATTAAAAGGCAGTATTTGTGAGCAGGGAACAACCTCATTAAACACATGAATAACCCAGCAGTAGAGGATTTTCTCCGCTCAGCTTCTTTGTCCCAGAGCTTTTCAAGTCGATCTGTTAACATTTCAGATTCATCTTCCCTGTCCAGTGGATGTATATCTGAGCTCTCAAGAGGTCGTTTGTTCCCAGTTTTCAGAGTGTCAAAGATCCACCAAAATGTCAGCAGCGAAAGAAAACCTGCCTCGTGTCTGGGGTTCTTAGGAGAAGCACTGCCGTCCAGTTTGCTGTAGTCTGACATGATGATGAATGAATATTATCAAACGCCTTTCCTAACAAACTCCGCGCTGTTTATCATAAAAACGTAGAAATAACTATGTTCTCTTCTTGCGGCAATACTCGTCTCTATCAAAACATATGCAATCATGTGCATGTTATTTCGCCTATGGATGGCCTTGGTCCAAAAGCAACAGAGCATGAATGGAGAGCAAACAATTCATCCGACTGTGAAAAGATACTAACAAAAGGCACACTGCTGTACATTATGAAAGTCAATTTTATTTACTTATTCTCCTTTTCAGATTACGACAAATAGACACTTAATACTGACTATCAGTTTTTGTCTCACAGTCCGATGAATACAGCTCTACTGTAACAGTAGTTGGGCACCCTGTGCCCGGACTCCTGGAGCCTGGCCCTAGGCGAGAGACTAGGGGGAGAGGGGGGGGGGGATCCCATATTTTTTGGTCGGGTGTGATCGTCGTATTTTTAGGGGTTAAAATCGAGAGGTCTTGCTCTCTTTTAGAAGTGATCTCGATCGCTTCAATCAATTTTAGGGAGATTGGTATCTTTTAGGGCCGAAATATATGTGTCCAAATTGTTTTGTCTCATGATTGTGCTTCTAGAAACCGTGTTTTCTTCGATGAGAAGACGATCAATTAGGCAACATTAAAGGCAGTAGTTTATTCAATAACACGGAAATTTCTTGATAGGTAACTTTTACGCGTTACATGTCTGCTTCGCGTCGACTTGCCACATAAGGCCTCATGTTAAAGGGAATCTTTTAGGGTAAAAAATTATGTGAGCCACGCCATGTTTGGTATCTTTTAGGGGTGAAATTGAAAATTTCCGACGATCATAGACATAGACATAGACATAGACATAGACATGTTTTATTGGCACTTTGTAAATGATTAAATTTACATCGGTGTAATTCAATAATGAAATAAAATAATTAAAGCAAAAACAAACATCATCCCCGTCGAAAAAACACGGGGGGGGGGGGGGCGAGAGGTTTCCTGGTTATGGCGGCCATTGAGGACTTTATCGCCAAGTATTTCGCTATTTCCAGTCTAATATATTACGTACGGTTTACACTACCATGGCACACTCGGGAAATTAGGGATTAAATGTCCCCGAGATAAACTAATAACCATGGTACACTCGGGAAATTAGGGATTAAATTTCCCCGAAATAAACTAATAACCATGGTACATTCGGGAAATTAGGGATTAAATTTCCCCTAGACCCGCGGAAGAATTTTCAAAAGTCCCTCTTGGGCTATAGTAGCCGAGGAAATACAGGCCGTATATAATTCGAGTGCAGATCTGGATAAAGAAACATGGTTCAGTGAACAAGCACTGCGACTATTATAATTGGGTCTCCCAAAAGACCTTGCATCGGGTTCGAGTAACGCATATATGTTTTTTTTTGCGTTCCTTTTTTTTCTTTTTATCCGCTACTCTTCGTGATCACTCATGGCGAAGTGGTTGCGTTTTTGTGATATCGCGTCGTAACTCAGAGCTGGAAATTTATGTTTTAATTTTATCTCAAACGTTTTTCTTTGTTGTCTGTGCTGAAAAATTGGCTGAGCATAACTTAAAAATATTCGGACAATTTCATTTGACAATATCCGATGACCGGCACAGATATGTTAGAAATTTTCTGCTCAACTGACCCAACAACACCTCCACCTAGAGCTTGAAAGAAGGCAAAAAAAAAGTTTGAAGAGTTTAAGGTCAAAAAATGAAAAGTTAAACAACAGCCGTGACGTCATCAAGGTTTCACCGAGCATGCGTGTTTCGAAAGCAGCCATCCCACATGGATGTAAGGGACGTGTGATAATTTAGCGGGAAAGCCCCTATTTTTGGGGGAGGCCCCTTTCTGTCGCGCGTCTAAAGGTAGGGTCCAAACATTTTTCAAAATTGTTGTTAAAAAGATTATGACCCTCCCCCAAGCAGAAGTTCTGCTTGAGGGAGGGTCACAATCTTTTTTAACAACATTTGAACCATGAAGAGAGTGATGCAAGATGTCGAGTCAGGGGTTGGTGGACAAGATGGCATTTCGGACCATGTATTGATGTTAGAGAACTTCTGGTCTGCAGGTCAGGTCTGAAGGTCTTAATGGACTTGCCGAACTTGGAAAGGCCCTTCCTTATATAAATAGCCATTATATATTTGCCAATGGTAAATAGTGCGTTTGGCCAGGTTCTATATTTTTTTCAATTTTTTTTTTTTTTTTTAAAGGGACAGAAAAAATGGAGCTTTCCGATATAACCAGAGGGCTAGTAAACCGGAGAGCTACGCTTGATTATTAAAGAAAATAGAAAAAAAGCAGAAGTACAAAAAAGGAATGAAGTGAACATGAAAAAAATACGTGTTTTTAGTAGGAGTCATGAAAGTCGGATTATGGTCTAAATTTGAAATGGGTAAGAGAGTACCATAATTTCTCCCTTTGGTTTTGAAGCTAGTGTAGTGAACGTAGGAGATTCATTAACAGGTTTATAATATAGCTACGATATAACGCGCGCTCTGATTGGTCCAAATCTATGCTCTATTATACACTCCCTTCGATAAAGTAGTGGTTCTCCCCAGCTATATCATAAAAGCATTAGAGCACAACTTCTATGACTTTATCAGCAAATAGAGCACTTGTGATGTTGGGAGAGACACTCGCCTGCGGCTCGATTTTACAGCTTTCTTGTGTCTCTCCCAACATCACGCGTGCTCTATTGCGCCGATAAAAGAAAACTTTCTCTAAACTTTGCTCTAATGCTTAAAAAGTGGTCGCTCAGACGCCGTTCACACGAGACCGGTAAAAAACCGGACCGGTACAATTCTGGCACGTTTTGCAACAGTGTTCACACGTGGCCGTGCACGCCTAGCCGTGCCAAAATCGGCCCGGTACCGCAGGTCCCGTGTAAACGCGCGACGGTACCGTACCAGAATTGTACTGGCCCGGTTTTGTACCGGTCTCGTGTAAACGGGGTTTCAAACTAAAACAAAAGCACTTGCACGCGCAAGTTGCAGGTGCAAAACACGACATCACGTTTGTTATGAAGACATTAACAGCATAAAAAGCCCATAGCGTGTTTGTTATTAACTTTTACGCACAGCTTGATATTAATAGTGGCCTACAACATGGTCTTGTAAAAATAGGTGTTTTTTTGCAGTGCTGTCAGAATGTTCCAAGCAGGCGGTTATCGAAAAACAGTAGCCGGGAATGTTTGGCTTATTTCAGTGGCTCTGTTATGCTTTTGTCTTGGATCCGATGAAAAGTAGTCTGCAGTAGTAAAACTCGTAAAAAAAGTCTTAAAGGCCCATAAGCACCCAAGTCGCATTGCAGGCTCACAGAGAATAAAACGCAGTTGAAAACTCTATGCAAATTTTCAGTTTGAACTTTTGAAATACGAAGAACAATAGGAACCCCTTGGGACCTACTGTATCAGCCAATCACAGCTGTTGAATGACAATAGATCCAAATGAAAACAAAGCGCAAAGGTTCCCGGTCGCGTATGGGCCTTTAAGTAGCCGGCGGAGCTCTGGCGGAGCTCTGGCGGAGCTCTGGCGGAGCTCTGGCGAAGCTCTGGCGGAGCTCTGGCGAAGCTCTGGCGAAGCTCTGGCGGAGCTCTGGCGAAGCTCTGGCGGAGCTCTGGCGGAGCTCTGGCGGAGCTCTGGCGAAGCTCTGGCGAAGCTCTGGCGGAGCTCTGGCGAAGCTCTGGCGGAGCTCTGGCGGAGCTCTGGCGAAGCTTTGGCGGAGCTCTGGCGAAGCTCTGGCGGAGCTCTGGCGAAGCTCTGGCGGAGCTCTGGCGGAGCTCTGGCGGAGCTCTGGTGAAGCTTTGGCGGAGCTCTGGCGAAGCTCTGGCGGAGCTCCGGCGGAGCTCCGGCTTGTTCTGACAGGACTGCTGTTGTATCAAAAGATAATTTTCTGTTTTGAAATTGGGTCACTGCTTAAAAATTTCATAATAATCGCTGTGAAGAAATTCGTCGGATTTTCAGGGTCCCCTCAAAGGACAACAATCAATTGCAGTAGAGGTTTCGGGTCGCTCTGTCGTTCACTATGTGGTTACTCCAGTCGCAATTCGGAAAGATGGATTCAAGCAAAATTGAGGAGCGATAAGTTATAACATAGGAGTTAAATATTTTTTAGTGACGCTCGGTAAAATGCATCATCAGAATTACCAGGTTTTTGGATCAATCTCGTCCATGAAAAACGCAGAAGGACAGTCTATAGATAAACAAATAAAGGTCCAGCACATTTACTTGTAGTAGTATTAATTATGGAAAATATCAGCTGTTGGCTATCCTCTTTCTTCCGCCGCCCATGAATAAGCTTATAATAATAATTAACAATTATTCCTCGAGCCCGAATGGGCTCTGAGTCAATAGCCCATGAGGCCGCTGGTCATTTGCCTTTTTTGGCTTTCAAATCCGACACTTTCGCTACTAGTAGGCTATAACTTATAGCCTACTAGTAGCTCGACCAATCAGAACGCAGCATTGACAATAGACCACTAGTGTGATTTGACTAATTAACAATTAGACCTCGAGGCCGAATGTGCTATGATGAATAGACCATGAGGCCGAAGGCCGAATGGTCTATTGATATCATAGCACATGAGGACGAGAGGTCCAATTGTTTTAGTATAAACCAACTAGTTGGTCGGTTTTGGGAATGAATTCCATTATTTTATGTTGAAAAAACAAGTTTTCTTGCAAAGAAAGGTGGTTGTTTTGCCAGGCACGGTCTCTCACCAATAAACCATTAGTAGCTCAGCCAATCAGAATGCAGGATTTGTAATAGACCATTAGTTGGTTTATACTAATAGCGGATAGATGGATTATAGATAGATGGATTGAAAACTCACAGTGTCATTAAATAAACAATCGTTTTAATATTACCGATGTCTACAAACAATGCAAAACTAATTGACATCAACTGCATTTTCTTGCTACATACAGAGCACATAGATAGCATATGAACATATCACCTGTCGAAGTAGAAACGAGCCACAATTAAAGAGCCCCTGTCAGCCACTCCTTTGTTATTGTTTTCAGTCGATATCAGGCAACAAATTACGTGTAGAAATCTTGAAATAGCCATCTGAAAGCAAAGTTTTATTATTCATTTATCGAATTCAATCGCAAATATTGCACTACACTCCCTAAATCAGCCGATGGAAATGGATGCTTTTCCTGTCTCGGTATGTTGCTAGGCTGACAAAATGGAGTCTGACAGAGGCTCTTTAAGCTGAAAGACTGCGCTGGATGCATCATTGGTTTTCGAGTCTATTGTTTGACACCCACAGTTGTCAAAAACATTCGAATTCCTAGGAAAAACTAATAAACCTTGGAACTACATTTCGTGCGGGATAGGGCGCTACTCTTATATTTTTTCTCCTTCGGTCTCCACCTCTAGACTTAGAAACAAGCAAGCAAAAGTCGTATACCTCACTACGTTTTTCGTCCTTGTTATGATAATATCTTATGATGGCCATGCCTATTAAGGTGGCCCATGACTATATTCAACGAGAAACACAACCTTAAATTGAATCGCCTTATTTGCTTAGAAGACAGGAAAATGATATTCTTCTTACAAAAAAACCTAATTGTGATGTGCTGAGAAGGTTGCAGAAATCTCATTTTAAACGCTAATTCGAAAACAAATGCAATGGTTGATTCCTCTAGTTTACACTGTCACAAGCTCAACAAAACCCTAAGACTAGATTTTTTACGTATTTGGGGTCGATATCCGCTCATTTATTCTGTTAGGATTTTTAATATGCTGCTATCAGTGTAAACTAGAACGATATACCATTGCATTGATAATAAAAGAAAAAATACAATTCTGCCGTGCCGTTTTAGAATATGGGAGCGCTCCGTATCACACATACAACTTTCAAATGTTCAACAACTCTTTTAAAGCGTTTTATAGAACTCGTAACTCAATTTTGATATTAACAGGCTTACTGAGATATCAATTTAGCCTCGCATTTTAATTGGCTAATAGCTTTTCATTTTAATGTCACAAACATAGACTGCTTAATGAGCAGCTTAAATTTCCGTTGCGTGGGTTATGAATTCACGAAATAAAAGGAAATCGTCCCATTTTCCCAATGGGTCACCAAATATAAATCAATATGCTCTAGGCCTACTGTCCTGTGTAGGCGCTCGTAATACCGACTCATTTAAGGGCTTTAATTTCGCTCAAGAGTTTCGCCGCCGAAATATCCGGCACGAAGGACCAAATTGTGTTTGTATATATTTAGCCTGGACGGCAGTGATCCATAGCAGATAACAGAGGTTTAAAAGAGAAAGAAAGTAAGAGGTCTCAATCCATAAACAGGGAAGTCAAAGGACTGAAAATGGAAAAGATGGATCAACAATGTCGAGATAAGGAAATTGTAGCAGAGCGGAAAGTCGGGCCAGCTGCGGACAACGAGAAGCAACGATCAATTCCCAGCAAACGACGGGGCTTTCGTAAAACCTTCAAAATGGGCCCAATAAAGTGGTTTAGCATGGACGAGAGTCAAAACCGCCACAATTTCCTAGGAAACGCGTTTTCTACCTCGTTTGACGACAGTAAGCTCCAGAAAAAGGCCAAGACTTATCGCTTGAGTTCTTCAGTCTTCACCGAGCACGAAAACGCTACTGATAACGACTTGGATAGTTTAGATACCCAAGAGAACGATGAAGATTGCGAGGATGGAAATGTATTAGGCGTTATGAGGCGCAGAGATGGCATCTGCGAGGTTATTGAAAGATCAACGGACGTCCACAGTAGTGGGTATACGCTTTACCAGATGCGAAAGGCGATCATAATAAAGCGTACGTTAGAAGACAGGTTCTCGGTCCACTGAGCATTTAATGAACACTTTATATTCCAAATTAATTCCAAATTAATTAATTATATATATTTGATTTTAGATGTTCTTTTAGCGATTTAGCGATGTGTCCAAAGCTATGCTTATTAAACGCGTGAAGTCTATTGGCTTTTTTCTAACACCTTTAAAAATGTTTGCATGCAAGTAGTAGGTCAATTAGTCTCCTACGCAGCCCGTGTTTTGTGTCGGTCACGCAACGCTTCCGTGACCGACACAAAACACGGGTGCATAGGAGACTAAAGGCTCCAGCCGTGGGGGGTTCAGTGGAGAAGCCAAGTAATCGCGCGCGACGTTACGACGGCCTGGGAACCGAGCCTAAGGAGACTATAGGTCAATTTGTATAGCCTAAAACTTTTTATCGCCTGGTCATTTGCCAATTTCTGGCTTTCAGATCCGACACGTTTCGCTACTAGGCTATAACTTATAGTCTACTAGTAGCTCAACCAATCAGAACGCAGCATTGATAATAGACCACTGGTGAGATTTGACTAAGCATGTCAGTGTGTAGTTACTTTGTCTCCATGACAAAGAAATTACTATTTTCTTTTTGTTGCTTTTCCTTACTTTTTCAGAGGGGTGGGGGAGGGGGTCGTTTCAGCGTGTACAAGTATCTACAGTTATTTTAACAAATTTTGTCAGAGAATACTCGTTTTTAACTATCGTACGTAAGCCACGCGTGAATTGACTGAGAAATTTGCTATTTCATTTTATTCGAGTTGGTCAGTTGGTTGCTGGAAGAAAAGGAAACAGAGCAAAAAAAAAAAAAAGAAACTGGAAAATAGTATAGCTAGCATTGCATTACCAGCGTTTGTAGTGGATATTGAAAGATTAACGAAAATAAAGGGCGAATTTCTCTGTTACCTTACTACTAAAACAGATATCAGATAGATTGAATTGCTGCTTGTGATTGAAGAGAAAAATGCTCAAAACGCCATTGTAAGCTTGATTGGCAGGTACCAAATGCCCATAACCGCTTCAAGTGAAGTATGCTGCTAGTGAAAATGACATTAAACAGAAAGTGAAGTGGCTGAAGCAGATATATCAATAAGTACTACCAGGAGCTCAGAAGTAGGGGCGTTCCTCTGGTATATACTCTTGATAAGGCGTTCATATTGCTCATAATGCCACAACTATTATAATAAAAACCTTTAGTCTTTTGAAGATCTTTTTAAGGTCTCGTGAAAGGTAAAAATGTAAAAATCCATAATATGCCTTTTTTCCGAAATTCATTTTATACTGTCCTTAAGTGTATTTCGAAATTCAAATGACGCGTCAATTGTTTTCCTAGGCTTCAATTGCCTATTGTTTTGTATTGCTCGCCACTCGTTGTCTGTAATAATTAACTTTACTAACACACTTTTTTAAGGACTTAAATTTGAGTTCAAATTTTCACCTTCGCGAAGCTCCTGACCCCGCACGATTTAAGGTATCGGCGTCAAATTTTCTGTGTCGTTAGAAAATGATAACAACTAAAAAAAAGGTGTGAGGGAATTTTATGATTTACTTGAAAACGATTTTTTATGATAAACTGTGAAAAATGCGACTTTCAACTTCGCGACCTAATATTTTCGTAAATATGCAAAATATCGAAAATCGCTCACACAGTTTTGCAGTTCATTTCTCTGAGACTAAAATCCGACAAAGTGGTGAAATTGTGCAACAAACCGCTAGTGGTCTGGAGCTTCTCAAGTAAACAAGGTAGTTTTTAGTCCGGGGTCTTAAAAATGGAAGAAAAATTAAACTTCGATAAATTAGACAAATTCATAAGATAGAGCAATCTTTAAGCTTTAAAATGATATATAGCTGATTATCATAGCATAAATTACGACAATATTTTTTTTCCGAATACACCTCTCACGGGTTTACAGAGACCTTAAGAGAGATTAGCTTTTCAATCAAGAGTTTTTCTCGATGTTTTTTTAAACGCAAGATTTCGCGTCATAGGAACTGCGTTTAGTCTTGCTTTGTTATCTCCAACGAGTCTAAGTTGATAGAATCGATTATAGAATGGAGCAATAGCATGTAAATGATGTCACTTTAAGATTGCATTCAACTACAATTTCCCAGTGTTTTGTGAGAACTTTTCGTTTCAGTGTTTTGGTGTTACTAGAAAAACGGATTCTTTTCACAAGATATCGAAAACAGTCTCAAAGTAGTTTGCAATACAATGCAATAATCGTGGTGCAAGATTTGTGTCCACTGCTTACTCGAACTGCTGGCGGATTCCTTCTTAAGTTTACTTCTCTATTTTTCATTGTTTTATTGCGTTATAACGGAGCTCCTTAGCGGCCGAAGGCCGCACAGCGGAGCACCATAGGTATCGCAGGAAGAATACAATAGAACTCCGGTATACGATATCGACTTCATTTTTCATGGTTCAGCGGTATTCCCATGTTGGTATCGGGGGCGCGTCCGTGTCTGCGCGCCCCTTCCACAGACAACCCAACAACCGTATTTCATTTCGGCGGGAAAATACTGCGCGTCCATAACAGAAAAATATGTAAACGGGAGCTCCGCTTTTAGCCAGTGGTTAAATCTATATACTAGTTACCGAGGTGAAACTATTGACGAACAGTTTAACCGTGATGAAACGTGAATATATTGGCGAATAGTTACCAAGTTGTCTTTTAACAATTTTTTTCTCAAGCCCGAATGGACTCGAGGCCGAAGGCCGAACATTGGCTATTGACCCAGAGCCATGAGGGCGAAAGAAATGATTGTTTTTGTCAAAGCACGCTAGTGGGGCAATTTTCATAGCCAACGTTTTCGAGGTGTCGAGGTGAAAATTCCGTATATGCCATCTGCTTACAACCGAAGGTACCTACGAATTCCTATGTCTGACTATAATAATGAATGACATTTTCCAAGAAAGGAAGCATCACGTACGTGCTACTCTTAAAAGGCTGATTTTCATATGTAAGGACTGTCCGGGATGGTCAGCGATCGGGCTGTTCCATGTTATATCCGTTACCCCCTATCGAGGAAGCTGGAAATTCCACAGGGGTCGCTGTGTTTGAACCTGGAATTTCCACCGGGTTTGTTGATTTTGACCCTGGAATTTCCACAGGGTTTTGTTGATTTTGAAACTGGAATTTCCGCAGGGTCTGTGATTTTGACCCTGGCATTTCCACAGGGCTATTCATTTTACCCTGGAATTTCCACAGGGTATTCATTTGCAAATGTGGAATTTTCACAGGCCCACAAGAGAATGAGGAATTTCCACAGGGGTTGCTTCAAATTTCCACAGGAGTCTGGAATTTCCACGGGAGCACGGGAGTAGAGCAATTTTTGAAAAAAACAGAGTTCCGGTCTCGGTGAACATTTTTCAGCCCTCGGTCACAGTTTTTCCCTATACTGACCTTCCAACCGGTAAATAACATATATGTCTTTTGAATTTCAGCAAAACATATATAACTTAATCACTTTGGAAATACGAAATAAAGTTGTTGTTGTTGTTGTTGTCGCACTGGACGCGTTGAACTTGACATTATAAGGGTACGCAAGAGATTAGTCGTTTCACATCATCGAAATCTTTTCTTGTATGTTTATTCCTATTTTGAATTTCAAACGACACCCCATATCTATTTCATTTGAAGCCAGAGTTTGTGGTATCGTGACGCTGAACTTTTACTTGTGTAACAACGCGGGATCTTGTTCAATTTCTTGCTTTATTGTAAAATCACTGTGTTTGGGGACTTGGTACAGCTTGGCAGTATCGAGAGGTAAACAGGCCAGACAAATGCGGCCCAGGACGGCTAGCAAGCTTCTCCTAGAAGGCACGGGTATTCGAGTAGGAGTTCCTTAACACTCTGCCGAGTATCCTTGCTAGAATCGACCCAATAGAACGCCCTCAGTCACAATTCCCTGTCCTGTTCGCTTCGTTACTTGGGTTAATCTGATGTGTTGTACAGTAAAATTCGTGTTGTATTTATGCGTCAGGACCAGTCAGCAATGCATGGGGTAAGAGAAATGCAAGATAGCTTTTAAGTGGAAACGGTCCAAGTTGTTACTGTTCAGCCAATCAACCCAAATTGTTATGACTGGAATTGATGCCTGTTCTGACGCATTCAGGAAATAACAGAAGTTGATGTGAACTTACTTAGCTTGCAAAATTAACTGCGCATGACCTAGAAATTGCATGACTCTAAATTAACCAGTGCGCATGTTACAAAGAGTGCGCGACAGCAACGTTTTCACCAGCTATGGAATTGAGTACCGAAAAGGTTATCAAAAACTTGGAGGTATAATTTGTGAAAAGTTTCCAACAAATAAAACTATTTTCATCAAACACTAGAGTCTCAGGAGCGCAAGAAGTGATCGTTATCAGCAATGTGGCCAAAACTGCTGACTCTTCCAAATGTGCTATACATAAGGTTAACCAAGTGGTGTGTCTTGGACAAACAATCTCAAGGTCAATTCTCATGAAATTTCATCCAACGATTCAGTAATGTTGACTTAGTGTCGAGTACTCAATTCCACGCATTTACAAATGGTCGGATATAGCTATAATAGTGAATTATTACTAAAGTCTATTTATAAGTAAATGTGTTCCGTATAGGGCAGCTACTGTGAATACATTTTATATCATTCGAATGCCATTCTCATGTTCCTTTTTGCACAAAAGGCTCCTGTAAAACAGGACACATCCAGGTGCATGCCAAATGAAACTTCTTTTTAAAAATTTAGGAACCCTATTGCCAACAAAAATATACAAATTGAAAATGAAAGAAAATATTTTAATAATTTTAGTACGCAGCTGTATACTTTGCGTATTAATAGCTATAAGCCTGGCCTGCCTGTTGATGGTCTCCTGGTGTGGCATTCAAATAGAGCTGATTTCACATGACTGTCACTACTTGTTATGTAATTGCGATTGCTTTGCGTTCTCATTGGCTACTCGTTTTTCTCAGCCAATCAAATTCTTTAGTAAATACAATTGCGTAATTGGTTCGGCTTGTGATTGGCTGAGAGAAAAGCCATTTAGGAGCAAGTCATGATTTCTCTCGATTCTGATTGGCTAGTGATTGCTCAATTGCAATTGTTTTCACGACAGTCATGTGAAAACCGCTCTATACAGGCGTTGTCACAAAGCTGGAGGCCAAGATTGCGGAATAAAACGGTAAGGCCCCACATAAACTACTACTTCCCCAAGCGGTTTTGTCATGTCTTGAAGTAAAGTTGGTAATTTGGCTGCGAAAATCCATGAAAATCGTCAGGCTGCCATTAATCGCTCATGTTCCAGAATTTGGCTCCAGTTGTGATCCCGTAATTAGGATCGCGACATATATTTCTACAACTGGATTATTATCCCTTTTTTATCCCATTTTTTTTTGGGGGGGGGGCTTTGTTAGTCGCTCCTCGTTCACGGTTTTAAATTCGACTTGTTTGCAAAACCATCCATCCCTGGTAGTCAAGGTCCGTCTCTGGAAAGTCTATGTTTCCAGTAGTTGTGACCCGGCCCCTTTCATTGCTAATCTTCGCGTACACGGCAACACGCGCAAGTAATGACAACCAACGGCAAATGGAGTTTGAAATGCCTGTGCCTGGATGTCAAGCGCAGAAATGGGTTTCTTCTTTAAGAGATGTCTTGAGATCGGAAATTTGTTGCTTAAGAAAATCCTTCAACTCCTCGGATAACGCTATTAGGGACCGTTCATTTTTTATCAGGGAGGGGGGGCTGGTGGAAATGAGCGGAGACCCTGTATTTTTTGGGTGGCCCCCCTTTCATGTCCGTATTTTTTTTAGGTGGCCCCCCAAAATCCAATGTATTTTTTCTGGTGCCCCCCCCCCCCCCCCCCCCCCCCCTTATAAACGCTTGCCCTGTAAGACAGACTCTTGCCTAAGTGATGCAGTCTCATTCTTCTTAACGTTTTTCTTACTTATGTCAAAGCTAAGGAGGCCGATCCCCCTTAGAACTATTAAGCGTTTTCGTGACACCCACCTCAGGTCCCCTATTTGACCTAGTAGAAGACATTTTACATAAAGAGGGAGTCACATAATCTTTGCGCGTGAAGCGGGCCCAACTTTTGATAACCGCATTTCATCAAGCCTCAGAAAAGGGTGTATGTTTTTTTTGTGTATAGTAACCAGAGCCTGAAAGGTTGGATAAAGTTATCCATGGATAAAAGTTATCTGTTGTATAGGATTTGTTCAAGATTTATCCGTTGGATAAGCATTTATCTACACATAACTCTTAACTGACCTTCTAGGAACCAGCCCCAGAAAATACGCTAATTATATAGGTTATATGAATGCTCCTAGTGAAGGGCTCCTGAGCCTTTAGGTAATATTTTTCATGCGCTCCGCAAATGAAGAAATTAACGTTTAGCCCAAATGACTAAACGTTGAACTCACGCTAACCTTAGGTGTGTTCTTTCAAACATAGAGACTGCCCGGCAGGCCTATCAGTGCATATTATATGTTAAATTCTTCATGCGCGCGAAGCGCGCCGAAATTTTTATTAAGTATTGAGTGTAACAAACATTGCATGCTGTAAAAATACAAACTTTTCGTTTCCTCCCTGTTATGTGCTTGTATTTTTTGGGTGACCCCCCCTTTAGTGGCGTATTTTTTTGGGTGACCCCCCCCTTTGAGGCCGTATTTTTTTGGGTGACCCCCCCCCCCCCCCCCCCCCCCCATTTCCACCAGCCCCCCTCCCTGATAAAAAATGAACGGTCCCTTACAACAATCAAAACTTGGTAGTATGCGTTCTTGAACGAGCAGAGTGAATATCAACTCGCTCTATTTCAATAAGGCGCACAACTCAAAATACACAACTTACAAGCGCTCCTGACCGAAATGAAATCACTTCTCAACTCCACGCATCCAGTGAGAAGCACTAGTTTACCAAATACTGGATGTCATCATTGCATTTGGTTAATCAAGGATTCTTTTTTTCTTCCTATTATTTGTAAGAAACAACCACGCCCGCGAAAACAGCCAAAACTTTCCCCAGCTGAAAAGTTCTATAAAGGCATCACATAAATCCGTCTTGGTCTTCCGCAAAGTGTCTTGCGTGCCTCACATCTAGTTATTTAAAACGGCTAAGTAAAGCAATTTAAGATCAGGCCCCTTTACTTCAATTAAGAAAACCTTTTATCATTACCAGCATGATCAATTGCTCAAACGAAAATTCCGAACCTATAACTTTTTTGCTTAAGAAAAACAACTGCATAATTTCAAAGAAATCAATAGTATTTCCAACCCGCAAAAAGTTACTAGATACTAGTATTTAGTTTACGGCCTTAATTAGACCGACATATTATTACTGGCTCACAGTAAATAGGCGATGTAATATTTTATTAATTATGTATTAACGCTAAGTGTAGCAAAATCTAATTAAGTTTTTTATTTTGCAGCGCCTGCTAGGTAACGTTCTCCGCATTGTCAAGAAGTTCGTCAAACTGAGATATTATTTCATTCTTGTTTGTTAATTTTTAATGCTTGTTGAAGATTACCTACACACGAAGAAACGACGGAACGCCGAGCTCTACAGTTGACAAATATGGTGTCCAAGAAAGCAGCGCGTTTTATCATCGTTTCTTTCGCGTTCATCTTCATAGGTAAGTAAGTATGTTGTAGAAATTAAAGAAAAAGCTTTTTTTCTTGTTTGCAGTTATAATGACAATTTTATTATATTCATGGACTCTGCCGCTTTCAAATCATTTCTCCATTTTGTTTATTGGACCAAGAGTTTTCTACATTTCCAAACAAGGAAAAAGGACTTAGCATGACGTTTTTTTTGTAGTGTAACAAAGAAAAAGTGATAGTGAGAAGTTTGTCTAAGAAATTAAAACTTGCCGAGAGTTCGGACTTAAGCTGGCTTCGGCAGCAGCTGCAAATTATAGTATCTCTTTCATTAGCTACATCAAAATTGTAGTCAAACTCTCATCAGTTTAGATGTGTTTTCTTTAGTTAACTGTGAAAACTATGACGCATTCCGAGAATTACTTACGACCTCTGTATAGTCTAGGAGCAGCGTCGTAGCCGCGTTCGTAGCACCCACCGCGCAGACACAGGAAAATAACATATAAAGACAGGTAACCACCTAAGGTTCAATTTGATCCCTATCGCAAAGATTGGCTTGTGGGACAACACCCCGATATTTGGCATTTTGTCCCCCTGTTGCTCACATGTCGTTTGTAAAACATTGCGAACTTATATACGCATCTAAATCCCTCATCAAGGATCAAATGTATCCAAAACTTTCCATCATTGTACGAAATCACACACTTTAATTCCTAGCTGTAAATCTGTCCTTAATACCCACTCTAACGTCAGAAACAGAAATTAGAAGTTAGCAGCCATACTAGAATAATCATAGATCACTAAATTGCGGTCGAAGCGAGTGTATCATGACTGAAAACGAAGATGTACAGAGATTTCACGGGCAAGTCCAGAGCCCATAACTGGTGAAAATGCTTACAACTAGACATAAAAACTCGAGTGTCAGAATACCTGGACTGGAGAGTGATGGAGATGGAGGGTAGCTTTTCAAATAACAGGGATTAATTGTAGCGAGACCAAAAGGCCAACAGCCAAATAACTAAACTAGGAATTGTAGCGAGTTCCAAAGGCCCCAACCGGGTAATATTCTGAGGTAGTGAGATCCGAAGGCCATCTTGCCGAATAAAAACTGTGATATGAAGTTCACTTTCTTCTATTCGTCGTATCTGCGTCGCGATTGACTGCAAATTCTCTGTAGCCTGCTTGCAGGCGGTACTCGGTCTTAAGTCTAAATTCTCCATAAAACCCGGTGGGTTTCGTGTTTACAAACGAAATGGAACACTGTTGGTTGAGCCTGCAATTTGTAGCCGTCCTTTCTTTTCGTGTGACATGCGCTAGTTACCATACCTCCCCCTTCGTATGAGATCGAGGCTAGTTTCATCACCATTCCACCTCCGTTCGTGAGATCGAGGCAGTTTTTTACCATTCCACCTCGGCCGCTCTTGACATGAATACGAGGCAAAATCACAAAGTCAGTCCAAAATCTCTGAATCGAGCTGGCATCCAACCAAAGCCACGCGGGACTACTCGCGAATCACGGGATGCGACCCCGATCAGATTAGTATGCGGTCTTCGATTATCATAGCATAAATTACGACAAGATTTTTTTTCCGAATACACCTCTCACGGGTTTACAGAGACCTTAAAGAGATTCGTTTTTCAATCAAGAGTTTTTCTCGATGTTTTTTTAAACGCAAGATTTCGCGTCATAGGAACTGCGTTTTAGTCTTGCTTTGTTATCTCCAACGAGTCTAAGTTGATAGAATCGATTAGAATGGAGCAATAGCATGTAAATGATGTCACTTTAAGATTGCATTCAACTACAATTTCCCAGTGTTTTGTGAGAACTTTTCGTTTCAGTGTTTTGGTGTTACTAGAAAAACGGATTCTTTCACAAGATATCGAAAAAGTCTCAAAGTAGTTTGAAATACAATGCAATAATCGTGGTGCAAGATTTGTGTCCAGTGCTTACTCGAACTGCTGGCGGATTCCTTCTTAAGTTTACTTCTCTATTTTTCATTGTTTTATTGCGTTATAACGGAGCTCCTTAGCGGCCGAAGGCCGCACACGGAGCACCATAGGTATCGCAGAAGAATACAATAGAACTCCGGTATACGATATCGACTTATTTTTTCATGGTTCAGCGGTATTCCCATGTTGGTATCGGGGGCGCGTCCGTGTCTGCGCGCCCCTTCCACAGGCAACCCAACAACCGTATTTCATTTCGGCGGGAAATACTGCGCGTCCATAACAGAAAATATGTAACCGGAAGCTCCGCTTTTAGCCAGTGGTTAAATCTATATACTAGTTACCGAGGTGAACTATTGACGAACAGTTTAACCGTGATGAACGTGAATATATTGGCGAATAGTTACCAAGTTGTCTTTTAAGCCCGAATGGACTCGAGGCCGAAGGCCGAACATTGGCTATTGACCCAGAAGCCATGAGGGCGAAAGAAATATTGTTTTTGTCAAAGCACGCTAGTGGGGCAATTTTCATAGCCAACGTTTTCGAGGTGTCGAGTGAAAATTCCGTATATGCCATCTGCTTACAACCGAAGGTACCTACGAATTCCTATGTCTGACTATAATAATGAATGACATTTCCAAGAAAGGAAGCATCACGTACGTGCTACTCTTAAAGGCTGATTTTCAAATGTAAGGACTGTCCGGGATGGTCAGCGATCGGGCTGTTCCATGTTATATCCGTTTACCCCCTATCGAGGAAGCTGGAAATTCCACGGGTCGCTGTGTTTGAACCTGGAATTTCCACCGGGTTTGTTGATTTTGACCCTGGAATTTCCACAGGGTTTTGGGTTGATTTTGAAACTGGAATTTCCGCAGGGTCTGTGATTTTGACCCTGGCATTTCCACAGGGCTATTCATTTTCCCTGGAATTTCCACAGGGTATTCATTTGCAAATGTGGAATTTTCACAGGCCCACAAGAGAATGAGGAATTTCCAAGGGTTTGCTTCAATTTCCACAGGAGTCTGGAATTTCCACGGGAGCACGGGAGTAGAGCAATTTTTGAAAAAAACAGAGTTCCGGTCTCGGTGAACATTTTCAGCCCTCGGTCACAGTTTTTTCCTATACTGACCTTCCAGCCGGTAAATAACATATATTATGTCTTTTGAATTTCAGCAAAACATATATAACTTAATCACTTTGGAAATACGAAATAAAGTTGTTGTTGTTGTTGTTGTCGCACTGGACGCGTTGAACTTGACATTATAAGGTACGCAAGAGATTAGTCGTTTCACATCATCGAAATCTTTTCTTGTATGTTTATTCCTATTTTGAATTTCAAACGACACCCCATATCTATTTCATTTGAAGCCAGAGTTTGTGGTATCGTGACGCTGAACTTTTACTTGTGTAACAACGCGGGATCTTGTTCAATTTCTTGCTTTATTGTAAAATCACTGTGTTTGGGACTTGGTACAGCTTGGCAGTATCGAGAGGTAAACAGGCCAGACAAATGCGGCCCAGGACGGCTAGCAAGCTTCTCCTAGAAGCACGGGTATTCGAGTAGGAGTTCCTTAACACTCTGCCGAGTATCCTTGCTAGAATCGACCCAATAGAACGCCCTCAGTCACAATTCCCTGTCCTGTTCGCTTCGTTACTTGGGTTAATCTGATGTGTTGTACAGTAAAATTCGTGTTGTATTTATGCGTCAGGACCAGTCAGCAATGCATGGGGTAAGAGAAATGCAAGATAGCTTTTAAGTGGAAACGGTCCAAGTTGTTACTGTTCAGCCATCAACCCAAATTGTTATGACTGGAATGATGCCTGTTCTGACGCATTCAGGAAATAACAGAAGTTGATGTGAACTTACTTAGCTTGCAAAATTAACTGCGCATGACCTAGAAATTGCATGACTCTAAATTAACCAGTGCGCATGTTACAAAAGAGTGCGCGACAGCAACGTTTTCACCAGCTATGGAATTGAGTACCGAAAAGGTTATCAAAAACTTGGAGGTATAATTTGTGAAAAGTTTCCAACAAATAAAACTAATTTCATCAAACACTAGAGTCTCAGGAGCGCAAAGAAGTGATCGTTATCAGCAATGTGGCCAAAACTGCTGACTCTTCCAAATGTGCTATACATAAGGTTAACCAAGTGGTGTGTCTTGGACAAACAATCTCAAGGTCAATTCTCATGAAATTTCATCCAACGATTCAGTAATGTTGACTTAGTGTCGAGTACTCAATTCCACGCATTTACAAATGGTCGGATATAGCTATAATAGTGAATTATTACTAAAGTCTATTATAAGTAAATGTGTTCCGTATAGGGCAGCTACAGTGAATACATTTTATATCATTCGAATGCCATTCTCATGTTCCTTTTTGCACAAAAGCTCCTGTAAAACAGGACACATCCAGGTGCATGCCAAATGAAACTTCTTTTTAAAAATTTAGGAAACCCTATTGCCAACAAAAATATACAAATTGAAAATGAAAGAAAATATTTTAATAATTTTAGTACGCAGCTGTATACTTTGCGTATAATAGCTATAAGCCTGGCCTGCCTGTGATGGTCTCCTGGTGTGCATTCAAATAGAGCTGATTTCACATGACTGTCACTACTTGTTATGTAATTGCGATTGCTTTGCGTTCTCATTGGCTACTCGTTTTTCTCAGCCAATCAATTCTTTAGTAAATACAATTGCGTAATTGGTTCGGCTTGTGATTGGCTGAGAGAAAAGCCATTTAGGAGCAAGTCATGATTTCTCTCGATTCTGATTGGCTAGTGATTGCTCAATTGCAATTGTTTTCACGACAGTCATGTGAAAACCGCTCTATACAGGCGTTGTCACAAAGCTGGAGGCCAAGATTGCGGAATAAAACGGTAAGGCCCCACATAAACTACTACTTCCCCAAGCGGTTTTGTCATGTCTTGAAGTAAAGTTGGTAATTTGGCTGCGAAAATCCATGAAAATCGTCAGGCTGCCATTAATCGCTCATGTTCCAGAATTTGGCTCCAGTTGTGATCCGTAATTAGGATCGCGACATATATTTCTACAACTGGATTATTATCCCTTTTTTTATCCCATTTTTTTTTTGGGGGGGGGGGGGGGGCTTTGTTAGTCGCTCCTCGTTCACGGTTTTAAATTCGACTTGTTTGCAAAACCATCCCATCCCTGGTAGTCAAGGTCCGTCTCTGGAAAGTCTATGTTTCCAGTAGTTGTGACCCGGCCCCTTCATTGCTAATCTTCGCGTACACGGCAACACGCGCAAGTAATGACAACCACGGCAAATGGAGTTTGAAATGCCTGTGCCTGGATGTCAAGCGCAGAAATGGGTTTCTTCTTAAGAGATGTCTTGAGATCGGAAATTTGTTGCTTAAGAAAATCCTTCAACTCCTCGGATAACGCTATTACAACAATCAAAACTTGGTAGTATGCGTTCTTGAACGAGCGGAGTGAATATCAACTCGCTCTATTTCAATAAGGCGCACAACTCAAAATACACAACTTACAAGCGTGCGCGCTCCTGACCGAAATGAAATCACTTCGCAACTCCACGCATCCAGTGAGAAGCACTAGTTTACCAAATACTGGCTGTCATCATTGCATTTGGTTAATCAAGGATCCTTTTTTCTTCCTATTAATTTGTAAGAACAACCACGCCCGCGAAAAACAGCCAAAACTTTCCCCAGCTGAAAAGTTCTATAAGGCATCACATAAATCCGTCTTGGTCTTCCGCAAAGTGTCTTGCGTGCCTCACATCTAGTTATTTAAAACGGCTAAGTAAAGCAATTTAAGATCAGGCCCCTTTACTTCAATTAAAGAAAACCTTTTATCATT
This sequence comes from Scolanthus callimorphus, assembly GCA_033964015.1. Classification (NCBI taxonomy): domain Eukaryota; kingdom Metazoa; phylum Cnidaria; class Anthozoa; order Actiniaria; family Edwardsiidae; genus Scolanthus; species Scolanthus callimorphus. The sequence goes on from CM066922.1 coordinate 10,743,337, forward strand.
ACCAGCATGATCAATTGCTCAAACGAAAATTCCGAACCTATTATAACATTATTGCTTAAGAAAAACAACTGCATAATTTCAAAGAAATCAATAGTATTTCTAAACCGCAAAAAGTTACTAGATACTAGTATTTAGTTTACGGCCTTAATTAGACCGACTTATTATTACTGGCTCACAGTAAATAGGTGATGTAATATTTTATTAATTATGTATTAACGCTAAGTGTAGCAAAGACTAATTATTAGTTTTATTTTGCAGCGCCTGCTAGGTAACGTTTTCCGCATTGTCAAGAAGTTCGTCAAACTGAGATATTATTTACATTCTTGGTTTGTTAATTTTTAATGCTTGTTGAAGATTACTTACACACGAAAAACGAACGGAACGCCGAGCTCTACAGTTGACAAAATATGGTGTCCAAGAAAGCAGCGTGTTTTATCATCGTTTCTTTCGCGTTCATTTTCATAGGTAAGTAAGCATGTTGTAGAAATCAAAGACATTTTTTTGTATGCAGTTAATAATTACAATTTTGTTATAGTCATGGACTCTGCCGCTTTCAAATCATTTCTCCAATTTGTTTATTGGACCAAGAAGTTTTCTACATTTCAAACAAGGAAAAGGACTTAGCATGACGTTTTTTTGTAGGGTAACAAAGAAAAGTGCTAGTGAGAAGTTTGTCTAAGAAATTAAAACTTGCCGAGAGTTCGGACTTAAGCTGGCTTCGGCAGCAGCTGCAATTATAGTATCTCTTTCATTAGCTACATCAAAATTGTAGTCAAACTCTCATCAGTTTAGATGTGTTTTCTTTAGTTAACTGTGAAAACTATGACGCATTCCGAGAATAGTTACGACCTCTGTATAGTCTAGGAGCAGCGTCGTAGCCGCGTTCGTAGCACCCAACGCGCAGACACAGAAAATAACATATAAAGACAGGTACCACCTAAGGTTCAATTTGATCCCTATCGCAAAGATTGGCTTGTGGGACAACACCCCGATATTTGGCATTTTGTCCCCCTGTTGCTCACATGTCGTTTGTAAAACATTGCGAACTTATACGCATCTAAATCCCTCATTCAAGGATCAAATGTATCCAAAACTTCCCATCATTGTACGAAATCACACACTTTAAATTCCTAGCTGTAAATCTGTCCTTAATACCACTCTAACGTCAGAAACAGAAATTAGAAGTTAGCAGCCATACTAGAAATCATAGATCACTAAATTGCGGTCGAAGCGAGTGTATCATGACTGAAGACGAACATGTACAGAGATTTCACGGGCAAGTCCAGAGCCTATAACTGGTGAAAATGCTTACAACTAGACATAAAAACATCGAGTGTCAGAATACCTGGACTGGAGAGTGATGGAGATGGAGGGTGGCTTTTCAAATAACAGGGATTAATTGTAGCGAGACCAAAAGGCCAACAGCCAAATAACTAAACTAGGAATTGTAGCGAGTTCCAAAGGCCCCCAACCGCGGGTAATATTCTGAGGTAGTGAGATCCGAAGGCCATCTTGCCGAATAAAAACTGTGATATGAAGTTCACTTTCTTCTATTCGTCGTATCTGCGTCGCGATTGACTGCAAAATTCTCTGTAGCCTGCTTGCAGGCGGTACTGGGTGTTTTATCGCGGAAACCCGGTCCGTCAGGCTAAATTCTCCGTAAACCCGGTGGGTTTCGTGTTTACAAACGAAATGGAACACTGTTGGTTGAGCCTGCAATATTGTAGCCGTCGTTTCTTTTCGTGTGACATGCGCTAGTTACCATACCTCCCCCTGTCCGTAAGAGATCGAGGCTAGTTTCATTACCATTCCACCTCCGTTCGTGAGATCGAGGCAGTTTTATTACCATTCCACCTCGGCCGCTCTTGACATGAATACGAGGCAAAATCACATAGTCAGTCCAAAATCTCTGAATCGAGCTGGCATCAAACCAAAGCCACGCAGGACTACTCGCGAATCACGGGATGCGATCCCGATCAGATTAGTATGCGGTCTTCGACCGCAATTAGTTCTTTGTTATTCAAATGAGTCCTGTTACTCAACCGGAAATACTACTTTTTCACTGAAACCTCGGCGAAATGTTTTACAAACAAATATTCCAAAGCTACTGAAGCTAGTCATGTGGCAATTACCGATGAGATGTTCTTTATAATTTTCACTACCGTAATGTTCCTTTTATAATTCCCCCAGTAGCGGGCAGCAGAATAAACAACGTTGTACACGCTTTTTCTTTTTTTTGTTTGGCCTAAGAAGTTTTATTTGTGGAAAGAGACGTAAAATACAACAAGCGCTGGCAAAGATCCTTGTATGCCCCCTAACCAGCGGCCAAACATTGTTTTGTCTGTTTGTCACTACCGAATGTCTCTTCATTTTGGATTTGGGACTTGATACTCTGTGTCACCCGCCATTTGGATGCAAAAAAGATATCTGAGGTGCATACATTTTCCTTACCTGTAGATCATATATATTGTCCTGGAAGAAATTTTCTTGGTAAGGATATTTTTAAAGAAACAGGTTTTTTTACAGTTCCTGTGCAAGGATCGGAGGATGACTCCCTAGAGGTGCGGACAAGGACGAGAAGATCGGTCACAAAGTATGTTCTACTCATCTCTCGGTCAAAAAAGCCGCGAGGGGGGGGGGGGGGGGGGGGGGGTAAAAGGTAACAGGTGACAGGTAAGTACAACAGGTAACGGACAACATATAATGAATGACATTTTCTTTCAAATAAATGACCAGGATTGTATACCAGGCAGCTTCTGTTTATTTGACTCACACAGGTAGCTAAAGTTACAAATAGAGCAACCACACTTAGATAGCCGAGCGAGTCAGGTTCACGTGCTCGTAAGAACTACTAGAACAACAACGGGACAACAGGAAAGATTCGCCCCATGACGACAGAACTCAAAAATGGCAAGATTTTCTACCCTAAGGTCAGGTAAAGTCAGATAGGCTCGATTCTTTGCATAGAGTATCCCTTATACAATAAGAAACAAATAGAAATGTAGAGTATTTTTTTCTAATTGATCCGTCTTTAAGATATGAGGAGTTACACTTTGGTTGCGCACTTTTTGACATTTTTTTGTTAGAATTGTACAAATTTTGCCATAAAACGATGCAGTAACCAAAGTTTAGCAGCTGATATCTTAAAGACGATCAATTAGAAAAAAATACTCATTTCTATTTTGTTTCTTATTGTATAAGGATACTCTATGCAAAGAATCAAGCCTATCTGACTTTACCTGACCTTAGGGTAGAAATCTTGCCATTTTTGCGTTCTGTCCCCCATGACAGGTAATACGGAATCCACCGAGAAAAAGAACTTGGAATCCGGAATCCACGCTTGTGGAATCCGGAATCCATGGACCTGGAATCCGAATTCAATCTTTTCTGGAATCCAGCATCCGAATCCATTCATTAAAAGACATGGAACCTGGAATCCAGGCATCTGCAATCCGGAATCCACACACCAGGATCCGGAATCCAGCACCTCTTTGGATTACCTGTCATGGGGCGAAAAGATTCTTCGAAGAAGTAGAGCCTAACAGAAGGTGCTCCTTTTAAGGATCTCTTTCCTTAACTATGACGCGTCAGCCTGATGACCCACTCAGTTGTTGGTCACAGGGAATTTCTGCAGAAACCCATCCATGGGAAAAGCTGAATTTCCCAAGGCAAACGCTTGGGAAGTGTTCGGAATTCACATGGATGGCCTTCTTCTATCTTCTTCTACAATGGGAAATTCAGCTTTTCCCATGGATGGATTTCTGCAGAAATCCCCTGAGGATCTTGTCCTATTAGCAAGTCTATAGGGCCCTCTCCTACTAAGAGTCATGCCCACGTTTAAAAATAGCTTTCTGTCATGAGCACAGCCTCTCTCTCAAACTGGCTAAACTAGCTATTCTAAGATGAGGTAAAAGTGACTCACTACAGGTGCAATGAAAAGTGTCAAGCCAAAAAATGAAAGGGTGTTAACTACGGTAAACACAAAACATGATGAAATGAAAGAAGTAGATGTATTTCTAATTACTAAAGGATCTTGCTGAATAGGAATGACATATGTTTCATGACACTGGTTTCATGACACTGGTTACAGATCTTTGATAGCGAGCTGTTACCTGGGTTACAGGTAACAGATAATGGGTTACGGGAACAGTAACAGATAACGGACAACAGGTAATTATTTTAAAGGTTAGCGAGTAACAGGAAACAGGTATTAACGCGTTATGGGTAACAGGTAACGGGTATCTGATGTATGAGCACTAATATCTTTGTTTCTCCACCAGGCACCCAAGTTAGCGATGAAGGTCTCGTTTATTGACATAAACACCACCATGATTTCTGGGTAAGAAGATTAACTCGAATTAACTCTGCTCTGACGAAGGGCTAACGCTCGAAAACGTCAGAAGAAAACGTTTCGTAACACGGCGTTTAACATAAATCTCAACCCCAAGATTTTATAATTTCATGTTTACGTCACGCCGGACGCAGATGACTTAGTTTTTTTAGAAACTAGTCCTCTAACTAGATTGAGTTTGAGTTTGTTAACCGTGAAAATGTCAAACGTCTGATAAGATTTAAATATAACTATTGTGCTGCTTTGTTTAGAGTGTAACAGAGATTTCTTCATAAAACTGTGCTCTAACGACTATAATAAAAGCTGTCTGGTGTCTCAAATTGAGGTATTTCCCGTTTTACAGGAGTACATTCTTGTACAAAACGGAAATAAACCATGTTTCTGGGAGCCAAAATGATGCCGAAGGCCTTCATGTGCTGTGGATTCTGTCACCATTTGTCAAGTATGACGTCATTACGTCAGTGAGCGGCACGGGCGTATCCCAGCAACAGCTGCAAGTCAAACAACAAGATGACAGCGTCACATTTTTGGTAGGCTTATTTAACGACAAGATTATTTTCTCTTGTTAACGATCAAGAAAGTTTCGCGAGGCCAGTTTGAGTAAATGATGTTTAGTTTTCAGAAAGCCCCTTTAATAGGCGAGTTCTATATTGTTTACGTTTTGACTAATTTGTATAAGCATCAACCTGAATCAGGCATTCCAACACCGCTGCCAAATGATCAGTTCTGAATCAATAAAAGGTTACAAATGGAATATAAGTAGAAAATCTCAGATCGATATCTTGTATAATAAGCGCGCGGCGCGAAGTTTGTTGTTGCAGGAAATGTATGGAGTAAGGGAAGCGGTCAAACATTTGTACTCGACCGGAACCCGGTTTCATCACGGGAGGTGGTAGGTCCCGGGTTGTACCACCCACCCCCACCTATTTTTCAAGTGCCCATTTCTCCGTGCTCAAGTAAGGGATGTTGGATGTTATTGCATGGATGTGTTGCTCTCGCTATAAAGAAGACGGTTGCCTATCTTTTGTATTATTTATTATTTTATGAGATATTTGGAGTTAAAAATGGGCATTTTTCCCTAAAAGAAGGTTGGTTGCGGCATACACCACCCCAACCTCCTAAATCGGGTCCCGGTCGAGTACAGATGTTTTGACCGCTTCCCTAACTGAGGAATTTATTCCATCAGAACTAGTTTATTGCCATTCGCAGGATATTATTTCATCACCGACTTGTTTCGGCATGTTTTAATCAAGACTAATTTTCGGTTATACCTGTATAACTGGAGGTCAGAGTATATTACTCCATACATTTTCTATAAATCGAACTTTGCATTACGCGCTTACAATACAAGATATCGAGTTCAATTTTTCTAGCCACGTTTAATTTGTCAACCTTTATTGATATTCAGACCATATCAATTTGTAGTTTCGCCGGAATGTCTAAAGAGAAAAATATGTAAACAATGACGTCAGCTGGAATCAGCCTATATCTTTCATGAGCATTAATCTATAATTATTCTTCACTCAACTGCAGATTAATCAGCTGAACTGGGGTTCCGACATCACTCTTGAGTTCCGTGTCACGTTTACGCAAACACCTACCTCATACCCGGTAAACATCACGTGGTTAGCCACGCCCAGCTTTCGTACTATGACTGGTACACTGTTACGTCAGGTGGCCAGGTTTCCTGGGAAAGTTCTTCTCGGAATCAATTCAGACGCTGAAGTTCGACACGGAAATTCCAGGTAAAAACAAAGGGAGCACGACCAAAAAACATGTCTAGCTTTCTATTTCTTTCCGCACTAGGCTTTCTCGATTATGATAGTAAACCTGGCATTACATTTGAGGCCCTGTAAGTATTTTTATTTTTGAAAAATACTTACAGACCTTCCAATAAGGTAGGGGGAATTTCCTAATAAGGAAGTTTTGCAACGTCGGCAAATCGACAGTTTTTGGCGAAATTTTCATGATATGAATGCTACTAGAAATTCTCGCATAAAGCCAAAAAAAATGCTAAAATAATGCCTGACTTCTTTCAAATATACCACTTGAATCAAGAGACATGATTTTCTCTTGACTTGAATTCAAAAGAATGCTTTGTTTTATTTCAAACAAAACGTACAAACTCTTGCATTATGCTCAACGACAGAAAATGCTAGCAATTCTTTTCCAATAAAAAAAATACTCGTTTTCCAAAAATTATTGCCCAAAATGCTAGTAAACAAATCGAAAGAGGTTCAGCGTTGTCTGGACTCTTATTTACCACGTTTTAATCATCGTCGTCGTCAAAATGTTGTGGACTCACGAGCCCCAGGCGACGATGATGGCGTGAAAAGTGAGATTTCCCATACATTTACTGTATTTGCTGGAGGAAATTTGAAAGTTTTCGTCCCATGTTTTCACTATCCGGCCCCCCTTTCAAAAATTCCTGGATCCGCCCCTGCTGCGCTCCACCTCCAACAAAATGATATACTTTGCTTTATCAAGACAACCTAAAGTGTCTAAAGTGTAGGGATATAATGACAGTGACAGCTTTGTCCATTCTCTTCATAAGTAAGACATTGTCTCCTGGTGCGATGGCCTGGCTATCGGAGGCATGTGTACTTTAAAACAGCCCTCATGATCGTAAGCTACGCGGCTGCAAGTCGTGCCATCTAAACTAGAGCCCGTAGAGAACCCAAAAATGGCAAGATTTCTACCCTAAGGCCAGGTAAAGTCAGATAGGCTTGATTCTTTGCATAGAGAATCCTGTTGTACAATAAGAAACAAAATATCAAATATGACTTTTTTCTAATGGATCCGTCTTTAAGATATGAGCTGCTAAACTTTGGTCACTGCATCGTTTTATAGCAAAATTTGCACAATCTACCAAAAATGTCAAAAAAAGTGCTGCAGCAACAAAAGTGTAACCCCTCATATCTTAAAGACGGATCCATTAGAAAAAAGTCATATTGATATTTTGTTTATTAGTGTATAAGGATTCTCTACGCAAAGAATCAGGCCTATCTGACTTTACCTGACCTTAGGGTAGAAATCTTGCCATTTTGGGTTCTTCCGAGCCCGTAAGTCCTCCAGCCTCTCCTTGTCTAGCGGTCGTGTACTTTCGACCGCTTTGAGTTCCCTCACGATGAGGTGAAGACCATTTCAAAATTGCTGAGGGCTTGAAAAAAGAGAGTCTTCACAGGTGACTTTTCATCTCTAATAATACTATTTTGATAATGTTGTTTCATAGGTTGTAGCAGCGCTTTGGGCATCGCTTCCAAAGAAATCAAAGACTTCCAGCTCACTGCGTCTTCGAGTTACTCAGACAAACAGCCTAATAAGGCTAGGCAAGGTATGTCCATAAAGGGCCTGGTAATTTCCCTCATAATCAAGACAAATCGCCCAAAAACTACAGTTTTCGGGAATTTCCCAAATATTCTTACTTGGAAAGGTGCACTAACCATGTTCAAGAGAAATGATCACCAGAGAGCGAAACCGCGCGTGTTGATGCCAATCATATTACGAGAACAGCAACTGTTATGGCTCTCTTCAACTAGTTCTTCAGCCACATAACAACTCCATTTTGCTTTCCGGTTTTAGCACTTCCCTCCTTTAGCTAAATGAAAACTTGGATAAACAAATGACGGGCGGTCCGACGGAGCTCGAAATTTCATACCCCAAAAAATACCTGAGTCATAAATTTGATACCCCAAAATACTTGCTCCTAAAATTTGATACCCCAAAAATACCCAACTTTTTTTTATCCTAAAAAGGCTATTTAATATCACCTGTGGTGGCCATGCCCGTCCCATTGGGTTTCCAGGAAATATCTTAGGCTAAGGCAGTATCCTGATGATCAACCAGCCTGCCAGAAGTTTCAACGCCCCCAAAAATTACCCGCGGAGTTTTCAACCCCTAAAAATACCTGCTAAAATTTTCAACCAAAAAGGTACTTTTACTACAAGTTTCATACCCCCCCCCCCCAAAAAAAAAAAAAAAAAAAAAAAAAAAAACTCGGACCTCATGTCCAGTGAACCAATACCACTATCTATCATCCAGGGTTAGGTTCAGGTTTAGGGTAGGGTTAGGTTTTTTGGGTAGGGTTTTGGGTGAGTCTATATTGGTGTACTTGGACATGAATTTACAACCCACAGCTCCATTCTTCGTCATTTGGGTAGCAGCGAGCCTCATTCTTTGGCTGGCATATTTCATTATAAGTGTGATCACAACCTCATACAATTGGAATATGGCTGCGAATGTTTAGTGGGTGGCGTAGGTCCCCCCGGGGGGGACTCCAATATTTTTTGGGCGGGGATGCTCGTCGTACTTTTTAGGGTTTAAAATCAGGCCTTTGGTACCTCTTAGGGGTAAAATTCGAAAACTTGCAATTTTTTTTAAGATAGGTACCGCAAATCACACTAGGTCCGCAAATCACACTTGTGGGTAGCCTGAATTTCAGACGTATTTTCCCTCGTAAAAATATGAGAGAAAATTACGAGGGAAATGCGCCTTTTTGATACCTTTTAGAGGTCAAAATCAACTAAGTGACGCCATGTTTGGTACTTTTTAGGGGTAAAATCGAAAGCCGACGAGCACCCCCCGCCCAAAAATATTTAAAAAGCTCCGTCTTTTCGTCAAAGAACTGTGCAGCTCACGGCAACTTGCCACCATATTCTGAGTGGATTGTCTTATGCGGCTACCGACTGTCTTTACAGCCAAACGTACTATCGAATGAATCAGCGCATCTTTTGATCAGGTTTGTCGACTCTCAGTGACACATCTTTGATACAATCGCACTCTTTTTATTATTATTTTTTACTATAAAATAGAAAAAGAGGGTGTAAATCGACCAAATCAACTTTGCCGCGGCACTTTTCATAGTCATACGAAATCTGCTCTATCACATTAGCGGTTACAAGCTACTCTCAAACTGAAGTTAAAACATAGTACACTTCCTTTTTCTGGTTCAGCTACATGTTGGCTTCCCTCATAGATTCCAAGCGGCGTGGTGTGCTAAAGTACTTGAGTCAGGTCAATATATCCAGGTAGACTTCATCAAGAAGACCCGTGTGACCGGCTTCACCACTTGGGGAAGGGATGACAAAAAGCTCTTCTGGTCGAAAAAATATTACATCTCTTATAGTGAAGACGACCTAGTGTGGACAAATTACACCCTGCATGGGTTCACGAAGGTATAGATAGTAGATGGGCTGTTCCAAAACCTAGCCTTCTCGAGCAGGTGCAAACACACGCCTGCGGCTCGTGTTTCCACTGATCAGCTCTCGAATTCTCCCAACCACATCTCGGTTTGCATAAGCCTGTGCAGTCACGGAAACTGTGTTTTATTTGTTAACTCAATTTCTATCGTCATTGATTGAGGTGTTAATCAAAGTTGGGAGCTAGCTTGAGCTCGGTTTTTGCTGATATCCGGTTGCTGATAATTTGTCCACGGAAGTGAAATTTCACTTCCTTTTCAAACACGTCACTTCCTATAAAAAATCCTTTTTCATCCGCTCGTAGGCACGAACTCGTAACCTTTGGGTTGCCTTTCCGAAGCCCTAAGAAAAAACTTATACTATATCCTGGACACTGCCTCAATTAACATTTTTTTAACATTTTCGATTAAAAAGCATTTGTTGTTAATCCAATAGGGGCGAGATCAAAGCGATTCTTATGGCATTTTCGCAATAAACAATCAATGACGATAACTCGAAGAGTTTTTGATTAGAGCGGATTTCACATGACTGTCGTGAAAACAATTGCAATTGAGCAATCACTAGCCAATCAGAATCGAGAGAAACCACCACTTGCTCCTAAATGGCTTTTCTCTCAGCCAATCGCAAGCCGAACCAATTACTAAGTAATTACGCAATTGTATTTACTAAAGAATTTGATTGGCTGAGAAAAACGAGTAGCCAATGAGAACGCAAAGCAATCGCAATTACATAACAAGGGTTGACAGTCATGTGAAATCCGCTCTATTATCATTTCAAATAACAGGAGCGGATCCAGGATCTCCAAAAAGGGGGGGGGGGGGGGGGCAAAGTAAAAAAAAATGGAGGCCAAAGTTGAAACCATACTCTTGCAAATACAGTAAATGTATGGGGAAATCTATCGAAAAAGGGGGGGCCCGGGCTCTCTGTGCCCCCCCCCCCCCCCCCCTAAATCCGCCTATGTATAAGCAAGAGTGGATTACCAAGAGTTTCCATATTTACTATGTACGCCCGAATCACAGTCAGAAAAGTGTCTATTTTTAGAACTAGGATGCCCGCGAAAATTCGTCATCCACAGGGTTCCCACTTTCTCGCCACGCGAACAGTTGTGAGATCCAGCCTAAAATTAAATCGCAGATCAATGGAAAAACCGTTAAAATCGCAAAGATAAGGTAGGATATTCTCTATTTGTTGTGTATTGGGTATACGAGCATTCGAGCCTGAGCATTCGAATATTTTCGCGCGCGAAACTCAAATCTAAAAATAGACACTTTTCTGATTGTGATGTGGACAAATACAGTAGGGAAAGATTCTAACTCTTGTTAATCCACTCTTGGTATAAGTTAATGTATTGTTGCTTGTGGCGATGGTGCGGAATGGGTAAAGGGAGTTGTGGGAGGGGTATATGGAGGTAACTTATTTTTGTGGCCAACCAGTCGTTAGCTAACTTGCAGTTAAACTCTCGCCCCCTGACACATGCAACTTTATCTCCAGATCTTTAATGGAAACAGCGACCGTGTGACACCTGCGGCCCATTGGCTGGAAAATCCCTTTACAGCTACCAGTATGCGTATCGTGGTCACAGAATATGAAGGTCTCATTTGTTTACGAATGGAGCTATTTGGTTGCGTCGTCCCTGGTTCTCCGGGTGAGGATCAACGTTAAAAGCCTGGCATGTTAAAGGGGCTATGTCACGGTTGTTTTACCAAAATGTTACAAAATAATAAGGCCAGTGATCTACATAAACAACTCAGAATACTTCATTATACTACATTATTTACTGTTATATAGAAAAAGGAACCGAAACTTGCATCATATAGGCATTCTTTCTTAAGTAGCTTTCGCTATCAAATTTCCAACTTTAAAACTGTTCAGCCTGGTAAGAAATAAAAAATGCCATTTCGTAATCCATTTCCATCTGCTCGATAACAAACGAAACCATCTGTCCCTTAGTGTCATCTCCCTTCTCGCTCCCCCCCCTCCTACCCTCGCTATCACGCCCCTTCCTTCCTTTCATATAACCATCATGGCCATCAACATAATCATCGTCGTTAACGTCGTCGTGTCCTCTTCATTCTTAACGGACGATTCCAGTACACTAGCAGTAAAGCAATACATTTCGTGGTCAGCAGTCCCGAGGCCGCCCCAAAGCAACCTTTATCGACACCTTAAAGAGGGACGTGGGTGCCCTCAGCGCCCAGTGGATCGGGAGGACTGGGCCTCCAGGCTGAGGCTGCGGCCGCCATGTGCGAGCGAGTGATTTGAATGTGTTTTTATCTTTCAGAGGAGTGCATCCGACCTTTGGGCATGGAGTCAGGAGAGATTACGGATGAAGCCTTGACGTGCAGCACCCCTACAACCTATGCCAAGGCGTCCAACGGTCGTCTCAATCATAACATTGCAGATTACCCGCACGGCTGGGCGGGGCGGGTTGACGTTGCAAACGACTATCTTCAAGTATGTCCAGTGTTCAGTTCCGTTCTATTTCATAAATAGGAGAGTCTCCTCTCCCCCCCCCCCCCTGGCCTTGCCTTCACCATAGTGAAACACACTGCGCCCCCTTATAGCCTTACCTACAAGATGGCATTGTATGTATGTATTATCAATATTTATACAGGCTGGTCAAGTTCAGCTAATGCTGGTTTAAATTGAGGCTTGTGGTTAGTATTGTGAGCCCTACACTGAGGATGGGCAACTTCCGACGTCCCCGTGGTTCTTTAACGTCCCTCTGGTTCCGGTTAGTGTAGTGCATGTGAGAGACGGGACCTACGGTTTTACGTCCTTATTATTGATGCGTGTTTAAATACAGGTCGATATGGGATCCCTACGGCGTATTACAAGAGTGGCTACTCAAGGTTCAAGTGACAAAAGGCTTGCGTTCTATACCAAACACTTTAGACTCAAATACAGTGTGACGGGAATTCCGGATGACAGCCAATGGAACGATTACACGGAGAACGGCGAAGCTAAGGTTTGTGAATAATAGTGAAGCTTGGTCAGCAAAAGAAAGTGGATTAATTTTTACAGACAGCATGCTCGTAAAGCTCCTTGATTTGTTTCCCCGGGTTTCCCCCCTGATTTAGAGTGACAAAGGTTTCTAGGAAATGAGATTCTATGAAAAGCACTTATTATAAAAACAAACGGCGGTAAACTACGTAGCGGATCAACCCTCTTCTTAAAGGGAGCCCGATACGCGCATGATACGCGCATGCCCAAGGAGCGATCACTCTGATTCATCAGCAAAACTAATTAGACCATCCTATCAGATAACAATTTAAGAATACGTAAAAAAGAAACGCTCCGATGGGTCAAGAAAAATCGAGAATACAAACGATTTGTTTTCGAGATTTTTAGCCTTCGCCGGCCATCGTTAGGGGACGATAATTCTGTAATTTGATGCACAGAACAACTTATGCAGTTGTGCGAATGTGTAACAATAAAAAGAACAGTCCCATGGATCAAGAAAAATCGAGAATATAAACGATTTGCTTTCGAAGTTTTCAGCCTTCGCCGGGCATCGTCAGGGGACGATACTTCTTTGATTTGAGATGCGCAGAACAGCTGCGCAGTTGCGTGACATGCTCCCATTAACTCTTGATGTCATTTGCATTGCCTCCTCTACTGTGTGCATTGTCTTTTGCAATCACCTTTTCTTTAAAACAGCACTGATAGGTTCTCGCTCCACAGGAGATTGACGGGCCACAAGCGACAGATGCCTTTATGTACCCAATCATGTACAAGCTGAAAAACCCGTTTGTAGCTCGTTATGTCCGGTTTTTCCCTGGTGAGCCAGTGACAATTCCGGTCATGCGCGTTGAGCTTTATGGATGCAACCAGGAGCCACTGCCAAAATATACAGGTAGGACTGGCTCGGGAGGAGGGGAGAGTATAGACCCTTTTAATAAGTCCAGTCACGCATGTCTTCCGCAGATGACGCCAAATTTATTCTTTTCATTTTCTGGTCTATTGAACACATAAAAGAATAAATTTGACGTCAAACGCGGAAACATGCGTGACTGGACTTATTAAAAGGGTCTAAAGCAATATGTACATGGCCGTAGCCGGTCGTGTAATATCACCGACCATAGACACACGCCTAAATCGAGGAATGCTCACTGGCACTTAGAATTTTTTTCTAAACAAGCGCTCACCTACAGAAATGAAAAAAAGAATTATGAAAATCGTCAGGGTTCGAACCTGTAACTTTCCAGTTACTATACCCAAACCCTAACCACTACGCTATGAGTGAATTCGCTGGTTCGGACAGCTCGTTTTATTGATTACGTACCTTAATAGTATTAATCTTTAATAGAACGAGGCATATACTATAAAAAATATACTAAAACGATGTATTAACCCTTATCCTGACTAGTAGTCTTGATAGTTCAGATATTTTGAATGTTTTTAGGTCAATTTGAAGTAATAATAATAATAATAAATTGCTTATATAGCGCTTTTATCATCGCTCAAAGCGCTTTACATTAACGGATAACTCATCCTATAAGAACCAGCTTTATAAACATGAGTGTGCGTTAGTATTGTGAGTTCTGTGACACTGAGGTTGGGCAACTTCCGACGGTCCTAGTGGTTCTTTAACGTCCCTCTGGTTCCGGTTAGTGTAGTGTATGTGAGAGACGGGGCCTACGGTTTAACGTCCTTATCCGAGAAGACGCGAAGGTCTAACCATTTGCAGATGTTAGAGCAAAGGCAGCACCTTCTCCTCAATTATTAGAAAAGACCCTGAGTGTTGGCCCGGCCAGGGTTTGAACTCCCAACCTCCCGAACATAAATATTATAAGTAATAATATTAAGTAATATTATCAAAATATCGTTAAATTATTCATGGTGAGCATTCCTCCATTTAGGAATGACGGACCATAGCCTTGCCTCCACTAGTTAAAACATTCTAGCTAAGGCTTTGAATACACAGATGTAGACTGGAATGGAGAGCACAATGTGGGTACTGGAGGGAAACGGGAAATGACAAAAATCAGTCTTTTATCAGCTGGTTGGTGCTTGTTACTCATAAAAACATTGAAAAAGTTTTTGAAAACAAGCTATATGGACTGGAATTAATTTTTTTTTCAATATTCACATTTTAGGTAGCAACAAATGTCCAAATTGTACTGAAATACACACTTAAATGTTTTCTCCCTTTAGAAAGAGTGTGAGCAAGATACAAAGTAGAGATACAAATTGGTCCTTTTAATCAAGGAAAAAGAGAACGTCACCTTTTTTGTTTGGAATAGCCCATCCTTGCGAATTGTTTAAATAGGTTGGAAGCGAGAAATTCACAGGAAAAAGTAGGTCATTTGTCGCCGCGGGACAAATTGAGAAATTTTGCCCAAAATTGTTGATCAACATACCGAGGAAATCCCCCCACCTTATATGGAACGTCTGTCACTATTTCCATTCATATCATAGCGAAATCAGGAAAAGTCACCAAAATTTGCAGATACTTGATAGATTCGAAAAACACAGGCAACCCACGTGGATTTGTATAAGACTCGACAACACTTTCTTGATATGACAGCCAGTATCTATTTAATTTGCAGGCGACGAGGACTACATGAGGCGGTCATTTCTGCTTGATCCAGCCACGGACAGCTTTTTCATCTGCATGTATAGTGAAAACAGGTAAGAAATGGTAAATGGGTTCAGACGTTAAGCCGGGAAATGCGAGACATAAAATCCCAAAACTTGTCGCGCAACAGTGCTGCGTTGCATGTGCAATGTTTGTTGCTCGTTTTTCATCAAATTCACAACTTGTCGCGCAACATTTTGTTTTGGTGATCACACATGCTAGCCCAAGGCGGATTTTGCGCTAAGCACCTCATTTCTATTGCCTAATCAATTTGACTTTTAATCTGAGGGTCAAGGGTTCGAGCGCGTTATCTGGCGCAGCCATTATTTTTTAAATTCTAAAAAAATGACAATTTAAAAAATAAATGCCGAACATCTTCATTGTTTATTAATTTATTTATTTTGCTTCTTATCTTTCATGAGTTGCCCGATTAGCTCAGTAGGTAGAGCATCAGACATTTAATCTGGGGGTCAAGGGTTCGAGCCCCTTATCGGGCGCAGCTGTACTTTTTTTAAATTCTCTAAAAAATAACAATTTTAAAAATTAAATGCCAAACAACTTCATTGTTTATTAATTTGCTATTTATTTGCCTCATATATTTCATGAGTTCCCGGTTAGCTCAGTAAGTAGAGCATCAGACTCTTAATCTGAGGTCAAGGGTTCGAGCCCCTTATCGGGCGTAGCTGTCCTTTTTTTAAATTCTCTAAAAAATAACAATTTTTAAAAATTAAATGCCAAACAACTTCATTGTTTATTAATTTGTTATTTATTTTGCCTCATATATTTCATGAGTTGCCCGGTTAGCTCAGTAGGTAGAGCATCAGACTTTTAATCTGAGGGTCAAGGGTTCGAGCCCCGTAATGTAATAAACTACATTGTTTATTAATTTGTTGTTTATTTTGCTCTATATCTTTAATGAGTTGCCCGGTTAGCTCAGTAGGTAGAGCATCAGACTTTTAATCTGAGGGTCAAGGGTTCGAGCCCCTTATCGGGCGCAGCTGTCCTTTTTTTAAATTCTCTAAACATTAACAATTAAAAAAATATGCCAAACAACTTCATTGTTTATTAATTTGTTATTTATTTTGCTTCATGTCTTTCATGAGTTGCCCGGTTAGCTCAGTAGGTAGAGCATCAGACTTTTAATCTGAGGGTCAAGGGTTCGAGCCCCTTATCGGGCGCAGCCGTTATTTTTTTAAAATTCTATAAAAATAACAATTTAAAAAAATAAATGCCAAACAACTTCATTGTTTATTAAGTTGTTATTTATTTTGCTCTATTTTTTCATGAGTTGCCCGATTAGCTCAGTAGGTAGAGCACCTGAGGGTCGACGGTTCGAGCCCCTTATCGGGCGCAGCTGTCCTTTTTAAATTCTCTAAAAAATAACAATTTTAAAAACTAAAATGCCAAACAACTTCATTGTTTATTAATTTCTTATTTATTTTGCTTCATATCTTTCATGAATTGCCCGATTAGCTCAGTAGGTAGAGCATCAGACTTTTAATCTGAGGGTCAAGGGTTCGAGCCCCTTATCGGACGAAGCCGTTATTTTTTTTAATTCTATAAAAAATAACAATTTTAAAAATAAATGCCGAACATCTTCATTGTTTATTAATTTATTTATTTTGCTTCTTATCTTTCATGAGTTGCCCGATTAGCTCAGTAGGTAGAGCATCAGACTTTTAATCTG
The DNA here is from genome assembly GCA_033964015.1 of Scolanthus callimorphus. Lineage (NCBI taxonomy): Eukaryota > Metazoa > Cnidaria > Anthozoa > Actiniaria > Edwardsiidae > Scolanthus > Scolanthus callimorphus. Next base: position 10,760,154 of record CM066922.1, read on the forward strand.
AGGGTCAAGGGTTCGAGCCCCTTATCGGGCGCAGCTGTCCTTTTTTAAATTCTCTAAAAAATAGCAATTTAAAAAAATAAATGCCAAACAACTTCATTGTTTATTAATTTGTTATTTATTTTGCTTCACATCATTCATGAGTTGCCCGATTAGCTCAGTAGGTAGAGCATCAGACTTTTAATCTGAGGGTCAAGGGTTTGAGCCCTTATCGGGCACAGCCGTTATTTTTTTAAATTCTGTAAGAAATAACAATTTTAAAAAATAATTGCCAAACAACTACATTGTTTATTAATTTGTTATTTATTTTGCTCTATATCTTTAATGAGTTGCCCGGTTAGCTCAGTAGGTAGAGCATCAGACTTTTAATCTGAGGGTCAAGGGTTCGAGCCCCTTATCGGGCGCAGCTGTCCTTTTTTTAAATTCTCTAAAAAATAGCAATTTAAAAAAATAAATGCCAAACAACTTCATTGTTTATTAATTTGTTACTTATTTTGCTTCACATCATTCATGAGTTGCCCGATTAGCTCAGTAGGTAGAGCATCAGACTTTTAATCTGAGGGTCAAGGGTTTGAGCCCCTTATCGGGCACAGCCGTTATTTTTTTAAATTCTGTAAGAAATAACAATTTTAAAAAATAATTGCCAAACAACTACATTGTTTATTAATTTGTTATTTATTTTGCTCTATATCTTTAATGAGTTGCCCGGTTAGCTCAGTAGGTAGAGCATCAGACTTTTAATCTGAGGGTCAAGGGTTCGAGCCCCTTATCGGGCGCAGCCGTTATTTTTTAAAAATTCTATAAAAAATAACAATTTTAAAAAATAAATGCCAAACAACTACATTTTTATTAAGTTGTTATTTATTTTGCTCTGTATTTTTTATGAGTTGCCCAATTAGCTCAGTAGGTAGAGCATCAGACTTTTAATCTGAGGGTCAAGTTTCGAGCCCCTTATCGGGCACAGCCGTTATTTTTTAAATTCTGTAAGAAATAACAATTTTAAAAAATAAATGCCAAACAACTACATTGTTTATTAATTTGTTATTTATTTTGCTCTATATCTTTAATGAGTTGCCCGGTTAGCTCAGTAGGTAGAGCATCAGACTTTTAATCTGAGGGTCAAGGGTTCGAGCCCCTTATCGGGCGCAGCCGTTATTTTTAAAATTCTATAAAAAATAACAATTTTAAAAAATAAATGCCAAACAACTACATTTTTATTAAGTTGTTATTTATTTTGCTCTGTATTTTTTATGAGTTGCCCAATTAGCTCAGTAGGTAGAGCATCAGACTTTTAATCTGAGGGTCAAGTTTTGAGCCCCTTATCGGGCACAGCCGTTATTTTTTTAAATTCTGTAAGAAATAACAATTTTAAAAAATAAATGCCAAACAACTACATTGTTTATTAATTTGTTATTTATTTTGCTCTATATCTTTAATGAGTTGCCCGGTTAGCTCAGTAGGAGAGCATCAGACTTTTAATGTGAGGGTCAAGGGTTTGAGCCCCTTATCGGGCACAGCCGTTATTTTTTTAAATTCTGTAAGAAATAACAATTTTAAAAAATAATTGTCAAAACAACTACATTGTTTATTAATTTGTTATTTATTTTGCTCTATATCTTTAATGAGTTGCCCTGTTAGCACAGTAGGTAGAGCATCAGACTTTTAATCTGAGGGTCAAGGGTTCGAGCCCCTTATCGGGCGCAGCCGTTATTTTTTTTAAATTCTATAAAAAATAACAATTTTAAAAAATTAATGCCAAACAACTACATTTTTATTAATTTGTTATTTATTTTGCTCTGTATTTTTTATGAGTTGCCCAATTAGCTCAGTAGGTAGAGCATCAGACTTTTAATCTGAGGGTCAAGTTTCGAGCCCCTTATCGGGCACAGCCGTTATTTTTTTAAATTATGTAAGAAATAACAATTTTTAAAAATAATTGTCAAACAACTACATTGTTTATTAATTTGTTATTTATTTTGCTCTATATCTTTAATGAGTTGCCCGGTTAGCTCAGTAGGTAGAGCATCAGACTTTTAATCTGAGGGTCAAGCCAGCTGATCTGGGAAAAAATATTAGCCAATCAGAATCGAGGGAGTTTGAAAAACTGGGTTATCACCCTTGGTAACCTGGCCTGCAAGATGGGACTCAGAATTCGAAGGGGAGATCAGTTTTTCGCTTATTGAGTTTGCCTTTGTACTGTTTTCTGCCGTCTGAGCGACTTCATTTCATATGCTGTGGATCTCGACAAGGCCTGAATGAGTCACAGGACTTTTGCGTGATGCCACGCTGCAATTTCTGTTGTTGTCTTCAAGAAACAGCTCAAGATTGGATAGGTCGAGATTGGCAGGGAGAACTTCCGAGTGATTTTGTGTACAAAACAGTGTGAAACCAGAAGAGCAAGAAGCTCTGGAAATGATCTTCGATGATCCGGGGAGACTTTGAGATTGTTATTGGTATCATGATCAGCCTCAAGGAGTGGTGCTGCAGTGCTCGCTTGAACCGTTATTTCTCAGTGCGTCCAGCCGAACTTCTGAGCCAAGGCTACGCCTATTTGACTATTTAAGTTACTGACTACTACAATGTAAGTTTTTCCTTTAAAAAGGACATTTCGAAATGTCTGTCTCGAAGAGCGGAATATTTCTTCGAATATGTTGTCTGTAGCAACCAGGGGCTAACTTTGGTTGGAGTCTGAATTCCCTGCGAGTAGAGGCTACTTTTTATCTTGCGCGTTTCTTTTTAATTTTAATTTTTATGATTTCTTGTGTGTTTCAACTGCGCAAAAGAAGCTACTTCAAAACACAAAACAAGATAGACGTGGCCTCTGCTAAGCAGGAAAGGGTCTGATCATTGTGACAGCCCAAGCAGTGGAATGTGAGTGCATTTTTGTTGTAAAAAAATTCATCCAAATTTTCTATGTGATATAAATTATGGCCAATTTTCTAAGATGTTTTTTTTTCTGTTGCTATGATGACCGTGAACCAGCCCTTAGAAGTTGAAAAATACAGGGAACATACTTAAGCAATAAAACGAGGATTTCCGTGGTTTATAATGTGCTAAATGCAGGAGGGATGGTTTTTATGAACCATATTTTTTTCTAAAAAATGACAAATGGGCATGCTCACTGCTGGAATTAACTGATACATTATAGAATAAGGGTGAAGAAAGAATACTACAGGAGGACAACAAGTTTTTTGTCACATGCTACTCTCTTGAAAGAAAGTCTATTATTATTATTTCTAATGTATGAAGATTTTTGGACAAGTAAGGGATGTACAGACCCCCAAAATCCCCAATTAGCAAATTTGAAATCATTTGCACCTCCAAATAGTACTTGGTACACTTCTAATGGGCCACAGCCTCCCAGCTATGTCATCCTTACTGTGACTGCAAAAAGTCTTTTAATTTCAAGTTCTATGGAAGTGTCAGATTGATTCATATGAAATCAAAGAAGGCTATACTTACAGCCCCAAAGAACATGGCTATTGCTAGCTGCTTGGCACAGCCTAAAACAAATAATACATTCTTGGTAGCCTTAGCTACAGTTTCATGGAATGCAGTGTTTGAGGGGCCTATAGCATTTTGTGGAAAAGGAAAAACATTTGCAGTTGTTCTTCCTGCTTTTTCTGAGGATTATCAAAATCTAAATAATAGCAAAATAGCTTTCAAAATTCAACAATTTTTTGGGATTCAACTACCATAGACCAGGAAAATATGCAAACATTGCTCTCTTATTAATTACAAAGCCCTGTCAATTTTCAGATCATCTGAGCTTTATTGTTATTATTTGCCTGATTTGTCTTGTTTTCATGTTATCAGGTAGATGGAACAAATCCTGAGACATCACTGCCATCCGTGCCCTGGGCTTCATGAATATTTAAAACTCCACAGTTATAACAACTATTAGTAAAATCACACTAGTGGTCTATTATCAATGCTGCGTTCTGATTGGTTGAAAAGTGTCGAAAAGTGGTCGAAAAGTGTCGGATTTGAAAGCCAGAAAATGGCAAATGACCAGAACAAAAACACTTTTTTGGCAATACAAATTGGCCTACTAGTGTGATTTGACTAAAACAATTATTCCTCTCGCCCTCATGGCCTCTGAGTCAATAGCCCATTCGGCCTTCGGCCTCGTGTTCGTGTAGTGACTGGTTTGTTTATTTTCTTTGATTGATTAGTGTCTCATTTACATGTAAACACAGTGACAGTACAAACATTGTACAGGGGTCATTATTATTTTTCTAATAATTGATTAGAAAGTGCTGCCTTCGTGTCTAATTTTGCTTTGTTCAGGGTTAATACAATCTTGATTAGGCCTATTCGCTGTGTGTTTTCCTTTCTGGCTTTTAGAAACAAGTTTAACAGCCATAAAAGAAGTAAAAAAAAGAGCGGATTTTGTTTAAGCTGTAGGTACAGAAGTGTGCCATTTTTGAGGGCTTGCTTGATTGCATGCTTTATATAAAGACCTATAAAGACGAAGACCAGCCAGAAGCAGGATTAACGCCAATGTTTCGGACATTCATTCCTTATTGTTCGAACGTCATCCTCGCATCATACTTCCTAGGAATCTCGTACAGAAAACAGCTCGACAAGATATAGTACGCTGTTTTTATCAATTCCTTCTATGAAGAAGCCATTACCTCCTTACCAAGCGTGTAAGCTCTATGTCAGGGCTTTTAGAGTTGGCATTTGTAAGCAGCAACTGAGAGTTATCGTAGTGTCGGCGGGTATCGGTGCGGAACGAATGGGAGCAAAATAAACCAGCTAAAAATCAACAAATCGCAAGTTAAAAGTTGGATTCTTCTTTCATTCATAAAACTCTGCTACTAAGTAAGCATTTTGAGTGAAAACTAGGACAATCACTTTAGAAATGTGGACCTCCGAAGCCAGAGAAAAGGATGGGCTTTTTTCTCCCTTCGAAGTCCGCCATTATTTTCCTTGAGCATGAGAGCCTAATGGGTGATACCGCTGACAAGTATCGCGGGCAAGGTGATAACCCAGTTTTCCCGTGACGTCATGTGACGTCACGATCTCAGATCAGCTGGAGGGTTCGAGCCCCTTATCGGGCGCAACTGTCCTTTTTTTAAATTCTCTAAAAAATGGCAATTTAAAAAATATTGCCAAACAACTTCATTGTTTATTAATTTGTTATTTATTTTGCTTCACATCATTCATGAGTTGCCCGTTAGCTCAGTAGGTAGAGCATCAGACTTTTAATCTGAGGGTCAAGGGTTCGAGCCCCTTATCGGGCGCAGCTGTCCTTTTTTTAAATTCTCAAAAAAATTGCAATTTAAAAAAATAAATGCCAAACAACTTCATTGTTTATTAATTTGTTTTTTATTTTGCTTCACATCATTCATGAGTTGCCGATTAGCTCAGTAGGTAGAGCATCAGACTTTTAATCTGAGGGTCAAGGGTTTGAGCCCCTTATCGGGCGCAGCCGTTATTTTTTTAAAAATTCTTAAAAAAATAACAATTTTAAAAAATAAATGCCAAACAACTACATTTTTATTAATTTGTTATTTATTTTGCTCTATATCTTTAATGAGTTGCCCGGTTAGCTCAGTAGGTAGAGCATCAGACTTTTAATCTGAGGGTCAAGGGTTCGAGCCCCTTATCGGGCGCAGCTGTCCTTTTTAAATTCTCTAAAAAATAACAATTTTAAAAACTAAAATGCCAAACAACTTCATTGTTTATTAATTTCTTATTTATTTTGCTTCATATCTTTCATGAATTGCCCGATTAGCTCAGTAGGTAGAGCATCAGACTTTTAACCTGAGGGTCAAGGGTTCTAGCCCCTTATCGGGCGAAGCCGTTATTTTTTTTTAATTCTATAAAAAATTAGAAATTTTAAAAAATAAATGCCGAACATCTTCATTGTTATTAATTTATTTATTTTGCTTCTTATCTTTCATGAGTTGCCCGATTAGCTCAGTAGGTAGAGCATCAGACTTTTAATCTGAGGGTCAAGGGTTTGAGCCCTTATCGGGAGCAGCTGTCCTTTTTTTAAATTCTCTAAAAAATAAGAATTTTAAAAAATAATTGCAAAACAACTACATTGTTTATTAATTTGTTATTTATTTTGCTCTATATCTTTAATGAGTTGCCCGGTTAGCTCAGTAGGTAGAGCATCAGACTTTTAATCTGAGGGTCAAGGGTTCGAGCCCCTTATCGGGCGCAGCCGTTATTTTTTAAAAATTCTATAAAAAATAACAATTTTAAAAAATAAATGCCAAACAACTACATTTTTATTAAGTTGTTATTTATTTTGCTCTGTATTTTTTATGAGTTGCCCAATTAGCTCAGTAGGTAGAGCATCAGACTTTTAATCTGAGGGTCAAGTTTCGAGCCCCTTATCGGGCACAGCCGTTATTTTTTTAAATTCTGTAAGAAATAACAATTTTAAAAAATAAATGCCAAACAACTACATTGTTTATTAATTTGTTATTTATTTTGCTCTATATCTTTAATGAGTTGCCCGGTTAGCTCAGTAGGAGAGCATCAGACTTTTAATGTGAGGGTCAAGGGTTTGAGCCCCTTATCGGGCACAGCCGTTATTTTTTAAATTCTGTAAGAAATAACAATTTTAAAAAATAATTGTCAAAACAACTACATTGTTTATTAATTTGTTATTTATTTTGCTCTATATCTTTAATGAGTTGCCCGGTTAGCACAGTAGGTAGAGCATCAGACTTTTAATCTGAGGGTCAAGGGTTCGAGCCCCTTATCGGGCGCAGCCGTTTTTTTTAAAATTCTATAAAAAAATAACAATTTTAAAAAATTAATGCCAAACAACTACATTTTTATTAATTTGTTATTTATTTTGCTCTGTATTTTTATGAGTTGCCCAATTAGCTCAGTAGGTAGAGCATCAGACTTTTAATCTGAGGGTCAAGTTTCGAGCCCCTTATCGGGCACAGCCGTTATTTTTTTAAATTATGTAAGAAATAACAATTTTAAAAATAATTGTCAAACAACTACATTGTTTATTAATTTGTTATTTATTTTGCTCTATATCTTTAATGAGTTGCCCGGTTAGCTCAGTAGGTAGAGCATCAGACTTTTAATCTGAGGGTCAAGGGTTCGAGCCCCTTATCGGGCGCAACTGTCCTTTTTTTAAATTCTCTAAAAAATAGCAGTTTAAAAAAATATTGCAAACAACTTCATTGTTTATTAATTTGTTATTTATTTTGCTTCACATCATTCATGAGTTGCCCTATTAGCTCAGTATGTAGAGCATCAGACTTTTAATCTGAGGGTCAAGGGTTCGAGGCCCTTATCGGGCGCAGCTGTCCTTTTTTAAATTCTCTAAAAATAGCAATTTAAAAAATAAATGCAAAACAACTTCATTGTTTATTAATTTGTTAATTAGTTTGCTTCACATCATTCATGAGTTGCCCGATTAGCTCAGTATGTAGAGCATCAGACTTTTAATCTGAGGGTCAAGGGACGTTATTTTTTATAAATTCTCTAAAAAATAACAATTAAAAAAATAATTGCCAAACAACTACATTGTTTATTAATTTGTTATTATTTTGCTATATATCTTTAATAAGTTGCCCGGTTAGCTCAGTAGGTAGAGCATCAGACTTTTAATCTGAGGGTCAAGGGTTCGAGCCCCTTATCGGGCGCAGACGTTATTTTTTAAAAATTCTCTAAAAAATAACAATTTTAAAAAAAATTGCCAAACAACTACATTGTTTATTAATTTGTTATATTTTGCTCTATATCTTTAATGAGTTGCCCGGTTAGCTCAGTAGGTAGAGCATCAGTCTTTTAATCTGAGGGTCAAGGGTTCGAGCCCCTTATCGGGCGCAGCTGTCCTTTTTTTAAATTCTCTAAAAAATTGCAATTAAAAAAATAAATGCCAGCAACTACATTGTTTATTAATTTGTTATTTATTTTGCTCTATATCTTAATGAGTTGCCCGGTTAGCTCAGTAGGTAGAGCATCAGACTTTTAATCTGAGGGTCAAGGGTTCGAGCCGGCGCAGCAGCCATTTTTTTTAAAAATTCTTAAAGAAATAACAATTTTAAAAAAAATAAATGCCAAACAACTACATTTTTATTAATTTTTATTTATTTTGCTCTATATCTCTAATGAGTTGCCGGTTAGCTCAGTAGGTAGAGCATCAGACTTTTAATCTGAGGGTCAAGGGTTCGAGCCCCTTATCGGGCGCAGCTGTCCTTTTTTTAAATTCTCTAAAAAAATTGCAATTTAAAAAAATAAATGCCAAGCAACTACATTGTTTATTAATTTGTTATTTATTTTGCTCTATATCTTTAATGAGTTGCCCGATTAGCTCAGTAGGTAGAGCTTCAGACTTTTAATCTGAGGGTCAAGGGTTCGAGCCCCTTATCGGGCGCAGCCGTTATTTTTTAAAAATTCTTAAAAAAATTACAATTTTAAAAAATAAATGCCAAAACAACTAATTTTTATTAATTGTTATATTTGCTCTATATCTTTAATGAGTTGCCCGGTTAGCTCAGTACGTAGAGCATCAGTCTTTTAATCTGAGGGCCAAGGGTTCGAGCCCCTTATCGGGCGCAGCTGTCCTTTTTTTAAATTCTCTAAAAAAATAGCAATTTAAAAAATAAATGCCAACAACTTCATTGTTTATTAATTTGTTTTTATTTTGCTTCACATCATTCATGAGTTGCCCGATTAGCTCAGTAGGTAGAGCATCAGACTTTTAATCTGAGGGTCAAGGGTTTGAGCCCCTTATCGGGCACAACCGTTATTTTTTAAATTCTGTAAGAAATAACAATTTAAAAAAATAATTAACAAACAACTACATTGTTTATTAATTGCTATTTATTTTGCTCTATATCTTTAATGAGTTGCCCGGTTAGCTCAGTAGGTAGAGCATCAGACTTTTAATCTGAGGGTCAAGGATCGAGCCCCTTATCGGGCGCAGCTGTCCTTTTTTTAAATTCTCTTAAAAATGGCAATTTCAAAAAATAAATGCCAAACAACTACATTGTTTATTAATTGTTATTTATTTTGCTCTATATCTTAATGAGTTGCCCGGTTAGCTCAGTAGGTAGAGCATCAGACTTTTAATCTGAGGGTCAAGGGTTCGAGCCCCTTATCGGGCGCAGCCGTTATTTTTAAAATTCTCTAAAAAATAACAATTTTAAAAAATAATTGCCAAACAGCTACATTGTTTATTAATTTGTTATTTATTTTGCTCTATATCTTTAATGAGTTGCCGGTTAGCTCAGTAGGTAGAGCATCAGACTTTTAATCTGAGGGTTAAGGGTTCGAGCCCCTTATCGGGCGCAGCCGTTATTTTTAAAAATTCTTAAAGAAATAACAATTTAAAAAAATAAATGCCAAACAACTACATTTTTATTAATTTGTTATTTATTTTGCTCTATATCTTTAATGAGTTGCCCGGTTAGCTCAGTAGGTAGAGCATCAGACTTTTAATCTGAGGGTCAAGGGTTCGAGCCCCTTATCGGGCGCAGCTGCCCTTTTTTTAAATTCTCTAAAAATAGCAATTTAAAAAAATAAATGCCAAAAACTTAATCATTGTTTATTAATTGTTATTTATTTTGCTCTATATCTTTAATGAGTTGCCCGGTTAGCTCAGTAGGTAGAGCATCAGACTTTTAATCTGAGGGTCAAGGGTTCGAGCCCCTTATCGAGCGCAGCTGTCCTTTTTTTAAATTCTCTAAAAAATTGCAATTTGAAAAAATAAATGCCAAATAACTACATTGTTTATTAATTTGTTATTTATTTTGCTCTATATCTTTAATGAGTTGCCCGATTAGCTCAGTAGGTAGAGCTTCAGACTTTTAATCTGAGGGTCAAGGGTTCGAGCCCCTTATCGGGCGCAGCCGTTATTTTTAAAAAATTCTTAAAAAAATTACAATTTTAAAAAATAAATGCCAAACAACTACATTTTTATTAATTTGTTATTTATTTTGCTCTATATCTTTAATGAGTTGCCCGGTTAGCTCAGTACTAGAGCATCAGTCTTTTAATCTGAGGGCCAAGGGTTCGAGCCCCTTATCGGGCGCAGCTGTCCCTTTTTTAAATTCTCTAAAAAATAGCAATTTAAAAAAATAAATGCCAAACAACTTCATTGTTTATTAATTTGTTTTTATTTTGCTTCACATCATTCATGAGTTGCCCGATTAGCTCAGTAGGTAGAGCATCAGACTTTTAATCTGAGGGTCAAGGGTTTGAGCCCCTTATCGGGCACAACCGTTATTTTTTTAAATTCTGTAAGAAATAACAATTTAAAAAAATAATTAACAAACAACTACATTGTTTATTAATTTGCTATTTATTTTGCTCTATATCTTTAATGAGTTGCCCGGTTAGCTCAGTAGGTAGAGCATCAGACTTTTAATCTGAGGGTCAAGGATTCGAGCCCCTTATCGGGCGCAGCTGTCCTTTTTTTTAATTCTCTTAAAAATGGCAATTTCAAAAAATAAATGCCAAACAACTACATTGTTTATTAATTTGTTATTTATTTTGCTCTATATCTTTAATGAGTTGCCCGGTTAGCTCAGTAGGTAGAGCATCAGACTTTTAATCTGAGGGTCAAGGGTTCGAGCCCCTTATCGGGCGCAGCCGTTATTTTTTTAAAATTCTCTAAAAAAAAACAATTTAAAAAATAATTGCCAAACAGCTACATGTTTATTAATTGTTATTTATTTTGCTCTATATCTTAATGAGTTGCCCGTTAGCTCAGTAGGTAGAGCATCAGACTTTTAATCTGAGGGTTAAGGGTTCGAGCCCCTTATCGGGCGCAGCCGTATTTTTTAAAATTCTTAAAGAAATAACAATAAAAAAATAAATGCCAAACAACTACATTTTTATTAATTTGTTATTTATTTTGCTCTATATCTTTAATGAGTTGCCCGGTTAGCTCAGTAGGTAGAGCATCAGACTTTTAATCTGAGGGTCAAGGGTTCGAGCCCCTTATCGGGCGCAGCTGCCCTTTTTAAATTCTCTAAAAAATAGCAATTTAAAAAAATAAATGCCAAACAACTTAATCATTGTTATTAATTTGTTATTTATTTGCTCTATATCTTTAATGAGTTGCCCGGTTAGCTCAGTAGGTAGAGCATCAGACTTTTAATCTGAGGGTCAAGGTTCGAGCCCCTTATCGAGCGCAGCTGTCCTTTTTTTAAATTCTCTAAAAAATTGCAATTTGAAAAAATAAATGCCAAATAACTACATTGTTTATTAATTTGTTATTTATTTTGCTCTATATCTTTAATGAGTTGCCCGATTAGCTCAGTAGGTAGAGCTTCAGACTTTTAATCTGAGGGTCAAGGGTTCGAGCCCCTTATCGGGCGCAGCCGTTATTTTTAAAAATTCTTAAAAAAAATAACAATTTTAAAAAATAAATGCCAAACAACTACATTTTTATTAATTTGTTATTTATTTTGCTCTATATCTTTAATGAGTTGCCCGGTTAGCTCAGTAGGCAGAGCATCAGACTTTTAATCTGAGGGTCAAGGGTTCGAGCCCTTATCGGGCGCAGCTGTCCTTTTTTAAATTCTCTAAAAAATAACAATTTAAAAAATAATTGCCAAACAACTACATTGTTTATTAATTTGCTATTTATTTTGTTCTATATCTTTAATGAGTTTGCCCGGTTAGCTCAGTAGGTAGAGCATCAGACTTTTAATCTGAGGGTCAAGGGTTCGAGCCCCTTATCGGACGCAGCTGTCCTTTTTTTTAAATTCTCTAAAAAAATGGCAATTTAAAAAAATAAATGCTAAACAACTTAATCATTGTTTATTAATTTGTTATTTATTTTGCTTCATATCTTTCATGAGTTGAACGGTTAGCTCAGTAGGTAGAGCTTCAGACTTTTAATCTGAGGGTCAAGGGTTCGAGCCCCTTATCGGGCGCAGCCGTTATTTTTTTAAATTCTATAAAAAATAACAATTTTAAAAAATAAATGCCAAACAGCTTCATTGTTTATTAATTTATTTATTTTGCTTCTTGTCTTTCATGAATTGCCCGATTAGCTCAGTAGGTAGAGCATCAGACTTTTAATCTGAGGTTCAAGTTTTGAGCCCCTTATCGGGCACAGCCGTTATTTTTTTAAATTCTGTAAGAAATAACAATTTTTAAAAATAAATGCCAAACAACTACATTGTTTATTAATTTGTTATTTATTTTGCTCTATGTCTTTAATGAGTTGCCCGGTTAGCACTGTAGGTAGAGCATCAGACTTTTAATCTGAGGGTCAAGTTTCGAGCCCCTTATCGGGCACAGCCGTTATTTTTTTAAATTCTGTAAGAAATAACAATTTTAAAAAATAAATGCCAAACAACTACATTGTTTATTAATTTGTTATTTATTTTGCTCTATATCTTTAATGAGTTGCCCGGTTAGCTCAGTAGGTAGAGCATCAGACTTTTAATCTGAGGGTCAAGGGTTCGAGCCCCTTATCGGGCGCAGCTGTCCTTTTTTAAATTCTCTAAAAAATAACAATTTTAAAAATAATTGCCAAACAACTACATTGTTTATTAATTTGCTATTTATTTTGTTCTATATCTTTAATGAGTTGCCCGGTTAGCTCAGTAGGTAGAGCATCAGACTTTTAATCTGAGGGTCAAGGGTTCGAGCCCCTTATCGGGCGCAGCTGTCCTTTTTTAAATTCTCTAAAAAATAACAATTTTAAAAAATAATTGCCAAACAACTACATTGTTTATTAATTTGCTATTTATTTTGTTCTATATCTTTAATGAGTTGCCCGGTTAGCTCAGTAGGTAGAGCATCAGACTTTTAATCTGAGGGTCAAGGGTTCGAGCCCCTTATCGGACGCAGCTGTCCTTTTTTTTAAATTCTCTAAAAAAATGGCAATTTAAAAAATAAATGCTAAACAACTTAATCATTGTTTATTAATTTGTTATTATTTTGCTTCATATCTTTCATGAGTTGAACGGTTAGCTCAGTAGGTAGAGCTTCAGACTTTTAATCTGAGGGTCAAGGGTTCGAGCCCCTTATCGGGCGCAGCCGTTATTTTTTAATTCTATAAAAAATAACAATTTTAAAAATTAAATGCCAAACAGCTTCATTGTTTATTAGTTTTATTTATTTTGCTTCTTGTCTTTCATGAATTGCCCGATTAGCTCAGTAGGTAGAGCATCAGACTTTAATCTGAGGTTCAAGTTTTGAGCCCCTTATCGGGCACAGCCGTTATTTTTTAAATTCTGTAAGAAATAACAATTTTTAAAAATAAATGCCAAACAACTACATTGTTTATTAATTTGTTATTTATTTTGCTCTATGTCTTTAATGAGTTGCCCGGTCAGCTCAGTAGGTAGAGCATCAGACTTTTAATCTGAGGGTCAAGGGTTCGAGCCCCTTATCGGGCGCAGCTGTCCTTTTTTTAAATTCTCTAAAAAATAACAATTTTAAAAAATAATTGCCAAACAACTACATTGTTTATTAATTTGCTATTTATTTTGTTCTATATCTTTAATGAGTTGCCCGGTTAGCTCAGTAGGTAGAGCATCAGACTTTTAATCTGAGGGTCAAGTTTCGAGCCCCTTATCGGGCACAGCCGTTATTTTTTAAATTCTGTAAGAAATAACAATTTTAAAAAATAAATGCCAAACAACTACATTGTTTATTAATTTGTTATTTATTTTGCTCTATATCTTTAATGAGTTGCCCGGCTAGCTCAGTAGGTAGAGCATCAGACTTTTAATCTGAGGGTCAAGGGTTCGAGCCCCTTATCGGGCGCAGCTGTCCTTTTTTAAATTCTCTAAAAAATAACAATTTTAAAAAATAATTGCCAAACAACTACATTGTTTATTAATTTGCTATTTATTTTGTTCTATATCTTTAATGAGTTGCCCGGTTAGCTCAGTAGGTAGAGCATCAGACTTTTAATCTGAGGGTCAAGGGTTCGAGCCCCTTATCGGGCGCAGCTGTCCTTTTTTTTTAAATTCTCTAAAAAAATGGCAATTTAAAAAATAAATGCCAAACAACTTAATCATTGTTTATTAATTTGTTATTTATTTTGCTTCATATCTTTCATGAGTTGAACGGTTAGCTCAGTAGGTAGAGCTTCAGACTTTTAATCTGAGGGTCAAGGGTTCGAGCCCCTTATCGGGCGCAGCCGTTATTTTTTTAAATTCTATAAAAAATAACAATTTTAAAAAATAAATGCCAAACAGCTTCATTGTTTATTAATTTATTTATTTTGCTTCTTGTCTTTCATGAATTGCCCGATTAGCTCAGTAGGTAGAGCATCAGACTTTTAATCTGAGGTTCAAGTTTTGAGCCCCTTATCGGGCACAGCCGTTATTTTTTTAAATTCTGTAAGAAATAACAATTTTTAAAAATAAATGCCAAACAACTACATTGTTTATTAATTTGTTATTTATTTTGCTCTATGTCTTTAATGAGTTGCCCGGTTAGAACTGTAGGTAGAGCATCAGACTTTTAATCTGAGGGTCAAGTTTCGAGCCCCTTATCGGGCACAGCCGTTATTTTTTTAATTCTGTAAGAAATAACAATTTTAAAAATAAATGCCAAACAACTACATTGTTTATTAATTTGTTATTTATTTTGCTCTATATCTTTAATGAGTTGCCCGGTTAGCTCAGTAGGAGAGCATCAGACTTTTAATGTGAGGGTCAAGGGTTTGAGCCCTTATCGGGCACAGCCGTTATTTTTTTAAATTCTGTAAGAAATAACAATTTTAGAAAATAATTGTCAAACAACTACATTGTTTATTAACTTTTAATCTGAGGGTCAAGGGTTCGAGCCCCTTATCGGGCGCAGCCGTTATTTTTTTAAATTCTATAAAAAATAACAATTTTAAAAAATAAATGCCAAACAACTACATTGTTTATAATTTGTTATTTATTTTGCTCTATGTCTTTAATGAGTTGCCCGGTTAGCTCAGTAGCTAGAACATCAGACTTTTCATCTGAGGGTCAAGGGTTCGAGCCCCTTATCGGGCGCAGCTGTCCTTTTTTTAAATTCTCTAAAAAATAGCAATTAAAAAAATTAATGCCAAACAACTTAATCATTGTTTATTAATTTGTTATTTATTTTGCTCTATATCTTTAATGAGTTGCCCGGTTAGCTCAGTAGGTAGAGCATCAGACTTTTAATCTGAGGGTCAAGGGTTCGAGCCCCTTATCGGGCGCAGCTGTCCTTTTTTTTAAATTCTCTAAAAAATTGCAATTTAAAAAAATAAATGCCAAACAACTTAATCATTGTTTATTAATTTGTTATTTATTTTGCTTCATATCTTTCATGAGTTGAACGGTTAGCTCAGTAGGTAGAGCTTCAGACTTTTAATCTGAGGGTCAAGGGTTCGAGGCCCTTATCGGGCGCAGCCGTTATTTTTTTAAATTCTATAAAAAATAACAATTTAAAAAAATAAATGCCAAACAACTTCATTGTTTATTAATTTGTTTTTTTTTTTGCTTCACATCATTCATGAGTAGCCCGATTAGCTCAGTAGGTAGAGCATCAGACTTTTAATCTGAGGGTCAAGGGTTTGAGCCCCTTATCGGGCACAGCCGTTATTTTTTTAAATTCTGTAAGAAATAACAATTTTAAAAAATAATTGCCAAACAACTACATTGTTTATTAATTTGTTATTTATTTTGCTCTATATCTTTAATGAGTTGCCCGATTAGCTCAGTAGGTAGAGCATCAGACTTTTAATCTGAGGGTCAAGGGTTCGAGCCCCTTATCGGGCGCAGTCGTTGTTTTTTAAAATTCTATAAAAAATAACAATTTTAAAAAATAAATGCCAAAACAACTACATTTTTTTATTATTTGTTATTTATTTTGCCGTGTATTTTTTATGAGTTGCCCAATTAGCTCAGTAGGTAGAGCATCAGACTTTTAATCTGAGGGTCAAGTTTCGAGCCCCTTATCGGGCACAGCCGTTATTTTTTTAAATTCTGTAAGAAATAACAATTTAAAAAAATAAATGCCAAAAAACTACATTGTTTATTAATTTGTTATTTATTTTGCTCTATATCTTTAATGAGTTGCCCGGTTAGCTCAGTAGGAGAGCATCAGACTTTTAATGTGAGGGTCAAGGGTTTGAGCCCCTTATCGGGCACAGCCGTTACTTTTTAAATTCTGTAAGAAATAACAATTTTTAAAAATAAATGCCAAACAACTACATTGTTTATTAATTTGTTATTTATTTTGCTCTATGTCTTTAATGAGTTGCCCGGTTAGCACTGTAGGTAGAGCATCAGACTTTTAATCTGAGGGTCAAGGGTTCGAGCCCCTTATCGGGCTCAGCTGCCCTTTTTTAAATTCTCTAAAAAATACCAATTTAAAAAATAATGCCAAACAACTTCATTGTTTATTAATTTGTTTTTTTATTTTGCTTCACATCATTCATGAGTAGCCCGATTAGCTCAGTAGGTAGAGCATCAGACTTTTAATCTGAGGGTCAAGGGTTTGAGCCCCTTATCGGGCACAGCCGTTATTTTTTTAAATTCTGTAAGAAATAACAATTTTAAAAAATAATTGCCAAACAACTACATTGTTTATTAATTTGTTATTTATTTTGCTCTATATCTTTAATGAGTTGCCCGATTAGCTCAGTAGGTAGGCCTTATATCTTTAATGAGTTGCCCGGTTAGCTCAGTAGGTAGAGCATCAGACTTTTAATCTGAGGGTCAAGGGTTCGAGCCCCTTATCGGGCGCAGCTGTCCTTTTTTTAAATTCTCTAAAAAATAGCAATTAAAAAAGTAAATGCCAAACAACTTCATGTTTATTAATTTGTTATTTATTTTGCTTCACATCATTCATGAGTTGCCCGATTAGCTCAGTAGGTAGAACATCAGGCTTTTAATCTGAGGGTCAAGGGTTCGAGCCCCTTATCGGGCGCAGCCGTTATTTTTTAAAAATTCTCTAAAAAATAACAATTTAAAAAAATAATTGCCAAACAACTACATTGTTTATTAATTTGTTATTTATTTTGCTCTATATCTTTAATTGAGTTGCCCGGTTAGCTCAGTAGGTAGAGCATCAGACTTTTAATCTGAGGGTCAAGGGTTCGAGCCCCTTATCGGGCGCAGCTGTCCTTTTTTAAATTCTCTAAAAAATTGCAATTTAATTTAAAAATAAATGCCAAAAAACTTAATCATTGTTTATTAATTTGTTATTTATTTTGCTTCATATCTTTCATGAGTTGAACGGTTAGCTCAGTAGGTAGAGCTTCAGACTTTTAATCTGAGGGTCAAGGGTTCGAGCCCCTTATCGGGCGCAGCCGTTATTTTTTTAAATTCTATAAAAAATAACAATTTTAAAAAATAAATGCCAAACAACTTCATTGTTTATTAATTTATTTATTTTGCTTCTTGTCTTTCATGAATTGCCCGATTAGCTCAGTAGGTAGAGCATCAGACTTTTAATCTGAGGGTCAAGTTTTGAGCCCCTTATCGGGCACAGCCGTTATTTTTTTAAATTCTGTAAGAAATAACAATTTAAAAAAATAAATGCCAAACAACTACATTGTTTATATATAGGTTCAAAACATAGGAGGAGGTCTTGCATAGAAATTCAAAACCGACTGCGGAGCGGGAGGTTTTGAATTTCTATGCAAGACCGACTCCGTAGTTTTGAACTTGTTTATAAAACCTATTACGCCCAAATTCTATTGTTTCAATGGAAAACTCATTAGCAAATAAATAAAACCATGATAACACGATGTTTGTGATATTAAAAGCCCTATTGACTGCTATTGATGACAAGGCTGACAGGTGATTGAAGCCGAAACGCAAGACCGATTCCGTTGTTTTAAACTTGTTTATTATGACATATCACGCCAAAATTCTATTATTCAATATTTCATTGTTTTGTTTTTGAAATGTACATCTATTGTCATCTACGTAGTTTTGAACTTGTTTACATACCTACCACACCCAAATTCTATTGTTTTTATGGAAAGCTCATTATCACTGTTTATCGCGTTCTGTGTGCCATTGTCAGAAATGGCAGAATGAACAAAAAGTTCTAATAACGTTACCCCGAACAAAAGGTTTGTTAACAAAAGGTTAACAAAAGTGTCTTGTTCTATAGAAATTCTATCCAATAGCAGAGCAACACAACGAGTCGCCTTTTCTGGGGCTTGGCAGTGGGATATTTGAATTTCAGATTGCTTCAATGCTTGCCGTGTAAACATGTGTGCGGAATAGTTGCGCATTTTGTAAACTGCAGATGGCCAGCAAAATTTGGGATGAACGTTAACGTCGTCCATGGGATGGATAAAGAAAGGTAAATACGCAATGTTTGAGATTGAAGTACATTTTGCTTAATTTCAGTTTCTGTAGTCAAGAAAACTGGTGTACATGATTGAATAGCCAGACGTTCTCCTTCTAAACGTTTTGTGTTTTTTTTCGCGTGATCAAAGAAGAACAGGGAAGAAACATTCAAGACGAGAATCTCAGATGGGAACTCGTCTCTTGTGTGAATTCTAGTAGCTAATCATAGTATAATGTTTCTCGCTCTATTTTGTTCTAAAAGTAGCTTTGTATACATTCCTAACATGTTGTTTTTTCTTCATTTCAGATTGAGCAATTTGTTTCCTGGATATTACTGCATACCGGCGAAATATGACAAGCAATGACGATGTTGTGAGTTTTAATTTGACTTTTTTCTTGAAAAAGCAAAGGAAAGAAATACAATTTGTATTGAATAGAATTGAAACTGAGGGATTGAACATGATCATTGTATTGTTTTATTGTTTACATTAATTTCCTAACGATAGTCAATGGATATTGTTTTACTTTCGTGTAATTTTGAGACAGAATAGTAGTAGTGCACAATTTAAAATTGATTTTTTGGGGAGCGCGACTAATCATTTAATTCTGGTGCTAGGGTTGATTTGTGATTTGATTAGTTTAGAGGAGCGTGTAGCTTAATGTAAGACCC
Source organism: Scolanthus callimorphus (assembly GCA_033964015.1). Classification (NCBI taxonomy): domain Eukaryota; kingdom Metazoa; phylum Cnidaria; class Anthozoa; order Actiniaria; family Edwardsiidae; genus Scolanthus; species Scolanthus callimorphus. The sequence goes on from CM066922.1 coordinate 10,779,048, forward strand.
GGTACAGGTTTTATATTTGGATGTAAGACCTGTACCGGGTGTTACATTCAGCCCCACACTCCCCTAAATTATTCAAATGCCGCTACCATCTTTTAAATAGTGTAGGTTTTGCATCAGGGTTCAAAACCTGCATTGAACAATAGAATTTGGGCGTGGTAGGTTTATAATAATTTGTTATTTATTTTGCTCTATGTCTTTAATGAGTTGCCCGGTTAGCTCAGTAGGTAGAGCATCAGACTTTTAATCTGAGGGTCAAGGGTTCGAGCCCCTTATCGGGCGCAGCCGTTATTTTTTAAAAATTCTCTAAAAAATAACAAATTAAAAAAATGATTGCCAAACAACTACATTGTTTATTAATTTGTTATTTATTTTGCTCTATATCTTTAATGAGTTGCTTGGTTAGCTCAGTAGGTAGAGCATCAGACTTTTAATCTGAGGGTCAAGGGTTCGAGCCCCTTATCGGGCGCAGCTGTCCTTTTTTAAAATTCTCTAAAAAATAGCAATTGAAAAAAATAAATGCCAAACAACTTAATCATTGTTTATTAATTTGTTATTTATTTGCTTCTTGTCTTTCATGAATTGCCCGATTAGCTCAGTAGGTAGAGCATCAGACTTTTAATCTGAGGGTCAAGGGTTCGAGCCCCTTATCGGGCGCAGCTGTCCTTTTTTTAAATTCTCTAAAAAATAGCAATTTAAAAAAATAAATGCCAAACAACTTCATTGTTTATTATTTGTTTTTTTATTTTGCTTCACATCATTCATGAGTAGCCCGATTAGCTCAGTAGGTAGAGCATCAGACTTTTAATCTGAGGGTCAAGGGTTTGAGCCCCTTATCGGGCACAGCCGTTATTTTTTAAATTCTGTAAGAAATAACAATTTAAAAAATAATTGCCAAACAACTACATTGTTTATTAATTTGTTATTTATTTTGCTCTATATCTTTAATGAGTTGCCCGATTAGCTCAGTAGGTAGAGCATCAGACTTTTAATCTGAGGGTCAAGGGTTCGAGCCCCTTATCGGGCACAGCCGTTATTTTTTTCAAATTTTCTAAAAAATAGCAATTTAAAAAAAATGCCAAAAAACTTCATTGTTTATTAATTTGTTATTTATTTTGCTTCATATCTTTCATGAGTTGCCCGGTTAGCTCAGTAGGTAGAGCATCAGACTTTTAATCTGAGGGTCAAGGGTTTGAGCCTCTTATCGGGCGCAGCCGTTATTTTTTAAAAATTCAATAAAAATAACAATTAAAAAAAGTAAATGCCAAACAACTTCATTGTTTATTAATTTGTTATTTATTTTGCTCTATATCTTTAATGAGTTGCCCGGTTAGCTCAGTAGGTAGACCATCAGACTTTTAATCTGAGGGTCAAGGGTTTGAGCCTCTTATCGGGCGCAGCCGTTATTTTTAAAAATTCAATAAAAATAACAATAAAAAAAGTAAATGCCAAACAACTTCATTGTTTATTAATTGTTATTTATTTTGCTCTATATCTTTAATGAGTTGCCCGGTTAGCTCAGTAGGTAGAGCATCAGACTTTTAATCTGAGGGTCAAGGGTTCGAGCCCCTTATCTGGCGCAGCTGTCCTTTTTTTAAATTCTCTAAAAAATAGCAATTTAAAAAAATAAATGCCAAACGACTTCATTGTTTATTAATTGTTATTTATTTTGCTTCACATCATTCATGATTGCCCGATTAGCTCAGTAGGTAGAGCATCAGCTTTTAATCTGAGGGTCAAGGGTTGAGCCCCTTATCGGGCGCAGCCGTTTTTTTAATTCTTTAAAAAATAACAATTTTAAAAAATAATTGCCAAGCAACTACATTGTTTATTAATTTGTTATTTATTTTGCTCTATATCTTTAATGAGTTGCCCGGTTAGCTCAGTAGGTAGAGCATCAGACTTTTATCTGAGGGTCAAGGGTTCGAGCCCTTATCGGGCGCAGCTGTCCTTTTTTTAAATTTTCTAAAAAATAGCAATTTAAAAAAATAAATGCCACAACTTAATCATTGTTTATTAATTTGTTATTTATTTTGCTTCATATCTTTAATGAGTTGCCCGGTTAGCTCAGTAGGTAGAGCATCAGGCTTTTAATCTGAGGGTCAAGTTTCGAGCCCCTTATCGGGCACAGCCGTTATTTTTTTAAATTCTGTAAGAAATAACAATTTAAAAAAATAAATGCCAAACAACTACATTGTTTATTAATTGTTATTTATTTTGCTCTATATATTTAATGAGTTGCCCGGTTAGCTCAGTAGGAGAGCATCAGACTTTTAATGTGAGGGTCAAGGGTTTGAGCCCCTTATCGGGTACAGCCGTTATTTTTTTCAATTCTGTAGAAATAACAATTAAAAAAATAATTGTCAAACAACTACATTGTTTATTAATTTGTTATTTATTTTGCTCTATATCTTTAATGAGTTGCCCGGTTAGCTCAGTAGGTAGAGCATCAGACTTTTAATCTGAGGGTCAAGGGTTCGAGCCCCTTATCGGGCGCAGCTGTCCCTTTTTTAAATTCTCTAAAAAATAGCAATTTAAAAAAATAAATGCCAAACAACTTCATTGTTTATTAATTTGTTTTTTTATTTTGCTTCACATCATTCATGAGTAGCCCGATTAGCTCAGTAGGTAGAGCATCAGACTTTTAATCTGAGGGTCAAGGGTTTGAGCCCCTTATCGGGCACAGCCGTTATTTTTTTAAATTCTGTAAGAAATAACAATTTTAAAAAATAATTGCCAAACAACTACATTGTTTATTAATTTGTTATTTATTTTGCTCTATATCTTTAATGAGTTGCCCGATTAGCTCAGTAGGTAGAGCATCAGACTTTTAATCTGAGGGTCAAGGGTTCGAGCCCCTTATCGGGCGCAGTCGTTGTTTTTAAAATTCTATAAAAAATAACAATTTAAAAAATAAATGCCAAACAACTACATTTTTATTAATTTGTTATTTATTTTGCCGTGTTTTTTTATGAGTTGCCCAATTAGCTCAGTAGGTAGAGCATCAGACTTTAATCTGAGGGTCAAGTTTCGAGCCCCTTATCGGGCACAGCCGTTATTTTTTAAATTCTGTAAGAAATAACAATTTAAAAAAATAAATGCCAAAAAACTACATTGTTTATTAATTTGTTATTTATTTTGCTCTATATCTTTAATGAGTTGCCCGGTTAGCTCAGTAGGAGAGCATCAGACTTTTAATGTGAGGGTCAAGGGTTTGAGCCCCTTATCGGGCACAGCCGTTACTTTTTTAAATTCTGTAAGAAATAACAATTTTTAAAAATAAATGCCAAACAACTACATTGTTTATTAATTTGTTATTTATTTTGCTCTATATCTTTAATGAGTTGCCCGGTTAGCACTGTAGGTAGAGCATCAGACTTTTAATCTGAGGGTCAAGGGTTCGAGCCCCTATCGGGCTCAGCTGCCCTTTTTTTAAATTCTCTAAAAAATACCAATTTAAAAAATAATGCCAAACAACTTCATTGTTTATTAATTTGTTTTTTTTTTGCTTCACATCATTCATGAGTAGCCCGATTAGCTCAGTAGGTAGAGCATCAGACTTTTAATCTGAGGGTCAAGGGTTTGAGCCCCTTATCGGGCACAGCCGTTATTTTTTTAAATTCTGTAAGAAATAACAATTTTAAAAAATAATTGCCAACAACTACATTGTTTATTAATTTGTTATTTATTTTGCTCTATATCTTTAATGAGTTGCCGATTAGCTCAGTAGGTAGGCCTTATATCTTTAATGAGTTGCCCGGTTAGCTCAGTAGGTAGAGCATCAGACTTTTAATCTGAGGGTCAAGGGTTCGAGCCCCTTATCGGGCGCAGCTGTCCTTTTTTTAAATTCTCTAAAAAATAGCAATTAAAAAAGTAAATGCCAAACAACTTCATTGTTTATTAATTTGTTATTTATTTTGCTTCACATCATTCATGAGTTGCCCGATTAGCTCAGTAGGTAGAACATCAGGCTTTTAATCTGAGGGTCAAGGGTTCGAGCCCCTTATCGGGCGCAGCCGTTATTTTTTTAAAAATTCTCTAAAAAATAACAATTTAAAAAAATAATTGCCAAACAACTACATTGTTTATTAATTTGTTATTTATTTTGCTCTATATCTTTAATTGAGTTGCCCGGTTAGCTCAGTAGGTAGAGCATCAGACTTTTAATCTGAGGGTCAAGGGTTCGAGCCCCTTATCGGGCGCAGCTGTCCTTTTTTTAAATTCTCTAAAAAATTGCAATTTAAAAAAATAAATGCAAACAATTAATCATTGTTTATTAATTTGTTATTTATTTTGCTTCATATCTTTCATGAGTTGAACGGTTAGCTCAGTAGGTAGAGCTTCAGACTTTTAATCTGAGGGTCAAGGGTTCGAGCCCCTTATCGGGCGCAGCCGTTATTTTTTTAAATTCTATAAAAAATAACAATTTTAAAAAATAAATGCCAAACAACTTCATTGTTTATTAATTTATTTATTTGCTTCTTGTCTTTCATGAATTGCCCGATTAGCTCAGTAGGTAGAGCATCAGACTTTAATCTGAGGGTCAAGTTTTGAGCCCCTTATCGGGCACAGCCGTTATTTTTTAAATTCTGTAAGAAATAACAATTTAAAAAAAATAAATGCCAAACAACTACATTGTTTATTAATTTGTTATTTATTTTGCTCTATGTCTTTAATGAGTTGCCCGGTCAGCTCAGTAGGTAGAGCATCAGACTTTTCATCTGAGGGTCAAGGGTTCGAGCCCCTTATCGGGCGCAGCTGTCCTTTTTTTTAAATTCTCTAAAAAATAGCAATTTAAAAAATTAATGCCAAACAACTTAATCATTGTTTATTAATTTGTTATTTATTTTGCTCTATATCTTTAATGAGTTGCCCGGTTAGCTCAGTAGGTAGAGCATCAGACTTTTAATCTGAGGGTCAAGGGTTTGAGCTCCTTATCGGGCACAGCCGTTATTTTTTTAAATTCTGTAAGAAATAACAATTTTAAAAAATAAATGCCAAATAACTACATTGTTTATTAATTTGTTATTTATTTTGCTCTATTTTATAGCTTTATAGAGAGTTGCCCGGTTAGCTCAGTAGGAGAGCATCAGACTTTTAATCTGAGGGTCAAGGGTTTGAGCCCCTTATCGGGCACAGCCGTTATTTTTTTCAAATTTTCTAAAAAATAGCAATTTAAAAAAAATGCCAAAAAAACTTCATTGTTTATTAATTTGTTATATTTTGCTTCATATCTTTCATGAGTTGCCCGGTTAGCTCAGTAGGTAGAGCATCAGACTTTTAATCTGAGGGTCATGGGTTCGAGCCTCTTATTGGGCGCAGCCGTTATTTTTTAAAAATTCTATAAAAATAACAATTAAAAAAAGTAAATGCCAAACAACTTCATTGTTTATTAATTTGTTATTTATTTTGCTTCATATCTTTCATGAGTAGCCCGGTTAGCTCAGTAGGTAGAGCATCAGACTTTTAATCTGAGGGTCAAGGGTTCGAGCCCCTTATCTGGCGCAGCTGTCCTTTTTTTAAATTCTCTAAAAAATAGCAATTTAAAAAAATAAATGCCAAACAACTTAATCATTGTTTATTAATTTTTTTTATTTACTTTTCTTCATATCTTTCATGAGTTGAACGGTTAGCTCAGTAGGTAGAGCATCAGACTTTTAATGTGAGGGTCAAGGGTTTGAGCCCCTTATCGGGTACAGCCGTACTTTTTTCAATTCTGTAAGAAATAACAATTTAAAAAAAATAATTGTCAAACAACTACATTGTTTATTAATTTGTTATTTATTTTGCTCTATATCTTTAATGAGTTGCCCGGTTAGCTCAGTAGGTAGAGCATCAGACTTTTAATCTGAGGGTCAAGGGTTCGAGCCCCTTATCGGGCGCAGCTGTCCTTTTTTTAAATTCTCTAAAAAATAGCAATTTAAAAAAATAAATGCCAAACAACTTCATTGTTTATTAATTTGTTTTTTATTTTGCTTCACATCATTCATGAGTAGCCCGATTAGCTCAGTAGGTAGAGCATCAGACTTTTAATCTGAGGGTCAAGGGTTTGAGCCCCTTATCGGGCACAGCCGTTATTTTTTTAAATTCTGTAAGAAATAACAATTTTAAAAAATAATTGCCAAACAACTACATTGTTTATTAATTTGTTATTATTTTGCTCTATATCTTTAATGAGTTGCCCGATTAGCTCAGTAGGTAGAGCATCAGACTTTTAATCTGAGGGTCAAGGGTTCGAGCCCCTTATCGGGCGCAGTCGTTGTTTTTTAAAATTCTATAAAAAATAACAATTTAAAAAATAAATGCCAAACAACTACATTTTTATTATTTGTTATTTATTTTGCCGTGTATTTTTTATGAGTTGCCCAATTAGCTCAGTAGGTAGAGCATCAGACTTTTAATCTGAGGGTCAAGTTTCGAGCCCCTTATCGGGCACAGCCGTTATTTTTTAAATTCTGTAAGAAATAACAATTTAAAAAAAAAATGCCAAAAAACTACATTGTTTATTAATTTGTTATTTATTTTGCTCTATATCTTTAATGAGTTGCCCGGTTAGCTCAGTAGGAGAGCATCAGACTTTAATGTGAGGGTCAGGGTTTGAGCCCCTTATCGGGCACAGCCGTTACTTTTTTAAATTCTGTAAGAAATAACAATTTTTAAAATAAATGCCAAACAACTACATTGTTTATTAATTTGTTATTTATTTTGCTCTATATCTTTAATGAGTTGCCCGTTAGTTAGCACTGTAGGTAGAGCATCAGACTTTTAATCTGAGGGTCAAGGGTTCGAGCCCCTTATCGGGCTCAGCTGCCCTTTTTTTAAATTCTCTAAAAAATACCAATTTAAAAATAATGCCAAACAACTTCATTGTTTATTAATTTGTTTTTTATTTGCTTCACATCATTCATGAGTAGCCCGATTAGCTCAGTAGGTAGAGCATCAGACTTTTAATCTGAGGGTCAAGGGTTTGAGCCCCTTATCGGGCACAGCCGTTATTTTTTTAAATTCTGTAAGAAATAACAATTTTAAAAAATAATTGCCAAACAACTACATTGTTTATTAATTTGTTATTTATTTTGCTCTATATCTTTAATGAGTTGCCCGATTAGCTCAGTAGGTAGGCCTTATATCTTTAATGAGTTGCCCGGTTAGCTCAGTAGGTAGAGCATCAGACTTTTAATCTGAGGGTCAAGGGTTCGAGCCCCTTATCGGGCGCAGCTGTCCTTTTTTTAAATTCTCTAAAAAATAGCAATTAAAAAAGTAAATGCCAAACAACTTCATTTATTAATTTGTTATTTATTTTGCTTCACATCATTCATGAGTTGCCCGATTAGCTCAGTAGGTAGAACATCAGGCTTTTAATCTGAGGGTCAAGGGTTCGAGCCCCTTATCGGGCGCAGCCGTTATTTTTTAAAAATTCTCTAAAAAATAACAATTTAAAAAAATAATTGCCAAACAACTACATTGTTTATTAATTTGTTATTTATTTTGCTCTATATCTTTAATTGAGTTGCCCGGTTAGCTCAGTAGGTAGAGCATCAGACTTTTAATCTGAGGGTCAAGGGTTCGAGCCCCTTATCGGGCGCAGCTGTCCTTTTTTAAATTCTCTAAAAAATTGCAATTTAAAAAAATAAATGCCAAACAACTTAATCATTGTTTATTAATTTGTTATTTATTTTGCTTCATATCTTTCATGAGTTGAACGGTTAGCTCAGTAGGTAGAGCTTCAGACTTTTAATCTGAGGGTCAAGGGTTCGAGCCCCTTATCGGGCGCAGCCGTTATTTTTTAAATTCTATAAAAAATAACAATTTTAAAAAATAAATGCCAAACAACTTCATTGTTTATTAATTTATTTATTTTGCTCTTGTCTTTCATGAATTGCCCGATTAGCTCAGTAGGTAGAGCATCAGACTTTTAATCTGAGGGTCAAGTTTTGAGCCCCTTATCGGGCACAGCCGTTATTTTTTAAATTCTGTAAGAAATAACAATTTAAAAAAATAAATGCCAAACAACTACATTGTTTATTAATTTGTTATTTATTTTGCTCTATGTCTTTAATGAGTTGCCCGGTCAGCTCAGTAGGTAGAGCATCAGACTTTTCATCTGAGGGTCAAGAGCATGAGGGTAAACCCTTGCGCAGCTGTCCTTTTTTTAAATTCTCTAAAAAATAGCAATTAAAAAAAATTAATGCCAAACAACTTAATCATTGTTTATTAATTTGTTATTTATTTTGCTCTATATCTTTAATGAGTTGCCCGGTTAGCTCAGTAGGTAGAGCATCAGACTTTTAATCTGAGGGTCAAGGGTTCGAGCGCAGCTGTCCTTTTTTTAAATTCTCTAAAAAGTAACATTTAAAAAAAATAATTGCCAAACAACTACATTGTTTATTAATTTGTTATTTATTTTGCTCTATATCTTTAATGAGTTGCCCGGTTAGCTCAGTAGGTAGAGCATCAGACTTTTAATCTGAGGGTCAAGGGTTTGAGCTCCTTATCGGGCACAGCCGTTATTTTTTTAAATTCTGTAAGAAATAACAATTTTAAAAATAAATGCCAAACAACTACATTGTTTATTAATTTGTTATTTATTTTGCTCTATATCTTTAAAGAGTTGCCCGGTTAGCTCAGTAGGAGAGCATCAGACTTTTAATCTGAGGGTCAAGGGTTTGAGCCCCTTATCGGGCACAGCCGTTTTTTTTTTCAAATTTTCTAAAAAATAGCAATTTAAAAAAAATGCAAAAAAACTTCATTGTTTATTAATTTGTTATTTATTTTGCTTCATATCTTTCATGAGTTGCCCGGTTAGCTCAGTAGGTAGAGCATCAGACTTTTAATCTGAGGGTCATGGGTTCGAGCCTCTTATTGGGCGCAGCCGTTATTTTTTAAAAATTCTATAAAAATAACAATTAAAAAAAGTAAATGCCAAACAACTTCATTGTTTATTAATTTGTTATTTATTTTGCTTCATATCTTTCATGAGTAGCCCGGTTAGCTCAGTAGGTAGAGCATCAGACTTTTAATCTGAGGGTCAAGGGTTCGAGCCCCTTATCTGGCGCAGCTGTCCTTTTTTAAATTCTCTAAAAAATAGCAATTAAAAAAATAAATGCCAAACAACTTAATCATTGTTTATTAATTTTTTTTATTTACTTTTCTTCATATCTTTCATGAGTTGAACGGTTAGCTCAGTAGGTAGAGCTTCAGACTTTTAATCTGAGGGTCAAGGGTTCGAGCCCCTTATCGGGCGCAGCCGTTATTTTTTTAAATTCTATAAAAAATAACAATTTTAAAAAATAAATGCCAAACAACTTCATTGTTTATTAATTTATTTATTTTGCTTCTTGTCTTTCATGAATTGCCCGATTAGCTCAGTAGGTAGAGCATCAGACTTTTAATCTGAGGGTCAAGTTTGAGCCCCTTATCGGGCACAGCCGTTATTTTTTTAAATTCTGTAAGAAATAACAATTTTAAAAAATAAATGCCAAACAACTACATTGTTTATTAATTTGTTATTTATTTTGCGCTATGTCTTTAATGAGTTGCCCGGTTAGCTCAGTAGGTAGAGCATCAGACTTTTAATCTGAGGGTCAAGGGTTCGAGCCCTTATCGGGCGCAGCTGTCCTTTTTTTAAATTCTCTAAAAAATAGCAATTTAAAAAAATAAATGCCAAACAACTTCATTGTTTATTAATTTGTTATTTATTTTGCTTCACATCATTCATGATTGCCCGATTAGCTCAGTAGGTAGAGCATCAGGCTTTTAATCTGAGGGTCAAGGGTTCGAGCCCCTTATCGGGCGCAGCCGTTTTTTTAATTCTTTAAAAAATAACAATTTTAAAAATAATTGCCAAGCAAATACATTGTTTATTAATTTGTTATTTATTTTGCTCTAATCTTTAATGAGTTGCCCGGTTAGCTCAGTAGGTAGAGCATCAGACTTTTAATCTGAGGGTCAAGGGTTCGAGCCCCTTATCGGGCGCAGCTGTCCTTTTTTTTAAATTTTCTAAAAAATAGCAATTTAAAAAAATAAATGCCAAACAACTTAATCATTGTTTATTAATTTGTTATTTATTTTGCTTCATATCTTTAATGAGTTGCCGGTTAGCTCAGTAGGTACAGCATCAGGCTTTTAATCTGAGGGTCAAGTTTCGAGCCCCTTATCGGGCACAGCCGTTATTTTTTAAATTCTGTAAGAAATAACAATTTAAAAAAATAAATGCCAAACAACTACATTGTTTATTAATTTGTTATTTATTTTGCTCTATATATTTAATGAGTTGCCCGGTTAGCTCAGTAGGAGAGCATCAGACTTTTAATGTGAGGGTCAAGGGTTGAGCCCCTTATCGGGTACAGCCGTTACTTTTTTTCAATTCTGTAAGAAATAACAATTTAAAAAAAAAATAATTGTCAAACAACTACATTGTTTATTAATTTGTTATTTATTTTGCTCTATATCTTTAATGAGTTGCCCGGTTAGCTCAGTAGGTAGAGCATCACACTTTTAATCTGAGGGTCAAGGGTTCGAGCCCCTTATCGGGCGCAGCTGTCCTTTTTTTAATTCTCTAAAAAAATACCAATTTTAAAAAATAATGCCAAACAACTTCATTGTTTATTAATTTGTTATTTATTTTGCTTCACATCATTCATGAGTTGCCCGATTAGCTCAGTAGGTAGAGCATCAGACTTTTAATCTGAGGGTCAAGGGTTCGAGCCCCTTATCGGGCGCAGCTGTCCTTTTTTAAATTCTCTAAAAAATAGCAATTAAAAAAGTAAATGCCAAACAACTTCATTGTTTATTAATTTGTTATTTATTTGCTTCACATCATTCATGAGTTGCCCGATTAGCTCAGTAGGTAGAACATCAGGCTTTTAATCTGAGGGTCAAGGGTTCGAGCCCCTTATCGGGCGCAGCCGTTATTTTTTAAAAATTCTCTAAAAAATAACAATTTAAAAAAATAATTGCCAAACACTACATTGTTTATTAATTTGTTATTTATTTTGCTCTATATCTTTAATTGAGTTGCCCGGTTAGCTCAGTAGGTAGAGCATCAGACTTTTAATCTGAGGGTCAAGGGTTCGAGCCCCTTATCGGGCGCAGCTGTCCTTTTTTTAAATTACCTAAAAAATTGCAATTTAAAAAAATAAATGCCAAAAAACTTCATCGTTTATTAATTTGTTACTTATTTGCTTCACATCATTCATGAGTTGCCGATTAGCTCAGTAGGTAGAGCATCAGACTTTTAATCTGAGGGTCAAGGGTTCGAGCCCCTTATCGGGCGCAGCCGTTATTTTTCAAATTCTGTAAGAAATAACAATTTTAAAAATAAATGCAAACAACTACATTGTTTATTAATTTGTTATTTATTTTGCTCTATATCTTTAATGAGTTGCCCGGTTAGCTCAGTAGGTAGAGCATCAGACTTTTATTCTGAGGGTCAAGGGTTTGAGCTCCTTATCGGGCACAGCCGTTATTTTTAAATTCTGTAAGAAATAACAATTTTAAAAAATAAATGCCAAACAACTACATTGTTTATTAATTTGTTATTTATTTTGCTCTATATCTTTAAAGAGTTGCCCGGTTAGCTCAGTAGGAGAGCATCAGACTTTAATCTGAGGGTCAAGGGTTTGAGCCCCTTATCGGGCACAGCCGTTATTTTTTTCAAATTTTCTAAAAAATAGCAATTTAAAAAAAATGCCAAAAAAACTTCCTTGTTTATTAATTTGTTATTTATTTTGCTGCATATCTTTCATGAGTTGCCCGGTTAGCTCAGTAGGTAGAGCATCAGACTTTTAATCTGAGGGTCATGGGTTCGAGCCTCTTATTGGGCGCAGCCGTTATTTTGAAAAATTCTATAAAAATAACAATTAAAAAAAGTAAATGCCAAACAACTTCATTGTTTATTAATTTGTTATTTATTTTGCTTCATATCTTTCATGAGTAGCCCGGTTAGCTCAGTAGGTAGGACATCAGACTTTTAATCTGAGGGTCAAGGGTTTGAGCCTCTTATCGGGCGCAGCCGTTATTTTTTTAAAAATTCAATAAAAATAACAATTAAAAAAGTAAATGCCAAACAACTTCATTGTTTATTAATTTGTTATTTATTTTGCTCTATATTTTTCATGAGTTGCCCGGTTAGCTCAGTAGGTAGAGCATCAGACTTTTAATCTGAGGGTCAAGGGTCCGAGACCCATGTCGTCATGTTTGCGACAGTGTGAGAGCGGGGCGAGTTGTCAGTATTGAGAATGTTAGACGACCCTCAGGGGTTAATTAAAGAGTGTGTTATTTTTTGATTGAAGTGTTTTACCGATTTTTCCTCAGGGAAGAGAGCAGTTGCTTCAGGAGCAAAGACCACCAGACGTGGGAATGTAAGTATTTCTAAGTGTCTCTAATTATCCCACACAGACAATCAGAAGCGAGATCTACTCGTTTTTGCCGTCGCGAACTCCAGACTATATCTATTCTAATTATTTTACTAAAGAAAATTGATGTTTTAAGTACTATTTATATAATCTTTTTCAAGAGTTTAGATGTAATATTTAATAGCGTATCAGGTCAGTGACCCGATACCGTAGAATTTCAGGACAGTAGAACTTGTTCCTGATTGGCTGACGAACTCAAGTGGGATGATAAAATTCCGCATATCATGGAGAGTTCCAGGAGTTGATGAGTAGGAGCTTACATCTCTCATACTAGGCTATGAAGGCAGTATTTTGACTGACCTGGCTATTTTTAGAAGCAGTTTTCTATTGTTCCCAAGTCTGATTCCCTTGAAGGGCACAAAAGTCTTCATTATGGTCGCATATTGTTGATATGGAGGCAGCATTTTGACTGACCTGGCTATTTTTAGAAGCAGTTTTCTATTGTTTTCCAAAAGTCTGATTCCCTTGAAGGGCACAAAAGTCTTCATTATGGTCAGCTAATGTTGATTCACTTTGCAACACTGTATACTCTTTGTAATGTTTAGAGTGGGTTATTTTAAGGGATTCTTGCTTTGCCACAACTTACCTACGTTTAACAATAAGAAAACGTTTTCTAAAAATAGCTTGGTCAGTCGAAACGCTGCCTCAAGAATTTTCTCAGATGGAAGCTCCACCTCATTGGCTCCTGGCAGTTCTAGTTCCACGGCAAGGGCAGATCTAGGATTGTTGAAAGGGGGGCGATGCGTTTCCGTCTTGAATAGCCAGTTTGTAAATAGGGCTAACTAGTACCTAGTCTGTAGGGCTTTTGCCGTTTTAAACCATTTTTGTATTGCAAAGGGGTCGCTACTGCAAGGGCGCACAATGGACCTGCTCCTTCAACACAAAACTTGCTCCTCACCTCCTTTGGCTGCGGCAAAATTAGAAATATGATCCCGCTTTATGGGAAATATTTTTTGCATGTGGCAAAAAAAATTCAGGTACGCTTGAAGATGTTTTGTTTGTCCCATTTTAGAGGTTTTCATGTGGAAATTTTGTATACCTTTTTATTTCATTTTAGGTTTTTTTTGTAGCATTTTGACTCGTGCCTTTTAAAAATTAAAATTAAAAGATAGCTGCATGCTTCAGCTCCTTGTGTCAATAGGCATATCACAGACGGATCTTTCTCTCCGTGGCTCAAAATCAAATATTGCGCATGTGTCAGTGAAGTGGCTGTCACCAGAGCCTCCCCCGCGGTTGCTAGCCGGGGAGCTCTGGGATACCTGCTTTTCTCGAATTAAACTAAATTTTCCTCGAATTCTCTTTTGCAGTTATTGATAACAGCATCATCTCGGTAATTGGCCTCGACACACTCGATCACGAAATCTACGGGTTCGATCGACAGCTCAATCCATACAAGAGCGCTGACCTGGGAACGACTTGGTACCAGATCCCCCCGCAGTCTCTAGCTGAAAAAAGAGCGAGCCCACGTTTCGACGAGCCAGCAGTATTCCTGATAATTTCGTGTCCCCGTTGCCAAATGCCAACACGATGTTTACAACATCCACAGGGGGCACATGGGGCGGTATGTACGGAACTGTGTAGCATTGTTGGCATTCTGAAAAGCTTATGAGTATAATTTTTTCCACAGTGCTAAAAGAAAAATTCCGCCAAAAACTGTCGAATTGCCGACGTTGCAAAACTTCCTTATTAGGAAATTCCCCCTTACCTTATTTGGAAGGTCTGTAAGTACTTTTCCTCATATCTTAGCGAAAAAAGCAAGAAAATTGACCAAAACTTGCAGATACTCGAGAAACATCCTTCTCTTGGTCGCCATTTTGTTTTTACCCCCCGCCGAGGGGCCTGAGTCACGTTTTGAGCACCACAGGTAACCCGCGCGGATTTGCCATAAAAACGACAGCACTTTCTTGATATGAATTTTTTCCACAGTGCTAAAAGAAAAATTCCGCCAAAAACTGTCGAATTGCCGACGTTGCAAAACTTTCTTATTAATCTAAGGGAATGTAGCAGCAAATTTTACCAAAACTTTCAGATGTTCGAGAAACATCGTTCTCTTGGTCGCCATTTTGTTTTTCTCGGCCAAAGGGCCTGGATAGATATTTTATAACATACCACAGGCTGCAAGGGCGGACTCGTAAAAAACGACAAGACTTTCCTGATATTCGAAAAATGAAAAATGTAAACCGAAAAGGTATTTTAAATCGAATACTTAACAATTATTCCTCGAGCCCGAATGGGCTCTGAGTCAATGAGGGCGAGAGGAATAATTGTTTTAGTCAAATCACACTAGTAGGTCAATTTGTATAGCCAAAAACGTTTTTTGTTCTGGTCATTTGCCATTTTCTGGCTTTCAAATCCGACACTTTTCGCTACTAGTAGGCTATAACTTATAGCCTAGTAGTAAATCAACCAATCAGAACGCAGCATTGACAATAGACCACTAGTGTGATTTGACTAATAGGGAATATACAGGAATTTAGACATCTTGTATTCTCCCTTTTATTTCTAGTCTCTTCGAACTACATTCATTATAAAACCGCTGGCAGTACTGGATGGACTACCGTGGGCTCATGGAAGTGCTGCGGAGAGTGACTGAGGGTCACGTGACTAAACATATAACAGCACGCGATGATCACGCATGACGAATTGATAGAATCCAACGAAGGCTTGTTGCATGAAAAGACGAACAGCATGTATTAGATGGCAGTCTCTTCTTCAGCACGAGGACAAAACGATGAAGAAAATTGCTCGAGGAAGCTGTCCCTTAGAACGTCTCTTATGCTGAGAACCTTTTTTGTTGCTGGCAAAATGTGGCAAAATCTGGCAAATCAACCGTCCAGTAAAGTTAATTCTCATTTTCGAATTTCTTTACGTTTTATGGACCTTAAATATAATGTCAACTTAGTTTGAAGGAGCGGTCGGAGTAGTCCTTGGAAGATCACTTCGTGATAGAAATGACATAATTGGACGAGGAAGGGGTTCACTGCGAGTACCAGAATCCTTTGCGTCGCTCCGAGGTGACGTCATAAGGCCTTGTGAATTTCGTTTTCTTATTCTTACACCTGCTCGAAGATCCCGGATCCAGATAACGAGGATCCAACCGATATGCACTATATCACAAAACGTTACATTTTAAGGGAGTCAGCCGTTTAGGGGCGACCACAAAAAATGCTGGGTCTTCGAGTATGATTCGCAAGAGATTTATTGACCTGAATAAAGAAAACTGAAAAGGATTCTTGTGCTCATTTACTTCAAAGTGGTCAAATTATGTCGTTATTTAAACTTGTCCCATTTTACACCGCAAAGATATATCGAGCTCGAATTTGTTTATGGAACAAATTTGTTTATGAGGAATATATACTCAAACAATGACATTTGCTATCAGTAATGTAATGTAGTTGACTTATTCTTAAATAATGTGAAAACTCCATACAGTAACATGACATTCATAATATTGTTAGAGGTATCTGACAAACCGATTTTAAAGGTGCAAGGTGTATAATTGGTGTTTGAATTAAAAACTATTTGACTCAAGTATTGTTGCTGCCATATCTTTCTTTATTTGCCTTTGCTTTGTTTCCAATTCCCTGCTAGCAGAGGCCAGTTCTTGAAGTGGCCTCTGCACACAAATGTCACAACCTCGTCCAGAATATAGACGTAATTGACTAGTTTGGCCGCGGTTTTACAAGAATGGCGTCAGTGTTTTTGCTTCGAAAACAGCGCGCGCTTTCACGAGTGATTTCTCGTTCAAATGACAAACACACACAACATTTTGCTCAAATCGATAGATAAAAAAAACAATCCCCAGCGATTGACAAAAGCAAACTTTAGAATGAGTATCGGAGCAGCGTTTCAGAGCCTTTAAATCGAGTAACGAGCTATCTAAAGGCCACAAAAAGTGATTTTGTGTAAGTTGTAGATCGAGCAGATATATATGTTATTTACCGGCTGGGAGGTCCGGATCGTGAAATACCGTGACCGAGGTCTTGAAAATACTGACCGAGACCGGAGGTCGAGGTCAAATTTTCAAGGCCGAGGTCACGGTATTTCACCATCTGGACCGACCCCAAGCCGGTAAATAATATACATTTTTTTTTTTTGCTTTCACTGAAACAGCATAAAACTTCACAGAAATTAGCGCGCGCGCGATTCATCCGGACCCGGGGTCCGGATCGTAGGATTCCGGCCCGCTCGCGAGCCAATCAGAGCGCTCGATTTGATGGATACCGGACCGCTGAAAAAATAACAATTGTTATTTTCTTGCTTGCGCACAAACTTGATCTTTCTCCAAGCTCACGCCATTTTCTCACACATGCGCGACAGAGAAATGAAATTTGTGTGCAGAGGCTACTTTGCGTAGTTGAAAAACACAGAAAACATTTAAAGTAAAACAAAATGCAGAGAGATAAAAGGTAGTCTTGCTCGCAGGGAATGTTTCCAAGTGTCTAATTCCAAAAGCAGCGTTATGGGTGTAAATAAAAAACGTCAACATTACAACCGAAGGCCACGTAAAGCCTGGTGCACACTAGCGACATAACGACATAAGGACGTTATGTTGCAACGAAAAAAGCACGGGAAAATAATTGAAACAATCAATATTTTCCATGGATCTTCATTAGATTACTTCACCAAAGCAATCTTATGTTATTTTTTGACGACTTCAACTTCTTGAAACCACTAAATTTTGTTCGCGTGATATTTTTCTTAGGGACGGACCATTTGATATTTGATGGGGGAGTGGCTAATTATTTTGGCTCGATATTTTTTTGGCGTCCAGTCTTGCTGCTCGAATTTTTTTCCATAGAACGTGACTGTGCTCGATTTTTTTTTCTTGGATATTTCTTTTAATTTTTGGTTTGAGATATTATTTAAATTATTGGGCCGTCAAAACGACAATTGATCACTTCAATAAATTACGACTTTTCAAGCTCTCCTGTTATGTTAGCATTTGCGAAATTGGTATGCTTTTAATATAGCATCCGGTCAGTTCGGGTTTTGGTCACCGGATTTTGGATTTTCGCTACTATGAAGATGTTCCGATTCATTATTCTATTTCTTATCTAAGTGCTCTTTGGTGTATCAGTACTGAGCCTTGTGTTGGAATTTGTTAAAAATCTGCGGTATTGGTCGGTAGATCTCCTACTACTAAAAACACCGCAGTTTTCCTTTCCAGAGGTAAAAGTTGAATTTCAAAATAGTTTATAGAGACTTCTAAGATTGCACGGATTGCACGAGAGCATCAGACTTTTAATCTGAGGGTCAAGGGTTTGAGCTCCTTATCGGGCACAGCCGTTATTTTTTAAATTCTGTAAGAAATAACAATTTTAAAAAAAAATGCCAAATAATAATACATTGTTTATTAATTTGTTATTTATTTTGCTCTATATCTTTAAAGAGTTGCCCGGTTAGCTCAGTAGGAGAGCATCAGCTTTAATCTGAGGGTCAAGGGTTGAGCCCCTTATCGGGCACAGCCGTTATTTTTTTCAAATTTTCTAAAAAATAGCAATTTAAAAAAAATGCCAAAAAAACTTCATTGTTTATTAATTTGTTATTTATTTTGCTTCATATCTTTCATGAGTTGCCCGGTTAGCTCAGTAGGTAGAGCATCAGACTTTTAATCTGAGGGTCATGGGTTCGAGCCTCTTATTGGGCGCAGCCGTTATTTTTTAAAAATTCTATAAAAATAACAATTAAAAAAAAGTAAATGCCAAACAACTTCATGTTTATTAATTTGTTATTATTTTGCTTCATATCTTTCATGAGTAGCCGGTTAGCTCAGTAGGTAGAGCATCAGACTTTTAATCTGAGGGTCAAGGGTTCGAGCCCCTTATCTGGCGCAGCTGTCCTTTTTTAAATTCTCTAAAAAATAGCAATTTAAAAAAATAAATGCCAAACAACTTAATCATTGTTTATTAATTTTTTTTATTTACTTTTCTTCATATCTTTCATGAGTTGAACGGTTAGCTCAGTAGGTAGAGCATCAGACTTTAATGTGAGGGTCAAGGGTTTGAGCCCCTTATCGGGTACAGCCGTTACTTTTTTTCAATTCTGTAAGAAATAACAATTTAAAAAAAATAATTGTCAAACAACTACATTGTTTATTAATTTGTTATTTATTTTGCTCTATATCTTTAATGAGTTGCCCGGTTAGCTCAGTAGGTAGAGCATCAGACTTTTAATCTGAGGGTCAAGGGTTCGAGCCCCTTATCGGGCGCAGCTGTCCTTTTTTTAAATTCTCTAAAAAATAGCAATTTAAAAAATAAATGCCAAACAACTTCATTGTTTATTAATTTGTTTTTTTATTTTGCTTCACATCATTCATGAGTAGCCCGATTAGCTCAGTAGGTAGAGCATCAGACTTTTAATCTGAGGGTCAAGGTTTGAGCCCCTTATCGGGCACAGCCGTTATTTTTTTAAATTCTGTAAGAAATAACAATTTTAAAAAATAATTGCCAAACAACTACATTGTTTATTAATTTGTTATTTATTTTGCTCTATATCTTTAATGAGTTGCCCGATTAGCTCAGTAGGTAGAGCATCAGACTTTTAATCTGAGGGTCAAGGGTTCGAGCCCCTTATCGGGCGCAGTCGTTGTTTTTTAAAATTCTATAAAAAATAACAATTTTAAAAATAAATGCCAAACAACTACATTTTTATTAATTGTTATTTATTTTGCCGTGTATTTTTTATGAGTTGCCCAATTAGCTCAGTAGGTAGAGCATCAGACTTTAATCTGAGGGTCAAGTTTCGAGCCCCTTATCGGGCACAGCCGTTATTTTTTAAATTCTGTAAGAAATAACAATTTAAAAAAATAAATGCCAAAAAACTACATTGTTTATTAATTTGTTATTTATTTTGCTCTATATCTTTAATGAGTTGCCGGTTAGCTCAGTAGGAGAGCATCAGACTTTTAATGTGAGGGTCAAGGGTTGAGCCCTTATCGGGCACAGCCGTTACTTTTTTAAATTCTGTAAGAAATAACAATTTTTAAAAATAAATGCCAAACAACTACATTGTTTATTAATTTGTTATTTATTTTGCTCTATATCTTTAATGAGTTGCCCGGTTAGCACTGTAGGTAGAGCATCAGACTTTTAATCTGAGGGTCAAGGGTTCGAGCCCTTATCGGGCTCAGCTGCCCTTTTTTTAAATTCTCTAAAAAATACCAATTTAAAAAATAATGCCAAACAACTTCATTGTTTATTAATTTGTTTTTTTATTTTGCTTCACATCATTCATGAGTAGCCCGATTAGCTCAGTAGGTAGAGCATCAGACTTTTAATCTGAGGGTCAAGGGTTTGAGCCCCTTATCGGGCACAGCCGTTATTTTTTTAAATTCTGTAAGAAATAACAATTTTAAAAAATAATTGCCAAACAACTACATTGTTTATTAATTTGTTATTTATTTTGCTCTATATCTTTAATGAGTTGCCCGATTAGCTCAGTAGGTAGGCCTTATATCTTTAATGAGTTGCCCGGTTAGCTCAGTAGGTAGAGCATCAGACTTTTAATCTGAGGGTCAAGGGTTCGAGCCCCTTATCGGGCGCAGCTGTCCTTTTTTTAAATTCTCTAAAAAATAGCAATTAAAAAAGTAAATGCCAAACAACTTCATTGTTTATTAATTTGTTATTTATTTTGCTTCACATCATTCATGAGTTGCCCGATTAGCTCAGTAGGTAGAACATCAGGCTTTTAATCTGAGGGTCAAGGGTTCGAGCCCCTTATCGGGCGCAGCCGTTATTTTTTAAAAATTCTCTAAAAAATAACAATTTAAAAAAATAATTGCCAAACAACTACATTGTTTATTAATTTGTTATTTATTTTGCTCTATATCTTTAATTGAGTTGCCCGGTTAGCTCAGTAGGTAGAGCATCAGACTTTTAATCTGAGGGTCAAGGGTTCGAGCCCTTATCGGGCGCAGCTGTCTTTTTTTAAATTCTCTAAAAAATTGCAATTTAAAAAAATAAATGCCAAACAACTTAATCATTGTTTATTAATTTGTTATTTATTTTGCTTCATATCTTTCATGAGTTGAACGGTTAGCTCAGTAGGTAGAGCTTCAGACTTTTAATCTGAGGGTCAAGGGTTCGAGCCCCTTATCGGGCGCAGCCGTTATTTTTTTAAATTCTATAAAAAATAACAATTTTAAAAAATAAATGCCAAACAACTTCATTGTTTATTAATTTATTTATTTTGCTTCTTGTCTTTCATGAATTGCCCGATTAGCTCAGTAGGTAGAGCATCAGACTTTTAATCTGAGGGTCAAGTTTTGAGCCCCTTATCGGGCACAGCCGTTATTTTTTTAAATTCTGTAAGAAATAACAATTTAAAAAAATAAATGCCAAACAACTACATTGTTTATTAATTTGTTATTTATTTTGCTCTATGTCTTTAATGAGTTGCCCGGTCAGCTCAGTAGGTAGAGCATCAGACTTTTCATCTGAGGGTCAAGGGTTCGAGCCCCTTATCGGGCGCAGCTGTCCTTTTTTTAAATTCTCTAAAAAATAGCAATTTAAAAAAATTAATGCCAAACAACTTAATCATTGTTTATTAATTTGTTATTTATTTGCTCTATATCTTTAATGAGTTGCCCGGTTAGCTCAGTAGGTAGAGCATCAGACTTTTAATCTGAGGGTCAAGGGTTCGAGCGCAGCTGTCCTTTTTTTAAATTCTCTAAAAAGTAACATTTAAAAAAAATAATTGCCAAACAACTACATTGTTTATTAATTTGTTATTTATTTTGCTCTATATCTTTAATGAGTTGCCCGGTTAGCTCAGTAGGTAGAGCATCAGACTTTTAATCTGAGGGTCAAGGGTTTGAGCTCCTTATCGGGCACAGCCGTTATTTTTTTAAATTCTGTAAGAAATAACAATTTTAAAAAATAAATGCCAAACAACTACATTGTTTATTAATTTGTTATTTATTTTGCTCTATATCTTTAAAGAGTTGCCCGGTTAGCTCAGTAGGAGAGCATCAGACTTTTAATCTGAGGGTCAAGGGTTTGAGCCCCTTATCGGGCACAGCCGTTATTTTTTTCAAATTTTCTAAAAAATAGCAATTTAAAAAAAATGCCAAAAAAACTTCATTGTTTATTAATTTGTTATTTATTTTGCTTCATATCTTTCATGAGTTGCCCGGTTAGCTCAGTAGGTAGAGCATCAGACTTTTAATCTGAGGGTCATGGGTTCGAGCCTCTTATTGGGCGCAGCCGTTATTTTTAAAAATTCTATAAAAATAACAATTAAAAAAAGTAAATGCCAAACAACTTCATTGTTTATTAATTTGTTATTTATTTTGCTTCATATCTTTCATGAGTAGCCCGGTTAGCTCAGTAGGTAGAGCATCAGACTTTTAATCTGAGGGTCAAGGGTTCGAGCCCCTTATCTGGCGCAGCTGTCCTTTTTTTAAATTCTCTAAAAAATAGCA
This sequence comes from Scolanthus callimorphus, assembly GCA_033964015.1. Lineage (NCBI taxonomy): Eukaryota > Metazoa > Cnidaria > Anthozoa > Actiniaria > Edwardsiidae > Scolanthus > Scolanthus callimorphus. Next base: position 10,800,885 of record CM066922.1, read on the forward strand.
ATTTAAAAAAATAAATGCCAAACAACTTAATCATTGTTTATTAATTTTTTTATTTACTTTTCTTCATATCTTTCATGAGTTGAACGGTTAGCTCAGTAGGTAGAGCTTCAGACTTTTAATCTGAGGGTCAAGGGTTCGAGCCCCTTATCGGGCGCAGCCGTTATTTTTTTAAATTCTATAAAAAATAACAATTTTAAAAAATAAATGCCAAACAACTTCATTGTTTATTAATTTATTTATTTTGCTTCTTGTCTTTCATGAATTGCCCGATTAGCTCAGTAGGTAGAGCATCAGACTTTTAATCTGAGGGTCAAGTTTTGAGCCCCTTATCGGGCACAGCCGTTATTTTTTTAAATTCTGTAAGAAATAACAATTTTAAAAAATAAATGCCAAACAACTACATTGTTTATTAATTTGTTATTTATTTTGCGCTATGTCTTTAATGAGTTGCCCGGTTAGCTCAGTAGGTAGAGCATCAGACTTTTAATCTGAGGGTCAAGGGTTCGAGCCCCTTATCGGGCGCAGCTGTCCTTTTTTTAAATTCTCTAAAAAATAGCAATTTAAAAAAATAAATGCCAAACAACTTCATTGTTTATTAATTTGTTATTTATTTTGCTTCACATCATTCATGATTGCCCGATTAGCTCAGTAGGTAGAGCATCAGGCTTTTAATCTGAGGGTCAAGGGTTCGAGCCCCTTATCGGGCGCAGCCGTTTTTTTAATTCTTTAAAAAATAACAATTTTAAAAAATAATTGCCAAGCAACTACATTGTTTATTAATTTGTTATTTATTTTGCTCTATATCTTTAATGAGTTGCCCGGTTAGCTCAGTAGGTAGAGCATCAGACTTTTAATCTGAGGGTCAAGGGTTCGAGCCCCTTATCGGGCGCAGCTGTCCTTTTTTTTAAATTTTCTAAAAAATAGCAATTTAAAAAAATAAATGCCAAACAACTTAATCATTGTTTATTAATTTGTTATTTATTTTGCTTCATATCTTTAATGAGTTGCCGGTTAGCTCAGTAGGTACAGCATCAGGCTTTTAATCTGAGGGTCAAGTTTCGAGCCCCTTATCGGGCACAGCCGTTATTTTTTAAATTCTGTAAGAAATAACAATTTAAAAAAATAAATGCCAAACAACTACATTGTTTATTAATTTGTTATTTATTTTGCTCTATATATTTAATGAGTTGCCCGGTTAGCTCAGTAGGAGAGCATCAGACTTTTAATGTGAGGGTCAAGGGTTTGAGCCCCTTATCGGGTACAGCCGTTACTTTTTTTCAATTCTGTAAGAAATAACAATTTAAAAAAAATAATTGTCAAACAACTACATTGTTTATTAATTTGTTATTTATTTTGCTCTATATCTTTAATGAGTTGCCCGGTTAGCTCAGTAGGTAGAGCATCACACTTTTAATCTGAGGGTCAAGGGTTCGAGCCCCTTATCGGCGCAGCTGTCCTTTTTTTAAATTCTCTAAAAAAATACCAATTTTAAAAAATAATGCCAACAACTTCATTGTTTATTAATTTGTTATTTATTTTGCTTCACATCATTCATGAGTTGCCCGATTAGCTCAGTAGGTAGAGCATCAGACTTTTAATCTGAGGGTCAAGGGTTCGAGCCCCTTATCGGGCGCAGCTGTCCTTTTTTTAAATTCTCTAAAAAATAGCAATTAAAAAAGTAAATGCCAAACAACTTCATTGTTTATTAATTTGTTATTTATTTTGCTTCACATCATTCATGAGTTGCCCGATTAGCTCAGTAGGTAGAACATCAGGCTTTTAATCTGAGGGTCAAGGGTTCGAGCCCCTTATCGGGCGCAGCCGTTATTTTTTAAAATTCTCTAAAAAATAACAATTTAAAAAAATAATTGCCAAACAACTACATTGTTTATTAATTTGTTATTTATTTTGCTCTATATCTTTAATTGAGTTGCCCGGTTAGCTCAGTAGGTAGAGCATCAGACTTTTAATCTGAGGGTCAAGGGTTCGAGCCCCTTATCGGGCGCAGCTGTCCTTTTTTTAAATTACCTAAAAAATTGCAATTTAAAAAAATAAATGCCAAACAACTTCATCGTTTATTAATTTTTATTTATTTTGCTTCACATCATTCATGAGTTGCCCGATTAGCTCAGTAGGTAGAGCATCAGACTTTTAATCTGAGGGTCAAGGGTTTGAGCTCCTTATCGGGCACAGCCGTTATTTTTTAAATTCTGTAAGAAATAACAATTTTAAAAAATAAATGCCAAACAACTACATTGTTTATTAATTTGTTATTTATTTTGCTCTATATCTTTAAAGAGTTGCCCGGTTAGCTCAGTAGGAGAGCATCAGACTTTTAATCTGAGGGTCAAGGGTTTGAGCCCCTTATCGGGCACAGCCGTTATTTTTTTTCAAATTTTCTAAAAAATAGCAATTTAAAAAAAATGCCAAAAAAAAACTTCCTTGTTTATTAATTTGTTATTTATTTTGCTGCATATCTTTCATGAGTTGCCCGGTTAGCTCAGTAGGTAGAGCATCAGACTTTTAATCTGAGGGTCATGGGTTCGAGCCTCTTATTGGGCGCAGCCGTTATTTTTGAAAATTCTATAAAAATAACAATTAAAAAAAGTAAATGCCAAACAACTTCATTGTTTATTAATTTGTTATTTATTTTGCTTCATATCTTTCATGAGTAGCCCGGTTAGCTCAGTAGGTAGGACATCAGACTTTTAATCTGAGGGTCAAGGGTTTGAGCCTCTTATCGGGCGCAGCCGTTATTTTTTAAAAATTCAATAAAAATAACAATTAAAAAAGTAAATGCCAAACAACTTCATTGTTTATTAATTGTTATTTATTTTGCTCTATATTTTTCATGAGTTGCCCGGTTAGCTCAGTAGGTAGAGCATCAGACTTTTAATCTGAGGGTCAAGGGTCCGAGACCCATGTCGTCATGTTTGCGACAGTGTGAGAGCGGGGCGAGTTGTCAGTATTGAGAATGTTAGACGACCCTCAGGGGTTAATTAAGAGTGTGTTATTTTTTGATTGAAGTGTTTTACCGATTTTTCCTCAGGGAAGAGAGCAGTTGCTTCAGGAGCAAAGACCACCAGACGTGGGAATGTAAGTATTTCTAAGTGTCTCTAATTATCCCACACAGACAATCAGAAGCGAGATCTACTCGTTTTTGCCGTCGCGAACTCCAGACTATATCTATTCTAATTATTTTACTAAAGAAATTGATGTTTTAAGTACTATTTATATAATCTTTTTCAAGAGTTTAGATGTAATATTTAATAGCGTATCAGGTCAGTGACCCGATACCGTAGAATTTCAGGACAGTAGAACTTGTTCCTGATTGGCTGACGAACTCAAGTGGGATGATAAATTCCGCAATATCATGGAGAGTTCCAGGAGTTGATGAGTAGGAGCTTACATCTCTCATACTAGGCTATGAAGGCAGTATTTTGACTGACCTGGCTATTTTTAGAAGCAGTTTTCTATTGTTCCCAAGTCTGATTCCCTTGAAGGGCACAAAAGTCTTCATTATGGTCGCATATTGTTGATATGGAGGCAGCATTTTGACTGACCTGGCTATTTTTAGAAGCAGTTTTCTATTGTTTTCCAAAAGTCTGATTCCCTTGAAGGGCACAAAAGTCTTCATTATGGTCAGCTAATGTTGATTCACTTTGCAACACTGTATACTCTTTGTAATGTTTAGAGTGGGTTATTTTAAGGGATTCTTGCTTTGCCACAACTTACCTACGTTTAACAATAAGAAAACGTTTTCTAAAAATAGCTTGGTCAGTCGAAACGCTGCCTCAAGAATTTTCTCAGATGGAAGCTCCACCTCATTGGCTCCTGGCAGTTCTAGTTCCACGGCAAGGGCAGATCTAGGATTGTTGAAAGGGGGCGATGCGTTTCCGTCTTGAATAGCCAGTTTTGTAAATAGGGCTAACTAGTACCTAGTCTGTAGGGCTTTTGCCGTTTTAAACCATTTTTGTATTGCAAAGGGTCGCTACTGCAAGGGCGCACAATGGACCTGCTCCTTCAACACAAAACTTGCTCCTCACCTCCTTTGGCTGCGGCAAAATTAGAAATATGATCCCGCTTTATGGGAAATATTTTTTGCATGTGGCAAAAAAAATTCAGGTACGCTTGAAGATGTTTTGTTTGTCCCATTTTAGAGGGTTTTCATGTGGAAATTTTTGTATACCTTTTTATTTCATTTTAGGTTTTTTTTGTAGCATTTTGACTCGTGCCTTTTAAAATTAAAATTAAAAGATAGCTGCATGCTTCAGCTCCTTGTGTCAATAGGCATATCACAGACGGATCTTTCTCTCCGTGGCTCAAAATCAAATATTGCGCATGTGTCAGTGAAGTGGCTGTCACCAGAGCCTCCCCCGCGGTTGCTAGCCGGGAGCTCTGGGATACCTGCTTTTCTCGAATTAAACTAAATTTTCCTCGAATTCTCTTTTTGCAGTTATTGATAACAGCATCATCTCGGTAATTGGCCTCGACACACTCGATCACGAAATCTACGGGTTCGATCGACAGCTCAATCCATACAAGAGCGCTGACCTGGGAACGACTTGGTACCAGATCCCCCCGCAGTCTCTAGCTGAAAAAAAGAGCGAGCCCACGTTTCGACGAGCCAGCAGTATTCCTGATAATTTCGTGTCCCCGTTGCCAAATGCCAACACGATGTTTACAACATCCACAGGGGGCACATGGGGCGGTATGTACGGAACTGTGTAGCATTGTTGGCATTCTGAAAAGCTTATGAGTATAATTTTTTCCACAGTGCTAAAAGAAAAATTCCGCCAAAAACTGTCGAATTGCCGACGTTGCAAAACTTCCTTATTAGGAAATTCCCCCTTACCTTATTTGGAAGGTCTGTAAGTACTTTTCCTCATATCTTAGCGAAAAAAGCAAGAAAATTGACCAAAACTTGCAGATACTCGAGAAACATCCTTCTCTTGGTCGCCATTTTGTTTTTACCCCCCGCCGAGGGGCCTGAGTCACGTTTTGAGCACCACAGGTAACCCGCGCGGATTTGCCATAAAAACGACAGCACTTTCTTGATATGAATTTTTTTCCACAGTGCTAAAAGAAAAATTCCGCCAAAAACTGTCGAATTGCCGACGTTGCAAAACTTTCTTATTAATCTAAGGGAATGTAGCAGCAAATTTTACCAAAACTTTCAGATGTTCGAGAAACATCGTTCTCTTGGTCGCCATTTTTTTTTTTTTCTCGGCCAAAGGGCCTGGATAGATATTTTATAACATACCACAGGCTGCAAGGGCGGACTCGTAAAAAAACGACAAGACTTTCCTGATATTCGAAAATGAAAAATGTAAACCGAAAAGGTATTTTAAATCGAATACTTAACAATTATTCCTCGAGCCCGAATGGGCTCTGAGTCAATGAGGGCGAGAGGAATAATTGTTTTAGTCAAATCACACTAGTAGGTCAATTTGTATAGCCAAAAACGTTTTTGTTCTGGTCATTTGCCATTTTCTGGCTTTCAAATCCGACACTTTTCGCTACTAGTAGGCTATAACTTATAGCCTAGTAGTAAATCAACCAATCAGAACGCAGCATTGACAATAGACCACTAGTGTGATTTGACTAATAGGGAATATACAGAATTTAGACATCTTGTATTCTCCCTTTTATTTCTAGTCTCTTCGAACTACATTCATTATAAAACCGCTGGCAGTACTGGATGGACTACCGTGGGCTCATGGAAGTGCTGCGGAGAGTGACTGAGGGTCACGTGACTAAACATATAACAGCACGCGATGATCACGCATGACGAATTGATAGAATCCAACGAAGGCTTGTTGCATGAAAAGACGAACAGCATGTATTAGATGGCAGTCTCTTCTTCAGCACGAGGACAAAACGATGAAGAAAATTGCTCGAGGAAGCTGTCCCTTAGAACGTCTCTTATGCTGAGAACCTTTTTTGTTGCTGGCAAAATGTGGCAAAAATCTGGCAAATCAACCGTCCAGTAAAGTTAATTCTCATTTTCGAATTTCTTTACGTTTTATGGACCTTAAATATAATGTCAACTTAGTTTGAAGGAGCGGTCGGAGTAGTCCTTGGAAGATCACTTCGTGATAGAAATGACATAATTGGACGAGGAAGGGGTTCACTGCGAGTACCAGAATCCTTTGCGTCGCTCCGAGGTGACGTCATAAGGCCTTGTGAATTTCGTTTTCTTATTCTTACACCTGCTCGAAGATCCCGGATCCAGATAACGAGGATCCAACCGATATGCACTATATCACAAAACGTTACATTTTAAGGGAGTCAGCCGTTTAGGGGCGACCACAAAAAATGCTGGGTCTTCGAGTATGATTCGCAAAGAGATTTATTGACCTGAATAAAGAAAACTGAAAAGGATTCTTGTGCTCATTTACTTCAAAGTGGTCAAATTATGTCGTTATTTAAACTTGTCCCATTTTAACACCGCAAAGATATATCGAGCTCGAATTTGTTTATGGAACAAATTTGTTTATGAGGAATATATACTCAAACAATGACATTTGCTATCAGTAATGTAATGTAGTTGACTTATTCTTAAATAATGTGAAACTCCATACAGTAACATGACATTCATAATATTGTTAGAGGTATCTGACAAACCGATTTTAAAGGTGCAAGGTGTATAATTGGTGTTTGAATTAAAAACTATTTGACTCAAGTATTGTTGCTGCCATATCTTTCTTTATTTGCCTTTGCTTTGTTTCCAATTCCCTGCTAGCAGAGGCCAGTTCTTGAAGTGGCCTCTGCACACAAATGTCACAACCTCGTCCAGAATATAGACGTAATTGACTAGTTTGGCCGCGGTTTTACAAGAATGGCGTCAGTGTTTTGCTTCGAAAACAGCGCGCGCTTTCACGAGTGATTTCTCGTTCAAATGACCAACACACACAACATTTTGCTCAAATTTCGATAGAAAATAAAACAATCCCCAGCGATTGACAAAAGCAAACTTTAGAATGAGTATCGGAGCAGCGTTTCAGAGCCTTTAAATCGAGTAAACGAGCTATCTAAAGGCCACAAAAAGTGATTTTGTGTAAGTTGTAGATCGAGCAGATATATATGTTATTTACCGGCTGGGAGGTCCGGATCGTGAAATACCGTGACCGAGGTCTTGAAAATACTGACCGAGACCGGAGGTCGAGGTCAAATTTTCAAGGCCGAGGTCACGGTATTTCACCATCTGGACCGACCCCAAGCCGGTAAATAATATACATTTTTTTTTTTTGCTTTCACTGAAACAGCATAAAAACTTCACAGAAATTAGCGCGCGCGCGATTCATCCGGACCCGGGGTCCGGATCGTAGGATTCCGGCCCGCTCGCGAGCCAATCAGAGCGCTCGATTTGATGGATACCGGACCGCTGAAAAAATAACAATTGTTATTTTCTTGCTTGCGCACAAACTTGATCTTTCTCCAAGCTCACGCCATTTTCTCACACATGCGCGACAGAGAAATGAAATTTGTGTGCAGAGGCTACTTTGCGTAGTTGAAAAACACAGAAACATTTAAAGTAAAACAAAATGCAGAGAGATAAAAGGTAGTCTCTGCTCGCAGGGAATGTTTCCAAGTGTCTAATTCCAAAAGCAGCGTTATGGGTGTAAATAAAAAACGTCAACATTACAACCGAAGGCCACGTAAAGCCTGGTGCACACTAGCGACATAACGACATAAGGACGTTATGTTGCAACGAAAAAAGCACGGGAAAATAATTGAAACAATCAATATTTTCCATGGATCTTCATTAGATTACTTCACCAAAGCAATCTTATGTTATTTTTTGACGACTTCAACTTCTTGAAACCACTAAATTTTGTTCGCGTGATATTTTTCTTAGGGACGGACCATTTGATATTTGATGGGGGGAGTGGCTAATTATTTTTGGCTCGATATTTTTTTGGCGTCCAGTCTTGCTGCTCGAATTTTTTTCCATAGAACGTGACTGTGCTCGATTTTTTTTTCTTGGATATTTCTTTTAATTTTTTGGTTTGAGATATTATTTAAATTATTGGGCCGTCAAAACGACAATTGATCACTTCAATAAATTACGACTTTTCAAGCTCTCCTGTTATGTTAGCATTTTGCGAAATTGGTATGCTTTTAATATAGCATCCGGATCAGTTCGGGTTTTGGTCACCGGATTTTGGATTTTCGCTACTATGAAGATGTTCCGATTCATTATTCTATTTCTTATCTAAGTGCTCTTTGGTGTATCAGTACTGAGCCTTGTGTTGGAATTTGTTAAAAATCTGCGGTATTGGTCGGTAGATCTCCTACTACTAAAACACCGCAGTTTTCCTTTCCAGAGGTAAAAGTTGAATTTCAAAAATAGTTTATAGAGACTTCTAAGATTGCACGGATTGCACGAGGCATCTCTAATAATCTTTGCAAACTTTCATTTTGCTCCTAACTAAACAAAGTTTAGCTATTCAAGATGCCTTAGGCATTGGCGGGTCCACGAATATACGAACGAGGGGTGACCAACTGAGTAGTTTGCTTTATGTTTCTCGGTGCGCGCGAAGCTACGAGAGGTGAATGAAATTCTTATTTCTGGGAGACGAAAATCACGCTGAAGAAACGAGTCTGAGTCATCATAGCAATATTCCAAAATTAAACATAGCCCAGTACGATGTTTTAGTTTGTAAATGCTACACACCACAGCAATCCGCTTTTTGTGCGGCCAAAGCTATACTAGAAGTAAAGTTATTTGTTTTTGTAGGTGGCGAGCGCGCAGCGCGAGCCGACCAAAAAAAACACTCTTTATAAAGGCATCAGGTTCCCTAAAAAAAACAGAAATCAGGAGAGAGTTTTAGAGTGAGCTTGCTCGATTTTTTTTTTCGCCACCAGCTTTGCTTGCTTGATATTTTTTTTCTAGGTCAGAGGCTTGCTTGATATTTTTTTTGGGAATCAGCCACCCCCCCCCCCCCCCCATCAAGTATCAAATGGTCCGTCCCTTATGTCGTTATGTCACAAGTGTGCACCAGGCTCAACAGAGAAAAAAAAATCGCGCGCGCTTGGAAGCACCGAACCCCCCGGTACAAACCAAATCGGCTTACAGTGTTTCATCTCGTTACCACTCAATTCAGATCGTGATGTTTCCCGTCAATGGTTACAAATAGTGTGCAATGTCTTTCACACGACCAAGCACATGCAAAAATATGTATATGGGTGTAACCACCCAAAAGGAAAAATCACATGATCTGATGAATTGAGTGGCAACAAGATGTAAACACCGTACCGTTTTTTTTTAACCCCTAAAAAATACGACGGTCACCCCTAGCATCCAACTGATATGGGTAGTCCCCCCGGGGGTACATGTACTATGTATCTTTTTAAGGATCCGTCTTACTCTGCCGATATTGCTTAGATTTGTTTTTATTCACATTTCATTAACCATCAGAAACTCTGACTAAATGCAAAGGAATTCTACGATTACGAGTTTTCTTGTGCTTGTACTAGTAAAATGCTCTATCATGAACACGTTTTTGTCAAGTCTCCGATCTTGAAAACGACGGCGAAGCAGTGCACTACGGGCAGGGTGAGACAGATAAGAGAAAACACAAATATTATATTTTCAAAATGAAATAATAATTATTTGTCAAATTATTGTCTCGATTGCCTTTGTAAGCTAGTCTTTCAAATTTCGTTTTAACTACCCAGTTTTATAGCGAAATTAATGATAATAAGGTGACTAGAAAATTGTGCCAGTGATGTTTTATATGGTCGATGTAACTTAGGGTTTTATTGATATTTGAATTAGTAACCGGAATGCTTGGACTGAAAATAAAAAACGTTGTTCCAATTTTATGACAATGATTGTCATAAAATTGGAACAACGTCAAAGGAACATTTTAAAAATCGCTGGCACACTTTTGGAGTCCACGCTAGGAGTCCACTGGGTGGATCTATTGAATTCTGAGTGACGGGCCTGTTTCGAGTTAACAAACACTATTTACCAACTGTAATCTAAAAAGGTAACTCAGCTTTATTTTGATCTATATGAAAATATTTAGACAGTGCTTTTTATCCAAATAGACCAAATCGGCTAATGGTTAGAAAAAATAGGCATTTTTAGGTGTTCTCACGCAAATAAGGTACATAGGTCCAAAATATTTGAAAGAATGATAGTGTATTTGAAACTCGAGAGGATACATTTGATGTATATCAAATAAACGGCCAGAATAAAATTTAATCTGTCAAAAGTATTGGTAATTTTTAGGGTATTTTCAGACTGAGGGGTATTTTCAGGGTGGACATTTTTTTCCGACCAGGTATTTTTTAGGGTCAAAATTCGAGTTTCCCGACGGTCACCCCTAGCATTTTAACCTTAGAGTCCCCCCTTCCCCCGGGCAGTATTGAAAAACAGACAATAATATTACCAAAGGACCTCTTGAACCTTTCACGAACCTAACCAATACCAAAGCCGTAAAAGGTACCCCTTTCTTATACCAAGCCTGAAAAAGGTACCCCTTTCTTATACCAAAGTGGCTTTGTGCTCTGTTAGGAAACGGTTTTGCTCCTGCGTTGCGCCGTTGAACAGTGAAATACAGACCCTTTTTTATACCAAAATTGCAATTTTCCCCTTCTTTATACCCAGTCCAGCCTGAAAACCCTACCCCTTTCATATACCCAGCCTGAAACCCTACCCCTTTCTTATACCTCCAGCCTGAAAACCCTACCCCTTTCGGGCCGAGCATCCCCGTATAGTCCAATATAGGGAGTACCCCCCCCCCCCCCCCCCCCCCCCGGGTCACGACATTTTCCACAAAAGAAAACCCTGAGATTCCTCTATTTCCCAATGAGTTCCCTTAATATACAAGCTTCTCATTTTCACAATGATACCTGAAACTACAAATCCAACCGCTTCAAGCAGCTGGCGATATCTAATACAACGTTTTTCTGGTTTCTTTGTTATTTCTGTTTATACAGCAACATCGCGTTTACATTTCATTGTTTCTATGTTTGGCTGTTTACAAGATAAAAACGGGAGAAAATACTTATCATCAAGGTCAATCTTTGGGTCAAGCCAAAATGAAGGGTCTTGCAGCACTCTGCTTTAGCGCTGTTCTTATACAGTGTGTCCTTTCCAACGTGAAGGATGATACTTTCGCCATGGTAAGACATTTTACATCAATAAGCAAAGCCCGGGAAATCATGGGAATGATAAATTCTTCAAAGACAAAATCTGAAGCAGAAAATTCCTATTACGGGGAATTTGTGAATTGTTTTTTTTTCTTATTTGGACAAGTATGGAATCCTCTTATAATAAGAAATGAATTGAGGAACCCACTAATGGGACATAGATACCACTCTTATATGAAGAGAAATTCATGAGCTTTCAGAGTAATGCGAACACCACTTTTTCTATAAGAATGTTGAAGGGGCACTGTCATGGCCTGTCATGAATTTGGTGTCAAATTCGCAAGAAATCAGCAAAATAAATCGTCTACGTTTGTTAAATAACGTTTCAGCCGCTAGTAGATCAATACAAATTTCGAGTATTTTCGTTTATTATACGACTGTGACGTCATTTTACCATATAAGGTCAAAATTGAGTGCAGATATGGAGCCGTATTACACGGTTGAAAGCCGTATTACACTGTAGGAAACCGGTTACTAACCGGTTTCGCGCGCGCACTTGCTTCCCGATTGTGTGCTAGTCAAATCACGTACGTTTTCTAGTGAATCTTGATAAGAAATGAAAAAAGCTTTGTTCGTCGTATAATAAATAACTCATTAGATGTTTTTTCATGTAATACTGGCGGACATTTTACTCGTTGCTCGCATTTTTCCTCACCCCTGCGGGACTCGGAAAAATACGTCCGCAACTCGTAAAATATCCGCCCGTATTAAATGGAAAAACATCTAATAAGATATATGATTCTGAGTTCTTTATGTAGAACGCTGGTCTTGTTTTGCAACATTTTGTTGGAACAACTGTGACAGTACCCCTTTAAGAATCGATTCAGCTTAATGCTAAACCCCGGGGGCTAAAACACCAGGCGCCCGTTTCTCGAAACGCCCGAGAATTCTCGGGCCTTAAAGTTTGTTTTGAAATTTTTATGGATATATCAAAAAGTTTTTCGTTTTCTTTCTTGCCTGCTGATTTGAATAGTCTATAACTCCCTTTTCGTGGTTATTTCTATTCTATAGTTTTTATAGAATTACGTTAGTCTAAACCGAACTTTTCGGGCACCCGAAAAACTCGGGTGAAAAACAATGGAAAGTTTTCGGGAGCAACTGACCTCCCGAGACTTTTCGGGTGATTTTTCGTCGATTTGAGGGTTTGAATGAAATCAAAAATGTCGTTGTTGAGACGTAAACAGTATACATATTCACGGATAGGAAGTTGTAGACTATTTAAATCACCAGGGTAGAAAAGAAAACGAAAAACTTGGGGATCAATCTATCAAAATTTGAAAACAAACTTTTCGGGTCCGAGAATTCTCGGGCGTTTCGAGGGACGACAGGGACGACATAAGACATCAATCAACACGGTTACTTATCCCTTTTTTTAGAAATTTCTGGACAACTTCGGTTACCTGTCCCCTTCTCGAGGTCAGGAAACCACGATACAACAGCAGCCATCAAGAAGTACCAAGAATACATGGGTCTGCCCGTGACGGGAGAGCTAGACCCGGTCACACTCGAGGAAATGAAGAAGAAACGATGTGGAAACAGGGACGTGGAGGATAGTGAGTACGCTAATGAACAACAAGTTAAAGGGGCTCTCGCACGCTCGCTGGCCACTCTCTGACAAGAAAATAGCTCAAATCGCAATCCAATTCCATCCTTTTGATAACAGGTCAAAACAACCTAGAATTGCATTTGTTTAACACTTGAAAGCTGCTTTTTTTTCTTCTATTAATCTGGAGGATTATTTTGATTACAACGGGTAAATGTACATGTGTTTTCACGGTTACAATTTTACTGTACACAGAAGGAACACGTGTCCGGCGTTATGAGCTCTCGTGGCGAAGATGGCGCAAGTTCGACCTGAAGTACTACATCAAGTTCGGAGATGACACGACTAATCAAGAACAGATCAACATCTTCGCGAACGCCTTCGGCCTTTGGCAAAAAGTCATACCCAAGTTTACATTTACAAGAACTCTGGATCCTAAACAAGCGGACTTCAAACTCAGGTAGGGTACTTAGAATAACACGATGAAAGGCTAATACTACGCAAAAAAACTTAAAGGAGTGACCGTGACCGTGGACAATAAGTAGCCGTGGACAGCTGTTTCGACCTTGTTAGGTCTCGTCAGCACGGTATAGCTAGAGCAGAGCGGTTGGTTGGCCACCTACTAGACCGACCGCATAAGATCACATGCAAAGCGCGCGAAGAGGCTGGGGCAAACCACTCTTATGTGCCTATTCAACTTTTTATATAGGCGGATTTATTGTGACGTCAATATTTACATATTTGAAGCATCCGTGAAAATCAGGAAGCGTAACGGAGCTACAAAAAGAATTGTCGTATATCTTCACTTGGTACTATTGTGCTCCATATGATATAAGTTATGGGAAGGAGACCTGGCGAAGCTCAAAAAGGCAATTACTAGCAAAGAGGGAGGGTGGGTGGGTGGGCAAAAGCTGGCTCCACCAGGCCTCTAGATGAGCACAATAAGGCCCTCTAACCTGCTACACACAGATATACTATTCCCATGTGCAGACCTACACCAGGGTCGCCATCCTGGCGCTACGATCTCAAAACCAACTGAATTGATTATGTAAATTTATATCTTATATGTCGCACACTATTCCCAAGTGAAAATAGTCGTATATCTTCACTTGGTACTATTGTGCTCCATATGATATAAGTTATGGGAAGGAGACCTGGCTCCGCCCCATTGACACTTACAGTGTTCAGATACCTTCCCATCCTAATGCAACCCCTAACCCAAAATATCCTAAATCCTCTCCAACCTTATTCCCTATACCCATCACTTAAAACCTCTCTTGACCACACCCATAGCCCCAAGCCTCTCTTGACCACACCCATTACTCAAACACCTCTCGCGACCACACCCATACCTCAGAACCTCTCGCGACCTCGCCCATAACTCAAAGGCCTCTCGTAACCACATTCATAATTCAAAACTGCCCTTGACCACACCCATAACTGATAACTAAAACCGGTTTTTGGCATACCCATAACTAAACATTTCTCTAGGACATACCCCCAATTAAAAATCTCTCTTGGACACGCCCATAATTTGAGGCTCCTCTTGGACACATTCATAACTCAACACCTCTCTAGAACATACCCATAACTCAACAAAACCTTTCTGAACGCACCCATAAGTCAAAGCTTCTCTGAGCACACCCAAAACTCAAACCACTCTTTGGCATACCCATACATGTTTGTCCGGTGACGACGTCACACCACATGACCAAGTGCTGTTGCACCCCCTTGTTCCTTAGGGAACTTCACCCAAGCGCGGTTGTCTTAGGTTCATCCCTTCCCAAGATATAAACCTCTCATTTCGCTCCGCTATAAAACTGATCATGGGTTGCCTGTGCAACGACGGACACGCGGAAAACCATGACAGAATGGGTCGACGCATATATACACTATAACAGGTCCAACGAAGGGTTGGGCTCCCTGTGTAAGGAATGAACACTCAACTCCTAACTTGGATAACTTGGCGAACAAAGGGAGATATGGCATACATGAATAATATAGCAAAGAAAAGCCAAACACAGGGAACCCAACCCTTCGATGACCAGGATTCAGACTATGTCTGCAGAGATCCTGTTTTCAGACCCCCCAGTCATCGAAGGGGATTAAAGGTTCCATTTTTTTTTTTTTTTTTTTTTAAATACGGTACATGACCCCTACGCACATACGGTACATGACCCCTACACACCGCGTGGGACACCATCCTCTCGCGCCAGATGTATATAGTACATGCCTCCACGCACCGCGTGCGACACTATCCCTCCTACATATGGCACATATCCCACCGCACCAATGCGGTACATCCCTCCTAGCACCACGTGCGGTATCCTCCTCGTCCACGTGCGGTATAGCTCCACCCTGTCCTTCCCCCTCCCTCTTCGCACCCCGTGCGGTATTCTCCTCGCACTACATGCGGTAAACCTCCTCGCACCAACGTGCGGTACGTTCTTCCTCTTGTGCCCCCTCCTTGCGGTCTAAAGATTGTGCCCCTAACACAAACGTGCCAGAAAAATTGCTTCGCACCGGGTGCGGTAAATCTCCTCACACCACGTGTGGTAAATCTCCTCGCACTACGTGCGGTACGTTCATCCTCTTGTACCCCCCTCCGTGCGGTCTGAAAATTTTGTCCCTGACACAAACGTGCCATAAAAATTGCCTCGCACCACATGCGGTAAATCTCCTCGCACCACGTGCGGTACGTTCTTCCTCTTGTGCCCCCTCCTTGCGGTCTAAAAATTTTTGTCCCTGACACAAACATGCCATATAAATTGCCTCGCACCAGGTGCGGTAAATCTCCTCGCACCACGTGCGGTAAATCTCCTCGCACTACGTGCGGTACGTTCATCCTCTTGTACCCCCCTCCTTGCGGTCCGTGACACAAAAATGCCATATAAATTGCCTCGCACCACGTAACGCACATAATAAGACACATAATTACGACATAATTACGGCATAAGGACATAATTGCGACGAGGTATTACCAAAATAACATACAACAGCCAGCGTACACAAAGTGAGCCTAACGCTAACTGAAGGCGACTGACAATAAAAAATCACGATACAACCCAGTGAGTCGGGCCTGCCAGCAAAACGCGGACAAACACACAGAAGCCACAAAACCAACAAACTACAAAGCAAACAGAAGACATAAATGCACACAACGTTATGACAAAAAAGGCTCTCGAATCTGCAACCCACAGACATCTATATTTCCATGTATAGGCGAAGAGCAAACGATATACTGATGTTGCAATCCAAACATGTAAACAAACTGACTAGCACTCCGGATAAAAGTTCATGACGCGGATAAGGAAATGTGACACGAGAATGCAGGACCTACCACACTAAATACACCTCGTTACTTCTACTTTTCCCGGAGCAGTAGCCGAGTTCTGTTCCGGCGAGTTTCTTTATGAACGACGAAAGATGCCAGAAACAAGTAGAGCTCGTGAGAGTGGAAATGTCCCGAAACACCGACGGGAGACGCGTGTGGTCGTAATCTTGCGTAATAACTGGCCAAACTCTGACGAACTCAGGACAGTTTAAGAACGAGTGAACAGAGTGAAATGCGACAGGCAAAGCACATGGGCTCCACTGGAAACCTATAAAACAAATAGAACAAACTCCGGTTTTAAGCTAATAGCCGAATAACTAAAAGTGAAGCACTTTTAACACAACGCACCGAGCCAAGCGACCACAAGCCAGGCCAAAATAGCACCAAATAATACTTAACTCGAGCCCACGGGAAAGGAGAAGAGATGTAAACGAAGAAGGAGGAGACATTTATTCTTGAAGGTGGATTTGAAGGAAGTCTTGGCCGTGTTGAGGAGCGGAACCAGAAAGCGGCATCTGGCGCGAGATCTCAAAACCAACTGAATTGATTATGTAAATTTATATCTTATATGTCGCACACTATTCCCAAGTGAAAATAGTTCTGAATTTCGATAGCGCCTGGTGAATGAAGCGTAATTAGAAAGTTTTACGTTCGTCATTCAGGTTATGAGCGCATGGCGATAAGTTCAATTTTCAGGAAACTGAGGACTAATGAGCTTCTTGCCACCAAGAAATTCAAGGCTATTGAAAATGCCGCTTTGCTCTTAAAAAATGTAATAAAGATGTTCGCGAGATTCCTAACAACTTATTAGCCGTATTCACACTAGAGACGGAAAAACTCGTCTGAGACGAGTTTGTCGT
Source organism: Scolanthus callimorphus (assembly GCA_033964015.1). Taxonomy (NCBI): domain Eukaryota; kingdom Metazoa; phylum Cnidaria; class Anthozoa; order Actiniaria; family Edwardsiidae; genus Scolanthus; species Scolanthus callimorphus. The sequence goes on from CM066922.1 coordinate 10,817,788, forward strand.
CAGAAAAAGTTCCTGCTTTATGTCAATTCTGCTCCAGAAACACTTGCTTGTTATCTGTCTAAACTTTCTCCTTCAAAAAAATTGTTTTCACGTGATCACAGAAGAACAGGCAACCATATTCAAGGCAATAAACTCGTCTCAGACGGGAAACTCGTCTCGGCTATTGACGTTTACGTTCGTTTTGGAGGCTCTACGCAGGTTTTTAAAAATGAGTGGATTGCTGTGTGGCAAACGGTTCATTAGCCCACATATTTTAACCAAAATATGTCCGCTATTCATATTGAGTGCTGATTATTTTCGAGCTCCTTCAAACTTCTGAATGTAGACCCTGCTTATGCAAATGAGCCAAAACTGTAAACATGTAATCCCCCTATTGTTCTTCTAAGCGCTAACTTTTCGGCGATGCTCAGTAGATACTCAGCAATTTTCAAAAGATAGCCCTTGGGATTTGAATCATTTACTGCGATTTTCATAATTCTGCGTCGGAACTCTCGCTATCGATTTCCAACCGTAAACCCGCCTTCTCCGGAGTCTTCTCGTCGTTACTCTTCGTGCTTTTTGATCGGCCACCGCCTTAGCAGTGCTAAAATGGCTTCCTGTCACGCCAACAATGGTTAGGTGCTGGCCAATCAAAAAGCACAAAGTGTAACGACGAAAAGACTCCGGTTACGAACCGGTTTTGCGCGCGCAGTTGAATGGCTTTCCGATTGTGTGCTAGCCAAAACATCTGCGTTTTCTACGTATTCTAGTTAATCTTGGAAAAGAAAAGGAAAAAATATGTTCGTCGTATAATACATAATTCATGGGTGTTTTTTTTTCATGTATACTGGCAGACATTTTACTCGTTGCTCCCCCGTGGGGCTAGGAAAAACACGCCCGCAACTCAACAAATAACCGCCCGTATTACATGAAAAAACATATTATATGGACACGAGTGTTTTACTGGGAAATACGCCACTCGTAGATCTCATATGAAGCTACATCCGGGACCTGAGTGACATATTTTCCATATCCTCACTAGTGAGGATATCGGTCAAAACAAAAGTGCTTGGAAATCAATTTGGAATATTTTTTTCTGGTTTGTCTACATAATAAAAAGAAAATTACACGGTGGCTTGAAGATATGAGTTTTATTTTCTCGTGTGTCAAAAACAATATTTTACTCATTCACTGTGCTCATTCGTAAAATATATTGTTCTTGCCACTCGAAAATAAAACTCATATCTTCGCGCCACCGTGTAATATCCTCCATATATCTGTTCTCATTTTTTTGCCCTTATCTCGTAAAATGACGTCACAGTCGTATAATTATTTGTCTTACTAGTGCACTCTAATTTAGTGGTGGAATTCATTCAAATAACATAGTTTCACTGCTTTCACTGTTCTCAGTTTCGGTTGGCATTCCCACTGGGGAATTCCAGGCGAGCAGAAATGTGGCTCAAGCTTCGACAACTGGTATGGCACTCTTGCGCATGCGTACTACCCACCAGATGGTCGTATCCACTTTGACGAGTATGAGTGGTGGCATCCGTGGCACACATCGATCTTATTCAGGCAATCTTTGGCCAAGGTGAGCGCGGGAAAAACCTGTTATAACCAGTTTCAGGGCGCCCATAAATTACTTCTTGCACGAGGGCTCGATGGCGAGAGTGTTTGATTATACATTCTCGTACCCAGAGCTCCACGGCTCGTCTCCTCGCGGGGGAGGCTCTGGTGACAGCCACTGACGCATGCGCGAGATTTGATACATTCTCGAACCCAGAGCTCCCCGGCTCGTCTCCTCGCGGGGGAGGCTCTGGTGACAGCCACTGACGCATGCGCGAGATTTGATACAGAGCCGTTGAGAGAAAGATATTTCTGCGCATGCACCAACTTTCAAAATCAGCCAATCAGCGAAGGTCCTCAATGGATGCCACCAGAGCCTCCCCTGCGAGGAGACGAGCCGGGGAGCTCTGGGTACGAGAATGTTGATTATACTTCTCGCCGATAATCACGGAGCCTGAGGCGGCTAATTGTTTTGGTATGTTTGTCCATATTTAATGGAGTGGAATGCATTTCCCTCTATAAACTATGGTTTGCCCAAGTTACTCAGGATTTTTAGATAAAAACTTTTATTACGATCATCACACAAGGTTCGTACGCTAAATTTTGTAAATAAAAAAATCCAGACATTTCAAGGACTTTTCGAGGATTTTTCCGCCACATTTTCCAGGAGTTTTCCTTTCACGTGAAACATTTAAAGTGCCACTAGCACCTAATTTGTCGCGAACTTCAATCCAACAAAAATCGAGCAAAAATCGATAAGTTTTTGAATTGCATTTACGAAGTCTATTAAAATAATGCTAAAACTGGTAGAAAATGCGACGACTAGAACCGCAGAAGTAAGACATATCACAGTACGCCTTTTTTGGGGGGATAGCTGCCCTAAAATACAGGGAAAAACGCAATAACATCTGCAATTCGGGCTCCCTGTGCTGGGTCACGTGCTGCGTCCCTTGGGGATTGACTCTATGAATATCAGGACGAAAACAGCTCATTAAATTCGAACTTTGGCGTGAAAATACGCTATTTTCCTTTCAACTTCTGGCAAAAAAAAATGGCGTAGAGCTAAAGATCATGATGTCTTCTACGTATGTGCCGAATTTGGTGGCATTTCTGGCAAGTGGAAATTAGGTGCTAGTGGCACTTTAATAACGAGCAAACATGCACATGGCGTGAGTAGTGGGGCGATGTAGATGTACGCTTTTTCTAACTATGGCAAGCTCTTTCAAATATGGTACTTTCGTTTTATTCCAGGATCAAAATTCAAAATGTCACGCAACACGTGCAAACTCCTCATTAGAATAGGTCAGACTGGGACGAATACTCGAGTGAGGCTCATGCGGGTGATTCTTTTGTTTCACTATTTCCAGCTCAGTACACTTGGAAAAACGAAACAAAAGAATCCCCCGCATGAGCCTCACTTGAATGTTCGTCCCAGTCCGGCCGACTGAATACAACTATTGCCTATTGTGTTAAGAACAAGAGCGACTAGAGGATCGACCCAAGGCCAATTTAGAATTTTTGCAAGAAAGAACTGCTTCAAGTTTTTTACCACATACTGTTCCAGAGTGGAACAGCCTCCCGAGCAAGTACGAAATGTAAGCTCGGTGGAGGGATTTAAGGCACTCTTAAACAAAGATGTGGACATAGAAACTGTGATGACTTCCAGCCATTACTACTAATGTTCCTACGCTGACCCCCCTGTGCCATATATCCAATAGGAGCTTTTTGCACAGTAACATTTAGGTTTAGATTTAACTTATCATATTTCTGCGAATCTCTTTAGTTGCGCTGCACGAGATCGGACACGCCCTGGGGCTGGGCCACTCTAAAGTCAAAGACTCAGTCATGTGGCCCACGTGCTGTAGGGGAGACTATTCACTACACAAGGATGACATAGACGGCATCAAGCGCTTATATGGATATTAAACATTAAACCACAGGCATACCAAGGTCTTATATTCACTATACCACGGGAATACCGTATACTATATTAAATGATTGCGCAATTCAAACATAAATACGTCTTACACAGCAATACCATCATAGGCCATTTGACGGAAATCTGTGACGTTATGGTTCTATGACAAAGCTTCACAACTATATTTCCCCCTAATTTTTATACTAAATGAGCTTCATCTTTATTTTGCTATATTTAATCTGGGCTCCTGATTTTATTTATTTTTTAAATTTGTATTATATCATTGCATTGCTTTATATCTTAATTCATAAAATATCATAATGCGTATTATGATCCTTTCGACTTGGACACCTGTGGCTGACAGAACCCAAAAATGGCAAGATTTCTACCCTAAGGTCAGGTAAAGTCAGATGTGCTTGATTCTTTGCATAGAGTATCCTTATACAATAAGAAACAAAATAAAAGTGAGAATTTTTTTCTAATTGATCCGTCTTTAAGATATGAGGAGTTACACTTCGGTTGCTGCAGCACTTTTTGCCTTTTTTGTTAGAATTGTACAAATTTTGCCATAAAACGATGCAGTAATGAAAGTTTAGCAGCTGATATCTTAAAGACGGATCAATTAGAAAACAATACTCATTTCTATTTTGTTTCTTATTGTATAAGGATACTCTATGCAAAGAACCGAGCCTATCTGACTTTACCTGACCTTAGGGTAGAAATCTTGCCATTTTTGGTTTCCGTCTCTGTGGCTACGGCACTTGAGGTATTGTTGTTTTGAGTTCATCTGCATTAGGAACGCACCAGAGCCGCGCGGGGGGGTAATCCCTCCTTTGTAATACATACTATTTTACCCGGACAGTTCCACCCGCCCCAACAAAGCCAAACAATGTAGAGCGGCTGATTGGACGATTCCAGCTATAAGCGCGCGCTCTCTTTATTCAGAAATGCCCAAGCCATGTCCAACAACTACCAGAATGCAGCGCGCGCTTTTTTAACAGTTTGTCCGGCAATTTGCCACATCTACCGTCATGCAGCGCGCGCGTGCGTTATAGCTGGAATCGTCCACTAAAGATCGTCTGATGGGTGTGACAATGTTATGATTGGTTTGTTATGTTCATCTAATACGGTAAGAAATTGTCAAAATAACACCATTAGTTTGTTGTTCTATGACTTCGTATCACATAAATCAGGTTTAGACCAAAGGATGGATTGAAATTCCAGGAGATTTTAACGGATTGAGTTCACTGTTTTTACCGTTACCTCATTAGTATAGAGTTTTATGTGCTACAAAACTATTCGTCACGCCCATCGGACACAGGGTCTTTAAATTAAAGAGGCCGACTCATTCTGCTCGTAATGCATTGCCTCCCCGCCATTTTCGATACCAAATAAGCTTTTATTTTTTAACAGTTTTTTACATTGTTTTTCACTGTAAAAACGCATAATACAATTGCTTTTAGTTTCTGTTGTAATGAATTGAAGTGAAAAATGATAATAATACATAAATAAAGCAGTGTATTAGCGGCAGGGTGAGTCGGACACTGGACCTAAAAAGCCATCCACTCACGTTCACTTGTTCTGAGAAATCATATCACGTGGTAGTTTTCTTGGAAATGGCCTTTCCTATTTCACGCATCTGAAAAAGAGAAAATAAAACAGACTTCTAGGCACACGGTAACACAACCTTATCTTTAATATGTCCTTCCGCTGTAGGAACTTCGTGAATATTATTTGTAGCGCACGAATACGTGCGTAACACTAAAAAATATTACGCGCCAATAAAATAATTAAATGCCAGCTAAGGCAATATGGTTTGTGCAAGTTTGTGTACGGAAAACGGCCCCCGTGGCGCGTCTCCCTCTCCTAACTAACTCGCTCGACACCGTTAACAAATCCAAGCGCGGCGCGGTTAAAAAAATACATTTCCCTCGATTTACGGCCGTTCGCCAAAGAAGGGGCTCAAGCAGTCTGTATACAGCTATTTAAAGAAACGTTGTCGATAAAGCGCTCAAGCGTACTCGCACAGACCACTAGGGAATATGAGTACAGAGTGGACGAAGCAACACAAATATTTGTAGAGATCTCAAATCACATGTTAAGCGTTTTATTCTCGATTCTTTTTCTTATTCTCTCAAAGTTTTACACCATTATTCCTGTTGTGTGGTCGCGTTTGCTCCGACAACGTTTATTGACATAGCTGTATATGTTACAGTATATTCAACAAATGTTGAATGAAGCTGAACCAATGTTTGATTGTTTTGGTCTCAACTCTATCAACCAAACTATTCTCACTCTGCATATCAATGAGCGCATCGCCAAAAGTGCAAGTAATCCTTTGAAACTGGTCAAACCGGTGGCCTTTCCGATGGCCTTTCGCGGATTCTAAGGCTCGGTTCCCAGGCCGTCGTAACGTCGCGCGCGATTGCTTGGCTCAGAGGATCGTGGGCGCCCCCACGGCTGGAAACCGAGCCTAGCTTACAAGGGATATTTGACTCAATTGAAATCGGTCGGCTACTGTGTCACTTTTTCAAACACACTAAATTTGTTATCTCCATTTGCTCGAGCCTTAGCAATTCTTTCAACGGGATCCCCTGAAGTCTTCCATAGTGCTCCCTTTAAAGTAGCGCTTGCTTTGATTTACTTTAAAGTAACTCCTTAATTTTGGAGCTAGTTTTCAAGGTTACCATGTACTGACTGATCTTCGTTATCGAGTTAGCATTGTTTGTTGACCTTGTGTCCTTTTCTCTAGCTATGCTTATAATGTTGAAGTGCCTGTGAGTCTATCATAGCTATCTGCTCCTGAGTGACCCACTCGGAAGATGGGATACCTGTGGAATAACTGAAAAAATACATGGGGCCTTAGCATAGTTTCCTCAGTAAAACAAAAATTTGATCAATATTCTAGCAACAATTCCTTTGCAACTCCATTCGCATGGTAATTATACGATGGGGTTCATCCAATATATGATGGTCCATTGTAGTCTATTTTTCACTAATTGACTCGACTCAGCCAATGACGGCAGTTTGGCGTAAGTCGGGTTGCCACCCTACCTTCTCCGCCTGATCTTTGGCTCGGTACCAGGCCAGAGTCAGAGACGGATCCAGAAATTTGGGAAGGGAGGGGCACATCGCCGGAGAAGGGGGCACCGTTATATAAAACATATGACAAAAGATAAGCTGACATCAAAATATCAAAATTTGCTCCCATATTTCCTCATTTTCTTTAATAAGGGGGGGGGGGGGTGATATTGGTACCCTAGCACCTCCACTAGACCCGCAAATGAGATCCGACCCTATACGTATTATTATAACGATACACTAATTAAAATAAATTACACTATACCTGTCTATGTTGGACTTTATTGTCCCTTGGTGCGAATCCCGTAATCCTCTAGTTGTGATCCAGTGATGAGCCCCCTCTTTAGACCGACCAAACTTGAACAACAATGTACTGTAGTGATAAGAAGCTGGCAGATAACCTGAAGAACAAACAATAACATTTACCATTCATGTCTCCCCCGCCCATCACCTCGCAGAGGAGGCTCTGGTGACAGCCACTTTAGGGCCACTCTCGTACCCAGAGCTCCCCAGCTCGTCGGCTCGCAGGGGAGGCTCTAGGGACATCCATTTGAGGGCCGTCGCTGATTGGTTGATTTTGAGCGTTGGAGCATGCGCTGAAAGATCTTTCTCTCTGCGGCTCTGTATTAAATCTCGCGCATGCGTCAGTGGCTGTCACCAGAGCCTCCCCCGCGAGGTTACGAGCCGGGGAGCTCTGGGTTCGAGAATGCTTTAGGGCCCTCGTTGAAACGGCGCGCATGCGTTTATTAAACCAGCATAATCTCGCTTTTGAAAAACGCTTTGTCAAAATAACACTGACATTCGTTTGATCGTCTTTTCAACCTATACGTTCGACTTGTACGCTGGAGGCTTAAAAAAGGTCAATTTAATATACGCACGCTAAAGTGGCTGTCACCAGAGCCTCCCCACGGTGACAAGCAGGGGAGCGCTGGGTACGAGAATGTAACATTAAACGAGCTCGAGACTCTAGACTTGTATTAGAGCTCAAACAGACAGACTGACAGACAGCTTCTTCACATGAAAGCCTTATTGAAACAGAAGTAAATGGTATAGAATTACACTTGAAACCTGACAACTGACAGACAGTCGAGGGGCGACCATCCAACAAACGACCGACCAACCCACCAACCAAACCCCCAGACCATCAACCAACAAACACAACGACCTACCAAACGACCGACCAGCCAGCCGACCGACCAACCAAACCCCCGACCGATCGACCAACCAACCAACCAGCCGACTGACCATCCAACCATCCCACCAACGACCAACCAAACTACCGACCATCATCCAACCAAACGACCGACCAACCAGCCAACCGACCAACCAAACTCCTGACCGACCGACCAACCAGCCGATCGACCATCAAACCAACCCACCAACGACCAACCAAACTACCGACCATCCATCCAACCAAACGACCGACCAACCAGCCGACCGACCAACCAAACTCCTGACCGACCGACCGACCAACCCACTAACCAGCCGACTGACCATCCAAACACCCCACCAGCGACCAACCAAACTACTGATCATCCATCCAACCAAACGACCGACCAACCAGCCGATCGACCAACCAAACTCCTGACCGACCGACCAACCAGCCGATCGACCAACCAAACTCCTGACAGACCCACCAACCAGCCGACTGACCATCAAACCAACCCACCAACGACAACCAAACTACCGACCATCCATCCAACCAAACGACCGACCAACCAGCCGACCGACCAACCAAACTCCTGACCGACCGACCGACCAACCCACTAACCAGCCGACTGACCATCCAAACACCCAACCAACGACCAACCAAACTACCGACCATCCATCCAACCAAACGACCGACCAACCAGCCGACCGACCAACCAAACTCCTGACCGACTGACCGACCAACCAGCCGACTGACCATCCAACCAACCGACCATCAACCAGCCGACTGACCAACCCATTGACAGACAGACAAGCGACTACTCTCTGTACCTACCTGGATGCCAGAGTAGGCTCTGATGTATCTCCTCTAGAGCTTCCTTGTCCTGGTCTAACGACTGGAGGACTAATCCTCTCGCCAGATGAGCTTGCGACTTGATAGAAAAATACCATCATGATGATGATCAATAAGTGCTATTGAAATATCTGTAGACACATGGCGTCGTCAGCTCAAGACCGTTATTCAAACGAAAACGGATACTTTTTGCTCCGTTTTCAAAAATATTTGCGTCCACACTTATCGTTTTCGCCGAAGGCTATTACGATAACTCGTAATAGCCTTCGGCTAACAAACCTGAGGTCGACGGAAATTTCGTAGGCCTAATCCCTGCGACACTTCCCGTGTCTCTGACGTGTAGTAGTGGTAAAATTGTGTAGTAGTGGTAAAATAAGACCCCGTCCCCACGAGGCTGGTACTATGAGCGGTGGTACATAGTGGTACTATGACTGTCCTGAGTTATTGGTAATCACTTTGTAATCCCACTCACAGGTTTTATAATCCCACTCACAGGTTTTATAATCCCACTCACAGGTTTTATAATCCCACTCACAGGTTTTATAATCCCACTCACAGGTTTTATAATCCCACTCACAGGTTTTATAATCCCACTCACAGGTTTTATAAGCCCACTTACAGGTTTTATAATCCCACTCACAGGTTTTATTAACAATTGGTGTAATCACTTGGCGACTGGTTTCACTACAGTCGATTATAGGCAACTTTGGGTGACTTTAACAAAAAGTGAGAAACCAGTAATTCAATGAACTGAGAAAACCTTGAGCAGCTATAGGTGACTTTAGGATCATGTGTAGCCCTCTACTTTTGCAGGGACTTTCCTGCACACCAGTTCACACTAGGGGACTCATCCTCACGCGCCAGGTACTTCCCCCCCCCCCCCCCCCCCCCCCCCTCACCCTTTCCCCAGGGGGAGGTAAGGGGAGGACCCTGGCGCGCGAGGTTGTAGGGTACTCTCCCTGTGACTAGCCCCTGGGACTTGTCCACCTAGTGCGACATACTTACCATGATCAGTTTACGCCGATCTTCAGTATTTTCAGATTTGCTACCAGTCATCTTCTCTGCTTCCGCCGAGCTTCCTGTATAAACAACAGGTAAATTTTCAGCGATAACATTGAAATGGAACAAGTAAAGAAACTGACAAGTAAAATACAAAGAGGTTACGAAAAAATCACTTCCAAACTTCAGTATAATTAACAAAATAGATATCGTTTTTTTTTCGCAAGCCCAAAGCACGAGGCTGGTGCCATAAAGTCAATGTGGCGCGCACAGTGTCCCGCCACCTCTCCATAATGTTTGTGGAAAGTAGTGTGAGCTGTATATGGGACTCAATAACAACAAATAATTACGCCACGATACGCTGTCAAATGGCGCGACAGTTGTTCACAAAGTTGCTGGATACTATCAGGGGCTGCGGCCCCCCTTTTAAAGGAGATTTTCCCATATATTTACTGCATTTGGCAAATGAAATGTGCAATTTTGGTCCCAGCATATTTTCACTATCCGGCCCACCTGGTTCCGCCCCTGACTATTCCTGAGTAAATGGGGAACTCTCACGGCAACTCATTCAGGTACTAATTCACCCTTGTAGTGTCAATCGCTCTTAAAGAGCCTGTGTCAGCCGCCATTTTGACAGCATAGCAACACACCAAGTCGGAGAAATCATCCGTTTCCATCGGCTGATTTAGAGAATATAGAGCAATTTTCTCGATTGAATTTGGTAAATCAAATCGGAAACTTTGTTTTTAGATGTTTATATAGAGATTTCTATACGTAATTTGTCTTCTAATATCAAAGGAAAACAATAACAAAGGAGTGGCTGACACAGGCTCTTTAATGCGTTAGCTCGCAAATAAACATTATGCCGAACAAATATGTAGGGGTTTCAATAGAAGGCGGCGACCGGCGGTGCACCGTCTACTTCACTGCTCACCGCAGGCAGCTTCAAACTCCGTAAATTATCTTGCCCTCAAAACGCAGGAGACGCCTTTTCTGCTACCGAAATTCAAACATTTTCCGTGGGGCCTGCCCCCTTTAGAAGGCTCAGGCCTTAGTATGGGACTCTCAAACCCAGCCGCCTACTTCCAAAACTTAGCCTGCTACTTCAAAACTTATAATTGAAACCCCTGAATAGAGCGGATTTCAGATGACTGTCGTGATTTAATTGCGTTTGCGATTGGTTTGCTTTCTCATTGGCTGATTATTTCTATCAACCAATCAAATTGCGAACTAATTACAAGCAAGAAATTACTAGCCAATTGGTTCGGCTCCTGATTGGCTGGGCTGGAAACCATTCAACAGTAAGTTGTAATTAATATTGTTTCTGATTGGCTAGTGATTGCACAATTGCGTTTACTTTCACGACGGTCATCTGAAATCTGCTCTATGAAGCTGTTTTTGTCGCAATTTGGTGGTTCGCTTGCGTAACAACGTAACCATATGCCAAGAAGTTAGACCCCGTCCACACTACACCGTTTTCAAACGAAAACGGATACTTTTTGCTCCGTTTTCAAAACGATTTGCGTCCACATTTATCGTTTTCGTATAGTTTTCGCCCGTCCACACTACAACGCGTATCCGTACGAAAACGCTCATGCATTCAGTGGGCATGCTCAAACAAGCTCAACGCATGCGTATTTCGATCTGTCGGTCCGCGAAATTGGTCGGGTTTGCTGTGGTGACGTCATCGTTTTCACCCGTCCACACTAGAAAACAGCGTTTTCAAACAGCTCCGTTTTCAAATCGCTCCATATTTTTCTCATTTGAATTTCAGTTAGGGAAACCAGTTACTGAGAACCTTCGCCGTGCGTCCTCGGAAAAACAATCATACACGTCCTTAGTTTAACCAAAATATATCAACCTATATATCGTTGATTGGGAATGTCAGTTAGGTTACCACAGGACCCCCGCTCTAGTGGAAAATGTCTATTACGTCATCAGTAAGGAATGTTTCTGTTGGTACGCAAACGCTTTTATGCGCGAGACGCTAGACGCGCGCCAAGTAGGGGAAGCCTTCGTTGATATATACCTGAATCCAGCTTTATTCGTTTGCTTTCTTGTCGTCTCCTTTTCTCAGTAGCGCCATCTCCTTCACAGTGTACGGGAGAACGTCTGTACTCAGCAGTACGATCGAAGAACCTGAAAAAAAAATTGCGTACACACTTTACACGACGCAATTTTTCTTGCATATTTTTTGCATATTTTAATGTATATCATTATAAGCGTTCGGGTCATGCGATGCACTTACCGTTTGAGAGTTTCGAGTGCCGCTAAAAACTCTTCCATGTGGGACAAACTTCTCGCCTGACACAGCATCAGCTCCAAATCCAGAACATAGTCTTCATCGCCACTGGAAAGGGGATCAGCGGTCTCCTCACTTGGCATGCGCTGTCGCTTCTTCCCGCTGCTGGGACTTTCTATGGCTGATAATGAAATTCAAAGAGAATCAATCAAATACAAAAGGTAATACCACACCACAATTTTACAACTTACCCTGCCAATAATGTACTGCCATTTTCAATAACCAATTCTCGAACCCATAGCTCCCCGGCTCGTCGCCTCGCAGGGAAGGCTCTGGTGACATCCATTTGGGGATCTTCGTTGATTGGCTGAAATAGCGCGCACGCGTACATAAAAGTAGCTTAACCTCGCTTTATAAAAACGTATCTGTAAAAGTAACACTTGCATTCGTTTCCTAGTCGTCTTTTCGACCTATGTCTTCCACTTGAACGCTCTAAAAGTAATTGTGAGGCATCAAACCACCATTTTCTTTTACGCATGCGTCAGTGACTGTCACGAGAGCCTCCTCCGGGGAGCTCCGGGTATGAGAATGATAACCACCATAATTCAGATGCTTGACATAAAAGCTTGATTTTTTGTCAGTTTAGCGCATTTTGCCGTACAAACGCGAGTAAAAATTGTAATAGTAGAATTTCTCCTCATTGTCAGAGTTTTTGATGTAATGAATCATGTAAACAAAGCAATGCATGATGGGTGAGTCCGGTCCCTAACAAATTACCACGCTAAGTTACTAGTGCGTTACTCGCTGAGGCCTACTCTGGAACCTTTCTCGCCGCGAATTATGCGAGATAAGGCGAGACAAGGGGAGGTTAAAGGCGAGGTAAGGCGAGATAAGGGGAGGTAAGGCGAGATAAGGCGAGACAAGGCGAGATAAGGCGAGTTATGTGAGATAAAGCGAGACAAGGCGAGACAAGGCAAGACAAGGCGAGACAAGGCGAGACAAGGCGAGACAAGGCGAGATAAGGCGAGACAAGGCGAGATAAGGCGAGTTATGCGAGATAAAGCGAGACAAGGCGAGACAAGGCGAGACAAGGCGAGACAAGGCGAGACAAGGCGAGATAAGGCGAGATAAGGAGAAACTGGTCCAATTGAAAGGCGAGATAAGGCGAGATAAGGCGAGATAAGGCGATATAAGGCGAGATAAGGCGAGACAAGGCGAGACAAGGCGAGATAAGGCGAGACAAGGCGAGACAAGGCGAGATAAGGAGAAACTGGTCCAATTGAAAGGCGTCCAATTGAAAGGCGTCCAATTGAAAGGCGAGATAAGGCGAGATAAGGCGAGATAAGGCGAGATGAGGCGAGATAAGGCGGGATAAGGCGAGACAAGGCGAGATAAGGCGAGACAAGGCGAGACAAGGCGAGATAAGGAGAAACTGGTCCAATTGAAAGGCGTCCAATTGAAAGGCGAGATAAGGCGAGATAAGGCGAGATAAGGCGAGATAAGGCGAGACAAGGCGAGACAAGGGGAGGTAAAGGCGAGATAAGGTCCCAGAGTAGGCCTTCGCTGTGAACATCAAATGTCCTCGGACAAATCTTCGACAGAACCTTTTAGTTCTAATATACACTCCTTGCCTTTTGGATCCATGTTTTGCGCAGTCGTTTTCGCCCATTTGGTTGAAGAAAGTATGTGGTCACAAGTGGTAACGCAATCTCTGTACCTCTCCAGCGAGGAGTAACGCAATAACGAGGTCACGATACAGGCGTGACACAGATGGGAGATGGCTGACGGAATCTGCAACCTGAGGAAAACTATCATGACTATACACATCAGATTGCACTGAAGGAAGAACTTCTTCTTACTTATTAAATTAAAACAAAACTCATCGAAACATCATGCCTTCTAAGGGCCTGTTCTCAGGAGCCGGTGATGTGGCTAGAACGCATGCGCAGCGCCGGCACACAATCAAGAAAGTTGTCCTACCCCCGAGATATCTCGAGGTAGACCGTTCACATGGAGTTGATGGTGACCGAGCAACTTTACTCTAGTTGTCTCGGTCGCATGTGAACGGTTTCATTTCAACGCAGAAAGATTGTATAGAAACTTGTCTTGGCCAGAGACTGCTCATCAGGGGAGCGAGATATTCCTATCTTCGTGTGAACAGGCCCTAAGAGCGACGAAAGCACGTCGACTGCAAGAATTTCGCGTCTGGACGTTCGTCCATAAATTTCTAAAGCATGCATGATATGCTGATAGTCACAAACCTGGAGTTTAGGGTTATTTGTTAATTCCGATAGTAAATCTGAATACGCTTCTGCTGATTCTGCAAATCTGCAAGGGATAAAAAGAGACTGAGGCCAGAGATTCATGAAAAAGCCTAAATAACAACAGTATTCGCAATGCTCCACTAGAATCGCACCCAGTCGCTGTAGAAAAGTCAAGGAGCACACGCGGGGGTATGGGAAGGATTTAAGCGCGGCGCACAATGGATTGTGGGGCGTGTAGCGAGGCGCGCAAAGGTTTGTGGGGCGGGAGAAAGAAGAAAAGTTGCGATCGTTACGTTCCTTTGCCCTTACCAAAGCCTTTGCGCGCCCGCAAAGTAACGCTAACAGCGCAAGAAACACAATCAAATACTGGGTATCAGTTTGATGCTGCCTTCACCGCCTGTCTGCATGCCTGTTAGATGGGGCCCGTTTCTCGAAAAACTCGAGAATTCCTCGTCCGTCCGTCCGTCCGTTCCTCCCTCCTTCGAATGTGCGCTAAAGGTGGTATATGTATACAGACTGAAAAATAATGCGCGCGCACAAAGTACCATACAACAAAATGCATGCGGCGCGCGCGTGTCGTGTCTACATAAATCTAAGTAGGAGATCAAGTCCACCCGGCCTACAGACTGGAAAGGTGGTCTCCATTTGGCGACTAGGTTGAAATGTTTGGTCGCCAAACTCTAGATCTAGTCGCCATTGGCGACCATATTATATAGTCGCATTGTCGGGTTCTCATGTAGGTACCTCTTTTCTTCCATACACAGCTTTGCCATCGTGTAGAATACATTCGGTAAAGACACCTCGCATCCATCAAGGTTTTGCATGAAACATTTAAAAGGCGCAAGCGCGAATGACGAGGGACCATCATTGGCGATGCTGATTTTCTTGAGAAGTAAACCCTGTACGAGGAAATAAACAAACGAAGAAGTTTGCAATTACTTATCAATACCTATGGTGAGAGCCAGCCAGTGAGAAACAGCCTTTGGTGTATAATAGAGCGGATTTCACATGACTGTCACTACTTGTTACGTAATTGCGATGCTTTGCGTTCTCATTGGCTACTCGGTTATATCTTTTAAACCAAGTATCAATTTATCATGAATTCTCGGCGAGAAAAAAAAACACATTAAGAATAAACATTTCAATTCGCCAGGAATGCCTGACTCATCTGGCTGAATTTAGCCGAGTTCCCTAAAATTTCAAACCACCGTAATTCGGTCAATAACCATCTGATCAAGCCTTTATTTAGATATTGTGTCGAACTTTTGATACTCTTTTAATTATGTAAGATTTGTTTTGATACATATTAAATTGAGAGATTGGATTTTTTGCCCAAAGAGCCGGAAAATGCTGAATTTTAGAAAACGCGTAAAATAAAAAAAAGATTTACGTCAAACTATTGTGCAGGTAAAGCATTATTTCTTGTGAAAATCTGGTATGATTTAGTTAATGATTTAATCAAATTCTGTAGTAAATACAATTGTGTAATTACTTAGTAATTGGTTCGGCTTGCGATTGGCTGAGAAAAAAGCCATTTAGGAGCAAGACGTGATCACTCTCGATTCTGTTTTGATTGGCTAGTGTATGTGGGATGCAGGAGCCCAGGCGCGGATCTAGGGGTAGGCCGAACTAAATATATTTGGGAGCTCCGCTTTTAGGCAGTGCCTAAATCTATATATTTGCAAATTTTCGTCCCATGTTTTCACTATCCGCCCCCCCCCCCCCCCCCCCCCCCCTTCTCAGAAGATTTTCCCATAAATTGACTGTATTTGATGGAGGAATTTTGCAAATTTTCGTCCCATGTTTTACTATCCGGCCCCCTTTCTGAAATTCCTAGAACCGCCCCTGGAGCCTTACTTTATTGCTGTTTTCAATAACTGTATTTGCGTGTCCCGTTTCGCCAGGTTACCAAACTCCACTGCCGCATAGTAGCAAGTGTCGGTTGTGGGCGTGGCACAATATGATAGGGCCTCTTTGTACTTTGCAATCGCGGTATGGGGCTTACCCTGCGAAGAATCCAGAATTATTTGTTCCGCATCATCAAATAGACGAGTTCGCAATCTAAGGCTAGGTTCACACGTCGAACTTCATAGACCAATCCCGTCCTCGCTTGATTAATCACCAAATAGGCAGAAAAAAAAAGATGCGTACCTGCTTTGATAGGCACCTGCCAATCATAGTGAAGACAGCAGAAATATGATTGGCTCTCGCGTGATCTTTATGCGCCGGGCATTGGGTAAAGCAGGACAGGGCTTCATTCACGAGGTCCTTACGATACAATATAAGACCTAAAAAAAGAGAAAAACAAAACATAACTTCAAAGTAACATCTGATATCTCTCATCTGATATCTCTGGCAGTTGGACCTTTGTCCGATGGGTGTGACAATGTTATGATTAGTTTGTTGTGTTTATCTAATACGGTAAGAAACTATCAAAATAACACCTGTCCATTAGTTTGTTGTTATGCCTTCGTATCAAGTTAGCTTTGCATCAGAGGATGGATCGAAATTCCATGAGATTAAGGCCAAGTAAAAAAAAATACATGTTTATCGTCACCGCCCGCATCGTTTTTTGGAGCCGCATCCGTTTTTCTTTTAATTTTTTTTTCACAAATTGTCTCTAAAACGAAGTCAAACGTCACAAGCGGTTACAAACTGGAAGAATAGTTTATGAAACAGTCGTAGTCATTTTGTACACAAAGTATGGCATAAACCAATAAAACAAGGCATAAACAAGGAGCAAAAAGAACTAATAAATGAGTTCAAAACTATTAACAATACTATAAAATTTTGAAATGCCTGTGCGATTATCGGGCTCCTAAAAAGCACCAACGCTTTGACCTCTACCCTAGCAAGTGTTTTGCAGTAGTGCCAACGAACAGAAAGCCCCCAGAAAGTTACACAAGGCAAAGGCTTTCACGCCGCCAAAATGTACTCGTTCCTTTCTCCCAGTTCATTCGTCTGAAACTCCAAAGCCGAAAACGCTTTTTATATGAGCTAATCGTTTTCAGTTCAACGAAAACGTCATCAACTATGCTTGTTTCCTTACCTCTTAAATACAATATATAGAATGCTAACTTTCCAGTCGTAGTAGAAAGCTGGAGGGAGCTCAGAAGTTCTTCCGCCTCATCGTTCTTATCGATGGAGAAGTAACAAAGAGCTAGAGTGGAGGTAACTAGAAGCATGACATTTTCCAGATCTGTTAAGGGATCAAATAATATTTTCAGAGGTTAAAGAATCATAAAAAGTGACATATCCTGTCGCGGTTTGTTCAAAGGCGAGTTAAATTTTCAAATTTTAAAAAACCAGGTTTAGTTCTGAACAAAGGCATCGAGTCACCATGGTAATTAACCCTGAATTAGTGATAAAACACTTCCAAGCAACCAAAGCCAGGAGCGCATGAATTTCTGAAAGGTACGCACGCCATAGTAAAATTTGGTCGTACATGCACTGAATTATTTCGGCCTCAATAGGCACGCTTGTGCGTACTGGCGTAGATTTGCTATGCGCCTGATATGTGTCAAAATTGCTCGATAAGGATTTCATGTTTACAGTTTGGGCTCATTTTCATAAGCAGGGTCTAGATTCAGACTGTTTGAAGGAGCTCGAAAATAATCAGCACTGAATATGAATCGCGGTCAACAAATGAAGCCTACTCCGAAAATTTGAAGGTTAAACATTCAGTTGTAAGGGCGCAGTTAAATGTTCATTTTAGAGAAAATGTGGGCTAATGAGCCTTTTGCCACCCAACAATCCACCCATTTTTAAAAACCTGCGCATAGAGCCTCCAAAACGAACGTAAACATCAATACGTACTTGGGAAAAGTAATTAGTTCATCTCGCGAACATCTTAAGTACATTTTTCATTTTTCAAGAGCAAAGAGGCTTTTTCAAAAACCTTGAATTTATTGGGTGACAAGAAGCTCATTAGCCCTCATGTTCTCTGTAAATTGAACTTATCGCCATGCGCTCATAATTCAAATGACGAGCGCAAAACTTTATAATTACGCTTCATTCGCCAGGCACTACTAAAATGAAGAAAATTTTTTGTAGCTCCGTTATGCTTGCTGATTTTCACAATTGCTTTAAATATGTAAACATTGACGTCACAAGAAATCCGCCCATAGCCTCCGTCGCACAATAAAGTAGGATTCAGTATGCGAACAACATCCACGTCACGTACTTAGTTCACTAGACGCAGGCAGCAATGAGAGTGGGAACACATCTGAAGAGACGGCTGGTTCGATAAACAGGATTACATTATCGTCACAGCATTCCTGAGAAAGTGAAATAAAATAAGAAAGAATAGACCTTTTCCGCGTGAGCGGGGGTCCTTTGGTATGTTTCTCTAGCTGGCACTCATGCGAAACATTTTCTTTGTTGGGTCACATGAATATTCGCCGGAAATTACTCCCAAAAGAGACGTCTGTCATTTCCGGCGAGCGCTTGTAGCGTCTGCTTACGCAGGCCACCTTTTGATTTGCATACGCAATGCTAGCTCCGGCTCAGTGACGTCACACCTCCAAAGGCTTAGATCCTTCATATATATATGGTACACTATAGCGTCCTTCTGTATATCCTCGTTCTATAAGACATGGGAGATCTTTATACGAAGGACACTATAGTGCACCATAGATGAGTGCCTAGATCCTTCATATATGGTACACTATAGCGTCCTTCTGTATATCCTCGTTCTATAGGACATGGGAGATATTTATACGAAGGACGCTATAGTGTACCATATATGAGCGCCTAGATTCTTCATATATGGTACACTATAGCGTCCTTCTGTATATCCTCGTTCTATAGGACATGGGAGATCTTTATACGAAGGACACTATAGTGCACCATAGATGAGCGCCTAGATTCTTCATATATGGTACACTATAGCGTCCTTCTGTATATCCTCGTTCTATAGGACATGGGAGATATTTATACGAAGGACGCTATAGTGTACCATATATGAGCGCCTAGATCCTTCATATATGGTACACTATAGCGTCCTTCTGTATATCCTCGTTCTATAAGACATGGGAGATCTTTATACGAAGGACACTATAGTGTACCATAGATGAGCGCCTAGATTCTTCATATGTGGTACACTATAGCGTCCTTCTGTATATCCTCGTTCTATAGACATGGGAGATCTTTATACGAAGGACACTATAGTGTACCATAGATGAGCGCCTAGATTCTTCATATATGATACACTATAGCGTCCTTCTGTATATCCTCGTTCTATAAGACATTGGGAGATATTTATACGAAGGACACTATAGTGCACCATAGATGAGTGCCTAGATTCTTCATATATGGTACACTATAGCGTCCTTCTGTATATCCTCGTTCTATAAGACATTGGGAGATATTTATACGAAGGACGCTATAGTGTACCATAGATGAGCGCCTAGATTCTTCATATATGGTACACTATAGCGTCCTTCTGTATATCCTCGTTCTATAAGACATGGGAGATCTTTATAAGAAGGACACTATAGTGCACCATAGATGAGTGCCTAGATTCTTCATATATGGTACACTATAGCGTCCTTCTGTATATCCTCGTTCTATAAGACATGGGAGATATTTATACGAAGGACACTATAGTGTACCATATATGAGCGCCTAGATTCTTCATATATGGTACACTATAGCGTCCTTCTGTATATCCTCGTTCTCTAGACATGGGAGATATTTATACGAAGGACACTATAGTGTACCATATATGAGCGCCTAGATTCTTCATATATGGTACACTATAGCGTCCTTCTGTATATCCTCGTTCTATAACATCTCCCATGTCTATAGTGTACCATACATGAGCGCCTAGATCCTTCATATATGGTACACTAAGCGTCCTTCTGTATATCCTCGTTCTATAAGACATGTTTATACGAAGGACACTATAGTGTACCACAAATCAAGGATCTTCCTCCAAAGGGCGAAGAAGTGCGCCTGTGATACCATAAAATCCCTCTCGTGTCATGGGCATAACTCTTTTAGAAAAGGTAGCACCGTCAAAAGTCTGTTATAGCCTGCGCGCGATGCGCCATGGACCAAGTAAATAGGTATACAAAAACAGAATCATGGAGACTGGTTAGGATAAATGGTCATACTTATCATCCCGATTATGCCAATGATTCTACACTACATAGCTCGCAAGACGGAAAGTCACCAATGCCTTCCCCGCGGGGTCACTAGGGGCGATAACTCCCATGACGCATCGCGGGCTTCAACTGACCTTAGACAGCGCAACCATTTCTGAGATGTATACAAGTTTGAAAGGGTTGTTGCGTGAACTTTCTTATATTGTATACAGCTATTTTATAAAGGTTGTCGGCCCTGTGAACGCTCAAGCCTGCGCATCCAGACCAAAAGACAGTGTAGATAGTGTAATAAGGGGATTAGGTCAAATGATAGAGTTACCACGAGAGGTGCCGTGTAGAAGTTTAATGCAGCACGAAGATTGTAGTGAGTCTACAAGTATCTGAACAAGAGTGTAAGAGTGAACCAACCCTAGTAGCTGGACATTTATATAATCAAAATATTACAAAAATGATTGGCAGTGACGTTCTGGAATACTACTGGAGGATTCCAGGAACGTCACGCACTACGCAACGCATCCACTATAATGAGCTTCTAGTGCGGGATAGCCCGACACCTTAATACTTTAGAAAAGCTTTAGAAAAGTAAGAAGAACTTAATGAAATTTTATGAAATTTAGTAAAATAGACCAAAACAACATTTTCAATAAATAGAAACAAAATATCTCCATTTCATAATAACTCACTGGTTTCTTCTTAATTCTACAAGGTAGAAATCGTAGCTAAATAGTAATTAATAGCAGTTATAAACTAGTCATTCAAATAGTGAGGGGATTCAGGACCTCCTACCCTGACAAATTGGCGGGCTAGGCGCACACACCACCCGACGATGAATTTTAAAATACCTATATACTAGCCTGCTAGCCGGCTCTCCAGTGGGTTTTTTCGGATATTCGATTTTTTTTGGCTCGCGGGATTCCTGTGTCACTGAAAGGAATCGCGACACAGGAATCCCGACGCCACAGGAACCCCGCGCGCGCCCTAACGAATTCTTCTCTGGAAAACCCACTGGAGAGCCGGCTCGCAGGCTAACTATATACTAGTTGTAGCTCTCGCTGAAAGTGCCAACGAGCAATAGAACAGTGAGTCATGTTTTGTCCTTTTGAATAATCAGTTCCTCGGACTCACTGCTGCGCCCTGATTTCATTTGGCCGACTATAGGTCACTTTAGAGACAAATATCTACCTCTAGATTTTATACATGTAAAGGATGCATTTCCATGAGCATATGAACAAGCTAAATCACTGTCATAGCAATGATTGTGTAATAATAACAGCGCGAGAAATATACACAAACATAGCATCGCGGCGTTGGCTACACGGGCGCACTTCAGAAGTGGACAGGGGTCAAATAGCAGATTTCTCTTCTGATACTGATAGTGCTATAAGCATTTGGTTACCACTTGAAATCCTGGCACGTTGATTGGCTAGTGGTTACACCACTCTGAACTCGAGAATGTTTCTCCTCGCACGGCTCTATAATGCTGCCGCCTCGCAGCCTCGCCTCTGGCTCGGCTGCTCGTTGGCAATTACCACGGAGAATAGACCTTTATCACGCAATATTGATTAATAATATATAATAGTTATCCGAAAATGAAATCCAGTTTCCAATTCTACACATCCGTATTAGTAAAACTGCAAAGTTTCAAAAGAATTACTTGAAAACTGACTGAGATATGAATTTTCAAAACTTCCTATTCTGACTTACTTTTTACAAAGAAATGTATGGGCAAATACGTCAAGTCGAGGCTGGACGGGCATCGACGCCCGTCCAGCCTCGTTTCGATTTATTTTCCCGTACATTTCTTGTTAAAAAATAAGCCAGAATACGAAGTTTTGAAAATTCATATCTCAGTCAGTATTGAAGCAATCTTCACCAAACTTTGCAATTTTACTAATACGGATGTGTACAATTGAATACTGGATTTCATTTTCTGATAACTATTATATATTATTAATCAATATTGCGTGATAAAGGCCTATTGCGTTACTAGGTCAGGCAGCGAAACTTAGCGCGGTCATTTTTTTTTTTAATGTTGAAGAAGACTTCTTTATTATTAGAAAGCCGGGTCACTAGACATGCCCTTGCACACTTCAAGGTCGTGCAATACTCTTGAAATCAATCATTATTACAAACAGCAAATATAACATTTGTTGTATCTACCCTCTTAAGTTGTTACAGCCCGTTTTATAATAATATCGAAATAAATGTTTATGAAATGATACACTGGAAATATTTGGGATTAAATTGAGATTACAGCCATTACTGCTATTCCCATTAGTCTAACAGAGTTTTCCTCACGTTGTTTTTCTTTCCTGTTCATTTATCTATGGTATTGCGTAGCAAAAGTACCAAGCCAGTATATATCTCGATGACGAGCCCTAATACTAAATCCAGAGATTTTTAACAAACACCGTTGCCAGTAGATACACTGCAAATCCCCAAACACTAGTGGTCATTACAGAGGAGCTGTTACATTTGTCCTGGCTGCAACAGTAGATGCAGATCCGTGATTTTTCTTTGCCAAATTCTTTATTGTCCCTGCACTCGTTGTAGCATGAACGGCGCCAAAAAAACAGTGTCGCTTGTGCACCCTTTGATTATATAGGGTTTATCCAGGCTGTCATAGTCACGAACCTCCATTTTAAAACAGCTTTTGTCTACAGGGCAACTTTTTAGCCTCGGGTTTTCCTTCTTGCAATCTTCGCCGTAGCACTGAATACATTTCTTATCCCCGGTTTGGCCATCTGCCCTCAAAGTGAACCCCAAAACGTACAACATAGCCACGGTAATCAACAGGTAGATTTTCATGACTACAAAATACGCACCGTAAAGTTGGACTAATAAAATCCAAGCGGGAGTTCTTTGGTAAATTCCTCGAAAGTTTAACTCTCTTGACCAATATTATCGGTTCTCTTTCAGTAGCTTGCCCTTTACTAACTCTTTCAAGTGTGCTTTAGTATTTATAGCTACGTCACGCAATGACTTGATTTAGTATTTATAGCTCCGTCACGAAATGACTTAAGACTATGTCACGCGTCGCATAATAATAATAATAATAATAACGTGCTTATATAGCGCTTTATCCTCGCGGCTCAAAGCGCTTTACATTAATGGATAACTCATCCTATAAGAACCAGCTTTATAAACATGAGTGTGTGTCTTTAACGTCCCTCTGGTTCCGGTTAGTGTAGTGTATGTGAGAGACGGGGCCTACGGTTTAACGTCCTTATCCGAGAAGACGCGAAGGTCTAACCATTTGCAGATGTTAGAGCAAAGGCAGCACCTTCTCCTCAATTATTAGAAAAGACCCTGAGTGTTGGCCCGGCCAGGGTTTGAACTCCCAACCTCCCGAACATAAGCCCGGCGCTCTACCACTGCGCTAACCGGTCGTCGGTATGATGTTTCTTATGAAGCACTAAAGCCCGGTTTCCATATACATAGTAGTTGCAGCTGTTGTAAACAAAGTTGTTCTGCGACAGCTGCAATTATATGGAAACCGGGTGTCGCGGAAGTCGTAGCAGTCGCGAACTACAGTTGCAAAGATAGGACACGGGCGATTCCTGTAACACGAGTAGCCTTCTCGCAGGCGTTGGAGAGTAGTCTTTGAGGTAAAAAAACCCGAGTTTTCTGTCGCGTGGCCAGTGGTTGTCACCAGAACCTCATTCTCGAACCCAGAGCACTCCCTACCTTGGCGGGGGCATTCTCGTACCCAGAGCTCCCCGGCTATTCACCTCGCGGGGGAGACTCTGGTGACGCCGTGTAGACTAAAATATGAAAATCCGCGAACGAAGTATTTTGCGAAGCTGGATCCTGAAAAACGGACCTGTCAACCAGTTGAACTTAGAAAAATTATATGATGAAAGGTCGACAAACGGCTTTAAAAAAATAATTCCCGTCACCTCGTCATTCGAGATTCACCACCTGAAGAAGATCGGTAATGGCCGTTCGAAATATCGGAATTAAATAATATTTTTAAATATAATAATAATAATATAAAATTTATATAGCGCTTTTTCTTAAAAAATCCAAGAGCGCTTTACATTGCTTAGTTTAGCAATATTAAGAATATACAGTATGATAAAAATTTACACTAATATATATATAAAAAGAATAAAAGAATAAAAACTGTGTAACCCTGATAAGAACTAAAAAGCTGTTTGTCGACCTTTCATCGTATATATTTCTCTGATGACACCAACCGACGCATGCTCAAAAGAAAATGGTGGTTTTATGCCTCACATGCCTCGAAGGCATAGGTTGAACAGACGACTAGGAAACGAATGTCAGTGTTATTTTGACAGACACGTTTTTAGTCAAGCGAGATTAAGCTACTTTTATGCACGCGTGCGCGCCATTTCAGCCAATCAGCGAAGGCCCTCAAATGTATGTCACCAGAGCCTCCCCTGCGAGGCGACCGTTGCAATTGAGAGAACGAGCTTCCTGCGCATGCTCGAACTTTCAAACTCAGCCAATCAGTGATGATCCTCAAATGGAAGTCACCAGAGCCTCCCCTACGAGAATGCTGGTGAGAATGCATTTAGCGAGATGTTTATCATTCTTTGTTCTTTTCAATATGGACAGTACTGCAGGATTCCTGAAGAAACCGCTATTACTTTTTGAATTACTATATTACTGAAAAAAAAACAGAAGCATTTATTTTTTGCAAACCTTGAGAGACGCTTCTTTCGCCTTTTGAAGTTGATCTTGCAAGCTTTGAAGAAGACATGTTGCTGGTCGCTCTGTAGAAGAGAAAAATATTTTGCAGATGCCAATCTCGGTTTTCTTCAAATGGCATAATGGTCCACAGGTTCACTGGACAATGATTGATGCATGCTCAGGGTTCAAAATAGCAGCCGGCTTCCGGTGATAGCTGGCACTTTTTACGACTTTGCCGGCCATTTTTAGGTCAAAAATATAAAAAAAATATAAAAAAAGTGAAAACGAAAACGACAGCAATTTTGCGGAAGGTTCAGAAATTGCTCTGTTATGCGTATACTTATAACTGCATCTTGTCAAATGCCCTGGAACATTATCTGTTTCCGTTTTGTTCAGACTAACTTTTGTACTAGTGCCCATAACGCCGGCAAATTTGGCCAGATTTTGAAAAATAATTGTGAACCTTGATGCTCGTGGATACACAGGAGTTACTTTTTTCCTGGAAACTCGTGAGAGGTGCGCAAAGTACGTCGGATCATCGAATGTGGGGGGGGGACGAAATCTCGGTAGGAGTGGTTTACACACTGACGCAAGCTAAATGCAAGTGTAACCAGAGCGGCACAAGCGCAAGCGGACATTAATTAGTTTGCTAGCGCTTGCTTTCGCTTGATTTGCACTAGACGTTAAGCAAAGGCCCTGTGCTTGCGTTCTAGTGGAAATTATCAGGAAAATGTTTAAGCAATAAAAGTACTCTCCGCGTGCTCTCTGTTTTCTTACAAACACGAGGGAGATGTTGGAAGAACTGATCAAAACTTGAAAGACACGAGCCGCAGGCGAGTGTCTTTCAAGTTTTATCAGTTCGACCAACATTCCCCGAGTGTTTGTAAGAAACCAGAGAGCACGCAGAAAGTATTTTTATTGCTTTTAGAAAATAACATACACACGCGCGACAGCGTTGCGTGACAATCGTGTTTCTCAGGTCTCTTACAAACACGCCTTCCAACCAATCAGAATGCGCACATTCACAATACAACATAGGTGTTATTTTCTAAATGAATTGCACTCAGTGCTGCGCTCGCGTTCATAGGTAAACAAGCCAAGTGATGGGGAGATAAAAAAGTAAAACATGGTCTTGTAAGTTGTTGCAACACTCAGATAAGTAAAATTCATTCTTGCCTTTGTGTTGTGACAGCCATAATAAAGTCACTAGCCAGAAAGAAAGCAACAACGGGACTGTAAAAAGAAAATATATGTAAGCCATCTAAAAAATGTAGTTTACAAAATATAACTCAAGGGCACATGATCTGGTAGCTTAAAATAATAATAATAGTAACTTTATTATAGTGTCTAAGGCTACTAGCGTGCCACAAGTGGTATACTAATTGGGGACACTCAGTTAAGTATATAAGAAATATATAAAAACCTACTATAACTATACAAGTACTATATATGCGTTAAAATCACAAGTCTCAGGTGTATTTCTGTTGAGTACCCATGAGTGTAGTTCAGCTAAGGGGGATAACAATGCAATGAATTCTTGGTTCAAAAAGGATTCTTAAACCCGAAGACAGAAAGTTGACAAGACAATCACGAGAAAAACAAGAAGCATTTATATTTTAATTTGATTTCAAGTGCTGGAAAAATGTGTTTTCTCAAAACGTGACCAATTTATACAGTATTTTTGCGTTTCTGTGAGCCCTGTGCAGCCCTTTGTTTATATCATCTAGATTTGCACTTCCTGACAGATTTGGAATGCATAAAATCAGCAATAGTTAAGCCTGATGTCAAGACAGGGCTCCGTTGCTGCAAGATAATATTACCTAGACCCCCGGCGTGTTCAATCGATAAAAATTGATATCGAAAATCCAATCGATAAATCGATAACAATCGATAATAATTACTTAATTGGTATCGAGTGTATCGGCTAATTGATAATAATCGATACTCACAAATGTTCGTCCAATCAACTTATCGATTTATCGATTATTATCGATTGTTTGGAAATTTCACAATCAACGTGACCTACATTCAACCAACGTTCCGCGTGGTCATATAAAATTTTATTATATAGACGCCAGTGTTTTACTGGGAAATACACCACTCGTAGATCTCATACGAAGCTACATCCGGGTCCTCAGTGACATATTTTCCATATCCTCACTAGTGAGGATATCGGTCAAAACGAAAGTGCTTGGAAATCAGTTTGGAATAATTTTTTGGGGTTTGTCTATATAATAAAAAGAAAATTACACGGTGGTTTGAAGATATGGATTTTATTTTCTCGTGTCAAAAGCAATATTTTACTCACTCGCTGCGCTCGTTCGTAAAATATTGCTTTTGCCACTCGAAAATAAAATTCATATCTTCGCGCCACCGTGTAATATCCTCTATATATTACCTGATAGCTTATGGTATGAAATAGTTATATCGTGAATTATTATATAGACACGAGTGTTTTACTGGGAAATACGCCACTTGTAGATCTCATACGAAGCTACATCCGGGTCCTCAGTGACATATTTTCCATATCCTCACTAGTGAGGATATCGGTCAAAACAAAAGTGCTTGGAAATCAATTTGAAATATTTTTTCTGGTTTGTCTATATAATAAAAAGAAAATTACACGGTGGCTTGAAGATATGAGTTATATTTTCTCGTGTCAAAAACAATATTTTACTCATTCGCTGCGCTCATTCGTAAAATATTGTTCTTGCCACTCGAAAATAAAACTCATATCTTCGCGCCACCGTGTAATATCCTCTATTTATTGACGTCAATAGAAATACACCACTCCGTGTCCTGCCGTTCAATTCGAGTATATTGGTGCCCGAAATTGGAAATTTGCGTTGGGGAGGGCTCTCACTAAGCCTGAACTGTCAGAACTGTATTTCAATCTCGGAAAATTAATATTAATTGATGAAATCGATATAGTCGATAAAATCGAAAGCCTTGATCGAAAAATCGATATATCGATTACTCACAACGATTTCCCTCGACGTAGGCTATTTCCGATATATAATTTGCTAATTTTATCGATTGGTATCAATTAATATCGATTATCGATTCTAACGATTGAACATGCCGGGCTAGACCCATTGAACATATATTTCATTTCTCTGCTCAAGCTTCTGTCCAGAAAAGTGTTAATTACAGCTGTTTCAGGTAACACGCGACTTCACCGTTGTCAGATTCTTGGAGTTTGTCAGTTGTTGTTTTTTTCCTGCGTTGCCCCATCAATGCAATCCGTGTGATCCAATCAAATCCTTGCCTAGTGCATTTGTTTGGCTTCCCTTGCGAGACATGTCGCGATAAAGCCAATTCACTGCACTAGGCAAAACTGAGCAAGGACCTGATTGGCTCACATGGTAGGTTGACTACACAGGAAAACCCAACTGCCAAAAATGTTTTGAACGTGCTGGGTCGCATGTTACCTGAAACAGCTGTAATAAACTAGTGCATGTTTTACCTGTGACAGAATTTGAATTTGTCAGAATCTGTTTCACAGCATTCTGTACAGCATTACAAGTTCCCTCTTCAAATGTAACTTCTTCTGTCACTTGTGCCAGGCTTTGTGGAGGGGGGCCACTGAAAATGATTGGAAATATCCCCTTTTTGTTACAGATAAACATTAAATACTGAAAGATGACAATAAACCTTCTTATGCCAAATTTTCGGCTTTATTTAAAAGCCTTCATCAGGGCAACTGATGAAGTTTACAGAAACCGTTAAATATACACGTGTGAAGATACCGCGCGCGCTTATCGCACGCAATAACAACTAGAAACAAGTAGAGAGGGAACAGGGCCCAGATGAACTGTTAATATCAACAGGGGCATAGCCAGGAATTGAGAAAGGGGGGAGTCACACCTGTACAAATGCATGGTGCCCTTTCCATCTTTCCAAATTCTTTCTTTGATGTTTAATTTATTTTGTAAAAAGGAGGGGCCACCAGGCTCCTCAGGACCACCCCCTAGCTACGCCCCTGATCAAGTCACCATTTGGCTCATGATCAAAGTGGTCACCAAGCTGGCAAACTTTGTAACTAGAGCAGGGGTTTCAATAAGTTTGGAAGTAGTCATGAGTCTTCTAGGGTAGGGGGGCATGCCCCCCGGGAAAGTTTTGAAATTTCAGTAGCAGAAAAAGCATTTTCCTACATTTTGAGGGCAAGATAATTGGCATATTCATGTTTTCTTTAAGCAATAAAAGTACTTTCCGCGTGCTCTCTGCTT
Source organism: Scolanthus callimorphus (assembly GCA_033964015.1). Taxonomy (NCBI): domain Eukaryota; kingdom Metazoa; phylum Cnidaria; class Anthozoa; order Actiniaria; family Edwardsiidae; genus Scolanthus; species Scolanthus callimorphus. The sequence continues at coordinate 10,846,831 of CM066922.1, forward strand.
TCTTACAAACACGAGGGGGATGTTGGGAGAACTGATCAAAACTTGAAAGACACGAGCCAAAGGCGAGTGTCTTTCAAGTTTTATCAGTTCGACCAACATTCCCCGAGTGTTTGTAAGAAACCAGAGAGCACGCAGAAAGTATTTTTATTGCTTTTAGAAAATAACATACACACGCGCGACAGCGTTGCGTGACAATCGTGTTTCTCAGGTCTCTTACAAACACGCTTTTTAACCAATCAGAATGCGCACATTCACAATACAACATAGGTGTTATTTTCTAAATTGCTTTAATATCAAAGCAAGTTGCCGGCAGTCAGCAGTGAAGTAGATGGTGGTTCACTGCCGGTAGCCGCCTTCTATTGAAACCCCTGTCAGAGTATTTGTTTTTGAGGTTGTTCCTTAACAAGAGGCAGATGGAAACAGGAGATAGAACGTTAGTCTACAGAGAGAAAAATAATTGGCTATCTGCAACAGTCACAATTTTGGGCACTTCGTAATTATGCTCTCATGCTAGGGTAAGGCAGCTCACTCAGAATATTTTGAGGCAAGTTGCTGTTTATCAAAAAAGTAGCAAGTGGAATTGCTGCATTGAACATCATGCTGGTTTTAGTTAACATAAGTTAAGTTAACTCAAAGTAGCTGGCAGAACTTCAACAGTTGCCAGTTGTTTGGAATGCACTGGGCAGGCTTATGATGTGGGATAATTTACCTCTCAAGATAGCATTTGACAAAACAGCACATGCCTTATGCCTGTCAGCCACTGTACATGACACATGCTTGGTAACCAGGAGGTAGCTATAGTTAAAGCTAATGATAACCTGCCATAAAGGGTTGTATGCCTCGGAAGGGAGACCTAGAGTAAAAAAAATGTCAGAGGTAAAATTTGACAAATACTATGCATTTTGTGTTTCCAGAAAATATCCAGCCTCCTCCCCCCAATGGAAGGGATTGAAAATAGGGGTGCTGGGTCAGTTTACCTGATTTTTTTGGTACAAATACTGTCGATCACTTTACTTTGTAAATATGCAAAGTGAGGGGTGCAATGTCACTCACTCTCTCAATAGATACAAACAAGGATGCTAGCATAATGAGTTCCATGACAGAGAAAGTTTTATCTATTAATTCATTTTTATTAACGGGCTTCCGCCACGCACAGAAACAAAATACAAGGACGAACAAATACAGGACGCGGGCATGACAAGGGGGAAGCGAACAGATACGAGGTCCCAGGGAGGTTCCCCCAGATTTAAGCTTCAGTCTGTGCCAAACTTGGGCAGGATAAAGTTGTTCATGGTTCAAGGGTTGCACAATAAGGTGGCCTGATGTAACGCCATCAATGATGTCACTACAACTTTACTGTGCGACTACGTCAACCGGGCCATTTTGTAAGAAGTTAGCCAATCAGAAAGCGAGTACCGAACAAAGGATGTCGACTTTCCTGAGATCTCAAGCATCGAAATATTCGCTTTCTCCTACAAATTGTGAAAATTATGAGCACAATTCGCTTCAAAACACTAAATTACTCATCGCCAAACGTAGTTCAGGTATTAAATTTCCTTAAAATGGTTTGAATCTCTGAATGACAAACTTTTTACGGGATGGCCCGGTTGACGTAATCGCACAGTAAAAGTAAAACCAAACTTCTGAAGGATTAATTTATACAACGAATTGGTGGTCACTAGTATAATGTCATCAGTGATGTCACTCAGGGGGTTTGTTGGTAACATACCTTTCAATTTCTGTATTAAAGATTCAAACCTCTGCTGATAGGTTTCCACCTCTTGTATACTTGCTTGTCCAACATTCTATGAAAACCATAATAATATTGAAAACATTTAGGCCCATAGTTAACCAGGAACCTTTGCGCCTTATTTTCAATTGGATATATTGTCATCCAACAGCTGTGATTGGCTAATACTGTAGGTCCCGAAGGGGTTCCAATAATATTGTTCTTCGCATTTCACAAGTTGAAATTGAAAAAGGCTCTAGGTTTTGAAGGATGAATCCTATTGGTTACCTGTAATTTGCAGAGCAGTACATTATTTTCCTTGATCCACTCTTTTGTGCTAAAACTTGGAAATTCCACTGCAGTAGAAGATATACCATATACAGTAAATCAATTTAGCAATATTTTAGTGTATACCAATGCTTAGAACACAATTGGTTCACAACCTTCAAGCCGGCTCTCCATTGCGATTTTTCAGAAATTACAAAAAGTACGGATGAAAAAGATACAATAACTCAATAATTAAATGGGCAATTCCAGAAAATAAAGGTATCCTCCCCACGGGTGGCACTAGTTTTTGACCCCCCCCCATACAATAGAATTCCGGGTAGGTTAAACAAATCCAGCTTCGAAAACCCCCCTTCCAATCAGAATTCCGAGCTCTTAAATTCCTCCCCCCTCCCCCCATCCCATCGGAATTTCCAAATGCCGCCCGTGCGTGTGTGGGGGGTATCTTTATTTTCTGGAATTGCCCAATCTAATTTAATAATTTCATCGTATCTCATCTCATTTATTTTAATCCTTGAAGTCATACAACTATACATGATGATAAAAATATTTAGAAAATAACACCTATGTTGTATTGTGAATGTGCACATTCTGATTGGTTAAAAAGCGTGTTTTGTAAGAGACCTGAGAAACATGATATGTTATTTTCAAAAAGCAATAAAAATACTTTCTGCATGCTCTCTAGTTCCTTACAAACACTCGGGGAATGTTGGTCGAACTGATAAAACTTGAACAGTTCTCCCAACATCCCCCTCGTGTTTGTAAGAAAGCAGAGAGCACGCGGAAAGTACTTTTATTGCTTAAATATACTGATGTCATGATTGATTAATCAATCAATAAATAAATACAAAATGCTAATTTCCTAATAGCAATAACCCAAAACAGCTGTGTGGGCTAGGCTAGTAAAGCACTCCGCAGATTGGCCATACAGCTGCAAGGGAGGGCGGTCCATAGTGGAATTAACCATGGAAAAAATGAAAACTTGTAGGCATTAGTATTGCACTGCAAGTGGTGGTACGTTTGCATCTAAGCGTGAACACATGACACTAAAACGTTTGCTAATTGGCTGTTCAATACCAGCCCTTATGTAAAGCAACATAACATTATATGTGGTCATACAGACCATCAAACCTTTCTGTAGAAGCTCTTCACATTTCATATACTTTTTACTTTGGTATAACCTCCTTGCTTCCCTGAATAGCTTGTCAATATCTTCTTCTTTTTGACCCTGAATATCGAAAGATCACAGATATTGTGCAGCGCCAGCCAGACTAGATCAGTTTTTAGAAAATTGACATGATTGTCATAGAACTAGATCAATCTTACCTCAGCTTTAAAAACAATCATGCTATTCTCTACAATTACAGCATATCCTTGAAAGAAAAATTGAAAAACTGCTTCAATCTTCAGCTCTTCAGCTCTTCAGCTCTTCAGCTAAGGAATCACTCGCCTTCGACTCCAGACGTTTCCCGCGATTTTTCAAAACAAGAGACTGGGTTCTAGAAGCAAAATTTACCTTGTAAGGGAGGTTGACAACACATTTATTTGTAGCTATTTTCTTTTCTACTCACTCTGTAATTTTAGTAACATACAATTACTGCAACTCAAGCATTAAGTTTCTGAAACTCCAAAATTATTTTGACTATTTTTTGTGCCAATAGTAGAATTGCGTTGAGTTGTTACAATTATTTACGCTCCCTCCCCCACCAATAATTTACTAGCGCCTGCGATTCATTTTCAGTGGTCTCCTTGTTGAGGAAAGAGAAAGTAAAAGATGGCGGGCGGGAGAGAGAGAAAGAGCCGTTACAGAACGAAGCCTGATTTGCCTTCTCAAAGCTGTGCAAGGCTACAGAACAACTGTAGAGCTACGAAACGAGTCACATATTGAAGGACTTATCGAACATGTTGACGCATTTATGAACATTAAAATGACAAATGTGAAATTCGTGAAAACAAATGGAGAAACTGTCGAACAGCCATTGATGTTTGTAGTTGGAACACAAATTCGTTATGTCCATATTCCGGATGAAATTGACATGAGGCAAGCGATTGAGCAAGAACTATTGAAATTGCAAGGCACTAGATCTGTTAAAAGGGAGCGCCGAAAAGTAAGAGCTAAGAAGCCAAGGATTTGACACTGGACTCGATAGCTGTCCGGGTGAGTTGTAAAAGGGCATAATGTGCGGCACCTACAAAACCTGGATCACGGATCATTGGATCAGATCGGATCATCGGATCGGATCGTCGGATTGGATCGGATCGGATCATCGGGCTGGATCGGATCGTCGATGATCAAGGGATGGGAAATGTTGTATGACGTCACCGTTGTATGACGTCACCAATGACCGTTATTGATGACGTCATATAAACTAGAGTGATTGAAATATCTCGACAAGGTAACATTCTAACAGAAGTCCAAACTAGGGAAAGTTGTCTCCAAGCCAAAACTAAAATCTCCTCCAATTTTAGAACTTCTATTAGTCGTTAAACAACGTTTGATAGTTGTCAAGATATTTGATTTTCTAGGTTTTGACGACGTCATATCACATGATAGGGGGTTGTTCCCCTATCTCCAAGTTGGAATGTTCCCTTGTGTAGATATTAAATTTTCTAGTTTTAATGACGTCATCGAGATGTATCGAATTTTATATTGATTACTACATATAAGTGAAAATGATCCGATCCGATCCGATCCGACGATCCGTGATCCAGGTTTTGTAGGTGCCGCATAATGTGTATAACTACTGTATAGAGCGGTTTTCACATGACTGTAGTGAAACCAATTGCAAAGTAATTACACAAATTCTGAATAAAGGAGTAATTACAAAGTAATTGCGAATTACTCACGACAGTCATCTGAAATCCGCTCCATTGAGTCTCTCTTTCTTTTTATCATTGAGTCTGATCAGAAACACATAATAACTCAGTTATATGCTTCTTTCTGGTCTGGTAAGTTTGGAAGTGCTGGTATGCGAGCATATCACCCATGCAGCACACCCAACATGGGCGGATCCATCATTTTGGAAAAGGGGGTGCGTTTTCTGTTTTGAAGAGCCAGATTTGTCAATAAGGGCTACTATAAACCTAGTCTTGGACTACATTTTGCCGATTGAAAACATTTTTGCATCCCAAAGGGGGGTGCGTCTGCACCCAAAGCACCACCCCTGGATCTGCCACTGACCAAGGAACCATGGCAACCGGGCTACAACTCCCTGCCAAACCCTGGGGGACCTCAGTCACACTGATTGCTCAGCAGAATGTCATGGAATGAACATACTGTAAGGGAGGGTGGGAGAGTTGTGCAGACAGTCAGCGGGGCAGTTGTTCAATGCTGTTGTTTTCCTGAGGTATAAGGCTATGGAACTTGCTTTCCCCAGGAAGTCTGTCTTCACCTTTGCAGGGCTGTAACCTGACCAGTTCCTCCCGCCATTAGAGAAATCTACCTAGCCTAGGAAGGGAGTATCCATTCTAAGTTGTGATCTCACTCAGGAGTAGTGTCAACCCCAGGCCCATGCTTCAACTTGCGTATAATTTCCTCTTAAGTACATTTAGACTCATTGATAACCTAGTAGCCCCTGGATTTCCATGCTTTCCCCTTGGAATTCAAAGTTCTCTACTGCAGCTTTACTCCCAGAAATACAGTAAATGTATAAGAATGAAGCAATGTTTTGGGTTAGTTTTTCCAAGCACTGCTACACGACTCTGTTTGTGTAATAGCATCCTGTCAGAGAAAGCGCTTACATGCATTCAGGGAATGGAATCTTTTTGGAACCTTACCCAAAAATTGTCATTTGGTGTTATAAATAAACACATAATCTCATCTTGTCAGATTAAATAAATAAAGGGAAACAAACATTAATAAAAATGAATTGTCTATTTTTAATAACATATCAATAAACATGTAGGAATTACAGACATTATGAAATAGCAAGATCTTATTGATGTCTTAGTATTACAATATTTAAAATTTGTTTGGATTTTTATGTACAATTTATTCATATGGAAGGTACAGTTGTGGAAAAATGTCAGCACCTCTATGGAAATGATGCTTTGAAAATGTTGTCTACCACCTGCAATAATACAGCTAGATTTAGACTTTTTAGTTTTTGCCCCATCATATTTTTTAAAATTCAAACATATGCTAGATTGTTGTGAACCTTTATTGGGGAACATTTCATTACCAGAAACATTTTTCCAGGAATTTCATGAAAATTAACTTGCAAAAGAAAACACATTCAAAAGAACGATGATTATTGTTTAATTATGGAGGCCAATTGTATAAATCTCATTGGTTATTTTTTAAGGTTTAGTAAGTTGCATTTAATTGCAGTTCAGGCCGGTATTCAAAACTGCTTCCTAGTGGCAGAACATTTGGTATCCTTGGATGGTACATTGTTGAACCATGAGATATAGAGGGTAATTCGGGCCACTCAAAGTCCAGTGTAGTTGCATGTTTCTCCTTGTACTGTCTCTTTTTCTGTGCTCGTAATTCAACATCAAGTAGGGCAGGGCTTGTCTTTGTGTTGCTGATATCCTCAAAGTCAATATCAGTGTCATTATAGATTCCTTTCATGCGAAGGCTGGGAAAAAAATAAATTACATTGTCAATTTACATGGTATCTTAACGAGATTTATAGACATTCACAGAATAAGGGACTGTAAGCAGACTATTCTCATACTTATCAGGGCCAGACATTAACTTTTTTTGCGAGGTTCCATTGGTGACTAATTCAAACATTTTAGTCGCCGGAAAGCAAAATTTAGTCACCACATAAACGTGGATCTTAGCTGAACTCAGCTCTAAAATTGTGGTCACCAAGCCCCCAAATTTAGTCGCCATTGGCGACCATATGGTCGCAGTGTCAGGCCCTGCTTATACAGTAAAACCCTGATTTTACGATGACCCACAGGTGTAGCAAAATTTTATCATAAAATCAGAGTATCGTTTGTAAACAAACTCTCAATATAAGGTTTTTAAAGGTGAGGTGCTGTTGCTGGGACTTGAAAAATTCATCTTAAAATCGGGGTATTGTTATTATCAAGGATCGAAGATCGGGGTTCCACTGTATGTACTTCTTCCAAAACAAATAAAATTAAACCAAGAGGTGATCAGACATTTCAGTAACAACTACATTACTGGCCACTTTTTGTCAATTGCTTGTTAAATGAATTCCTGGAATATATATAATATCAGATAATAATAAGATTGGAAAGCTCTCATGCTTACCGGTCACAAACATGTATCTGCCTATTTTCCAACATTCTAATTCAAGTGCAATTTCACCTACCCACTGCGTTTCCTGACATCACTGTTGATATCATGTAGTTGCATCCGTAACCATGTTTTGCACTCTGTTCCATGCCGACCTAATGGCACTAAGGGAGGGGATGGTAAGCGTATATTCTCAATTTCTCTATCAGATTTGTCCTCCCCTGTAGAACAACGTAGTATTGCTCGGTCTTCCTCCATTCTTGTAGCGCCTTGAGCAATAAGACAATCATCAAGCTTTGCAGTTATGGCCTGGAGAATAGAGCAAATCAAATATAGAATGAAATACTAAGCCAAGTTTATACTATTTTTGCATTGCATATTTAGGATCAGCAAATAGCACCAGAAACACCAAATAGAAAGGTGCTTGCCCTGCATTTCCTGGTGCACTCGCCCGGTTTCCCTCTAAAAGAAAACCAGACAACATTTGGGCCATTAATGACGCTAAGGTGAAACAGGACAAGAATCTGATTGGCTCATTAGATTTGACTTGCAGAACAACAAATTAAAAAACAAATCAATGCACTGTGAAAACATGAGATGCAACAATATTTGTCAAATGTTATTCATATATAGTATGGAATATGTTAATTTTATTGATTATGTTATTTTTCTTGTAGGCATTTGAGCCTAATGGAATTGTTTGACAAGGAGAATCCCAGCTTCCTAAACAAGCTTCATACAAGTAAAGAACCTGCCATTGATATCTCAACATTAAGAGCCTGTGTCAGCCGCCATTTTGACAGCATAGCAGCATACCAAGTCAGAGAAAGCATCCATTTCCATCAGCTGATTTAGAGAATATAGAGCAATTTTCTCAATTAAATTTGGCAAATCAAATCTGAAACTTTGTTTTTGGATGTTTATTAAGAGATTTCTACATAGTAATTCATCTTCTGCTGACATAGGCTCTTTAAGATCAGGGCTAAAAATAATGGCTGGGAGGATGGCCAACATTGAGACCAGATAAATTAAGTTGAGTTCTGTCATACCATGTTTCTGACTGGCCATTATGCACAAGAGATGAAGACTTAGTACTATCAAAACAGGTAGAGTTTCAATCGATCCACGTGACATCTAAAAAGTTGTCACGTGATCTAGGCTTGATGTCTTTCAGCCAATCAACACATGTCAAAGAATATATATATAACAGTGACTTGTGTGTTTAAATGGCGCGATTGAAACTACCTGTTTTGGAAGTAAATGTTGCTGATTAATATGTCCAGCCAGACAAAGATTAGACCAGTCAACTTTCAATTGTCAGGGTTTCAATAGGCAGCTAACCAGCGGTGAACCACTGTCTTCTTCACTGCTGACCGCCGGCAACTTCATTATTATTTTAATATATAAGCAATAGAATACATGAATATGCCAATTATCTTGCCTTCAGAATGCAGGAAAATGCCTTTTCTGCTATCGAAATTGCAAAAATTTCCCCCTGGACGGTTCAGGCAGTACTGCCTTTATATGGGACCCAAACCAAGCTGCCTACTTCCAAAACTTAGCCTCCTACTTCAAACTTATTGAAACCCTGATTGTGGGCAGACATTGCATAATGAATGGCTCTTATTTTTAGCCCTAAAATATAGTACTAAGCAAAGCCACTACCTTGAGTGGGCCAGGTCTGTTGGCATTCAACACCAAAGGGTCATATTCCTCAGGGGACATTACGTCAAGAAAGACTACACCCTGAAATAGAAGAAAATACACATGTGAAGTTCACAAGAAAAAGTACTCAAAAAGTACATTGTAATTTTTTTTCAGAAAAACTTGGGATGGGATGGGATGTCTGCCAACATTGTATGTCTTAAGGTTCTGAGTTTTGTAATGTTTTCAGTGGTCACATTGGCGTATATTTTCCCTGTAATAAGTTTGGTTGTTGAAAAACAATACGGTATCTTCCCTGAATGCAGTGGTGGAAACTCAAAGTAATTGCTGAATTTAAAAGAAACTGTTGACTCAAGGAAAATCTTGTGTTTGTAAGTGCTTGTAATATGTGCTTGTAATATGTGTGTTATTCTGCCTACTAGGTATAAAAAAATAACACTATCCCTGAATTTCTGAGAATAATAATAATAATATAGCGACTGACTCCCCAGAAGTTGCAGCTGCACAAGTACTTGTGAGCTGAATTACGCTGGGTCTTAACAGCGCCACTGACAGCCAAGCGGTCATAAGCACAGACACTGAGGGTGGTCACTGCCAGAGGGTTTATTACGTCCCCAGTGGATCTTTAACGTTCCCCCTGAAACTAAGTATACAGTAGTAGAAAGGCGAGATGGGACTGTGTTTTGTCTATCCGAAAGACATAAAACACAGTAGAACAACGTTCAACTCACAATATGAACCAATTTCGACCGAGAACAGAATCATCCCCCTCCCCTGCCTAGAAAATCCAACAGCTTCTTCTATCTCCCCCTTCTCTACTTTGTACCATTATTGTACCTTTTTATTACTATAATCCAGATACTGTTTGTATATTACTCTTTTTCTACTGTCCAAGCTTCTATAGTTTGGACCATTCATCTCTCTGTCAATTTCATCCTGAAATGAAACAAAAAATATTAAGAAATTAAATTTTAAATTTAAAAAATGTATTCAGAAAAGTTGCTCTGACAGGGAAATTAGACTGCATGCTTTGCAAGGCTTATGCCAGCAAAACCACACATTTTTTCACTTACAACTTCCTCCAGTCCCCTCCCCTTCAGATGGCATTCCTTTCATTTTGAATATAAAATCCAAATTGTATGATTCCAGAAAATATCCATCCCCCACCATGGAAGGGTGTTGAAAAGTGAAAATATAGTATTTGTATGGAAGAAATCAGGTAAATTGACTCCCCCACCCCCCTTGAAGACAGACAGACAGATATTTTTATTTGGCAGCATATACATGAGTACATTGATGAACAGGTCCAAATAAAATTATTTAAAAGGAAGAAGTGGGAATTTCCAATCCCTTCCCTGTCGGGATGGATATTTTCTTGAACCACACATTCTAAATTCATTGATCGTTTTATTCTACTGGTACTCTATTTATTATCTGGGCCTAGTGAAGTCCTTTAGGCCTCGCGCACGATGTTGAGCACACTTGAGTTGACCGAGAAATTGAGCTCAAATTTGTTTTAGATCTGTTGTGTTTTCCGAGATCTTGCCTAAAATGCTCCAAAAATAAAAGGAAACAAAAGCCCAATGATCGCAGTTTCTTTATAAAAACAATTTTTTAATCACAGATCAAAAGAGATTGGAGTAAAAAAATATTTTTCAAATGGTGTCATGCTGAAAACTAGAAAGCTGTGCGTAACATGTTGTCTCTCAAACAGCGTTTTTCCGTTTTTGCCTATCGCGCAGGCAAATTTGCCTTTTTTTGCCTGATTTGTTTTTGCCTTTTTTGCTATTTTTTTCCTTTTTTTGCCATTTCGCGCATAGATTTTGCTTTGCCTTTTTTGCCTTTTCACGCATAGATTTTGCTTTGTTCTTTTTGCCTTTTCGCGCACATAGATTTCGTTTTCCCGTCTTTGCTTCTTCGCGCATTTAATTTTTGCTTTTTTTTAGCGCAGAGATTTTGCCTCGCAGTTCTTGGCCTCCCTTTGCATTTTGTGACCGTTTTGTCTTGCCGTGCTTTGGTGTCTACTGCCAGTGGTTTTCTTCGCCTGTCTTCATTTCTGAAAGCCAGTTAACGTCGTCGTTTTTTCTCTTTGTGTTTTGTTTTTATAAAATTTATTTGAACGCTTCCTTTGTTGCTCTTTTTTCTCTCCTTAGATTGTAAAAGCCGCTCGTGAGCCGTCGATTTGGGTATTTTTTATGATGTGTAGTTGTCTAAATTGTGTACCGAGCATACAACTAAATTCAAGGCAGCCTCAAGGTGCAGCAGGCAAAAAACGGCAAAAATGGGCACGACAAGGCAAAAATGAGCGCATAAGGGCATGGCAAGGCAAAAAAAGGGCACAAATAGGCAAAAAAGTGTGTGAATAAGCGAAAAAGGGCACAAATAGGCAAAAAACAGCATAATAAGGCAAAAAATAGCATAACAAAGCCGAGGCGGATTTCAAAACGAATGTTTGAGTGCTAACCACAATGGCTTCTAAAACGATGTTGAGCTACATTCGAGATGAGCTAATGGAAGAAGTATATAGAGAGTTTGAGGGAACTTGAGAAGGAGATTATGAAGACACTCGATCCGCTCTTAGAATGAGTGTTCTCTGTCTATTAAATTAAGGCTCTATCTGCTTGCACTATACAGAAATATTGGATTGAACGCATGTTGTTGTTTTCGATTTTCTTCAGCTTTTTCGTTCCTCTTTCTCTTGTTTTCGCGCAATTGCAAAGACCATATAGGGACCACAACTAATAACTACTTAAAGAGATTGAAGCAGTAACTGCGAGCGAATTAAAAACCTAGAGGTTGTGAAACAAAGCAAAAATCTGGCAAAAAGGCAAACATTGCGCGGGTAATTAGAATCGGGAGCAAAAAATGCATGCAAAAAGGTATGTAGCGCAAAAAAGGCGTGTGCAAAAAAGGGCGTGCAGGGCAAAATAATGCATGAAGCAAAACGGCAAAAAATGCAAAAAAAGGGCAAAACCAGGCAATAAGATGCACGATGCACGAAGCAAAAAAGGGCACAAAAAGGCAAAAAACTGCGTGGTTGTGCAAATCGAGGCAAAAAAGTGTGCGATAAAACTGGACGTTTCTTGTCTTCTAACTTTAAAAAAATTCTAACGCTACTTATCGTTGTGCTACTTCATTCCCTTACATCATCTTACTCTACAAACAATGAATTCTGAAACAGCATTTTAAGTGCATCCTTGGCGGGTTTTTTTTTCAGACGACAGATAATAAAAAGCACAAAAAAGTTTATATTTTAAAACGTGCTCGTAAGAACACGACACCAGATTTGATCTGTTTTCACAACACCCTTTTTCCATATGAAGTTTTCGTGGTTTTTAGAAATTCGAAACGCGATAACAAATTGTTTTGGGGGTGCACATTAGTTAAACATTATTTATTGCAAATTTCAGAGCTGAACCACCGTTCACTTCCGAGATATATTACAAAACCCAGCGTTAGAATTTTTGTTACGCCGCCGTGCACAACATCGTGCGTGAGGCCTTTAGTGATAATTTTATCTGCCCCTCTCCTACCTTGACTGGGAAGAACACTCTTTCGCTCCACTTTTTATGTAGCATCTGTTTTTTCCGTCTGTCTAGCATAGACTTGTAATTCAAATATCCATCAACTTCCTGAAAAGAAAGGGTACAATATGTTTACCATACTTAGGAACTGAACACCTGGTAGGATTACACTAAGTACTGCAGCCTTGATTTCCAGCCATTACTCATAAGTGGGATAGCAAGCTCTGCAATTTAGAGACATCTCATGTATTATTTACTGGGGGTAGATTTAGCTAACACCATTTTTTGCTTACATTTTTCATGTAAAAGAATTTGGGGGCAGTCAAGGGAAGACAAACAATATTATCTTCACAAATATTAGTGTGGGGGACCCTCTCTTCCCAATAATGATAATGCCCCTTGTTCTGATGCCCCCCTAAGGAAAAATGTCAGCCAAGCAACTATGAAAACCAATCTATTATGTGGACATCATAGCATACTCACTGGTACATTTACTTGAATTAAAGTTTACCTTTACAAATGTGTCCTCGTTCTCTAGTAAAGTTGTATACATGTTCTTTGTGGATCTAGATTCAAAATCTGTTCTTTCCTGAAAAAAAAAATCATATTTTAATGGTTGCCAGGTATGCAGAAAGCACCTTTTTCATAGTCCTCTCTCTTTACATTTTGGAAAACCTTTGTGTTTTTATTTTTATTTTTTTTTTTAAATAAGCTGCTGGACAAATACTTTATTTTGACTGTTTGGGAGCCATTGGTGAGTTTTTTATAGAGTGAGTGGAACACCATCAAATATTGCTTAATTTCAATGTGTGGTTCCAGAAAATATCCAAAAAACACGGAAGGGTGTTTTAAAAGTGACCGCCCCACCCCTATGGAATTTCCAAAGAAAAATACAGTATTCGTATGGAAAAAAATCAGGTAATTGATCAAGTAAATTTCCAATGCTCTTTCGTGGGGGTATGGATATTTTCTGGAACCACACAATAAAAGTAATCCTACAAATTCTCCCTTGCAACAAAAAGTGAAATTAATTATGGCTCCTCAAAGTCTGAGATTATTCTAATCCAATGGTAAATAAGGTATCCAATTGGTTTGAAATTTGAAAACACCAATGTATACATAATATTCAAGCACGTTTGTTTTGTATTCAGGGATACCTATTATAGCTGTGAAAGAGAACTTGAATAGGCTTTTGAAATGTCACAGCCAAGGCCCATTACTTAGGAAGCTTTTGTAAAGGAGATTTCCAATTCCATAGAAATTGTGTAAGGTGGGAGGATTTATAATACTGCTATTAGCTACCAAAAGCCTTTGTTCTTCAAGTAAACTATATTTTGAATGTAAAGAAAATAATCGCGTTGGTGAACAAATCTTTAAAATTTAACATTTTACAATCAACATATATCACATCAGCTGCTCCAGATGTACCATATATTTTTGAAATGAGTAATTATGACTTCTAGACTTACTGGCAAAAAAACAGGGTCGTATTGCTAAACAACATTTAATGCCCACATCTAGGATCCTGTACGAAAATTTAGGGGAAAATATGCCACAAAGGGAAACATCAGGGAGAGAGAGCAGGGATATATAAGCTCAAAGAGAAAGTACATCGATCTATAAATAACAAATTTAAGCGATTAAGAAGTCCATTATTTTACCAGCAATTCATTTCAAGTATTATCTTTCTCAGTAGCAGAAGGTGCGATGAAATTAGCCAAAAATACTCCCCATTTGGCAGTTTTTTATTACTTTTCACAGCTACAGATTTTAATAGTCGATATCAAGTCATAATTGTGCTAATTCTAAAGTCGTGGAACTTGTCGATACATTCGATGAGCTTTTAAAATACCTGGATGTTTCTGACTGATTTCTCGCTTAGCCAGTTTTGAATTTTGAACGTATGTTCGGAAGGCGTTTGAATTTGCCGATTTTCCCAACCATAGTGAGGCGAATTGGCTCTTTCAACAGCGGAATTAGATCTCCTGTGACTCCTTAGTTTCTCCTAGAAGTAGAATCAAGTAGGTTAGAGACTGAATAAATGCCCTAACAAGAACACATTTCGTGGTACTACACTCACTTTCTGTTTATCAAAATTGTCGCTATCCACAATAATATCGCTTATAATTTCCGGTGTATGAACTGAAATTCTTCCATTCCCTGATTTTCGCCTTCTAGACATTCTGAAGTTGAACAGAGCTCTGCCTTTTGGTTGACTTTTGTTGTTAAGGAGAGTAAAAATCTGTAAACAAAGGCAGAGCGCTTTGTAAAATTATCTGCGGGTTCCTTTCACCGCAAGGCACGTGAAGCTGCCTGTTGCTATGGTTACATGGACGCCTGACTAAAACAGCTAGCTGTTGTCTAGCAGTGCCAGACCTGACGAAGCCGGGAGGGATGAATTTCTTTTCGCATTTTTAAAACAAAAACTTAGGAAAAGCTGACGAAATAGCAAGAGAATATCATAAAAGAAGAAGCATGCGCTTAACAATAATGTAACACTATATTCGCTCACTTTTTTTAATTAAAAGTAAACTATGAAATAATGAAAATATTGTCAATTACCCCCACCCTGATAAGAAGTGAATTTTTCCCTTCGCTACCAGTCTCTACTCCATTTTTTGAGGGCGCCATTTTGAAAATAGGAAAACAAGACAAAGTAGAAGTGCCGTAGAAGTGTGTGATTTTGCGCGTTGAACATAAGAATTTGGTTGTTATTATCTTCGAGATGTGAGCCCCAATAGAAAAATCAGGATATTTGGTCCAACAACGGAAGTTTTTTCTTAGACAACTGCGGTTTTCACTTTGTCGTCGACCGTAGCGTACTCTTCGTTGTTTGTTGTTTGGTGTGATACAGTGAGTTTACAGATATGAATCAGCTTCAGAGTCTGTTGCACGACTCAGTAATAGCTACAGGCCACGTTAAGCAATGCGCCATTATACGAAGAAAGGATACTTCTCTCCGAGCCAGCACTGTTGGATTTAATGTAAGATATAGTGCACAGACAGGCGAACCCAACCTAAAACAGAACCTCGTGTGTATTTTTGTAGAAGCAGTGAATACTACTATTTATGTGATTATGTTCGTGTTTTGGGCGGTTTTCTGGGGTTAAAGGAACTTTTAAACCCAGAAATTTAGACTAGTAATCTTAATATCATCTTTATTCAACATTACGTCTAGTACAATGAATATAGAAATACCGCCCAAAAGACGAAAATAATCACACAAAACAACAATACACACATGTCCTCTTTTTAAGGCCATTCTCCAACCTAGAGCTCCCTGGCTCGTTTCCTCGCAGGGGAGGCTCTGGTGACAGCCACTGACGCATGCGCAAGATTTGATACAGAACCGCAAAAAGAAAGACCTTTCAGTGCATGCTCCAGCATTCAAAATCAGCCAATCAGCAATGGCTGCTATCAGAGCCTCCCCTGCGAAGTGACGAGCCAATGAGCTCTGGGTACGAGAATGGTTTGAGGTGGATGGTTCGCCTGTGGTTAGTGAATACCCCTGTGCTGTCAATCAGATATTCTGGAGGGGGGGGGGGGGGGGGGGGGTCAATTTACCTGTGATTTTTCCATACAAAGACTGTATTTTTCATTGGAAATTCTAGAGGGGTGGGGGGTTGCTTTTCAACACCCTTCCATGGGACCCTTCCATGGGGGGGGGGGTGGGGTGGGGTGGATATTTTATGGAACCACACATTACATTTCACAGGCCATGCTGAGTGCATGCATGCCATCCCAGGGGGGGTACTCGGACATAAAAATGACAGGGGCGTCCGACAGAGTTCCAAATTTCATACCCAAAAAAATACCTGAGTCATACATTTTATACCCAAAAAAATACCTGCTCCCAAAACTTGATACCCAAAAAATACCCAACTTTGTTAGCCTAAAAAGGATATTTAATACCAGCACTACACATGATGCCTGTCCCATTATATGTTTCAGCTTATGGCAGTATGATGACTTGATGATAAATAGCCTGTCAGAAGTTTCAACCCCCCCTCCCCCCCCCAAAAAAAAAAAAATGAGGATTTTTCAACACTCAAAAAAATACCTGGTAGAATTTTCAACCCCAAAAAATACTTTTACTACAAATTCATACCCAAAAAAATACGCCGGAACCCCCCCCCCCCCCCCCCCCATCATTTTTATATCTGAGTACCCCCTGGGCATGCCATTGTCATTGTCAGCAGTACAATGTATATGCTAGATTGGATAATCGTTTACTTTTCAGCCGACACTTGATAATATGCATGCTCTAGTCAATGCCTTTGGAGATCCAACAAGAACAAGGACTGAGGGCCTCAAGTTTGAGGATACTGTATACGAGTGTGTAAGAGCTGATAAGTTCTCAGTGTATGGGAAACATGTACAGGTAATTCAAGTTCCCTCAAAACAATTTGCTTGACAAGTCAAGCACTTAGGGAAGACAATTCAATTTATTTCACAGCCATGTGATGTACATCTCCCAGGAAGGGGGGGGGGGGAACTCCCATATTTTTTGGGTCAGGCAGGACTCCCATATATTTTTTGGGTCAGGTACCAATAAAACATGTCTATGTCTATGATCGTTGGGAATTTTTTTTAGTTTCTTCACCCCTAAAAGATACCAAAAAGGGCATGGCTAAAATAATTGTTTACCTGGAAAGATACCCAACAAGAAATTTCCATCTTTGATTAGAATGCTGCTTTCATTGTCATTTAATTTATTGTCTTGTCATCAAGTAATTCCTCTCTTTATTACAAGGTTTTTTAAAGCACTTTTATGAGAAAAAATAATTTGACACATCTTTCGGCCCTAAAAGATACCAACTCCCTCAAATCTTAATTGCAAATCAAGATCACCCCTAAAAGAGATCAGAACCCATGATTTTAACCCCTAAAAGATAGCACGATCATCTCAAACCCAAAAAATTTGGGAGTCCCCCCCCCCCCCCCGGTACATCTAAATGAATTGAAATGATGTATACAGTGTAGAGAATGTTACTTCCCTCCAAGCTTGGAAACATTTTAAACCAAACTCAACACACCTTTTGTATTTTGAGATACAAGACTTCTACTTAACAATTCCGGTTTTGCCAGCATCCTGTACTGCTAATGATGCTCTGGTTGCTGTTTTTATTGTTGTTGTTGTTGTTGTTTTCTCAGGAAAAGAAAGGTATTGTTGCAGTTAAGACAGCAACGTTGCTTTTAGTTTCACTTTACACTGAAGACATGTGCCCAAGTATTTGTGTGGAAGCAGTAGAGAAACTTGGTAAGTACTCAAGTAGATCAAAATGTTTGTCCATAAAGAATAAAAGAAATATAAAAGCATATCACAGCTCGCATTAGCCAGTCAGAAGGCAAAAAACTGTTGTCCAAAGAAACAGAACCTGTCATATCAAACCAAGTGACCATTTAGTACCAAAATGATCCCCGCCACACCTAAATTGCAATTTCCAAATTCAATGAATAATAAATTACTTAAATAAATTAAATTAAATGATGTTTATAGTGGTAGTGCACTTAGCTAGCAAGCTATACAGACACTCCACTCAAATTGAAACCAAATGATATCTAAGATGTAGACACAACATATTAAGAATCCCAACTGGCAGAGAGACAAACCAGTTGGCTATCTACAAGCATGTCAGTGAAGTCGATCCCGGCATTGCAATGTTTACAGCACAGACCTGATCACTGGATTCCAAGTCCGATGCGCTGACCAATTGGCCATGCTGCGCTGCCTCCCTAAAGAAAATGTTAAGGAAGAAAAAAATACCCCAAAAGTAACCCCCAAATTTTGGATTTTCAAATGCCACCCCAGGGCAAGTGCAATGTTCAACCTCTGAGCCATAGCATAGCTGCAACCCCAGTGGGGGTACTCAGATATAAACATGAGGGGGGGGGGGGGGGGGGGGGGGGTCCGACGTATTTTTTTGGGTATGAAATTTGTAGTAAAAGTATTTTTGGGTTGAAATTCTACCAGGTATTTTTGAGTGTTGAAAAATCTGCAGGTATTTTTTTGGGTTGAAACTTCTGACAGCAGGCTAGTTGATCATGAAGATACTGCCATAAGCTGAAACATATAATGGGACAGGCATCATGTGTAGTGCTGGTACAAAATAGCCTTTTTTTACGCTAACAAAGTTGGGTATTTTTTTTGGGTATCAAATTTTGGGAGCAGGTGCTTTTTTGGGTATCAAATTTGGAACTCTGTCGGACCCCAACCCACCCCCCCCCCCCCCGTCATTTGTATATCCGAGTACCACCCCCCCCCCCCCCCAATTCATTTGTATATCTGAGTATATCTAGGGCTGCAACAGATTATGTAAATTAGCTGTGCAAATACACATCTTCCTCATCCCACACTTCATGCATGGAATGAATAGAAAAGGGAAACCTAAGCAGCAGAATAAATACAATGAATTATATTTTTCAGCTGACTACTTCAGGGAAAAGGGAAAGTAATGTACAAACAGAGTCAAGTTTCACTGGATCAATGTGTGGAGAATGCTAGACCAACAACAGTGTTTGCATCTTGTTGCCACCCAATTCCAATCATGTGATGAGTGGATTGGGTGGGTGGATATGTTTGATGTCAGTTCTGCACAGACTTTTGTTATTGGGCGAGTGACAAAATTGGACAAATTGTAACCACCCAAAGGAATCATTACATGATCTGAATTGGGTGGCAACAAGAAGTAAACACCGTTAGCCGATTTTGGCTATTGTTTTCATGTTTTAGGAACATTATATACAGTCAGGGCCCATTGTTAACTTTTTCCCAAGTGCCATTGGCAACCAAGTAAAAAGCAATATATAGTCACCTCATAAACATGGATCTCAGCTGAGCTGAGAAAGATGGGGTGCCATTTCATGACTAGCTCTAAAATTTATTCGCTAGATTTGGTGACCATATAGTTGCAATGTTGGGCCTTGAGAATACTGAAAGCTTTGACAGTTTGCACCTTGGTAGCTTGAAGAAACAAGGAACAAATAATTATTTTATTTTATTTTGTTAACACTTCTACCGCTATATGTACATAGCAAGAGCAACATTTTTTTTTTACAAATTCACAGAAAGCAAACTATTCAAAAACTAGTTACTGTGCCGCTATGGCGAAAGATGTCATATTATACCATGCAATAAAGAGTATTAGAATGGTAACACAATTATTGATTATTTAGGGTCTGTTTATATGATGGCAAGCCATCCTGGATGAAGTTCAGACAACACCCTGCTAGGCCTAGGCCATCATCCTACACAGCTCACTTGAAATTTTTTGTTGTGTCTATACATCGCGCTTCAGTTGAGCATTTGGCCAGGCAATAGTTTTGTCAATAAGTTTTGTAGTTTAGTTTTTAAGCAATAAAGTACTTTCCGTGTGCTCTCTGCTTTCTTACAAACATGAGGGGGATGTTGGTCGAACTGATCAAAACTTGAAAGACACGAGCCGAAGGAGAGTGTCTTTCAAGTTTTATCAGTTCGACCAACATTCCCCCGGCGAGTGTCTTTCAAGTTTTATCAGTTCAACCAACATTCCCCAAGTGTTCGTAGAAACCAGAGAGCACGCAGAAAGTATTTTTATTGCTTTTAGAAAATAACATACACACGCACGACAGCGTTGCGTGACAATCGTGTTTCTCAGGTCTCTTACAAACACGCTTTTTAACCAATCAGAATGCGCACATTCACAATACAACATAGGTGTTATTTTCTAATAATATTTAAATTAACGGTTTTGGTGTCTCAAAAGCATGTTGTCATGGCATGTTATGACGTTTCTAAGGATGTTTAACATTCTTTCATGCTGTTCCTTGACAACATCATGAACTCACCTTGGCAACATCAGTTTGAGCTAAAGAAACCATTGAAGAAACATTCAAACTAAACAACAAAACTATAGCCTGTCCACACTCGCAGTACGTGGTATGAGCAACTAACTTGGATCAGTTGCTAATTTTAAACACCACAAAAAAATGGCTGCCATGGTTCTATAAACAGATTTCAAAGGTAATTGATTTGTAAGTTTTTTTTACAAGCAATCCACTGGAACTTAGTTACTTTTGGCCTGTTAAGTGAAAAATATGCCAAACAAATTTAATTACTGTCACCTGGCTATTTGTTGCTGTGTGTCTTTACAAAATACCAAAATTTGACTATTTGTATTTATAATATAGCCATGATATAACGCACGCTCTTATTCGTCCAAATCTATGCTCTATTACCCTGATAAAGTAATGGTTCTCCCCCGCTATATCAAAAAAGCATTAGAGCACAACTTTCTATGACTTTATCGACAAATAGAGCACTTGAGATGTTTGGAGAGACACTCAAAACGTTTTAAAATGTTACAATGTTCTTGTGTCTCTCCCAACATCACGCATGCTGCCAATAAAGTCTTAGAAAGTTATGCTCCAATGCTAAACTAATTTTAACTATACTATCATTGTTGATTAATGCTCAATAAACTCCTCTTGTCGTTGATTCTTCAGAATAATAACCAGAATAACAGGGCCCGACACTACGACAATGGCACCCTATCTTTCTGAGTTCAGCTGAGATCCATGTTTATGTGGTGACTAAATCTTTGCATTTTGGCGACTAAATTATTTAATGAGTCGCCAATGGCGCCTAGCGACAAAAGTTAATATCGGGCCCTGAATAAGCAATGAATGCTGAAAAATGACAATAAACCTTGGTGCCAAATGTTCGGCTTTATTTTAAAAGCCTTCATCATTGTTGATTAAATGTAGAAACAGCAGAAAGGAAAAAAATATGTGTATCAACTAAGAGAATTATTAGAAGTTATAGCATACTAGTAGTTGCTGAGTGCAATATCTAAACAGAGGTGGCTCAAGCAAAACTTAATTTGGGGCATCACAGCCAACATCACCAAAAAAAACTTTAAACTACTATTTTCATAATTCTGCAAACTCTACGCTAACTGACAAACCACGGTTCGGCCTTCGTCGATCATTAACTGGCGAACAGTTCTGGGTGATTTCACAAAGGCTTTGAGAGTTTTTTAACTAATAATGGCTAGCTTACCCTGGGTGAGAGGCTTCAAAACCAAACTTTCCACCATAGAATGCAAATGAAACTAGGTTTGATATACAGAAGCCAACATGGAGTTTGGCATTAGGAAATGCAATGTGGGAGTTTGCAGAATCGGAGCAATATTATTGGGGGCGCAAGTGTCCCCCAGTCCTGCTAACCCATTGGGCTGTTCCATATTATATCTGCCCCCCCCCCCCCCCCATATCGAGGAACCTAGATTTTCACAGGGGTTATTAATTTTGACCCTAGAAATTCCACAGGGCCATTCATTTTACCCCAGAATTTCCACATGGGAATTCATTTGTAACTGTGGAATTTCCACAGGCCCACAAGAGAATGAGGAATTTCCAAAGGGGTAGCCTGGAATTTCCACAGGGGTAGAGCATTGAAAATTTAGAGTTCCTCAATAGAGGGGGTACAGCTTTTTTCAGAACAGCCCATTTCTGCTGTATACTCCCTTTTGCAAAGTGAATGCCTTGATCTGCATACCCCAACCTTACCCACAACAGCTGTGCATCTAGGTCATTGAAAAAATGTCTTAAAGACTGTGATAGCTCTTTCTTTTGTTCTTGTACCAGTTGTACCCAATAACGCCACCAGCAACAACTACAGCTCCCAGAATGATTCCACCAACAAATGAACCAGCATCAAAACCTGAGCTTTTGACGGGTGCAGCCGTGCCTGGCTTAGCAGTAGTGGGTTGGGTTGGCTGAGTGGATGGTTGGGTTGGCATTTCTGTAGATTGAGATGCAGAAGGGTTCACAGTTGCAGTGGATCCTGTAGGGTGGATGGGCATGCTTGTTGAGGCCACAGGAGATAATGACCATGTTGTTACTGTGATTGTAACTGTTGGTGTTGGCAAAGCCATGGAGGCTGTAGTATTCATAAATGACGAGGAGTTGACTGCTTGTGTTGGTGCTATGACTGCTGCAAATCAAAATTTTAACTTTACATTTATACTCTAGTCAATTGAAACCCCCACCCCTATGGTCCCAGGGAAGGGTGGGCATTTGAATTTACCCCTGAACAAAACTTGTTAGTCCCCACTGTCTTGGGATGAAATTTTAGTCAAATGCCCTACCCCTTGGACTCTCCGAAACAAGCCTTAATTATTTTTGAAAGATTTTCAATTTAAATTATATGTTGAACAGTGCAATGCAAGCCATGCAATGCAAGCATCAAAGAAGTGAGCTCAGCTCCCCCTGGGTGAGGACAAAGCCCCAGAGTCAATACCAGTCAAATCCGCCACATCCTTGGGACCATAGGAGTGGGGGTTTCAATTGACTAGTGCATTGCACCTCCAATGGGGAAATTCAATGCCACCATCATTTCACAACACTAAATTCATAGCCTTTCCCATTCCCTCTTGTGCTTTAGACAAACTAAAATTTAGTTTTGGGAAAATGTTTAAATCGAAGTCTTTGGAAATTAAATAATTCTAACAACCATCAATTCCTAACTCCACCAAATTCTGAAAAATAACTATAAATCGCGATGGGCGTCGTGACATCTTGCGATATCCTTTTTTTGCATAAAACTAATCTCGGAGGCCATTTGGATGTTCATTCTGTGCAAATATTCTTAAAAATTATTCGAAAGGATCGAATACAGCCTCATTTTGTTCGAGACGGTGGAAGGAATTTTAGAGATACGAAAGTAATTGCGTAGCGTGACTAGAACGCGATCTATTTGTTTTACAGGTTTGAGAAAGCGCCAAATCTACTTTTATCAAGCATCAAGCCGAATGGTACCTGTCGAAGAGTTTGATACTGCCGCTCTTGTTGTCGAGAAAATAGCGATGTAGATCGAGGCAAAAATGAAGCTTAACTGTCGGGTGTCCATCTTTTAGCCTTGTAGGTACCGGAAAGTCACCGATCAAAGAAAATTGATGTATATTTTGCGAAATAAGTATGGCTGATGCTGCACAAGACTATTTCACAGCAATACCCACTCACAATGCTGAATTCATTTATATTTATGTCTGCAAAAAAACCTTTACTGGGGTAGGGATGGTAAGCTTTCTAAACTATAATTTGCAATCTGCTTAAAATGTTACCTAAAAAATACTGAAAGAAACTTACAGATAGAAAAGTTTCGTTTGCTTTTTAAGAAAAAATAGAAACACTTTTGCGTAATTTCTAAAAGAAATAATTTCAGAATGAATATTTTGATACTCACCCTGCCCTAGAGAAAATAATTTCTGAACGCCATGCCACGTCGCCCTCGGACAGGAAGTGAAATATTTCGCCTGTGGGATTTTTATGTCGTAGAGAAGGCTACTGTGAATTACGTGTAAAAGCTAGTCAAAAGCAATTAAAAGAAATACAATGTTGTGCTGATATTTTCCAATCGTTTATCGATATATTGGCCCGGTTCACTCTGGGTTTACCTTATAAGGCATTTATCGATAGTGCGCTTTTGAGTGCGCTTAGGTGTGGGCTGCCTGTGGAAATTGGAGTAGAGCTCAGACTCTTTCGGATTTCGAATTCAAGATGGCGGCTTCTTCATCAGCAAACACATGCGAAACAACCACACATACCCCTGTGGCATTTCACGATCATCCGGAAGTCCTTGATCGAGAAACATTGATTCAAGCTTGAACCAAAGAGGAATGCCTTTGAAGGAAATCAGTGAGTTGGAAAAGACGGATTTAGTTAGTTTGTTCTATAGGTATGTGGCCCCTTTGCCTCAAAGACTTCACCAACTTAGACGGGGCAAACGTCGGCCACCCAAACCACCCGAGAAGAAGGATAAGGATCCGTTAGAGGGATTGGCAGAGAGATCAAGGAAAAGGTACAACTGTGCATTTAAGAAGTAGATGCCTGAAACCACGGAATACAGCTGTTTATATGAAATATTAATAAATTCAATTTAATTTTGGCAATTTTGACAGGGTGCAGGAATGGTTTTACTCCTAGACAGAAACATTCCATCCCAAAGCTAAAGCTTCATTATAGTGTAAAAAAAGTGACGAAAGTGACGATAACAGGGACGTGAACTCTCCTATCTCAGTCTCAGTTTTTTTGCTTCTGTCATCTGGGAAAAAATTAAGATGACTGCCATACATTGTGTGGTTCCAGAAATTATCCATAACCCCCCTACGGAAGGGCATTGGAAATTCCAGAGGGTTGGGGGGGTCACTTTTCAACACCCTTCCGTGGAGGGGGTATGGATATTTTCTGGAACCACACATTTGATGTATTTCTCCTCGGAGATTTGCAGGAAATATTGCTATTTCAAGGCGGTCTCCAGATTTTTGAAGCCCTGGGTTGATGTCCTTGCAATAATCATAATTTTGAAGGTTTCATGAGAATTGATGATGATGATGCGAAACACACTGTGGCCGAAAGGTCTAGTCCGCTCGCCTCACAACACATCTGTGTCCGGGGTTGAATTCCTGGCTTTAAGTCTGCTAGGTATTTTTCTCAGTCGTTCATCGTGGCCGGAAATGATTCATCATTTCTCCTGTGTTTCACATCCTTCAGATGGGACAATAAACTGAGGTCTCATCTCCCCGAAGGAAGGTTAGCAGATTGAGACATAAATAAGGTGCCTTTATATTGGAATCTTAAGTTTGAGATCATGTTGGAAAATGACACTGTTCGTTTCCATCATAGAACCTCAAGTGAGATTGCACAAGATCAGGGAAAGTATGCCAAGTCTGATTTAAGCCACATCATTATTAACAAAGGACCCACAAGACACAAGCCAGATACATCAGCCAGTACAGAGGACATATTAAATAAGAATGACTCTTTGATACTAAGTGCAGCAGAAAATGATTTAAAGAGACATTCTCAAGAGAAAACTGTCAAGGCAAAGCCTATCAAACTGAATAGAAGATCTTTACCTTGTAATACTAGTACATCTTTACCGCATCCAACTTCAGGTGTTGAAGACAACAAAGTAGATGGATGTGAGGTACAGTAACTCACCTACTCACATGTCTTACTTAGCAATTAATGAATTTCACTGAGTCATGATATGGATAATTATTCAGATCGATCCTGCCCAATCTGGCGGATTGACCAGTGACAGTCCCTGGGGGGAGTCTCCCCCCTCCCCCCAGTGACAAAACATACATACAACTTTATTTAACCACAGATTTCTATCAGGCTATATACAGCTGTTTTTCATAAAAGCTGTGCAATATATGTACATGATGATAAATTTACAAATAAAAACAACAACAATCACAATAATAATGGAACAACTTGTTGTGCACTCGCGTCTTGCTCATTTCTCTAACAAGTATATGATAGTCAACATGAAATCTATTGTCCTTTTCTTTTCCAGGCTTCTACAAAAACAAGCTCTTTAGAATCTATGGATGAAGATGTGTCAGAGACTAAGAAAAAATTCAAGAAAATTGCCGTCACATGGCCTTAGAATGAAGAGAGAAGGAATTCTCAATAAGATTTGAGGTGTCAAAATCTGATATTTTTTAGCAAATCATAGACTTTTCAACACCCTCTCGTGTGGGGACAATGGATATTTTCTGGAACCACACAATTAAACCTCATACCACATGCTTGTTATACAAGATATTGAGCTGAGATTTTCTACTTATTTTCTGGAATTTGTCACCTTTGTTGATAGTCAGAACCGATCCTTTTGCAGCAGCATTGGAATGCCTGATTGTGGCTGATGTTTATGCAAGTTAGTTAAAACGTAAATCAATGGAACTTGCTGATAGTTGCTAGTGTGAACGAACATTGGTTTCAAACATATTCAAAACATTTTGCAACTTGTTGCGATTTTGAACAAATTATTACAGCACAGAAATCGCACGCTAACACTAGTTGCATTTCGTGTGTGATAAATCATGGGGACAAATGCAACAAAAATCTCAAGTCATAACTTGCTGTTGCATGGCTGCAAATTGCGCCCTGCATGGGGGTCGCTTTTGCGACTAAGTTTTTCTCTTTTGCGACTAAACTTTGCCAGTCAGTCGAAGTTTTGCAACTCAGTTCTTGTGTAACTCGCTGGCGCAAGTTCATTTTTTGCGACTAACATTTTAGAAAATGCAACTAGAATTTTGAAACTTGTCAAAAAAACTTTGACTGGACTTTTTTTTAATTTGCAGCCCTGTGTTGTATATACCAAATATTATTTGGCATACACTTGCTCAGTATGTTCTACCATATCCAGATTTGGGTTTATTTTATCAATTTGTTATATAACTAAATTAGTATAAACCAACTAATGGTCTATTACAAATCCTGCATTCTGATTGGCTGAGCTACTAATGGTCTATTAGTGATAGACCGTGCCTGGCAAAACCACTACATTTCTTTGCAAGAAAACTTGATTTTTTCAACATAAAATAATGGAATTCATTGCCAAAACCGACCAACTAGTTGATTTATACTAAAACAATTAGACCTCTCGTCCTCATGTGCTATGATATCAATAGACCATTCGGACTTCGGCCTCATGGTCTATTCATCATAGCACACTCGGCCTTGAGGTCTAATTGTTAAATAGCAGTCTCGTAACCAGACGTTATTTTTTTACGTCTTTGCGTTGATTTCTCCAATCGATTTCTCTTTGGAAATTGTTTTGGAGCCATAGGGACTGGGAATGAGTACTAGACACGGCGCACAATGAATTGTGGGACAAGCATATCCCATAACTCTCTGCGCACCCTGTTAAAATAAACCACAAACCATTGCGCACCCTAAAAAAACGGAAATGTATCCTATAAACCAGTGTCATGATTCTATTTTGGTATACCTTTTTTCTCCATGGCGCATTGAGAGGTGGGCTACTGTACACTGTACAACAGACATTTGTGATGGTGGCGCAACCTTTTCTGAAATAGGTGCAACGTTAGCAGCATACACCTATTACTCAATATCTCCAGGCGTATCCAAACTGGCTGTTTTTAACATTTTGTATTAGTATATATAATAGGACTCCATGCTGTCCAATTAAGAAAAACATTGAATGATTCAGAGGAACTCTAAAGTCCAACTTGGAGTTCCGAGGAATCATCCATTCTTTTCTTAATTGGACAAGCATGAAGTCCTGTTATTTATTAATAACATGCCGAAATTGTCCAATTTCAGCGCGCGCCATCCAATTTAAAAATAATTGGACAGTTGACAACAATGGATTTCGCACTGGCTATATAATTGAGGATAGAAATCATTGAGTAGCACTAGTTTTGGCCAAACGTTGCTCGAAGTTGTAAAATAACCTGTCTTAAATATAATTTTGATAACACTGTATATATTAAACTGCATATGTTCTTGGGTTTGCCGTATTCCCCCAGTTTATACAATATCTTCCTATTTTAGTCATAATTATATAGCCAGCTCGAAATCCCATTGTGCCGGCAGATTGATTTTTCTTGAATTGTCCAATTATTTTTTAATTGGATCGCGCGCGCTCTAATTGGACACTTCGCACGTTAAAATTGGACAGTTTGGATTTGAACATGGATGCTATATAATTAATCAATAACAGGACTCCATGCTAGTCCAATTAAGAAAAATTGGATGAGAAAATTCCTCGGAACTCCAAATTGGACTCGGCCTGCGGCCTCGTCCAATTTTGGGAGTTCCTCTGAATTTTCTCATCCATTTTTTTCTTAATTGGACAGCATGGAGTCCTATTATATATACTAATTTGTAGATTTGTGGTCCACATTTCGAAATATCATAAAAGACAGAGGACTGGGTTCGCGCCGCCACAGAAATAAGTGGTCAAAAATGGGAAAATTATATAGAATCTATATAGGCTGTGATTGACATCACCATCACTAAAATTTATTTTCTCAGCTTCCTCAGAAGCTGGGGATGTTACCGGGACAATAATACACGAACACTTTCAAATGAGACTAAATTCAAAGCAACAACTTATTTCGAGTAAAGGCCACCACACACGGGCCGATTTTTCGTCGCAAAACAACAAATCCTGACTGATCGGCTCGTGTGAGGTGACTCGCGACGAGCTTACGACAAAATATCGCGCTCCACCACACACGAGCCGATTTGTCGGCGACGATAAGACGAGCGGACGAAAAAGCTCGTCGTAAGCTCGTCGCGGGTCACCACACACGAGCCGATCAGTCAGGATTTTTTGTCCTGAGACGAAAAATCGGCCCGTGTGTGGCAGCGCGCGATAATCTTACGACAGAAAATCCTGTCGGAATCGGCCCTTAACAAGATTTTTTGCCGCTTTCTGGCAAAATTGCTCAAAGTTCTAAAAAAAATCTGTCTTAAGCATTAGAGCGCAACTTTATCGGCGCAATAGAGCACACGTGACACAAGAACATTGCAGAATCACGGCCGCAGGCGAGTGATTTTAAAATATTTCGAGTCTCCCAAACTTTCGCCGATAAAGTCATAGAAAGTTGTGCTCTAATGCTTTTGTGATATAGCAGGAGAGAACCATTACTTTATCGGTGAAATAGAGCATAAATGTGGACCAATCAGAGCAGAAGCGTTATATTGTAGCTATATTATAAAGTGCTATAATGAGTTCTATATATTATTCTCACAAACTTGTTGGGAGCTCAAAGCGAGAGGTGCAGGTTGCTCATTTTGCCAGCACACGACACATTCCAGCATAAGGGCAGCCCTGTTGGGATGGGCTGCCTGTGTAGCGGTAGATGTATCTCCCGAGTGCAGCCTGGCCGAGCCTGAGCTTTCACACGTGCGTGATGTTCGCATGAGCCTGTCTGTGGCGCTCTCACGACCATTAAAACTCAAATATCGTCTGAAACAGAGACGAGATGCTCCATGGCCCAATTAAACCGTACAACCCTCTTTACAATATATATTTTAATGGTTCAAAATGAAAGCAGAGTTTCCAGGAGCTCTATTTTACATGATTTTAGGTCATTTTACGTAATAAAAGTAAAGCGATTTTCAACTCTCGTGGAATTGTCTTGTTATATAACCAGTATATGCAAATTACTTGTCAAACTGGTTTTAAACCTGATTGGTGGCACGGAAAGTATAAAAAACGCACTCTAGTTCTTGGGTGGGTTGGCTATCCCTGTACGCGCCGGAGGATTGCGTTTTGAGCTGGAAAGAAACCATTTTGCTATTGAGATTCAAGAGAAAAGGTACAAGCGCAAGCATATTTTCTCCTATTCCAAGCCCCAGTTAAGAGAGAAGTACTTTGAAGAGAAGTCTCCGTAATTTATAGTGACAAGCACGCCAACATAAGTCAGAAACTAAAGACAAAGCAGCAAGTTGAGCAAGACTCGGCGTCATGACTTCATTTTTACGTTCCTACATAAGTTCACTGGACATCATTCAAACTGTAGAAGCTAGAGACTTTCCATCTGCTCGGGAAAACCAGCGCGATGCTTCCAGAACCACGAACAATGCGACTGCTGGAAACTCAGCGAGGAGTAAAACAGCTTTTGAGACACCTGGACAACAACAACCGGGCAATCGCGCTGAGAAAGTCCTCGGAGGGCACGATAGCTATGTCTTGACGCTGATTTCGTCGTTTATGAACTAACAAGGAGGGGGACTTAAGAGTGTTTGCACTCTTTAAATTTCTTTCTAACGATTGGAAACTGCTTTTTGGAAGTTTCCTTTGGCAATCATAGCGCGTCATTGAAATCACAACCCGAACTGAGCTCGAGACGCAATCGGAACACTTGCATTCATGAGGGACCGAACATTGCTATTGAATGGAGTACAGAAAGCGATTTTGCCGAGAAATTTTAATAGAATTACTCTGGTAGTTTCCTTCGGCCCTTGGACCACTGTACAGTGTGCGTATTGGAAATGTGTACAAAGTACAATAATATTTACACAGCGATAGGTAGTTCCAAGCCCAACAAGTCGTGACGCATTGTAATTGAATTTTTCGAAGAACGCATTCGGTAGTTTCTTTTGTGTCTGAAGCGATGATGATACTTGACAAGATTGCCAAAATGGACGGTACAGAGCAAAAAAGAACAGATCATGGAAAATATTGAGAACAGATTGTACAAAAATGTACAGTAAAAAATAGCTACGTATGAAGAAAATAGAGTTGTAATATGATATCATGTTTATTGCAAATATCTCTAGTTGGATTATATCCAAAGGTAAGCTAGGCCCTTGTTGACCATACCAAGCTGCAGCTAATCTATGGGATGCATGGGAATACATTTGCACAATAACATGTCGAACATGCACTCTTTTTTTAAAGAAAGTGACAGCAAACCCTATTTCTTCTCACATCACTCGGGAATGAGTATGGGGATTCCGGTCAGGGGATTCTTAATTGGAAAAAGAAATTGCCCAGACTTAGCCCTTGAATCAGAGGAGGATGTACTAGTATCCCACAATTCCCTGCGCGCTTCTGCTAGCTTAGATTTTGCAGTTCGATGCCGTCCTCGGGTCTCTTCAACATTGCCTGACTTTGTTTTCCTCTGAAGCAGTAGAAGCGCGAATTTAAAAGGTAAGACGCGTGAATTTCTTATGTTTGCTTATAAACCTTCCCTTCTGCCAGAAAAAATATTCGATTTTGTACATTATTGGCCTGATATCACGATTCTTTGATCGAACGTCTGTTTACATCTTCGCCGACGGGTCGGAATTAAATAGACACACAAAACTGAATTGTGTAGCCTATTAATTGAGTACTTTTAAGGTTTGACTTCACTGGACTATTGAACAGATATCAATAAAGCTAAAAACCAAAAAAGTCCCCAAAAGTCCCCACGATTTATAGGTTTTTGACGACTTCGAAGTTGCCGTGATTATTTACTCGCAAGACGCAAATGCGAGAATTTGGTGACCACACGCACAAACTGATGCCACAAATTTACCACTAAATGTTTAGAAAAACTCTTGATTTTTATGTTTCAAGTACCAACGATGTTCACATTACCTCTGATTTGATTTTCAGGCTATAAACGAAGCTACAGTACATGCCGGTAGCATCAAAACATGCAGGATAACGACTCCGGTAGCGAGAACACCGAAATGACCCCGGGTCAAATATTGTGAAAATCAGTTCAGGCGCAAACAACAAACATTTGTAACAGTGTTGCTTGCGAAATAAAGCAATTCAAGAAAGAATATGGAATTTGTTATTGTCTGAGCCAGGCCGAAAATAATATAGATATTGTAAAGTCGTTAGTTTCCCCTGTTTTATTCAGTCATTCGGATTTATCGAGTTGACTTTTTGTGTGTTAAAGTTTTGCGTTTGCGGGGATAAACGATATTAGTGCTTCCTATCTTCAGGGATATCTTTAGAAACACATAATTTCGAAACCAAAGAGCTAAATAGAGGAAAGGAAATGCCTTTTCATGGACTTTATAGTTTGATTGTCCGAGACTAGCGAGAACATGTTGACTGCTCGGCTGCTAATACAAAGTGATTAGCATGGTGCGAAACGCGGTAATATAATCTGATCGAGTCTAAGCCGCAATGCATGTAGGGATACTAGTACTTCCTCCTCTGCCCTTGAATATGGTAGGCCCTCGCTGTGAGATTATTCAGAGATTTGGACTGGTCACCTTGCTGTATTTTTTTCCTATTCTGCATGGCTACCAAATAAATTGCGCTAGCGTCATCATGTATAATGGCAAAGAATTAACTAACCATTCCGGTACTTCTCTCCCTTTTCGCCCTTTCTTTTGTTGACCAAAGGCTAGCCTCAATTATATAACCTGGTTCACCTCTAGTAGCAGGGCCGTAGCAAGCCTTCAAAAACTGGGGGGGGGGGGGGGGGGGGGGCACAACATCTAAAAAAAAACAAGATAGTTATTAGGGGAAGTTTACACTCTTTTTTGAAGAGAAATATTAGAGCCCAGCATGTGAATTACCGGTTTTGGGGAACTTTGGTATGCAGGGTGCATGATCAGGAGTTTTAAGGATTGATTGGAGAAAAACTGGGGTAACGTGCACCCCCGGCCCCTAAGAGCGCTACAGCCCTTTCTAGCCATTTTTTTATTTCGAAAACAAAATCATATTCTTTTGGAGTTCACAAATTCAAGCTCCAAGATAAATTCACGACTCTTCTTGTTCACAAAAACTCTTCACAAGAAATAACAATTGAATATTATTGCTGGCTCGTAGTGTTGTTACGTTAATCGTTTCCTGACAGCTACTTTTGACAGGATTTCAATCGATCCATATTTGGATATACACACCCCCGTACCCTCCCCTTTAAAAGTGGAGTTATCTTTGACATTCATTCTATGTCACTGCAAGTTATGTTTGGTATGCTTTTGGATTCTTTCTCTTGTAACTAATTGACTAGACATCGCACTGAGCTAGAAACAAAATTGGTTTATCTTCCTAGGGTGATAAGGAGCAAACAACTGTTTTTTAATCACTTATATTTGGATCCGTAATTATTGAATTTGTTTCTCTCCCCCTGACTGCATTTACGTAACAAAAGGTCACATGCAGTCACGTGAACCAATTATTTTTGTTCCTTACGTAATATTTCCGAATATTTGAATTATATCCGTTTGAGCACAAGCTAGAAACACAGAAATTCGAAGAAAGGAAATTGCAAGGATTATTTTCCACAAATATACCCAACAATTACAAAAGGGGAGCGAAAATCGTAAATCAAGCAAAGTAATTATTATACAACGAACAGGAAACGGGAACAAAGGTGCGATCAAGTTTATACATGTTTATATAATATAATTTTGTTTGAGAATCGCAAGAAGGGAGAAAATGGCTTCATTTTTTCAGTTTTGCACGGATTTTAACTCGGACTTTCTCAACCATCAACCGTCTAAGCCCTTGTACAAGGAACTTCTTACAACGGATGGAGTAAACGACGACAATTCATCGCTGAAGGGCAATGTTACAGATGTTACAGAAACAACGAGAACTAGAAAGATGGTCGATGCTGTCGAAAGCAGTTCTTCAAGAATTAAAACAACGGCCTCTTCAAAGCCAGCTGTGTCAAGTGAATCGTTTGTGCTGAGTTTGATTACAGGACTTATGACCTAGAGATGCGAAGTCTGTACGAGGATAAAGCTCAGAAGATCATCCCAGAGATGTCATGTCAATACGTCAATTCGTCAATATTCGAAGAACACAAGCCCAAACTGAAATGATATTTACGGCTGAACTTATAAGTGGCCGATAGCAAGAAAACGATGTTTCAGTTAGTGGAAGTTAAAAGGAGAAAAACGGTGTGAGTTTTACCGATTTGGGAACATGAAGTGTGCGAAAGCCATATGGGAGTGATGCATTTTGGAAGTTGTGAAGATTGGTTAGGACCAATATGCAAATTATCCGAAGCCAGATGGTGGGACTGAACTTTCTCCATCAACGACAAATCTTGTTAGCTGTGGTGCAGAAATATTTTTTTTATAATATGGAAGATATTTAAACTGTACTTCAGCAGTTCAGAGAAAAGACAAATAAAATTTCAAACAATTAGATCGAAATTTAACGCGGTAAAATCGAGGAAAAATCGACCTGTGAAACAGGCCTTTCAAGGATGTTTCTATGAACTAAGGCCCTCCACAGACAGGCATTTAGTTGTCGACAACTATTAGTTATCGACAACTATTCGATACAAGAATAGTTCGATACAAGAATTCCACACACTAGGGTTTCAGTTTGGGTTTTAGTCCCGACTCTAAGGTTAAAATGCTAGGGGTGACCGTCGGGAAACTCGAATTTTGACCCTAAAAAATACCTGGTCGGAAAAAATGTCCACCCTAAAAAATACCCCTCAGTCTGAAAATTCCCTTAAAAATACCACCAATTTTGACAGATTAAATTTTATTCTGGCCGTTTATTAGATATAAATCAAATATATCCTCTCGAGTTTCAAATACACTCATTCTTTCAAATATTTTGGACCTATGTATCACCAGGTTTTCTTCAGCGTACCTTATTTGCGTGAGAACCCCCTAAAAAATACCTATCTTTTCTTACCATACCGTATTTTATTTTCGAACCCCTAAAAAATACAGACCGCCGATTTCAAACCCTAAAAAATACGACGGTCACCCCTAGCATTCCAATATAGGGAGTGCCCCCCCCCCCCCCCGGGGGGGGTTTAGTTGCCGATAAATAGCAAGACCGCTGAAAGCTTGGTAACTAATGCTCACTACGCATGCTCACAATGGAATAGTTGTCGACTGCTAAATCGAACGCCCCCGCAGACAGCTGTCTGGCATCGGCTCTGTATTTTAGTTTAGACATCCATGGAGACAGACGATCACGCATTAATTTGTTATTGCCAGTCGAGTTCAAATGGAGACCACGTCGGTTCAAATCGTGAGGCATAAAACCACCATTTTCTTTTACGCATGCGTCGGTGGCTGTTACCAGAGTCTCCCCCGCGAGGTGACGAGCTGGGAAGCTCTTGTACGAGAGTGAATGGATATTGGCAAGCGCGCGCGCGCTCAATAGTCCTGTTTCGAATTCTCTTATCTACCGCTGTTAGGCATCGACGGCGCACAGTGGGAGCCTCAGTTTGAAGTAGAAAAAGTTGTGAGTACCAACAAGAAACTGATGAAGCTTGAATGTAGAAAATCGACAAAACATTTTGGACTCGTTGGTATTCGCAACTTTCGGGTTCAAATCGAGGCTCCCACTATAGCGCTATTCACTGTTTATCAACATTGCCATTCTAATGCAAATGTGCCAACCGTAGATTGAATAGCGCCCTTTGTTCTGTGAACCAATCGATCTCTGGTTGGCACATTAATAACAATGGATGACGTCAGCACTATATTTATGCGCCGTCGAT
Source organism: Scolanthus callimorphus (assembly GCA_033964015.1). Lineage (NCBI taxonomy): Eukaryota > Metazoa > Cnidaria > Anthozoa > Actiniaria > Edwardsiidae > Scolanthus > Scolanthus callimorphus. The sequence goes on from CM066922.1 coordinate 10,881,988, forward strand.
GCCTGCGCGCACGATTAAAACTATTTCGAGCCTCCTTAACTAGAAAGACTGAATTGTTAAAGAGATGTTTATTCAGTTTCACCGTAATTCTTGGCACAAATCAGGAAGCTTGTGGTGTAGATTGCGATATTTACATCATCAGCGTCGGTTTTCGCTAAGTTCTGTGCCCATGAAATAAGACCCCGTTCACACGTATCCGGATATTCTCGAAAACGTATACGGCGTCATCGGCGACAAAAACCGTGGTTTTCGAAAACGCTCTCAAGACTAGATTTTTGAAAACGAAGATTTATCGCCGCAAGCTATTCGGGTTGGACGGTCGAATAGAGAGAAAGGACAAGACATAACTAGATTTATGCCTACGTTTCTTTACTTTCAGTCCTTCATCAGGGTAGATGATGGTCGAAAGCGGAGGTTTTTAAATACGATGACGTCAAAGTTAGGGTCCAGTGTACTTGCTTTTCGAAGGGCGCATGAGCTCGCATCCCGCGCATGCGCGATAGGTGAAGTCTTGCGTATTCGAACCGTTGTCTTGTATACGTGTGGATGGGCAAATACGATTTAAATACGGTCAGTGTGGACACGGATTTTTTTAAATAAGGAGAAAAAAATCTCCGTTTTCGTTGAAAATATTCTAATACGTGTGGACGGGGCCTAATATCCTCGAGTAGAGGCTAGTTGTGTAAACACGTACATTTGATTGTGGATTATTTCTTCTGCGTCAGGATAGGTGGGCAAATTGTACACTTGGACGTTAAAGCTGAATACTCTTAGATAAACACGCATAATAAAACGTTACTAACGACCACTTGGTGGCCAATTCTTCATTCTTCGTGCATAGCACTTGAAATTCCTCAAAACATTTGAAGACAATTTCACCCCACTGACTTTCAGTTAAAAGCACAGAATAATTCAAATTCCGAACAGCTTCAAAAATTTCATTCTGTTCATCTTTAGCGAGTTTTCTGAGATTCCTTTTTTCCAAATATTTACAAAGACCGTGCTTTTTTATTCCTTCGTAAGAATTTTGGACTACCTCGCTTAACCTCCCCAAACCCTTTTCTATCATTCTGAAAGGCAGGACTGTTGTACAAAATCAAAAGTTATTTAACGCACTCAGAACTTCTGAAACGTCAGAGATTTCAATTTTTGTATTTTCGCTGTTGACCTGTTCTGATTCAACAATTGGCGTCAGCATCATCTCATTAACTCTAATCCCGTTTTGAGACTTAACAAGGTCGGACAAACTCTTAAATAGACTACTACCTGATTGTACAAACATACCACCTATTTGCGCTCTGGCATCGGCACCAACGTATTAATTTTCCTCGGCAAGACAACTTGGCCAATGTTTTCCCCGCTTGTACCGCCTTGATGGTCATTCCAATGTCAACACCAAAGTTTCTCCACGACTCAGGCCACCTTCCATTATTTGTGAATCGTTTGAGCATCCCCAAGTCGAACGCGAACTCTCCCCCTATTGGCTGGCGAACTACGTTACCAGTGATGGCGGCATAGAGTGGGAACATCAGATGATTCGTCAATCGTCCCTCGTACTTGTAGCGCCAGTAGAAAGGGACGAGGTAAGAGTATCCTTGGTTCAAGCCGTGACACATTCGGCAGACAAACCCGTCAGTTCCTGTTGAAATAAAAATGATTTTGGCTTCAACCGTTTACGCGTTTAGAGCGGATTTCAGATGACTGTCGTGTTTGCAATTGGTTTGCTTTCTCATTGGCTGCTTATTTCTATCAACCAATCAAATTGCGAACTAATTACAAGCAAGGAATTACTAGCCAATTGGTTCGGCTCCTGATTGGCTGGGCTGGAAGCCATTCAGCAGTAAGTTGTAATTACTCTTGTTTCTGATTGGCTAGTGATTGCACAATTGCGTTTACTTTCACGACGGTCATCTGAAATCTGCTCTATTTCAATCAACCAATCAAATTGCGAACTAATTACAAGCAAGGAATTACTAGCCAATTGGTTCGGCTCCTGATTGGCTGGGCTGGAAGCCATTCAGCAGTAAGTTGTAATTACTCTTGTTTCTGATTGGCTAGTGATTGCACAATTGCGTTTACTTTCACGACGGTCATCTGAAATCTGCTCTATTGGATGACTTTGAAAACGTTTTCCATGACTATTATTCTTTCCTAGATTCCGGCTCATATTAAATATAGTACATTTTTGCTTAATTTGAGTTTCTGTAGTCAAGAAACTGGCGTACATGATTGAATCATAGTATAATGTTTCTCGCTCTATTTTGTTGTAAAAGTAGCTTTGTTTGCATTCCTAACATGTTGCATTTTCTTCAATTTAGATTGGGCCATTTGTTTCCTGGATATTACTGCACGCCGGTGAAATATGACAAGCAATGAAGATGTTTGTTAGTTTCAATTTCATTTATTCTTGAAAAAGCAAAGGAAAGAAATACAATTTGTATTGAATAGAATTGAACTGAGGATTGAAGATGATCATTGTATTGATTTATTGTTTACATTAATTTCCCTAACGATAGTCAATGGATAAAACAATAGGATTTGGGTGTGGTATGTTTTTTAAATGCCCATCATCAACTGGGAGCCTTTGCGCCCCGTGTTTTTTTTTTATCGTTTCCTTGATATTGCTCTGATTGGATAATAGACCACAAAGGCTCTTGGTTGATCCGCTGAGAAATCGAGTAATCTTGACACAAAAAGTAGAAACAATTTTTAGATAGAGAATTACAAAACCATTTCCTTGTTTCTAGCATTTATGAAAGGTATTGATAAAATAAAGAATTGGCGATAACACCGAAAACGGCGAAAACAATACGAAAACGTTAAGTGTGGACGCAAATCTTTTTGAAAACGGAGCAAAAGTATCCGTTTTCGTTTGAAAACGGTGTAGTGTGGACGGGGTCTTATACGCTCTTCAGCGTCGCGTTGTTCCCCTAAAAGATACGACGATCATCCCCGACCAAAAAATATGGGAGCCCCCCCCCCCCCCCCTCCCCGAGAATAAAAGCCGTCTTACCCTTCAAATCTGAATCTATGCACAAACAACACCGTTGTCTTCATCTTTCGACATTGCATAATGCTGTATGAAGTTAAACGATGCTTCAAATTGCGTGCCTTTTCCTCGCACATCCGTCTTTCCCGGAATCGACGAGAATATGTCGCTGTCTTCGGTGACTAGAGTTGCAAAGTCAATTTTATACCTGAAATAATACAAAATTGTGATTGGAATTAAGGAAGTTGTCAAAACATCTGTACTCGACCGGGACCCGATTTAGGGGATGGCCGGTGGTGTATGCCGCAACCAACCTTCTTTTAGGGAAAAACGCCCATTTTTTAACAGCGAATATCTCATAAAAAAATAAATTAATACAAAAGACAGGCTCAGCACCAGCTTCTTTATAGCGAGAGGAACACATCCCTGCAAATAACATTCAACATCCCTTATTTGAGAACGGAGAAAATAGGTGGGGGTGGGGCTGGGTGGTACAATCCGGGACCTACCACCTCCTGTGATAAATCGGGTTCCGGTCGAGTACAAATGTTTTGACCGCTTCCCCAAAGACCCTGTGACGGCCGCCATTTGACAGCATGACAACATACCAAGTCGGAGAAAGTATCCATTTCCATCGGCTGATTTAGAAAATATAGAACAATTTTCTCGATTGAATTTGGTAAATCAAATCTGAAACTTTGTTTTTAGGTTTTGATTTAGATATTTCTAGACGTAATTCGTCTTCAAATGTCGAACGAAAACAATAACTAAGGCCAGTGGCTGACACGGGCTCTTTGAAGACCAATGTCCGATGGGCGTCACTTGTTGTTTAGTATCTCAAGAAGTTTATGCTAAGGAGGTAACGGTAAAAGTAGTGAACTCAATTAAAGAGCCCGTGTCAACCACTCCTTTGTTATTGTTTTCGTTCGATATTTGAAGACGAAGTACGTATAAAGATTTCTAAATCGACATCTAAAAACAAAGTTTCATATTTGAATTACCAAACTTAATCGAGAAAATTACTCTATATTCTCTAAATCAGCCGATGGAAATGGATGCTTTCTCCGACTTGGTATGTTGCTATGCTGTCAAATGCGGCTGACACAGGCTCTTTAATCTACCCAGTGGGTGCTTCAAGGTTACAACTGTATTGATGACCGTCGAGAAGCCCGAATTTGCATCCTAATTTTACCCGGCAACAAAAATTTCCACCTTAAGAAATACTCCTCGGTCCTAAATACCTTAAGCCGATGGTACCATTTTAGTTCAAAAAACAGGCTACGTCCTCGCATAACCTACAACAATTATTTGGTTTAGGACCTTTTTACATGAAGACCAGCCATCCCGGAATAGAAATTTCGGGTCCGTCTGCTGGGATGGCTCACGTTTAATACGATGTTTCCTTCATAAATTTGTTTCCTTCATACATTTGTTTCCTTCATAATTTGTTTCCTTCATAAATTTGTTTCCTTCATAATTTGTTTCCTTCATAAATTTGTTTCCTTCATAAATTTCATAAATTGTGTGATCCTCGGGTCCGTCTGCTGGGATGGCTCACGTTTAATACGAATGTTTCCTTCATAAATTTGTTTCCTTCATACATTTGTTTCCTTCATAAATTTGTTTCCTTCATAAATTTGTTTCCTTCATAATTTGTTTCCTTCATAAATTTGTTTCCTTCATAAATTTCATAAATTGTGTGATCCGGTTATCCCTGTTCGAGTAGCAACGGGCCCGTCCGTCTGCTCAAATAAACACAACATAAAAGGTACAGGGAAAACAATCGTGAGGTGAACTATCCCGGGAAGTGGAAACCAATAACTGTCTTGCCCCCTTACAGGATAAGATATTACAAGATATTCCCTTAAACAATTGTCGAATTTCGTCAACTTCCTTATAAGGAAATATTTGCATATCATATTTGGAAAACTAGTACGTTTTACACTATTTTCAATGGCCTGGAAAGCTTAAAACTCGACAGAACTCAAATTCACTCGAAGAGAGATGATACATGATTTTCCGCTGTGTTTTTCACGTTCAAAAAGATGGAAACAAAGTAGACAAGATACCACAGGAAGCCCACTCAATCGATGATATATAAACAGGCCCTTACTTTTCCACCAAGACCAAAATATCTGGGTCCAGTTGAGCATCAAGAAACCAAGGCCCCGCGGCACTGCTGTTTGTTTTGTCTTTGTGGGTCCCGTCAGCACATAACACAAGCATTTTCTCGGCTTCGCAAATACCGATATCTACTAGACGAGCCAAGTCCTTCACGGCTGCCTTGGCGACGCCTTGAACCGTCTCTCGCTCTGTGACTCGGTATGATGGGGTCAATATCACTGTGGTGTAAGCCTGGCATCTGTGAGTGAAATGAGAGTTTCGTGACCGTACACCACAATTATAAATCGTTTGGTATCATTATTAATAACCTTATTGATATCTTATTCTCTGTATTTATATTTTTTCAGTCCCCTGACCCTTTGGAGGCATTGCTTGTAAGGGACATTGAGTCCTATTCTATGTCCTTCCTGAGTAAGATCTTCCAATAGTCCTAAATAAATATATAAATAATTCTGAAAGAGCGACAGAATGCACAAAAAGAAGAGCAAGAACAAAGAAAAAGCGAGAGCAAGAGTTACAGCCGAGCAAAAAGAGCGAGAGAGCAAGAGCAGGGAGCAGGGAGCAGGGAGCATGTGGGGAAGAAACTACCTGATGTCGTAGTTTGTGTTTGTCCACACCCGGAAGTTCAATAGACCCCGTCTCGCTGTAAGGATGTCCGGTACCAAGGTCCACCTCTACATCATTGAACTCGTACTTTTTGCCATGGTTAATGTACTTCAACATCGCTGCAATGTGAACGACAGACAAGCCTAGTTAAAGGGGCAGTGTAACGTGTATGGCCAAAATGGCCTCCGAAAATTCAAATCGATTTTTGTTAAAAATGAACACCAGCACTAGAACACACATGATCACTTTAGCATGAGGAGCTTTATGCTAAGCCCCCCCCCCCCCCCCCCCCCCCCCCCCGACTGTTTGGTGCTCTCAGAGCACCAAACTACAAGACACCAAATGTATCAAGACAAAGAAACTGTTGACGGATAGTATAAGGGATTAAAGGATAGCTGTCGAGAGTGTTAACTGATATATCGCCATACTCCGCAGCGCAAAGCCGTAATCCACCTAATGTACATCTTGTTTTCAAGTTATTACTTTGGTATGTCATCAGCGCAAACGTTTTTGACCAAAATATAGCATCTAAAGTTAGCATACAGCAAACTAATGCCCCAGTATGAAGCGACACTATAACTGCATTTTCGCATAAACTTTTAAAGTATTACTTTGGTATGTCAGCACAAAAGTCTTGACCAAAATATAGCACCTGAAATAGGCATACAGGCCGAAGTTAATGCCCCATGAAGCGACACTATAGTTGCATGTTTGCATTTTAAAGTATTACAACTTTGGTATGTCAGCGCAAAAGTCTTGACCAAAATATAGCATCTGAAATAGGCATACAGGCAAGTTAATGCCCCAGTATGAAGCGACACTATAATTGCATTTTTGCATAAACTTTTAAAGCATTACTTTGATATGTCAGCGCAAAAGTCTTGACCAAAATATAGCATCTGAAATAGGCATACATAGGCAAGTTAATGTCCAAGTATGAAGCGACACTATAGTTGCATGTTTGCATTTTAAAGTATTACAACTTTGGTATGTCAGTGCAAAAGTCTTGACCAAAATATAGCATCTGAAATAGGCATACAGGCAAGTTAATGCCCCAGTATGAAGCGACACTATTGCATTCTTTGCTATACTTTCAAATCATTTCCTTTGATAGCTTCGATAAGCGCTAAAGTCAGGCAATCTAATGCCCCAGTATGAAGCGACACCATTGCATATTTACTTTGATATCTCAGCGCAAAAAGTCGTAACAATGTCCAGGTTCTAGGTTAGATACAGAACTACTTCGCAGGTGAAAGTGAAGTCGAAAGAAAGCGAAAACCGACAAGGATTCATCATTTCTCTCATGTCAAAGATACGTCCTTAGCTTTCCCGCCACTATGCCCTCCTGTCTATTATGGTAGGAAGGCAGTTTTGAGTCACTGGAATACTTACTTGGGAATAGCAACCTTACCGTACCACACGAGCTAAAGCTAATACCGCCTGTTGTTGTACGTAGTGTCAGTAGTACTATTGGAGCGAACCTCGTGGACTAGAGAACTGCCGCCACTATCCTGCCATTTTTCCCGGGGGGGGGGGGGGGGGGGGGGGGGGGGGGGCTCCCCTTATTTTCAGACGGGTGCTCGTCCTATCCCTTAGGGTAAAATTGACAGATGTGCTATCTCTTAGGGGTGTTTAAAATCAGCCCTATCCCTTAGGGAAGTCTCAGACCAATCCTTGCCCAGAAATATATTGGTACTGACACCAGAACCGATATTTACAACGGAAACTTAAATTTCTGTTTGCCACACCCTTTTGCTATCCCTTAGGGTGAAAATCAATTTTCCCGACGAGCACACCCGTCTAAAATATTGAGAGTCCCCCCCCCCCCCCCCCCCCCCGGGATTTATTTACTGATCGAGCAATTCATAGATTTGCAATCCTATCCCGGTTTTATTGACAGATGCGGGGCAGTAGGCAACACCTCTGGAGTTTACCTTTTGGTCGAGGGTCGAGGGTCGAGGGTACCTAGTCGAGGGTGGACGTGTCGAGGGTGAGGGTATAGCTGGTCGAGGGTAGCTAAAAATGGCTCAAATTTTCTTGCGGAATATTGTACTCAAGACTGGAGATTTTTATCGATACATTTGTGTCTGCGTCCGCAATCTGTGATTACTGGCGTCGTGTTTATCAAGCGGGAACGACAGAGCGGAAATGACCTGTTTAGATCACAAATTTCAAATAATAAGGTCAGGTTAACTCAGAAAGCTTGATTTTTTGGATACAGACTCCTTGTCTTATTAGAAACAAATATCAAAAATGACTTTTTTCTAATGGATCCGTCTTTGAGATATTAGGCTTTTAACTTTGGTTTCTGTGCCATTTTTATGGGAGAATTGGTACTTTGATCAGGAATTCTGCAAACTTTGTTCAATCATATCTAAAATTCATATTCTTCAAATTCTTGAAAACTTGGAATTATGCTTTTGCTCATAGAAACTCTTTGTATACGGAATCTTGAGCTTATATATTTAAATATGGCGAAGTTAGACATTTCATTTTTGGTCATTTCCGCTCTGTCAGCGGGAACAAATAAATAAATAAAGCCAGTGGAGACTGCAGTTTCTTTTCGCCCAGTCATAATTTAAGTTAAAGCTATTACTAAAAACGTTTCTTTGTTTGTACCATATAGCTTCTATCGAAGCATAAAAACACAGCAGCATTGTTCTTACGGTACTCCTGTTTGACACTATTCTTTTCCGAGTTGACGTGAGTTTTATATCGAAAGAACTCTAGTGGTAGTTCATGTAGTCATATCAAAATTCGCAATTCGAAATATTTTCGCCTTTCCAGCGGTTTAAAATGGGTCCTAAAATGTGTCCGTCAGCAGGCCGACCGCGATTTTGTTTTGAGGCAATGTGGATCGTTTTTCATTTTGACCTTGACAAGTAGCGTTATCTCCCCCGGTGTGCGAAAAATGTAATGTGTAATCATCTGCAGCGCTTAAATATTTTCTTGTGAACTTGTGTAGGATAGTCCGCGAGACGTATTCCATGTCTTCCGGTGTTTGATATGGAAAGAGCGGGGGGGTTCTCCCATGTAAGAGTGATAGGGGTGCTCGTCGGGACATCGGAAAATATACCCTAAAAATACCAGGACATAAAAAATCCAACCCCTAAATAATACCTTATAAACAAAATGACCCCTAAAAAATACCAACAAAAACTATTTGTGTTATTGTTTATTGTTTCTCATCTCAAAACAAGCTTATTTTAGAGCTATAAATGAACAAAGAAAGAAACTAAACGTTTTGGGTTTTGACCCTTTCATTCATTTGCGTACCCCTAAAAATACCATTTATTAGTGAAAGCCACAATGTTTCTCTCCGACACCCCTTAAAAAATACCTGAGAGTCGATTTCGACCCCTAAAAAAATACGACGAGCACCCCTATCAGGTCGACATTGTGAAGAACCCCCCCCCCCCCCCCCCCCCCCCCGTCCATCTAGGCATGCACATGTGATGTCATTTTCACCCTTGAATCCGCTTCCGCGCCGCGTCTGATCTCCTTCAAAGTTTGAAACTAACTCCATGATATTTTTCCAGATACTTTAGCAAATAGCTATTCAGATTGTATACAATTTGATCGCGGGCTGACTTAGAACGATATCAATATTTCTGTTACGCTGTTGCATCTCTGCATCTTGAAATAGTGCAACTCCGGTTGCTAATTAACGGCAGGTTTCTATTGTTTTCCATTGAAACTATTTACCGGCAGTCGAAACAACTTTCATATTTTGAGCGCTAAACATTTCCTAAATCCTAACCCTAAACCTAACCTAACCTATCCAAAAATAAATATGGATTATTTTTTTTCCATGTTGAAAACGAAGATTTTGTCTCAGCCGGCCATATAGACACTTCGTTTCTGTTATTATATCTTGGTCAACGTTTGATCCCGCAATATTATTCATTGTGCATCTATCTATCTACCAATTCAGCGACCCCTCAGGACTAGAGGATTATTGCTGGGCGGTCAGTAAGGAAAAACTGTGCATTGTGCGTTTTACAACATTATATTAAAAGAACAGAATGTGTTCAAATACCTTACAAAACTGTGTGATGCTGCGCTGCTGTGGAAAGCACGAGCGACGAGGAAGTTTAATAGATACCGAAATGTCTGCCGTCAAGAAAATCTCGCAAAATAAAGCTTTGCATGATAATCTATATTGTGTTTTCAATAAAGTTAGTCAAGCGCATGCAGAACTGAGAAACGGTACAAAGATTCGACTGCGAGCGGTATTGTAGCCATCATTGTTATTCTTAGTTTCAACCAATCTCTAAAAATAAAAGACAATTGCACGTAATGCATGAATGTGCTGGTGCTGATATATTTTTTGTTAACCATCCACCAGAACGAAATACAGAGAAAGGACGCCGGATAGTTTTGACGAAGGAGAGCACATACAGCATGCAAAATGACCTTGACCTTCTTGACCTTCTTCGGTGATTGTACCCGGGGGGGGGAACTCCCATATTTTGGGGGCGGGTGTGCTCGTCGTACTTTTTAGGGTTTGAATTAGGCCTTTGGTACCGGAAGCCCTTGCAAATTGCTGTTAGGCTCAAATGTTCATACTACTCTCCAAAACAGAAAAATGTCGCACTTTTCTGAGTTTTCTGCCACATTTAATGATATAAAGGAGGTAAATCATTGTTTGACCTCCCCAAAGAAATAAAACGAGGTAAAAATATGGTATATTTTATGAGTTCACCGGTTGTCATGGTTCATTGCACCAGACTGCAATATAGTGCGTGAGGGAAAACACGCAACGCTAGCTCTAAAACAAGCGATGAGTTTTTATTTGATGTGACGTGTGCAAGGACAGTCTCAAATTAATGGGACAGTTGACGTTATCGTTTTCATTTTTATCCGGATTCCACCGTCCACACTAAAACGATATGTATACGGATTCGTTTTTATTCACTTTAGACGAAAAAAAAATTGGACATTTGAGATTCTCAATCTATATTTTGTATAATATTCTAAGCCGTTTAAAAATGGCAACGTTGCGGAAAGCCTATCGAGTTTGCTACCACCGTGGATAGGATACTTATCACTGACACAGGGTTGCAAGCCGTTCTTTCCAGAAACTACATTGTGATGTTGGGCGCAAAGACCCATGATTAAATTTTTAAATAAATTGTTTGCAGAGCAATAATCACTGAAATAAATTGTTTGCAATCGTAGTAAACAGAAAATAATTGTTTGTAGAGAGGTTTTCAACTGTGACATCTGCAGCCATCTTGGGACACTAAATTTCAAAATTTCTCCCTGGGGCCCCCAGACTCCCAAACGTCCCAAAGCCCCAAGGCAGAAACTTCATTTTCTCAACAACAACATAAAAAGGAAACACTGACTGGAGATAGACAATACCTACATTTCACAATTTCTCATTTCAAATCACGTTGCATTCATTTGAATAATATTTCTTTGTTTGGGTTGCTTCCTTATTCATATATCCCTCGGTGCGTGCTAGCAGAAAATCAAAGAAACGATACCCATGGGAATGCCACGTGATCTGAAATGGGAAACATTACGCCCAAGCCAAGTCCGAGGGTAATGGACAAGATGACGAGTCCGAGGGTGATGGACAAGATGATGAGTCCGAGGGTGATGGGCAAAATGATGAGTCACAGGGTGATGGACAAGATGATGAGTCAGAGGGTGATGGACAAGATGATGAGTCAGAGGGTGATCGACAAGATGATGAGTCAGAGGGTGATGGACAAGATGATGAGTCCGAGGGTGATTGGCAAGAAGATGAGTCAGAGGGTAATGGACTAGATGATGAGTCAGAGGGTGATGGACAAGATTATGAGTCAGAGGGTGATGGACAAGATGATGAGCCAGAGGGTGATGGACAAAATGATGAGTCTTAGGGTGATGGCAAGATGATGAGTCAGAGGGTGATGATCAAGATGATGAGTCAGAGGGTGATCGACAAGATGATGAGTCAGAGGGTGATGGACAAGATGACGAGTCAGAGGGTGATGGGCAAAATGATGAGTCATAGGGTGATGGGCAAGATGATGAGTCAGAGGGTGATGGACAAGATGATGAGTCAGAGGGTGATCGACAAGATGATGAGTCAGAGGGTGATGGACAAGATGACGAGTCCGAAGGTGATGGGCAAGATGATGAGTCAGAGGGTGATGGACAAGATGATGAGTCCGAGGGTGATTGGCAAGATGACGAGTCAGAGGGTGATGGACAAGATGATGAGTCCGAGGGTGGTGGACAAGATAACATTTCGGACAATCATGTTGATGAGGGTTGATGGACAAGATGATGAGTCAGAGGGTGATGGACAAGATGATGAGTCAGAGGGTGATGGACAAGATGACGAGTCCGAAGGTGATGGGCAAGATACGAGTCAGAGGTGATGGACAAGATTATGAGTCCGAGGGGGTGGACAAGATGACGAGTCCGAAGGTGATGGACAAGATGACGAGTCCGAGGGTGATGGGCAAAATGATGAGTCATAGGGTGATGGGCAAGATGATGAGTCAGAGGGTGATGGACAAGATGATGAGTCAGAGGGTGATCGACAAGATGATGAGTCAGAGGGTGATGGACAAGATGACGAGTCCGAAGGTGATGGGCAAGATGATAAGTCAGAGGGTGATGGACAAGATGATGAGTCCGAGGGTGATTGGCAAGATGACGAGTCAGAGGGTGATGGACAAGATGATGAGTCCGAGGGTGGTGGACAAGATAACATTTCGGACAATCATGTTGATGAGGGTTGATGGACAAGATGATGAGTCAGAGGGTGATGGACAAGATGATGAGTCAGAGGGTGATGGACAAGATGACGAGTCCGAAGGTGATGGGCAAGATACGAGTCAGAGGGTGATGGACAAGATTATGAGTCCGAGGGTGGTGGACAAGATGACGAGTCCGAAGGTGATGGACAAGATGACGAGTCCGAGGGTGATGGACAAGATGACGAGTCCGAGGGTGATGGACAAGATGACGAGTCCGAGGGTGATGGACAAGATGACGAGTACGAGGGTGATGGACAAGATGACGAGTACGAGGGTGATGGACAAGATGATGAGTCCGAGGGTGATGGGCAAGATGTCGAGTCAAAGGGTGATGGACAAGATGATGAGTCCGAGGGTGATTGGCAAGATGACGAGTCAGAGGTTGATGGACAAGATGATGAGTCCGAGGGTGGTGGACAAGATAACATTTCGGACAATCATGTTGATGAGGGTTGATGGACAAGATGATGAGTCAGAGGGTGATGGACAAGATGATGAGTCAGAGGGAGATGGACAAGATGACGAGTCCGAAGGTGATGGGCAAGATGATGAGTTAGAGGGTGATGGACAAGATGACGAGTCAGAGGGTGATGGACAAGATACGAGTCAGAGGGTGATGGACAAGATTATGAGTCCGAGGGTGGTGGACAAGATGACGAGTCCGAAGGTGATGGACAAGATGACGAGTCCGAGGGTGATGGACAAGATGACGAGTCCGAGGGTGATGGACAAGATGACGAGTACGAGGGTGATGGACAAGATGACGAGTATGAGGGTGATGGACAAGATGATGAGTCCGAGGGTGATGGGCAAGATGTCGAGTCAGAGGGTGATGGACAAGATGATGAGTCAGAGGGTGATGGACAAGATGATGAGTCAGAGGGTGATGGACAAGATGATGAGCCAGAGGGTGATGGACAAAATGATGAGTCTTAGGGTGATGGGCAAGATGATGAGTCAGAGGGTGATGATCAAGATGATGAGTCAGAGGGTGATCGACAAGATGATGAGTCAGGGGGTGATGGACAAGATGATGAGTCCGAGGGTGGTGGGCAAAATGATGAGTCATAGGGTGATGGACAAGATGATGAGTCAGAGGGTGATGGACAAGATGATGAGTCAGAGGGTGATCGACAAGATGATGAGTCAGAGGGTGATGGACAAGATGACGAGTCCGAAGGTGATGGGCAAGATGATGAGTCAGAGGGTGATGGACAAGATGATGAGTCCGAGGGTGATTGGCAGGATGACGAGTCAGAGGGTGATGGACAAGATGATGAGTCCGAGGGTGGTGGACAAGATAACATTTCGGACAATCATGTTGATGAGGGTTGATGGACAATATGATGAGTCAGAGGGTGATGGACAAGATGATGAGTCAGAGGGTGATGGACAAGATGACGAGTCCGAAGGTGATGGGGAAGATGACGAGTTAGAGGGTGATGGACAAGATGATGAGTCCGAAGGTGATGGACAAGATGACGAGTCCGAGGGTGATGGACAAGATGACGAGTCCGAGGGTGATGGCAAGATGATGAGTCAGAGGGTGATGGACAAGATGATGAGTCAGAAGGTGATGGACAAGATGATCCGAGGGTGATGGGCAAGATGATGAGTCAGAGGGTGATGGACAAGATAATGAGTCAAAGGGTGATGGGCAAGATGATGAGTCAGAGGGTGATGGACAAGATGATGAGTCAGAAGGTGATGGACAAGATGACGAGTTAGAGGGTGATGGACAAGATGATGAGTCAGAGGGTGATGGACAAGATGACGAGTCAGAGGGTGATGGACAAGATGACGAGTCCGAGGGTGATGGGCAAGATGATGAGTCAGAGGGTGATGGACAAGATGATGAGTCAGAAGGTGATGGACAAGATGATCCGAGGGTGATGGGCAAGATGATGAGTCAGAGGGTGATGGACAAGATGACGAGTCAGAGGGTGATGGACAAGATGACGAGTCCGAGGATGATGGACAAAATGATGAGTTTAAGAGACTGCATCACTCGGACAGGAGACTATCTGACAGGGCAAGCAATTTTTTTTAGAAAACTTGGGAGGGTCACAATATTTTTAAACTACGACTGGGGAGGTTCACGATTTTTTTTATGTTCAAGAGGAGGGTCGTTATTTTTTTGGAGCCTTGTTTTAAAAAATGGTAGCCCCCGCCAAATAATGACACGGCCCATATTGCCAACGGGGGCTTTATTATCAAGCGCGTCAGGCTTTTGACAAGTCTGTATGTGCCGCGCGTTGACTTATCATGGGTAACCCACTGTGACTATCTAATGAAATAAAAAGCTAACCGCAGATGATCTGCCCTGAGGCAACTAGTCAAAACGAGTCAAGCGGTCAAGCGTGTGCCCTCTAAAGTTGATTATTCAACTCATATTGCATTCTATTTCATTCTTGACTTTCATAATACATTTTGTAATTCATATTTGAATTTTGAAACGATATAACATACCAACAATTTGTTTAACCTAGATTTTAAACAGGTGATATTGATTTAATAGTGCATTTATTGAAATCAATAATATATTATTAAAAGCAGTCAATCGACTCTTATAGAGGGGCAGGCTTGATCCGCTTTGACTGTAGTGATGTGTTTCCATCTATTGATAAAAGGTAGTTATTTCTCTTTATTCTAGCAATGAAAGATGATTTAGTTATTAAAGTGTCTGCACGATATTATTATTCATTCAAACGTATTTTCCCGCTTCTGATTGGTTGAGCGCCACAGGCGAGTTCTTGATGTTTTTGAAGGCAAGCAACTTATCCCATCGATGACGTCAAAGATTGGATAAATTGAAAAATTATTGCATGCGTGACGTCACGCACTCAGTGTAGACTGAAAAAATTGCGTGCTCACAGGGGGAGTTTCATTTTGAATGAATAATAATACAATTACAAGTTGGAATGAATAATAAAACAATTACAAATTCGAATGAATAATAAAACAATTAATGAATTTAGCTTTCGTATGATGTGGAGAATTATTCAGTGTTACGTTAATAAATGGACAATATATTGAACACTATTCATTAGTTAATTATTATAAGAGAGATTACGATGTTAATATCAAGAGATCGTTTTACCCTGTATGAATCATGTGATTGTAAGTACATAGATAACGTTTGTATAATCAGTGGAATTTCAGCTAACCAAAGGAACACAAATACAGCTAACCCGGACAAGGAAAAAACAGCTAACCAGGAGTTATTATCAGTGATCAGTTAGACACGCCACAGAAGTAAGTGTTTATAGATTCCGAATTATTGTAAATAAGCGTTGATCTCCTGTAATCTCTGACTAAATGTTATTTACGTGCATTCTTGTTTAGATCGAATAAATATCTCTTCAAATTAGAGTGTTATACGATTTGTGGTAAAGTCTTCACGGAATCAGAAACAGTACAGCGAACCATTCAGATCTCGGCCTTCGGCCTCGCTGGATAACACCCACTCAATCTGAATAATTCACCACATCAGTATACTCAGCGGAATTCATTAATTGCCGTATTCTTACCAAAGTGAGCTTCTTGTTGGACGTTTTTGAATAAGTTGTTATTGATGAATATTATGTACGATTAAAGTATCTAGTCATTGGATATGAGGACAATAAATATTATTAGATTAACCCTGCACATAACTGTAAGTTTGGAACCTTTAGGTTTGGTGTTTTCCGCTATGCGGACTGAGTTCTATTTTTTTAGTTTCTATGGGCCCCCGGGGATTCCGAGAAAAACGAGACGAGCGAAAAAAAAAAAACGCCGAGATTCCGAGATTTTACGATATTTTACCGAGACTTTCGAAATTTTAAGGTACCCATCGATACCCCCAAGTTCATTTTGATCATGAGTCCCTTCCGTGGTTCAGGTTCAGTTTCGTGCACTATTTTTTGTTTAAATTATTTACAATAGAAGAAAAATACATGCATAAAGAGAAAAAAGAGCATTATTACAATTAGGTGAGAGAAAAAGTAAAGGTGCGCACTGACCATGATAGTAGCTTAAGCTTTCGAGTGGTCACTCTGCCACACACCGAGGCTAACGTATACATTAATTTATCCACTATATCTTTTTTTTTTTCAATCTGTGACCTGTAGAAGTCATAGATTGGAGAGAAAAAAAGACATAGTGGATAAATAATATATAGTAAAGTAGGTTTAGGTAATTATTTAAGTTATTGGCAATAAAGGAGGAATTAGCGAATAACTTTAAGATTGGTGGACAATAATGATATAAGTACGATCTTAGTTGTTCTTTTAAAGATTTGAAGGGTAGTAGCTTAAAATAAGGTGGCATTTTTTCCATATCCTTGATGACAAGACGCTAAATCGGAGTTGGCGTGGGGGGTGGGGGGATGAATTTCTGAGCCACACATTCAAGATGGACGCACAGCTAGAATATTCAGCCAAACCAACACAAAAACCAAGCTACTGCAATGTGGCATATCCTACTTTAAAAATTTTATTTCTCACCTCTCGTACCTGATTCCTGATGTACATTCATATTTAATATGCAATTGTCGACATCCCTAGGCCCGCTCCTATATAGTTGGATAACTGCAGCAGAAGTCATTAAGTAGACCATTTACAAATCTAATCACTGTGCATGCAGAGAAACATTGGATCGACCGTTTAGTTGTAGAGTAACATTCCATAACAAGAACTTTTATACCACAACGCGCGCGTTTCTCGAATTCTGATTGGCTCTTAGCCGTGGGTACATAAGAGGACATACCACGGAACGCGCCATCATCAGCGCGCGCGTTAAAAAGAGCAAACGAAAACACTGTTTGGCTGCGCGCACGCTACTTTTGCCTTTTTATTTTTGCCTTTTTGTTGTGGTATAAAACAAATGTCCTCTGTTTTTCCGTGGTATGTCCTCTTATATACCACGGAATGACGTAATAAAGTGGTCAAAATGTACTGCGGACCCACTCGGCTGCGCTGCATTTTGACCACCATATTACGTCATTCCGTGGTATATAAGAGGACATACCACGGAAAATCAGAGGACATTTGTTAATAACAACATAGCATTTTAATAACAGAGCGACCAAACGTTCTGAACGTTTTTAACGTTTGTAAGAAGAGTGCTAATTTCTGAAATGTTTGTAAACATTCCTGAAGCAGTTACAAAAGCACAGTTGACAGATTGATGCTTGATGTTATGGCAGCCTTCATCATAACACTGATCAATCACATGAAAAATAATTATGTATACAATTTATTTAGTTTATTAAATTTCTTACAATTTTTATAACATTCAGACACCTCATTTTTATAAACAAGGAAACAAAAAACTTTCTATAAATAGTAGCTTTGCCTCCGAGCACTTCACTATGTAAATAGATGCTTCTAGTTATTATTATTATTCACTCCTAGATCAGTGCCTTTCAGGAACGCGCTATGAGAATTATATTTCCATATCATTCATAGGAAGCCGCCTTAAATTTTAAATTTAGCAAATCCCAACTACACCGGCCACTAGAAAGGAAATCAAATGCGCAAGATTCATCCAGAATATTGAGCCAAGAAATAGAGAATAATACATGGCGCGCGGGATGGTTCGCTGCGCCCACTCATGAAATTTGAAGACTCGAGTGCCCAAGTATTATTCGCGACAGTGAGCACTATCGTAGTTTGAGGGATGTAAGTAGCAAAATTACGTGCAGGTAGTCATTCACTCTTTATTGAAACGGGACGGCATTGCAAGCCAATTATACCTCTAGATCAACGAATATGCACATCATTGTAGCTTTGCCTGTATTGAAGATGGGCAACATTTTGTTCTGTCTTGCCCGTCTTAAGAATATTTTTTGATGATATAACTAAATTATATGCAAATTGTAATCCCTTAAGCAATCTTCAAAAAATATTGTTCCTGTTTAATAATGTGATCCGTCTATATTGAAGCCTTTCAAATAAGGAATAGGAAATTAATTAAAACAACTTAATATATAAGTATATTGTAAATTGCATTCCCTTAATGCTACAAATTACCTTTATTAGCTGGTAGTTAATGTTTACGCATTTTTTTGTACTTTATTTTATTGTTTATTTAGGCAATACCATAATTACGTAAATGGATGCTAATAAGGTATTGTATTATTACGATATTTCTCAGTGGCCGAAATTCTGATAAAACACTTAACTATAGTTTATAATACTAAAAGTTTTTAAATTGAGGTTTTCTTTTATAAACTGACTTGAAAACTCCTCTTTTAACCCGGAAAAATACGGGGCACAAAATTCTCAACTTGTCGCGAACATTGTTGCGCTGCAAGTCTTGCTCGTTTATCATCAACTTCACAACTTGTCGCGCAACATTTTGTTTTGATGATCACACATGCGAGCCCAAGGCGGATTTTGCCCCTTAACACTTCATTTCTATTGACTAATCAACTTGAATTGTAGGCAAAATGTTGCGCGACAAGTTGTGTGTTTGATGAAAAACGAGCAACAAAGCCAGAATTGGTGGCTCAAAGTAGACCCGCGCTCTACTTCGCGCAACAAACTTATACAACTTGCAACAAATGTTTTCGATCATCAACTTGTATCGCAACAATGTTGCGCGTTTTGCGACAAGTTGAGGGATTTTGTGCCTCGTATTTTCCCGACTTTAGGAACCGATTTATCAAAACACATTCCACGCACGCTCAATTGCATTTTTTTGTGCACGACATTTGGTCGTATCATTTGGTCGTGTCAGAAAATAACTTTCTCGGAATAACTTACTTTTGCTAGTAGATGTTGCTGCAGTTGTAGAGTAGAAGTTTAGAAGAGCAGCTCTATTTTGTCAGGCACACGCACCTTGGCCTTAATTTATGAGAGCTTCTCTGAAAACAAGCGTCCTTTTCGTCGAACTGTGAAACAATTAGGGACGGACCATTTGATATCATTACCACCGTATGCATTGCTACGCGAATTCAAAATTCACTGTTGCGATTGGCGATTTTACACAAGAAAATATTAATGATATCAATTTTCTTGTACAGAAATTTAAACATTAGCCGAATTCACACTAGAGACGAGTTTCCCGTCTGAGACGAGTTTCTCCTCTTGAACGTGGTTTCCTGTTCTTCTGTGATTCACGCGGAAAAATACGTTTTTGAAGGAGAAAGTTTGGCGCCATATAAAAGCCGACTAGTTTCCGACTAGAATTCACATAAGACAGGAAATTGTTCTGAAGAGAAACACGCCTCAGACGGGAAACTCGTCTCTAGTGTGAATTCCGCTAATAGCCGTTTTGTGAGACGAGTTTTTCGTCCAGACGGAAAACTTGCCTTAGTGTGAAACCGGGGGACGCGACGGATTTATGACGGGAAATCGTCTGAATTTATCCGTCTTATCTCTCCATCGAAACAGACGATTTTCTCGTCGAGACGGGAAACTCATCTAATACGGTGAACTAGATAGCAATTGTGTAGAAATCGCGCAGTAAAGAAACTGGACTAGAGAATTACAATGAGCAGAGAATTATGGGTAACAAACATGGCGCCGCGGGGTGTACTAGGTAACCACTCAAATTGGTCCAGGTTCTTTCTAGTCCAGTCCCTGAACTCTCCTTCGCGGCTCCGTTGTTTCCTGTGGTCGCCGAAAGGAGAGTCCAGAAACCTTTGGATGCGCATGCGCTAGATCTGACCAAGAACTTGGGTTTTTTCGTTAGTGCGCATGATCCAAACAACCCTGTCGAAGATTGTTTGTTGAATTTTAGCGGTTACGGTCACAAGGGCGTCCTATCTTGATGGACAAAACTCATATAGCCAACAATCAATTTCCGACAACGGTATTTGGATCATGCGCACTAACGAAAAAAACCAAGTTCTTGGTCAGATCTAGCGCATGCGCATCCAAAGGTTTCTGGACTCTCCTTTCGGCGACCACAGGAAACAACGGAGCCGCGAAGGAGAGTTCAGGGACTGGACTAGGTTCTTTCGAAAAAGGTATGATGTAACCGCATGAATTCATATCGGTAAAAACTAGACAGGTTTCCATTCACGAATTTATCAGAAGGAAAACTCCTCCGTCCTCTAGTCTGAAAACGGCCAATATCGACCAGGTAAAACAGCCGAATGCTAAAAATCGCCAATCGCCCATCGCAACATTGAATTGAATTTTGAGGTCGCATAGCAATGTATGGAACATTTTGCTTGCTCTATGTATTTTTTTGGCGCCCAATTTTGCTGCTCGATTTGCTTCGCTAGGACGTGGCGGTGCTTGACCTGCTTGACGTCTTTCTTATCTCTAAATGCCCTTTGGTGAATCAGTATAGGAGGATCAGTATCGACAGACAGACAGACAGCAGACTTTATTTAAACACGGTTAAAAACAGTCAGCTATTTTCGCTCAGCTAAAACTCCACTAACTTTGGGTAGGCGTGCGCCGCCAAGGTCTCCAAAACCTGACCCTATCAGATACCAAAAATGCTCGTTTTGTATACCAGTACACTCTTTTTTTTATATAAGAACGTCTAATTTTCAGTTGAGGCTGGGCCGTTCTTATTTTTGGAGCAGTGTGAGGCTGGAAATGTTCTTACGGATGTTCTTACATTTCAGTGACTTCGGAACCTGAAATATGCCTAGATCTTATAGCAGGATACATACCAATGAAGTATTTAGGAGAGTTTATAAATTACAATATTGAAGGTCGTTATTATTAACACATTTGATTCTGGATTTTAGAACGCATCACTGAAAATAAATCTATTTTGCTCCTATCTGAGGCTCAGGCATGTTCTTAGCATGTTCTTAAAATTTGGGTAAATTTCAGGCTGAACGTTCTTATAAAAAAGGTTCTTATAAAAAAAAAAAGAGTGTACCGTAGACTTACCATCAAAATTGTATATATACCTAATCGCGCGCAGACCTTAAGTTAGTCACAAGGGTGGTCCAATGTCTTTCCACTAATTGCGGCACAACTTTGATCAAAATGTCTTTCCACTTAGGTAGCCATACTGAAATACATACCCTATCAGCGACCAAACAAGCGAAAAACGATACCCTACCGTAGACCATCCTCGGAGACCCAGGGAATTTTTCCTTGAAACGTTAGAGGAAAAATCAACCTAATGACCGTAGACCAGGAGCCCAAAAATAATAGCCTAATAGGTGGGCGCATTTTCGGTCGAATTATAAATTCGGAAATTTTATCAACGACTTGCTCAAATTTGCCATAAGCAGTGGAAAGAGCGTGCTGAAATTAGTAAAACTGCCAAGTTTGAGACCACGGCGATTTGGCGTTATAAGCCTTATGTGAAATGCGAGATCTTTTACATGCCGAAATCTCTCAAATTTGGCTAATAAATAACCCGTTCAGCAGTTTCGATCACATATACCATGCGCTGGTTTTACAGTAACTTATTAAAATAGCAGGGTTCGATAGAGAATTTATTGAGCTTTCCGTAGGTACCAAACGTGGTGTATTTCGATAATGTTTTGTGGTAGTTTTGTGGAATCTCCGCAAAGGGATCCACTAGTGCGGTATCGTGCGGTAAAAGGGATCCGGGCTAAATCTAATAAGAAAACGGCTTTTGAAGACAGTTTGAAAAGACTTGAATGTTGAAGGCTGCTGGTGTATGATGTCTGCAAAACATTTAGGTAAGAAGCTGTATCAATTGAACATATTAGAGGAGCAAATTCCAATTTTACACGGATTGCGTGTTTTCCCTCACGGACTATAATGCATTCTGGTGCAACGAAGCATGACGACCGCGCTGTACACACAAAATATACCATATTTTTGCCTCGTTTCATCTCTTTGAGGAGGCTAACAAGGATTTGCTTCCTTTATATCATTAAATGTTGCAGAAAATTGTGATATAATTGTGTTTTCGGGGGTATTATATATGAACATTTGAGCCTAACAGCAATTTGCAAGGGCTTCTGGTCTATTAGGCTAGCTGGGGTCTAGTGGCGCAATCGGTTACAAACTCGCGAAGATTCAGCCTCGCAAACAAACGTGTAAACAAGCCGTATTTTTACAGAGGTTTGTGTGGAATTTTTAATTGGGGGGAGGGGAGGCAAAATCTTGCCCCCCCCCCCCCCCCCAAACTAGAAATATCTATAACTTTGGCCACTTTTAACGGATCGCCCTGAAACTTGGGATTATTGCTTATTTCCTATGCGCTCTTCGAATGGGAGGTTTAGATTTTAGCTAGCTTATTAATTAAATATATTAGAATTATATTTAAGTTTTTATAAAACCGTTTTTATTTTTGACGTAGCGTCGCCGGACTTCAACCTTTAGGGACGGACCATTTGATACTTGATGGGGGGTGGCTGATTCCAAAAAAAAAATTCGAGCAAGCCTTGATCTAGAAAAAAAAAATATCGTGCAAGCAAAGCTGGTAGCGAAAAAAAATCGAGCAAACTCACTTTAAAACTCTTCTGATTTACCGTTTTTTAGGGAACTTGATGTCTTTATAAATAGAGGGTTTTTTTGGTCGGCTCGCGCTGCGCGCTCGCCATCTACAACAATTAAAACGCTTAGATATTCGTTTTAAAATTGAAATAATTTTCAGAAACGATAAGTAAAGGTTTTACTTACTTTCAACTGATATGTCCAAAATTGCAGCAGCGTTGTGCTCGTAAGCGTATGCTGTGGTGTATTATATCCCAGTGATCAATTTTAACGCGCGCTCATTGGTCGAAACGTATCACGTGGTGCATTTTCACAGGACAGATATCAGAGGATATTGTCCGTCGGAAGTGATATCTGTCCTGGGAGAAATGTTTTAAGCAAAAACAGGATATTTTCTGTTTAAAAAATAATGGAAAACAAGCAACCAAGTTTTATTTTCTAAGAATGTTGTTGAAGTACGGAAATTGGTGGCTGAGGCGAGAGTGTAGTCCAGCAAGCCGACTTCCATGTTCGGTCAGCAGCGCTAAATTTTTCCAACTCTGCACATTTCACGGCTGTAATTTATACTTCAGTTCACAGCAGAACAATTAATTAACAGTCCGGCAAGGAATTAGACCCGAAAACCCGAAATCTGGGCTAGATTTCTGTAGAAAAGCACTCGTGAAAGCACTAGAACTTGTGCGTTGTAAATTTGTTTTGTGAATTCGCTATGATTTGTTCTAGCCTTCTAGCCTCACGTTAGGGTTTGATTGACAGTTTTTTGTGTCAACCAATCACAGCTCGAATAAAAATATCTTAGCCAATCACCGCTTACGATTTGCCTTTACGCGCCATACTGCAGTTTAGTGGTTTTCTCACGTTCACAATGCTATTTTCTCTCTCGAGTTTTTCAGTGAAGTCGCTGGGATATAAAATAAATAAACCCCTTCTTGGCTTGCTGTAATATCGGCGGATAATGTCCGCGGATGAGAAATGGTCCTCAAAATGTCACAGTTTGCCCTCGAAGCTTCGCTTCTCGGCCAACTGTTCATTTTTCGTACCATTTTTCATCCTTGGACATTATCCGCCGATATTACAGCCGCCAGAAGGGGTTTATTTAGTAAGTATTTACAAACTATAACATCGTAAATACAGTAGGCATGATTAATTTGAAAATTTTTATGATGTTTTTATTCAGTGACACCATTTCTTCAGCGTGATTCTCATCTCCCAGAAACAAGAATAAATGTAATGTATGTACTTGCATACCGCAAATTATCATATGGATATGTTCAAATGCGGCTCACAGATGTGGACATGTCTTATCCCTAAGGAGCATTCATAATTTATCTAGAGGGGGGCCTATGATGATTTCCTAATTTTTTTCTTTTCATTTTTTTAAGCCCCCCCTGATGATCTCAGGGTTTTTTTCCTGACCCCCTCAAGAGATGTAAATTAATAAAGAAAAATATCATAGCCCCCCCCCCACCACCACCACCACCACTGACATATACATGTCAAACCCACCCTTAGCCATAACTTGTGATTGTGATAGTTACTGATCCTGAAGATTGCTATTAATATTAATATTGCTATTAATATTATCTATTTATCTTAAATCTTAAAATAGGTTCGTTTCAAATAATTAGTTTCAAAAGTAAACACTCAAAGAATTTTTTTGATTGTTAACCACAAAAGACATAGAACACAGTACTTAAGCATGAAAGAAAGAAAAAAATGAATGTCCAGTTACTTTTAAATATAACCAGATGATAATCTTCCAATTCAGGAGTTTATACACTTTTACAGCAACTCCACTGATAAGAACCTAACTTAAAATTTAGCCTTTAAAGGTTATTAGGACGAGGGGGATTAAAATGAAAATTTTAGCCTAACAGGTTCTTAAAACCCAGGTTCTTATACGTGGGTTTTTACTGTATTTTCGTATAATTTTTTCGGGAAAAAATGGTTGGCCCCCCCTATGCTCAATGTTTTTTTTGTTGGAAATTTTCCATAGCCCCCCCTAAATCATATTAGGGAAAAACAGAGGCCCCCCCTCAAAATCATCATAGCCCCCCCCCTCTAGATAAATTATGAACGCTCCCTAAGATGCGGGACTGCGATTTATACAATGCAGTTTACAATCATGAGTGGTTGTTAGCTATATCATTTTGTAGTGAGCACTGTGGTTGTTTAACGTCCCTCGCATAGTGGTTAAGTGTAGTGGGCTGAGAGACGGGACCTCGGTTTATTGTCTCATCCGAAAGACATGAAACAGGAGAGAAAAATCCCAACTGCCCCGACTGGGATTCGAACCCGGTGCACAGATGTGAGGCAAACGCTTTACACGCTGCGCCACCCGTGCTTCATGTCATTAACCTCGCTTCCCGCGCATTGAGAAACACAAGCAAAATACAAGCAAACTACTCAGTTGTCAGCCCTCATTCGTAAATCCGAACTGATCCAGATGCTTAGATTTCGCGAAATGCTAACATAACAGGAGAGCATGAAATCAAACTTTATTGAAGTGTGATCAATTTTGAGGGCGAAATAATTTAAATGTCTCGAAACAAAAAAAGAAATATCAGGAATGAAAAAATAACGAGCACAGCGTCACTTTCTAGGGAAAAAAATTCGAGCAGCAAATCTGAACGCGAAAAAAATATAGAGCCCCAAAAAATTAGCCACCCCCCCATCAAATATCAAATGGTCCGTCCCTTATTGCTCAAATTGGTTTCTGACTAATGTCAATGTGATCTTTTCCGTGGTATGGATGGATTGTAACTTGGACGCCTGTATCAAAAGTTGAAGATTTCGTGACAAGCTATGACGTCACGATGCGAGGTAGCTAGCATTCGTTTCCTAGTCGTCTGTTCAACCTATGCCTTCGACTTGAACGCTCTAAAAGTAATTGTGAGGCATAAACCACCATTTTCTTTAACAGTTTATAGACTAGACGAACTTTCGGGAAATCGTACTTCATGAGGCATTTTTTAATAAAGCTGGCAATAAGTGTCATCTTATGCGAAATTTTACGCTGAATCCGAATTTTTTTGTTCCAACGCAGATCTTGCATTTTAAGAAAATGACGTCATGATTGACAGCTGTCACACAAACCTCTACAATGAAATTTTCGCCGAATTTTCTTTCCAAATTTTAACGACCAGTGAAATTCAAATGGATAAGTCGCAATGCCGTATTAAAATATATATATATATATATATATAAATTATCACAATAAAGAGACAATATGGTTTTATGCTTGGGATGCTTGGGATGCTTGGGATGGACTATATATATATATATATATATATTATGGGATAGGGTGCTTGATGGGCGTAGTTCGTCATCCAAAATGGCGGATCCAAGATGGCCGCCGTGCCGCCATTTTGGATATCTGGCGATTGTTTAAGGCGATACTCAGCTCACAAGACTTACCTCCTGATAATCAGACTCTATTACGCGTCGGTGAATGTCACCAGAGCCTCCCCCACGTGACGAGCCGAGGAGCTCTGGGTACGAGAATGTCTTTTGTGAGGAGGGGGAGAAATCGATTTACAACAAAGGCAATTTGCATTTATTATTTGCTAATTCACATAAATTACAAGTAGGTTTGGTGCGGCAATTAGTAGATTTGAACGCCGCCGGCTTGTTTTGAAAGCTCTGCACCCAAGCGTCAAATGGTTCGTGCCTCACTGAAGGATGCTAGTGTCTAATAGATATTATAATACCTTTGGCGAGCATTGTGGCGTATTAGAATGGTTTTCATCGGACTGTGAAACAAAAACTAATAGTCAGTGTTTAATAGTGCCTACTAGTGATAATTAAACGGGCGAAAACAATAAACATCACTTTCATAGTGTATAGCAGTGCGTATTTTGTTAGTATCTATTTCACAGTCGGATGAAAACCACTCTTCTAATGAACATTTTGGCGGGCTCTAATATACACTTTGGCGGGCTATTTAGAGCCTCCTGCTCTAAGCCCCCCCCCCCCCCCCCCCGGGGGGGGGGGTACTCCCTCACTTATGGTATACGGGTATGCGCGAATGAAGGGGCGAGGCTGCCGCCTTAGATACACCGTCCAATT
Organism: Scolanthus callimorphus; assembly: GCA_033964015.1. NCBI lineage: Eukaryota > Metazoa > Cnidaria > Anthozoa > Actiniaria > Edwardsiidae > Scolanthus > Scolanthus callimorphus. The sequence goes on from CM066922.1 coordinate 10,908,906, forward strand.
AATTGAACAAAGATTGCAAGATATTGAATTCCAACAATGGATATCGGCAGTTCTTTCTGATGAAAATTCAAGGACAGAAAAATAAACTGAGAACGTATCGAAAATTCAAAGTAGATTATACCATCAAACAGTATCTGAGCCAGGTCATCAATCACAGCCACCGAATCCCGAATCGCACTTACAAAATTATGGTTACGCAACCACTGCCTGCTTATTGAAACGGGGCGCTACCAAAGGCCCTTCAAAGCACGAAGAAAGAATATGTGAAATTTGCCAAAAAGGAACTGAAAACGAAGAGCACTTTTTAATTCATTGCCCAGCTTATAAAGATAAACGCGAAGAGCTGGTCAAATATATCAAGAAAACGGGGCAAGAAATCCAAATGCAAAGGAAAATTGCAAAATTTATAGATGAGTGCTTCTTTATCCGGAAAGAAATCACGTTGAGGCGGTTGTAAAATGGGAAAACATGCTTTTTATCTAAACTTATTTGGCCTGAAATCTGTATACAATTTCGTATACGATTCTAAATAAAAATGTCCGTCCGTCCGTCCGTCTGTCTGTCTGTCTGTCTGTCTGTCTGTCTCAAGTGATTATAAGAATTTCCCGCGCGCTGATTGGTCGAGAGGTTCGTTTTCTCTCGCTATAATCACCTACAGGTGATTATAACATTGAAAGGATTGGGAGTGCGCGCGCAAGTTTTGTTATGATCGTGAAAAAGTCCGAACAAACCTTATGAATCACTTGAGCAATTCTACTAAAACAATTAGTCGCGCGCCTCAGGCTCCGTGATTATCGGCAAATAGTCCCCTTGACTTCGTCTCGGAGACTTTTCGCTGATAATCACGTCGCCTTCGGCGACTAATTGTTAAATATAGTTCTTTATAATTGACATCCAAAAGATGTCTGTCCTAAGTTACAACTTTCTCTAGTAAAACTAAGACTCTTCTCTCGACCCTGCACACTTGCCGCTGTCCAGAGAGATTGTGCGATTCAAAGCTGGAACCCAATTGGATCGACAAAAAGGTTTACCATAAAGTACACCTTACCCAAAACAAACTCTCCTCTGGTGTTCCATGCACAAAAGAGGAGACAACTAGGCTGGACCCGGCTAGCCTGCTCGCAGGCGTTGGAGAGTAGTTTTAGGTCGAGAAACGCAAGTTTGCTTTCGCTTGGCCGCCATCTTGGATTTGTGACAAAACGTGACAAATCGGGGGGGGGGGGGGGGGGGGGGGGGGGGGGGCGGGAAGGCAGGGCTTCTTTTCGCCCTGCCTTCCCGCCCCCCTCCCCCCCGATTTGTCACGTTTTGTCACAAATCCAAGATGGCGGCCAAGCGAAAGCAAACTCGCGTTTCTCGACCTAAAACTACGCTCCAACGCCTGCGAGCAGGCTAGGACCCGGCTAGTGTCGTGTCTTTCCCTATAGTACCTTGGTACAGTTTGTAGATAGTCTATAAAAGTTAGACTATAAAAACAGGAAATCAAGCAATGCTAGACGTGTCCGAAGAAAAGGAGAAAATGACGTTGTTGACGACTTAGGGCTTAGCTATAGAATACCTCCCGATACGACTCAGATAATGAGAAAATTCCTAAATGTTTTATCTCTGCTGAGCACACGATGACTCTGGGCAAACCCAAACTGCCAAACGGGATGTGCGCTAAAAACTCCTGATGCAATCACTATCTTTGCTAAAACTTCAAAAGTAGATAAACTTACATTTCGGGCTAAAGCTATGTTTTGTTGTTGTTGTTGTTGTTGTTGTTGTTTTTTTTTTTGGGGGGGGGGCAGAGTTTGGTCAAAATTCAGGACATATGATTGTACAGAACATCTAGTCTTGTCTAGAATCTCATTAAATAACAACAATCTGGCAAAATAGGGCCGTGGGACTCTTTTTCGAGCAGTTAACATCTAAAACCACTTTCTAGACACCCTAAGGATTCCAAAAAGTATGTCTCGTTACTAGTACGGGGGGTGCACGTGAACCCCCTCTACCGACTAGACGTATCTCATTCCCTAAATCGTTATGCTAAGTAGGCAAAAAATGTAAACAACAATCTGCCCTATTGGCCAGAGTGACTAATATTGCTGGGTCACACCAGCACTTAGTCAAGCTTCTGTACATTCGTGACGTTGTTTTTCGGGCGAGAGAACTTGAATTCTTTTGGCTTCAAATAAACAAGAACGCTCACTCAAGTCGAGCTAGAATATACACAGAGGTTTGTTGGCACTTATTGGACATTTCAGCTCGAAAAACGCACCAATGGAGCATTTGGATCCTAAGAAACTGTATCTTCTTGTACAGGTGAGAAACGTTCAACTTTCAAAGCTAGAACAAGTACATATCAGATATGCACCTTACAACAAAGTGAAAAACAAAATAAATCTTCCTAGACAAAAGGCACGAGCTATTAGGTTGCGGCCTTAATCTACAGATCAAATCCTCCAAATTCCATCAAAATTTGGAATTCTGTCTTTGTGTATAATGACTACCTTGTACAAATTCTTGAGCTTGTGTATTCATAAATTGTGAATTTCGAGACTCATTTCCGCTCTGTCATTCAGGCGGAATATTCTTTGAACGTTTTCGTATACATCAAAATTTGTCTGCGAACTCTACACCAAAGAACAAACCACGGTCTGGCTTCCGTCAATCAAACAAGTGAACAATTCTGGGTGATTTCACGGAGGCTTTGATAGATTTTGTGATTCATAGAGGCTAGCTAGGCTTCAAAACACAATTTTCACTGTAAAATGCAAACCAGACTCAGAAAACGTGGACTTGACTTAAAAGGTTTGATTGAAGGAAGCTCAAAAGCAGTTTCGCGTTCGAAAATGTGAAGTGGGAGTTCGCAGAATTATGAAAATCGCAGTAATATGCTTAAATTCATACTATAAAATACGAATACTTTACTGAAGGTTCTCCCATGTAAGAGTGATAGGGGTGCTCGTCGGGACATCGGAAAATATACCCTAAAAAAGTACCAGGACATAAAAAATCCAACCCCTCTATAAAATACCTTATAAAACAAAATGACCCCTAAAAAAATGCCAATAATTAACCTTTTTGTTATGGTTATTGTTTCTCATCTCAAAACAAGCTTATTTTAGAGCTATAAATGAATAAAGAAAGAAAGAAAACGTTTTAATACTGGGTTTGCGACCCTTTCATTCATTTGCGTACCCCTAAAAAATACCATTAATTAGTGAAAGCCACAATTTTTCTCCGATACCCCTAAAAAATACCTGAAACTCGATTTTGACCCCTAAAAAATACGACGAGCACCCCTATCAGGTCGACATGTGAAGAACCCCCCCCCCCCCCCCCCCCCCCCCCCCCCCATGTCACATAACCGTAGATATACCGTCTCATATCGTTTTCTTCGCGTTTGGTTCAGACCTAATCAACTGCACTGCTTTTTACGTCTTAGCGTTGAGTAAAAAGTAAAAATACGTTGTACTAAACGTTGGGTTGAAACAGAAAGCGCGCGATCAAAAACTACCTTGTACTTGATCACTCCACGGGGGAGGGGGGGAGTCTTTTTTCCCAGGCTAAATTATTAAGTGTCTCCTCTTTTTATTTTTGCTCTTCATTTCATAGCTTTCGTCTCATCTTCTCTGTCGCGCATGTGTGAGAGAAATGGTGAGCTCGGAGCTTTGATTGCTCGATTGTTAGATTTCAAGAGTCCATGACGCATCTATACTCTTCTAATGTTTGCCTTTTGAGAATTTGATGGAATTCATTGAGATCAGAAGAAAATGTTGTGGGTTTTTTTTTTTCAACAAAATCGAGAAATTACTTATGGTGAAAAGTGCGCGCTGTTTTCGAAGCAAAAACACTGACGCCGTTCATGTAAAACCAGCCAATTCAAACCGGCCGGTGAAGTACGTCCACGATCCTGGACGAGGTCGTGACAGCATTTATATTTGTGTGCAGATGGACAGGGCGGAAATGACCTCCTATAAAATCACAATATTTCAAATAGTAGCGGAGCTCCTTAGAGCGGAGCACCATAGGTATCGCAGGAAGAATACAATAGCTCAAAGTAGAACTCAGGTATAACGATCGACTTCATTTTTCATGGTTCAGCGGTATTCCCATTTGGGTATCGCTTGCGCGTCCGTGTCTGTGCGCCCCCACACAGGTAAACCAAGACCCAACACAGAAAAATATGTAACTGGGAGCTCCGCTTTTAGCCAGTGGCTAAATCTATATATTAAGGACAGTAAGGTCAGGTTAACTCAGATAAGCTTGAATTTGTGCATAGAGACTCCTTGTGTGATGAAAAACAAAAATATCAAAAATGACCTGGCTTTATAATACATGTATCTTAGTATAATTTGTTTTTCTGTTTTTGATTTTAAATTTTTCACTTAAAAAAATGAAAATATACGAGAAAAAAGTGTTTTTACGAACTTCAGTTGAACAACAAAACAAAAAAACATAAACCAAAAACAAAACATAACACAAGACGTGTATTTTAGTGTATTTAGTTTTTAATTTTCAAATTTTAATTTCAAATAAAATTGAAAAAATCATAAAAAATCAATTTTATTTGTCCCATAATTCAGAATATTGTTTTCGTTCTTCATTTTTGAGATTTCAAATTCAAGTAAAATAGATAAAAAGTTACATTCCTTAAGTTAGATTGAGATGTGCAAGAGAGAAATGTGAGGGGGAGGGACAGATGCTTGTTGTCGCGTACTCAATGCTCTGTTGATAGCTCCTATATATCAACTACTAGTTTTTTTCTGTTTTCTATGTCGAAAGCATCCTGTCAAATATTTCTTCTCCAAATCACAGCGAGACTTGGATTAATGACTAGGAGAGTTTGTGAAAATTCATACCGATAGCTTCTTCTCACGTATGTTGTGGCTTTGTGCAATCATCCACTCAGTGTATAGTAGGAAATACCTTTCACGGGAAGAAATTGACATAAAGTAATTTGCTCTAAACAAGGCTACGTAGAGAAATAGGGTATTGGGCATTATTTATCATCTTCACATCTAGCTGCACTTACACACCTTGGTTACCCTGCGAGCAGTGGTTTCGGCCTCTCCTACTGCTCTCAGGCTAACGGCTCGCAGGGTACTCCCTTCGGGTTATGGGTTTCAAGTTGATCTTATCAGAGTCTTTCCACTGTAGTCATTGCGCATTTCTCTCATGGTACATATAAATGCCATCATGATATATGACATGAAGCTTTCAAGGCTTTAGTCTCTGACAAGGATATCTCAAGCAGCAGTTTCGTAAAGAACCCGAGACAAAGAGGGGCAAATTATTTTGGGAAGCTTGAGGAGGAACTTGCAGTCGTCGGCGCGGCGACTGCAGTCGAATGCGCAGTGATTTCTAAAAAAATCTTAAAAAGAAGCTATAAAATCGGTATGAATTGTCACAAACTATCCTACTCATTAATACAAGTCTCTGATGCTTTCGACAGAGAAAACACTTTGAAAAAAAAACTAGTAGTTGAAGTAGCTATCAACAGGAGCACGGAACACTTGAAAACAAGCGTCTCTCCCTCACCCTCCCCCACATTTTCTCTTACCCGTCTCGTGTCTATTTAAGGAATGTAACTTTTTATTTTTTTGCTTAAATTTGAAATGTCAAAAATGAAGAATGAAAACAATATTATGAATTATGGGACAAAAAAATTGTTTTTCCATATTATTAGAAAATTAAAATTTGAAAATTGAAAAACAAAATACACTAAATACACGTCTTGTATTATGTTTGGGTCGGCATTTCCGCTCTCTTGCAGAGGTCACTTGGAAACACGAAGTTAAAAGTGGTCTCTGCTAGCAGCAAACCAGCAGCTCGACTTTCGCCTCATTTACTTCTATATATCAAGAAAGTGCTGTCGTTTTTATGCTAAATCCGCGCAGGCTGCCTGTGGTGTTCAAAACGTGACTCAGGCCCCTCGGCGGGGGGTAAAAACAAAATGGCGACCAAGAGAAGGATGTTTCTCGAGTATCTGCAAGTTTTGGTCAATTTTCCTGCTTTTTTCGCTAAGATATGAGGAAAAGTACTTACAGACCTTCCAAATAAGGTAAGGGGGATTTCCTGCGCGTTTTTAACATATAAATTTTAAGTTTTCATTGTTTTATAGTTTTTATCACACTGTAAGCATTTTTATCTTTTTATTTATTCATTTTTATTTTTATATTTTTAGTTGATTTAATTTGATATAGTAGAACAATTATTGTATAGCGCTATTGGCTTTTAGTAGAAATGGCGCTATATCAAAATGTATATATTATTATTATTATTATTATAAGGAAGTTTTGCAACGTCGGCAAAACGACAGCTTTTGGCGAAATTTCTTGATCGGCACAACTTACCATACCAGCAGTCTAAAACACACATAGAAGCAACCTCGTCCCCAGGGTCTTCTCGGTCGTTTTGAAAATGGCGGTTGACCCTGGGGGACTGCTGAGTCACATGACCACTGTTTAAGGACATGAGAACGAAGTTTATCCTTTGTTTCGAAGCGGTCATGACACAGCCTCCTCCAGGGTCTCCAACCTCGTTCCCAGGGTCTCCTCGGTCAGTTTTCAAAATGGCGGGTCGACCTCCATTTTGAAAACTGACCGAGGAGACCTGGGAACGAGGTTGCAGAGTCTCAACCGCCATTTTGAAAAACGACCGAGAAGACCCTGGGGACGAGGTTGACATAGAAGTGAATTACAACGGAGTACGTATCACCTGACACTTGGGTCACGTGATTCAAGGAGAGTCGTCTTTTCAAGGCTGGAATCTGACCACTAACGCATGTTTTATGATGGTTTAATAGACTGTGTGAAAATTTGCAGATGGTACATTTTTCTGGTTAGGGTCTTTTTTGCTTTGACGACACAGGTAACCCGCGTCACGCACGGGAATGCAATGATAAAAACTTAGAGATTTTGGATAGAAACGCTGTTCGTGTAGGTCGCCATCTTTGTTTTAGCCCAAAAGAGCCTGGCACTAGCACCACAGGTTACCCACGTCACACACACATTTTTCTTAATATGAATGTTCTTTTGTCAACAGAGTGATTCCAACAGGCCATCTGCTTGTACCAACACTCATCAAATCCGAATGATCTGCAGCGTCAAAGGAATACAACCCGAAATCGTCCTGGAGGGCCATAAGGATGACGTATTCCATGGTATTCCTAGAGGCACCCTACCTACTCTTATACGCGTGCGCGAGAATGGTCCCGTGGACGTGTACGATGAGTTTTTATCTATCATCGACTTCTTGAACGAAAACGTGAAACCAGAACTTAACGAAGGACCAATGATGAGTGAGTGATGGGCTTGGGTGTTGGCATGATTATTCCATATCAAGAAAGTTCCCGTTGAAATGTGTCGTTTTCTAAATTTTCTTATATGGAAGTTACTACTTGCCATATTTGGAAGGTCCAGAAGTTTTCCTACTAGCTTATATTTCGTGCTCTAAATTGTCAAAAAGTTCGCCAAAACTTGCAGGTTTTGAAGAGAATCGCTGTTCTTGTAGGCCGCCATCTTTATTTTGGCCCCAGGAGCCCGGAAATTCAAACACAGGTAGCCCGCGTCACGGACGTGTTGGCATTGACACAAAACGACACATTATCTTGATATGCAACAATCCCTGAAGTATAAAACTCTGTATATACGCTCGTTTGTGATTCTTCATAATGTACGGAATGTGTAATGAAATAACTATAGGCAGTAGGAGAGTCTCTGATTAAAGTCAGAGATTAGAGGAATTTCCCGCCCTAACCACTTCGGCTAACCATTTCGGCTAACCACCCAATTCAGATCATGTGGTGATTCATTTTGTCCCTTTGGGATGGGGGTTAAAATTGTTACAAGCCATTCAGCCGAGACAAAGAACAAACTGGCGACCAAAAGAAAAGTGTGTTTCTCGAGTATCTATACAAATTTTGGTGACTTTTCCGTACTTTTTTCCCTAAGACTGTGTCGACTGGGAAATTAGTTACAGACCTTCCAAATAAAAAAGGGAGGGATTTCCTAATTGCTAATAAGGAAGGTTTTAACGTTGGAAAGTCGACAATTTAGGGGAACTTTTCTTGATATGGCAGGATGGTCGAGAAACATCGATCTTAAGGTTGCCATTTTGTTTTGATTGTTCTCGGTCAAAGGGCCTGGAAAGTGATTTAAAAAGCACAGGCACCCCGTGGGGATTCGTAAAAAACGACCGGACTAAAAGACCATGTTCGAATTACGCTCCAATGCCTACAAACAATAACCTCAAGTCGAGGCTTTCTTCCATATCAATGAATCATTGTCGTTTTTGCTGAATGCACTTGGGAGGACTGGGTCGAGTCGCGCGGGCTAGCTGTGGGCCATTTTAGCGTGGTTACCTAGCCCAAATCAATGGTGGACAGATCGAGAACTCAAGTCTCTGTGATTCCTGCAAGTTTTCATTCAAAATTTCACAGTTTTCTTGCTACATTTGCCGAAATTCTTATCAAAAGAGGATCTCCCGTCACTTCCTAATAAGGTAAATGATTCCAAATATGGTTTTGGCCGTGAGGTGTTGAAAAACGACAATTTTTGGTTGGAGATTGTTTCATATGTGAAATCATATCAAGAAAGTGCTGTCGTTTTTATGGCTAATCCGCGCGGGTTGCCTGTGGTGTTCAAAACGTGTCACAGGCCCTTCGGCGGGGGGTAAAAACAAAATGGCGACCAAGAGATCGATGTTTCTCGAGTATCTGCAAGTTTTGGTAAATTTTCCTGCCTTTTTCGCTAAGATACGAAGAAAAGTACTTACAGACCTTCCAAATAAGGTAAGGGGAATTTCCTAATAAGGAAGTTTTGCAACGTCGGCAAAACGACTGTTTTTGGCGAAATTTTCTTGATATGTTACTGTAAATGTATAAGAACTTGGAGAAAGCCTCGATTTGAAGCTTTTGTCTTGTGAGCATTGGAGCGAAATTCGAACCTGGCCTATTGCCCTATATCACTATGACGCCATGGTTTGTTTACATGAGCAAGATAGCTGAAACTTGGTTCAAATAGAAGTTCCATTCGAGATGTGTCCTGATATTCCAGCGTACTACTTTGCTTACATCATGAATGGCATTTTCATTATGTTTTGGTCATTTCTACATGCTGCTGTCCCCTCTGGCGACCATGATCCATAGCACTAAAACAATAAGAGTGTTTTTATTGGACGTCATAGTGAAACAGGTCAATTCTTTAAATGTTCCCAACCTGACATTCATCATTTTCTGTCTGCAGAAAAAATCCAAAACATGTCGCTCCTCACTCAGGTACGTATGTTTCTGAGAGGAGCTAAAAAGCAGAGGGATTTCTGCGACCACAACCTGAGGAGCTTGGACAACCTGTTAGGCTCAATCTCTACCACATTCCTAGAGGGGGATTCCCTGGGCCTGGCGGATACCTACCTACTGCCGATTCTATGGGTGATTCAAGTGACATGTGAAGCCAAAAGAGCTCCTATTGGTCGCCAGTCCTTCAAGAATGTCTGGAAATATCTTGATGCTGCGGAGAAAGAGGCGGCTTTCGTGGAGACCCGGCCTACGAAGGATCTCGTCGAGCGGAAGTGGTGTAGACAATAATGGACGAATGGAACCCGGGGGTCACAAGAAGCGGAGAGTATGAATAACACTGCGCAACTTTAGATTAAGAGCTTTTAGGGGATCAGTTCACGGAAAATAAAATCAGACGAGATGACGTGTGCGCATGCGCAAAGGAAAACTAAAGAGAAACTCATTCCATGTATTTATAATGCATACTATTGGATTATGATTAATAAAACATAGTCAAACGGCAACTGTGAGAAATATTTATTTCTGCATTACCGTTAGATTTGCTAGTTAAAAAAGCGGACAACGTGTCCCACATGGATCTCTAACACACTCATCAGACCTATAAATACGTTGGTGACGCATAGTTAATGTGATTGTTCACTAACGGGTCACTACTTTATTGAAATTCACTATCCAGGGCAGCGTTTGTGCTGCAATTATTGCAACAAGTGGGGCCATGTTGTTAGAGATTGTCCTCTTCTTGGGAAGTGTTCTCGTTGTGGCAGTGATAATCATAAAGCTGGCCGCTGTCAGCAAGCCTGGGCGCCTCCAACTCCAATTCCTACCCGTGAGCTTGCCCCGGGCAGTCGAGTTGCTGACATGCCTTGGGGCCAGTTGTTATCCCGAAAACGGCCGTCCACGCTCCTCCACCGCGGGCGGATGATGCTGGTAGTAGTGATAACGCTGATAACAATGATTCTGCTTCTTGTTCGTTGAATGATATGTCCCGTCCTCATACTGCTACTGGTTCTTTGGATGAGGATCCCTCATCTCTTTCCAATAATCAAACTGATTACAATGAGAGTAATGATATAGTGATAAGGAAACTTCCGTCTAAATCTCATCTCCAATCCCAAGAATTGATTTCTCAAAGTTCAGCTTCTGGTTCCTTGTCCGCTACTTCTTTCGCCTCCTTTCCGCTAGGGCAAAAAAACTCCATCCACTCCTTGCCCACCCTTGGAAGGCGATTCTTATGATCTTGAGAGTGACCTTGAGAAGGATTTTCGCCCAAAGGGTCCTCAAAGTCCGTCTGTCTCTCAAGAATTGAAAAATCTTTACCTGACCACGTCAGATGACGAGAAGAATGGTGTTGATGATGATGACAAGGAAGGCGTCAAGGATGATGAGGAAGACGATGATGATGAGGAGGACGATGATCACAAAGACTACCATTCATCCTCCGAGGACAGTCAGATGGATACATCTTCTGAATCCCGGAAACGTCCTCGCGACGAGGAAAATGGTAATGATGATGATGATGATGACGAAGATAAGGATGATAAGAAAGTCGATGATGATCATAATGACGATGATGACAAAGACTACCATTCCTCTTCCGAGGACAATCAGCTAGATACATCTTCTGAGGCCCGGAAACGTTCTTGTCTCCGCTCTCGGTCACGTAGCCCGAGGCGGACTCGTCAAAATTGATTTTCCTTTTTGTTATTTCTTTTATAATGTTTTACCAAATCCTTTCCAATGGCTCCCCTTAACCTCCTCACTCTCAATGTCAATGGTATGAGGGACTCTACTAAGCGGCAGTCTCTTTGCCATTGGCTCTCCACGATCAATCCCATGCCAGATATCATCTGTCTACAGGAAACTCACTCAACTTGTGATAAAGAGATTTTGTCCTGGTTCTCGTCAATGAATTTCATCGCTGTTGGATCTCATGGGTCCAATCTGTCCTCGGGAGTCGCTATTTTGGTTTCTCCTAAATTCAACATCGAAAAACAGTGGTGCGATGAAGATGGCCGACTTTTTCAAGTGGAGCTTTCCTATAATACTCGAAACTTTCGTATTTGCAACATCTACGCACCTAATAAAAACCCAGATAAGGATGCTTTTCTGGAAGCAGTATCCTCATTCATAGACCCCTCGTGTCATACTTTTTTATGCGGCGATTTCAATTCCGTGTTTGATAGATCTCTTGATCGTCGCGGCGGTTCTGATCAGATTAATTACCGTGATAGCTCAGACCGTCTATCTTCTCTTTTTCAGCATTCTGCCGTTATTGACATCTGGCGAATGCGTCATCCTTTAGACCGGGTCTACACATGGACTAGCCCAAACGGTGAGTTCGCCTCGAGAATAGATCTTATAGGGCTCCCGGTCTCCTGGATTTCCTCTGTAATTGTGGATTGCAATATCATACCATCTCCATACTCCGACCATGATGCCGTTAGTCTTTCTTCTCGCATTCCCGATATACTGCCAAGAGGTCCTGGCTTTTGGAAATTAAACACCTCCCTTCTTGAAGACGAATCATACATTCTTGAAATCAAAACATTTTGGAACCATTGGAGAGATACTAAGTCTTCCTTTTCTTCTCTCCTAATTGGTGGGACCTGGGAAAAATTAAAATCAAGGAAATAACAATTAAGTATTGTAAACATTTAGCTAAATTGAAAAAGAAAAAACGTGTTGACTTAGAGCATTCTGCTTCATCTTTAAAGACCAGGATTGATCAAGGTCAAGTATCTCTTCTTCCCGACTACAAGAAAGTGTTAAATGAAATCTCTTCTTTAGATCTACAAGAGGCTAAAGGTGCAGCTGTCCGTGCGCGCGTTCGTTGGGCTGAAGAGGGAGAAACGTCGTCCTCCTTTTTCTTTAGTCTTGAAAAACGTCGTGCGAAGGACTCCTACATCGATTGTATAAAACTAGACGAGAATTCCTATGCTACTTCCACGTCTGAACTTCTCGATGCTTGGTCCTCTTTTTATAAAGATCTCTTTACTGCCACTGCTGTCGATATTCCTATGCAGTATTACCTACTCTCTAAACTTGAACGTAAACTTGACCGTGATCAATCCAATGTCTGTGAAGGCCTTCTTGAGCCCGAAGAGACCTTATTAGCCTCAAGGGCATGGCCCACGGAAAAAACGCCTGGTCTAGATGGTCTTCCCATGGAGTTTTATATAAAATTTTGGGATAATCTCGGTGGTGATTTTATGGCTGTAATGAATCATGCTTATTATATTGGACATATGTCTCTTTCTCAGCGGTCAAGCTATCTCTCTCTTTTGTTTAAAAGGGATTTAGATTTTTACGTAAAAATTGGCGTCCTATATCACTTCTCTGTTGTGATTATAAGATTGCATCTCGTGTGATGGCTGGCCGCCTTTTAAAAGTAATTCACCTTGTTGTCTCTCCTGATCAGACGTGCTCGGTACGGGCAGGTTTATCGGTGAGAATGTGGCGCTCACACGAGATGTCGCTCTCTACGCAACGGAAAATAATATACCTGTTGCTCTCTTATCTTTAGATCAGGAAAAGGCCTTTGATCGTGTCAATTGGTCTTTTCTTCTTCGTACGCTACGTGCTATGGGGTTTGGGCCATCCTTTCTTCGTTGGGTAACTCTGTTTTATACTAATGTTCAAGCGTCGGTAGTTGTCAATGGTTTTATCTCTCCGAGTTTTTCTCTTTCTCGTGGTGTCCGTCAAGGATGTCCTCTTTCTCCGTTATTGTATGTACTTGTTAGTGAAGTTCTTGCGTGTAATATTCGTAAATCCCATCAAATTGTCGGTGTCCCTCTCCCTAATGGAAACGATTTTGTCAAAATTTCTCAATATGCCGACGACACCACACTTTATCTTTCCTCTGACAACGATATCGAGGTTGCTTTTGAGGTCTTTTCTCTATATGAGAAAGCATCTGGAGCTCTCCTTAATCCTACCAAATCTAAGGGATTATGGTTAGGCTCGTGGTCTGGTCGTTCGGATCCGCCGGTCGATCTGCTATGGTCCTCAGTTAAACTGCCCACTCTTTTGGTACCTTTATTGGACCATCACCACTCTACACAGAGAATTGGGATTCCCGTGTATCCTCTCTTGAAAATGTATTGGATTCTTGGAAGGGAAGACATTTGTCCCTTAGGGGTAAATCCCTTGTTTCCAATGCCCTCGCCTTGGCAGGGCTGTGGTATACAGCTACTGTCATCTTTATGCCAGACCACATCCTTAAAAGGATCAATACGTCCCTGTTTTCATTCATTTGGAGTGGCAAAAAAGACCTTGTCTCCCGAGCAGCAATCGTGCAACCTTATGAACGGGGAGGTTTTAAAGTTGTTGACACTAGGCTTAAGACCCGTGCGCTAGCAATCAGATGGATAAGACGCTTGTTCTACTCGCCAAACAAATGGAGCACCTTTTTTGAGTACTGGATTCGACAACGCTTTGCTTCTTCCCTTCATGATGTCTTTTCCTTTCCTGCATATTACCCACATCACCTTCTTCCGCCATTTTACAGTTACATTTTAGAATCATGGGCACTTATTGGCGGATATTTTGACATCACTCGCCAGTCATTTGCCATCCCTCGTGACTCGGATGATGGTCCTTTGCCCTTGATTGTGTCACTACTAAGTCCGCCTATCATATTCTTCTCGAGAAAGTCTATGTTCCTCCACATTGTATCGATCACTTCAAGCCTGTTTTTGGAGATCTTTATTGGGAACAAACTTGGGAACAAGTCTTTATTTTTCCTCTCGACCGCTCGTCCATTGATCTTTCATGGAAAATTGCTCATGGCGTTTTATATTGTGCAGATCGACTTGTGTTCTCTTTTGGAATGAACATTGATCCAACTTGTTTCTGCGGAGCTCCTTCAGAAACACTTGTCCACCTTTTTTATGATTGTCCATTGGCACAATCTGTTATAAACTGGGCTGGGTCTTTATTTTTTCGAATTTGTCCTCTTGGTCCTCCTCTTTTGGCTCGTCATCTTTTATTTGGTTTCAATAAGACTGAACTTGAAATAGTCTCTCCCCTTTTTTCTTACATTTTAAACGCCTGTAAGTTTGAAATTTGGATGGCGCGCAACAACTTCCGCTTTCGCCAGGAACCGGTTAGCGCTGCTGATGTTCAATCTTCCATTATTCAACGCATTTCATTTTACCTTCCTCTTTTTTCAAACGCTTTAAGTCCTCTCGCCGTCGCCGTTACTTTCGACGTGCATGGAGCGGTAACGGGAAAGTCGCTTCTGTCTTTGGTGACACGCTTGTTCTCCACCCCCCTTTTGGCAACTCATAATCATTCACTTCATATTTTTATATTATAATTTGGATTTGTCTCTTTCGTATATATTCTTACACTTTCATTTGCATCCCGTAACGGCGGTCTCCTTTATTGGAAGTACTGCCGTTATTGGATGCTTTTGTTAATGCACCCAATATTTATATATTGCAATTTGGATTTGTCTTTTTCAGATATATTCTTGCACTTTCATTTGCATCCCGTAGCGGCGGTCCCCTTCATTGGAAGTACTGCCGTTGTTGGATGCATTTGTTAATGCACTCAACATGGATTTGTCTATATTTATTCTATATATTCTAATCTACATTTGTCTTTTTCAGATTCTTGCACTTTCATTTGCATCCCGTAGCGGCGGTCCCCTTCATTGGACGACTGCCGTTGTTGGATGCATTTGTTAATGCACCAGTTTGGACTTGGCATTCAATTGATATCTTGTGGCGTCCCCATTTAGAACTGCTGGCAGTGGTGCTACTACTTTGGGGCGTCGTTGCTACCGGTTCTATTTGTGGTCTCTAAATATATCATCATTTTGTATATGTTATTGGTATCCGTGATGTTGGTATTAGTCCTTTAGGGAACATTCTAGCCTTGTTTATTGTTTCTGTTGTTTTTTATATGTTATGTGTCTCCCAGTCTTGTCCGCCTGCCTTTGTAAAATAGTCCGGCGTTCCCGTGCTTGGCCAAATCGAAGGCCGAAATTAAGGAGAGGTGGGGTTCGATTCCCCAGCGACGGTGGCGAGCTGGTGCTCCCTGTACCTGAGGCTCACTCCTTCGGGGGTGCACACCCAAAACATAAAAAACTAACGGTACAAGGGGCGTCCTTATATGGTCTGGTGGCCGGGCGTTCTCTCACCCATAGGTATCTAGCTACTGAGCAATTCAACACCAGGATAGCGACTGTCAGGGCCGAAATCTCTGGCGTGGGCGTAAGAACCGTACGGTCGCCATACGACGCTTCAGCTCTTTGTCTGGAAGTATGGTCCTATTTTTTCTTTTTTCTTCAAGTCAAGTAAATGTGCTGAATTATTCGCATTGGTGTGAAAATGTTAAGCGTAAAGGACAGGCAAATTATTTATTGACTTGCACGACTCAAAAAGAAGTTTAAAATTATTTCCGACAACTTCCATCTTTATCACACAAAACAAATGGCCGTAAAACCAAGACAGGGATTTGCCTTCTTTGTTTCCAGTTACTCCCTACACGGGGTTCGAACACACGGAACCTGCTTTTGCTCTCGGCAGGACAAACTTGAGAGAAATTTTGCCACAATTTCAAAAGACAATTTGCATGAGATAGAATTTGATGTTTTGAAATCCTGATAACAAAGGTATCCATGGGAAAAGCTGAATTTCCCATGGTAAAGAATGTGAAGTGTTCCTTGGGAAATTCAGCTTTTCCCGTGGGTGGATTTCTGCAGAAATTCCCTGTGGATAGCGCATGAGTGCATTTTACACCCTAAGGGTTAGGACGAGCACCCCCGTCTATGTTTATGGGTGTCCCCCTCCCCCGGGGGGTCCGAGCATCCTCAGGCTGAGACCGTGAAATAACCCCACACATGGATGCTCGATTTTTAAGCTTAACTCAATAAAATTTGAATTTGGTATTTCATTGATGTTTATATAATAAACAGAACATTACATGACCGAGATACGAATTTTATCTTGATCTCGTGTTAAAATTTTATCAATTTTCAACACTCGAAGATAAAATTCGTTTGTCCGCGCGGCCATGTAATATCCTCGATTTATTTTACATGTTATTGGTTTTGTTAAATATACTTCTCATACTCATTAATTATTCACGAGGATAACAGCCAATTGCAAGAGCGAAAATTGGGTCACGTGATGATACTGGAAACCCGGTCCAGTACAATCTAAAAGCCGGGGAGGGTATTGAAATCAGCAGGGAAGAGCTGGGGCTTAATTAATTCTTTTCCAGTTGCTCAGGGACGCCTATTCCCTGAACTGATTTAATTTTGTTCCAGTTCCTTTGGGATGTCCCTTAGGTACTGGAACAAAATTAAATCAGTTCAGGGAAAAGGTGTCCCTGAAGAACTGGAAAAGAATCAATCTCTGTAAGTGAAAAAGTTCAACACAACAAACAACAACATAGACTTTATTTGATGCGTTTTGCATCCAAAGTACAGTAAATTATAAAGACAGCGTACTGTTTTACAAATTGATAAATGGTCACATTGCAATAATTCCCACTAATGTTTATTGGCCAATCGCGCGTAATTCCAACTGCGAGCAGATGACTTTTCAGGCACGCTATACTCGTTTAGTAACTAATATATTTCATCTAACCTGAAAACTGGCAAAACTGCCTCAATGCCAACATCAAGAACACATCTCAAACCTGCAAAACTAATAAAAAATACGCATATCAGTGAAAAGAATAAGCTTCTATTTTCCACCCACCGACGCATTTCTATCGAACCGGTCAGAGTCCGAACCCGGTTTCTCAATAAACACTAGCCTGCGAGCCGACTCTACAGTGGGTTTTTTCGGATATTCGATTTTTTGGCGCGCGGGATTCGTAACAAATTCTTCTCTGGAAAACCCACTGGAGAGCCGGCTCGCAGGCTAAATAAACACCAGCTCTTACATTTCATGCCTACGCCACTCTCGTTCTCCTAGGGTTACAAAATTCGGTAGTTTGATTTATAATATTATAGTACATTTGAAATCTTACCTCATGTTTTTTCTTGTCCAATATTGACAGCTGTTCGAGTCTTGCTTTCCAAACCTGGTACAAACTTTTAGCTGGGTATCTTTCACCTATGAAAGGTATACAAATAGCAAACAATTTAACTAAAATTTCGTAAGTTTGCGTTGTGTTACCAATATTGCACAATTCTAAACGGAAAAAAATAATTACAGGTTTACCTTTCTTATTGGTCACCGTCTGCACAACTTTCATAATCCAAAAGTCAAGGGACTGCACCGACATTTTCGTCCCAGTTATTCTTATCGAGGCCATGGTGCGAATCAAGTGAAGTCGATCGCGACCCAGCGCTAAATGGAAATTCAGACTTCAACACGTCGAATACACCTCAAGTCCCAAGTGATTTCGATTCAAGCGTAGTTTTTATAAACTCCGCTCAAAAGTGTAAACAGAACAAAGGGCTATGTAATTAGTTTACTGTGATTTACGGGCTTAATCCAACCGCTTATCACTGATGAAAGTCGGATTATTTCGGTTTTGATATAACACACGGGTATATGCAAACCACTCTTATAATGAAATTCGCTCTTGTTCTCTTTGTTGTATCACAACAACCGACATCAAGACAAAGAAGTTGATTCTACCACTTCAAGTCTTTCTCTTTCAATTTTGCCTCCCAAATAATTAATGAGCATGAGAAGTCATTTCAAATCCTCCAATTCGGACTGGACCATATTTCAAGTCCTTGCAATTAGTTCCAGTCCTCGGCTCCGCCTCGGACTGGAACTAATTGCTGCGGACTTGAAATACGGTCCAGTCCTCATTGTCGGATTTGAAATATTACTTCAAATACTCATTAATTATTCATGACCTAATCAGCCAACCAGAGCTCTCATTTTGTACCACGTGCAGTACCTTGAAATCCCAGGAAGATACTGCAAGTGGGACTTGAAAACTTTCAAGGTCCAAGGACCTTTGAACTATGAATATTCATAGTTCAAAGGTCCTTGGATCTAGAAATGTTTTCTAGATCCAAGGACCTTTGAACTATGAATATTCATAATTTCAAGGTCCTCGCCCTCGAAAAGTTTTTCTACTAGTCAGTCTTTGCGCAGTGCAAAGGCAGACCGTAGGAACCACTCCGTGAGAAGACTAAAGTCTCCTCTCTCGGAGAAGTCGATACAAAGAATTTTGGTCGGAGACTATATGCTTGTGCGCCGCCAACCTCCATGTGGGACAGGCTTTATGGAAACACTCTTGATCTTTTCACTTCTGCGCATGACTAGTGACGCAATCCAAGTTCATAATTTCAAGGCACTCGCCATCGAAATGTTTTTGTACTAGTCAGTCTTTGCGCCATGCAATGGCAGACTGTAGAAACTGTACCGTGAGAAGACACGCGTTTCCTCTATCGGAGAAGTAAAATACAAAGGATCTTGTTCCAGACTATATGAATGTGCGCCGCCAACCTCCATGTGGGACAGGGTTTTTGGAACACTCTTAATCTTTTCACTTCTGCGCATGACTAGTGACGCAATCCAAGTTCATCATTTCAAGGTCCTCTCCCCGTCGAATTTTTTTGCACTATTCAGTCTACGCCGTACAAAGGCAGACTGTAGAAACGTTCCGTGAGAAGACACAGGTCTCCTCTCTCGGAAATGTAGAATAGAAAGGATCTTGTACCAGACAATATGCATGTGCGCCGCCAACTTTAATTCATGTGGGACAGGCTTTGTTGAAACAATCTTGACCTTTTCATTTGTGCGCATGACTAGTGACGTAATTCAAGTTTCACAAGTAAAAAATATAATTATATTGATAAATCCTGTTTGGGTAGGGTACAGAGGGGTTGCTGATTGAAGATTATGTCACAGGCTGAGTATTTCAAATGACCAAGGAATTAAAAATAAATAAATGGAGATGTTTCAACTTTGATCGTTTTCCCTCTGTGTTGGCTAATTAGGTCATGAATAATTATTGAGTATTTGAAGTAATTCAAAAGCCTCCTATTCGGACTTGACGGGATTTCAAAGCCCACGCAATTAGTTCCAGTGCGCGGACTTTGAAATCCCGTCAAGTCCTCATAGTCGGCTTTTAAATATTACATCTAGAAGCAACAATGTTCTATCCAATAATATGTATTTTGTCTTTCTTTAGAGACTGGCAACATCTGCAGACATGCTAACGTATCGAAGGCCTGGGGGGATCCCATATTTTTTGGGCGGGGGTGCTCGTCGTACCTTTTAGGGTTTAAAATCAGGCCTCTGGTACCTTTTATGGGGTAAATTCGAAAACGTGTAATTTTTTCCAGATAGGTATCTGTTAGAGGTCCGTTCAAATCAAGCAAATCACACTTGTTGGTAGCCTGAATTTCAGACGTATTTTCCCTCGTAAAAAATACGCGAGAAAATTCACGAGGGAAAATACGTCTTGTTGGTACCTTTTAGGGGTCAAAATCGACTGAGCGACGCCATGTTTGGTACCTTTGGGGGAAAATCGAAAGTTCCCGACGAGCACCCCCCGCCGCCCCTAAAATATGGGAGTCCTCCTCTCCCCCCTCAGGACCGAAGGGCATGGACTTTGTCTAGAAGAAAAATTAGCATATTCCAACACGACTAAAATGACAATTATTTCAACATCAAAGTAAGACTTGATCTCCTTTCTCATAATACATTGCATGGCGAATTATTGAATTCGAGGGGTTATCGATCTTACAGTCAGAATGGGGAGTTTGCATGTGTTGCATGACATTTTGAATCTTGATCCTAATAAGAAATCCCTGTGTGTGTATCACAATCCCTGCGTGTGTATCACAATCCCTGCGTGTGTATCACAATCCCTGTGTGTGCATTTCACAATCCCTGTGTGTGTATCACAATCCCTGTGTGTGTATCAAAATCCCTGTGTGTGTGACACAAGGCCCTCAGTCTTTTCTCACAGACGAATTGAAGCTGTTTGTCTATACGTGTTCACAACATTTACTATCGGGAAAACAACCAACTTCCGACGCTCATAACTTCTGTGTTATTTATCGAAACCACCTCAAATTTTAGAATTTCACATATTTCAGTGAGCTCTTTTAAAATAAATGGTATTTTTATTTTGCTGCGGATCAAAATTCAAAATGTCACGCAACACCTGCAAACTCTTCCTATTCGCGCCAACGAGCGTCCACATCCAATGCTCAACGCTGATTGGTCCACGTCAGGGAATACCCCGCACCCGTCTACGCATGCACCAAGTTGCTTCCAAAATGGCCGTCGCGTTGTTGTTCCTCTGCGTTCTCCTTTTTACTGATGGATCTTTCGCCAATAAAGTTAAGGATGAAGACCAATGCAGAACGTATGCTGGAGGCCAAGTATATCCCGAAAGAACGAAGATATCTGAGCATGCAGTTCACTGGAGTAAAGCACAAAGTACGTTCTCAAACAAACCATTCATGATGAACTTGTGCACGTTTGAATGCAGCTTATTTCATTATAGAAATGTACTTTTCAATCTACAATAGTTCATTTCTTCCTGCTTATTATTAAGCGTTATTTCTTTATTACTAGAACTTTTAAATTATATCCCTTTGCTTAAGCTTAAAATGCCGTGCTGTTATCTTGTATTTGAAGTCTTTGTTCGAGAAACTACAAGCTTAACTGAAGCTTACGTAGTCAAGTTAAAAGTCAACTAAACTGTATTTTATTATCGGCGCTTGGCTTCCCTAAAACGTGTTTCCAGCTTTTATATTTTGGCAAAGTTTGGACTGTTTATTGTTTCCGCGAACCGTGGTTGTGTATCCGTTTTACATAAACAGATCAATAGGGAATTTATGATATTGACCCGGTGTGTTTTGTGGGTTTAATTTCCTGCCTACTTTATAGTCACACAATATTATGTTTCACACACGACATCTTAGATATAAAATATACTATCATACTATCTTGAAACAACCCGGAGTAATTTCCACAAGTTAAAATGATCAAAATAAAACAAAATTATATGTATAGTTAGTATGAAAAACAGATAAAGGGTCATAAAGCATGGCTGAATTGGTTTGAATTTGAAAGAGATTCCGATTTCATGTAATATTGTAAGAGATTTTGTTTCAATTCGGTCAACAAAGCGTTGCATTTTGAGAGCATGAAGAGTTCACCCTGATTTAATGACACTAGTTGATCTATTTTTAATTCTCTCCTTTCTTCTTTGTACTTCTTTATACGCTTTGTTTTGTCTTGGAATATCGCATGAGTGCCCTCTTCTGATTGCTGCTTTCCATCTTTAATTTTATATTTACACAAATTGTTTTCCAGTATAAACAACTGTATAAAAAAACATACAAAACAAAAAACACCTGTAAAAAAGGAGATGTGAATAAAGATTATTACATGTATTATTTTATTATTCCAAAATGTTTTTTTTCTTTTGTTTCTTTCTTTGTCTGAGTTCTACTCCCTGTTGATTGTTTTGATTTTATTTTACAGTTATTTTTGTGATTTTTCTTTCAGTTCAAAAGCCAGCCCCCAACTGGGAAGGCACAGCAGTAGTCAATGGAGAGTTCAAGGAGTTAAAACTTTCAGACTTTAAAGGTGAACAACAGCTAATAGTACAGTGCACACTGTTATGCCTTTCAAAAAAGATGTATTCACTTGTTTCTCAACCTCTTGTTCTCCAAAAAATAAACACCTTGGCTTGCTGCAATAAACACCTTGGCTTGCTGCAATATTGGTGGGTAATGTCCGCCGATGAAAAATGGTCCTCAAAATTTCACAGTTGCCCTCAAAGCTTCACTTCTCGGCCAACTGTTCACTTTTTGTACCATTTCTCATCTTTGGACATCATCCATCAATATTACAGCTGGCAGAAGGGGTTTAGTAAGTAAACAGACCAGTTTAAAATTCTCTACTCTGCTGCTGAATAGGCAATGGCGCATAAATACAGTGGGAGCCTCAGTTTGAAGTCAAGCCTCCCACTTCATTTATGTGCTGTTGAATGAAAATGGACTATTAGGTGATTAGTAAAGAAGTGGGGTTACAATGTGGATTGGCCTAATGTTTTAAAAATGCACATACAGTATTTCTGTCAATCAATAACCTTGGAGGCGCATTGTCCCATGTGTGGTTCCAGATATCCATATCCATCAGATCCTCCTCCCCCCTCCTCCCCCCCCCCCCCCCCCCAACGGAATATATTAACATTGACATTGATTCCAATAAATTAGTTTATAATAAAAAATGTATTGTCTCCTGATTGTCCATATTGAGGATGCGAAAATAAAGCATGTATGGAACAAATCAGGTAAATTGACCCTCCACCCCTCTGGAATTTCCAATCCCTTCCATGGAGGGGATTGATATATTTTTCTGGAACCACACAATCTAGAGTATGATTTGTGAGCTCTCATGACATGCATTAAGTTCTCTTGAAATTAGTGTGATTCGAGATTAACAATTTTTTATGAAATTCAGCCCACCAGGTTGCTATATAAATTTAAGATATCTCTATTCCCATTATCCCTATCTGACTGAACATTTTTGAAAATTATTTTCTTTATATTTTTGTTAAATACTCCAGATCCATGCATGATTTTTAAAATTATATGTGGTCTGAATTTCAGATTGTGAAACATGATTGCTTGAATCCCCTGTGCAACCTGAAATGATTGTTGACTGGTTGCAAATTTAGTATTGGATTTTGACCAAGACCATGTGACCACAAAGCAGCCAATTACTATGCATAATGCTCATTGAAGCCCCAGTAGTTTTGCCCTCTTTAAACCTGTTATTTTATTTTTACAGGAAAATATTTGGTGTTCTTCTTTTATCCTCTTGACTTGTGAGTATTGTTCCACCAAATATTTTATTATTATGTCTTCAGTATCAGAGTCTCCGAAAACCTGACCTTGTTTAATTGGTGAGTTTCTGAGTCTGTGAGAACCGACCTTGTCCAGAGGGAAAAACATATTGAATAGTTCTAGAAAATCTGAAAATTTCCAAAGAAAATGTTACATTCTATACAGCCTTATAGTGCCTGTGTGTTTATTAATTTCAGCCATGTCCACTCTATATGAAAATTATTGGGACCTGTGCATTTATTAAAAATATAAATTTTTGCAGAGTGTTATTGGTTTTTAAATCTGCGTTTTAGTCGCAATAATTTTCTAACAGAACAGCCATGTTTCATTGCCTGAGAACACAAGGTACTGCCGCAATTATCAACTACTGCCATCTTGTTTTCAATTTATGGAGCAATGACTTAATTGAAATAGATCAATACTCATACACAACTGTTTATAACAATATCTTAAAGTACATTTCACCCCAAACATGAAACCATTAAAGGGTTGGAGCCTGACTTTGATTGAATATGTTTGCCACATTTATTTTGGATATCATTATCCTGTAAGAGGTATGGCTCTGTAAAGGTTTATGCAAATTACACAGCATAAACACGAGTTAACCCTGCAGTCTTCCCTCATGTGTTCAGCTTAAGCTACAGACATCAAGAAGGAACTGTATTACTGTTTACTTACTCTTTTTCCTGGGGAGGGGGGAGGGGGTACTCCCTCATATATGGTATATGGGTATGCACCACCCTATAAGGTATGGTTTTGGGGCATTCCCGAACCCAGAGCTACCAGGCTCGTAACCTCGCACGGGAGGCTCTGGTGACAGCCACTGACGTATGCGCAAGATTTAATACAGAGCCGCTGAGAGAAAGACCTTTCTGTGCATGCTCCTTGGTCAATCAGGCTATGGAACCTACTACCTAGTGAGGTAGTTACTATGCGTTGTCTGTAAGACCTGATGCCACATAGCATAAGCTACTATAGGTTAATTTTTAAGTCTTCTTATGACACCTCTGAAACTGGAGCTTTTTTAATTGCTGATGATTATTTATCTTTTATCTTTTCAGTACATTTGTGTGCCCTACTGAAATCATTGCATTTAGTGACCGTATTGAGGAATTCCGTGCTATTAACACAGAAGTGGTAGGATGTTCTGTGGATTCTGTCTTCACTCACTTAGCTTGGTAAGGAAATCCACCTGCCCTATCATTTTGTTTTAAGAGGCCGGGCATCCCTTTTATGGCTAAGAAATACGTTAATATCCTTCGGAACATCTTTGGAATGTACTCCGGACGTCTTCGGGACGGTCTCGTGGTTTAGTCGGAACGTCATCGGCATACGTTGAAAATTTATTACCTGAATCAAAAGTACCACTCCTAAAATGTTTTCAAAGTTGGTAGGTCTATGGTTATAATGTTTTGTGTTGTTTCTCTCTTCCATCAGGATAAATAGTCCCCGCAAGGAAGGTGGTCTCGGTAAACTGAAGTATCCTCTTCTGTCGGACATCAACCATCAGATATCCAAAGACTATGGTGTGCTATTGGAGAATGAAGGTCACACTCTAAGGTATAAACTACATCTGCATTTGCATCCAGCTGATTTCTTGCCCTCAAAAAGGCAAATCAGAACGATTTTTGCTGCATGGCCAGCATTCCATATTGTAAAAATATTGTACTAAGTCAATATAAACTGTACTTGAATTTTATGATGATAATCTAGTTTCCCAGAACTGGACCTAGGAGTATTTCGTTTGGACCAACAATCCTTTGTGCGTCTAGATGAGACATCAGCTGGATTGCCTACAGGGTTGGTAGGACTTTAATGGAGCTTTTTTGGACATTTTCCAGGAGTTTTCCAATACAATTTTTTTTTCTACTGTGCAGTTTGAATAACATTCTAAGCTTGAAAATGATTTTCCGGATCAACATTCTTGGTTTTGCGAGATGAAATTCGTTTCTATTTTTTAATAATTCCCAAGACTTAACAGGTTTTCCAGGAGCCGTATGAAACCTTTGAATAGGTGAATAACAATAACGAAACTGACCCCCCCCCCCTCCCCTCCCCCTTCCCCTCCTCCCCACGCGCGTGAATTTTACTTTTATTTGTCCGCCAATCAGGTCCTTACCCTGTTTCACCTAGTACAGTCGACTGGGTTTTCGTCTGGACAGAAAGCCAGTCGACTGCACTAGGCAAATCATGGGTTTGGAGTCGGGTTTGATGGCTGAACAGAAAACCCAAACCCAGACACAAAAAAGCGACGTTTTAAAAATGCGCAGCGTGAAACAATGGAGATCGAGCTCAGTAAACCGCACGTTCTGATTTCTGTTCACAGAGGATTATTTATCATTGATGACAAAGGCGTACTTCGACAGATCACAATGAATGATTTACCGGTAGGTCACTGAATGAAAAATTATTTCGTGATTTTTTTATACCTAGTGAAATAAGCGGTGAAGGAGACGGAGACGTAAGAGCTTACGTTTTGTGTGAAAATCGTACACAGTAGCGACGTAAGCGTAAGCTGTGTAGTTTTTCTAATACTACTGTGCTGTATTGAATACTGGACTTCGTTCCCTGATAACTATAAGATATCATTAAGACATATTAACGTGAAAATGGTCTGTATTATTCCGGCGTGTCAATACCCATACTAACTGTCTGACTCACGGGCTGACTCACCTGATCTGTTATGTTCTTCTCTAGGTTGGTAGATCCGTAGACGAGACTATTCGTCTTGTCCAAGCTTTCCAGTACACAGACAAACACGGGGAGGTGTGTCCAGCAGGATGGAAGCCAGGAAAAGACACCATTATCCCAGATCCAAAGAAGAAGAAAGAATACTTTGAAAAACACGAGGCAGAAAAAGGAAGTAGAGGAGAACTTTAAAATGAGAATTAGTTTTTACCACAGTTGACCATGATTTTGGGAAAAAATCGGGATATTTATAGAGCATGTTCCGAGTTTGGAATTTTTTAACATTTCGGCCTTTTTAAAGTAGGTGAGGAGGGGAAATAAAACTGGCTAAACTAGTGTATTTCTGCCCAAATAAATGCTAGCAGTGGTTTATTTAGGTACAAAAAGACTAGATAAAGGTATTTTTCAAATAGGGTTATAATTTTATATTCACTTTAAAACACTGCAAACGGCCGATTCTGTTACTCCTGCGTAGTCTACGCTTTTGAACAAAACAATTGTTCACTCCAAACCTTTTCTGGCTTTCGCTACGGAAATTCTAGCGGGCTTCATATCTACGAGGTAAAAATATATTGAAAACGATCGCCAGGCAAATGCTGCGCCTTTCGGCCTAAAATGCGCAGTTTTCCTCGAAAATTTAGCTAAAATTTGCTATAATCCGCCGGACTACACTTTAGAGGTTCACATCTGACAGAATAATTACCCATTAAAGGGGGTCTCGCACGCTTGCTGGCCATTCTCTGACACTGAAGTAGCTCAAATCTCAATCCAATTACATCCTCTTGATAACAGGTGAAAACAACCTAGAGTTGCATTTGTCTAACAATTGAAAGGTTTTTCTCTTAATCTGGAGGATTATTTTGATTACTACGGGCAAATGTACATGTGTTTTCGCGGTTAAAAATTTACGTATTTTATGTTCACGGTGGACGAATATTAAGCGTGCGAGAGCCCCATTAATGCCAGCAAAAAGAGGGGAATGACTTTTCCAAGCAAAAAAGCAAATAGATTGGATGTTTGAGCACAGCACTGACAGCGTATTGAAATCAAAGGCGTTTGTAGGAAATCAAGACCTGGGTACGAAGTTTTTGTTTAGTAGCATAACGACCATATGTAAAACTTTGTTAAACAAAGACGTTTTAGAGAAAATATCGCATTACAATTACATGTAACTCAAAAACAACTGCATACAAGCTGTGGAAAGTTGATCAGTTTCGATTTATTAAAAGTTATTTTGCCTTTCATGTACGATGCTGTCTTGACAGGGAGGCGCGAGCCCCCCAAATAATTGTGATAAAAACTTGACAACAACGGACATTAGCTTGAGACTTAAATTATTTAAAACAAAGGTGGACTTCTGCTTTTTTTTTTAGTCAAAAAGGGGGAGGATATCCACCCAATCCAATTACTTGTCTAATGGAAATAAATAAAGCTCCAAGTGCAAATTGAGCGCAAAGGACATGCCATAACGCTCAACTCAGTCAGTCTACTTAAACGTAAATCAGTATAGCCAAACTTTAGTTATCGTTTCACTAGTGAACTTGGGCCTTTACACGTAAGGCCCCCCCCCCTATATTTTTTATAACCTTGCCGTGGGCCTGCTTGGAAGTACTCGGGTTTTGGATCACTTCTCTGACAAGAGAAAGGAGTTACTATCAACCGGGATAAGAGAGAATGAACTGCTTCGTTTTAGTCAATAATTATCATTGCGGCTTATGAAGCATGATTCATGATGATACATGGTTTCACTAGCACGTTTGAAGTAGGTGTATATATTTCAACCGAAATAATTGATACTTGATTGATATCATGATATCACACTAAATTCGCAGAATATGTCATCTGCCGTATTCTCGCGATCTAGTAGAATTTCGCGTGAGATTTGGTTAAGTTCTCAGTGGAGGGACGGCAGCTTCTTGAATATAAAGCCGGTGGCGGATCCAGGGGAATATCTGACTTTAGTATATACTACACGGGAACCTCCATAGATCGCGCGTTTTGATTGGTTCGCTATCTCGGAATATTGCCACAATATCCCGAGATCGAAAGCATTATCCCTAGATCGAGGAGCGAGTGCAAGTGGTTCGCATATTTTTACTTTCTAAAGGAACTATTTGATTCGAAATGCAACAAAAGTCCTTCTCAATTAACTTATGTTGTCTGTTTAGTCTTCCAAGGTAAATCAGAGAGAGAATTTATTTCTTGAACTTCGAAAATTTGCTGTTCTTGTTTTTCAGTTCTTCGGAATCAGAGGCAGAGGTCGATACGGCACTTTTGAGAGGCGAATTACATTCACAACAACATATTAATTAAAGGCAATTTTGTCGAAAACATATCACAAGAAACTCTTAATCTACATTGAACATTTACCTGTAGGTTGAAAGGCACTGTAAATCGTGGAAGCCAGCCACTGAGTGCAGTTTAAGAGAGAATTTCAGTTAAGCCTGGTGCACACTTGTGACATAACGACATAAGAAAAATGTCATGCGAACAAAATTTAGTGGTTTCAAGAAGTTGAACTCGTCAAAAAATAACATAAGATTGCTTTGGTGAAGTAATCTAATGAAGATCCATGGAAAATATTGATTTTTCAATTATTTTCCCGTACTTTTTTCGTTGCAACATAACGTCCTTATGTCGTTATGTCGCTAGTGTGCACCAGGCTTTACACGTCGCCATGTTGATTCGCTTGATCACGAGCCATCCGACATCAAACGTATTTAAAGTAGTCTCTTTTTTATGAACAAGATCTTCCTCATTGTCCCAGAGTTTGAATAGGTTAATTTCCCAAATTTCTGTTTGAATATTCCAAGCGAATCTTGAATTTCTCTGTCAGCGGGTTGAAAAATATAGTCATCCACCGGTGGTGAAATGGCGATCAAATCAAAGTGTTTTCAGCGAGGCAACTCTGCAGTTCACAATCCATGATCCAAGGCACAAAATGCGAATTTATCCCTCGAATCCATCCTTGCAACCTTAGAGAAACTTAAATCTTTTATCGTAGTCGATATTTAGGTTTTTTGCTTCTCTAAAACAGCAGCAAGTTTCCACCATGTGTTGAGTAGCCGAATGCTTGTAGTGAAGTCTGACGTAATGTCGCGTGCGTGACAAACGTCACGCATACAGAAAGAAGCTACAAAATGTCGGCAAATGCCACATTTAGTGTCGTTCGGATATTTTTTTGGAGTGTTCCCGTGTAGTATATACTAAAACAATTATTCTCCTCAGGCTCCGTGAATAGTGGCGAATAGTCCCCTCGACCTCCGGTCTCGGGGACTATTCGCCACTATTCACTTCGCCTTCGGCGAATAATTGTTAAGTAGCGCAGTTGTGATTTATGTCAATAAATGGCAAAACAAATATCAAAAAAACTCCCTGAAATCTGACTGTAGCATTTGCTACCGTTGCAATAGTCTAAATCTGCCCCAAAAAGGTATTGTTTTTGGTTCAGAATGGGAAAGGTAGATAAATCTAAGGAGATAAATCTCTCTGAGTTCACCTCATTGCCTCGCATAGTTTTTGTGGATACGTGGACAGTACGAGTTTATTCATGCGTCATCCTGCCCAAGAGCCCGCCAAAATGTTCTATAAAGTTATATAATCCTGAAGTTGCACCAAGGCAACGCATTTTGACCAAAACAATTGATTCTAGTTCGAGTTTATCTGCTAAACTACAATGTATTTAACTTTGCGAGACAATAAAATCCCAAATTTCCACGTACATAATACACTATGGCGTGCGTTTTGACAGATACGACAGATAAGACTTTATGGAAACTACGCTTTAGGTTCCACTTTCATACATAACTGGGCGGTTCTCTTAATGGCTCTTGAAGACGGCGGAATACAACTCCGTTCACGGAGGTATTAGAGATTCGCGTTCTTTGTAAAGTTTGTTTTGTTTCCCAAACTTCGGAGTTGTGCAAACACGAGCTGATACTCATGTTTCCTAAACTACGAGATCTAAGTTGATAAATGTTTTTGAATTCCGCTTCATAATGAGATACGAGTTTGTGAAATTCTACCTCTAGGTGCACCTGCATCCCTTGAGGCTCGTAAACCGAACTGGAGTTTACGTGCGCGCGAAGGTCCTATTTGGTCACATGGTCACCAAAAATATCCAAACTATTGAATAATGCTTTCAAACATAATATGGTGAAAATTTGAGGACATTTCGATGCGATGCAGGATTGCAACCTTCGTGGATTCTATTCAGGCATTCAGCTTACATCCTGACGAGAAATGGGCTAATTTTTAGTTGAGGCTTTTAGAGTCCACTTTCGGCCGTTCTTATTTTTGGAGCAGTTTGAGGTTGGAAATGTTCTTACGGATGTTCCTAAATTTAATTGAAGTCGTAGCGTGAAATATGATAGATTTCATAGCATGATACATACCAGTGAAGTATTAAAAAGAATTTTAAATAAATTAAAAATAACAATATTGAAAGTCTTTATTATAACACATTTGACACTGGATTTTAGAACGCATAACACCTGACGAAAAAATATTTTGCACCTATCTCGGGTATATTCTTAGCATGTTCTTAAAATTTGGGTGACGTTCGAGCTGAACGTTCTTATAAAAAAAGAGTGCATACCGAGAACTTTCTTCTGTAAATTCGCTCAAATCTCAGCAATCCTTCATCGTAATCCCATGAAATTTTCCAGTCTGCATCCTATTTAAACTAACTTTTTCAATTTCAGAAAATATGTTTGTATCACTTCTTTTGAACAAAGCGGGACATGTTTATGTTAGTTTAGTTTATTAGATTTGCCCGAGGGCCGGGAAATCCTCACAGAGCGAGGCTCCAATTACGAGGTTCCCTTGGTCAGTGTGATGGGTTAGTAAGTTGTAAGCCCTGCACTGAGGATGGGCAACTTCCGACGTCCCCGTGGTTCTTTAACGTCCCTCTGGTTCAGGTTAGTGTAGTGCATGTGAGAGACGGGACCTACGGTTTAACGTCCTTATCCGAGAAGACGCCCTCAGCCTATCGCATGGAAATTCTCCGCACCAATCACCTCATTGTAACTCGATGCTAGAGGATATGGCAATATAAACAATGTACTGAATTAATAAATCCAAATATCTCTACATAAACAGACCATAGCGCCTCGGCATATTTAAATACGACAAAGAAAGGCTCATTTTGTACAAAACGGGGCAGATATAGTTGCCCGTAGCCTAGCGCATAGAAATTCTCCGCGCCAATCACCTCTTTAGTAGCTCGATGCTTGAGGGTGGCAATAACAATGAACTGAATTAATAAATCCAAACTACATCAACATGATATAGCGGCTCTCGATTGTATCAGATATACTTTGTCATCTACCCAGCACAGGTCGTCACAGCGCGCGAGACCCCGGATCGAGAAGCATCAAAAGAGAGTTTATGTACGCGTTGAACATGAAACAGTTGAAGATTCTTTATTGTGGTTTGCTAGCATTAAGTCTATTGACGGGACTACATGCTAGTGGGGAAGAAGATTGTGCCGCAAAAGCGATACAGGAGGCCTTCAAGCATGGACAGGAAGACCAGATAGTACGACACGTTGATTTCTGTGGTGTGATTCAGGTAATCAGAATCCTTCTCTAGTGTCTTATCGTTTTAATCCTTTAAGTGGAAATTCAAGATCTCATCTACGATAGCCTCCATCTACTCTCTGCTAGGTCTAGCCATCTGCACAGGAGTAGAACAGTGTTTTTTTTTAGATTAAGGATTTTGTATTTAAACGACGAACGTGCCGTGTGATGACCGGGCGTATTTCGCTAATAATTCAAGTCATATAGTGACTCTGTGTCACTATATGTTAAAAAGAAGGATTGGCCTTCCTAATGGTTGGCCTTTTTCTAATGGTCTATACCCCTAACTAGCGATGGCAAAAACTCAATATATACTGAGACCCATCCGCTCCTGTGCTTCAATGTTCAAGCGCCCATAAAATCTCCTTGATAAAAAACACGGCGATTTAGACCCCAGCCTAATAGACCTGAGAAGCCCTTGCAAATTGCTGTTAGGCTCAAATGTTCATAATACCCCGAAAACAGAAAGATATCACAATTTTCTGCAACATTTAATGATATAAAGGAAGCAAATCCTTGTTAGCCTCCTCAAAGAAATGAAACGAGGAAAAATATGGTATATTTTGTGTGTACAGCGCGGTCGTCATGCTTCGTTGCACCAGAATGCATTATAGTGCGAGAGGGAAAACACGCAAGCCGTCTAAAAATTGGAATTTCCTCCTCTAATATGTTCAATTGATACAGCTTCTTACCTAAATGTTTTGCAGACATCATACCAGCAGCCTTCAACATTCAAGTCTTTTCAAACTGTGTAATGTTTATAGTCAACAGCACAGGACAACAGGACTACAGGCTACGACAAGATCATCCAACTGATTTATTAAGATTGCACAACAGGCTTACAGAGTGATAGTCACGTGATGGCGTGACTACCATATAAGGCTACTCATTACATCCCCCTCTCAAGTTAAGCTATACAATAATAATAATAAGGTGCAATCAATAGCAATTAACAAAACAATGTAATAAAGTGTGAGATATAAATGAACTATGAGTCCATGACATAGTCTTTGTGCCAGACTGGTGCTGATTTGGCACGACTAGATCTACGTGGCTCCTCTGGAGTGATTTCAACATGTTCACTTTCCATGGAGCTATCTAACATACTATCTTTACTGACATAAAGTGGTGGTTCCTTAGATTTGTTTAGCGCGCGTCTGTTTCTGCGATACTCCCTCCCAGTTTGATCTGTTATCACATAGGACCTGGGAGTGTTGTGAACTTCACTAACACAAGCAGGACTGTGAATCTTCTCCCCGGGCTTCTGAAACCTTATCATATCTCCCTCCTTCAATGGGGGTAGTGGTTTGGACCCTTATCATAATACTCTTTTGTTTTCATTTGCCGATCCTGCAGCTGTACGCGGATGTCATCATGCACAGTAGGGAGTAGTGCTCTAGGATGCATTGGTAAGGTTGTACGTACCTGGCGACTGATGATCATCTGGTTTGGAGAATATGGAAAATTGCTAACTGGAGTGTTACGGTAAACCATCAAACCTTCATTTAGGTCACAACCCTTACCTAGGATGCCCTTTACAATTCCTACCGCTTTCTCTGCCAGACCATTGGACTGACTGTACAAAGGGCTTGTCGGTATAACTTTGAATCCACATCGGCTGGCATATTCATGCATTTCTTCTGAGTTAAAGGGGTTGTTGTCAGCCGTAAATGTTTCTGGATATCCGTGTCTGGAAAATATTTCTGTTAGCGCCCTGATAACATGGCCAGCTTTTTTGCCACTCATGTTTACTGCTTCTATGTACTTGGAATAGTAGTCGATTACTACTAGGTAAGGCTTTCCTTGATACTCACCGATGTCTGCAGCAATGTGTTGCCATGGCAACAGTGGGACCTCCCTTAGCTGCATTGGTTCTTTCTGCTGTTTTCTCTGTAAACTCAAACACTTGTCACATTTTGTGATCATTTCTGAGATGTCATCACCGAGGCCCGGCCAGTACACCGCAGCTCGTGCTCTAGCCTTACTCTTTTCTATACCAAAATGACCCTTGTGTATTTGTTGGAGAATTTGTGGTCTCCATGACACTGGAATGACTATTCGGTGATCTTTCAAGACCAGCCCATCTAAAAGGTGTAAGTCATGACGCACATTCCAATAGGGCCTAAGTTGCACTGGGACATTTTGTCGGTTTTGCGCCCACCCTTCCCTTATATACTCACTAAGAAGTTGCATGTCCTGGTCCTCGGTTGTGATTTGTTGTAGCTGTGAGAGCTTCATGTCTGAGATAGGCAAGTCTGTCATAATACAATGGACCATGTGCTCCATTTCTTCATGCATATCATTAGTCTGGGTTGGGGCTTCCATGTCGTACGCTCTGGACAAGGTGTCTGCTATGTATAGGTACTTGCCTGGCACGTAACGAACTGACGTGTGGTACTTTTGGAGTCGCAATCTCATCCTCTGTAGTCGGGGAGGCACTTTGTGCAGAGGTTTCCTAAAAATGGATTCTAAGGGTTTGTGGTCAGTCATGACATCAATTTCTGCCCCATATGTATACATATTGAATCGCTCACATCCAAAAACAATTGCAAGTAACTCCTTCTCTATTTGTGCATAGTTTTGCTCTGCACTTGTCAAGGCCCTTGAGGCATAAGCTACCGGCTGACCATTCTGTAGCAAACAGGCTCCAAGTCCACTCTTTGAGGCGTCAACCTGTAAGGTAGTTGGTAAGCTTATATCATAGAATCTAAGTACTGGTTTACTGGTGAGTGCTGCCTTAAGCTTTGCTAATGCTGCATCATGCTCTGGGTGCCAGGCCCAGGCTGCCTCCTTCTGCAGAAGTGTTCTCAGTGGGGCAGTCAATTCAGCCATGTTGGGTATGTACTTAGACAAATAATTTATCATTCCCAGCAGTCTTTGCAAATCCTTTTTGCACTGTGGGACTGGCATATTAAAAATTGCTGACACTTTAGCAGGGTCTGGTGTGAACCCATTTTTACTGACCACCTCCCCCATATAGCTTACCTTGTCTAGTCGGTATTGGATCTTGGTTTTGTTGAATCTGATGTTTCTTTCCCTGGCTCTCTCGAGCACCTTGTACAGGGCTCTATCATGGTCGTCTTCTGTTTTCCCTGCAATGATAATATCATCATAAACTGGAAGCACGCCCTCAATGTCACCAAAGTGCTCCTCTACCATTTTTTGTGCCACTTCACTCGCACATGAAATTCCAAATGGCATTCTACAGAACCTAAATCTACCAAAGGGCGTGTTGAATGTACAGAGTAATGACGCCGCATCACTCAGCTTCTTATGCCAATAGCAACTCGACATATCTACAACTGTAAATACCTTACATCCATTTAAGGTGCTTGATATTTTTTCGATTGAAGGTGGCTTGTAGTCTTCCCTTATAATGGCTTCATTTAAATCAGGGGGGTCTAGGCACAGTCTCAGAGTTTTGTCTTTCTTTTCAACAATGACAAGGTTACTCACCCAGTCAACAGGCTCATTGACTTTTTTGATTACCTCCCGTTGCTCCAGATCATTTATGGTGGTTTTCAACTGCTCCATCAAACGCAGTGGGACATTTCTTTGAGGTTGAATTGTGGGCCTCGCGCCCTCTTTAAGGGTGATGTTATACTCACCCTCAACACATCCCAGACCTATGAAAACGTCCTCAAACTGATCAAGGAAATTGCGTGGCTGCTCTAATGCATCTATACTCAGACCCTGCGGTCGCGCACCACCATTAAATGAAATTAAACCTAACCTAAGACACGATTCTACACCTAGAATGGGTTTTACACTGTGATCTACGATATAGTATTCTATTGCAATTGGGCGCTCGAGTCCTTGGACATGTGTATCTACATAACATTTTCCTACAGTTTTTAGGGAATTTCCTCCATATGATCGTAGCTTGGTTGCTGTATGCTCGATCGTGCAGTCAGGCAGTTCTTTCGCAACAGCTTCGGGGATCACGTTACACTCTGCTCCGGTGTCTAATTTGAATGTCACGTTCTTCCCGTTTAATATTAGACACTGTTCAACACACATCTTGTTGCTGCTTGGTCTTCGAATCTCTTCTATATATAGGCTCTCGATCTCCTTATACAAGTTGCTTGGGTCTTGTTGGCTCTGCAGTTCGACCTCGCGAACAGCTCTAGTTGCACGCTGTTGTGGCGCTTGCGGTTGTGGGAGTTTCCTTGTGCAACAGCGGGCGAAATGGTGTTTCTCCTTGCACCGATGACAAATTGCATTGTAGGCTGTACAATTCCCTCGCTCGTGCTGTAGTCCACAAAATCTGCATTTGTTTGGACCTTTGCTTTGGTTCTGTGCAGGAGCTCTTGCGTTAAGCGAGTCGATTTGATTGATTTCCTGCGATCCTTGATCTGGCCTCGTGATTAACTTGGATTGCGCAATTGCCTGTTCTGACGCTCGGCACAGATTTACTGCTTTCGTGAGGTTTAGATCTGGTTCTCGAAGAAGTCGCTCTCTCAATGCAGGGCTATTTGTGCCGATCACGATTTGGTCACGTATGAGGGAATCCTTTATCTCTCCAAATTCACACAGCGTGGCCTTTTGTCTTAACTCGGTTAAGAATGCATCAAATGGTCTTTCCCCCTGTGTTGTTGTACGAAAAATATACCTTTCGTAAGTGACATTTGTACGGGGCATACAGTAATCTTGTAACGCCTTCAGGGTGTCCTTAACCTTTCTACTTGCTAATGCCTCAGGTATTCCGGGTAGTGTTTTCAATACTCGTCGGGCTTTCAGCCCTATTACGCTGTATAGCGTGGCCACTTGAACCGTCTCTTCCTTGTCTTTGAGACCACTTGAGATCTCGTAGAGTTCCCAACTCTCAGCCCACTCTCTCCACGCTTCTGCCAAGTTCCGACTGTCCATATCGAGTTCTGATGGAGGCTTGATTTTCTCCATGATCGTCGCCCTGGACTTCCAGCTCCTGGTACCATGTAATGTTTATAGTCAACAGCACAGGACAACAGGACTACAGGCTACGACAAGATCATCCAACTGATTTATTAAGATTGCACAACAGGCTTACAGAGTGATAGTCACGTGATGGCGTGACTACCATATAAGGCTACTCATTACAAACTGTCTTCAAAAGCCGTTTTCTTATTAGATTTAGCCTGGATCCCTTTGTACCGCATACCGCACTAGTGGATCCCTTTGCGGAGATTCCACAAAACTACCACAAAACATTATCGAAATACACCACGTTTGGTACCTACGGAAAGCTCAATAAATTCTCTATCGAACCCTGCTATTTTTAATAAGTTACTGTAAAACCAGCGCATGCTATTTGTGATTGAAACTGCTGAACGGGTTATTTATTAGCCAAATTTGAGAGATTTCGGCATGTAGAAGATCTCGCATTTCACATAAGGTCATATAACGCCAAATCGCCGTGAAAGAGGGTCAACCAGTCACTTTCCCCTTCACTGTATTTTCCTCTAGGGTTCTGAAGCTTTGCATCTACCGTAAGTGGCGAGGTCATCGGCTTCGTCTCGGGTTTGCATTCTAACTCTCTCGAATTCTCCCAACCTCCATAGTTTAGATCAGGCTATGTCAACACGGAAAAAGTTCTCTATTGCTTAAATATAGAACCCAAAGCCGACAGATATTATTAGCCATTAATAAAAAGGAAACGAAATTCACGGCGAAATTTTTAAATCTATCTAAATGATGAAGTGATGAATTGTCAGGTTACTGACCACGTGACCTGTGTATGAGGTTCGTAACCTAAACTGTTTCATATTGTGAGTTGAGCCTTGTTCTAACGTGCTTCACGTCTTTCTGAGACAATAAACAGAGGTATAAAATCGAATCATTAAATTGAAAAAGTGTCAGTATTTAAGCAATAAAAGTACTTTCCGCGTGCTCTCTGCTTTCTTACAAACACGAGGGGGATGTTGGGAGAACTGATAAAAACTTGAAAGACACGAGCCGGAGGCGAGTGTCTTTCAAGTTTTATCAGTTCGACCAACATTCCCCGAGTGTTTGTAAGAAACCAGAGAGCACGCAGAAAGTATTTTTATTGCTTTTAGAAAATAATATACACACGCGCGACAGCGTTGCGTGACAATCGTGTTTCTCAGGTCTCTTACAAACACGCTTTTTAACCAATCAGAATGCGCACATTCGCAATACAACATAGGTGTTATTTTCTAAAATTTAATACAAACGTTTCGGGCATGAATCTTCATCAGTGTATAAAAAGGCGGTATTCGCCATGCTAAAATCCTAACGGAAAAGCGCGCGCTAAATATAATAAGCGCGCGCTCTCTAGATGAGTTCGAACAGTCAGCGATAGTTGATGAATACGAGGTTAAATCTGATAGCGAGAAGTTTTTTCGCCGTCTCCGTCTCAAGGCTGATTTTCATGACTAGGAAGATGTACAAGAACTGGATGACGATCCTTTCGTTAAATTTGAGAACAAGACCTCTAAAAGGACACCTAAGGATGGGCGTTTTACTGCACTTGACCACTTCGTCGACCGTTGTCGTCGCAGCATCAATTCTTTGAATTTCAAGAGACGCAATTTCAAGAGGCTAATTAATTTTTGACACAAAATCTTTGGGGGAGTGGTAGGGGGATTTTGTTCATTTTACATATGGTCCAAAACTAGCCCTGGGATTCACAAATATCCTATTTAATTCAACTTTTGGAATTTCAAACACTTCTTTGATGAGTATTTTGTACATTTTATTATCATTGAGTATTTATCTGAAGAGTCAAACCGAAATTAAATGAAATCCAAGATGGCGGATGGCCAAGATGGCGTATGGCCAAAATGGCGGACAATATTATCAAAATTCGTCATTATGATGCAAGTTTAATTACATTTATGTGTTAATGTCACAATTTATTACATTTACATTATCTTGATGTTAATGTGTTGGTTTTTAGAGCATTATTTAGAGCATTATTTTAAGTTTTTGGACGTTCAATTAAATTAACTTAAAATTCGATAAAAGCTTAAGCTTTTATTCTTAAGAATGACGTCAGATTTTGCTTCCATGTGACAAAAATAGTTGTGGTGATTTGTCTTAGGCTCATGGTCATTGTGTGAAAGTTTGATGATCATAGCTCCAGTGGTTCCCGAGATATAGAGGGGGGGCCGAATTACCCCCCCCCCCCCCCCCTAGTCACAGATGGTCAAAAAAAGTCCAGTCTTAATAAGGTATTATACTGACACTTTTTCAATTTATTGATTCGATTTTATACGTTTTCTTTACAAGTGTCACGCATCACCCGGAGTTTCAACTCTATCTCATTTTTCAATGAACAGAGGGCCTGTTTGTCTCACTCTCACTCGATGTTTTGTGCCCGACTCAGGCGAGGGCGAGGGCTAAAATTAGCACTGAGAAGAGCCCAAAACATATTTACGCCCAAGATCATCAACTACAATGCTATTATTATAACTTTGGATAGCATTGAGTGCAAAAATGAGAATATTGTATAGAGCCCGGATAATGCTCAATAATGCTCGCCAAAGTAATTTTCGCTACGAAGAATGATTCCCTACGAAGGGCGAGATTTGCAGCCGGCCGCGACAACAATCACGACGACACATTTTGCGATGGGGGATGTAGACAGGAAATAGCACTCACCCATGAGATCTTCTGATATCGCCCGGCGAAACATCTCCGCTTTTGTAATGCCGGGTTTTACTGCATTTTATGCCTTTTAAGGTACGTCTGAGACCAAATAAACGTTCACAATGATGAGATGTACGTTTATTTTAGCTATCTGTGCTGTGCTTTGCAAGTGAAGCGCTATTTTCACAATCATTTGGGTTTTATTCAGTGTTTGTTTCCCGGGGGGGTTCTTCACATGTCGACCTGATAGGGTGCTCGTCGTATTTTTTAGGGGTCAAAATCGAATCTCAGGTATTTTTTGGGGGGTATCAGAGAAACATTGTGGCTTTCACTAATAAATGGTATTTTTTAGGGGTACGCAAATGAATGAAAAGGTCACAAACCAAGTAAAACGTTTTCTTTCTTTCTTTGTTCATTATAGCTTTAAAATATTTGTTTTAGAAGGTATTTTTAGGGGTTGCATTTTTTATGTCTGGTATTTTTTAGGGTATATTTTCCGATGTCCCGACGAGCACCCCTATCACTCTTACATGGGAGGTGTTTATTATACAGTTGCAGTCGCGTGCCAAAGTGCCTCGATGTGTTCGAAAAAGCTGAAGACCTGCAGTGAAATGCAACTTTTGCTAACAGCCGTCTACAGTCGGTATACAAATGTTTATTGTAATTCCCAAGTTTCTCGTTAAGCTGCTGTTTACCAAAGCAAACGTCTCTAACCTTTGTGGCAATGGTTTCTTCTACTTGAAAGGCCAGGAATGCAGTAAAACACGGCAACAATAGGCAACGGTCAATCAAAGAGAATATAGCATTTCTACCCCAACAAGAAGCAGCCGCTTTACAGTTTTTTTAAAAATAAGTGTATACCAAGGCATGTAGATTGTAAAATCGCGCTCGCAGCATTTTACTTTCAATTGAAACCGCTAGTAATAATTATCTATTTTCCCTCCTTTAAATTAAGCAATTTTCACTTTACATTTTGTTTTACTTATCTATCATAACAGCACGACCTGATTGATGCTGCTTCTAAAATGGATACCACACGCTGTAAAGACGAAAGAATGAAAGAGTTCAAAGTTATTGCTGTTTTAGCGGCACATGTAAGATCCCCAGTCTGTCCTGATCTTCAGGCGCCGCAAAAATTAATCGACGAGGCGTTATCATATGGTGGGTAAACACCTCGCTATTTCAATGTAAAAAGTAAAACCATGAATCGATGCATCCAGAAACATATAACTTATTTGAAACATGTAACGGCGAACCAAGCTGTCGCCTTATTCGTGGACAGTTTATGACCATATTTGGTCAATAATGAATTCTCGACTGCTAACCCAAGCAGGTTTTCTCTTCATAATCATTTCATTTTTCGCTCAAATAAAGTAGAGCAACTAGTGGTTATGCTAACATTTAACATCTTGAAGTCTTGCAACAACAATATTTTCAAAATCTGTTCAATTGTTTATTCTGCGAATAATACACAGCTTGGCACTAAAGCAATGTATGTTTGTTACACGTTTTAACTCACTCATATGTTTCTGACGCATCATAATGAAGACTCCCAGGTGAGGCTTGGGGACATCCATAAATTTGAGAGCCGTTTCTCGTCATTCTCGAACCCAGTGCTCCCGACTCGTAGGCCTCGCGGGGGAGGCTCAATCTCGTACCCAGAGCCCGTCATCTTTTGGCCAGCGGCAAGATTCAGGGCTCTGGGGGAATCGATATTTTTAAAACTCAGATTCTGGGTTTCCGGTATAAACGTTGTATGAAAGTTTGACCTACCACGCATGCTGACGAATCGGATTCACCCAGAGCCCTGAATCTTGCCGCTGGCCAAAAGATGACGGGCTCTGGGTACCAGATTTGGGGAAGGCTCTGGTGACAGCCACTGACGCATGCGCGAGATTTAATACAGAGCCGCTGAGAGAAAGACCTTTCAGCGCATGCTCCAACGCTCAAAGTCAACAAATCAGCGAAAAAAAAAAAGCCCATCAAAGTCATGGAAATATCTTCCTGAAGAAATATCTACAAGATGTTGAGTGTGTTTCTTGTAAAATTTTGAATCAAAGGATACCCATGTAGCTCTTATATATAATGCGCGAAACCCCACATTTTTCATTATGAAAGGTCATTAAATTTTTCGAAACGTCCTTGAAAGTCCCGGAATTTTGAAAGCCTGAAAACGTGGGAACCCTGTCTTGTCCAGTGGTTCTGTAAGTATGCATGCTTTACAGTTGATTTACGAACTAACGGATTTCACATCGAACTTCCCAACAAATTTCCCAATAAAGACACAGTTTGGAGCGAGGTTAAAGGCTCTCTAATTCGAGAGTGAATTTTCTCAAGAATTGTTTTGATCTCAGCAATAAACAGTGAATATAATTGCCCTATTTCAACACACGCCTAAATCGAGGAATGCTCACTGGCACACAAGCGCTCACCTACAGAAATGAAAAAAAGGATTATGAAAATCATCAGGGTTCGAACCTGTAACATTCCAGTTACTATACCATAACCCTAACCACTACGCTATGAGTGAATTCGCTGGTTCGGATAGCTCGTTTTATTGATTACGTACCTTAATAGTATTAATCTTTAATAGAACGAGGCATATACTATAAAAATATACTAAAACGGTGTATTAACCCTTATCCTGACTAGTAGTCTTGATAGTTCAGATATTTTGAATGTATTTAGGTCAATTTGAAGTAATATTAAATTATTCATGGTGAGCATTCCTCCATTTAGGAATGACGCTATTTCACTATGACGTCATTGTTTGTTTACATGAGCAAGAGAGCTGAGACTTGGTTCAAATAAAAGTTCCATTCGAGATGCGGGTCCTGATATTCCAGCGTACAACTTTGCTTTACATCATGAGTGGCATTTTCATCATGTTTTGGTCATTTCTAAATGCTGCTGTCCCCTCTGGCGACCATGATTCATAGCGCAAAAACAATAGAGTGTTTTGATATGACGTCATAAAGAAATAGGGCAATTATACCCGCGAAATTTAGTCTAAAGTTCCAAAGTTTGTCTTGATTTTGAGGTTATGAAGTTCGTTGGAATTACGTTGGGAAATGATATGAAATTCACGCCGGGCCTAAAGGATCAAAAATCGCCGGGGTTTGTTGTAACTTTGTGAGTTTTAATCCAATCACTACCAAATTTCACATGTAAATAGTACTCATGAAATTAACAAACATAATAATTTTGGAATTTTCAAATTAACGAATTTTGGCGGGAAAATGACGTCATAAATCTTACACCAACATTTCAAATCGATCATATGAAATTTTTATGACTTGGATATGAAAGAGCTCATTGAGATAGCCACAAAACCGAAAAGATTTTTGAAATATCTCATTCCCTTGAGAAGTTATGAATATTTTAAGTTTGCAATGTCCGCCATTTTGTTTTTTAGACAAAATGGCAGCCATTGGCAGCCGGTACAAAATTGCAGGGCTTGTTTTAACTTTGTGAGTTTTGATCCAATCACTTCTAAATTTCACATGTAAATAGTACTCATGAAATTAACAAACACTGTCATTTTAGAATTTTCAAATTAACGAATTTTGGCGGGAAAATGACGTCATCAACCTTAAACCAAAATTTCAAATCGATCATATGAAATTTTTGAGAATCGGGTATGAAAGAGCTCATTGAGATAGCCACAAAACCGAAAAGATTTTTGAAATATCTCATCCCGTTAAGAAGTTATGGATATTTTAAGTTTGTATTTTTCACGGCCGCTGACCAAAACAAAATGGCGACATTGCAAACTTAAAATATTCATAACTTCTCAAGGGAATGAGATATTTCAAAAATCTTTTCGGCTTTGTGGCTATCTCAATGAGCTCTTTCATATCCAAGTCATAAAAATTTCATATGATCGATTTGAAATTTTGGTGTAAGATTGATGACGTCATTTTCCCGCCAAAATTCGTTAATTTCAAAATCCCAAAACGA
Organism: Scolanthus callimorphus; assembly: GCA_033964015.1. Taxonomy (NCBI): domain Eukaryota; kingdom Metazoa; phylum Cnidaria; class Anthozoa; order Actiniaria; family Edwardsiidae; genus Scolanthus; species Scolanthus callimorphus. Next base: position 10,951,804 of record CM066922.1, read on the forward strand.
CTATGTTTGTTAATTTCATGAGTACTATTTACATGTGAAATATGGTAGTGATTGGATTAAAACTCACAAAGTTAGAACAAACCCGGCGATTTTGATCCTTATAGGCCCGGCGTGATTCGTAAGTTCCAAACGAACTTCGGAAAATCCGTCCGGCCAATGTTTTGTGAAATCAACTGTAATTGATGGTTAGTTTGATTTTTTTCTCAATAACCTATTTATTCTACAACTAGAAACGGATCATATCAATCAAACTGACGTCAGCATCCTACTGCAAGGTAAGATTGCAAATAGAGCGGATTTCATATGACCGACGTGACTTGTTATGCAATTGCGATTGCTTTGCGTTCTCATTGGCTACACGTTTTTCTCAGCCAATCAAATTCTGTAGTAAATACAATTGTGTAATTACTTAGTAATTGGTTCGGCTTGCAATTGGCTAAGAAAAAAGCCATTTAGGGGCAAGTCGTGATTTCTCTCGATTCTGATTGGCTAGTGATTGCTCAATTGCAACGTTTTTACGACAGTCATATGAAATCCGCTCTATCGATCCTCAAGGGTTCGTTGTGTTTTGTAAGCCAGGACTATACAAGTTAAATTGGTTGGGAACTCGTTAAGATATCCCGAAAGTCACCCGGATACGAGCGCGCTAAGAATGCTTTATTCAACACCAGTAAATGTACCCGTACCCCCAATAGAGCGGTTTTCACATGACTGTCGTGAAAACAATCGCAATTGAGCAATCGCTAGCCAATCAGAATCGAGAGAAATCACGACTTGCTCTTAAATGGCTTTTTTTCTCAGCCAATTGCAACCCGAACCAATTACTAAGTAATTACACAATTGTATGTACTACAGAATTTGATTGGCTGAGAAAAATGAGCAGCCAAATGAGAACGCAAAGCAATCGCAATTACATAACGACGGTCATATTACAAGAAATACTCTAAGTAGTTATTCCAGCACCTTCTCTAACATTTACATTTTTGTATTTCACTTCACTCAATACATAATAAAAATGTCGGCACGAAAACAAAACGTTTAACTGCTCTGAGGGGGGTCCTCCCCCCCGGTCTCCCTAACTTAGTTGAAACATGCAACGGCGAACCATGCTGTTGATTATTCGAGCGAGCTTATGACCATATTTGGTCAATCATGAACTCTCGACTGCAAACCCAAGCAAGTTTTCTCTTCATAGCATTTCATTTTTTGCTCATAAGAGCAACAGTGGTAAGTGGTAATATACTAACATTTAACATCTTGAAAACTTGCAACAACATTATTTTCAAAATCTGTTCAATTGTTTATTCTGTGAATATTCCGCAGCTTGGTACTGTAAAAGCAATGTATGTTTGTTACACGTTTCAACTCGCTTACGCCTAGTCTAATAAACGTCTAGCCAGCGTCGTGGCCGGACTGAATCTAATAGACCTTTATCACGCAATATTGATTAATAATATATAATAGTTATCAGAAAATGAAATCCAGTATTCAATTCTACACATCCGTATTAGTAAAATTGCAAAGTTTGGTGAAGATTGCTTCAATACTGACTGAGATATGAATTTTCAAAACTTCGTATTCGGGCTTATTTTTTTAACAAGAAATGTATGGGAAAATAAATCGAAACGAGGCTGGACGGGCATCGATGCCCGTCCAGCCTCGACTTGACGTATTTGCCCATACATTTCTTTGTAAAAAGTAAGTCAGAATAGGAAGTTTGGAAAATCAGTCAATTTTCAAGTAATTCTTTTGAACCTTTGCAGTTTTACTAATACGGATGTATTTCATTTCATTTTCTGATAACTATCATATATTAATAATCAATATTGCGTGATAAAGGTCTATTTGGCTCGGCGCTGGCGCGGTAGCGGTTCTAAACGTCGAGCCAGAGTCGAGCCGGCAATGCGAAGTTTTGGGGATTCCTGTGGCCACGTGACAGGCCTGGATTCTTAGCAAAACACTTTTTTTAATGTATTCTATAATTTATGCATTGACTCGGCGCGACGATGGCACGGCGTTTAGAGCCAAGTCGTGCTACCCCCAGTAAAACTCATTCATATTCGATAGGTGTTTTGGCCAATCGGATGACCTTCTTTGAACACGTGAATGAACTTTATTCTCAATAAAATACTCTACATTTCTAAATCCCAGGGGAGGGTATTGAATTCTACCCTAGGGAAATCTTGGGGTAAATAGAAGAACAAAGTAATGCAAATGAACATGAAGCATTATATAATGTCACTAGTGACATTATATAATGCTTCATGTTCAAATGCATTTTCGATCTCACATAAAATGCATAAATATATGGTCATAAGCGTTTTATTACTTTACTTCAAGTAACATTTATACATGCACAATGTAGTTATTCTATAGAGCCTGTACTCGTACAAACTATTTGATGAAATTAAAGGTACAGTTAGTAAATACTGAACATAATGATTTTTGGACTAGCCTCTGGCAGCTCAGTCCTTTTCACGGTCCCCGCCGCCATCTTGGATTCAAACATGAAAACGAGGCGAGAGTTGACTATAGTCACGCCATCTTGAATACAAGCTTTGATTGCTTTGATCGACAAATGTGGCTAAATGTAATTTAAGGCGTAGTTAAAAACCCGAGACTGTGCATGCGTGCGCTTCTCATAGATCTACTGTGGGGCGGCCTTGCAGGATTAGGGGTACACCACGTGGGGGTATCCAATGTCAGCGGCCTTGACTTGACAGCGCCCTGAAGCATTTCCATTGTGTGCTTGGCACTGCGCGCGCTCTCTAGTGCCAATTCTTCTGTGCGGCCTTACTTCGCGGGGTATCCAATGTCAGCGGCCTTTAAGACTTGACAGCGCCCTGAAGCATTTCCATTGTGTGCTTGGCACTGCGCGCGCTCTCTAGTGCCAATTCGTCTGTGCGGCCTTACTTCGCTAAACGATTTGCCCATCGCTGCGAGATGTGTTCGGGAGCCCATCGCCAGCCACAGTGCCCTGATCCGCAGAATCACACAGCGCGAGAGACAGCATTTAGGCATCCTCCGTCGGCCGCTGCTAAATACCACAAGCCTTCGCACGAGGGAGATAAGTAAACAGTGAACTTTAATCGGTTTAATAGAACGAATCGCATGGTTCTCCGAGACCGTAAGTTGGCTCAATGTGTCTGTTCAACTCATTACCCAGTGCTCGTGACTTATTTGTGTATTGTGCCTGTATTTGTGTGCGCCCGGCTCGAGGCAGGCTATAGTCGCTGTGCTTAACGTGTGCCTTGGCGTTCCGTTGCGCATTGGTGCATGTTTTAGTCTGTGGCGCTGCAGTGCGCTACACACGATATTTGTAATTTGCTAGCTTATTCTGGTTTTGGTAAAATATCTTGGTTTCAATTACAATCTTTGGCTTCGCATGCCTCGTATTTGTCAGTTAAGTTGCAATTAGCAGCGTTCGTGCATGTCGTTGGATTAGCTCTAGCTCTATCCCGTCTTTAGGACAACTCTGGTTGCTAGCGTTGCTTGCGCTTCGAGACTGGCTTGTCTCGAATTTCACGTACAGTGGGATCCATTCCTGTATCAGTGCATGTGGTTATCTAATGAGCCTTGTTGTATAAGAGCGTGGCCTTGGCAATATAGTCCCTAGCATTCCGCGAAGATAAGTGCGCTCCGCATTTTAGCCACCGTGCACCGTGTTATGTTTTATTTGCATTCGTTTATTTGTAATGCGCTTAGTCAGGCTTGGTTCGATATGCGACGGGTTTGAATTACTTCTTTTTGGGCATTCGCGTGCCTCGTAATTTTCTCAACGATCATAGTTGCAATAGCAGTATTTGCATGCGGCTGTTATATGTCTAGCCCGTGTCTGTAAGGCCAATCGGCTCGGTTCCTACAAGGTTGTGAGCACCTCGGGACTGTCTTATTTACATTACTTCGGTGCATTACTTCGAAGGCGTGCAATGGGTATCAGTGCTTTGTGGGCGTTCTTTCAATGAGACTGTTTTTGGGCGTCGCGAGCAGCATTTGTGTGCACGCGGTTATCTAATCAGAGCGCTATCTCTGGAAGATCGCGACACTGACGTGCATTGGTAGTTGTAATGCGCTTAATATTCAGGTTGGTTCGATAGCCATCTGTTTTCAATTACATCTCTTTAGCGGTGGCGTGCCTCGTTTTATCCTCAGTTACGGGCAAGGAGCAATAGTTTGCTTAAGGCGCGCTTGTCCTATGCGTATATCAGTACGTCGCGGGCCTTTTCGCAGCGATTGCTTCTGGGCGTCATGAGCAGCATTTGTGTGCATGGGGTTATCTAGACGGCCGTGAGCCTTGTTTTCGTATGAGAGCGCGATCTGTGCAACAGGATACAATTATCGTCTTTGGGCGCCGGGCTGTCGCGTATAATGTCATTTTTGACTATCTGTCGCGCGCAAGCCAGGTTCGAGGAACATTCAACTTAACGTAAGGATATTTATTCGGTGTTTTAGGGTAACCGGTTGACCGCCTCACCGATCAGTCGCTAGTCTCTAGTTGCGTTCTCGCATAGGCTCGTACCCTGCGCTCTTTCGGCGATAGCTTATCTTCCGTCCTTTTAACATTGCCGAGATAATTTGCGCCGATAACCGACACTCAGCAGTTCAACCTTTCTCTTAGCGTGTCAGGCTACCCGGAGCCCCCCCCCCCCCCCCCCCTTGTACGGAAACGATCAGGGTGGGCGGTGAAGCGCATAGTGTTGCTGTCGCAAGACTCGCTAGTCGCTGGCTCTAAGCGTTGTGCTATCTATTAGACCACGTCGGTATTGGGGGCCCCCGCGTGTTTTCTCTAGAGTGTATAATGGCCGAAGGTGTTTACCTGCCGAGATACGCGTGCGACCTAAGAGAGTCCGTTTGACTGCACAGAGCTTTGTGAGACGTGGACGGCCATTTGAGTGCGGCGGTCGAAGTGTGTTGTGCGCTTGTTACGCGCCTATTGCAACGTAGTCGGAGATCCTGGTGCTTGGATGGGTTTGGGGTTTGGGGTTCCATGGCAACCGGTGCCATGCCCCCCCTTCTTTCCCAAGCACCCTATAGAGGGTTGGGTGGTGGGCGTGGCCCCGTTGCCATGGAAACGCTGCGCTGCCGGACGGAGGCGCCCATCATTGCATCCTGGTACCTAACCCCAAACCCATCAGTCGATGGGTTTTAAATGTGGCTAAATGTAATTTAAGGCGTAGTTAAAAACCCGAGACTGTGCATGCGTGCGCTTCTCATAGATCTACTGTGGGGCGGCCTTGCAGGATTAGGGGTACACCACGTGGGGGTATCCAATGTCAGCGGTCTTGACTTGACAGCGCCCTGAAGCATTTCTATTGTGTGCTTGGCACTGCGCGCGCTCTCTAGTGCCAATTCTTCTGTGCGGCCTTACTTCGCGGGGTATCCAATGTCAGCGGCCTTTAAGACTTGACAGCGCCGTAAAGCATTTCCATTGTGTGCTTGGCACTGCGCGCGCTCTCTAGTGCCAATTCGTCTGTGCGGCCTTACTTCGCTAAACGATTTCCCACCCTCCCGCCCTTCGATGGGTAAGGGGGGATGAGGTAAGTATATTCCACTGAGAACTCGTCTTAGTGTGACAGGTACTGGGTGGTGGGCGTGGCCCCGTTGCCATGGAAACGCTGCGCTGCCGGACGGAGGCGCCCATCATTGCATCCTGGTACCTAACCCCAAACCCATCAGTCGACGGGTTTTAATCTTCAAAACACTCTATTTTTGGCCTTCTAAATAATTCGATGGATGCTAGAAACAAAGTTCCTTCAACTTCCAAAAGGAAAGGAAAGCAGTGTGCAGTTAAAGGCTGTTCAAACTCATTTTACGACTCCAAAACGGGGATGCAGACTGGCTTGCATTTCTTCAAGTTCCTTCGGTGCCTGCTTGGCGTCGCACTCGCTGGTGCAATTTGATCGGCAGGCAGCATAAACGAGATGGTTTTGAAGTTACAGGTTCCACTGTTGTTTGTGAAAAACATTTTGCGAGTGAAGACATCAAAAAAGCACCGGGAAGCAGTCGATGGAACTTACGAGGAGGTGAGATGATGGCTTTACATTTTATCACGACCACATGTACGAGTTTAAATAATAAATAATAAATAAATACTTTATTTGTGTGTCAGTAAAAATTATAGCAGTAGTAAAACCACTAAGTAAGGACACAAAATATAAAATAATAAATAACTATCTATAAAATTTAAGAAAATTAAGTTAATTACTACTAGCTAATATATACAATTCCTAATAATATTTACAATTCAAATCACAAATTACACACTCACTCTATTACCCCACACTCACTCATCATTCATTCTTCACGCTCTAACCCTAGCACACACATTCATCCTATATACATTAATATTCCTATAAAGTTGAAAATCCCATGGACAGCCTTATTGAGGCAATCAAGAGATCGGATCCACAGACCCCAATGGAGAATCAGACTGCCGTGGCTAGTCAGTGTGCATCTCCCATTTGTCATGAGGCACACACTGAGCAGCCACCACAGCCACCACCATCCATCAGTGTCTCCAGATCCAATCTCCTGACTGCCCTCTTAAAACTTTGCAACGAGAATGAGTTTCTAATATTACTAGGGATTTTAGACCACAATACAGGACCTAGGTATCTTAGCGAGTGCTTTCCATAGCCTACGGTGTGAAATCTAGGTATATTGAATTCCTTAGTTCTTAAATTATAGTTCGTGAGATTCATTGAAAACAACTCTTGAATATACATTGGGGCTAACTTAAATTTGACTTTGTACATAATTATTGCGATGTCCTGTAATCTGCGGTTCTTTAGTCTAGGTATACTGGCCCATTCAAGCAACTGTTTGTAAGGAGCATTCCAGTCACAAAACACTGCTCTAAGCCCCCTCTCCTGGATTCGCTCCAACTTTCTTGCATCACTTCCTCTACAATGATGCCATACTGGACTACAATATGTCAAATAAGGCAGGATTGCTGCCTTAAACAATTGAAGCTTAGCAGTGGTTGGTATCAAATTACGCACCTTGTTAGCACTCCCACTCTCTGACTTGCTTTTTTACAAATTTCACTTATATGCTCCTTAAAAGTCAATTGACAGTCAAGGTTTACACCTAATAATCTAATGCTCTGATAGTGAGAGACCTTGTTTCCATCTACGTTGATATTAATATTACATTCATTCTGCTTGCTTATTAACATACTGCCATATTTGGTTAAGTTTCCTTGGAGACAGTTCTCTTTATACCAGCTTGTTGCTGCAATTGCACATTCTTGTAAACTATCCTGAATAGATTTTACATTCTTGTGTTCCACAAAGAATTGGTGGTCATCTGCATACATTGAAAAACTTGACTTCATTTCATATGCTAGATCATTCTGAAATATATTCCATAGTAATGGGCCAAAGGAAGATCCCTGAGGACACCCTCTTTCCACACTCCTCCATCCACTGGTAGTATTCCCTAGCTTCACTCTCCCTTGGCGGTTATCAAAATATGAAGACATAAGTTCCAGACTCCGGTCATCAAAATTATATGCCTTTAACTTTGCCAGCAGTAATGGTGGAAACATGCAGTCAAAGGCTTTACTCATGTCAGTTGACAACAAGCCAACACATTTTCCATTATCCAATGACAACCTCCAGCTCTCTGTCAAATATAAAAGTGCTGTCTCACAGCTGTGCCTTTTCCTGTATGCGGTCAAGTAGTCACATAAGCGGCTGTTAAGTCGCCCAGTCATTTGGGAAGAGAGAAGCTGCTCAAAGATTTTATTGATAACAATTTGGACCGTCACAGGTCTATAATTCTTTTTCTCGAGTTGCTCATCCTTCTTATAAACTGGAGTCCATTCACCTTTCTTCCAGTCATTAGGCCAGTATCCTTGCTTTATACAGTTATTAACAGATTGGTAAATGGTGTAGTCAATTCAGAAGCCCCTGATTTAAGTGCTCTAGGGGAAGTGAGTCCCAGCCCATAGCCTTGGCAGGATTGAGTTGTGTTCATCATATCATGAACTTCACAATCTTTTATTTATGCATTGGTCATTTACAATTTTTCTCTCGCGTTAATTTTTACTCGGTGCAAATAAATGACGATTAAGATTTCAGTTTCTGAAATAAATGCAATATTCTTAAGCATTATGGGTTTTAGTGATGAGCTAGAACGACTGTATCACACCGCATTTTGTATTGTTTACAGAAGCTGAACCGAGCAAAGATCTTCCACTCCCCAAAACCCCAACTTCTGCAGAGCGACCTGCAGCCAAGAAAAGACTACCACTACCAGAGAAAATGACTAGAAAAAGGCAAAAAACGGCCGGGGGGCAAAAGTATTATGAATTTGGCTGCCAGACTGATCTGTCCATGGAGAATTTAACACCCAAGAAACTGATATTGTGGTTGGCACTCAATATTATCTGAAAGATGAAGTGTCAAAAATGGCTGTGTCTGATACTGAGGAAGAGATAAAAATGCTCAGGCAATGCTGCAAGGAGTATGAAGAGAGACAATTTTCTTTAGATACTATTAAAGATGATGACAGGGCAGTGCTATTCTACACAGGCTTTCAAAATTATGACGCCCTCATTCATTTTTACCATTACATTGAACCTAAAGTTGACAAAATGCAATACTGGGTGGGTGAAAAGTCTATGAAAGGTCCACAGCCCTACCAGGAGGACCCTGAAAAGAGGAAGCCTGGGCCTAAGAGAAAGCTCACACACCTTGAGGAGCTTTTTTTAACATTATTACGGTTAAAAGCAGGTCTTTTTGTGAAGGACCTTGCTCAGCGCTTCAATATAAGTACTGGACTTGTATCAAAGATATGTGTAACATGGATCAATCTTTTGTACCTAGAACTTCAGGGAACATTTCCTAGAATAGCAGTCCGAAATAATAAGAGTACTGTAAATATGTATAAATTATACAAGAAATTCCAAACATAAATGTTTACTTACAATTCATTTAAGATATTATAATTTTTCTTCCAGTCTCAGTCTCCATTAATCTCTCTATGATTCCACAGCAGTTACAACTGTTGTGGTGTAATATTGATCCATCTTTGGTACAACATGAAAGTTAGAGCTATCTATGCCAAAAAATTTAAGAGCTTTTATATGGTTCCCACCCTCCTTGCCTATAAAGCACTTCTTTGCGCTGCACACGCCTTGTCAGTATTTCTGGAAGGAGGGCTCTTTTATAGAAATGCTCTAATTTTGGTAAATATTTTCATACCACTGTTTGCTGTCAAAAAAAATTCTTTCGATATACAATGGCTTGTCATTTCCAAAGAAAACTGCAAAGTCAATGAAAGATAATTCTGATACAAAGAGTTGTCCCTGGACTTGAATGTAATAATCGTGATTTTGTTTTAACTTGAACTTAGATTGTTCTACTTCTTGTATAAAAAATCCCTTAACTTTGCATGCTTCATGCACTGTCATCCCAGATTTACTAATGGGGCATTTTACTTCTAGTCCCCACTTTTGCCCTGTCACAGTGTCTGTCACCAGTCTGTCCAAGCTTGCACCAAGGTATGGCTTTTGACGTGATATCATTAGTCCAGGCTCCTCAACTAATATTGCATGCCCCTCCTGGTTTAGTTTTGCTTTGTATAATTTCACAGCATTTGCTTCGTTCTCTCTTCCATAAAGCACTGGCTCAGTTTCAAATTCCGTGTAAAGCATAGACTTGAGTTTTTTACTTGGCTCGACTTTAGTTTTTGCTGCCTTGCCAAAGTTAGATGCAGTGAGAAATTCTTTCCTTTTTTCTTTCCACGTGACATTACCATTTTGCCCTCTAGTTCGGATTTCGATATCATTGGCATCTTCTTTGGAAATCTTCAGACTGGACACATGAATATCTATGATTTGTTTGAAGTTATCAGCTGCAATATCATAACTGTCGTTAAATGCAGTTGGTGGCAAATCGGTCACAGCCTCACTAGATTCAGCAGTACTCTGCTCACTGTTTGGAGTAGGGACAGCCCTAAGTGCTTCAGGAACAATACCATGAAACAAGTACAACATGCTCCACGGAAGGCATTTCTGCATACTATTGCAAAATTGTTTAAGTCTTTCTTGATCAACATCTCTTTGATAAAGGGTGCGAGGATCGAAATTTATCACCTTCGGTGTTGTTCTAATGTTTGATTTCCCGAACCGAATTTTTCTGATCAGTATTGCGTCTAAGGGTTTAGCAGTTACGCTTTGGTTGCGTGGAACCACCCAGACAGACAGCCTGGAGGTGCATGTTAGCGGTTCAGGATGATTTTGCAGCCCTCTTCGACAAAAGTCTTCCATTGCAAAGAGCACGCCACCCATATGATTACATTTTCCTTTGCCATTCGCGCCGAGTCCTGCTGGACAAGAACATGCAGCCCGCAAAATGTTTCCGTCGCTTGAGAACTCGATGATTACATTGTATTTCGCCTTTTTCATAGATGCAAGCACTGCTGCTTTCACATAGACTTTGTTTTCGTAGTCTTTAGACTCGAGGGATTTGATGTGGCCTTCATAGAAGAACTGGTATGCTTTCAGTCTTTTAAAGTTAGTTCCTTTCAGCACGATGTGTCTGTATTTGCGCGTGTTCACTACAAGATAATCGTAAAGCTGCACAAAACTCAAGCCGGTAATTTCCTAAGATCATGACTAAATCCGAGTGGAGAAATACGTTGCAGAACTTGTGAGTAACTAAAACTTGCAGTGTCTTCACTTGTTTGACTCTGACCTTGACTAACTTGTGTTGTTCTACTTGACCCGGCACCTAGCACGTGTGACCTAAGAATCGCGAACACTTTTAGTACGAGATCGGCCTTATTACCGCTTGTACTTTCTTTGTAGAAACGTAATACATCCCTCAGATTCTTAGCAGTCAGTTTCTGAATATCTTCTAGCGAGTTTAGAGTAAAATTTTCATAAATTAGAACCATTTTGCGAGAACGATCTCCCACGTGGAGTCTCTCTTGATGTTCTCAGGTGACTTAAGGCATGGGTCCATGCGACCACGCCCTTAAAAACATTCAATCATGCCTTACTTTGGGTGAATTAAAGATAGGCTTCTTGTGTTGATGTGATGTCATAGACATCGTCATTCTTGTTAATTTGAGTTGTTGGTGTTCCCATGGGAACCAAATCCTAACCTTCGACCTCCATTTTAAGAAATGAAACTTTAGAGCCTCCGCAGGTTCAGAAAATTCGCACCACTCTTAAAACCACCAGACGGAAATGGTAGGGAATAATGTAGTATTTATCACTCCAATTTCCGATCTTGCACAACATTTTCACTTCGAAGTTATTAAAGGGTATCAAATTTCAAAGTGTCCTAAAATAGGATTCCTAATGAAATGGTCACGTTTTCGAATTGGATCAGATATACCGGTGATGGCCTTAAACACATCACACTGTTAAATCCTCAGAGTTTGAAACTTTTCCCGACCTGCCGAGGGCTTTTTTGGAAATTGCTTCAAGGTAAGGTTCAAAGGTCACATTCCATGTTTCCATGGAAACAATACACACCATTTACTTGTTTCATGACCGTTAACAACCTTAACCATGTTTGACTGTGGAAGTCGCAAAACCACTGAAGATAGACCACCCCCTAACGTTTTTGATCCGCCATTTTGAATACAAATGAGACCCAGGCCTTAACTCTCCTGAGTTTGTTTTCATGATTACGAGTCAACTCTCGCCTCGTTTTCATGTTTGAATCCAAGATGGCGGCGGGGACCGTGAAAAGGACTAACTTGTATTATTACCTTGCATCGCTTTGATTCAGTAGTTGAATTCCATTCCCACTTTCGACTAAATGCTGTTGAAGCCCTGCGATTATCATGTACAGACTCCTACCAGGATACCTAGGCATAAACAAATATAATTATTTTGTATTTTTCCTAAAACACACACAATGCTACAACATCGAAACGTGTATGGCTGCATTCCGTTATTGTTTAGGCAAAATCAATATCAAGAAAATAGAAAATATGTAAAATAATTACCTTTCTCCGTTTATCTTGGCAACTTCTTGTACAAACTTCGTCAGCCAAAAATTCAGGGTATCTGAACTCATGTTTGCTGCCACTCTGAAAAAACTTTACATGCCCATTTTGTAGAGCTGCGTGTTGATTTGGGAATGCAATCCCCCATCATCTTTTTTCCTCCTCTTCTGACTTTGCCGGCCTGAACAGTCGCTTTGGAGGCATATCGAGACTAAACTGAAACTGCTCTCTATAAACTTGTCAATTTTCCATCATAATTGGCCAAAACACCTATCGAATATGAATGAGTATTTTAAGCCATTCAAAACACTCGCAGCAGTGTATTATCAGCTATAAAATCCCTTGGGCTTCGCCCTCGGGATTTTATAGCTGATAATACACTGCTGCTCGTGTTTTAAATAGTACGTTAATTCACGTTGCTCCTAAAACCCTGTATCATGAACCATGCTTCACAGTTGGAAATGATAATTTATACCTAAATCACAGAAATTCATGTCAAATTATATCTCAAAGTAGTAAACAAAATATCACTGAGTGTTTTTAATGCAGTCTGGTTTACCAAATTCGTAGAAAAAGCGCCTTCATTACGATGCATGGTACATGGTTGACGTTTTACGGAAACGTTAATTAAAATAGGTGTACTAGTATGTATCTGGTGCTAGATAATCACCCTTCTCCCCTGAAAGCTCAATTCCGGGGGGGGGGGGGGGGATGGTAGTCCACTAATCTTTGGGTAGGGGTGTGCCGTCGAGGTCTCGAAAACCTGACCCTATCAGAGAACAAAATCCTCGTTTTTTACACCCTACCGTAGACCTACAGTCAAAATTGTATATCCTACCACAGAATTAAAGTTAGTCAACAGGGTGGTCCAATTGGCCGTAATCAAAGCAGTATTTTGTTAATCATGGAAAGGTTTTAAAATAAACTATCTTTCCACTAATTGCGGCACAACTTTAATTGAAATTTGTTTGCACTTGGGTAGTCATACTGAAATACATACCGTATCAGAGATTAAACAAGCGAAAAACGATACCCTACCGTAGACCTCAGGAGCTCAAAACCCATACCCTATAGGGCGGCGGATACCCGTACACCTGATATGAGGGAGTACCTCCCCCCCGGGGGTCAATTATCCACAATTGAATGTCATTTTTACACAGCGTCGGATGATGACTTACAGAAGCTCCAAAAGATACTTGATTGCGACTCTGTCGCCTTCAAAATGGCGGCCAATCCAGCGGAACATAACATGTGTAACATGATGAAAGTAATGTACAAATGTATGGAACGACGTGAAACTCGTTCCGAGGTAGATAGTGTCTGGATGCATTACGTACGGGTCACATATGGGCATGTCTTTGGGTTTGATAACACTGACACCAAAGACTGTCAGTTCTACTCAAGCACATTAATTCTAAAAGCGCTTGGGGCTTGGTCCACCAAAACGCAAAATTTGCCTTAAATTGCTTTGATCTATTTAAGGCAGGCTAATTTTTGGTAGAGTGATAAAAATCGACGAACTTAACATTTTGGTGCCATTTTTAGTATGAAGTGACGTCACAAGGCATGTCACGTGACTAAACAGTAAATTGCTGAAAACATCTAATTATACAATTTTGGTGAAAATGGATAGGCCTCAGCAATAGAAATATCGTACTGTTTTGGCTGCTGGGCTATCATTTAGCGTTAACGAGATATAAGGGTCGGAAGGAGGTCACGTGACCTAATCAACATATCAGCTCCTTAAAGCACCTTAAAGAAGCAAACTTTTTCTACCAGCTGAGACATCACTATATATAGAACCCAAAGAGCGAAATATTATTAGCTATTAACTTTTCAGAAAGGAGTGAAACTCACCACCGGAGAAATTTTTAAAATTTGAAAAGTGAAAATGTCACGTGACTGGCCACGTGATCAGTATATCAGCCCAAATTCCATACTAAACCACTTCACTCGATGAATGTTAGCTATCCTGAAAATTTCATGCTCCATCATTAATGATTTGCAAAGATATTTGAAATTTTGTGATTTCCTCGATTTTCTGGGCTGACCCAGGCCTTAATACACTTGAGTAGTATTCTTTTAGTCGAGTCCATGTATTCGATGAGTTCATATCAAGAAAGTGCTGTCGTTTTATGGCAAATCCGCGCGGGTTGCCTGTGGTGTTCAAAACGTGACTCAGGCCCCTCGGCGGGGGGTAAAAACAAAATGGCGACCAAGAGAAGAATGAAGACCAGGAGAATTCTCGAATTAAACTGCAAGTTTTGGTCAATTTTCCGGCTTTTTTCGCTAAGATATGAGGAAAAGTACTTACAGACCTTCCAAATAAGGTAAGGGGGATTTCCTAATAAAGAAGTTTTGCAACGTCGGCAAAATGACAGCTTTTGGCGAAATTTTCTTGATATGTGATCACAGGTTCCCCAAGCTCTGTTGGATTTAAAATGATTATTTAGATAAAGCTGAAGTAGTTTCGATATACCGTAATTTGTGTTATTGCTTCACTTAAAGTGCCACTAGCACCTAATTTGTCACTTGCCTGAAATGCCACCAAATTCGGCACATACGTAAAAGACATCATGATCTTTAGCTCTGTGCCATTTTTTTTTACCAGAAGTTGAAAGGAAAATAGCGTTTTACCATAACAGTTAGCTTTCTCGCAAAACGATTGGCTGATTTGCCGTTTTACCATAACAAAATCCCAAATGTCATGATTATGATCACTTTCCGTTGCAAATAGCGCGCGCATTCGAACAATTTCCCTTTGCTTTTGAGCCGCGCGCGCAAGCTGATGCGAGCACAGTGGTATGGACTCTTATTTCCCACGGCAAATCAGCCAATCATTTTGCGAGAAAGCTAACTGTTATGGTAAAAAAACAAATTTCCAGAGGTTTTGAGTGGCGTGGACTCTTCACTTTTTACGCCATCTTCGTGGTCAAAATTTGTTGTGGAGTCACTCGCCTGCGGCTCGTGAGTCCACAACATTTTGACCACGATGATGACGTAAAGCGTGGTAAATAAGAGTCCACACCACTCAAAATCTCTGGAAATTTGTTAAATTTTCACGCCAAAGTTCGAATTTAATGAGCTGTTTTTAGAGTCAATTCCCAAGTGACGCAGCACGTGACCCAGCACAGGGAACCTGAATTGCAGATGTTATTGCGTTTTTCCCTGTATTTTAGGGCAGCTATCCCAAAAAAGGCGTACTGTAATATGTCTTACTTCTGCGGTTCTAGTCGTCGCATTTTCTACCAGTTTTAGCATTATTTTAATGGACTTCGTATCTGTAATTCAAAAACCTATCGA
The DNA here is from genome assembly GCA_033964015.1 of Scolanthus callimorphus. Lineage (NCBI taxonomy): Eukaryota > Metazoa > Cnidaria > Anthozoa > Actiniaria > Edwardsiidae > Scolanthus > Scolanthus callimorphus. The sequence goes on from CM066922.1 coordinate 10,967,077, forward strand.
TCGATTTTGCTCGATTTTTGTTGGATTGAGTTCACGTCATTTGCAAAGGTCAATCGGAACTTCACCGTTTGTTTCATGCAAATTTGGATTCTTCGACATTCCAGCATGCGGAAACTGCCCGCTCGGTCGAAGGATCCAAATTTGCATGAAAGAAATAGTCAAGTTGAGACCATTTGGAAATAGTCAAGTTAAACCAACAGACCGTGAACTAGACAACCACGACCAGCAGAGAACTTTGAAAATTAGTCCGGCGGATTAGCGTAATTATTATACATTGTTCTCACTATCTCGATTCTGATTGGCTAAAAGCGCGCGCTTTACTTTGGGAATCACGCACTTCAAGGGTCTCCAAGAATCAGCATGCTGATTCTTGAAGAATCAGCTAGCTGATTCTTGATCCTACGCGCGCAATGTTTCATGGGACTACAGCCCTTGAATGTTTCCCCTATTTAACAAGGCGCTTGTGTAAAACAAATTGCTTGACAGAAAAAAAGTATTTTCACTGAATCAATGTATAATAAAACAATTATTGAATTCAGTTTTTGTGATTTCCAGAATAAACAATTTCTCGCCAAGTGGAATCAGGCTCGGCCTTACGGCCTCGCCTGATTCCACTTGTCTCGACATTGTTTATTCTGGAGATCACAAAAACCTCATCCAATAATTGCTTAAAATTGCGCACTTTTGGCTAAAGACTCCAGACTTTGCATGTGAATAGTTTTCAGTATTTTGTTGAAGATAAGATATGGAGGCACGCTAATTTTTATTCGTAGCGAAAGCTAGAACAGTTTTAATGTGAACCTTTGTTTTGCCATTGGCAGTCATCTTTGAATCCTTTGTTATTCATGAGCTCTGCGGCACTTCCATCGTCCGTGTTTATAGAGTATAGCACAGTACTAGGAAGAAATATCATGCCAAAAGTTTAGAGACAAGCTTCGTTTTACACATTTGACACATGAGGTACCAATTATTTCGATCTTTTTTAGAATTTGTTGGTCATTCTTGATACATTTCATCAAACCTCAGTCAGACTATTGTTTTACAATAGAAATTATAAACATTCACAATAAACTGATCGTGACATTTTTAAAATAGATCACCAAAAACTCTAAGGAGACGCTCAGCCGAAGTCAGTCAGCTCAATCCATAGTTCAGAATTAGCAAATGTTGAGCTGCTATGGCTGTGCAGTCTAGAGAACAACTTGAATATTCACATAGCTAAGTTCTAAACCTCATTTGAATAACAAAGCATTCAAAATGGCTGCTATTGAGCTAAACAGTCATATATGTTCACTTGGTTACTATTGTGCTCCATATAAGTTATGGGAAGGAGACCTGGCGAAGCTCAAAAAGGCAATTACTAGCAAAGAGGGAGGGAGGGTGGGTGGGCAAAAGCTGGCTCCACCAGGCCTCTAGATGAGCACAATAAGACCCTCTAATCTGCTACACACAGACATACTATTCCCATGTGCAGACCTACACCGGGGTCGCCATCCTGGCGCTACGATCTCAAAACCAACTGAATTGATTATGTAAATTATATCTTATATGTCGCACACTATTCCCAAGTGAAATAGTCATATATGTTCACTTGGTTACTATTGTGCTCCATATAAGTTATGGGAAGGAGACCTGGCTCCGCCCCATTGACACTTACAGTGTTCAGATACCTTCCCAACCTAATGCAACCCCTAACCCAAAATATCCTGAATCCTCTCCAACCTTATTCCCTATACCCATAACTCAAAACCTCTCTTGACCACACCCATAGCCCAAAACCTCTCTTGACCACACCCATTACTCAAATACCTCTCGCGACCACACCCATAACTCAAAAACTTCTCGTAACCACATTCATAACTCAAAACTGCCCTTGACCACACCCATAACTAGAACCGGTTTTTGGGCATACCCATAACTAAAAAATTTTCTAGGACATACCCCCAATTAAAAATCTCTTGGACACGCCCATAACTCGAAACTCCTCTTAGACACATCCATAACTCAACACCTCTCTAGAACATACCCATAACTCAACAAAACCTTTCTGAACGCACCCATAAGTCAAAGCTTCTCTGAGCACACCCAAAACTCAAACCACTCTTTGGCATACCCATACATGTTTGTCCGGTGACGACGTCACACCACATGACCAAGTGCTGTTGCACCCCCTTGTTCCTTAGGGAACTTCACCCAAGTTCGGTTGTCTTAGGTTCATCCCTTCCCAACGCTCCGCTATAAAACTGATCATGGGTTGCCTGTGCAACGACGGACACGCGGAAGACCATGACAGAATGGGTCGACGCATACATACACTGTCAATGGTCCAACGAAGGGTTGGGCTCCCTGTGTAAGGAATGAACACTCAACTCCTATAGTGGATAACTTTGCGAACAAAAGGAGATATGGCATACATGAATAATATAGCAAAGAAAAGCCAAACACAGGGAACCCAACCCTTCGATGACCAGGATCCAGACTATGTCTGCAGAGATCCTGTTTTCAGACCCCCCAGTCATCGAAGGGGATTAAAGGTTCCATTTTTTTTTTTTAAATACGGTACATGACCCCTACGCACATACGGTACATGACCCCTACGCACCGCGTGCGACACCATCCTCTCGCGCCAGATGTATATAGTACATGCCTCCACGCACCGCGTGCGACACTATCCCTCCTACATATGGTACATATCCCACCGCACCACATGCGGTATATCCCTCCTAGCACCACGTGCGGTATCCTCCTCGTCCACGTGCGGTATAGCTCCACCCTGTCCTTCCCCCTCCCTCTTCGCACCCCGTGCGGTATTCTCCTCGCACCACATGCGGTAAATCTCCTCGCACCACGTGCGGTACGTTCCTCCTCTTGTACCCCCCTTCTTTCGGTCTAAAAAATTTTTCCCTGACACAAACGTGTCAGAAAAATTACCTCGCACCAGGTGCGGTAAATCTCCTCGCACCACATGCGGCAAATCTCCTCGCACTACGTGCGGTACGTTCATCCTCTTGTACCCCCCTCCTTGCGATCTAAAAATTTTGTCCCTGACACAAACGTGCCATAAAAATTGCCTCGCACCAGGTGCGGTAAATCTCCTCGCACTACGTGCGGTAAATCTCCTCGCACCACGTGCGGTACGTTCCTCCTCTTGTACCCCCTCCCTGCGGTCTAAAAATTTTGTCCCTGACACAAACGTGCCATAAAAATTGCCTCGCACCACGTAACGCACATAATAATCAGACACATAATTACGACATAAGGACATAATTACGACGAGGTATTACCAAAATAACATACAAAAGCCAGCGTACACAAAGTGAGCCTAACGTTAACTGCAGGCGACTGACAATAAAAAATCAACATACAACCTAGTGAGTCGGACCTGCCAGCAAAACGCGGACAAACACACAGGAGCCACAAAACCAACAAACTACCGAGCAAACAGAATACATAAATACACACAACGTTACGTACAAAAAGGCTCTCTAATCTGCAACCCACAGACATCTATATTTCCATGTCATAGGCGAAGAGCAAACGATATACTGATGTTGCAATCCAAACATGTAAACAAACTGACTAGCACTCCGGATAAAAGTTCATGACGCGGATAAGGAGATGTGACACGAGAATACAGGACCTACCACACTAAATACACCTCGTTACTTCTACTTTTCCCGGAGCAGTAGCCGAGTTCTGTTCCGGCGAGTTTCTTTATGAACGACGAAAGATACCAGAAACAAGTAGAGCTCGTGAGAGTGGAAATGTCCCGAAACACCGACGGGAGACGCGTGTGGTCGTAATCTTACGTAATAACTGGCCAAACTCTGACGAACTCAGGACGGTTTAAGAACGAGTGAAATGCGACAGGCAAAGCACATGGGCTCCACTGGAAACCTATAAAACAAAATAGAACAACTCCGGTTTTAAGCTAATAGCCGAATAACATAAAGTGAAGCACATTTAACACAACTTCGAGAAAGCACCAAGCCAAGCAACCACAAGCCAAGCCAAAATAGCACCAAATAATACTTAACTCGACCCCACGGGGAAGGAGAAGAGATATAACGAAGAAGGAGTAGACATTTATTCTTGAAGGTGGATTTGAAGGAAGTCTTGGCCGTGTGTTGAGGAGCGGAACCAGAAAGCGGCATCTGGCGCGAGATCTCAAAACCAACTGAATTGATTATGTAAATATATCTTATATGTCGCACACTATTCCCAAGTGAAAATAGTAGTTCACTCTAAAACCTCTCTAGCTTTCGCTACGAAAGAATTCTAACGTGCCTCCATATCTACGATTTAAAAATACATTGAAAACTATCACCTAGCAAAAAATTGGGGCTTTAGCATAAAATGCGCAATTTCCTCGAAAATGTGCTCTAATCCGCCGGACTATCTTAAAAAACTTTTATTGAGCAGGCGTTCCGATTGGCCTTTGCAAATGTCGTGAACTTCAATCCAACAAAAATCGAGCAAAATTGATCGATAAGTTTTTGAATTGCATTTACGAAGTCTATTAAAATAATGCTAAAACTGGTAGAAAATGCGACGACTAGAACCGCAGAAGTAAGACATATTACAGTACGCCTTTTTTATAGCTGCCCTAAAATACAGGGAAAAACGCAATAACATCTACAATTTGGGCTCCCTGTGCTGGGTCACGTGCTGTGTCCCTTGGGATAATCTCTTCGGTCTCATCAGTCTCGCCGATCGCATGAAATAGTGCACGCGCGATCCATGAGATTCATGCGATCGTATGTTTCCTTATAATCTCACCGATCGCATAGAATATGGATCTTTTGTGCGCCATTTTGAAAGTGTACGCGATCGAGATGACTGCTGGTCTCAAAACAATGAATTCTGGGATACATTCCGATCGCTTCAGTCGCTTTCGAACGCTTTTGAATGTCTCCATATAATCTCATTCAATCGCATGCGATCTCCTGGATAGAACAGTGTTCTATACGCGCGATCGCCCCGATCGTTTCAGTCTCTTCCGATCGCGAGAGAAGTGTTTCCATATAATCGCATGGATCGCGTGTGCACTATTTCATGCGACTGGCGAGAGAGATCGGCGCGATTATATATATGGAAACCAGCCTTATGAATATCAGGACGAAAACAGACGAAAACTTTAGCGGGAAAATACGCTATTTTCCTTTCAACTTCTGGCAAAATAATCGCGTAGAGCTAAAGATCATGATGTCTTCTACTTGTGTGCCGAATTTGGTGGCATTTCAGGCAAGTGGAAATTAGGTGCTAGTGGCACTTTAATACATGAATTGAACTCTTCTACTTCTGCTTCGCTAGCGTGTCTTGAGTCATCACATATCCCAAGGTGTGGGAAATAGAAATAGAAATCGCTAAAAACGGACTCAAAACTCAAATTTATCGGGTGTACAGGATGACTGAATGAAAGTTCATTGAAAGTTTATTATTGTACTGTTGTTAGGAAACTAATGTACCCCGTATTGCCTGTGAGATAACAGGGTAAAAAGTAGTTGACATTGTAACTTTTAAACACACGGAAAAAACGCCAGAGCTTAAAATAAAAAATGCATGCATAACAAAACAATAATTTAAATCCTAAAATCAGAAATGTATACAATTCCTGTAATGGTCTGTAATACTAGGAGTTTGGCCTGAATTACTATTGTTGGGGTTTATTGAAATATGTCATTCTGTGGCTTGTAAGAAACTAAGGGAAATAGTGAAGAATAAAAAGGCAAATAAAGATGAACTCAACTCGGATAGTGATATTGATATTGTGACCAAAAATTGAAAATTTCCATCGGTAATAAATATGTAAATGTATGGGAATATCTCCCGAAAAAAGGGGGTGGTGGGGGGCATTTTTCACTTCCATGCGAGAAATGCAAAATTAGCATCGTGCCCCGTTAGGTAGTTGTCATGACAACAAATACTGTTTTTAAGGATGGCACAAATAAGACAACTGACATGGCAAGCTTGGTGGTGGTGGTAGGACAGGGGTGGAAAGTGTAGAATTTCTCAATGAATAGATGGTAAAAACGCGCTTTTCACCGCCGTATTTTAAATTTATGAGAACCCTTGCTGCACGATTTTGAAGTTTCATGGCACTGGTTGCTCAGCAGTTGCCCAATACAATATCGCAGTAGACGAAATGTGGCTGGACAATTTTAGGCATTATACCATCACGTACTACACTATTATAGATCCTTCCTCATATAAATTATGGACTGACCATTTGTGGGCTAGCTAGCAAGTCCAACACAAATAAAATTTTACTTCTACAGAAGAGCCCTTCGCTTTATCTATTTTTCTGAATACAATGAACACGCTGTTCCACTCTTTGTTAAGGCTGACAGCCTCACTGTGAATTTTTTACACTACGAAGCTGTTTGCTGCAAAATGTTTGATGTACAAAATGGAATTGCCCCACAAAATAGTTTAGAGGATATTGTTGGATGTGGATCGGCTAGCAGCTTAGAAAAGTACTTTGAAAAACATGGGTCTTGGGCCTAGAATTAATTGATCCACGAGCAGCAGTCATCAATGTTTTATTTATAAATAAAAGATCGCCCTGATATTTACACCCGTATAACAATCTAGAAAAATTCTAAAGATCAATCATTTTTCTTAATCTATTATATTATTTCCATTTAAAGGGGCACTTGCACTCTTGATTTTTGTACAACCTGTCAAAAAATAAGTCTAATTCTAATCACCAAAAATACAAGTTAAGTTTACCGGGAATAACGAAAATAACAGTCCAGGTTTGTTAAATGACCTTTTAGCTGTTAAATCAATACAAATCTGTAGTGTTTTGTCTATTATCAAGAGGATGGAATTGGATTGCGATTTGAATTATTTGCTTGTCAGGCAAGCGTGCGAGTGCCCCTTTAATTATTCAAACAAATAACACGCCTAGCCATTGACACCTGGAACGAGTACCCTAGAACCTGAATGTTAAAAAAAAAAATCCATAAATAAAGAACTAAAGTAGAAAACCTTGGAAAATAAATAATATATTGCTATGGTCAGCTGTTCAAAAATTTATCCTCTACTTTTATTTGTCAAAGCACGTTGTCCTCTTTCTGAATACACCCATTTCAGAAAAGGTTGCTACACCCATTTCAGAAAGAGTTGCTACACCCATTTCAGAAAAGGTTGCTACACCAATTCAGAAAGAGTTGCTACACCCATTTCAGAAAAGGCTGCTACACCCATTTCAGAAAGAGTTGCTACACCCATTTCAGAAAAGGTTGCTACACCCATTTCAGAAAGAGTTGCTACACCCATTTCAGAAAGAGTTGCTACACCCATTTCAGGTGTAGCACGAGAATTTCGATCTGCTACTTTCTCCCATGGCGCACGGCAGACTACAACAGAAAGTGCAGCCTTTTCTGAAACAGGAGTACACCTGTGTTCAAAAACGTTGATCGCAACTTGTTACTAAATGACTGATACCCAATGCTCATTGGAAACCCAAACTACGTACTGCACTGTGCCTTTGTCACGCGCTGCCATCTTGAGCATGGAAACGGGTCCAAGCAGGGGACGATCTTATGTGGCTGTCACGCTCATAATTGTCGGCACGATTTTCAAAATTATGGGACAAACATCTTTATTATCTGCCATATATTAACATTTTCACCGCAGAATCCGCGTTATCTTGCATGTCACGTCACTCTTCCTGTTTGCCTCGATTCCATTCCAGTAAGGCCCTGTCCACACTAACGCGTTTTCAAACTTACACGGATTCGCAGCGTGTTAATGCGGACGGGAGATTTAGCTCCAAACAAGTGATCAGTTTTTATTTGATGTGACGTGTGCAAGGACAGTCTCAATTAATGGTACAGCTAACGTTATCGTTTTCATTTCTATCCGGATTCGACCGTCCACACTAAAACGATATGTATACAGATTCGTTTTTATTCACTTCCAAGAGCGTTTTCAAACTTATACGGATTAGATGAAAACGATCAGCGTGTTAGCGTGGACGCGACGGGAGGCCTAAACGTATCAAAACGTATACGGATTCAAACGGATACGCGTTAGTGTGGACGGGGTCTAAGAAAAACAAGATGGTGCGCGTGTGACAAAGGCGAATGGAGCCTACGGATGCGACTACGGATGGAGTAACAAAAACAAAGAACCGTATATTTCGTTCCCTCTCTCGTCATCTGTCGTACACACAGACCAAAACGCGTCTTTATTGCGTCCACTTGGGGGGAGGCCTAGTTGTGTGTATTTGTCCCCCCGGACCAGCAAGTGACGTTTTTCCCATCAGAGCGAGGTCTATTTCACGAGCTGCTTGCCTTCCTTCCGCCATTGCAGTGACAACTAGGGACTGGCCGTAATGACAATCTGGGAGTAAAAGAAACAATACAATCTTTATCACTTAATTCCGTGCGGGCTAGCCTCCTCCGCAGACGTCTGGCGTGGATCGCATATTTTACGGATTTTTGGTTGCCTGTGTTAAAAAAAAAAACAGAAATGGACGAGAAACGATAACCCCCACGCTTGATGGTTTTTGCTCACCACAGGTAGCCCGTCCTACTTTAGCCCACAGGTTCCTGTTTTTAGCGGTTTTTTCGATCTACCAGGCGCCTACGGAGGAGGCTACGTGGGGGCAACTCCATCGGAAAGACAGGCAGGACGGACATGAAACCCAGCACCTTCGAAGATGCGACACTATTGACTAAACAAAACAATAGCTCATTGTTTACTCGTTGTACGGACGGACAAACAAACAGACGGACAGAGAAACAAACATGGACAGATAGAAGGACCACAATCAAATATACTCTTGAAATTAATGATCATACCTCCTGCAGTAAAAAGTTTGTCCACATTTGTCTGATATTCACCTCTCTTGGTAGCAAAATTACCACGCGGGTCCTAAAGGAGAATAAAGAAGTCACGCTGGCGAACTATCGTTTTAGCTGTTAAATAGCTGTACCCCCTATCGAGGAACTTTAAATTTTCAAAAATTGCTCTGTGGAATAAGGAAGAATAAGGAAGCCACGCTGGCGAACTATCCTTTTAGCTGTTACATCATTGGGCTGTTCCAATAAATAGCTGTACCCCGTTTTCAAAAATTGCTCTGTGGAAATTCCAGTCTGCTGTACAACCCTGTGGAAATTTGAAGCAACCCCTGTGGAAATTCCTCATTCTGTTGTCGGCCTATGTAAATTCCACAGTTGCAAATGAATACCCTGTGGAATTCTGGGGTAAAATGAATACCCTGTGGAAATTCTGGGGTAAAATGGATGGTCCTGTGGAAATTCCAGGGTCAAAATCAACAAACCCTGTGGACATTCCTGATTCCTCGATAGGGGGTAATGGATATTATATGGAACAGCCCATTTTGTACGAAAGAGGAAAAATATATTTTCTGGGCAAGCAGAACAAACAGATCCCTACGCGTAAATCAATGTGGGTGCATTTTGTTTTACCATTTTCGCACCAAACTGCTTCGCAAGAGTCTTCTCGGGTCCGACGAATCCCAGCGCAATCAGCACGAGGTCTGCCGAGAACTCGTGCTCACTGTTCGGCACTACTTCGATAACCCATCGGCTGCTCGGGTCCTGTGCAAGAAAGAATAGTGTGAAGAGTCTAGATTCCATGAGAAGAAAAACAAACCCGGGCTGGAAATTGCGAACAGGCGACCACAAATCACGGCTAGGCGACTAAAAATGTCAACTTCGGCGCCAGCTGGCGACCGAATATTTTGGTAGTCTTTTCAAGCTTGACGCCACCTGGCGACCAAAAGTTATGATCAGGCGACCAGTTTTTTGCACTTGGTCGCCAGCTGGTGACCTGATTTTTTGTTACTCTTTTCAAGCTTGATGACACCTGGCGACCAAACGTTATGTTCAGGCGAACAGTTGTTTGCATTTGGTCGCCAGCTGGCGACCGAATATTTTGGTACTCTTTTCAAGCTTGATGACACCTGGCGACCAAAAGTTATGTTCAGGCGAACAGTTGTTTGCATTTGGTCGCCAGCTGCCGACCGAATATTTTGTTACTCTTTTCAAGCTTGATGACACCTGGCGACCAAAAGTTATGTTCAGGCGAACAGTTGTTTGCATTTGGTCGCCAGCTGCCGACCGAATATTTTGTTACTCTTTTCAAGCTTGATGACACCTGGCGACCAAAAGTTATGTTCAGGCGAACAGTTGTTTGCATTTGGTCGCCAGCTGCCGACCGAATATTTTGTTACTCTTTTCAAGCTTGATGACACCTGGCGACCAAACGTTATGTTCAGGCGAACAGTTGTTTGCATTTGGTCGCCAGCTTGCGACTAAGAAAACAAGTTAATTTCAAGCCCTGCAGATGAACGAATAAAAGGAAGGGAAAAGCAGACAAAGAAGAAAGGGATGGATGAATGAAGGTAGGAAGGGGTAGATGGAGTTAGATATTTTATCGGAGGAAGTGAGGGTTGGCTGGATGGAGGGTGTGAGGGATGGACAAATGGATAAGGGAGTGAGTGAGCGATGGATGGATGGATCGAGGGATGGATGGATCGATAGAGGGAGTGGGGGACGGACAGATGATATTGGAAGGGTTGATTGGGGAGTGAGTGATAGATGAAGAGAGCGAAGGATGGATGGAGTGAGCGAGAGAGAGATGGATTGGGGGAAGCAAAAGTTACCACCCATTCTGACCACGGGATTAATCATTAGGTAGGATACATCAGACGGAATTCATAATCCAATCAACCGAGGTCCCGTCTACCACCCCTGTTCAAGGTGGATGCCTTTCAATCCATTGAACTCTTCGTAAGAGTAGGGGATTGCCTCTTTCCTTGTCTAGCGGTCGTGTATTTCGACCGCTTGGAGTTCCCTCACGATGAGGTGAAGACCCTTTCTTTCTTTCTTTTCAAATGGATTGTAAAATCCAAAATTTGTATATTGCTCAAATCCTCCCCCAAACACCTCCATATATATTTCTTACTTTATAAGTTCATCGTTTAATCAGAAAGACGATGCCAGCTAGAAGTTAATTTTGTCTAATAGAGAGACAAGACCCACTGACCTTAACCCATTTAATTTCCACGGCCTTGATGCCTCGCACATGTCCCTTCTCGTCGCTAAGAAACTCCTAAACATATATAATCCATGAAGTCGATACTATCTAGAGTGTTTGAAAACGGCAAAAAGAGCTCAACGACAACTACAACAATAACAGAAAACACCATACTCATTACCTTGCTCATTATATTGTAGATTCGTGGATCGCGTCCATATTTGATTGCAACCTGCAGAGAAGTCAAAGTTAGGCTAGTACTTTATGATTTCTCAAATTAATATAGAGCAGATTTCGCATGACTGTGAAAAGTGCCCTGTCACGGCGCGGCACTGTCACGGCGCAGCACTGTCACGGCGCGGCACTGTCACGGCGCAGCACTGTCATGGCGTGGCACTGTCACGACGCGGAACTGTCACGGCGCAGCACTGTCACGGCGCGGCACTGTCACGGCGCGGCACTGTCACGGCGCGGCACTGTCACGGCGCGGCACTGTCACGGCGCGGCACTGTCACGACGCGGCACTGTCACGGCGCGGCACTGTCACGGCGCGGCACTGTCACGGCGCGGCACTGTCACGGCGCGGCACTGTCACGGCGCGGCACTGTCACGGCGCGTAGTCGCGGCACAGTCACGGCACACATCTTTCGCGGCACTTTTCACAGAAATCTGCTCTAATTTTACGATGCTCCGACCCAGCTTTTCAGTTGCATACGGCACACATTTACTGATGTATGTGATGATAATTGTGGCATTCCCACGAGTATTCTTTCTTTGTTTTTCTGCTACGCACCGAAGGATCGTATATGAACATGGAAGCAACCCAAACAAATAAAGATTATTGAAATGAATGCCACGTGATCTGAAATGGGACAACATTACGAGGTATAATTGACCTGTTCGTCTAGGAAACGTTTACGGGCCGGGTTTTCCACTTCGCTCGCTCAAAGTGGTACGAGTCATATTAGATGAAACATTAAGGGGCTTTGCCACGGTTGTTATAAGAAAATTAAGCCAGTGGTCTGCAGAAACAGCACAGAATCCTTTATTATACTCCAGCTTAGCCCTAGAATGAAAAGGGAACTGACATTTGCAATATATAGGCATTTTTGCGTAAGATTTTATACCTATCGCTATCATATTTCCAAGTTTGAAAACAGTTCAGCCTGGTAAGAAATCAAAAATACCATTTCGCAATCCAATTCCATCCGTTCGAAAATACGAAAAATACTCCAAATTCGTGCTTATCTTGCAGTTGAAAGGTTGTTTAACAAACCTAGACGATTATTTTGCAGAAACAGCACAGAATCCTTTATTATACTCCAGCTTAGCCCTAGAATGAAAAGGGCTCGTACCACTTTGAGCGAGCGAAGTGGAAAACCCGGCCCGTAAACGTTTCCTAGACGAACAGGTCAATTATACCTCGTAATGTTGTCCCATTTCAGATCACGTGGCATTCATTCATAGCCCCTTTAACGGAACTTTGGCACCTTTAACAGAACGTTAAAGCGGTCGTGTCAGCCACACCTTTGTTATTGCTTTCGTTCGACATTAGAAGAGAATTACGTGCAGAAATATCTAAATCAACATCTAAAAGCAAAGTTTCAGATTTGATTTACCAAATTCAATCGAGAAAATTGCTCTATATTCTCTAAATCAGCCGATGGAAATGGATGCTTTCTCCGACTTCCTTCTGTATGTTGCTATACTGTACGAAATGGCGGCTGACACAGGCTCTTTTATTCCGTCAGACAATTTTCTGATATAAGCCAGACTTGATAACAAATGCTGCTCGCGTTCAAAAGGCTACGTAAAAAGTCGCTTCCAATATCGCCACAGCCACGTTATTTTCCGTAAAAGCCACCTTAATTCGCTCACCTCTTCATGCCCGTACTCGACGCGAAATACTCTTGGCCACGTGGGCCAGGGGTTGTTATTAGAGCGCGAATGTGGGGGCTCTGCCAGCAGCTCAAACGTGGTGATACTCTTGGCGTTCTGCAGAGAGATCACATGCGAGCCAATGGTGTCAGAAGTGAGAGAATTCGAATAATTTTGACAACACATGGCCAAAAATACAGTTACTGATAAGTTTGCCTGATTTTGGTTTGCACTAGAAGAACTACATGTAAGTATTAACTTTGGTTCGTTCCGACATGAAATTCTCTGAAAAGCGTAGAGATTAGACTTCAAAGTTACCTGTCTGACAGATGTGCCTATACAGTCTACACCAGTATCGCCGCCCCCAATTACCACTACGTGTTTGCCGGTGGCGTCTAGTGAGGGGAGGTCGTAGTTCCCTGTGAGTTCGACAAAAGAAGCTTAAGTATGCTGGGCAGTTTGATCGTGGATAGGGGTGACATAATACACTTAATGACTGCTCTCGAGGGAAACAGCGAGTTTTGTCCCGAGACGAAGTCGAGGGAAACATCGAGATTCGAGGGAAAATAACACTCGCTGTTTCCCGAGAGTGCCGTCATTAAGTGTTTTATTATATAGTTAAAATAGTCCATGATTTTATTTTTATTTTTCCGCTCTGGTGATGTAGCCCGTGCGGGCAACAATTTTTGAATTGTAGCCCGCGCGGGCTACATTGAGCTTGTACCTTACTACGTGACCATGATAGAACCAATCAGAGCGCGCGTTTTGATCGAATAAACACGACCTATATAATAAAATAATTTATTATATAAACACCAATGAAATACCAGGTGATCTCCCGCGCGAAAACTTGATATCTTCACACGTGAAAATATCATGTTATTTTCACATGTGAAAATACCACACTTGCCTTTGCTGAATGCTCGATTTTTAAGCTTAACTCAAAAAAAATTTGAATTTGGTATTTCATTGATGTTTATATAATAAACAGAACATTACATGACCGCTTGGAGATACGAATTTCATCTTCTCGTGTTAAAAATTTATCTCACTCGTTCGCTGCGCTCACTCGTGAGATAAATTTTCAACACTCGAAGATAAAATTCGTATCTCCGCGCGGCCATGTAATATCCTCTATATGGTCAACTGATTCAAGCTCGTTCAGTGACAATAAATAGCATACATACCCATTTGTATCTTTTGACTGATCTCAAGGAAGTTCATAGCGAAGTGGACGCCTTCCAGTTGTCGCCCTACAGAAATAATTAGAGACAAACGAACGATAAGCACAAATCACGGGAAAAAGAGCAGTTTCAAACGCTTGAAGGCGAACAAGTAACAAGACGAAGTGGGGTTTCACTTGATACGGTGATACTTTATTTTCATTTTGCGCAATTATTGGCGTTTCTTAGGTGTTCAATGTGTTCATGCACAGAGTGGAAATTAAGCTTTCTACGAGTCTCTAACTTCGCAGTTCTAATTTTATTAAATTTGCCCGAGGGCCGGGAAATCATCACAGAGCGAGGCTCCAACTACGAGGTTCCCTGTCAGTGTGGTGGGCTAGTAAGTTGTAAGTCCTGTACTGAGGTTGGGCAACTTCCGACGTCCTCGTGGTTCTTTAACGTGCCTCTGGTTCCGGTTAGTGTAGTGTATGTGAGAGATGGGACCTACGGTTTAACGTCCTTATCCGAGAAGACGCGAAGGTCTACCCATTTGCAGATATTAGAGCAAAGGCAGCACTTTCTCCTCAATTATTTAATAAAGACCCTGAGTGTTGGCCCGGCCGGGGTTTGAACTCGTTTATGAATATAGAAGCTCAAAATTTTGTACCCAAGTAGCCATTTACAGTCAAAGAAGAAAAATTGTAGATATGACCTTAGCGAGAAGTGATACTTTGATCAGCATAGAAAGGAACATTTTCTTGAATATTTTTTACGAGCTTTGTGAATACCGTGTAAACATTTGAAAACAAACTGACAAATTTGGTAACAAATGTTTTTTCACAAAAAAGTTTGAGAATTAACTGCTGCCGTCCCCGGAGCCTCCCCCCGCGAGAAGACGTGCCGGGGAGCTCTGGGTACAATAATAGTGTAAACATGTCGTTACATTGCAGACCATGTTGCGTGACATACTTCAATGCGTGACAGTCTTACTAAAACTCCTACCGGGTATGGGTAGATCCCGTGGCCAGTTAACATGTCGTTACATTGCAGACCATGTTGCGTGACATACTTCAATGCGTGACAGTCTTACTAAAACTCCTACCGGATATGGGTAGATCCCGTGGCCAGTTAACATACATGTCGTTACATTGCAGGCCATGTTGCGTGACATACTTCAATGCGTGACAGTCTTACTAAAACTCCTACCGAGTATGGGTAGATCCCTTGGCCAGTTAACATGTCGTTACATTGCAGACCATGTTGCGTGACATACTTCAATGCGTGACAGTCTTACTAAAACTCCTACCGGGTATGGGTAGATCCCGTGGCCAGGTAGAACCAACTGCCAGCAGTACCGCGTTATTATCAGACATCAACTGGTTAGCGGTGATGTCTTTTCCGACTTCTGTGCTAGTAACAAACTTAACGCCTTCCTTCTCCATTAGGTCGAGGCGTCGTTGTACAACCTGAGATAAAAAAATTGTTAAGGGTGTACTGACTTATTCATTGCTATGCCAACGGTTTCTAGGGTGCGGTAAACTTTCTTGACTACCAAGTTAATTTCTTAGTTCACAATCTTAGAGCAGACTTTTAAAAGATGAGTGTCAAAAACTTAAAAACGGAAAGAAACTACACGTAGCCAGTGAGAAACAAAACAAACTCAACAACTAACCAATCAGGGACGAAGTAAGTACGACTAGCCAATCAGAAACGAAACAAATTCAACAACTGACCAATCAGGGACGAAGTAAGTACGACTAGCCAATCAGAAACGAAACAAATTCAACAACTGACCAATCAGGGACGAAACAAATTCAACAACTGACCAATCAGGGACGAAGTAAGTACGACTAGCCAATCAGAAACGAAACAAATTCAACAACTAACCAATCAGGGACGAAGTAAGTACGACTAGCCAATCAGAAACGAAACAAATTCAACAACTGACCAATCAGGGACGAAGTAAGTATAACTTTCGTTTAGTCGTGACCCAAGAAGAAAAGAGACACCCCCTGTGTTTTTTTTTCTGCGAATCTAAAATTCGCTCTAGCTGATTTCTTTCGGCTTATCTCTGGTGTAATAACCTGTGAGTGCGCACGAACTGCGTCACAAAGCTTCCTTTGTTTGGTAGAACGAATCAGGATGAAATAAGAACTGAACACAAAGGTGTCCTCTGGGAATGGTTATTACACCGGAGTTAACCCTTTCTTTCGCTTAGCAAAGGGCAACGGGAAAGCCTCTCAGTGTTAACGTTATTAAAATAACGTACTCTGATTTGAAAAGTACCTGTTTGTCGAGTTTCATGGATGGAATTCCGTACATCAGTAGGCCTCCACATCTATCATTTCGCTCGTACACCGTGACTTCGTGACCAGCCTGTATAGGAAATTTCAAAAGAATGGGGAGTTTGTAGGTGTTGCGTGACATTATGAATCTTGATCCTAACAAAATGAAAATACCATATTTGAAAAGAGCTTGCCGAAATTAGAAAAAGCCGAAAAGTTATTGGCGCCCGAAGTAGGCTGTTTCTCTATACATTAAACCTATAGGAAAACAACCAACTTCCGACGCTCATAACTTCTGTGTTATTTGTCGAAATCACCTCAAATTTGAGGATTTCAGGCATTTCGGTGAGCTCTTTTCAAATATGGTGTTTTTACTTTGCTAGGATCAAAATTCAAAATGTCACGCAACATTTTGAAGAGCAGGTGGAGGAAGACGAAGAGGATATAGAGGAGGAGGGGCAGGACGAACAGAAGGAGGAGGAGGAAGAGGAGCGACATGCGCAAGTGTCCTTCACGGCACTAGGTTGAAGTAGCACACTTGTATCAAGCGCTCTGAAAGGGTAGGAAGAGCAGGTGGAGGAAGACGAAGAGGATATGGAGGAGGAAGGAGAGGGAGGAGAAGGAGCAGGAAGAACAGAAGGAGGAGGAGGAAGAGGAGCGACATGCGCAAGTGTCCTTCACGGCACTAGGTTGAAGTAGCACACTTGTATCAAGCGCTCTGAAAGGGTAGGAAGAGCAGGTGGAGGAAGACGAAGAGGATATGGAGGAGGAAGGAGAGGGAGGAGAAGGAGCAGGAAGAACAGAAGGAGGAGGAGGAAGAGGAGCGACATGCGCAAGTGTCCTTCACGGCACTAGGTTGAAGTAGCACACTTGTATCAAGCGCTCTGAAAGGGTAGGAAGAGCAGGTGGAGGAAGACGAAGAGGATATGGAGGAGGAAGGAGAGGGAGGAGAAGGAGCAGGAAGAACAGAAGGAGGAAGAGGAAGAGGAGCGACATGCGCAAGTGTACTTCACGGCACTAGGTTGAAGTAGCACACTTGTATCAAGCGCTCTGAAAGGGTAGGAAGAGCAGGTGGAGTAAGACGAAGAGGATATGGAGGAGGAAGGAGAGGGAGGAGAAGGAGCAGGAAGAACAGAAGGAGGAGGAGGAAGAGGAGCGACATGCGCAAGTGTCCTTCATGGCACTAGGTTGAAGTAGCACACTTGTATCAAGCGCTCTGAAAGGGTAGGAAGAGCAGGTGGAGGAAGACGAAGAGGATATGGAGGAGGAAGGAGAGGGAGGAGAAGGAGCAGGAAGAACAGAAGGAGGAGGAGGAAGAGGAGCGACATGCGCAAGTGTCCTTCACGGCACTAGGTTGAAGTAGCACACTTGTATCAAGCGCTCTGAAAGGGTAGGAAGAGCAGGTGGAGGAAGACGAAGAGGATATGGAGGAGGAAGGAGAGGGAGGAGAAGGAGCAGGAAGAACAGAAGGAGGAGGAGGAAGAGGAGCGACATGCGCAAGTGTCCTTCATGGCACTAGGTTGAAGTAGCACACTTGTATCAAGCGCTCTGAAAGGGTAGGAAGAGCAGGTGAAGGAAGACGAAGAGGGTATGGAGGAGGAAGGAGGAGAAGGGGCAGGAAGAACAGAAGAAGGAGGAGGAAGAGTTCTTCACCTTGTTAAGCTGCACTGCTGCCGCAAGGCCTGCCGGTCCACTTCCAATGACAGCCACTCTCTTGCCAGTCTGGGTGAGTGGGATCTGTGGAAGACAGTAGAATGAGCATTAGCAAGGAAGCTTAAACATTCCACATTAGAAGGGGATCCTCATAACTTCTAAGACGAAGAATCCTTGGCAGAAACCCGGAAATAATCATCTACAAACATAGTTTTATTCATTAACCGAATCTAATCAACAATTTAGCTGTTTAGTCTAGATGGAATTGGATGCTTTCTCTGACTCAGTAAGTTGCTAGGCTGACAAAATGGTGGCTGGCTGAAGCTTTAAAAGGTGGCTTTTAAAGTCTTTATTATTATTATATTATTTTACCCAACTCTAATTTGGGCCATTCCATTTTTTAGCCACACAAAAAGCACTCGTCTCAGACAAAAACGTTGACGAATCTGATTGCATTCCTTCTCACGAAATCATTCAGGTGTTGTGTCGCTGGCAAACACAAACTTCAAGTTTCGGGAAATAATACACTGATTTGTATTTCTTTACCTCATGAAATTATTAGAAAAACAAACAGGTGGCTTTTCTTATGTTTTTAGTTAGTTTGTTTTAGTCTGAGTTGCACGCACGCTGACCTAGTAAAGGAATTCAAACAACATCG
The DNA here is from genome assembly GCA_033964015.1 of Scolanthus callimorphus. Classification (NCBI taxonomy): domain Eukaryota; kingdom Metazoa; phylum Cnidaria; class Anthozoa; order Actiniaria; family Edwardsiidae; genus Scolanthus; species Scolanthus callimorphus. The sequence continues at coordinate 10,985,730 of CM066922.1, forward strand.
TGAATGTTTTTGTCTGGAGATGAGTGTTTTTTCTCAAACCGAAAAAACAGTCTACCGGTTTTGGTAGTATGTTTCGATGGATCTAGAATTCAGAATTGGGTACCCCATCTAGAGACCACAAATAGACTATACTACTTTCTCTTTGCGAATAACATCACATAATAATAATAACGGATTCACACATTGGGCACATCCACGAGGTGGCTCTTCGTCCCGTGCGTCTGTGAAGTGTTTAGTTAGACCTGAAGACCTGTATCAGCATCCCAGGGTTCTTTTACGTCCCCCTCGAATTGGACATGGAAGAGGAGGGAGACGGACCTCGGTTTATTGTCTCATCCGAAAGACTAAGGAAGCACAAGCTTTTTACAGCCCACAATGAAGCCTAAGCTCTTTTTACGGCAGGAAAGAAGAGAACGAATTTCCACGTCCTGCCGGGAATCGATCCCGGGCTACAGCGGTGAGGGGCGAGCGCCATAACGCTGCGCCACCCGTGCTTCCACCATCACATATTTCTGAACCAAGATCCGGCATATCTACATTACATGTTTGGTTAAAGTATCAAATGAAGTCACTCCCCTTCAAAGAGTAATATTTAAGGGTTTACCTGTGGTTTTATCCAGCCCTTCTCGAACGCATGATCAATGATGGTGCACTCAATCTTCTTGATGGTGACAGGTTTTGCATTAATACTTAGCACACATGCGCCCTACAATGAAAACAACAATTTAACACTTTCGTACGCAGAGCTTCCCATCTCGCCACATTTCAGGGGAGGCTCTGGTGACAGCCATTTGAGGGCCTTTGCTGATTCGCTGATTTTGAACATTGGAGCATGCGCAGAAAGATCTTTCTTTCAACGGATCTGTATCAGATCGCACACATGGGTCAGTGGTTGCCACCAGAGCCTCCCCCGCGAGATGACGAGAATGAAGATTTAAGATAAGTGTCGGTACTCTCCAGTACTGTAACATTTATAGAGTAGATTTTGTATGGCTGTGACAAAGTTGTTATTGTGCCGCGCCGCGACCGTGATGTGACTACGTGATTTCAGACCGTGACCGATTTTCGTATCTACAGCAGGTCAGGTTCAGTGCCGCGCCGTAGCACTTTTCACAGTCATAAGAATCTGGTCCATATTTTTAATTGTATCAATCCTGCGGTGCCCGAAATGAACTATTTTATCTACTCGCCAGTAGGCTCCTTTACAACCGCGACCCTCTTGTATAACAGCCGTACACGAAGAAACGCAGTAAACAAGAGTTGGGCCAATGTGGTAGAGGTCGAAGACAGGGCCCCAAGTCTGTTCATATCTGAAGCTTGCGTGTGTCCTTGGGGCCCGGACTTTTCCCTCCCCGTTTATTAATGTTCAACCAACTGTCTGACTACACTAGGTACACAGGAATGATACAATGACATAGGGCACTTTTCACAGTCATAGGAAATCTGTTCCATACTTCTAATTGTATCAATTCTGCGGTGCCCGAAATAAACTATTTTATCTACTCGCCAGTCGGCTCCTTATCATGATAAAAGTGGTCGCCAAGTTGAAAACCTTGGTCGACAGTGTATTTCTTCAAGAGAAGTTGTTCTATCAAATTAAGTTGCTAGAGATGACGACAGGAGGTGAATACATAGAGACGGAATAATAGATGGGGCGCAGAGATATCCATATCTCCAAGCGTCCATGTTATTATTCTGTTTATAAAACAAACCATAACACTTTATAAATAATCGAGATAGTTCGCGCGCTCTAATTGAATTTATATAAACACATAAAATACAAACATCAGCAAGATATTGATATTCGCGCGTAAATTTTCCCGTTCCCAAAGACAAAGTTAATTCGCTCAAAAGAAAGTGAAATGCAGTTTAATAAAAGTTTCTATCAGTCCGTGAATACGGCTTGAATACGGCTCGAAGAAAATGGTAGAACCACTACAGGAGTCTGCGTGATCTCGGAAACTTGTAAAAAGTATTTTAAATCTCGGACTGCGACCTGTGACCTGTGACCTGCGACCTGCAAATGAGACCCGCCGTCACTTAGTCCAGTCCCTGGTGCCGCCAAAAGGTGACTTTAGAAACCTTGGCATGCGCATGCGCCAGATCTGACCAAGAACGTTTCTTTGTTAGTGCGCATGATCCAAATACCGCTGTCAGAGATTGATTATTGGCAGCATGAATTTTGTCCATCAAGATAGGACGCCATTTTGGCCGTTCCCGCGAAAATTCAACAAACAATCTTCGACAGCGTATTTGGATCATGCGCACAAACGAAAAAACCCAAGTTCTTGGTCAAAAAGCAGCATCGAGGCTCTACCTGCTTAGGCAGTTTAAGCGCGCTAACGCCGATACAAGCGAGCTGTTGTGCTTCTATATAACCTGTATTCGTCCTATCCTGGAATACGCCTGCCCTGTATTTCATAGTAGTTTACCAGCGTACCTCTCTAAAGAGCTGGAGAGCGTTCAGCGGCGCGCCTTACGAATCATGTTCCCTGATCTGAGCTATAGCGATGCCCTAGGGGCGACTGGTCTAGTGTCTCTCAATGATAGAAGGCAACCACTAAGTGAGCGACTCTTTAATGAAATACATCAAGATAATAACCATAAGTTGCACAATCTTTCACCGACGCGTAACAATTGCAACCGTTTGAGGCGCAACCGCACTTTTAACTTGCCTCTGTGCAAAACGGCACGGTTTCGAACCAGTTTATCATCCACAACGCGGCTAAGATGTAAATATTTCGAATTTTTATTGTAATTTACTAGTTTTTAAACCTTTTATTATCATTCTTGTATATAGTATTTTATTTGTATATTTTATGTATTATTGTAAATTTTCCGGTATTCAGCTTTCTGGCTGCCAAGGAAATTTTAATAAAGCTATCTGTCTAGCACATGCGCAAGCAAAGGTTTCTGGACTCTCCTTTCGGCGACCACAGGCAACAACGGAGCCGCGAAGGAGAGTTCAGGGACTGGACTAGCTATCACTGACCTCACATGGTGCCGGACACACCCTGCCGGTGAACTCAGGGAAGTTGTTTGTGAGTAGAAGCCTCTCCAGTGCGTCGTGCCACTTGTCCTTTGGAGTAGTGTATGGCGATACAGAATAAGAAATACAGAAATTTAGTTTGATTCGGCAAAAAATCAGGGTGAGTTTGGTCGAGCCGCGGTTTGCATTTCCCATTCGCGCTAAAATACCCATGGCGAGACCAAAACGACTCCTGATATTTTGCAGAAAAGGTACCATACCCTCAATTTAATTTAAATGTAGCTTTCCTGTGCCTTTCCGCACATTTACGGTACCTTTACTTTTACTGTACCTTTATCGCACCTTTACTATATCTTTACTGTGCCTTTACTGTTTCTTTACGACACCTTTATCTACGGGACCTTCACTTTACCTTAAATCTACCTTTACTGGTAGATTTAAAAAACGACAAAAACGACTCCTGATATTTTGCAGAAAAGGTACCATACCTTCAATATACTTTAAATGTACCTTTCCTGTACCCTTTCTGTGCCTTTCCGCACATTTACGTTACTTTACTTTTACTGTACCTTTATCGCACCTTTACTATATCTTTACTGTGCCTTTACTGTTTTTTAGCGGCACCTTTCCTTTATCTACGGGACCTTCACTTTACCTTAAATCTACCTTTACTGTGCCTTTATGATACCTTTCGTGCGCCTTTACTGCACCCTTACTTTACTTTTACTGCATTTTTACTGCACCTTTACTGTACCTTTCTGTATTTTTCCTGTACCTTTCCTGCACCTTCACTGCATTTTTACTATACCTTTACTGTACCTTTCCAGTACTTTTACTGCACCTTTACTGTACCTTTACTATGACTTTGCTGTACTTTTACTGTATCTTTACTGTTCCTTACTGTGACTTTACTGCAACTTTACTGTACCCTTACTGTACCTTTACTGTACTTTTACTGCACCTTCACTGCACATTTACTGTACCTTTACTGTACCTTTACTGCAGCATACCTTGTATATTGTCATGTCATATCTATTTTGTTACAAATAAAGGTCGTTTTGTACCTGAAATACGAGATCATTCCACTTGGGATAATATTTCCGAGCGGGCACCCTGAGTTTGACTGACAAAAAGGCACTCCACAATCCATACAGCGGGCCGCCTGGACCTTGAGCTCCTGGTCTGTTCGCTTCTGGTTGTAAATCTCCTTCCAATCTTTGATTCGCTGTTTTGCAGGACGGTAGTGGTTCGTGCTACGGGCATACTTCACGAAGCCTCTAGAATAGCGAAAATCAGGAGTCCATTACAAAGAGTGTTGATCTGCTACTAGGTTTGCCGTCATCACAGAAAAATTTGTGTTATTAATATAATTTCATTTCCTACTGAAATACAATTATTTTATATTGCAGCCTACAAAATGGCCTCTAGAAAGTGATGGATTTCGAAAAAAATGTTTTTTTTTTTAAATTTCATTCTCGCGGCTTTTGATGATAACTACCATGTTAAGGAGCTTGATTTTGTCGAAATTCTACAATGTGGAGGGATGGTCATCTAAAATCGCTCTAACACACATAAAATAACACAATACAGTCAGCAATGCAACTACAAGTTTAGGCTCAGTAATTCAACTAAAACCCACTGTTTTTCGAAAAGTCATTTGACGATATGAAAGGGGCGAGGATGACTTGAGTGGGTGACAAAAACATTAAATCCCAGGGGCCGGTTCCTAGAATGTCAGATAAGAGTTATTAGTAGATAAACGCTTATCCAACGGATAAATCCAGAACAAATCAGTATACAACAGATAACTTTTATCCGTGGATGACTTTATCCAAGTTCTGGAACTGGGCCCAGAACTCTAAGTTCCAAGATAGATCTTTCATTTATCCACCTGGTTTTGTCGAGAACTCTATCAATGATTTTTTGCTCCATGGCGGCATCAGGAACGGCTTCCTCTATGTCCACTATTGACTCGTTAAGAGTTCTCTTGACGGGCGGTGGTGAGTTTTCTTTTTTCTCTTCTTCTTTGCTAACGGTCTTCTCGACCTCTGTTTTCTGTAAGGCAGTAAGAAAAAGAAGTTGGCATCTGGAATAACGCAGTATTTTGGCGCATTTGAACGTAAATGATGATGCAGAAAATAGACATGCGGCTTGAGTAAACGTCTCTGTTAATCTTGCCTGATCTATTATTGCTTGACATGAGCGAATTCACGAAAGTTCCTTCCGGGACTTTAGGTGACGCACATGTACTAACAATTAGCGCAGCTTTGAAATTTTCTGCAGTTTAGCATTATTTTGACTTCACGTTTGCAGTGGCGCACGGGTAGCCACGTGCCTGATCACATGAACTTACAAACCATGCATCGAGACAGAGCGGAAATGACCTGTTTAGATCACTAAATTTCAAATAATAAGGTCAGGTAAACTCAGAAAAGCTTGATTTTTTGCATACAGACCCCTTGTCTTATTAGAAACAAAATATCAAAAATGACTTTTTTCTAATGGATCCGTCTTTGAGATATTAGGCTTTAAACTTTGGTTTCTGTGCCATTTTATGGGAGAATTGGTATTTTGATCAGGAATTCTGCAAACTTTGTTCAATCATATCTAAAATTCATATTCTTCAAATTTCTTGAAAATTTGGAATTATGCTTTTGGTCATAGAAACTCTTTGTATACGGAATCTTGAGCTTATATATTGAAATATGGCGAAGTTAGACATTTCATTTTTGGTCATTTCCGCTCTGTCGTGCGTCGAGTTCTAAGCGTCCGCGAGATACAGAGTTAAAGGGAGGCTGTCACGCAACTGCGCAGCTGTTCTGCGCATCTCAAAACAAAGAAGTATCGTCCCGTAACGATGGCCAGCGAATGCTGAAATCCACGAAAACAATCCCTTTTAATCTCGCTATTTCTCGATCCATCCGACCAAATGTTTACGTTATACATATTCTTCAATAGTTTTCTGAAAGGATGGTCTAAATAGTTTTGCTCAGTGATCGTTCCTGGAGCATGCGCGTATCCTGACAGCCTCCCTTTAAACCCTGGCTCAACTAGGACACATGTAGCGCGCAATATTGTTTCCTTCATGTTTCCCGGTTTGGCCACGCGAGATACATTGTTGCGCGCGACAAATGTTGTAGCCGGGACACAAAGAAATGCTTCTTCGCAAGACAAGAATCGAAACATTTCATGTGTCTGAGACACACGCATGCGCGTTTCCTAGTTTAGCCACTCGGGGAAACACGCAGAACACAAATGTTGCGTGCTACATGTGTCCTAGTTTAGCAACTCGGGAAACACGCAGAATACAAATGTTGCGTGCTACATGTGTCCTAGTTTAGCCACTCGGGGAAACATGCAGGATACAAATGTTGCGCGCTACATGTGTCCTAGTTTAGCCACTCGAGGAAACATGCAGGACACAAATGTTGCGTGCTACATGTGTCCTAGTTTAGCCACTCGGGGAAACATGCAGGACACAAATGTTGCGTGCTACATGTGTCCTAGTTTAGCCGCTCGGGGAAACACGCAGAACACAAATGTTGCGCGCTACATGTCCTAGTTTAGCCGTAGCTTTACAACGTGGTTACACACCTCGGCCTCGTTTCATGTGCTTGTTGTAAGACCTTTCTGTAATCTCTTGGCATCACCTGCAACAAAACAGTTGCGTAAGCGAACGGAATTCGCAGCGCTGCATCAACAGACGACCTAGCTTGCGCTAGTTCACTTGAGTGCAGGAGGCTCTTTAGTGTCTTTTGAATGAGGTCTGCGACATTATAGCGCTCAAGAAGACGCAAAGATCTGGGAATTGGACCGGTCGGAGCTCGAGCGCCTAATCTGACGCTAAACAGACTGGAGCTTTACCGACTGAGCTAACCGGTAAACACATCATGGCACCATAAACGGACGCATTAAACAGTATCAACGACAACAGAGAAATTAACAGCAATAGCAAGTAAAATAACATACTAATTTAGAACAGCGCTGCGCACAGATGACGTCACACTAATTAAAGACTACTTTAAGTTTTCTTTGTAAAGAACGATTCAAAATGAAGTGGTAAACTGGTAGATGCACTCATTATAGCAAAGCTTGTATGTACTCCTAGCCTGGCTCGTATTTCGAGCGCGATCCTTCTGAATGGGATTTCAGAGGGATTGTTTGTCTGAGTCTCGTGATCTAATTTTAGAATCTGTGGGCAGCGCTATTAGGCAAATTTTTATATTGGTGTTGCGCTTTTGTTGGAAGCCATATTCTGTCGAACATATTTCTTCAGCAAACACACCTTGACGAATAGCTTGAGAGCTCTCGGCCAATCCTGTAGCAAGCCTGCTGCCACAGGGGACCCAGTGTACTTCTGGTGCTCCTGCAATAGTTCTTGTAACAAGGTGACGTCACTTCCGGCGACACTCTCTAGTTCGACACTCTCCAGGTTACATAACGAGGAGAATATTTTCTCCCTAGAAAATAGACAACAAAACATCGGTTACTCAATAAATAGTCCGAATACGTAACCATAATTGTTATTTATTTTTATCCTGCGAGATTACGCAGAATATCGTCTGATACTAGCCGAAGAGTTTTCTAGATCAGACGATAATACAATATGGAGCAGGATAATGGTTTTATTATTCTCAAAAAACATCCGAAAAAAAATGATTAACTTATTTTTTACAAGCTCAACATATCGAATTTCGCCCAGATAACAGATTTCTAAGATATACTATCCAGCGCAGAATATTGGAATTGGAATTTCAATGACCGTATTCGGGCAGTAAATTGATGTGCCCAATAATAATAATAATATCAATTATTAGTATATACCAAATCAGTGAATAGTCATTTTCGCGCGCTCTGATTGGTTCCTGAAATAGTAGATATCAAACACTATTTACTGTTTTGAGAAAACTCTCAAAATGGCGGCTCGTTTCGTGCGCGATATTGCGTTTTGAACCTTAATTTACCGTATTTTATTCTACTGATTTGGTATATACTAAAACAACTATCCCCCTCAGGGTCGGTGCCTAGCGGTGGATATATACCTCGACGCTTCGCGTCTCGGTATATATCCACCACTATTCACCTCCCCTTCGGGGGATAGTTGTTAATTATACACTGAACTCACAATCGCAAATCTGATTGGTCGAGAGCAAACAATCAATGCTCAATGTCGCGTGACTTGACATGCTAAATGCAATATCTGCAGCAGATATTGCATTTAGCATGTCAAGTTCAAAGTCGGGTCGTTTCCAAGCCCCTCGTCCGCGTCGGAATTTTGAATTTTAAGAAAGCCATTTTGAATAAAGTCATTCGGCATCGTATCAATTTGTCCTTTTTTAAATGTATAATAAAACAATTATTGAATTCGGTTTTCGCATGACATCGTGATTTAGCAAAACCTCGTTCGTGTCTGTGTTATCTGCCGAAGCATTGCTAAAGCCTGGTGCACACTTGCGACATAACGACATAAGAAAAATGTCACGCGAACAAAATTTAGTGATTTCAAGAAGTTGAAGTCGTCAAAAAATAACATAAGATTGCTTTGGTGAAGTAATCTAATGAAGATCCATAGAAAATATTGATTGTTTCAATTATTTTCCCGTACTTTTTTCGTTGCAACATAACGTCCTTATGTCGTTATGTCGCTAGTGTGCACCAGGCTTAACTCAATAATTCCTTAGTATAAGTAGTGTCTTTCTCGATTGGAGATTTCTCATCCAATTAAGCAATAAAAGTACTTTCCGCGTGCTCTCTGCTTTCTTTCAAACACGAGGGGGATGTTGGGAGAACTGATCAAAACTTGAAAGACACGAGCCGAAACCAGAGAGCACGCAGAAAGCATTTTTATTGCTTTTAGAAAATAACATACACACGTGCGACAGCGTTGCGTGACAATCGTGTTTCTCAGGGGCCAGTTCCTAGAAGGCCAGTTAGGAGTTATCGGTGGATAAACGCTTATCCAACGGATAAATACTGAACAAAACCTATAGAACAGATAACTTTTATCCGTGGATAACTTTATCCAACCTTTCAGGAACCGGCCCCAGGTCTCTTACAAACACGCTTTTTAACCAATCAGAATGCGCACATTCACAATACAACATAGGTGTTATTTTCTAATTATTTTTTAAAAGCCCAGTGCTTTGTTCTGCGTCAAGAATGGACGCTGCGCACGAGACATGAAACTGACCTGTCCAGGATAAATGCAACTCCTCCAGACATGCCAGCAGCGAAGTTCCTTCCCGTTGCACCAAGCACTACCACAGTTCCCCCGGTCATGTATTCACAGCCGTGGTCGCCGACACCCTAAACAACAATCAAGCCAGTGACTTTGTTAACCGTTGGGTATTGAGTATACGTCACGTCCCGGTTGTGGGTTATTATCAATAGTGTATTCTGATTGGTTGAGCTAGTAGTAGGTTATAAGTTGTATTCACACCCGTGGTCAACGACAACATTTACATCAATACCAACCTAAAACATCATTATATCATATCAAACAAAAATATCACAAAAGCTCCACCGTTTGAAGTCCTTTTTCAGGGTTTGTACATGCAAGAATAGTAGTTTGTAATCAAGTTTCATTGTTTTTCGCCGTTCTCATTCTCATTCCCGTCGTTGCAGCGAACGTTCCCTGCTAACTACTCATTCGATCGGGTTTTACCAGCGGAGTTCAGAGCAAACAAAGCTAACAAACAGAGGAGAACGAGTTTTGCTCACTCCCAACTTTTGTGCCATCAAATACAACCTCCAATTGTCGATTCGCTGTTCTTCGGTATCTAAGGGATTCTATGCTAATAAGCAGGCTTCACTTAGGTTTGCGAATCGAGAAAGTAAAGGCCGGTTTACACTTTTTGCTGCAATTTTTGTCGCGCGAGTCCCGGCGATTTTTCTCGCACGTACGCGTCTACTCGAAATCACTAATGTAAACTAGGTGCAACTCGGCGCGATCTGCCGCATGTCGCGGAGATTTCAAAAAATGTTCGAAACTCTTTGCAACTTGATGCGATTTGAAGAAAAGAGAGCACAGAAATCGCACCGGGCTTGCATCTCGTTTACACTAGAGAGATGGAGTTGCAACTCAGCGCGTGAAAAATCGCCGCGACAAATGCAACAAAAATCGCAAGTGTAAACCGGCCTTAAGGCCTACGGCAGACGCATAACTTCAGTCGCTCTTCTTCTGTCGAACCTTTCCTTTTTCAAAGGATACCGCTTCATTATACTTAATAATCAAAATTGTTATAATCAAAATTGTTCTATTGTTTCGGATTGCAACGGCGCGACTCTGGCACGGCGTTACAAGATGTCACGATTCTCACCTCACAAACGGACGTGACGCCCGAATTCCTCACGCAAAAACGCTCTGCGGTAATTCCCCGTATAAACGCCTGCAGGAAGAACAAATCACAGTGAAACCAGGTTCTGTGGCCTAGGAAGGACTGTCGGTTTCAATTAGCCTTTTAGTTCGTCTGTCAAGTGGTTGTACTGTAGGGCAAAAATATTGAAATGCATCTGATTTGTAATCTGTTTTACCTGCTCATAAAGAACGTGGTCAAATAACTTCGACAACGTTATTAGTTAAATTTCTTTGCGATTTTGTAAACAAGTGAACTGAAAAGTTTGTTTGCCCTCCAGTCATGCTCGATTGATATGCCCTTGGGAATCTAGACGTCTATTCATAGACTCGTAGCGAGATAACAAGCACATGGCTATTCAGCTGCAAATGGCCTATTCCAACAAGAAGAAGTACTAGAGTAAACACCCGCATACAAGAACACTGCCCATTTCAGGTTCGGCCTGAAGAGAACTTCCATATATACACTGTAAGGTTCTTATAAAATAGGTGTCTAAAATAACACATTTCAGCCTGATGTTCTAATTTATTTGTTCTTATATGGGGGTGTTTACTGTATATCAAGCATGATACAGCGTGTTTCATCAGGATTTCCAAACGTCGAGAAGTGGGTTGGAAAAAGCGAGTTTGTTTGATAAAGAAGGAAGGAATAACCAAACTCCAAACTCTAAAGGTAAATCCATTACCCGACGAGGGAATTCCACACTAAATCTCACTTGAAAAACCGTTATAGCCCTTGACGCTGCGTGTGGAATTCCTGAGTCGGGTAATGGATTTTCTTTGAATCCCATGCCGGAGGTTTTATTGATTTAATAATTCACAAAAAAGGCTTTACGCGCGACAAGGAAGCCATTGCCAAACTGTTTCAATTTCAGGAAAATACAACTTAAAAATCTTGCTAGCGAAGCGTCTTCGTTGACGAAAAGACGTTTCATACAGTGTTTGACAGAGTTTAAAACTTTAGAAATTAATTGTTCTCGCTTTCTCGCTTCATAAATTGTAAATTTGTCGTGTTGAAATCTAACTTTGTGGTGTCCTGTGTTTTCATTGAATTCTACTTTTGCAGCCATGTAATTCCACAAAAAAAACTCCCTCGATTTCAGCCAATCAGCACGCGAGATAGAGTCATAGCATGGGATTCTATAGGATTATTCAAAGCTTTAGGAGGCTAGATTCCGCTAAGAAAATAGCACGAAAAAAGCGATATCGCACGAGTCGCCTTTTTGAGTGCTATTTTCGGCGGAATCTACCGACTGAACGCTTTGAATATACTTGAATCCTATGATATCTCGTCCTCAATTTAGACAAAAGAGAGGTATCATATGATTCTATAAAAAAATATGATCGCGTATGCAAACCTCGTTCACGCTTTTGATTCTCTTTGTTAGGCTGGATAAATCATATCAAACAATCCCCGACAGAAAATGTTGTTTTTCAACACCTCAAGGCCAAAATCAGATTTGGAATCATTTACCTTAGGAATTGATGATCCTTTTTGTAAAGAATTTAGAGAAAGAAGCAAGAATACGGACGGTGAAACTTTGAATGAAAACTTTTGAATGAAATTACGGAGATTGCAGTTCTCGATCTATCCGCCATTTGCTATGGCTTGGAAACCACGCGACTCCTCCCAAGTGGATTCAGAAAAAAACGGCAATGATTCGTTGATATGTATTATGAGTTTGAGAAAGCAAATTTGATCAACCTGTTTCATTTAGAGCTGATTTCGGATGAGTGTTGAAAACTAAACGCAACGTAAATACAAATGTAAATACTATTGAGAAACGAAAAATCTCGAAGTAAACCTCTACCGACCGGACGAAAAACAACAACAAACAAATCAGAAATGGAACTACTTCAAAAACGTATACGTGTAGAAACGCACGTCTTATTTAAGGCCATGTCACGCGAGACAAGTTTTCTTGCAACTCGCAACGCAAATTTGTTGGTTTGCGAATTGCAGTGAATTTTGCGCGTCTGACAACGCAACAAAATGTTGCATTGCGAGTTGCAGAAAAATTAGACTTGATTTCTACTTTTCGCAACATTGCGAGCAAAACTGCTGCGTATGGCCGTATGACATGTCTCTCACGTGACAAGGTTTTCTTCTATTAACCAATCAGCGCACACCATTCATGTTTTTACTTGGATAAGCCGCTGAACTTGCGGGCGTATTGCATGTTGCAAAAAAAAAAAATTGCAAAAAAAATGAGGTGTGACATCCCGCAGCAACTCGCAATGTTTTTGAATTCGTCATCGTTGCGTTGCGAGTTGCAAGAAAAATTGCCTCGTGTGACATGGCCTCAAAGCGTTCATTACCTTTCCAGATGTTGCCCCGTATAGACATGTGTTCCCAATAATCACATTTTCCTCTGCTTTGAAATCTGGGCCGTGTTTGTGACTGGGATACACGATAAGGCAGCCACCCGACAGACCCTAAAATATGAGTTAATAATAATAAAAGTAATGCGTTTAATATGACTTCCCATAGGAGCTTTTCATTGATATATTTAAGCATTAGAGCATAACTTTCTATGACTTTATTGGCGCAATAGAGCACGCGCGATTTTGGGAGAGATACGAGAACGTTGCTCTATTTGCCGATAGAGTAATAGAAAGTTGTGCTCTAATGCGTTTATGATAGAGCGGGGGAGACCATTATTTTATCGGTGTAATAGAGCATAGATTTGGACCAACCAGAGTGCGCGTTATGTCGAAGCTATATTATAAAAAACAGAGATGTAAAAAAATTAGAGATGTCTTGTTAAGCCTGGTGCACACTCGCGCATTAACGACATAAGAAAAATGTCACGCGAACAACATTTAGTGGTTTCAAGAAGTTGAAGTCGACAAAAAATAACATAAGATTGCTTGGGTGAAGTAATCTAATGGAGATCCATGGAAAATATTGATTTTTTTCAATTAATTTCCCGTGCTTTTTTCGTTGCAACATAACGTCCTTATGTCGTTATGTCGCTAGTGTGCACCAGGCTTTACTCCTTGACAATGAGGTTCTAATTAACGAAGTAAAGAGTAAAGGGGAAGGGAGTCTGTCTAATGGTCGCGGGTAAAACGTGGACCTCGAACGGTTTGATTCTGAACATTGCTTATGCTAATGGATCAATTTGTAAACAAAGGATTCTCCTATTAATTTGATCATGATTCAAAACTTTCTTTGTAGCGGAAGATGCTAACTGAAAATGGGCAAAAGAAGAGACATGCTTACCTTTCCCACATAATCGTTCGCATCTCCCTCGAGTTCCAGGGTGATGCCTTTCGCCAGAAACGCGCCAAAACTTTGTCCTAAAACAATAACACATTTGCTGATAAAAAATAGCAGAGCCACGATGGAAACCACCCAGAGCTGCCCCGAATAAAAATTTTCCAAAGAGCCTGTTTCACCTACCATTTTGACAGCATAGCAACATACCGAGTCTGAGAAAGCATCCATTTCCATCGGCTGATTTAGAGAATATAGAGCAATGTTCTCGAGAGAATTTGGTAAATCAAATTTGAAACTTTGTTTCGGATGTTGACTTAGAGATTTGTACACGTAATTCGTCTTCTAATATCGAACGATAACAATAACAAAGGAGTGGCTGACACAGGCTCTTTAAAGTTTCAGTTCAAAACATGGATCGAAATTCAATTTGCAAATGTCTCGAGTAAGTTGCTAATAGCGCCGAGCAATCCACCAAGAAAATCCACCAAGGTGCTGAGTTTTGATTATACATATGGCTTATTTAAAGCAAAATCATACAAATGGTGAACAACTGAGCACCTTGGTGATTTCCTTCTAGGAAATTGTTCGGCGCTAGTTAGCAACTTGCTCGACACCTTTTGCAAATTGATAAGGAAGTTGATAATCAATATTGCAATGTTGTGAGGAAACGAACGTCCGGTTTGACAACAAAACACTTTTTCATATCCCACCTGCTGATCCGTAGACATCGACGTGGATAGAGTCATGAGGAAGGCCTTGCTCGCCATAGCGCCTGTCAAACAATTCGAGTGTAATATCGCGTTAAAATAAAGTTATTATTATTAAACACAGAGAACACATAATAACCGCTCAGGTTATTTAATAAATGAGATCTCACAGCTGGAGAAGCTTTGAGCAGCTGCCATACCATGAAAGAGGTGTATTGTGTTTAAGGGGCCGACTATTTGACTTTTAATTTCAAAAAGCCAATCCCCCCCCCTCAAGAGTTAAATGGTCGGCCCCACTTACTTGGCTACGTGATAGCTAAGAGTCGTACCCAGGGCCCTATCGGCGTTGATGATATCACATTTGATGGCGACTCTATCAGACTTCCCGTCCAAGACATTCTGTGCAGCTGCTATCAGCTCGTTATCCTGATGGAAAAATTCGAAAAGGAATGGATTATTTAACAATTTGTCGCCGAAGGCGACGTAAATATCGGCCTGCGGCCTCATGGGCTATTGGCCTGTAGCCGTTTCGGGCTCGAGGTCTAATTGTTAATTAGTCACCGAGACGAAGTCGAGGTGACTATTCGAATATTTACGGAGCCTGAGGCGACTAATTGTTTTAGTATAAGGAATTAACCTTGTGTGAAAGCTAACGTGGTAATGAAATGGTCCCATGTGTGCTTATGAGCGTTAGCCCTAGTAAGCGGAGAAAGAGAAAAAATCTCTGACCCCGAGAGGGATTCGAATCCACGACCTCCGGAATTGTACATCCAATGCTCTACCAGCTGAACTATCAGGTCAGACTGGGAGCAGGTGGGGCTCATATTTAACAATTAGACCTCGAGGCCGAATGTGCTATGATGAATAGACCATGAGGCCGAAGGCCGAATGGTCTATTGATATCATAGCACATGAGGACGAGAGGTCTAATTGTTTTAGTATAAACCAACTAGTTGGTCAGTTTTGGCCATGAATTCCATTATTTTATGTTGAAAAAATCAAATTTTCTTGCAAAGAAAGGTGGTGGTTTTGCCAGATACGGTCTATCACTAATAGACCATTAGTAGCTCAGCCAATCAGAATGCAGGATTTGTAATAGACCATTAGTTGGTTTATACTAATAGATGTTATGGTCGCGGTAAGGAAGTGAATATATGTAGATGTTCAGGCAAGCCTGTGGCCGCGTAGCACTAAGTTCAACAGAGTGGAGATAAGGAATTAGCCCTCAGAGGCCATGAGGGCGAGACAGAAACATATAAGTGAGTTGAAACGTGTAACAGACGAATGAATCTGATGTGACAACCTGCGAACAACTCGCGATCAATAAACACCATATTTGGAAAACAATGTCCTTGCATGCAGCCAATCAAAATTCAGATGTGACTTTTCACTGCACACGGCGAGCACGGCAGGCTTCGGTGCTCGTTTTGCAAAGCTACATTCTGATTCATCGATGCTTGCAGATTTTTGGAAGCCTTACCGGCTTTTCTACGAGATTTCCTGCTGGAAAACCAATTAACTTTGTAAGAAGAACTTCCAAGCTCAACCAAAATGCATAAATTTCTCAGAAGGAGAAAAATAACTCAGGAATTGAGCTTGTTTGCAAAGTAAACTCACACCACTCTGAGCTTCGGGACTTCAAGAAAAAGAAGTTGGCCAAGCAGAGTTTTTATGGCTAGGACCTCTGAGAAACTATTGTAGAAATAACCAGAACGGGAGAAATGAATTTCAACGTCGGCTGGATTCTGTTGATCGAAAAGGAACTAATTTCTTACACGTAGGAACGAAGGAGAAAAACAGCTTGGCTATTTGCAAGGGATCCGTTCTTGAAACAACAAACACAGAAGAAGGGAAATTAGAGTAGTCCTCCAGTGCTCTATAGTTATAAACTTCAAGATATGTTGTCGTTGAATTTGTACTGGAAAATGAGATGTCAAAGAAAGAACGAAGGATCCAATCAAGCTAAAACAAACAAGTAAGGCTCGACAAAAAATGTGGTTGTTTTTTCTTTCAGTAGTGAATTTTAAAAAAACGTTTAGTTTATAAATTAACTTATCGATTTTATTTCTTTATAAATTGTTGTCTTTAGATTTTCATTTGTTCTTCTTCGTGGTGCTTTTAAGCCTGATTTTCGATGGATTTTGAGCATGGAAAAGAAACATTTCTCAACTCATTTGTGCTTCTGTTGTGGGGAGGAGTTCGCGCGCGTTATTTTTAGAAAACATGACGAATAACATCTCCCGTTGCTGATTGGCTTTAGCGATAAATCTGTTGCTTTCCAAATATGGTGTTTATTGATTGCGAGTTGTTCGCAGGTTGTCGCGCTGTTACACGTTTCAACTCACTTATATGTTTCTGGGCGAGAGGAATAATTGTTTTAGTCAATCACACTAGTAGGTCAATTTGTATTGCCAAAAAAACGTTTTTGTTCTGGTCATTTTGCCATTTTCTGGCTTCCAAATCCGACACTTTTCGCTACGAGTAGGCTATAACTTATAGCCTACTAGTAGCTCAACCAATCAGAACGCAGTATTGATAATAGTCTCTTTTTGCTCCGACGAAGGGCTAACGCTCGAAACGTCAGCAAAACACCATTTTTCCACGGCGTTTAACATAAATCTCAACCTTTGGTTGTTGTTGTTCATGATAATAGACCACTAATGTGATTTGACTAAAGCAAAATATTCCGAACGTCTCGGCCAATCAGCGCGCGGAATCGCTTGAGTAATTATACTAAAGGTGAATATCAAGAAGTCCTATCATTTTTAACGAATCCGTTATTAATGCGACGCGAGGGGCCATAGTCACTTTACCCACATGTTCAACGTTTGCCGTTTGCGTACGATTCCATTGAATGATAAATACTTTTCTATTAATAACAGTTGTAAAAATTAGCACTCTGACAAATTTGCCCCGCTGAGTCAACAATAAAAGGAAATACAGCCATTACTTGAGTTTCTATTTACTTCAGGAAGAAACAAAGAAAAAATCAAATTTGATTGTTAAGGTGACTCCAACAAGACGAAACGCATTTTTTGGCCCTATCTTGTACTGCATTTTTCGCTCGTACAATTTTCTCCAAACTTGAATGAAAAAAAAACGAACGTTGAATGACCCCAAATAAAAAGTTTCAGAAAAAACGCGCGCAGATTTTTCGCACAGGAGGGACTTTTGTAAAAATACCACTATTAGAATATCGGCTCGCATAAGCAAATGCGGCTCTTAAAAATAAATTCGAATAAAAATAGTTCAAAGTACCAATAGTCGAGGTTTAACATATCCAGAGCTCGAAAATATCCGACCATTTTTGACGCGACGCGAGCGAGTTAAACAATGTCTGAAATACCAGTACGCGTTTGGGCGCGCGGGGATATGGAATTTATCTTCGAGTGTTCAAATTTTGATATCTCACGAGTGAGCGCCCCTGTATTATTCTGTTTATAATATAAGCTTTTTTTGTGAAAAATTTTCCGTTTGATGAATTTCGCGATAGTTAACAACTATCCCCCGAAGGGGAGGTGAATAGTGGTGGTTATATATACCGAGAAGCAAAGCGTCGAGGTATATATCCACCGCTAGGCACCGACGCTGAGGGGGATAGTTGTTTTAGTATGCACCAAATCAGTGGAATAAAATACGGTTTTAAACGATTCAAACACGCAGTATCGCTCGCGAAACAAGCTGCCATTTTGCGAGTTTTCTCAAAACAGTAAAAAGTGTTGGATATCTACTATTTCAGGAACAAATTAGAGGCGCAAAAATGACTATTTCACTGATTTGGTATATACTAATCGGCATACTAATCACAGTGGCCGAAATCCCGATATAGATTATATAATAAATTAATTTTTCTTCCTGAAGTAAATAGAAAGAGTAATGACTCTTACTTGAGTAACGACTTTATTTCCTTTTATTGTTGACTCAGCGGGGCAAATTAGTCAGTCGAAGTACTTATACCACGCAAAAGAAAATGTAGCCAATCAGAATGCAGGAATGGCGTTGTAATTCGGCAGTAACGCCCTCAACCTTCCCATCGTGCACTACATTTACGTAAAACATTGCCTTTAATTTTATGTAGCGTGGTATAAAATAGTTATTCAATGTATTGTTCTCGTGGCATACATAGAGGATATTACACGGTGGCGCGAAGATATGGATTTTATTTTCGAGTGGCAAGAACAATATTTTACGAACGAGCGCAGCGAGTGAGTAAAATATTGTTTTTGACACGAGAAAATGAAATCCATATCTTCAAGCCACCGTGTAATGTTCTTTTTATTATATGGATTAGAATTGACATAGCTGCAAAATATTACAAATTGAACAACTCACTTGGTAAAGTCGTAAGTGTTTATTTGTGAAATGCTCCCTCAATCCTTCTGATTCCCAGTGTCCTTAAGAACCAATTTCCCTTTTTGTGTTGCTGTAGCTTTCTCTGCCATAGTTGAAATACGGTTTTTCTCTTTACAACTAGAACAAAACTTAGTTTTGTGGCTTAAAACTCGTGTGACCGAGCGAGCGAGATTTCACTGCAGACGAAGTCAGGAAAACAACACTGCAAACGCGCACATCCGGGACATTCGGTACATAACTTTTTCATATTTTCACTAGTGAAGATATGGAAAATACGAGTGTTTTAGTTTCCGGTAAAACACTGGCATCCATATAATAAAGCAGAATATCCCACTTGTCAGTTGTATTTTCTAAGCATACCCACTCGGCTGAAGGCCCGTGTGTTTACCTTAAAATACAAGTGACGCTTGGGATATTTTGCAGTTATGTCACTCGAAAGCAATGTATACCTAGTAGACAGAGCGGAAATGACCAAAAATGAAATGTCTAACTTCGCCATATTTTAATATATAAGCTCAAGATTCCGTATACAAAGAGTTTCTATGACCAAAAGCTTAATTCCAAATTTTAAAGAAATTTGAAGAATATGAATTTTAGATGACTGAACAAAGTTTGCATAATTCCTGATCAAAGTACTAATTCTCCCATAAAATGGTACAGAAACCAACGTTTAAGGCCTAATATCTCAAAGACGGATCCATTAGAAAAAAGTCATTTTTGATATTTGTTTTTAATCAGGCAAGGAGTCTGTATGCAAAAAATCAAGCTTATCTGAGTTAACCTGACCTTATTATTTGAAATTTAGTGATCTAAGCAGGTCATTTCCGCTCTGTCTACCTAGTATATATCCACCACCCTGAATCGAAATAGGGCGGCAAATTTGAATAACTATTATTCTGGACTTACTAGCCTCGTGTTCACGAGGAAATACAAAAGCATTTTCGGATGAATGAGAGGCTAGTCAGTCAACAGTTATTCAAATTTGCCGAAATATTTCGATTCGGTTATTTCGAGTAACACGATTTTTTCTCACACGTTGCTCGAATCATTAAAATAAAATTGTTTGAATCCCACTTCTGCTACCATTTTCTCGGGCGCATTTCGTTCATTTTTCATTTAATATGTACCACTTTGTGACCAGGTTTTTTTCCACACGATCCTCAACTATACACATTTTAAGCGCAGGTTCATTGGACAGAAACAAAAAAAACGTGGGAAGTCTGAATTTAGATTCACTGGTGCAAAGTTCAATTTCATCAAACAACAGAACAATATGGCAATATTACAGGTGGTTCATTTACTCGGGCCTTGAGCTCGGGAGAATCCGAGAGAGCCAGTTTCCTTTTTTTAACTCCGATCTCGGCTTGCTCTTTAATCTTTTATCCTGACAACACTTATGAAACAATTATATACAATGTTACAAAATGTTTTCAGAATATTAGGGACCGAGAAAAAGGCACCAAAATGCTACCAAAAACTTTCGGCTTCTTTGTGACAAGAAACTGCCAATCTTAAAAATTGCCAACAAAGTAATTATCCCACCAAATATGACCATATGGTTCTGTACAAGTTAGAAATAACCACTGCAATAACATCTAATGTGTTAATAATTGCTTAAGCTACGACTCAAACAGGCGTCAATCAGGAATCTTATTTAAACAGATCGATATTAACTCTATCAGACGGGCATGTTATTTAAATAGATCAATGTTGCCATCCCCCATGGTAAGGTAAGGCACTCATATAAGGCAAACCTCGAGGGCAAACCAAGCTAACGTCTTGGAGAGATTCACGCGCCTCAGATATTTAAAACATGGCAAGATTTCTAGTTTTACTCGTAGTTATTGCAGTCTGTCTTCATTACTGCTGCATTACAAGCTCGGCGTTTATCACGTGTTATGACGAACATAACAAAAAAGTATCATGCGATACCAAAAAGAGAAAGAAAACCCCCGTATACATACAGGTAGGTTTCATTTCTGGATATTTTTCGACACTGAAACTTTTAGCTTTTGTCATGTCACGGTTGGTTTAACATCTATAAAACTAGGCAAGTGGTCTCCACAAACAACAAAGAATCCCATATGGTACATAAACTTTGTCTGTGAAAGAAAATGAACTGAAATTCGCATTATATAAGAATTCTATGTATGATTACAATAGTTTCGCTATACAATGCTCTCGCTTTCGCCCACATTTAGTATGGGCTTGGAAGTGTTCGAAAAAAAAAACAATGAGGCGAGAGGAATCATTAGTTTAGTAAAATCACACTAGTATGTCAATTTGTATAGCCAAAAACGTTTTCTGGTTTCATCATTTGCCATTTTCTAGCTTTCAACTCCGAAACTTGTCGCTACTAGTAGGCTATAGGCTATAACTGATAGCCTACTAGTAGCTCAACCAATCAGAACGCAGCTTTGGCAATAGACCACTAGTGCGATTTGACTAAAACGTATAGATAGTGAGTAGAGAAAATTCTAGCGAAAACCCTCGTTATAATATAGCTACGACATAGCACGCGCTCTAATTGGCCCAAATGTATGCTCTATTTCACCGATAAAGTAATGGTTCTCCCCTCTATACAATAAAAGCATTAGAGCACAACGTTCTATGACCTTATCGGCAAATAGAGCACTTGTGATGTTGAAAGTTAAATATCAACTTCACCCCTGTGCCAACGTTTCGCTAACACTGTTTCAACATTGATAACGGAGCTCCTTAGCGGCCGAAGGCCGCAGAGCAGAGCACCATAGATATCGCAGGAAAATACAGTAGCTCAAAGTATAACTCAGGTATACTATGGACTTCGTTTTTCATGTTTCAGCGGTACCTTTAGCGCGCGTGCGTGTCTCTGGCCAAAATACCACAGGCAACCCCAAAATACTCTCATTTTGGCGGGAAAATACTGCGCGCCTGTGAAAACTGATATGAAACCGGGAGCTCCGACTTTAACCAGTGGTTAATCTATATATTATAACTAACATGTCAACTGATGTTCCCAATAATCTTGAGCTTTAGTCCTCCGCGTTGCTCTACCAATGGTTTATTTACTAGTTTCACTACTAAAAATACTTTTTCCAATGATTAACTTTCAGGATATAGAAAACATCCAGGAAAGGAAAAGACGAATATCAGCGTATCTATGTTCGATAGGAGTCAAGAGGAAATGTGAACAATGGTCGATTTAGAGAGAAGGGTTCATAAGCAAAGCAAAGCAATAGTTGTGGAATACTGCTCACCTTCCCGACATACCAAAGACAAAGAGCTGTAATAAACACTTGCGTTTAACAAATGCACATCGTGGAGAAGGAACATCTGCTAATAACTATTTAAAGGGGCTCTCGCACGCTTTCTGGTCACTTTTCTGACAAGAAAATAGCTCAAATCGCAATCCAATTCCATCCTCTTGATAACAGGTCAAAACAATCTAGAATTTCATTTGTCTAACACTTAAAGTTTTTTCTATTTAAATCTGGAGGATTATTTTGATTACTACGGGCAAATGTACATGTGTTTTCACGTTTACAATTTTACATATTATTTATGTCCACGGTGGACGAATATTAAGCGTGCGAGAGCCCTTTTAAGGCCTTAAATTGTATTTGGACGTACATCATTAAATACTAGAAAACTTTAAAGGCCCAATCTTATCAGTGACGTCAGCGTTAAAATAATAATAATAAAAAAAATACTCATCAATGAAAAAAGGGCCAATTCCGATGAATTTTAAATCAAGAACCAAGATCGGGACCAGCTGATGGTTTTAGATTAAAAGAAACTTAATGAATGAAGATGTCGCTTCCATTATTTATACATTACGCACTATTATATATTCTTTGGTGTTCTGATGGCTTGAAGTAAACCGTATTATTATATGGCTTGACGCGTTTTTCAGACATTTTTTAACTCGCTCGCGTCGCGTCAAAAATGGTCGGATATTTTGATGGCTTGAATTAAGTAAACCGTATTATTATATGGCTTGACAATTTCTTGTGATCTGATTGGCTGGCGCAAGGACTGTATTTTGCGTATTTCCCACGGGCTATATTTTTCCCATATCAAGATAGTTCCCTTGTAAATGTGTCGACTTTCTTCAACTTCCTTATAAGGAAATATATGCATACCATATTTGGAATCCTAGTAAGTTTTTCACTATTTTTATTGACCTAGAAAGCTTAAAACTCAACCAGAACTCAGATACACTTGAGAAACGATGTTATGTGCATTTTCCACTGTGTTTTTCGCGGTCAAAACCCTGTAAACAAGGTAGACAAGACACCACAGGAAGCCCGCTCGATCTCTAAAAAGACGACACTGTTATCTTGATATGCGTATTTAGCCTCGTGTCCCGGATGAAGATTGCGCAATTCTTGTACTCTAGCTTTTTTTCGCGACGATTTTCACACAGGCGTAAGCTCTTACGTGTCCGTCTCCGCTTATTTCACTAGTGAAAAGCCGACTCAAGAGTTTACGATATTCATAATTTCCGACAAGACCATGGTGTCTCCGACAAGATGCGAAGGCGACAAAATAGCGACTGACTGGTGCTCTTTAACTAAGCCGACAGATGTATATTCCAATCAAATCTTATAATGACGTCATACCTTTCTTTCCTCCAGCTTATGCTCCTGGCCCTCTGTACCGGCAGTGTGGTCCCCAGGCCTCAACTCGTTACTTGGGGTCAAAAGCCCGCTGAAATCCAACAGCTGAAAAAAGAAACAACATATACAATGTTAAAACTCTCAGCAAGACACACTCGGTTATAAAACGTAATGTGTTGAAATTGAAAATTGTTACCAAAATTAACGTCACCTGGAAGCTGTAAACGAATCGACTTTATATCCGGAGTGACTCGCCGGATAATAACATTTTACAATTTTAAAACCACATAAAACCGGATAACGACGCAAGTACAAGTGCCGAAACTATACGCCGCAAAGGACACCCCAAATAACGACAAGCACATTGGCTGATTGAAGTTTTAAACTGCACTGTGGGGGGGGGGGGGGGGGATGAGGGTCTTCCTCAAAAAGATCCCCCTACCCTGCAATTTCCACTCGTGAATCAGACCTCCCTCCTCCGGGGAATTTCCAAGCGCCAGACGTTATATCCAGTTAGAGCTAAAATCGTTGCATCGCGCGGCCCACCTTTTCAAAGCATCACATTGTGTTATGATTTTTGACTTTGCTGTTCCGCCAATCAAACTATCTGAGCCAATGAGATTACTGCCCTGTTTCGTAAAAATACACTGGCTGGGTTCCTTCTGAACTAAAACCAGACAACGTCGCGACGGAAAGCCAGTCGACTGCACTAGGCGAAAAAGTGCAAGAATCTGATTGGCTCATGAAGGTTTGACTGGCGAAACAGCAAAGCCAAAACAAGTCGGCTGGTTCTTACTGGAAAGACCAGACGTAAGCGCGAGCGCAAAGATATCAAACTCATACATTTCACTTTTGTAGTTCACACTAGAACGCAAGCGCAAACGAAAAAAAGAAAATCGAGACATTGCGTTACCTTGCGCTTGCGTCTAATGTGATTCAAGTGAACGCAAGCTCAAGCAACTAATCAATGTTGATTCGCACTTACCTTGAGCTTGCGTTCAAGTGAATCGCCAGCCTTAAAGGGGCTCTCGCCCGCTTGCTGGCCACTTCTCTGACACTAAAGTAGCTCAAATCTCAATCCAATTCCATCCTCTTGATAACAGGTCAAAACAACCTACAATTGCATTTGTGTAACACTTGAAAGCTTTTTCTATTAATCTGGAGGATTATTTTGATTACCACGGGCAAATGTACATGTGTTTTCACGGATACAATTTTACTTACTTTATGTCCACGGTGGACGAATATTAAGCGTGCGAGAGCCCCTTTAACGGAAGTAAATTGTAACACAAGATTTGGTCTACCTGTGTTTTTCTGTTCTGCACTTGGCCTTTCCCGAGTAGGTCACACCGCCCGATGACGTCACTCATCCGTCGATGACCCAGCTTAGCCAACAAAGATCTTACCTACAAAAAGAAGTGGTGTTGATAATATTTATATCCTTGGGAAATTACATCAGTCACTCGAATCTGAGACCTTTTTTTTGCAAAACGATGCTACCGTTGACAACGGCCTCATCAAGTAACGTTTAGTCGCCATGATCTCTAAATGAAAGAATGAAATTATGACTATCGTAAAACGTTAATCGACTTCGAATTATGATTATCGTAATTTCACTGACATAGCTACTTGGCAGGCGCAAGTATCCCACATGCATTAGTTCCAAAGCCGAACCCAGAGCTCCCCGGCTCGTCACCTCACACACAGGAAATTTCTGCAGAAACCCATCCATGGAGGAAGCTGACTTTCCCCAGGCACAATCATGGTAAGTGTTCGGAAATCATATGAATAGCCATGGGAAATCAGAACACTTCCCATTCTTCTACCATGGGAAATTCAGCTTTTTCCATGGATGAGTTTCTGCAGAAATTACCTGTGGCGGGGGAGGCTCTGGTGACAGCCATTGACGCACGCGGCGAGAGTTGATACAGAGCCGTTGAGAGAAACAACCTTTTGCGCATGCCGCAATTTTCAAAATCAGCCAATCAGCGAAGGCTCTAAAATTAATCTCCCCAGAGCCTCCCCACTGAGCAAACGAGCAGGGGAGCTCTGGGTACGAGAATGGCCTAACCCAGAAGTTGCGCAGAGCAAGTAACTATATGTCACTGAAATTACGATAATCATAAAATCGAAGTCGAAAAACATTCTCACAAAAAACATAAATGCCCTCTCGTGCATCTCTGTATTGATTATCTGAAATATTCGTACCTCCTCCGCCAACATGAAGAAAAAATTGATGACGTATTCCGGCTTGCCGTCAAATTTCTTGCGGAGAACTGGGTCCTGAAAGAAAAGAAAGTTGAAAGTGTCAGTAACAATGTAGAACGCTTCACGGCACAATTACAATTTACATGTGAATACCATGCTCTCTGGCGTAACAAGCAAACAGAGAATTAGCAAATCTGTTCTAAAAATATACAGGTCAGGAAAAACGGCGCCTGAAGTTATAAGCTAATGGGGAGTTCGCAGGTGTTGCGTGACATTTTGAATTTTGATCCTAGCAAAATAAAAATACCATATTTGAAAAGAGCTCATCGAAATATGTGAAATCCTAAAATTTGAGGTGGTTTTGATAAATAACAAAGAAGTTATGAGCGTAAGAAGTTGGTCGTTTTCCTATAGGTTTAATGTTGTGGCACCACAACATTAAACGTATAGAGAAACAGCCTTCTTCGGGCGCCAATAACTTTGCTAATATTTACCCAGATGAACTCAAATTTTCGGCTTTTCTAATTCCGGAAAGCTCTTTTCAAATATGGTATTTTCATTTTATTAGGATCAAGATTAAAAATGTCACGCAACACTGCAAACTCCCCTTTGGGCTCCTGATGTGATATATAGCTTTGTAGCAGGAGCCAGCAGGAGATAATTACTTACAAACAGGATTTTCAAAAAGTACCAACATTTGGAATTGCTCCATTTTTTTGCCACCAGATTTGTTTTCGATTTTAGCCCATATTACTCAAATTTCTGGCGGATTCCACCTCAAGAACGTGTGTCCGATGTTATCTGCCTTTGGCCCCAGCCATTCAAAAGACATGAAGCGTGTCCCCATAGAGTTGAATATTCAATTCGTTATTACATTATTGATTTTATTTTTCAATCCAAAACTGCATTTTTCAATTCAATATTAAGAATGTTATAGCCGTTGCAATCGAAAACTCGTTCTCTGTCTATGATTCCATGGCATAGCACGCCCTTTTCGAGCAAAAAGCGTGCAGAATGTTTCGAGAACAGACACACAGGCGCCAAAGTGCGAAAGAGAACGCGCGTTGCCATGGAATCGTAAACAAAAAATCGAGTTTCGATTTGGCAACATCTATCACATTTTTAATATTGAATTGAAAAATGCATTTTTGGATTGAATAATGAAATCAATAATGGAAAAGTGAATTGATTATTCAACACGCTTCATGTCTTTTGAGTAAGTATAGTTTATTTACTGGGTCGTACGCATCCTGAATGACAAATATCCCAGGACTTTCAAGGACTTTTTTCCAGGAAGGAAATGAAAATCCAGGATATTCCAGGAGTACGAACCCTTTATTTAGTTTTTTTCAAGAAAATATTAACAATGATGATGTGCTCTCTACGATGTTGGTTGCTAGGTTACCTGTGTCGCTATGCCAACGGGGCACGTGTTCAGATGACACTTGCGCATCATGGTACAGCCGAGTGCGATCAGCGGAGCGGTGGAGAACCCGAACTCGTCAGCGCCTAGCAACGCAGCCACCATGACGTCACGACCGGTTCGCATCTGACCATCCACCTGTTATCAAGATTAAAATAACGCAATTACGATTCTCTTCTAAAAAATGTCTTTAGTCCAAAATTGGGACCAAACACACTTGTCAATATGTAGATTTGTATATATAGCGACTAACGATTTATCACCAGTCACAATCTGGCGAGTTTATTTAAAGAGTCTGTGTCAGCCGCCATTTTGACAGCATAGCAACTTACCAAGTCGGAGAAAGCATTTCCATCGGCTGATTTAGAAAATATAGAGCAAGTTTCTCTATTAAACTTGTAAATCAAATCTGAAACTTTGTTTTTAGATGTTTATTTAGGAATTTCTACACGTAATGTATCGAACGAACACAAATAACAAAAGTAAATGCGGTTTTCAGTAATTTTTTAATGCGCTCGCATCGCGTCAAAAATGGTCTGACTTTTTTGAGATCTGGATATGTTGAACCTCAAACATTGGTACTTTTAACTATTTGTTCGAATTTATTTTCGAGAGCCGCATAAAGTCCCTCCTGTGCGAAAATATTCGTGTAATTTTTCTGAAACTTCTGATTTGGGGTCATTCGACCTTCGTTTTTTGTCATTCAAGTTTGAAGAAAATTCTACGAGCGAAAATTGCAGTACAAGATAGAGCCAAAAAATGACCACGCTCGATTAACTTTGGTATGTTCATGGCCGGCAAACTGGCAGCATATCCCATAGTTGCAGTTTTGTTTTCTTTGTTTGTGTGTGTGTGTTATGGCAGCTTACCATAGTTTGTGGAGTGGGATTAACGTTGACCTTACTGACCTGAAGAACAACTCTGCGTCGCAAGTCGTTCAACACTAGAGTTTGATGGGTTTCTGACAGACCCAGTTCCCATGGCAGCCCGGCATGTTTAATACCAGACCACGTGCTCGCACCAGTCCCTCCATCGTGACCGGAAATAACGATATGTTCCGCGTGACCCTGGGGAGGAGGAAACATGAGAAAACAATTTTTAGAATCTTAAAGACAATCAAATTAAGTACGATTTTGAAACCAAGGAGCGATCACTCTGATTCATCAGCAAAACTAATAAGACCATCCTATCAGATAACTATTTAAGAATATGTAAAGTTAGAAAGAATGGTCCGATGGATCGAGAAAGAGCGAGATTATAAACGATTGTTTTCGAGGTTTTTAAGCTTCGCTGGCCATCGTTATGGGACGATACTTCTCTGTTTTGAGATGCGCAGAACAGCTGCGCAGTTGCGTGACAGCCTCCCTTAAAAGCGAAATTATAAGTTACCTTGGTGACGCCGGAAGCGATGACGCCGACACCCACTTCTGACACCAATTTGACGCTAATTCTCGCCTCTGGATTGGCTGATTTGAGATTGTATATTAACTATAAAGAAATATAAGACACAAGGTTGACGTAATGCATACGGTGCCATTTTAGTACTAAAACCGCCCACCTTTGCGTCCCCTTTTCTTTTTTGTTTTCAAATTGATCCATTGTTTATCGGCTGCTCTGATTGGCTAATAGCCCGCAAAGGCTGTCGGTTGATGATGGGCCTTCGGGGTTCACAAAAAATAGTATCTTGACACCTTCCTTTTCTGGTGAATAGACCAAATCGGCTAACGGTGTTTACATATAATAAAAAAAATTACTTTATTTCAAAACACGTAATAGTGAACATACACTAGTAAACTTGTGGACCTCGGCTAAAAATAGTTATATATACAAATACTATACTTAATCTTAATAATAATTATAATAATCTATTTAATGTTAAAACATGTATGAAATAAATATGTATAGATATAAAAGCATTTCTAAAAAAATAACCCCTTAAACACAAAAATAAACAAAAAGTCCATAAATAAACAAATTAGACCCTTTAAAAAAAAAAAGGAATGATAGCGAAATTAAATATAAAAATTAAAAATTACATCCTGTTGCCAAACAATTCAGATCATATGATGATTCATTTGGTTGGATACTTTTGTTAGTTCTGCACATACACTCGTGCACTCGGTCTAGCGAGAAAGATTGTAACCATCCAAAAGAATCATCACATGATCTGAATTGGCATAAAAATAATAATCTTTTCAGACTTAAGATCACAAACTTTTATTGTAAAATAAATGTTCCTTTCCACTAAAGCTTGGTTTGCCTCTAGCTATTTCGTCGCTAGGGTATATCATGTTGATAGGCAACTTATATAATTCACTCCAGAATGATGATTAATATTCCAAGATGCAGAATATCAGTGATATTTACCTCCGCGAGATCTTCAATGGAGTAAATATCATGATGAGGGGGCGGACTGATAAGACCGACACCTGGAACAGACTTTCGGGTCTTGGCGATCTCTGAAGTGACCTGAACAATAAACAACAAGTTCCTGTTTCGATTTGTAATGAATGTACACAGCTACCGTATTTACTCGGATAAACGCCGCTCTCGGATATGCGCCGCCCCGAATAGGCGCCGCACTTGGACCGAAAAAGTTAAAAAGCGCCGTTCTCGAATATGCGCCGCCTTCGAATAAGCGTCCCATCGAATATGCGTCCCCTCGAATAAGCGTCCCATCGAATATGGGCCGCCATTGAATACGCGCTGCTCTCTAATATGCGCCACCCACGAATAATCGCCTCCTTGAACATGCGCCACCCTCGAATATGCGCCGCCCTCGAATAAGCGTCCCATCCAATATGGGCCGCCATTGAATACGCGCTGCTCTCTAATATGCGCCACCCACGAATAATCGCCTCCTTGAACATGCACCACCCTCGAATAAGCGCTCTCTCGAAATGCTAAAGCGAAAAAGTTAGGATGCGCCGCCCTCCAAAAAGCAACGCGAGTTCGAGAAAGTCTATGTATAGCTGAAGAAAAAAAACGACTGAGAATGGAAATTCTTCATCATTGTTCCTCAGTTCAAAGCAAGAGAAAATATTCGTCTTCTGTTGTGAAGACATAGTACAAAATGAAACATTAAGTTAGAAAAACAAATACCTCATCACTATCTAAATAATCTCGTTGAAAGTTTAATTACCGCGAAATGCGGGAAATTTAATAAGCGCCGCGGCGCTGCACATGCTCCCAGACCGCTAGGGAGTAATAGAAAGTTATGCGCTGATGCTTTTATGACATGGTGGGTGAGAACCCTTAGTTTATTTGTGAAAAAGAGCATAGATTTGGACCAATCAGAGCGCGCGTTATATCGTAGCTATATGATATATTTCATTATCTTGTGAATGAAGGAGAGTAGAAGGACTTGACATACCTTAAATCCCGGTAACTCACCACCCTCGCCAGGTTTGGCACCCTGCAAAATACAACATATTCTTCAAAGTCGCCAAAAAAGCAATATTCAGTCCCAACATCAACGTGGATCTCGGCCGAACTTAGAAAGATGGGGTGCCATTTGACGAGCAGCTCTAAAATGTGAATGTTGATCGCCAGGACCACAAATTTAGTCACCATAGGGCCTGCAGGCGAGAATTCGCTTCGGATTCGTAAAAAAAGCGATAGAACGTTCTTTATATGAAACTCACCTGCGCCATTTTGATCTGCAACTCTACAGCATTCGCGAGGTATGTGGCATCCACCCCAAATCGACCGGAAGCGATCTGTCTGATGGCTGATCGACTGTTATCGCCTTCGATTTCAAAACCTCTGTTAGGGTCCTCGCCGCCCTCTCCTGTGTTGCTCTTACCACCAATCCTTGAAACGTAAGACAATGGAAACAAGAGATACATGAATGTTACAACGAATCCTTGAAAAGAAAGACGGTGGAGCCAAGACTTCAATGAATGATATCACCAATATTTGTAGTGCAAGCTGTTTCTCCTTCTCTCACTTCACCTTCACTTCCTTCCCTTCCTCTCACTCCACCTCTTCCTCTCCTTTCCTCGCTTCACCTTCACTTCCTCTCACGCCTCGTCCAGTTCCTCTCCTTCAATCTCCTCTCGCTTCACCTTCACTTCCTTCTCCTCTTCTTCCTCTCACCTCCTTCTGTTCCTCTCCTTTCTCCTTCCCTCGCTTAGCTTCACCTTCACTTCCATCCCTTCTTCTCACTCATCACGCTCCTCTCCTTCCTCCTCCTCTCATTTCACCTTCCCTTCCTTCTCCTCCTATCACTTCACCTTCACTTCCTTCCTTCCCTCTCACTCCTCCTCCTCTCGCTTCACCTTCACTTCCTCCCTTGCTGTCACTCCTCGCGTACTCCTTCCTCCTTCTCTCGCTTCGCCTTCACTTCCTCTCACTCCTCCGCCTGTTTCTTTCCTGCTCCTGCAGATGACCTAACTTACTCACCTGTTCATAGCTTTAGCCAGTGTTGTATGGGTTTCAATAGACACTGAACCAAAACTCATGGCTCCTGAAATAATAAGACATAAGATACATGGCGG
This sequence comes from Scolanthus callimorphus, assembly GCA_033964015.1. Lineage (NCBI taxonomy): Eukaryota > Metazoa > Cnidaria > Anthozoa > Actiniaria > Edwardsiidae > Scolanthus > Scolanthus callimorphus. Next base: position 11,017,087 of record CM066922.1, read on the forward strand.
CTGAAACAAGCACTTAATCATGTCCCACTACCACTCCTATCTAAAAAGAATAACTTAAAGGGAACCCGTCTGTTTAGCTTTTTCAAGCTCTGACGAAACTTAAACAAGTCAAAAACATTCGTCAAAACAATATAACTGAATAGAAACCCCCAGTAAGACGGACGCGACTCATTTGACGAGATCCTAATTTGAATTTCGCGGGCGACGCCATCTCAGAAACGTGGTGTCACTTTTGCGCTATAAATTATGCATTTCCATGTATGCTCTGTAAGAGGCTTTGCTCGCTACACATATAACCAGAATAAGAGCACCAAGAAAACAATTTCTATGTTGAGAGGGTAAAAAGAAGAAAATCTAATTTAAAATAAGCTGTTTACGCCGTCCTCATTAACGTCAGGCACAAGAGTGACGTCATGTTTCCAATATGGCGGCGCCCGCTTAATTCAAATAAGAATCTCACCAATGCAAAACAAGTCGCATTGTCCAAACTGAGTTTCCAATATGGCGGCGCCCGCTAAATTCAAATAAGAATCTCACCAATGCAAAACAAGTCGCATTGTCCAAACTGAGTTTCCAATATGGCGGCGCCCGCTAAATTCAAATGAGAATCTCACCAATGTAAAACAAGTCGCATTGTCCAAACTGAGTTTCCAATATGGCGGCGCCCGCAAAATTCAAATGAGAATCTCACCAATGTAAAACAAGTCGCATTGTCCAAACTGAGTTTCCAATATGGCGGCGCCCGCTAAATTCAAATAAGAATCTCACCAATGCAAAACAAGTCGCATTGTCCAAACTGAGTTTCCAATATGGCGGCGCCCGCTAAATTCAAATAAGAATCTCACCAATGCAAAACAAGTCGCATTGTCCAAACTGAGTTTCCAATATGGCGGCGCCCGCAAAATTCAAATGAGAATCTCACCAATGTAAAACAAGTCGCATTGTCCAAACTGAGTTTCCAATATGGCGGCGCCCGCTAAATTCAAATAAGAATCTCACCAATGCAAAACAAGTCGCATTGTCCAAACTGAGTTTCCAATATGGCGGCGCCCGCTAAATTCAAATAAGAATCTCACCAATGCAAAACAAGTCGCATTGTCCAAACTGAGTTTCCAATATGGCGGCGCCCGCTAAATTCAAATAAGAATCTCACCAATGCAAAACACAACGCATTGACCAAACTGAGTTTCTTTTCAGTTATAAAGTTTTGTCGAATGTTTTTGAGTTGTTTAAGTTTCCTCTGAGCATGAAAAGGCTAAGCACCCGGGGTTCTCTTTAAAGCCGGATTCACACTAGAATAACAAAACGACAAAACGGCCTTATATTATAACAGCGATAGTGTGAAAAAACAGAAATGGTCAAGATTGCTGACGCAACATGTAAACGTTGATTTACTTCTAGAGCTTGTGCGCTTATGTATGCATATTTTTGCTTCAGAGTGGGAGAATTTTGTTAATTTTGACGACATGCTTATGTCGCTAATATGATTCAGACTTAAAGGGGTACTCGCACGCTTGCCTGACAAGCAAATAATTCAAATCGCAATCCAATTCCATCCTCTTGATAATAGATAAAAACACTATAGATTTGTACTGATTTAACAGTTAAAACGTCATTTAACAAACCTAGACTGTTATTTTGGTTATTCCCGGTAAACTTAAATGTATTTTTGGTGATTAGAATTAGAATTTACCGGTTGTAGGGGTACAGTCACAATGACCATATATCTTTTATAAGCGCCGCAAATGTAGCATACTATTTGTGTGTGCAGTACTTCGGTAACAGATATTAGTTCTACAAGCAGAAGTTCTGTTTTGCCAAAAAAAGCATAAAGGAAAGAAGGAAAGATTCAAATAAATGCCTTTAATATATGTAGGTTTATTTTCTCGTAAACATTATATAAATTTCATCCTTAAGGGCCGTTCACACGGCGCGATTTCAGCTGCGATTCGAGGTGCGACTTCTGTGGCGATGTCATATCGCGCGGTGTGAACGGCCGGCGATCTTACGGCGATTTCACTTGCGATGTCGCCGCGACGAATTCAAATTCCGCTGCGATGCGGGTGCGATTTATTCATCTCGCCAACAAACGGATAAATATCAGAGAGCCAAATCGCCGGCCTTTCACACCGCGCGACATGACGCCGACGATCGCCGCAAAATCGCAGCTAAGATCGCGCCGTGTGAACGGGCCTTTAGAGTTTCCATATATTTCTTATACACAGAACGTAAACTTGGATGGCCTGTGCAGAGCCGGGAAAGTTTTGGAGAGCTAAGTGACACAGAACTCATTAATAACAAAGAAAGATGGCGCCAAAAGAAAGGAAGATATTACCTCCAAATAATTGGCCCGACACAAAAGAGAGCCTTTACAAATTGCCACATCTGTTTTAACTGAGCGGTGAGGGGTCAATAGCTGTAGCCAATTCACTGGAAATCACACTCTAAAAATAAATCACCAAACTTGCGTAAAAAGCAACAACATTCAGATATCCTTTTATGTGAAAGTGATAAAGGGTTCTTTACACATTATATCTGTAATGAAATAAATGGAAACGCTGCATTTGGTATGTCTCATTTGGTGGTAGTTTTCTTAAAGGTGTAAAAAATTGATTTAAAGCCATCCCATGATATTACTTTTTAATTATTAGTGCAATGGCATATTGTGAACTAGAGTTCATACTGTTTGTAGCATATCAGAGTACTAAGCTTAATTGTTCGTTTACAGTACAAATTAGCAAAAATATCCCCAATTTCATGTAAAACAACATCTAAGCTCAGGATTTTGTTGAGCTAGTGAAAGTGTAAACTAGAGCAGTCAACTAAATCTCACGCGAAAAATCGATCCATGCCGGAGGTTTTATTTATTTAATATTTTACAAAAAAGGCTTTACGCGCGCCAGGGAGCCATTGGAAAACTGTTTCAATTTCAGGAAAATGCAACTTAAATCTTGGTAGCGAAGCGTCGAGTTTAAGACGTTTCGAGTTTAAAACTTCAGAAAGTAATTGTTCTCGCTTTTTCGCTTGATAAATTGTAAATTTGTCGTGTTGAAATTTAATTTCGTGAGTGTCCTGTCTTTTCATTGAATTCTACTTTAGCAGCCATGTAATTCCACAAAAAATCTCCCTCGATTTCAGCCAATCAGCACGCGAGATAGAGTCATAGCATGGGATTCTATAGGATTATTCAAAGCTTCAGGAGGCTAGATTCCGCTAAGAAAATAGCACGAAAAAAGCGATTTTGAGTTCTATTTTCGGCGGAATCTACCGACTGAACGCTTTGAATATACTCGAATCCTATGATATCTCGTCCTCAATTTACACAAAAAAGAGATATCATAGGATTCTATTTTGAAAATGCCTTTACAATTAAACTGTTGTAACGATTCTGTGAACTCCCTCTTCACACATTTCTGAACGCCAAACTGCGTTTTGCCTTCCGTCCATCAAACCTTTTAAAAGGGGCTCTCGCACGCTTGCTGGCCACTTCTCTGACAAGAAAATAGCTTAAATCACAATCCAATTCCATCCTCTTGATAACAGGTCAAAACAACCTAGAATTGCATTTGTCTAACACTTGAAAGGTTTGTATATTAGTCTGGAGGATTATTTTGATTACTACGGGCAAATGTACATGTGTTTTCAGGGATACAATTTTACCTATTTTAATATTCGTCCACGGTGGACGAATATTAAGCGTGCGAGTGCCCCTTTAAGACAGACACATGGATTTTTCTCAGTTTCGTTTCCATTTTATACTGGAAAACCTGGTTTTGAAGCCTAGCTTAGTCCTTATCAGTTCAAAAAACCTCTCAAAGAGCGTACGTGAAATCACTCAGAACTGTTCACTAGTTTCATTGATGAAGCCAAACCGCGGTTTGTTAGTTGGCGCAGAGTTCGTAGAATTATGAAAATTGCAGTAGCATATATTATAATGACGATGTTGGGCGAGGAGTCCTTCTGCATCACATTCCCATAAAAAAAATCTTACAGATAAAGCGATTGACTTTTAGGTTGTTTTTGGTAATTAGCCATGGGTCACTTAAAGTGAGGAATTCCAGCTGTAATTCATGGCTGTCTTATTATTTGATTAGCTGTGGGTATGTATTTAATTTTGGCTCCATAAGTGCAAATAACTGCACCATAGGTAATGTTGTTGCGAATATCACGCTTTAAAAATTCACTCGACGCAAATATGCTTTCTACCAAGGGGTTATACATTAAAAAAAAACTCTTTTTGGGTAATAATGGTCAGAAGATTTTAAGATAAATAACGAAGAATTCGACCATCAATGATGCTTGTCATTTCTTCTCAGTTTCAGCAGTGAAATTAGTTGGCATTAATGATTGGAATACATTTCAATATATTTCAATATATCTATTGATATAGATCCCTGCCAATGTACAACGGGACGACAGAAGGGCGTTTGTGTGGAGAGAAAAGGCTGCTGAAAAATAAGGCTGGACTTTAGAGGTAGAGTTAACGGGATTCCATCGAGTTTCATCAAACGTCTTCCTTCAGTGAAGAAAAGACGCAAGAACCGCTGTAATGAATCATTCCCTAAATTACACATTTGGACACCCTAGTCTGCTAAGCCGAAGATCGCCATGTACCTATTTTCCACAGAAGATAGTCCGGGGAGGTAACGTGACAAGGCTAACGCGTCGACCGTGTTCTCCGCTGGACGAACAGGTAAGAGACGCACAAATAGCTATGCTGCTCATCGCGTTCATATTTGGTTCATTCTTGAACGTTTTTATCATTGGACTTGTCTGTAGGAAGAAGGACTTGCGGAAGAATTTGAACATTCTAATTGCCAACATGGCCGCTTCGGATCTCCTGACTATCGTGATAAGAACTGCTATGTATCTATTAACATTATTATCAAATGTAGGGACAGCTCGACCCGATCTTTATACCTCGCTTTACTTTATATATCAGACAACCCCTATGGTATCCCTTGTCATGTTACTGGTCATCTCAATTGAGCGTCTGAGAGCAGTTTCTTCAAGAGTACAGGTGTCCCCCCTGAAATGCCGCACAGTGGCTTTCCTTATTGCTATCGCATGGGTGGTCCCAGGGGGGTTACATTGGCATTTGCTCTCGGAATATGGATGTCATGATGTCGCAGAGGGATTTCACATTGCGATCATAACACTTGCCTTTGTGACATATCTGACAGTGTTTATTATCAACATGATAATCATGAAAAAACTTCGACACTTGCAAGTCGACAACCATCTCCCAGCGGCGCAGAGGCAAAGCAGGATCAAAAATCTCAAGTCCGCTGTCAAAATGATTCTTGCAAATTTGCTGCTGCTCTTTATCTGTTTTACGCCATTTCATCTAATACTCTACACGGCCGACGACGACGGAAGAAAACTGCTGTGGCCAATTCGATGTCATATAGATCACAGGGACTTTCTTCTTATTTACCTTATGTTAATCAATTCCGCCGTCAGTCCTTTGATATATTTCACATTTATCAGCAGCTTCAGGTCTGCTGCTAAGGATATTTTGTGCAAAAACAGAATAAATGTGCAGCAAAACGATGCGGAACACGAAGAAGATCAATCTCAATGAGGAGACGGAAATGGAAGAAGGAAACGATGAACAGGAAACGGATGTGTGCACTGACAATGGCGTGCAATCAACCGACAGCTCTTCAGTGAACACAAAGTTTAAGAGCGAATTAGGGGCAATATTGCCTTGTGCTTATGGTAGCCTTAAACTTCTCCTAACGATTAAGACATGGTCAAGAAATTACAAGGACATTTTGCATGAATCATCCACTAAGTGATGAGGACAGCACCAAATTCTCCCATCAAGTGTGTAGGGAAATATTTTGATTTTAGTAAGAGAAGTGGAGCTATTTAGCTATTGGGAACGAAAGGGTTAAATCAGTACACTCTGCCCCAAGGGTTTGCTAGCTCCAAATAATAAAAACACATCAGACATAATTCAACAAAGGACGAGCAGTGAAGACATAAAAACCTACATTATTGAAATGTATAATCGAGTAGCAGTAGAGGCAGCTTGCTGAGTTTTAATTGCGTTCTTGCTTTCACAAAAGAGCCTCAAATATTTATACAGCTGCTGAAGAACTTTAGTGGAAGCTATGTAGAAGCTATCGGAAGACCTTACCCTATAGGATTGATGCACCTCAGTGAAAACAATGGAAACACAAGAATAGAATAGAGAATACAATAGAACGATGAGGTGCATCTAGCCAATGGCGTTAGATCTTACGAGCAGTTGCTGTATACACGGAAATTGGAATCTCAAGTTACAGATGCTCTCATAAATTCGCGAAACAAAGTAAAGAAAACTTAAAAACGTCAGCGGAGCTGAGCGCAACAAAGTGCGTTGCATACAAAGGCAAACTTGTTGTAAAGTTGCTATATGAATATTTCTCGAGCACGAAGTCAGTGCTGCGTGACATATTGAAATTTGATCCCAGTAAAATAAAATTACCACATTTGAAAAGAGCTCCCTAAAATATGTGAAATCCTAAAATTTGAGGTGGTTTCGATAAATAACGTGCATAAGTTATGAACGTCGGAAGTTGGTTGTTTTCCTATAGGTTTAATGTTGTGCAGCTGCCCACCAACCCAGTAAACCTTATACAGAGAAACAACCTACTTCGGGAGCCAATAACTTTGCTACTATTTACCCAAATCAACTCACGTTTTCGGCTTTTTCTAATTTCGACAAGCTCTTTTCAAATATGTTTTTTTTCATTTTATTGGGATCAAAATTGAAAATGTCACGCAATTTGCAAACTCCCCATTGGCTCGGGTTAGTGGAAGTGTCACGATGTTGGAGTTTCACAAGCATTTATAAAATAACACCTATGTTGTATTGTGAATTTGCGCATTCTGATTGGTTAAAAAGCGTGTTTGTAAGAGACCTGAGAAACAGGATTGTCACGCAACGCTGTCGCGCGTGTGTATGTTATTTTCTAAAAGCAATAAAAATACTTTCTGCGTGCTCTCTGGTTTCTTACAAACACTTGGGGAATGTTGGTCGAACTGATAAAACTTGAAAGACACTTTTTGATCAGTTCTCTCAACATCCCCCTCGTGTTTGTAAGAAAGCAGAGAGCACGCGGAAAGTACTTTTATTGCTTAAAGATAAAACACACATGCTTGTTTCACATGCTTGTTTCACAAGCATAGATAAAACCCGGCTGTTTGAGGTAGCTGAGATGGATCTTTGGGTTCGGTCACACCGAAAAGCAGCTAAAAGTTTATGTCCTCTCGCGATGTAAGAGAAGACGTACGACTTGGAAATTTAAATTCACTCCCATCTTTCGTTCGAGCCCCGAGGTCATCGAATTCAACTGAAATTTCATTTTTCTATTTTTTCAAGAAGAGCAAGATCCCCTTTTGGCCTTTTAGTGTATTTATCGAAACAATAAATACACTTGGTTTTTCCATCTTGGCTTGGTTTTTCCATCTTGGCTATATAATATTACTATCTAAAAGAAGTATGCGGTTTAGCAAACTTTATTCGCCCATTGCCCTACAGGCTTGTTTCAAGAGGAAACTTGCGGTCCTTTCTCTTCAGGGGCTAGATGGAACTCTAGCCCCCCTGAAGATATTAACACGAAATTAATATATGAAATACAGTAAAAACTCGCATTAAAGAATAGGTGTTTTGGGAATTCAGGCTGATTCTGTTCTTATACATTGGGTGTTTTCTGCAAAATGTGATTGGCAGAAGGTAACAGTCGTTGGGTGACAACAATTAGTCAAGTCCAAAAACAATTGCTTAATGCACCGGAAATCCCCATACAGTACCTGTTGTAAACCTCTGTGTGCAATGGTCTAGCATTGCATCTACTCTACCACAGTAGGTTACTGTACTCGAAGCTAACTGGCAGCCAATTTTTTATACAAGAACAATTTTCATTTTTCAGGCTGCATGTGTTCTTGTGTATAAGGTACCTTTTTGACCAAATTACAGCCTGAGTGTTCTTAATCCACTTGTTCTTTTATGCGGGTTTTTACTGTATATATATTAACACGAAATTAACATTTAGTCGCCGAAGGCGACGTAATTATCGGCGAATAGTCACGGAGACGAAGTCGAACTAATTGCTTATTAGTATAATTACTGTGACTTTCGACAACAAAAGTCCTACCAAGGACGAAACAGCTGCCCATGGTTGCCGATTTGCACGGGTAATCCCGGGTAATGGACTATGCTAGCGTCCGAAAGCATCGTTAATCCGCGTGCGTGGAGCTCTTGAAACTTGAACCGATGCGTCGGAAAGGAACCACCAAAACAATTGTGTTTAGTCAAATTAAAGAAATACAGTTTTCAAGTTGAGGAGATGAAATAAGCTTTTTAAAAAATGAGGCATCACTGGTGAAGATGCGACCTTTTTTCGAGAAATTATGGCATTTTAACGAGAATTACCACGAAGGTAGTCCGTAACCTTTAATTACAGCTTCAGTAAATACAAATAATTGCTACACCATAGTCTTTGCAAATATTCGCAGTCCTATTCACAGTCCTATCTAAATAAAAGGAACACGTTTTGGGTAATAATGGTCAATTTTCCTATCCTGCCTGATTTTAAGAAGGAAAATGTATTAAACCGAAATATAGCTTTTTTTACTATTGATTCTCAACATAATCACACTTCACGGATTGTCATTCGGCCTATTCTAAGGTTGCGTATCAAGGATGCCTTTATGATGCTTGTCATTTCTATGGTCTCAGTAGTGAAATTAGTTGAAATTAAAGAGCCTGTGTCAGCCGCCATTTTGACAGCATAGCAACATACCAAGTCGGAGAAAGCATCCATTTTCATCGGCTGATTTAGAGAATCTATTCTCGGATTGCATGTGACGTCACTGGAGGCCATACTGGTGCTACAGAACTTTGAAACTTTGTTTTTCGATGTTGATTGACAGAGCGGAAATGACTTGTTTAGATCACTAAATTTCAAATAACTCAGAAAAGCTTGATTTTTTGCATACAGACTCCTTGTCTTATTAGAAACAAAATATCAAAAATGGCTTTTGTTTTGTTTTGTTTCCGTCTTTGAGATATTAGGCTTTAAACTTGGCGAAGTTAGACATTTCATTTTTGGTCATTTCCGCTCTGTCATGTTGATTTGATAGAGATTGATAAACGTAATTCGTCTTCTAATATCAAACGAAAATATTAACAAGGAGTAGCTGACACGGGCTCTTTGATAATTGGAATAAATTCTAATACATTTTATGGCCACGCCTTTAAAAAAACATGGTTAACAAAATAAGTAGTGGCCTTGACTGACTGCAGAACCCATCAACAACTAGATTTAAGATCTGAAATGTCATCCCTCTTTTCTCTAAACTACAACACCTGCTACGTGCCCAGGATCGCGAGAATAGATTCTAATCGGTCAATTGCTTAATGAGCTCTTTAATATGTAAGCCACTCAATGTCTTCGCTTGTCAGCGAAAATAATACACATTATAATATACATAGGTTTCGCTTTTGAAAGTCACCACTCAATAGCTTTATAGCTTTTCTTCGTAAGGAGAACCCATCAACAACTAGATTTAAGATCTGAAATATCATCCCTCTTTTTCTCTAAACTACAACACCTGCTACGGGAGAAAAATAAATAAACGACTGAACGCCGATTTCCAAAAACGTGCCCAAGATCGCGAGAATAGATTCTAATTGGTCAATTACTTAATGAGCTCTTTAATATGTAAGCCACTTAATGCCTTCGCTTGTCAGCGAGCATAATACACATTATAAGACGGCTGCCAAATCAGGCAGAGAGCGAAGATTTAGAGAGCTGGAGTTGAAGCGATTCCATCGAGTTTCATCTAAGCTTATTTTTCTAGTGGAGCAAAGACGCAAGAACTGCTGCAATGAATAATTCCCTAAATCATACCTTTATGAAACAACAAAAATGGCGAAGCCGAAGGCCGTGTACCTATTTTCCTCAGATGGCCGACCTGGAAGGTAACATGACAGACCGACTGTGTTCTCCGCTCGACGAACAGATAAGAGACGCACAAATAGCTATGCTGCTAATCGCGTTAATATTTGGTTCATTCTTGAACACTCTTATCATTGGACTTGTTTGTAGGAAGAAGGACTTGCGGAAGAACTTGAACATTCTAATTGCCAACATGGCCGCTTCAGACCTCCTGACTATCGTGATAAGAACATCTATGTATATGTTGACATTATTAACAAATGTAGGGTTTACTCGACCCGATCTTTATTCCTCCTTTTATTTTATATATCAGACAACCCCTATGATTTCTCTACTTATGTTACTGGTCATCTCAATTGAGCGTCTGAGAGCAGTTTCTTCAAAGGTACATGTGTCCCCCCTGAAATGCCGCAGCGTGGCTTTCCTCATTGCTATCTCCTGGGTGGTCCCAGGGGGGTTACATTGGCATTTGCTCTCGGACTATGGTTGTGAGAACGAAGAGGGATTTCAGATTGCGATCATAACATTCCTCTTTCTGACATCTCTGACAGTGTTTATTATCAACATGATAATCATGAAAAAACTTCGACACTTGCAAGTCGACAACCACCTCCCAGCGGCGCAGAGGCAAAGCAGGATTAGAAACCTCAAGTCCGCAGTCAAAATGATTCTTGCAAATTTGCTGCTCCTTTCTATCTGTTTTACGCCATGGCAACTAAGATTATACCTAGACGATGGAAGAAAGCTCTTGTGGCCAATTAATTGTCGTTTCTCGCACGATGTCTTCGTTATGATTTATCTTTTGTTAATCAATTCCTCCGTCAGTCCTTTGATATATTTCACATTTATCAGCAGCTTTAGGTCCGCTGCTAAGGAAATTTTCTTCAAAAACAGACTACATGTGCAGCAAAACGATGCGGAACATGAGGAAGATCCATCTCAAAGAGGAGGTACTTTGGAAGAAGGAAGAAAAGAGGAACAGAAAACGGGATGAGAGATCACATAAGCGGCATAAGCGACAGTTCTACAGTAAACAACTTTTTAAGGGGCACTCGCACGCTTAATATTCGTCCACCGTGGACTTAAAATAGGTAAAATTGTATCCGTGAAAACTCATGTACATTTGCCCGTAGTAATCAAAATAATCCTCCAGATTAATAGAAAAACCTTTCAAGTGTTAGACAAATGCAATTCTAGGTTGTTTTGACCTGTTATCAAGAGGATGGAATTGGATTGCGATTTGAGCTATTTTCTTGTCAGAGAAGTGGCCAGCAAGCGTGCGAGAGCCCCTTTAAAGACAAGCAGGGTATTTACGACCTGTGCTAGACAAAATTACGGTAAACCAACTCATTGACGTTGCTTTCTAATGAGGTTCTGCTTTGTTTTCTTCTGTCAATTATACTTTAACAGTTAGGCGATCAACGTTAAACATCTCCCAATTATTTCAAGGCATTGTCAAGTAAACAAGAAAGGAGAATTTCGTGAATCATCCACTAAGTTTTGAGGAAAAGATAGAGCACCAAATTCTCCCATTAAGTGTATAGGGACTTTTTTTTAAGTAAGGAGAAGTTGAGCTATTTAGGTCTTGGGAGTGAAAAGGTTAAAGGTCCATGGTCAACCGGGAACCTTCACGCTTTGTTTTCTCTGGATCTCTTGTTATTCAACCGCTGTGATAGGCTGATACGTCCCAAAGGAGTTCCTATTGTACTGTTCTTCGCATTTCAAAGTTAAGGTGACTCATTCGAAATTCAAAATGCACCCAACTGTGTCTAGAGCGCAAATCTGCGTCGCCAAACTCAAGGCTATAACTTTTGTGTCTTTTCCTCTATTGTTATAATTCTTTTTTCAAATCCTACCTTAATGATGTATAAATACGTTCTTAATAACCGATCTTCTTGGAAACATTTTTAGAAGTCACAATCTAATTTTTTGTGAGGCCCTAATTTCATATTCAGGTCGTACTAGAAAAAAAAAATTGCCGGTTTTTTTGGCTCAAACTCCAGGAATCGATTCCAGTTGAAGTAATCTCAATCGAGCTAAGTTACAGAAAATTCGTCGCAACAGAAACGCGGTAATAAAACTGCCGTCAACTTTGGCCAAATTAGAAGGCTGATTCAGCTTGGCTTGAATTGAATTTTAATAGTGCTCCGAAAACTCATTATTTGGTGCTCTTCCTTCGGCACTATATTGTATAGTAATGTATTAAACTTTGCGGAAGGTCAGATTGTAAATACGATGAACTACTAAAGTGTTGGAAAATCATTTACCGAGGAAAGAAATCGTGAAAGCGCAATGAATTTATTACAAGAATGTCGCGTTAAAATGTGTTGTGAATGTCGTAACTTTGTAATTTTCTTCTACACCAAACAAGCACATATAATGGTCAAATTTGGTTACTAAGTTTTACCAATGCCACAAGCTTTTCGTCTATATAAATCTTAGCAAGAAATTATACATAATAAGGACACATTTTAACGCGACATTCTTGTAATAAATTCATTGCGCTTTCACGATTTCTTTCCTCGGTAGATAATTTTCCAACATTTTAGTAGTTCATGGTGTTTACAATCTGACCTTCGGTAAAGTTTAATACATTACTATACAATATAGTGCCGAAGGAAGAGCCCCAAATAATGAGTTTTCGGAGCACTATTAAAATTCAATTCAAGCCAAGCTGAATCAGCCTTCTAATTTGGCCAAAGTTGACGGCATTTTTATTACCGCGTTTCTGTTCCGACGATTTTCTGTAACTTAGCTCGATTTGAGATTACTTCAACTGGAATCGATTCCTGGAGTTTGAACCCAAAAAACCGGCAATTTTTTTTTCTAGTACGACCTGAATATGAAATTAGGGCCTCACAAAAGTTTTGATTGTGACTTCTAAAAATGTTTCCAAGAAGATCGGTTATTAATAACTGATTTATACATCATTAAAGTAGGATTTGAAAAAAGAATTATAACAATAGGGGAAAAGACACAAAAGTTATAGCCTTGAGTTTGGCGACGCAGATTTGCGCTCTAGACACAGTTGGGTGCATTTTGAATTTCGAATGAGTCACCTTAAAGCTGTAAATTTGCATCGAATTTTCAACTGCGTTTTACAATGCGGCTTGAGCACCGAATTTCGTGAATCATCCACGATGTGATCAGGAGCAGTACAGCACCAAATTCTCCCATCAAGTGTATAGGGAATATATATTGTTTTAAAGTAAGGAGAAGTGGAGCTATTTAGGTCTTGGAAGTGAAAAGGTGAAATACTACAATTTGCTCCAAGAGTTTGAAAACCCCAAATAATAAAAAATAACTAACACATTATACATAATTCAGCAAACAAGGTCGAGCAATAAAGATCTGATAACCTATATTAGTATATACCAAATCAGGGAATAGTCATTTTCGCGCGCTCTGTTTGGTTCTTGAAATAGTAGATATCAAACACTATTTACTGTTTTGAGAAAACTCTCAAAATTGCGGCTCTTTTCGCGCGCGATACTAGGTCTTTTTTAGGCAATTTTAGAAGCTTGCTCATTTTTTATTGCGTCCATGTTTACATTCACGGGTTTATGAAAATCCAAAATAATCAAAAACTTATTAAGACATACATAGACACAGCACAGCAAAAAAGGACGAGCATTAAAGATCTAATAACCTATAGTATACTACTGCAGAGATAAATACTGAATTTTTATATAATCGAGTACTAGCAGCGGAGGCAATATTATCAGCTTGCTCAGTTTTTATTGCGTCCTTGTTTACAAAAAGAGGCTCCAATATTTACACAGCCGCTGAAGAACTTTAATGAAAATTGGAATCTAAAGTTCGAGAGGATCTCATTAAAAAAAAAATGAAATTCAAAAATAATTCAAAAATGAATTCCACTGGGAAAAACTGCCCATTGTTTGGTGATTTGTTTGTACCGAAGCTAGGCCATAATACATTACGATCCGCGACTTCCGGTGTATCTCAAAAAGGCCTATTTTCGCCCCCTTTCTGTAACTCGTTCCTGTCCTTCGGACATCCACGAGTTAAAAACTAGTCTGCATTAGCTTAGTTAGCGTGACTGGGCGAGACTGTGCGCGAGTTAGAGCGGGTATTACAGTCGCTAATAAAGATCTCGATATACAAACATTTCAATGTCAGCTAACTACAAATTTGTTGTATATTCGTGTGTTATCGAGCGGATGGAATCATCATCATCAGGTAGTCTCTTCGGGAACGGCCAATGATGGCTTACCATGACGGTTTGCGGAGAATAGTGTTCTTATTTCTCCTGCGGATTGCACGCCAGTGTCACGCCTAAGGTTGTCGAGATAAGTTGACCGTTGGCCGCCCCGAGAAGCTCGATGGAATAGGCCTTCACGGCTTGGGCGTATTGTTTTCCCATTTCAGATCACGTGCCATTCATTTGAATAATCTTTCTGTGTTTGGAATGCTCCCATATTCATATATCCTTCGATGCGTAGCAGAAAAACAAAGAAAGAATACTAAAGGAATGCCACGTGATCTGAAATGGGAAACCATTACGCCCAAGCCGAGGTCGTCTATTTACCGATCCTGCATTCATTGTTTACCTCCCTAGTTACTGTTGCTACGTTGGTCAAGCAGAAATGTTCTTTGGTATAGAGCATGGAAAATTCACCGATTGCAGGAAGGTGTTAGAGGTGCCTCGTGAGATATGGATTATCTATTTTATTCAAGAAATGCTGAAGGATTCATTAAAAATCTTCGAATTTCGAGTTTGCTGCTCGGACATTTTGAAGGAAAATATTGATCATTTCAATAATTTTCCCATGCTTTTTTGTTGCAACATGATGTCCTTATGTCGCTTAGTGTACACCGGGCATTAGCATTAAAACTTTACCTGTTACAAATCGTTTCACAATTTCTGCTGCCGACTCGACCTCAGACAGGTCGAGAGGTGTAGGAGCGAATTTGAAATCCAGTTGACCTCGCAGTGTACAGGCCTTGACCATCTCGACAGTGGAGTGGACGTACTTCTCGTACGCTGATTGGTTCGTCTGCCGCACCGCGTCCTGAAACGTAAAACAAGGTGATGAAATGTGTGCTAAGTCTCTAATGCCTAGTACAAACGTATACACACGGTCTTGGTTCTTTGTTTAGTCAGCCAATCAGGATGGGAAGAAAAAACAAACAGCGAATCTAGTTTCGTTTGGTCACGACTAAACGCAAGTCGTTCTTACTTCGTCCCCTGATTGGTTAGTTGTTGAATGGGTTTTCGTTTCTGATTGGTTGGTTGTTAAATGGGCTTCGATTCTGATTGGCTTAGTGTATTTACTCTGCGTTCAGTTTTTTCGTCACTCATCTGAAATCCGCTGTACGGAAATATACGCGTTTATCTTGACAACTTCACACACAGGCAAATTCCATGACAGGTTACTAGTATTGGCTAAGTGCATTTAGTCAAAACACACTAGTGGTCTATTGTCAATGCTGCATTCTGATTGGCTGAGCTACTAGTAGGCTATAATTTATAGCCTAATAGCGGTAAGTGTCGGATTTGAAAGCCAGAAAACGGCAAATGACCAGACCAGAAAACGTTTTTGGCTAGACAAATTGACCTACTAGTGTGATTTGACTAAAACAATTAGAGTGGTTTTCATCCGACTGTGAAATAGATACTAACCAAATAGGCACTACTATACACTACGAAAGTCATTTTTATTGTATTCTCCTTTGTAATTATGACTAGTAGACACTATTAAACACTGACTATTAGTTTTTGTTTCACAGCCGGATGAAAACCACTCTATTACCCTCGCCCTCATGGCCTCTGAGTCAGTAGTTGACTCAGAGCCCATTCGGACTCGAGGAATAATTGTTAACTACTTTGCTACACCAAGTAGCTTTGCGCTATTTACAAGTTATGGTAACTTGAAATTTACAAGTTATGATAACTGTTCTAAGCTAAAACACGACACCCAGCTAGGCCACTATCTCCGCACACTTCACCTGTAAGTAGGAAATGCTCCTTGGATCGTTCACATGTTTTTCGCCTCCATCTCGCCAATGGTAAACGCCCTATAAAATCAAAGAATTAGAGCGGATTTCAGATGACCGTCGTGTTTGCAATTGGTTTGCTTTCTCATTGGCTGCTTATTTTTATCAACCAATCAAATTGCGAACTAATTACAAGCAAGGAATTACTAGCCAATTGGTTCGGCTCCTGATTGGCTGGGCTGGAAACCATTCAGCAGTAAGTTGTAATTACTCTTGTTTCTGATTGGCTAGTGATTGCACAATTGCGTTTACTTTCACGATGGTCATTTGAAATCTGCTCTATTGTAACAGTTATATCATCGTAATACAGCCGATTGCGTTTGACTGTTTAACCTAAACAGTTCGCACGTTACGTTTGAACGTTTAAAAGTTGCGTTTTGAGACGAACAGTCGGACGTTACGTTTGAAAGTTGCGTTGTGAGTGAAAAAGTGAGACGTTTCCAAGGGCAACCGCCATGTTTAGTTTTCACTGACCAAGAGGGCAGAACGTTGTGGTTCTCCATAGAAACGTCTCGTTCCATCCTAGAAACGCAACGTTCCAACTTTCAGACATAACGTGCGCGGAACGTGCGAACTGTTAGGGTTAAACAGTCAAATGCAATCGGCTGTATTCACATGATGGAGCAGTTTTCGTATGAAAAAAAAAACGTATGCACGTGTATACCGCAAATATGCAGATAAATGTTCAATGCGGTTTACAGATATCTGATACCTTAGATGCGGACTGCGAGTGGTATATATATATTTTGCCACCGTGCTACAGTGCTACACTGAAAATGTGCTAACAGTCCTACAGTGCTACAGTAAGTGCCACTATGCTCCAGTGTAACTGTGCTACTATGCTACAGTGCTACACTCCTACATTGCTACTGACCACTGATTTTCCCTGCTATTTTCTCCTATCGTGCCAATTCGTGAAGGTAGACTATTTTCTCCTGTTTTTCTCTTTATTGCATTTATTGTTGTGTTTGTGTTTATACCTCGTCATTTAATCATATTTAGTATCACCCAACTAGTGGACTATTGCCGATGCTGCATTCTGATTGGCTACGCTACTAGGGGACTATTATCAATAGACCTCTATTAGCGAAAGCGCCGATTTTGAACATGAAAACAATGGCGGCCGCTTCTCGTTTTTCGAGGTTTCTGGTGATTTTTTAGATAAGTTTTCACTTTTTTTTGTCCAATTATGGGTGATACTAATACAATTAGACCTCTCGCCCTCAAGGGCCACGGGTCAATAGCCCATTCGGCCTGTGGCCTCATGGCCCGTAGCCCTGTTGGGCTCGAGGTCTAATTGTTAAATAGCCCTGCTACCTAGCTCAATTAGATTTTTTAGCTATTTTCTAGGCAGCATCATACCAAAACGTACGTTTTCTTGTTTCTCATTTTTATACAATGTTCAGTGTGATATGTAAATAAAGATATTTGTTGTTGTTGTTGGTGGCAGACATGGAATCAGAGCCCGAAAATATATTTCTCTTTTTTGCAACTGCTTATATCTGTTAATTTCGACCCTGAATAGTGTACCTTGTTGTTAATGAGCCAATTGTCGCATTCTCTTTCCGCGTACGCGATGCTGTGTCGATCCAACGCCTAGAAAACAAAGAGTGCGTTAGTAATAAGTCTAGACAATCAAAAATTGTTAAACCCTTGTTAAATTGTTAAATCCACAAAACACGGGTTGTCATTCGCTGAATTGGGGTCAAGTGGCCTTGACAAGAATCAATCATTCCCGCGCAGGGAATAACTGCGCAGCTATTGCCCGTCCTGGGAAGAGCTGACCTCCCTTAGGGCACTGATAAAACCGAGCAACGCGAGGCAAAATTAGTTGCAAAGCGGCGAGAGGCGAGAAGCGAGAATCGAAGCCGCACGAGGGCGGAAGTTTTGGAAAACACTTCAAGGCACGACAACGTTTGCAAGTTTTCACTTTATTGGATAGCACGAATACAGCACAGAATTCCACGCCAAAAGTGTAGTGGGCTGAAAGCCCTGCGCTGAGGATGGGCAACTTCCGGCGTCCCCCGTGGTTCTGGCTCAGGTTCGTGTAGTACATGTAATAAGGCGAACGGCAAACGCCGAACTTCAGTCGCCCTTTTCTGTCGAACCTTAATTTCCTTTTTCAAAGGATGCCGCTTCATTATACCGTGTTCGTACGGTTCTGGATGACAAAATCCAGGATTTTCCAGAAAGCCTTTAGTTACTTTTCCAGGAGTTTTTTATTGGGTAGAAATGCCTCCTCCCCCCGAATGATAACTCTGGAGGATGTCATAATTTGCAGTCCAAAATCAGATTCACGAAACGACGTCAACCACATTTAAGTTAAAACATTTTTCCAGGAGTTTTCCAGGATTTTCCTTAAAATTCCTGGACTTTCCAGGACTTTCCAGGAAGGAAATGAAAATCCAGGATATTCCAGGATTTCCAGGACACGTGTGAACCCTGATTATACTTTATAATCAAAAACTGTCTACTATTGTTTCGGATTGGAACGGCGCGACTCTGGTACGACGTTTGCCGTAAGCCTAAGAGAAGGGGCCTACAGTTAACGTCCTTATTCAAGAAGACGAGATCTAACAAATTGCACATGTTAGATCAAGGGCATCAAGTTCTCCTCGTTTACTTAAGAGATAACGCTGAGTGTTGGTCTGGCCGAGGTACGAACCAACCCGCGACCACCTCCTCAATTATTTTAAAAAAGACCCTGAGTGTTGGTCCGGTCGAGGTTTGCATGGACACCCCAAACCTCACGCACAACAGGCGGTCACTCTACCAACTGTCAAAAAAAGCCTGCGCTCGATGAGGTCGATACTCACCTCTTGTGCCAGAATATCGAAGGACACACCACCTAAACGAGACGCCGTTCCGATAAAACACTTGTCGATTACCTAAGAAAAATATAAAAAAAGAAATGAACGAGCTTTTTTCAGAATGCTCTTAGTGAGTGATGACTTACGGGTAAATGAACTGGATTCTAAGAAACTGCCCCTGGAACTGGCCGTTCATTTTGGATAACATATCACCGTTAAAAAGGGTTTCTGAGTTATGAAACCATTGTGAAAGGTGGAATCATGTGTGCAAAACGCTTATTAGCTCCCGCATTTTTTCTTAATTTTACGTCGCACCGCACTCAGAATTCAGAATAACAACTTGAACTTTTCCAATTATGTTCCATTAAATAACTATCTTCTATGAGATCCACATCTCATCATGTTATAGCTCTCTCAAACATTCTGGTTTTGAACACCGCTTATGCTCTCAAACTGTTAACAAAATATCCCCCTAGAGCAGATTTCGTATGACTGTGAAAAGTGCAGCGACGAAGTTATGCCGTGACCGTGACCGCGCCGCGACCATGCGATTTCATTCTGCATCTACAGCAAGCCAGGTTCTGTACCGCGACCGCGCGGCACTTTTCACAGTCATACGAAATCTGCTCTACAAATGCAATGCAACAAAACAGGAGAAGAGACCAAAAGAAGATAAATTAACGAACATTTATTTTTTTCAGCGGTCCGGTATCCATCAAATCGATCGCTCTGATTGGCTCGCGAGCGGTCCGGAATCCTACGATCCGGACCCCGGGTCCGGATGAATCGCGATGAATCGCGCGCGCTAATTTCTGTGAAGTTTTATGCTGTTTCAGTGAAAGCAAAAAAATAAATAACATATATATCTACCAGCGGTAACTCCTACTAATGAGCAACAGTTATGAAACAGGGATTCCTAGAACTCTGATAAAACAAAAACTATAGGCATATTCTTGGTGACGTCATTGTTTATATTCGCGAAATTTCAAAACGCTGCATCTAGCTTTGAAAATGCAACGAAAACCTCAAACTAAGTTCATTTTTTATTCTTAAAAAAGTCTTGTTTCCATATCATTTTTCAGGCTAGTTCAAGGTTTTCAAAATTGTTTGAAATCATTGGGGCAAAACACACATTAGCTCACATGTTTCCTCTAAAATTGAACGTTGCACCAGCAACGTTCAGCTTGAAATTTTCCAATTATGTTTCATTTACAGTCCTCTATTGATATCCAGAACTCATCATTTTATAGCTCCCTCGAACGGTCTGATTCTGAACATTGCTTATGCTAATGAGCTCAAATAGTAAACAAAGGATCCTCCTATTACCTCTTGTGAAAGGCCAACTGCTTCGAAGATTTGCGCACCCTAGAATAGTAACAAAACAACAGTGAATACACGCAGTTTCTCAGCAGCTTTAATAGTAACATATTAGTTAAGACATACAAACATGGTTTATATAAGGACGATCAAACCATCAGTATTTACAGCTTGAGAAAAAAAAAATAGAAAAGAAAGACTGTTACTACTTTACATGATTGCGTGCATGAATCCGATGCCGAGTAAAATTGATAAAGCCCTCTTTTGAATTTAGTATATTACATTGTTCGGACCGTGAAGTTAACAGCAAAGAGTTGTTCGTGGACACTAAATATATTTAGTTCGTGGAACCAAATATTTTTATCCTGCTCCACGAAAGATCAATAAGCGGTAATAAAACTGGTTTTGATTTTTTGCTTACCACGGTATACATTGCAACGCGACCTCAAAATTCAATGTTGCGATGGGCGGTTGGCGAATTTCAGCCGTCAATCAAACCAAAACGCTGGATTCGGCCTCTTCAGTGGATCGAAATTGATTGCCATATCAACCAAAATGGTTTTAAGTTATCCTTTCCTTGCCTCGAATGTTTAACCTTCTGGTTCAAGAAAATTAATATTACAATTTTCTTGCGTAAAATCGCCAATCGCAATACAGTGAATTTTGAAGTCGCGTAGCAATGCATACGGTGGTGAGAACTGGACGGTTCTTTGTAAGATTCTTTGAGCTCGTTTCCTATCTCACCTTGTAGCTATGTAGAGTGGAGATTCCCATCTTAGCCATGACTTTTGCTACACCTTTCTTGGCGGCAGAGATGTAGTTGGATACGATCTCGTCATCGGTGAAAGGAGGGGACAATAAATCTACAATTGCAAGGGTGAATTTCAGATTAGAATCCTATGATATCTCTTTTTTGTGTAAATTGAGGACGAGATATCATATGATTCAAGTCTATTCAAAGCGTTCAGTCGGTAGATTCCGCCGAAAATAGCACTCAAAAAGGCGATATCGCTTTTTTCGAGCTATTTTCTTAGCGGAATCTAGCCTCCTGAAACTTTGAATAATCCTATAAAATCCCATAGCTCAATTCTTACGCGCGCGTTGATTGGCTAAAGACGAGCGAAATTGAACGTGGAATTCAATGGTTGAAAGCTGAATTCGACAAAACAACAGGTTACCCGCGCGCAAAGAAAGTTCAAAGCTCGAATCTTTACACTAAATAATATCAAATCTTTGTTATGGGATTCATGTTAAAAGTCTTGATTAATTCGCCTCCTGATTGGTTGGTTGTTGAATGGGTTTCGTTTCTGATTGGCTAAGCCGTAATTACTTCGGCCCCTGATTGGTTGGTTGTTGAATGGGTTTCGTTTCTGATTGACTAAGTAGTGATTACTTCGCCTCCTGATTGGTTGGTTGTTGAATGGGTTTCGTTTCTGATTGGCTGAGTGTATTTACTTTGCCTTTAGGTTTCTACACTCATCCCTCGTTGAAAAGTGGAATGACACAAACGTAGGTTTTGGGGATCAGTCGATAGGAAATATCGATAAAACGAAACCAAACTTTCCTTACCACAAGCCAGAACTGAATATACAGTAAAAACCCGCATGAAAGAACAAGTGGATTAAGAACACTCAGGCTGAAATTTTGTCAAAAAGGTACCTTAGACACAAGAACACATGCAGCCTGAAAAATGAAAATTGTTCTTGTATACAAAAATGGCTTCAATTACAGTAACCAACAGTGGTAGAGAACCAAGTAGATCAATATAATGTGCTAGACCACTGCACACACAGTTCTACAGCAGGTACTCTATGGGGATTTCCAGGGTACATTTAGCAAATTGTTTTTGGACTTGACTAATTGTTGCTACAAAATAAATGTTACCTTCTGCCAATCACATTCAATCTGTATTTGACTGTTGGTAGTGTATGCAGTATTTTGATATTAAGAAACAATTTTAAGAACACCTTCAGAACATTTTCGTGCTGATTTTGCAGAAAACACACAATGTACAAGAACAAAATCAGCCTGAATCCCCCAAAACACCTGTTCTTTTACGCGTGTTTTTACTGTATTAGGCCTGTTTCAACCTTTTACTTTTTTACTTTCACTCCGCAGACAGCTGCCTAACAATGGCTAAACTAAGTCCCTTTTTCAGACATCGGACTTTTGCCGCGTCGAATCCAATTCAATCAGCCGTTTTCTCCGTTTCACAATAAACAAGAAAAACAAACTTTACATTCCTTTTTGTTCTGCCATGGTTCATTTAGATTTCCTTTTGCACTATTCCTCTAATTAGGCGGTGATTACGTGAGACCGGTACGAACTCAGAGCGATCTGAGTTCATACCAGTCTCATGTAATCACCACCTTTTTGATCGTGTTTACGCTAGACCGGTACGGACTCGAAAGTCGTTCGTGTCGGGTCAGCAACCGGAATGAACTCGTGCCGGTAAGGACTTTTTTCAGACCGGCCTCATGTAAACGCATGTAAAGAAACTTGTGAGAGCCGATACGCTCTGATTTCGTACCGGTCTCATGTAATCACCACCTTTTTGATCGTGTTTACGTGAGACAGGTACAGACTCGAAAGTCGTTCGTGTCGGGTCAGCAACCGGAATGAACTCGTGCTGATAAGGCCTTTTTTTTACCGGCCTCATGTAAACGCATGTAAAGAAATGTATGAGAGCCGATACGAACTCAGATCGCTCTGAGTTCGTACCGGTCTCATGTAAATGAAATTTCTAACAATTGGATTCGGCACGGCAAAAGTTCGACGTCTGAAACTGGCCTTAGTTTAGCCACTGTTAGGCAGCTGTCTGCGGAGAGCCTTTGCTCCAAAATTAGAGTGCTAATTGGGTGTTTTACTTACTCTGGTCTCGCAGATTGGCAACTGTCTCAAATAACAGATACGGGCACACTGCATCTCCACCGAATCCAAGGAGCAAGCAAATATGGTGGATCTCCCTGAAAAAAAAGTTTAGAAAGATAAATTAGATAGGTCACCGAGGATCCTGAACAGCTGCACAAAGCTTAGAAAATAACGCTCTCAAAGTCACTAATAAGTCATCAAGGTTAAACAAAGGACATCATAAGCGTGAGAAGGTTTGGATACGCGCTCACCATTTTAGCACACTTTTGGTGATGTAAAAAACAGACAAATAACTGATGGATAGCCAAAATACTAGTCTAGGTTTGTTAAATAGCCCTTAACCACTGTATGCATTGCTACGTGACCTCAAAATTCAATGTTGCGATGGGCGATTGGCGATTTTTAGCCGTCAATCAAACCAAAACGCTGGATTCGGCCACTTCGGCGGGCCGACATTGATTGCAAAATCAACCAAAATGGTTTTAAGCTATCCTTTGGCTTCCTTGACTCGAATGTTTAACTTTCCGGTTCAAGAAAATTGACAACAATTTTCTTGCGTAAAATCGCCAATCGCAACAGTGAATTTTGAGGTCGCGTAGCAATGCAAAAGGTGGTAACTACAAATCGATCATGATTGTAGGCTTCATGGACCTATTACAGATTAGATGGAAACGGATTGCAACTGAGTTTTTGAAATCTTGTCAGGATGACAAGTTTTCAAAGTTTGAATTTACATCAAAATGTGCTTGTAAGTCGGCAGTCTTGCCGCTAAAACTTGCCTACATTGCCTATTAGGCTAATACCAAGTGATATAAGTGATTTGAGGATGATTACATACAGATGTAGAGCTGTATTTCCCCTTTTTTTTAAATGACCGTGACACAGCCCCTTTAATTTACATACATTTTTCAAATGTTTTTCCTTTTTTTCAACATTTTTCTAATGTTTATTCCTGTAACATTTTTTGTCAGCATGTGGTTTGTTTCTTTCTATTTTAAAAGGGAATATAGGCATTCGAGGCTGAGTACTCTAAAAGTAAAGTAGGCGCTTATATAGCGCTTATCCTCAAAGCTCTAAGCGCGTTACATTTTTTGGGATAACACATCCTATAGAAAGCAGTTTTTATAACAATGAGTGTGTATTAGTATGGTGAGTTCTGTGACACAGAGGTTGGGCAACTTCCGACGGTCCTCGTGGTACTTTAACGTCGTCCCTCTGGTTCCGGTTAGTGTAGTGTATGTGAGAGACGGGACCTACGGTTTAACATCCTTATCCGAGAAGACGCGAAGGTCTTACCAGCAGATATTAGAGCAAAGGCAGCGCCTTTTCCTCAATTATTTAGAAAAAGACCCTGAGTGTTGGCCCGGCCGGGGCCTGAACTCCCAACCTCCCGCACATAAGCCCGGCGCTAACCGGTCGTCGGTAGGTTATTGGGCCTTCGCGGCACTTCCAAGTGACCCATTGTTTTAATCCTTAAAGGTGTTTCTCAAAAACCGTATCTGCGTTTTTTTAAAATTTTGTTTAGTTCAAAAGTTATGAAACTTTTAAATTTCGATCGACAAATTTTATAGTATCTCCGCTCTCTAAATTTTTTAAGGTTTCAGAACTTTTGAACTAAGCTAGTTATCTTGCAAATAGCAACAAAAAGGACACGCTTCTGTTACTTAATTTTCCTCTTCACGTGTAAATACTTAGCTTCAAAATTGGGGGTGCTCAGCCCCCCCCCCCCCCCCCCAGATCGAAATGTGGAGGTGCTCGAGCACCCCTTGTCCCCCGGGTCCGCCGCGTATGAGGTTACAAAATGAGGATAATCTTTTATATTAACAATGCCGCAGGTGATAGTATTGATTTTATTTATATTTTCATAAACAATAAGCCTTTATCACGCAATATTGCTTAATAATATATACTAGTTATCAGAAAATGGAATCCAGTTTTCAATTGTACACATCCGTATTAGTAAAATTGCAAATTTTGGCGAAAATTGCTTGAATATTGCCTGAGATATGAGTTTTCAAAACTTCGGTGCCCGTCCAGCCTCGACTTGAAGTATTTGCCCATACATTTCTTTGTAAAATAGTAAGCCAGAAGTTTTGAAAATTTACATCTCAGCCGGTTTTCAAGTAATAATCTTTGCAGCTTTACTAATACGGATGTGTAGAAGTGAAAACTGGATCTGTTTCCGATAACTATCATCTATATATTAATACCGTAAGAGAAATCGTGTCCGCACTCACTCCGCTTAGCCCTGAAGTTGTGCCGCCAAAAGAAGTTCGCAAACCTGAAGAGAAGCTGGAAATCTGGACCGTGGGCGTGTTTTCGTTGGAAAAGATTCACGTTGGGCACAGTTCTAATTCAAGCGATTTTTTAAGCGAGGGACAAAGCCGCCATGTTGAAAATCTCCCACAGAAACTAAAAAAGAACTCGGTTTGCGCAGCCGAAAGCACCAAAGACATTGAAACCTAAATGGTTCTCTTACAGATTACATACAGGAATGTGCAGGGATAATTCTAACTGGAAAGATTTGAGCTGAGAAAAATTTTCATTCAAGTTTCAACAAACGTACAACACTACCTTGCTTCCCTCGGGGCACGCGCTAAGTCATGCTTAAGGGTATACCTTTGCGCGAGAGATGCCAATTTTTACGCGAAAAATATCACTGTCGCGTCATTATTTACACTACAAATGCAATTTATACATCGTTGTAAAGCTTGTGAAACGGCCTTACTTGCTAAGTGGTATATTTATATGCAACGTTAATTTGATGGAACGTTTTCGTCGTTTTGTGCTTCAAAGGAAAAGTACCAATTTTTGCTTTTTAAGAGTTCCTGCCACTTCCAGTTAATGTTAAAAGCTCCAGATTTCCCCAAAATGTATTCCTTAGAGGGCGATCTGAAAAAAGGTGTGCGGGATTTTTGATATTTTACGTATTTTCGGAAATATTATGTAAAACAGATTGAAAATCGATATTTTGGCAATGCTAACACAAAAATTAGCATAAAATATGTTTTGAAAGGAAAATCAAAAATCCCGCACACCTTTTTTTAGATCGCCTTCTAAAGAATAGATTTTGCTTAAATTTGGATCTGTGCAATTTAATTGAAGAAGCTGGAACTTTTTAAACAAAGTCGGTACTTTTTTCTTTAGGGCTAAAAAAGTATATGTTCATGTACAATATAATGAAAACAAAATTATCCATCAGATAGACCAACCTTTTAGCTTTAAAATGATATATAAACGACGTTTGTGGTGTAAATTGTGACGCGATACGAATTTTTTTCCCGCGACACCCTTCAAAGGTATACTCATACCTTAAGTCGAAATGACACATTTACAAAACAAAGTCCGTGAAAGTCATGAATAATATTCTCTAAGTATAAATCCTGACGGCTCTATCGCAAAACGAAGGACACAATCCCGAAGAGAAGGAGGAAATCCCTCCAGTGGGCATGTTTTTGTTGGAAAAGATTCACTTTGGGCCAAGCTCTTGAATTCAAGCTATTTTTTAAGTGAGGGATAAAGCCGAAAAAATATAAATAATATAATCTAAACAAATTTCTTTGTCCTTAGAACTTTTTTACTTGACCTGTTTCTTCTGTCCCATCACTGAGATATGATAAACATATAAACAATTCCGAAGACAAATTGCGCTTTCGATTTTCACGGGTTCTTTGACCGATTTGAGAGACGGACACACGCGTGATTTTCTCGCACCAATCAGGGAGACCAGTGGAAAAAAATCCTTTTGGGCTCACTTCATTTATTTCGGCATGGTGGGACGGGCTTCTCATGCTGATGGGAGGTTAATTCAATATGGAAGGGGGAAATCATGAACCCCTCCCCACATCCATATGGCCTTTGTGATTTTTTCCCCCGTTTTTTTAAACAGAGAACACTTTAAGTAAAATAAATTTCCCCCTTACACTCCGTGAATTCAGCTAGTCATATATTATTAATCATTAGAACATGACCAATGCCACTCAGCCAATCAGCAACCGGCATTTGCGCCCCCTATATCCCATAGAAACTAAAGCGTCAAGCGGCGAGGGCATTGAACAATAGGGAAAATTAGGGGTTTGTACATAGTCATTAGTATTCATGCTCATAGTCATTAATATTCTCTGGTTGCACCTTGCATTTTCATTGTTCTCCTGAAGAAGAACAAAGAAAACCAAGGTGCAACATAGAGAATACTAATGACTATGGGCATGAATACTAATGACTATGTACAAACCACACCCTGTTCTTCCCTCGCCGCTTGACACACAACCAACTCTGCAAAATAAAGGAAAACATTGACTTCATTGTCATCTTTTGCAAAATAGCCCTTTATTTCAAGTCTCTCTCCAACATCTTTCTATAACAAAATAAACAAATCAAAATTAGTACATTTTCAACATTGCAATTTGTTTATAATAACCACGTTTATAAGAATTCGAAGTTTTATTAGGCAAAAAATTAAGAACCTTAAGTTAAGTAAAATAGTAACCGCAAAAACACATGCATATTTTCCCGTAGTAATCAAAATAATCCTCCAGATTTATAGAAAAACCTTTCAAGTGTTGGACAAATGCAATTCTAGGTTGTTTTGACCAGTTATCGAGACGATGGAATTGGATTGCAATTTGAGCTATTTTCTTGTCAGAGAAGTGGCCAGCAAGCGTGCGAGAGCCCCCTAAGAACATAGCTTTTTGTTCTGTAGTTAAGCATAGCAAATACCTAAAAGTTTCTCCACGAACATTTTGCATTTTGATGTTCCCTTTTCATGTATAACGTACTGTATTTTTA
This sequence comes from Scolanthus callimorphus, assembly GCA_033964015.1. Classification (NCBI taxonomy): domain Eukaryota; kingdom Metazoa; phylum Cnidaria; class Anthozoa; order Actiniaria; family Edwardsiidae; genus Scolanthus; species Scolanthus callimorphus. The sequence continues at coordinate 11,044,844 of CM066922.1, forward strand.
AGGAAAAAACTTCCACCTTTCACATCGGTTTATTGTCTGATTCACTCAACTCTTGGCTGTCTCGAGGCATTTGAAAAACATTTGAGTCTCAAATTGCTAAAACAAACTTCGAATTTTGCCAGCCTCGAACATCAGCAATTCTCATAAGAAAGCCCAGGGAAGAAACAGATTGTCAATTCAAAAGTATGTTTTACCAAATGTTCCGCTGTAATGCGACTTCTGAGTTCAATTTCCGGTCTTCGATCAAAACTTTACGGATTTACGAATTCTGATAACGAGACCGAGATTTTATGTACGCTTTCCTGTTTCTCCCTTTTCCTTGGGCCATAGGAGTCGAGGAATCCATTACAAAAGCTTGCGATAGAATATTTTCATTTCTTACCTGACTTCGGGAACGAAACCTGTCAGCAACTCCAGTATGGCCAGTTTCAACTGCTATCGTCTCAAAACAAACACTTGGAAATTAATCATTCACACACACAAGGCTTTGATTGACACTACTATTGTAAAAAGCCTTGGATGAAGTATGGCTCTGAACAATGCTCTGTAATGATGTTGATATGTCAATGACAAGCTAGCACAAAAACTTTCAAAATACTTTCTTCGTGGCATTGGTCATGTTCTAAAACAGTTAGAGAATGGACGCTCGTGTCCTATGGGAAATAGACCACTAATGAACAAAAATCTGCGAGCGCGTTGTTCATTAGTGGTCTATATCCCATAGAACACTCGCGTCCATTCTCTAACCCTTACATATTGCGTGATAAAACCTATACAACTGGTTCACAAGATGAAGTCACATTATCCTCGAACAAAGATAGTATAAATATTACATAAACAAGTTTGTATGCTGCTTGTTATGTTTTGAAGACTTTTCAGTTCAACAGAGTAAATAATTCATCACCTTTCTTCTGCAACAGGGAGAAACGCGTTCTAAATTGACTGAAAACTTAATACGATAATAACGAAACGTTGTCTGAAAAACATGTTTCTTACAATTGTTATACTTATTATAACAACAGGGCCTGTTAGAGTTGGAAGTGAATCCATCAAGCAAACGAAATACTTTCAAAAGCTTTTACACTCTGCTATCAATGAAACCAAACCTCTGGCCATTTTTGGAGTCAATGCTTCCATGGATTGCACTTTGGCATGTTTGGAAAGACAAGGGTGTCTCTCTATCAATGTTGGATCTATTGCTAGAGACGGGAAGTCCATGACGTGTGAGATTTTGAATATAACCAAGAGAGATGTAACACCTGTCACTAAAGATGAATACGACCACTTCTACGTAAAAGAGGTATAATATGTTAACTAAATTTCACGCGCAAGGCCGCCTATTAAGCTAGGCCTGGTGTTACACGACATAAGTAAAAAACAAACATAACAAATCCTGAAAGACTCTTTGGCGCGTCAGTTGACGGGCATGTTGTAAAACATGTACTAGTAAAACATGGACTGGACTGAGAAAACATGGACTGAGAAAACATGGACTGAGAAAACATGGACTGAGATGTTTAAAGAGGAATAATAGGGGCCATTGTAGCTGGGATATTAGTAAAAATATAAACGCAACTTAAGATAGGTTAAACTATTGCTAAATGATACAGTTTACTGTCCTCCAAGTTTGATTTCGTCACATGAATATTATAAAAGTTATGACCGAATTTATATTGACAGAATTTGTATTGACAGAAAATCCGCTTGGACTTTTCGTGGAGTCACCTTAATTTCGAGCCAGGTGCATGGATTTTTCGCTTGCATTTTATCTCGGAAAAAAATTATTATCAGTTCAACAAAAAAGCCTGCGTGAAGTCACTCACAGCTGTTCACTCGTTTGATTGACGGAAGCCAAACCGTGGTTTGCTAGTTTAAGTTTGCGGAATTATCGAAATTACAGGAAAAATACCAGGATTTCTGGCAATGTTGAGAAGTGGCCAAAAAACGTCACCCGGAAGTTAAAATCCTTTTGGTTTGATTTTGTTTCGTTTTGGAAGAACTTCCTGTAAGTAATTTTACATTAGGGTCGTCCCGCCATGATATTTTCATGGAAAGCGGAGCGAGATGAAATGTTAAAGTTCACCAAATGGAGTATTATAATTACGGGAACATTGCATGCCAAGTGAAATTCTATATGTTTTATATAAATGTTGAAATCTCCTTAAGTTGCCATCAAGAGTTTATAACGGGGCTACCACGAGTAAATTCGTGCATTCAAACATTTCAAAAGATGCGCAAATAAAGCAAAGGGGTTTCATACGTTCTCGTATGATTTTTGGGCGCACATTGCCAAATTCCTAAAACATCATCTTGCCACGAAATCCTCAATTTCGATAAACTCAATTTCGATAAACTCAGCATTTGCTATTCCCGTTAATTTTGAATACCTGGAAACTAACAAATCCTGATGATTTTGCAGTATTATAGTATCAAAAGTTATAGGCCGTAAAAGTTGCCTATTTTTAGAGACCTTCGTGTTCTTTGCGTATTCTTCCCAAGGATTACGAATCAATACGTATAGTATCCCTTTTGATTTTCACCAGCCGAAATCATGCCTGGACCATTTGCTGGACTGGGGAGCAACCGAGAATGGCGTCTATGAGATCTTCGCTAACAACGGGACTAAGTATTCCGTGATATGTGATCTGACAAGTGAACCCGGTTATGTCTGGACTCTGATCCTCTCTCATGCAATGGAGTACAGGTATATTAATGAAAAATAAATAAACAATCAAAGCACCGCCTAATCGACCATCAAGTGACACATTTTATAAGTGCAATTTCGTCACGTAAATTGGTCCAATAAAACCTCCTTGTTTAAAGTGCCAATCCGATGAAAACAAAAATCACTTTGCTTTAATTTGAAAGCATTTTGCTGACACAACCGTGATATAGCCCCTTTAACTCAACCTCCTATCAATCCCACAATGCATCAGTTGAGATGCATTATGGGATTGATAGGGGGTAAAATTCCTTTGTCAGAAGGCCGCCATTTGAATATGACGTCATCTCGCAACAGGCATATTGGCAATATTTAGATCTTTGCCATTTCTTTTTGCCTTCCACTCACCAGGTCTTCCCCTCCATTCTCGAGACCTTTACAAGAAAACCTCCCGTACAATGAAAATAGCCCCAACTATGAGAGTTATCGGCTTTCAAAGACAAGAATGCAAGAGATCAAAGTTCTCTCCACCCATTGGCGGGTCACGTGCAGCTTCCCAGAATACGGCGTGGACTATACGGATTACCTACGAGTGAGGATCCGCCCTACATTTGACCCGATGATCTGGTCAGGATTTGAAGTGTGCCAGGAAGTCGAAGTCATAAGCGTGAGGGGTCATGTAGCTTCACAGCTGACTGCTGCTTTCTGGCAAGCGCCGTCCGGTATAATACATCACGACAGTAGCTATCACCTTTGCGATTTTGGAAATACCACAGGCTATGTCGATTCTGAAGATAACTTCGGCTTATATGGAAAAATCAACCCCAAATTTCGGTGCTCGGCTAGAGGGAAATCGACTTCTAATTTTTGGTTTGGAGGTCGAGCATGACTTAGAAATTGAAGAGACAGTCGATTGTATTCGACTGTTTAACCCTAACAGTTCGCACGTTATGTTCGAACGTTGGAAAGTTGCGTTTCTAGAATGGAACGAGACGTTTCTATGGAGAACCAAAGAATTCTGCCCTCTCTGATTGGTCAGTGAAAAACCAACATGGCGGTTGCCCTTGGAAACGTCTCACGTTTTGTCTCACAACGCATATCTCAAATGTTCTAACATGACGTGTGAACTGTTTGGGTCAACACAGCCAAACGCAGTCTGCTCTACATTCGACTTTAAATGGGCTACCTGTGGTAATTCGAAATATCTAGTGGCATCAATTGGAAGGAAGCTAAAGCTACACTGTTTATTCCAGATATCACAAAAAGCTATCGAGCTTTTCGAACTTTGGGATTTGCTTTGGGATTTTCAGGGTGGTCATATTTATCTCGAAATCGCATGTTTATTTAGCAAAAAACTTGTAAATGTAAATTTAAAAATAGACATAGATTTCACCGTAATAACAAAACCACATGTACTTGGTAATAAAAGGATGGGAAAATATAATGCTGTCATGTAACGTTACGTTACAACACTATCATAACAAATCAAGGAATTTTTAACAGTAAACTTAAAATGTAAATTAAAAAATATACATAGATTTCACCGTAACAAGAAAACTACATGTACTTGGTAATATAAGGACGGGAAAATATAATGCTGTCATGTTACGTTACGTTACAACACTGTCATAAAATTCCAAGGAATTTAACAGTAAACTGTACATAACTTTATTATTGCATGTCAGTGTTTTAAAGGAAACACTCAATCAGGAGCGGAAGCCATTCAACAACAAACCAATCAGGAATGGTAGCCATTCAACAACAAACCAATCAGGAGTGGTAGCCATTCAATAACAAACCAATCAGGAGTGGTAGCCATTCAACAACAAACCAATCAGGAGTGGTAGCCATTCAACAACAAACCAATCAGGAGTGGTAGCCATTCAACAACAAACCAATCAGGAGTGGTAGCCATTCAATAACAAACCAATCAGGAGTGGAAGCCATTCAACAACAAACCAATCAGGGGTGAAAGCCATTCAACAACAAACCAATCAGGGATGGAAGCCATTCAACAACAAACCAATCAAGAGTGGAAGCCATTCAATAACAAACCAAACAGGAGTGGAAACCATTCAACAACAAACCAATCAGGAATTGAAGCCATTCAACAACAAACCAATCAGGAGTGGAAGCCATTCAACAACAAACCAATCAGGGATGCAAGCCATTCAACAACAAACCAATCAGGAGTGGAAGCCATTCAACAACAAACCAATCAGGAGTGGAAGCCATTCAATAACAAACCAATCAGGAGTGGAAGCCATTCAACAACAAACCAATCAGGGATGGAAGCCATTCACAACCAATCAGGAGGCGAAGTAAGCAAGACTTGCGTTAAGTCATGGCGTGAGCAATGGTGCGTTTTGTTTTAGTTCGCAATTTGATTGGCTTAAAATACGACAGACTTTGCTCTCGACCAATAAAAACGTTCATTAATGCAAGCTTTATTTACTTTCGATATCATCTGAAATCCGCTCTAGCGCGGTTGCACTGAGACGCAAAAAAAAGAACCGTTAATTATCTTTAATCTTTTTTGTAACTTAATGCCGTTGATGCCTATTCAGCGGTAGAGCAGAAAATTGACCTAGATCCTTCATATATGGTACACTATAGTGTCCTTCTTCCTCGTTCTATAGGACATGGGAGATTTTTATACGGAGGACTATATAGTGTACCATATATGAAGGTTCTACCAGAATTCGAAACTGCACTATTGCGTCACTTGGAAGGCGCATAAAGGATTATGGTAAGGGAGAGGAGAGAGTAACCCAGTCCACAAACCTTTGCGCGTCTCGCAACACGACCTACAATAAGCCTAGTTGGACTTTAATTTTCGTGTTCAGTGCTTATGCGGTTTTAGTCCGAAACTTTTGTTTAACTTCTCTTTGTTCTTGTTAAACAAAAGAAATTCGGACTAAAATCGCATGCGCACTAAACACGAAATTTAAACTCCAATAAGGCTGATCCACTTATGCGAGTCACCAAAGGGACTGGGTCAGACTGAGTGTGATCAAACACAGGGATCCCATAATGGCTTCCCTGCGAAAGTCATCACGACAAAGCCCAGAAGACCTCCCGGGCATTCGTGAGTTACGGCACAAGTTTCGAGTGAGAGCTTCCGTCCGTGCGACAAACTAACACGCCTGTTAAAACAACGAAGGCCGAGGTTTGTTCTGCAGGATTAAATAGGATGAGCTTTATCGGAAGAAATCGAAGAATGAGTTCCACTGCGTCTATGGCCCTGCTTTTCTTCGTAATCGGAACGGGTAGGCTTTGTTATTAATTATTTATCAACAAAATCCTGGTATCGCGAATGGTAAAGCTAGTCGAGGCGGATCAGGAGATTTGAACACCAATAAAGAACACCACTTAACTGCATTTAACTAAAAAAATAAATTCATAAATAAATTCATAAATACATTTTATTTAATAAAAATTAGATATTACATGATCGCGCGGAGATACGAATTTTATGTTCGAGTATTGAAAATGTATCTCACGAGTGAGTGCAGCGAACGCGCGCGGCCATGTAATATCCTCTTTTTATAAAATACAATTAATTGTTTAGCTAAATGTAATTAAGTAGTGTTCTTTATTGGTATTCAAACCTCCTGGTCCGCCTCGACTATCTTTGTCATTCCAGTAATTTTATCGAGATGTAGATGTTTGTTCAGTGAAAATTAGGACTTGAATCAAGCATATGAGTGCCATAGTCAACTATTTCCTTGATTAAATGAATAAGTTACTAAACTAAGCAAATTTTGGTCTATCAATAGTGCAGTTTCGAATTCTATGCTCTATCGCTGAATAGAATCAACGGCGCAAAAATACAGCGGGAGCTTCAGTTTGAAGTAGGAAAAAATGCGAACACCAAAAGAAACCGACGAAACTTGAATTGAGACAATAGACACACTTGAGGAAACGTTTCGGTCTCGCTGGTATTTGCAAGTTTTTCGACTTCAAATATACCCTTTTCCAAAATGGCCGCCGCAAATTCACATGTCTTAAAATTAAACCGACTGAAAATCAAATACTGCCGCTAGAAAGAGTATCAATGCCATGTCGGCTGAAAAAGCCGAGTCCGAACATTGAAAATTTTACAGAGAGCTGTATGACTGGGGGTATGACGCATACTCCCTACAAACGTCTGTAAATTTTCAAATTTTCAACGTTCGTTTTCTCGGAAGAAACTGGATAAATTGAAGCGAAATTTTGTAGTTTTACTAGTGATGATGTGTGTTCTAATACTGGTGTTCATTTTTAACAAAAATCGATTCGAATTTTCGGCGGCCATTTTGGAAAAGCGTCTATTGAGGCTCCTGCTGTATTTATGCGCCGTTGATGCCCATTCAGCACGCCAGAGCAGAGAATGCGAAACTTGGCTATTGGAAAACCAAAAGCGTAAATTTAGAAGCATTGCGAATACAACACAACACAGGAAGCAAGAAATAATATTTCGAAAGTCTTTTTATAAAAAAAGGTAGTTCACTACTGATTCTTGTTTACTTTCGAGCCTTTGTTTTCTACGAAAACTTGATCACATGCCGTTCACCTATTCTCACTTTGATGGAAAATATTCAAAAATCAATTAAAATTGACGACCGCCTCTCAATTTAGGGAGTTTACATTGTGTTTCGAATTTCTCAGGCTAAGAGATTGAAGAGGCAGAATGCAATTGCAACACGGTCATTTTAAAGTGATACCTCTTATGAAAAGCAACTGATGCTCAGATATGCAAACATGATTGCCAACGAGCAGCTGAGCCAAGATGCGAGCGAGGCTGCGAGGCCGGCAGCATTATAGAGCCGTGCGAGGAGAAAAATTCTCGAGTTCAGAGTGGCGTAACCACTAGCCAATCAAAGTGCCAGGATTTTGAAAGTGGTAACCAAATACTTGAGCACTATCAGTGTCAGAAGAGAAATCTACTATTTGACCCCTTGTCCACTTCTGAAGTGCGCCCGTGTAGCCAATGCCGCGATGTTCTGTTTGTATATATCTCTCGCGCTGTTGTTATTGGAAATGCAACCTTACATGTATGAAATTTAGAGGTATATATTTGTCTCTACAGTCGGCCAAATGAAATTAGGGCAGCAGTGAGTCAGAGGAACTCATATTTTCAAAAGGGCAAAATATGATTCACTGTAATTGCTCGTTGGCACTTTTAGCGAGAGCTACAACCAGTTATTAAAAAATATATATCGTTTAAAAAAGGAGGGGAGGGGAGGGGCCGTCTGGCGCTTGAAAATTGCAAAGGAAAGGGGTAATAAAGGTCACTTTTCGGGGACATTTTATCCCAAAATAGATTTTCTAGAGGTACTATTTTGCTAGAAAAAATGGAAACTACAGGGGAGGGGGTCCTTTATGAGGCAGGACATTCCAGGGCATCGGGTGTGATTCACGAGTGGAAATTCCAGTGGTCGAGTGGGTCTTTTTAACTCCCCCGGTGCTGTTTAAAAATGCCATCAGCCAATAAACCGCTCTATGTTGTGTTCTTTGCAGCAAGTGCATTAAAATGTCACAAATGCGAAAGCGACAATTCATGGGAAGACTGCGAAGAGAATATCCATGACGCGAGCTGCATCTTATCCAATCAATGCGTGAAAGCAACCTTTCTGTACGGCGACGGGCGACAGAAACTCATCCGAGACTGTGCGACAAGGTTTAACGCGAGGTATACAAGGATGTGCTGGATGGGGGAGGACAAAACTACAGGGGAAACAATCACGTGCGACGCGCTTTACTGCTTCCGGGACTTTTGTAACGCGGGTTCAAAGGAAGTGACCAGTGGCTTCACAATTGTCACTAGCTTAGTTGTTGCCATGGCAATGCGCTACTTTTAACATTTCTACCTGCCCATTGCCATAGCAATGCGCTAGCCACACTCTAGATGCCTGTGGATCTTTTGTCGTTTGCATTTGATGTAAAAAGTAGAATGAGGTAGAGAAAATGGTGAAAAAAGTAGCTACGACGAAACTTAAAGGAGCAGTGTCACGATTTTGAGGCAAATTTAGGTCGCTTAAATGTAGTCAAATTCAAACGAAATGAGCAAAATAATCATCTATGTTTGTTAAATAACCTTTCAACTGCTAGATAAGCACAAATTTGGACTATTTTCGTGTGTTATCGAGCGGATGGAATTGGATTACGAAATGACATTTTTGATTTCTGTTCAGGCTGAACAGTTTTCAAACTTGGAAATTTGACAGCGCAAGCTATAAAATCTTATGTAAGAATGCCTATATAATGCAAGTTTCAGTTCCTTTTTCTTTATAACACTAAATAATAGTATAATGTAAGATTCTGAGATGTTTATGTAGATCACTGGTCTTATTTTAGAACATTTTCTTGAAAAAACAACCCTTTAAACAATTGCGAGGGGCAGTATCCCAATCTAAGGTTGAATTTTTATTTCAGACGATAGTTACGCGCTGCCCTATGAATGAAGTGCAATCTTTTTAAATAGATGTTTTAAACGAAAATATACATGCAAGAGATTGGATATCATATTGCTATTAGAAAGGTCGGGCGGTCAAATTTTTAGCCTACGTCGTATCCGTCCCCACCGAAAAAACGGAGGGAACGTCTACAAAATTGGTTGCATTATTTAGTTCTCCTACGTCACAAACCAGCAAGGATATATGTGGTGATCTCTGATTGGCTGTCATTCTTACGCCGCTTCTGATTGGCCAATATTTGTTGTCACCTTGATCTCACGCGAAAGCGAGAGATTCGTTGTTAAAAGGAAGCATTAGCAGCCAAGTTTTCTAAACTCATAGAGATTCCGGACGAAGGCAAAGTGGCTGAGTTCTGGTTGTTCGAGCGAGCGAGCCCTCTTTGTAGGCGGACTCGCGGACTTGATGATACGCTTCTGTAGTGGGGGAATATTTCGAAATGAAACTAAGCTTGTACTTTTCCAGTATCTTATTATAGTCACTCTTAATGCTATCCCTGATTGAGTTTAAGCTTTTCTTTAGTCCAGCGTCTTGAGTCTTTCTTTAGTCCAGAGTCTTGTAAGACACGGTCTACAAATGTATTCGCTCGTGCGAAAGTCGAGCTTCGCTAACTCTTCGGCGGCTTTTCTTTGTCGTAGCGCTCGAAATCTTTAACTGTTTCTCGGGCACACAAATGCATTCCACTGCTGATTTCATCGGGAAATCGTCAAATTCCAAATAGAAAATAGTGTTGGCCTACATTTCGTGCTTCGTTTTATCCGCGCTCTTGTTGTGATAATTTTTGGAGTGCCGGTAAACAGACTGGACAGCGGTAATAGGAGTAAACTTTCATTTATTTAAATTTATGTCATAACTCGCTTTCGCAACCAATTTCGTAGACGTTCCCTCCGTTTTTTCGGTGGGGACGGATACGACGTAGGCTATCAAATTTTCAGAAAACCTTATCTCACAAATAACTCGCACTACAAGCTATAATACCTGGATAAAGACCTACAAAGTATTCTTTAAGAAACGTCTATGTTTTATCAGCCCAAGGTCACCACAGAGCGATTCAAGCCGTAATACTTAAATCGGTTAATACTTCCATATACGTTTTAATTAATTGAATGTAAAATTAGATGGATATAAGATAATAGAGCTTTTAACCCTTTTTTACTATTATTATTGTAACTGGGAACGCTCAACCGAAGAAATGAGAAATCTTCCGCTCGCCCTTCAAATGATGCCTTTCGCACTAGCTCGCTCCCAGTCGCTCTCGCCTCGAAAATCGCTAGAGCGCGCCTGGGTACGAGTCAGGCCTTTTCCGTGCGACCGACCAACATATCCACTTAACCTCACTTATGGATAATCCATAAGTATTGATAGCACCTCCATTTAACAAATGTCCTCTGATTTTCCGTGGTATGTCCTCTTATATACCACGGAATGACGTAATAGAGTGGTCAAAATGTTGTGGACTCACGAGGCGCAGCCGAGTGGGTCCGCAGTACATTTTGACCACTTTATTACGTCATTCCGTGGTATATAAGAGGACATACCACGGAAAATCAGAGGACATTTGTTTTATACCACAACAAAAAGGCAAAAATAAAAAGGCAAAAGCAGCGCGCGCGCAGCCAAACGGTGTTTTCGTTGGTTCTTTTTAGCGCGCGCGCTTATGATGGCGCGTTCCGTGGTATGTCCTCTTATGTACCCACGGCTGAGAGCCAATCAGAATTCGAGAAACGCGCGCGTTGTGGTATAAATATGAATAATCCAGAACTCAAGAGCATGGTTATTTGACATGCGCAATGTCCCACATGGTTGTAGGTTGCCGTAGTACACTTGTATCGAGCGCTCTGGAAATGGTGCAGTGGGCGGGGGTTCTGGGGCTGTTTTTTTTTTTTTTTTGGTTCGGACAATTTTAGAGTGTTCATACATACACATTGCTTCGTTCTATTCATAGTCTTTCATAGAACGAAGATAATTGATATTATACAGCTACCCTGCTCTTGAGTTCTGGATTATTCATATATGGAGGTGCTATCAATACTTATGGATTATCCATAAGTGAGGTTAAGTGGATATGTTGGACCGACACCGCGGCAAAACGCAGTTCACATGCGCTAAAGATTCACTGGCCTGTGAAATGAAGACAATTGAAAAAATCTACATAACAACAGCGAACGATAAATTTTTACGTTAAACCAGAATTTTCGCAAGCAAGCCTTAAATTGCGAGGAGCAAAAGTTCAGAGAAAGATATGATCATATTCTTGTTGCTCTGCAATTTTTGGCCTTACGTTTTGTGTCTGGAGCTTACGTTTTCCAAATTTCCAAGAGAGCACGAGATATCGTTATGTATGATTATTTCTTTTGTTTTCATTTCACAGGAAGCGAATCTTTAGCGCATGGCAAATGCGTTTTGCCGCGGTGTTCATGCGACCAACAAAATACAACAAAAGAGCTTCTCGAAAATTCGTTTTAATGAGTTTACAGAGCAGCGAGGAAGCACTGTCGTAGTACCGAGAATACGACGACCGGTTAGCGCAGGGCTTATGTGCGGGAGGTTGGGAGTTCAAACCCGGGCCGGGCCAACACTCAGGGTCTTTTTCTAATAATCGAGGAGAAGGTGCAGTCTTTGCTCTAACATCTGCAAATGGTTAGACCTTCGCGTCTTCTCGGATAAGGACGTTAAACCGTAGGTCCCGTCTCTCACATGCACTACACTAACCGGAACCAGAGGGACGTTAAAGAACCACGAGGACGTCGGAAGTTGCCCATCCATAGCTTACAACTAACTAACCCACCACACTGACCAAGGAACCTCGTAATTGGAGCCTCGCTCTGCGAGGATTTCCCGGCCCTCGGGCTGAATAAATAAGTAATACATCTTACCTTATTTCACCGGACTCAATGATGACCCCAATCTTCCGTCTTTGTTTGGTTTTAATGAGATGATGGTGAAGGCATCCAAGCAAAAGTAAAGAACTGAAAGGGAATAGAACACGTAAGATGATGGATTTGGGGGTGCATTGTACTAAGGAAATTCTGAATCAGGATTTGGGATCAAAAGAAGTGTATACAGAGTATACCCTCTATATACACTTGAGGAGACAGAACCCAAAATGGCAAGATTTCTACCATAAGGTCAGGTAAAGTCAGGCTTGATTCTTTGCATAGAGAATACTTATACAATAAGAAACAAAATATCAAATATGATTTTTTTTGTAATGGATCCGTCTTTAAGATATGAGCTACTAAACATTGGTTACTACATCGTTTTATGGCAAAATATGCACAATTCTACCAGAAAATGTCAAAATGTGCTGCAGGTGTAAAAGTGTAACCCCTCATATCTTAAAGACATTTTTGGGTTCTGCCAATTGAGGATATTGTACTAACATTTATGGTGGTTCCTGCTGGCTATGGGGGCAAAATTACACTCCTATCAATTCTCGAATCCAGAGCTCCCCGGCTCGTCGCCTCGCAAGGGAGGCTGTGGTGACATTTGAGGGCCTTCGCTGATTGGCTGAAATGGCGCGCACGCGTACATAAAAGTAGCTTAATCTCGCTTTATAAAAGCAATCTATGCCTCCGACTTGAACGCTCCAAACGTAATTATGAGTCATAAACCATTTTCTTTCGGTGGCTGTCAGCAGAGCCGCCCCCGCGAGGTAACGAGCCGGGGAGCTCTGGGCACGAGAATGCACTCCTACAATAACATGCCTACGGTTGGCGCACTTCTCACCTAACAGGGACGTGTTTCGATCCCGCGTTTCTGTCACTCAGGATAATGAATGCGCATCCTTCCTCGACTGCTTGTGAGGCCTAGGATAAGTGATAAATAAGATAGTAGATCTTCCAAGAAATCCAGCAACTGTTTTACGTACAATGTGGTGAATAGGTCTAGTTTCTAACCTCTTCGCACAATCTGTCCAGTGCCGGTATCAATCCCTCTACTCCATCATCCACGGGATAGATCATCTCCAGGGTTTTACTCTGGAAAATATTTTTTTACAAGAAATTGTAGTATAATATTCTCCGTGCTAGAATTAATACAATGGCTCCAGCCCCTCTCTCCATATCTTCTTAATAAGCTCCGAGCTCTGGAGGCTAGGTACAGGACGGGGTCCTGCAATAGAGTTGAGGGTGTGGCGTTGCAGCACCATTATTAGGGAGGTGGGAGGGGCGATCAAACTTCACTCTCGAACTTTATGTCAAACTGGTCGAAGGCAGAATGATAAGATGGCGGGAACGCAGGATTAAGTACTAGCGTGGTCATGTGATGCCCTTTGGTCACGTGGTGATGATTTTAATCGATCTTTCGCCATTCTAATTAATTATACGCACTGATAATAGACTCGACATCTTATAGGAAGTGTTTATTTGGCACGGACCAAAACTCCGAACGATAGGCATTGATTCTGCCAATATCATAGGGAATTTCTGCAGAAATCCATCCATGGGAAAAGCTGAATTTCCCATGGTAGAGGAATGGGAGTGGCTATCCATGTGAATTCCAACACTTCCCATGCGTGTACCTCGGGAAATTCAACTTTTTCCATGGAAATTCCCTGTGTATAGAGATTACAAACGTAAATTATAATGACGCAAATTATAATGACGTCCCACCTTCCATTGGGGCAGGGCACAGTCCCGGATAACCTCCAGATCACCACAGGACAAGACAGGGTGGTCAAGATAGAGGCGATTACAGCTACTGTCGTCCGGTTTAAGCAGGTTACCCTCTGGACCAATAGGACATGCCTATCAAAAGTAACATACATGTCACTTATAACATAGAAAGACACACCGACAAATATTGGGATCAAGCGTAATTCAGCATACGAGCTGGAAGTCTGAGTAGTCTGCCTTCCAAGTGATTTACATCTATAGCATAACGATTAATTCAATTCAATTCTCGTTGAATCTGCTATGCTTTTTGCCAAGAGATCATTGCTCAGGTTATCTAAACACCAACAATGGCTATTTGAATTGAATACGAAGAGGAAAATACTAATGGACGTAAGCTGAAGTTGAAAAACAGTTATAACACAAATCCCGGCGTTGACAAATCTCACTATCATGCTCAACCTCACCCAATAAGTGTTAAAGGGGCACTCGCACGCTTGCCTTACAAGCAAATAATTCAAATCGCAATCCAATTCCATCCTCTTGATAACAGATAAAAACACTATAGATTTGTATTGTATTAACAGTTTAAAGGTCATTTAACAAACCTGGACTGTTATTTTGGTTATTCCTGGTAAACATTAATGTATTTTTGGTGATTAGAATTATACTTATTTTTTGACAGGTTGTACGAAAATTAAGCGTGCGAGTGCCCCTTTAAATATTGCCAAGTTTCATGGCGTATTGAGTATACATATACTGTACATGTACATACAAACTAGGGGTCTTTCTGTAGGTACCGGAGACTATTGTGAGGGGGCCTAGGGGGATTCTCAAAACCGCAAAATCGCACAAAAATTTCGAAAATACCGCCTTTCCGCACAGATTTTTCGGGAATACCGCTCACCGCGAAAAAGGTTTTCTTTTTTATCTTAAATGGCACCGTTTTCACACGCGAAGTTCAGTCAATTGCTTTCCGCTAACGAATCCGTGATATCCAATGGCAATCAGACGTTCTATTCAAGCAAAACGTGAGCGGAAGATTGTCTTGAGCCCTACAACAATCCGCCAGTGTGTTTTACTGCAATTCGAGAGTCTTGGGACGCTAAATACCGCTAACAGTAGTGTCATAAAAGTAAATTTAAGCTAAATTCTACCAACTAGGAAACCTTAATTATTAAAACATTTCAAGCAAATATTTTATCCCAAAAGTGTAAAACAATTTGACGAGTGAACACTTTGCGGATCTTTTGAAATCTACTCACAAGAAAGAGAAAACTCTCATTATTCGGATAACAATTAAAGAAAGAACTTGTAATTGAACTTATACTAAGATGTTCAATATATGTTTTATAATTAGCACTAAAAGTACTAGCTCATTCTAATAAGATTAAGCGTTAAATTTTGACAGTTAAATTGCGTGTAAGTAAACCCATTGACTTTATTAACTTTCTCTTTTAGAGCTGTTATTCCACGCCTTAAATCAAAAGTTCGCTAGTACTTGTAAATCACACTTGAGTTTCGATATTTTCTTAAACAGAAAGATTCTTCAACTTCCAGCTTAATTACTCCCATATGTTATTTGTAAAATACGTTTGTAACATTTAAGATTTACAGGTTTACAGATTTTGCCTTATTAATATACAGTACCTTTATTACTTGTTTTTAAAAAGAGTTTGGCCAATCAATTTAAACCAAACACATCTAGTTTTAATTCTTTAACTAATCCGGCCAAAGATGCAAGATTCCTGGAGCCAAAGATATACTTCCAAAAGAAACCGCCTTCGGGATGACATTTTGTACGTGTGCAATGATCGTACACCTGTAAACCTTATGTATCAGTCAATTCCAGCGACGACCATGCCCCCCCCGGGACACCGTGGGGCATTTGCACACAACTGGGTTCCCTGGGGTGGGGAATTTGGAAAATTTTGCTGGCCCCGGGGTCGGGATTTGTTTTTCTCCAGGGGAGGGGAGGTGGGGAATTTTGGTTCTCTTTCACAATCTTTTAGCGCGTTGAGTTTTGCGGAACTACAACACCAGTTCACTTCCCTGACCAGTTATAACTATCAATTGGCGTTACAATGCCCCAGTTACAGAAAATAACGTAACACCAAATAAAATGCCGAGCATGGCCCATATACACCACTCTAGTTTTGAGATTGAGCGATGCCGGGGACGACAAATGAATGGAGTTTGTAGCCAAATGGCTACAACCGAGAATGGCCGAGAGAAATTAGTGGAGACGTTTGTTGTACGTCATACTATATTGCAATACCTTAGTAGAAGAATAATTTCAATTACGACTTTAGACTGACGGACTTGTTTCACTGTTTACTTATATTTTGTCTCGTTTCAGAGAGGAGAAATCTAAAAGTATAGTTTAAAAAACGAACTATATATGCTCGGACAGAATAAATGGAGTTGAACTTCTGAGCGGGAATATTTTGTAGGGAAGCTTTACGCAGTGTCTATGGAATCTTTGTCTTCTTCTGGTCCCGGGGGAGGGGCATTTGTCCAATTTTTGTCTTCCCCGCCGTCGGGTATTTTACACTTTTCCAGCCCCCGGGGTGGGGAATTTTTACTTTTAATTTTAGAAATGACCAAAATCCCGGGGTTGCCCGGGGGGGCATGGTCGTCGCTGGAATTGACTGATACATTAATCACTTAGGACATGCATATAAACCAAGCCTGTAACATTGCTTAGAGAGAGATGTGCTCGCAGAGTACAGAGTGCAGCTCAGTTCAGTTCAGCTATTAAACTGTTGAACACACTCTGCTCTACCTTGAGTAGTCCCGCTTCTTCACACTGGTGGACGTGAACCCGAGCAAATCCCTATTCAAAGGTACCACAACTTATCACTATGTTTTAGTACGCTTTAACCTTCATAACGTAATATAATTGTCTTAACAAACTACTTTAAGAACTGTACTCAGTTTTAGGGTTTAGTTTCCCTAAAATGATTTTATTCTCCCTTAAAGTATCTTATTTATTCACTATAGCTTAATTTCTTTTTGCCAATGTTTTTCTGTTGACCGATCAAATTCCTCCTTCACTTAAATTTTCGAAGTGTAGTCTTTTGGATTACCTCTGTTAACATTTCAACCGTGAATTTGCGTAGCGGTAATACTACTAATTCGGCCACTGCGTCGAGTGCTAAAAGTTCTGCGAAAAAGTGCTCAACTTGTAAAAGTAAAACTAAATCAAAACAATCAGAAGAAATGGCTATTACACTAGAAAATTTAGTATTGGCAATGGAGCAGTCTTTCAAACAGGTAGCCGACCAAATGGCCGCCTCTTCATCCGCCCAAAACACGCAGATTGCGGCAATTCATGAAGCAGTTAAGGCAGAAACCAAAGAACTTCACGGGGGAAATTCGGTGGGGAAGGCACCAGTATTCTCTTCCAGTTCGGAAGACCCTATACAATTTTTAGAACAGTTTAAGATCTATGCAGAATTCCATCGCTGGAACACCGAAAAAATGAAAAGGGCGTTCCCTCTAACTTTAAAGGGCGAGGCTCTGATATGGTACGGGGGAATAGATAAAGAACAAATAGAAACTTTCGAGCAATTGGAACAGCTATTTCTACAACATTTTAGATCCCCCTCAATGGATTGGGTTTTGCGTAATGAATTAAGGAACCGAAAACAAAAACCTTTGGAAAGTATTTCAGAGTACGCCTCTGAAATAAGACGGCAATGTAAGCGACTTGGTCTCTCCAAGGAAGAGACCATGAGTACTTTCATTTTCGGGCTACTGCCCGAAATCAAGTCGCATGTAGTTTGCATGCAGCCGAAAACCCTTGAAGAGGCCGAGGCGTGCGCTAAGCTAAAAGCCAGCACTAGCGGCGTCTCGCCCTCGATAACGAGGGCTGAGGTGGCAGCTTTGCATGAGACTTTCTTAGATCGTCTGAAAACGGAGTTTAAAACTGCAACGGTCGCTGCTTTTCAGGCTTCTCAGCCGAGTAATAGGCCAGACCCGTCTCCCCAGAGCCAAGGCTATCAAAACAGGAATGAAAATTTCTCTGCTAGAGGGCCCCGAGAGGATGCTCAAGATATCCGTAGGATTATAAGGGAAGAAGTCAGTCGCTTGGTTCCAAACCGTAGTGGGGGTTTTCCTCGACAACCAAATCGCCAGTCTTTCAACAATAGGGGTGATTTTAGAAGAGGAAGTGCGCTGAGAACCCAAGATGGAACTGTTATCTGTAGGAAATGCCTTAAGGTCGGACATTACGAAAAATCTTGCTTTTCGGGAAATCGTCAGGGACCCGACCCTCGTATTCCGAACAGAAACCAGGGGCGCGGTTTTCCTAATCCAAACCCCGCACGCAATCCTAGGCCTTTAAACTAGAAAGGCCCATCCGAAGTTTTTCCGGGAAGCGGATGGGTTACTCTAATAATGTGTTTAACAATGAGCCGAATTTTGATTTTCCTGAAGTAAACGCTTTTGATGTTGTAGTAAGTAGAAATGATAATCGAGTAGAGCACAGGGATTTTGCTAGTTTTCCTTTAAATGATAGATTTGATTATTTTTCGTATAGTTCGCAACACGAATATAATGATCGCACATGTGAAACGCAGTTCCCGGATACCTTTCACAGTAACAATGAATTTGTTGACAATACTTTTCCTTTTGGTAACCAAAGTCAAAGACCAAATTACGAACAAAGTGAAGTTTCGTTTTGCAATGAGCATGACGAAGAAACTGAAAATGAGCCTTTTCGAGAGAACCACGAATTTCAGAGACAAACTGAAAACGACGATTTTGGTATAACAAATACCGTTTCCGATAGTCTAGTACCGCAAACTTCAGTGTTCCCTGAGTTTGCCACTAAATTAAGCGTAATTAACCAAAAAATTGTAGAAAATGAATTAGCACAGCAAACACCTGTCAAAGTAAGCTGTGAAATAAATATGCAAAGCGAGGTACGTCCTACTATAGTTGAACAAAACAGCTATGTTAATAATGCAGAAGATATTAATACGCAAGGTCAAGAAAATAGTTATCAAGTGGCTAACGATACTTATTCATGCAATCAAATAGGAGAATATAATGAGGATATTACTAGTAGTTTAAATAGCGAAATACACGCATCAAGAGATTTAAAAGAAGATAAAAGCGAAGAACATTTTGAGGATGTTATTTTGGCAGCTGCGAGCCAAACAAACGAAATTGAAAGAGAAATTTTACAAGATAGTGTTCAATTTAATGATGATGAAGTACAAATTAAGAGTGAACACAAGTTTCAAATTGACGAGAATAAGATTAATAGCGAACAAAAAGAATTTCAAACCTATAAAGATGGTGAGCCAAAAGACGTTTTGCATACATTTTCTTCTGATATAAGCCCTGGTAATTTGAACACAATTCAATGGTGCGAAGATGAAACAAATCAAGTTTAATTACATTGGAAAACAAACCAATACATTTTCAGAAAGAACCACCTAGCTCTCAGGACACTCCTTTCAAATTGAATTGCGTAGTAGAAAGTCAGAACATTAGAACCACTAATGCAGGCTACAATAGCTCGCTACAATCCGATTTTCTTGATCTCGATGAAACGAGGTCTTTCTTTTTGACTAAATCTGACTTAGATCCAGGTGGATTAGCGAGTAGCGACTCCTCTCCACTAATCTTGAACAAACCATAACTTGTCCTCGTGTATATCAACCATCTCTTAAAGAATGTAAGAGATGGCCGCTGTAAGGAAATGCGTAAATATTTCTCCTTCAGAAAAACTTTGGCTCAAAGTCAAATCTCGCCCTCGCCGCGATTCCTTTTTCTGCCATGCAGGTTTTCTGAATGTTTTTCGCAGTATTTATACTGCTACAGGCGGAACATGTGACGATGCTTCAATCAGTAAACTAAAGACAACACTTCGTAAAATTACTTCCGCTATGTCTGATCAAGAATCAGTAATGCATGTTATTCACGGACAAGTTTTCCATATTTTGAAAGTCACCGATGTCTTGAGTACAAAACTAGACCACTTATCCAGCAATGTTAAAATTTTGGATACTACATTTAAATCCTGGCAAAAGGAGATTAATGCTTTTACTAAACACGAACGATGTCATTACAATGCTGCATTGGAAATGTTTTCTAGGGTAACTTTTGAAAATAATAACGTCTTTTCCACTATATTACGACTCGTTGAAATTCAAGATACTATTAACCAAGTATCTAAATTGAATGGCAAAGAACTTATTGGTTTTGACGATTTACCACATTTTGTTCTCGACCATTTGTCTGCTCGTCTCAAAACTGAAAAACATCTCGCCGTCACCCTCAAAACATTACAACAAGGCTACCCCTTATTTATCAATCCTATTACGGAGTACAGTTTGCAAGGTAATCGTGTTGTCAATCTGAATCTTTTCTTCACACTTCCTAAACTAACCTCAGTAAACTCATTGTGCATTGTAGAATATCTCATTCCTGTTAAATACAAAATTAAAACCACATGCTATTCTGGCCCGCTAACGCGTGCTGATTTCGCGCTTATCACATGCCCATCATCTAAAACCATAGTTAAAGTTGATACACTTAACAAATGCTACTCCCAATCAGGCACACTTGTGTGCCCCGCTAATGTTCTTAAGCTTGCTAAGACTAGTGAATGGTTGTTGGGACTCCCTTGGATACCTGCCTCTCACATGGTTCCACATCAACGATACCACACCCAAATTCCCTGCAACAGCCTAACACCATTCCACCACTTGGGAGGACGCTATTACCTCTCCACTCAAGAACAACACCTTCATCTCCATAACACAAGCCTCAAAGTCAACGCTCTCTCGGTGTATCAACTCCCTTGCAACTTAACCTCAGAACTCCTCGAAGTTGGACTTGGAAAATGTCCTTCCTCTCTAACCATCAAGCTACCGCTGTTCTCACGTGACCAAGTTACGTATATTCAATGGTCACCCAACAAGGCTGATGACAAAACATTACAACTACACTACAACTCACTGACGTTCCTACCAACTCCTAAGCTCAACAAGTCCGTTCTCCAAGCTATGGATGAGACTTATCAGCGCCTGGATGGACGCATAGCAAACAAACTGAACAGCATTAAACACGACATTGACAATATCAAAGGAGAATCTAACGTAACCATCCTTACTTATGTTGCTTCAGTTGCCCTAGCCATCGCTCTTCTTGACACTCTCCTTCTCTCAGTTCTCCTGCGTAAAGTTGCTATCTGCCGACTACAACGTGACCCTCAGCCTACAATCAGCCGCCATGAAACAATTGAACTTAAAAACTGTATCGACTGTGAAGAACCACTAGACGCCTCGACAACAGAAGACTCAACACTAATCATCGCTTTCCGCCCTCAACTTTTGCGCGACGTAAACCGCAAATCCACCTCCTCCACATGAAGCCCCAGAGGATCAATGGGACTGACGGACATCATCATCTATTCAAGCAAAACAACTTAAAAGAACTCTCAGCTAAGTGTATGACTGGACCTACGTATATATCATATACATATAATATCAAAAAAAAAAGAAAAACTTTACGCGACCCTTACGTGTCAACAAAAGAACACTGCAAGTATAATACAATAAATATAATCATGGACATTATAGCAATATTATATCTATCAATATCTT
Source organism: Scolanthus callimorphus (assembly GCA_033964015.1). Taxonomy (NCBI): domain Eukaryota; kingdom Metazoa; phylum Cnidaria; class Anthozoa; order Actiniaria; family Edwardsiidae; genus Scolanthus; species Scolanthus callimorphus. The sequence goes on from CM066922.1 coordinate 11,066,196, forward strand.
CAAAACGAAAGCACTATACCTATATCTATTCGGGTTATTTAGATCAATATATAATCAATGACAAAACACCAACTGGTGAACAAACGTACCAAAAAAATATATACAGTTGGAAATGTTCAACAGTCCTTTTCTTTACCGCTTTCAAATTTACTAGTAATACTTATTCTTTTTCTCACGGAGCTCGAAACTAACAGGGGGTAATGTCATAAAAGTAAATTTAAGCTAAATTCTACCAACTAGGAAACCTTAATTATTAAAACATTTCAAGCAAATATTTTATCCCAAAAGTGTAAAACAATTTGACGAGTGAACACTTTGCGGATCTTTTGAAATCTACTCACAAGAAAGAGAAAACTCTCATTATTCGGATAACAATTAAAGAAAGAACTTGTAATTGAACTTATACTAAGATGTTCAATATATGTTTTATAATTAGCACTAAAAGTACTAGCTCATTCTAATAAGATTAAGCGTTAAATTTTGACAGTTAAATTGCGTGTAAGTAAACCCATTGACTTTATTAACTTTCTCTTTTAGAGCTGTTATTCCACGCCTTAAATCAAAAGTTCGCTAGTACTTGTAAATCACACTTGAGTTTCGATATTTTCTTAAACAGAAAGATTCTTCAACTTCCAGCTTAATTACTCCCATATGTTATTTGTAAAATACGTTTTGTAACATTTAAGATTTACAGGTTTACAGATTTTGCCTTATTAATATACAGTACCTTTATTACTTGTTTTTAAAAAGAGTTTGGCCAATCAATTTAAACCAAACACATCTAGTTTTAATTCTTTAACTAATCCGGCCAAAGATGCAAGATTCCTGGAGCCAAAGATATACTTCCAAAAGAAACCGCCTTCGGGATGACATTTTGTACGTGTGCAATGATCGTACACCTGTAAACCTTAATCACTTAGGACATGCATATAAACCAAGCCTGTAACATTGCTTAGAGAGAGATGTGCTCGCAGAGTACAGAGTGCAGCTCAGTTCAGTTCAGCTATTAAACTGTTGAACACACTCTGCTCTACCTTGAGTAGTCCCGCTTCTTCACAGTAGGACTCGCAAACACCGCAATACCGCATTTTTGTACATAAATTACCCTGTAATCGCAGACTATTTCAACAATTTTCGCACACCGTAGACTTTTTATCCGCAAAACCGCGCAAAAACACAGCCAATACCGCATCACCGCAAACCCCTAGGCTCCCTCATATTGTATTCTGTGTTAGCTTCGTTCTTTGTGTTACTTGGAGTCCTTTGTCTCGGGTCCATTGTCTCTATCGAATTACGTATACTGTGCTCCGGTCAGCTCCGGTACCTACAGAACGAGCCTAAACTAGCCTCCTCCGCAGGCAACGCTCGAAAGAAAAAGAAAAAGAAAAAAAATGACGGCCAACGGCCGCTCGGGGTTCAGATCCAGTTCTTCATTTGCCACTGTTTTACGTGTTTGTCGGCTCCTCATTTAGAAGTCAAGAGTGATAGAGCGGAATGCATATGGGGTGGGAGATTATTCCACGCCATCACTCCGCAATGTAACTGTATGTTTTTCTTTTTCATAAAAGTGTGCGCGGCTTTGGCATGACTAACAACAGAGTGAGTAGTCTAGTGATCAAGCAGGTGAGTGACATGAGGCCTCCACATTACTCGTTCCCATGATTCAGCATATCCACGGGTAAAAATAAGAGACGTTAAAGAGCCTGTGTCAGCCGCCATTTTCACAGCATCGCAACATACCAAGTCGGAGAAAGCATCCATTTCCATCGGCTGATTTAGAGAATATAGAGCAATGTTCTCCATTGAATTTGGTAAATCAAATCTGAAAATTTGTTTTTAGATGTTTATTTAGATATTTCTACATGTAATTCGTCTTCTAATATCGAACGAAAACAATAACAAAGGAGTGGCTGACACGGGCTCTTTAATTAACAAACTCGGGTAAAATTAAACAAACTCACTAGTGACATGACTATCTTTTCTCGGATAGGATCGATTGGCGGGTTGGTGACCTGCAATATTAAGAAAGCAGCTGGTCAGAATGAACTTCCGGTTCTAAAAAATATTCGAGGATTGCCACAGGAAACCCATAGGCATTTAGGGGCCTCGCTTTAAGTTCAAGTTCAATTGAATTTTGCAAAAGTTTGAATATTAGAACTAGGTTAACTCCTTACAGCAGCCGGTCAGAATGGGTTTTCGGTTCTACAACATCATTTCTTGGAAAGACACCCTATTTCTCGTCAAGTAAAAATATACGAGAGTTGCCGCAGGAAACTCATAGGCAGGTAGGAACCTGACTGTCTGCCACTAATCCCCTGCTACTGAGGGTACGAAGTATTGAAACAGTCGCAGACCATCATTGTGTGCGGTAATATTGCATGGACAGACGATGACGTCGTTCATCGTTAATCGTGGTCGAATACTTTCGACCATCTGTAGTTAATTGTTCCAACATGAGGGAAGAACCTTTAATATTTTTTTTAAATGTTTGAAAATGATCTATAAACTGGACTGAAACTCAAACGTTGTTTTCACTGACCTGAGCAAAGAGCTGCTTGAAGTAGTCAAACAACAACTGTGGGTGTGTGCTAAGACAGGCAAGGGCGGCGTCATTACCCATGGAACCTAACGCTTCCTTCCTGAATACAATAAAAGAAAAAGCATCTTGTAACTGAACAAATGACTGTAACGTACTGCACGAAAGAATTTGCTATGGGAGCCGATATACTAAATTCTCGCCGATGTAATAGACCCTTTTAATAAGTCCTGTCATACATATTTTCCGCGAATGACGTGAAATTTATTCTTTTGAAATGTGATCAATAGACCAGAGATGGAAAAGAATAATTATGACATCATTCGTAGAAAGCCGGCATCGTTATAGCCTTTAACAAACTAATTAATAAGTCATGAGGGTTTTGAAAATCGGTAAAACATTCGTCCTGATTTGCATAGAAATTTTACTTGGATGTTTTCTCAGGCAAAACGTGATTTTAAATGGGAATGTTTTTTTTTCATAATACAACTTCGCCTGCGGCTCATATTATATATTATTCTATATAGATCGGCCGCTCATGTTTTAGTTTTTTGTTTTCAATTTTTGGCCAGTCTGAGAAACAAACCGGTCAGACAGGTTGGTCAGGTATCTAGTCTTACTTGTCTCGTATCATGGGTACGATAAGCATGGACAAGTCCTCTACAGAGTAACCAAACAGTGGTAGCCGTCTGTCGTCCTCAAGAGAGCTGACTTTCTCAAAGCTACGGATGGATGGTAGTTTGACTGTGGAAGGCATGGCTTTGGTTTTACGGTATGCCTACAAAGTCAAACACACAGCTCGTGAAACGAGCAAAGGGGAGCAAGGGGGTTAGGCTTTATGGACTTGGTGGTAGCTTGACTGTGGAAGGCATGGCTTTGGTCTTACGGTATGCCTACAAAGTCAAACATACAGCTAATGAAATGAGCAAAGGGGAGCAAGGGGGTTAGGCTTTATGGACTTGGTGGTAGCTTGACTGTGGAAGGCATGGCTTTGGTCTTACGGTATGCCTACAAAGTCAAACATACAGCTAATGAAATGAGCAAAGGGGAGCAAGGGGGTTAGGCTTTATGGACTTGGTGCTTAAAGCTCTTCCCACATGGAGTAACAGGTAGAGATCCGGTAAGTGCGCATGTGCAGCGTCACGCGAGCTGTCGCGCACAAGCAGACAGATAGACAGACTCCTTTATTTAAAATTTAAAAAAAATTAAAATCACTTGCGTTGCGTCAAGCTCAAGGCAAGTGCAAAATCTCTACCTCTTATATGGGCTCTACCTCCGTGTAAGAACCAGTGTATTGTTCTCGAGTTGCGTCACAAAGCCTCTTTTGTTTAGTAGAAGGAATGGTTCTTACACGGAGGTATTTATTGTTATACAACAATACTAGTAAATCGCACGCTCATGAACAACAGTCACGTAACTCGACTGCGTCTCGTTGCGTACTTTTTTGTTCATGACATTCTGTGACGTCATCTGTGTATCTATTACAGTACACACGCACGCAAAACGAGATCTATTTGTTAAGTAAAAGCCTGCATTGTGTTTTTCGATGATGATAAACAACAACTGGTGCCTAGCGAGGACAATTACTTTTTAGAATATGAATATCAAAACTTGTACTGAGGTTTGCAACCATTGCTAGCAAAACTCTTTCCACAATCTAACATGCCCAATACCAAATTCAAATGCACATGCCTATATGTACCTTGTGAAAGTCTTCCAAACTGAGCAATCCTTTATTCAGCCACGTCCCCACGGGACGCTGGCAAGCAATTTGTTTCTTTAGTTCTTCGTCGTTGATGATCGTTCCAGCATGCGTATCCACTAATAACATACGGCCAGGCCGAAGACGCCCCTATCAAGAACATTCAAAACAAAAATCTTTAAAGATTAAAATGAAGCGTTTTATTACGGCTAGGAACGACTGCTAGGAACGATTCACAATACCGCTTCTATATAGCTCTGGCATATTTTACTTTTAGTTCCCTTAGCCTTAGTTCTGCTGTGCTTCCTTGGTGTTTCGGATGAGACAATAAACTGAAGCACTCTCAAAAGAGTAAGGGATTGTCTCCCGGTGCAATGATCTGGCTCTCGGAGGAATTTAATTCAATGTGTCTAATGCAGCCCGTTGATTCCTCCAATCTCTCCCTGTTTTCGACCGTTTTGAGGTCTCTCACGACGAGAAGACCCTTTGATATTTTCTTTTCTTCACTTGATTGGAGGTTACCTTGGAGATAATTTCCTCGTCTTGTACAGTGTGCACGCCAACTTCGCTAGCCATGATCATGTGACCATCATGTGTGACGTAATACCGCGAAGGTCTGAGCCCGTTTCTGTCCAAGATGGCCCCTACGTAACGCCCGTCTGAGAAGGTGAACAAGGCTGGAAAAATACAAACATAGTTTTCGATTGTCATTGTCAATATTACCAATCACCCAAGGCTAAAAAGTGCCTAGTAAGAAATGTATATTGCAAAGTTTCATCTGTTAACTTTGGTCTTCGACATTTCGCCTTTGCTGTCAAGTCATATAGATTTTCACGGTTTTTCCAATCTTGTATCACGTTTTGTCGTTCCTATGTACCCACTGGGTGGATCCCATGGCTGAACACTCATCACAAGTCCCATCTCTATGCTCAACCACTATCATCTCATATGGGTCCTGTACTCACCTGGTCCGTCGAATGGCTCCGCACCCATCACAAGCCCCATCTATATGCTCGACCACTATCATCCCATGTGGGTCCTGTACTCACCCACTCCATCCCATGACCCCACACCCATCACAAGTCCCACCTCTATGCTCAACCACTATCATCCAATATGTGCCCTGTACTTACCTGGTCCGTCCAATGGCTCTACACCCATCACAAGCACCATCTCTATGCTCAACCACTATCAACCCATGTGGGTCCTGTACTCACCCAGTCCATCCCATGGCTCCACACTCATCACACGCACCATCTCTATGCCCAACCACTATCATCCCATATGGGTCCTGTACTCACCTGGTCCGTCCAATGGCTCTACACCCATCACAAGCACCATCTCTATGCTCAACCACTATCAACCCATGTGGGTCCTGTACTCACCCAGTCCATCCCATGGCTCCACACTCATCACACGCACCATCTCTATGCTCAACCACTATCATCCCATGTGGGTCCTGTACTCACCTGGTCCGTCCCATGGCTCTATTGAACACGAACTCCACCGATAGAAGTCCTTCTTCTCTTCGCTCATCAGGTTATCGTTCTGCCAGGCTTCTGGGACAAGCATCATCACGGCCTGAGTAACAAAAGGTCGATAAAATATTCATTCTTGATGTATGTTTCGGAAAGTGGAAAATATATTGTACTGAATGTGGATTATGTCGGCATAAAACAAACATTATTGAATAATAATGCACGAGGCACTGACATACTTATCAGATACCACAAGCGCCAAGGTTGACAGCTAATGATAGCGGTGCGAAGGGGACACACACATATTTAAGGCCAGGTCAACGTTTGGCACGTCCCGTCTCTTCAGCTTCCAAATTTTTAGTTTCTTATCAATCCTACCACCTTCCCCTTCCACCTTGGCTACCTTTTTTTTTCGCGGCATTAGAGCGGAAATTCACCCAAGCTTGTAAACTGAATCAAATTAGACTGATAATTGTATTAATTATTTGGATAAATGTCACTTAAGTGCCCATTTAAACTCCAAACCCAGTGTCTGTAGTGATTCAGTTTCCCGCCAGAAACGAGCAAACAGCAAATGTTGGAAAATTTATTGTACCGAATGTGGGTTCTTTCGGTGTGTCGGCATAAATAATATTTCTCATACTCTCTTATTACCTCAGGTAAAGATCTCTCTCCTGCCATAATCAGCATCTCCAAGATATTATCTACTCGACCAGAGTCAGTCTGTTCATCCTCTACAGCTGGGAATAAACTGGAAACAAAAAAAGGAAACGGAATAACGTGATTAATGCAATGGTCAATCAATGAGGTACATCCCTTTTCATCGAGTTTGAAGCGGCTATATTTTTATCGATACTGCGCTATCTAGTTAAGCTTGAAGTGTCTATAGTTCTATCGTTAAGTTTTTGCGTTTGTTTGAGTGTCTGGAACGTTGTCAAGTGGAGTTCGAAACGTTGTCAAGGAAAAGCTCGTGATTTTGAAACTTTGTCGCGACATTCCTTGACATCATGAACTCGCCGACAGCGCGCCGCTTGGCTCGCAAAACTATCGAAACGAATCGTTTAAACTTAACGACAAAACTATGGGCGCTCAAAGCTTAACTGGATAGCGCAGTAAGTTTTCGTGTTCCGTTTTAACATTTGTGTAACTACAAAAAGCATGATGTCAAGGAGTGTCGTGAGAGAAAGTTTAAAAATCACGACCTTTCTCTTGACAACGTTACGAACTCTTGAGAACATACGTTCTAGACTGCTTGCGGTCCCTTAAATCGAAAGAAAGACACGGGAGATATCAAATCGCAGCGCGCCGACCGTAAAAAAAACATTTCCCCCCATTTACGGAAGTTCGCCGAAGAAGGGCTGCAAGCAGTCTACATAGTACTTTCCAGACTCAAACAAGCGCGAAAACTTAACAAAACTAACGCCGTTCCAAACTCAACATGGATAGCGCAGTATTCAACTAGAGACATCAACTAGCTTGGGAGACCTCTTTGAATAGGTTTATTTCTCTCAGTCTTTTTTCAGCTACCAAAGTCGTTGCATGCTCGCTAGCTGATAAACAACTGAGAGAAGGAAACCTCGCAGGATAGCGCGAGTCACGTATTTGCAATACACTGTAATAAATTTGAAAGTTTTCCCCAAATACAGACATCTCATTTGCAACCCGATCCTAGGCAATTTCAGCCACCTTTGGGGCCACTCCCTTGTTACTACTTTTCTGTCTATAAAGTTTAGCTAAATTACCAGGAAAAAGTTTAAAACCTGATGTCGCAATGTGTCCACCCTCACCAACTCATAAATGCCATCACCAACGACAGTCGCGACGTTTATTATTCTAACATTACAGCTGAAATCGTTGCATCGCGACCGGCGTTTTCAAAACATCGATTTGTTTTTTACTCTGCTGTTCCGCCAGTTAAATCTTATGAGCCAATCAGATTCTTGCTCTGTTTCGCCTAGTGCAGTCGCCTGGCTTTCTGTCGCGACGTTGTCTGGTTTTAGTTCAGAGGGAAGCCAGTTGACTGCACTAGGCGAAACAGGGCAAGAGTTTCATTGGCTCATATAGTTTGATTGGCGGAACAGCAAAGTCAAAAATCAAAACAAAATTTGATGTTTTTGAAAACGTGGGTCCCGATGCAACGGTTTTAGCTGTAAATTTGGGGAAATCCCGGGCCCGATATTTTGATCGCTCATTAGCGGATTTCAGCAAAAGACTGGGTGAACGTGTAGCAGGGAAGTCACTATATCCCAATGGTTGAAACCTGAACGGCTCCTAAACCTTAGAATGATCACAACATGTATATTTTTTTCTGAAACTTACTTCAAAGAATTTTTTTTTAGAATTGTTACTGATTCGAACTTGGATCATTATAAGCCCAAGACCACTAGGCTTTGCTGGTACTGGGTTTACGAGGATTTGCCGGTGTGGGTCACTAATTTTATGGCATTTAATTTAATATATCATATATAGAAAGAGGAATATACAGTACAAATCATATCTAAAACAAACCAAAACCCTATCCTTACCCTAATCCAAAATTAATTTATTGTTTTAGGACAGTTTCTCTTCATTTTATGAATAGAACGAAGTATGATAAAGGACTGGTTTGCGGATTTCTATTGGGATATAGTGATTTCTGTGTAGCAAGCTTACTTTTCCGTGAGCTCTCCGTAGTATTCACTATACATCCCTCCCTCTCTCGCCTGCATGTTGTTCGTGTTGCCACAGATTGTGTTGATCTCGCCATTGTGGGCAAGATACCTACAAAAAGCACAACAATAAATACACAATCAACGGATGACGAAAATAATTACATAACTGTCTTTGGTAAGTGATACAACAGCCAAACCGCGGTTTGTTTGTCGGTATAGAGTTCGCAGAATTATGAAAAATCGCAGTGATTAATAATCCATCAAGCTTAACCAAAGAAAAGCACAAGCGTGAAGGAGGTAAATTTGGATAAACGATCTTAATCTGCACAGATTTTGGTTTCTACCTTCGTTTTCTCAATAATAAATTATGTTTTATGAAGCTAGGTTCCGTATAGAGCGGAGTGTCGAAAACAAAACGCAGAAAATACACTTGCATTTAGTCCTGACCAAAGAAATCCATAGCCGTATTCACACTAGAGACGGAAAACTCGTCTGAGACGATGAACAACAACAACCAAAGGTTGAGATTTATGTTAAACGCCGTGGAAAAATGGGGAAGGGCTAACGCTCGAAACGTCAGCAAAACACCATTTTTCCACGGCGTTTAACATAAATCTCAACCTTTGGTTGTTGTTTTTCATGTTCACGTCTCCGTTCACGACGCAGACCACCTAGTTTTCCCGTAAAACTAGTCATACCATCGTCTGAGACGAGTTTCTCGTCAGAAAATGTTCCTGCTTTATGTCAATTCTGCTCAGAAACACTTGCTTGTTAACTGTCTAAACTTTCTCCTTCAAAAAAATTGTTTTCACGTCATCACAGAAGAACAGGGAACCATATTCAAGGCGAGAAACTCGTCTCAGGCACCGTCCACACTTCGCCGGCTAAATTCGAAAACGGCTAATTTGCCTCGAAAACGGAGCAAAAGTTTTCCGTCCACACTACACCGGCTAAATTAGAAAACGCACAAAAACGTCAGCTTAGCACATGCGCTAAAAAGAAAAACGAGAGCCCGCGGTCATAATTTCCTCACCAGCCGTGTAACATGACGTCATCGTTTTCGAAAAGTTCCGTTTTCGCCGTCCACACTAAAACGCGTAGCCGGCGTTTTCAAATTTAGCCACTTTCAGTAGCGTTTTCAAAAAGCTCCGTTTTCGGTGGGAAATTTAGCCGGTGTAGTGTGGACGGAAGGCACAACCGTATAAAAAATTAGCCGTTTGCAAATTTAGCCGGCGTAGTGTGGACGGTGCCTCAGACGAGAAACTCGTCTCTAGTGTGAATACAGCTAATGTCACACCACAGTGTTTTTTTTTTTTGCGTATTCTGATTGGCTGACTAGACAATGATCCAATACCTCAACCAATAGGAACGCATAAGAACGCTCACCTGTTTGGATGAGCTCTCTCCCAACTTGGGAACGTGTTCGTAGAGAAGCGGCCGTGAACAATGGCAAAATGCGTTCTGGAAAAAAAAACTTCATACATGTAGCTCCAGTTCTCCCTACATCGACAAGCAAGATGCACAGACATATATAATATAAGGAGTTTTAACTCCTTTTTTAGCTTAAAAGCCCAGTGCGCACTAGCACTGGGCAGAAGGAAAAAAGCATGGGAAAATAATTGAAACAATCCATATTTTCCAAGGATCATCACTAGGTTACTTCAATAAATTACTTTATTTTTTGTGGACTTTAACGCTTGGTTTGAAAGCACTAAATTTTGTTCGCGCAATATTTTCCTAATGTCGTTATGTCGCAAGGTTGTACCAGGCATTCATGCTCCAGGAATATATGGGTACAGCAGAAATAACTCGCTAGTGTAGAATGTCATTGGCGCAAACATTGGCTTATTGTTGTTTGAATATCAGAGGGAGAAATGATCGAATAGGAAGATAATTTGTACTATTTGTAAGCATATTACTCTGAGGTTGACTTTCATCATTTCGTCTGATAGTTCTTTTTTAGGCAAAAATAAATGCGCAAAGCAATGAAAAGGACAACAACAACAAACAGTTATGTTTAGAATGTAAGTACCTGTAATCTTCTCTGTTAAGATCCAAGAAAAACTCCGACAACTGATCAGTTGTGAACATTCCCTAAAACAGGAACAGCAAGAGCAAGTTAGTGACTTGCAAGTTTTGTAACGATTACTGTGCGACTATGTCAACCGGGCCATCCGGTAAAAAGTTTGTCATTTAGAGTTTCAAACCATTTTAAGGAAATTTAATACCTACAATACGTTTGACGATGAGTAATTTTAAAGTGTTTTGAAGTTATTTCTGCTGATAATTTTCAATTTTTTAGAGAAAAGCGAATATTTCGATGTCTGAGACTGCAAGAAAGTCAAGATCCTTTGTTCTGTACTCGCTTTCTGATTGTCTAACTTCTTACAAAATGGGCCGGTTGACGTAGTCGCACAGTAAAAGGAGGGTTGCCATACGAAAGATGATGCGAATATAAAGGTAATGTAAAGTTAACATGTTGATGTATATCAGAAGTGGAAATTACTGCCGGTCATCGGACATTGTCCTATCAAACTCATTGTCCGATCAAAATATCCAACCAATTTTCAGACATGTCTGTCAAATTTTCCAGTAGACACAACCAAGAACACGTTTTAATGGAAAGATGTCCGATCAAGTAAGACAAATTATTTCCAGCTCTGTATAATTCCAGGTGCAGAACCAGCGTTTTCAATTTTAATTCTCAAAGCCATTAATAATTTATTAAGTTTGAACAAAGAAAAGTTCGTAACCGGTGAGGAGCTCGGAAAACGCAGTCTTAAATTGCACACCTCGAAGTCGGTTCAAAAACTAACCCACTACTCAGTGTTTGGAAATCCTGATGAAACAAGGTATATAGTGCTTGATCTATTATGTCATTGATCGAATTTGGAAGGAATCTTTCAGTTTTGTTGAAAATTAGAGCACTTCAAATAATGGTTTGCAATGGGCGCTCCTACGTAACACGTTCTCCATCCAGGAACACACACTGGCACATCTTGTTCCAAGGAGGGGAGGACCTCTGCTCTTACCTTATACACCATGACATCTGGTGACAAACTGCAGATGTAGAACGTCTGTTCTTGGTTCGCACTGTGTTGGACGCTAACTTACGCACTAGGAATAATTTCTGTCTGAATGTGTCTGGGTCATACAAACTTGTAACAAAACCTAAAAGCAGAAAACACATCATCAACCTCTCTGACCAGCCCACCCTTCATTGGATGTCTATCACCATGACCACACAATCATCAACCTCCCTACACTGACCAGCCCACACTTCATTGGATGTCTATCACCATAACCATCACAATCGTCACCTCCCTACACTGACCAGCCCACACTTCATTGGATGTCTATCACCATAACCATCACAATCGTCACCTCCCTACACTGACCAGCCCACACTTCATTGGATGTCTATCAACATAACCATCACAATCTTCAACCTCTCTACACTGACCAGCCCACATTTCATTGGATGTCTATCAACATAACCATCACAATCGTCAACCTCACTACGCTGTCCAGCCAATGGAACATATTTATACTGAAGTCACATTCTACATATTTACACCAGTTTATAACTGAATAAGTGCTCACCTGCTTGATAAATGGTTGGCAGCCTTTAGATGTCTTGCCAAGCGTACTGTCATCAAATGGAACCTCTCTCCATCCAATGACCTGCAGTCAAGAAGCCATGTGCTCAAACATTGTGTATTTCCAGAAGTATAAATTAGATGTATGGACCAGGAAACATTATAATAACTTCAATGACACCCAGACAGAAAGGCAGAAAGTCTGTTTTATTCTGATATGATAACCTCATAAGATGGAAGCTGTGAAACAAAAGTAATAACACTAAAAGACACTGAAAGACAGCCAGCCAGACAGACAGAGGGCCATAGACTGCAGATGAATAAATAAACCATAAATGGATGGGCAGACAGACATATGATTGCATTAATAGAGGGGTAGATAGACAGATGGAGAGTGAACGATGAATGGTCAGGGATGGATGGATGTTGGAGGACAAACAGACAGACCGACTGGCAGACAGATGTTCCTAGTCTTTTGTTACCTCAATTCCATGTTCTTCTGCAATCCTGGTAAAAGCCTCTTCCCCTTCTCTTGCCTAGTTTGATAAAAAAAATCAATCCTAAATAGTATTGCAGATTATTCATCAACTGAGTTTGTATTTTCAAGTGATTGACTGCAAAGTGTGTGCATTGCCATATCAAGATAGCACTTAGATTTCATGTTAAGGGTTCATGGTTTTCCACAGAGTCTGTACAGAATCCTAGTTAAAATTTCCAAAACATTTCCAAAACTTGACCTATTTCCAAAACCACACTATGAAACAAATGAGTGGAATTTGCGAGCCGTGAGGCAATTCTTTCGTGCACTTTTTGCGTACACAGGAACCCTGCACGCTAAATCAAAAACCCTCACAACAATGTTCAGTTCCTCCCATATTTATAACATATTTTTCAAATTTTTTTTTTCTGGATAAATACAATAAAATGAATAGGCAGATATAATTTTATTTTCAGAAAATTGAGACAATAATTAATAACTTTTCCATAGCCCATTTGAAAAAGCTCCTTTTTTCAAACCTTGCACTGTCCTGGAAAATGGCATCATCAACTTTCAAAACTTTCTAAAACCTGTACGGACCAGTGTTTGCAGACCATAAATGCAATCTAACAGGAAGTTTCAAACATCAGACAAAATGGCCAAGTGTCCCAAAGAGCTCACACTACACAGGTACCTTAATTAGATCATTGTCCAAAAATATCAGCCCAGAGGCATAGTGTCCAGGATCTGGTAGGGTGAAATTCAAGTTGCTCTCCCTTGAATGAAATAGTACAGGAAGAAGTAAACAATATGATTATAGCATGAACTACCATACAGTGTTACAGTGTTGGATGCTGAACCAGATACCTTTTTTTTTAGCTTTTATCAAGTTTGGCACGCCCACCTGACCAATGAGTGTATGGGTTGCATTGAAAGTCATAACGGCGCATATATGTCAGTTACAAGTAGCTATGCGTCACACTTCATGTGTTCACTGAGGGTTTGTACGCTTTCTGAATGACACAAATCCAGGATTTTCCAGGAAGATTTTAGTTATTTTTCCAGGAGTTTTTATTCGCTAGCAGTGCCCCCCCCCCCCCCCCCCCCCCCCAAAAAAAGACAATGATAAGGTCTGGAGGATGTCACAATTTGCAGCCCAAAATCAGATTCACGAAACTGACTGATTCAGCCACATTTGAGTTGAAACATTTTCCAGGAATTTCCTTAAAATTCCAGGATTTTCAGTTCTGGAGTTTCCAGGAAGGAAATAAAAATCCAGGATATTCCAGGATTTCCTGGATGCATACGAGCCCTGTCACTAATTGGTCAGGTAGGCTCCCAGACTCAAAAGCTAATCACAATTTGATGTCAATGTAACAATGGTTTAGCATGCTGGACACTGTAAGCATGATTTGTAAATGTACCTGATGATATTCTGGTACATTTCATGTGGATGTCCCGTCATAATACCAGCTCCATCTCCAGTGTTATCTTCACAGCCACATGCTCCACGGTGCTTCATGCGCAGCAACAAAACCAGGGAATCTGCAACTACCTGTTACAAACATTTAGGTAGCATGTTTTTAAGTCAGCCACTCTGACAATCCTACACAAGGCAACATAAATTGCTAAACTGTGCTATGGATAGCACTGTCACAACAAGCTGGCAACCGCCGGCTTTCTGTCAGCTACTTGATGCTTTTGTTTCACTGCCGGCTACTTTTCATTGGACCCCAGATCAGCTAATTTCAGAGTCACTGAAATTAGCCAAACTGGAGCGGCTACATGTTTTTTAAATTCCTGCTTAAAATCATTCTGACAGCACTCTGTTTGGATGAACATGTGTGGGATTATAAACAGCACGTTAAGCTTATATCTTTGCTGCCATTCAACCCGAAGTGCAACCTTGTACTATATACTGAACACATGAAATAATGAAAATTTTAATTGAAAAATTCAACTTGACAGTTTGTATTAAATTTGTCATATTCCAGACCCCATATGAACCGACAATGTCTCCTTCCAGAAAAGGAAAACTATCAGAAGTGAAAAATGCATAATTTATGTGTATACAAAACACAGCATGATCTCAGCAAAAAACTGTGAAAAGTGTCAATCTGCATTGCATAACAAATTGAGTTTTTAGTGGAATGTTTTCATTATATAATAAAAAACTCAAACTTTATGGAACTGCGTCGCTTCTATATGTACATCAACAAAGGCGCAGGTCGTTAAAAATGTATTTCTAACCAGATGATAAAAGCAAAGTGAAATTCAGCTATATCATTCAAATACGTGGAAAATATAGCAAAGGGAGGTTTTAAGTAAAGTTTGGAAACAGAATCAATCTTCTAGTGAAAACGTTTAGCCATATTTATGTAGCAGACTTGCACAAGCGATATGAAGACGAGATTTTCACAGCAAAGTCTGCATTCGAATCGCGATTTTAGCGCGCCTGTGAAACCAAGCTTTCTGGTCATCATAACATTTTCTATAATCCAAGGAGTCTACATTCTAGATTTAATGTTTAATTGATAATAAAGAAAACTTATCTCACCTTGTGGGATTTTTCACCGTTGATCTTGACGATAAAACCAACACCACATGCGTCTTTCTCGAACTCTGGCAAATACAACCCTTGCTTCGGCGGATAGCCATATTGTGACAAACCATGGCTGATTTTACACAACAACAGCGGCTTTGCCACTAAAGTTCTCAGTCAAATCCTTTATCAGATACACAAGAATCCAGGTTAACTCTTTCTACACCTCTAGGAGGCGTTTTCAGAGTATTCTTGGCGCGTTTTTATCGACAGTTCGTGTTGTTGTTATTAATTCTACCCGCGTGGTTTGCCGGTTTCACTCCAAGTCCATGACCTCCACACGTGATCGACGTATGCATCGACCAATCAGGTTCACTTCCGCTTATGTATGGGTTTCCCCAGGCCTCTTGTTCCGGCATGAACAGACAATAATGGAAGACACAACCAATTGTCTCCTTTTGTTATTCCATGATGATTGCTATGAAATGCAGTGGCAGACGAAAAGAGAATTGATTAAAAAAAAATCAAAAGCCACGAGCCGTCTTCGGCGAGAGACAAACGAATTTTTGTTTTATCAGTTCGACCGACATTCCCCCTGAGTGCGTAGATACATAAGGGACGGACCATTAGATATTTGAGGGGGGGGGGGGGGGGCAATTTTTTCTCGGTAAGAAATTTTTTTTCCTACTTAAGACGCTGCACGAATTTTTTTCGGACATCGTTTGCTTGCACGAATTTTTTTTCGCCAATATTTGACATTCATGTCCTACTGTAGTGTAGAAAATACATGGTCATTGGCCTTCAATGGTATATTGAAAAAAAAGAGTGTTATGCAGCTACAAGTTATGGCCTATAAAAGGACCAGTCATTATATATCGCTATTCTTCATGTGCGTGAAGTGTGGCCCGAATGTTCAATTTCTATGTTGTAACGTCGAACTCATGCTTACAGAGGTCAGTTTTTCAAGCATGTGACTATCAACTAGGCCTTTCACAGGAATATTTTAGGGGGGATGTTCCCTGGCAAGACAGTAGCATGTTCTTGTAACTTAGGCATTCTATTGAAACGGGAAGAGCGGGTTTTCTCCCCGGGGGGGGGGGGGGGGGACTCCCAAATTTTAGGGGCGGGGGTGCTCGTCGGGAACTTTTGATTTTACCCCTAAAAGGTACCAAACATGGCGTCGCTCAGTTGATTTTGACCCCTAAAAGGTACTAAAAAACGTATTTTCCCTCGTAATTTTCTCGCGTATTTTTTACGAGGGAAAATACGTCTGAAATTCAAGCTACCAGCAAGTGTGATTTGCTTGATTTGCTAGAACGGACCTCTAACAGGTACCTATCTGGAAAAAATTACACGTTTTCGAATTTTACCCCCTAAAGGGTACCAGAGGCCTGATTTTAAACCCTAAAAGGTACGACGAGCACCCCCGCCCAAAAAATATGGGAGTCCCCCCCGGGGTTTTCTCCAGCACGCGAGTTCTCAAAATCGTGATGTAGAGCAGTATTCAGTTAAGTGAACTAGAAAAATGTGCTCGAATAACTCCTTATTTTGATAGAAAAACATCTAGCTGTGCAGGATTTTTTTTCTTGCCTTTTTGTTTTGCACAGAAGCTCATAAGTATGAGCTTCTGTTTTGCATGAATATTTTTTTCAGGTTCAAAGCTGTGCTCGAATTTTTTTTTCGTATTTGCCCAACCCCTCCCTCAAGTATCTAATGGTCCGTCCCTAAAACATGTTACTACCACAAAAACGTGTCTATCCACTCTCTAAGTACAGATGGCGTTCAACCAATCAGTGCGCGTTTACATCTTGTCGAATATGAAGTAATTTCTCTTTTTTTTTTTCAAAGTTTTAAAAGCACCATCATGAGACAAAACAATCTGACACATCTTTCGGCCCTAAAATTAAATATACCAATCTCCCTAAAATCTTATTGCAGATCAAGTTCACCTCTAAAAGAGACCGAAACCCATGATTTTACCCTAAAAGGTACGACGATGTTCCTAGCCTGCGAACATCCGGATGTTCGCAGGCTACGATATTCCCCGACCAAAAAATATATGAGTCCCACCTCCTCACTCACGGGCTAACTCGAAGACATGCGAAACTTGGCAACCTGAAGTGTATGCTCCCGTTCGCTTCATCATAGCTGAGGAGCAATATAGCTTTTTTTTCTCTTTATAGAAAGCTTGAGCTTCACAAATCCATCTTGTTCAACTGTCCAATCGCGCGCGCGTCATCCGGTCATTTATAGTATGACTCAAAAGCGATGCATTATGGGAAGACTGAAATTAGTTCGACGTTGCGCTTATTCAAAACGTCGTTTTGGGATTTTGTCATTCATTCATACTTATTAATCCTCGAGTCAATATACAGGATGTTTGAGATGCGGGTTTTTGCCGATCCGCCAGTCGAACTATCTACACCAATCAAGTCCTTGCCCTCCCTCGTTTACTTAGTGCAAAGCCAGTTGACAGCACTAGACGAAATAGGGCAAGGGCCTATCTATACAGGGCGTAGCCAGGGGTTCCGGACCCCCCCCCCCCCCTTGCCTCTGTTCTGGACCGACTTATTACTAAAATTCGGTAAATATTTAATAGACAACAAATAAAAGCTCCAATAAAATGTAGCAAATTTCTTCAAACGCTAGTTTTTTTCCGAGATCAATATTTTTGGCTGTGTTTCCTGTGGCGAGAACGCAAAAAACGTCCGATTTACGTGGATTTTTTTATTTTTTGAATTTTGGACCCCCCCCCCCCCCCCCCCCCCCCCCCCCCCCCCCCCCCCCCCCCCCCCCCTCATAAGTGCTGGCTACGCCCCTGTTATAACTGAATTTCCTCTTATTTGTATTCAACCAGTACATTTTAGTTTTCCTTTGCTTTAATGTCTGTTCCTTGTGTTCTTTATTGTCTCTTTTGTATTTGCTCGTCTAGCTTGTTGTATGGATGTCAATTTGCTCTACATTTGTCTTTATCTTCTTCAATATATCCGCTTTGGTCGTAGACATTTAGCTCGACTAGCTTCTGCTATTTCTAAATGGCTGGCACTTCTATCTATATTCTGATTTTTTCCTATAAATCTTTGTATTTTACTTTTACGAGCGCCGAATAAAGATATTGTAGTTGTTGACCAGATGGTTTGTCTGTCGTAACAAAAAAAAACCCGGTAATTATATAACTTTGTCGAGAATAGCGGGGTATATTTCACGGGCTATAATGGCGAATTTAGCGGGTTAAAATGTATATTTAGCCCGCTGCTCTGCGCGAATCAAGATTATCGCACAGTTGTCTTTGATTTAGGAACAAAATGCCCTCTAATGTTATTATAATAGTAATATATTTGATGTTGTTTGGCGTAATTGTTTTTGGCCCTTCTCGGGACTCGTGTTACTCGGGCTAAAATGGTGTGTTGTATCAAACCATGTTTTGAATTCCCAGTGCTGTAATAACAGCATGAGCGAAAATACCATGTGCAAAGCTTGCTAGAGCGGATTTCGTATGACTGTGACAAGTGCCGCGAAAAAGTTGTGCCGCGACTACGCAATTTCATTGGCTCTCGTTCTAAGGACCGTAATTTAACGCTCTTAACTGATCACACGTGCACTTTTCCCAATCAACGCGCGCGTAAAGCTACGGCCAAACCATACTCGCGCGCCAGGCCTTCCCTCACCTCCCCCCAGGGGACTTTTCCTGTCCCCTGGGGGAGGTGAGGGAAGGACCCTGGCGCGCGAGGATGCGGCTAAACTAGGACACATGTAGCGCGCAGCATTTGTGTCCTGCATCTTTCCCCGAGTGGCTAAAATAGGAAACATCGCACGCGTGTCTCGGACGCATCAAATGTTTCTTGTCTAGCAAAGAAACATTTCTGTGTGACCCGGCTACAACATTTGTCGCGCGCAAGAATGTTTCCCGCATGGCTAAACTGGGAAACATGAAGGAAACATGTGTCTAGCTACAATGTTACGCGCTACAGTGTTCTAGTTTAGCCAGGGATTAAGAATTTAGCTATGGGATTCTATAGGATTATTCAAAGCTTCCAGGAGGCTAGATTCCGCTAAGAAAATAGCACGAAAAAAGCAATATCGCACGAGTCGCGCAGTGACGAGGGCGATATCGCCTTTTTGAGTGCTATTTTCGGCGGGATCTACCGACTGAACGCTTTGAATAGACTTGAATGCTATGATATCTCGTCCTCAATTTACACAAAAAAGAGATATCATAGGATTATTGTAAATTCGCTAGTTGCCATTCTCGTACCCTGTGGAAACAGCAATTCGAGGTCTTTTCATATTGGCTGATTCTTCTTTTTCTTTTTTTTTTACACGGTGTATGCGTCGACCGTTTTTCTCTCAACGGCTTTGTGTGGCTGTTAAAAGAGCCGACCCCATTCTCGTATCCAGAGTTCTCCGGCTCCTTCGCTGATTGACAGAAACGGCGCGTAAGTTTTGCCCGAGTACTGCACTGTGTAATATATGTAGATGTTCAGGCAAGCACTGTGCACTGTGTAATATAATCGATGCGTCATCGCATGTATCTCCTTGCCTAATCGCAGTCTTGCCCGAGTAAAGAAAATGTGCAGTACAGTCGATGTACCGGTGTTATCACAATGCGTCTCCTGACGTCATCTCTTGTCCTTCCCGAACACTGCACTGCGCATGTGTAGTACAGTCACTGCATCACCAAATGTGCGTCTCTTTGCGTCATTTCAGTTTTGCCCCAGCACTGCGCATGAGCAGTAGAGACTGTGTCACCACATATGCGTCTCCTTGCGTAATCTCCGTATTGCCCGGCTACATGTGCAGTGCAGTACAGTCGATGCATCACCAAATGTGCGTCTCTTTGCGTCATTTCAGTTTTGCCCCAGCACTGCGCATGTGTAGTAGAGTCTGCGTCACCACATATGCGTCTCCTTGCGTAATCTCAGTATTGCCCGGCTACTGCGCATGTACAGTGCAGTCAGCGCGTCACCAAATGCGTCTCCTGGCGTCACCTCTGTGCGTTGATACACTGTTGAGTCAGTGCTTCATCACACACGTGTTATCTTGCATCACCTTCTGTGTCTACTTCGTTCATCTTTATCTCGATGGCTGCGATCACGGTCACGTGACGAGTAAGGGGAGGACGACCGCTCTCTGCGACTGCCAAAAAGAAAAAGTGATTTACGGGATTAATTTGTATATATATATAGTATTACTTTATGAAACTATAAACGAGGTTTCGTCTGGAACCACCACACTTCAGACTTCAACTGGCTAATGAGTGAACAAGTAAAACTGAACTGTCCACAAGCGCAGTCGAAAGTATCAACCGGGTTTTCATTCCAATCGATCGTGTATACCCATTCATGTTTAATATATCGAAATTGGTCTATTCGATAGATCGTAACGACATCATAATACAGGGCATACTAAACGAAAGAACTTCAATGTCATGTGGTTATTTCAACCAAGATGATGTACATGCACACCATAGCAACAAAATGGACAGAAACATTAAAATGACAAACCTTTTCTTGGAACTTCGATAGTCCTCGTCCGACCTCGAAAATCCTTTCCTATATCTATCATCCTAACGTATTGCAAACATAAATTAAAACATTAGAAATCTGCAATCGGCTATAGCACGAAAACTAAAACGATTCATGTATCATTAACTTTCTAGTGTTCTTCTCGTTAGCAAGGTTACAAGTTCACTATAACTCCTCAAATTTGTTGCAAAATAAAGGTGATTACTATTATTGTTGATGTTGTTGCTGCTGATGTAGTTATGACAACAACAAGCAAGCAAACAAAATAAACAATTGGCCATTCAGTCAAACAAACAAACAAACAAAACCTTGTCTTCCAAGGAGCAGGCAATCCCAGGACTTCCGCGTACAGAACCCATTTCACCGCATAATACAACAACAACCGTTAACAACAACAACAAAAAAACCGTCTGTACCATATATATATTTCTTCTACTTATTTATACAGAACAGAAACCTTTATTGCCAACGAGCCAGCCGAGCGAAGACGCGAGGCTGGCGAGGCGGCAGCATCATAGAGCCGTACGAGGTTCAGGCGAAAGAAATCTCGATTGAGCGTAACTTAAGGTAATACTAAATGACGTAATGTCTAGAAGCAGCCGAGAAAGCCATTGTAGTACGCGTTCTTTACAAGTATTGCCTGGCACCGTGTCATGTGACTAGCAAAGCCAATCGTAGCGCGTGCTTTTTGCTGATCGGGTCATGTGACTTCAAAAGCCAATCGTCGCGCGTGTTCTTTGTAGCTGGCTTGAAATGATACTACCAAGCTTGCATTCGTCTCGTGGTGATTTTTGGCGATATTGCGAGAGGAAAAGGTTTGAAAAAATCCTTTGTTTCACTACAGATTTAAGTTGTTCGCGTTCTTTTTTTACCCATAACACATTTGTGTACTTCAGAGGAGTGCCTTTTGAGAAGCAGCGTGTTCCAGTTTGAGCTAGCAAGCTCAAAATCGGGTAGCAAGCCAAGAATTTTGTCGAGAGCTAACGTTGGCGAGCGTGCCGAAAAACCGGTTCCGAAACAAAATTGTAATTGTAATAATTCACTACAATTCATTGGGCCAGCAATTGAACAAAGCATTGATACGATCACACAAAAGTATATAAGTAGCAAATTGGTTGTCTGATTGATTTGGGTCAAAGGAGGTATGAAAGAACGCACAAGAACTCAACTGACATGATCCTCTTGTTGTTGATGCTGTTATTCTCGCATAATTATGCTCACGATAGTCATAGTTACCAATCACATTCAGCATCTCCACATGTAACTTATATCAAAATTATATCACTATATTTATATCACTATAATTATTGTGTCACTATCTTCAACCCCTTTGCCATTTCAAACAGGAGGCTCATATTTAAGGGGCTGCGAAGGATTCTAGCTCATATTGTGAATGGAAATATATATGCTCTAGAAACTGCTGAATCTTTTAAGGAAAACAACAGTTTAAGTCATGTGATAGTCTGTATCAAGGGTATATAGGCAGAGATCATTTTTAAAATTATTGCTTGAGCCATTCTGGAAAATTTTCTTGTGCAGTAGATTGTTTTCTGGAACTGTGCCGTTGATGTCAAAACGAAACACTAAAGAATAAAATATTTTCTTTCAACTTTTGTTTTAATTTAAAAAAACTCACTTTGTGAAAAGGGCATAACATGATTCACGGTTCTGTTGCTCTTGGCACTTAGCGAGAGCTACAACTAGTTTAATTATAAGGCTCAGGGTAGCCCTTTCAGATTGATTAAAACAACCTGTTATCAATAGGAGCCCTGAGCACTAATAGAAATCTACAATATAAAACATATATAAATAGGTAATAATAATTAAGAATATAGAGCACACAATAAACTGTTTGTTGTTGTTGTTGTTGTTGTTTACCTTGTCGCGTTTTCTTTCTCTATCATCGCTCTCCTCTCGTCTTTTCCTTTGTCTGTCATCCTCATAGCGGACTCCATGTCTCCCTCTCTCTTTTGTTTCCTTTCTTTCTCGATCGTCCACTCTGTCGCGGTCCTTACGATCCGATCCTTCTTTGTCAGATTTCTTTTTCTTTTTCTTCCTCGATCCCTCGCCATCGCTGTCGTCCGAATCCTCGTCAAAAACTAGATCGTAGCTAGGGTTATATTTAAGGTTATGTGCAAAGAAGATTTTCAAATCTACGACTAAGAGAGCGAAAAAACCCTAACGGCAATGGTAGCCTACTCGCAGGTGTTAGAGGAGGTCCTCTCCCCCTCGATTCATCATTTTGTCCCCAAAATCCAAGATGGCAGCTACGCGAAAGCAAACTTTTTGTCACTAAAATTACTCTCTAAACTGAGCTACGGATAAACTAAGACACATGTAGCGAGCAGTGTTCTGCATGTTTCCACGAGAGGCTAATCTAGGAAACATCGCACAGGTGTTTCTCGGACACAAAATTGTTGTCTGGTGAAGAAGCATTTTGTTTTGTGTTCCGGCTACAAAATTTGACGTGCGCAACAATGTATCTCGCGTGGGAAGCATGTGCCCGGTTACAATGTTGCGCGCGTTTCATGTGTCCTTAATAGACCGGCTCGGGCGTAATGTTTTCCCCATTTTAGAGTGGCATTCCCCTGAGTATTATTTCCTTCTTTTCCAGCTACGCAGCGAAGGATATATGGATCTACAAACAAGGATACTTGTCTCGTGTTTTCTTCTCCTTGATGGCGTACTTTGTTTTTTTTTCCGTCTTCTTTTCTTGTAAAGCTGGCGGTGCTCCTATAAAACAAACGATGTGTATCGAAGTCAAGTACCAAGTACTGTACTCAAGTACCTGAACTCGCCAAAGTCAAAAACAACCTGCCGTAAACGTGCTGGGCTTTCAACCCTGATTTTTTCACACAGGGTACGGCATGAATCCTCGCCTTTGCGTGAACATTCAGCCAATTACATCACGCGAAATGACTGATCAACCAATCAAATGCTTAGATACGACACGGAACTTTGCCTTCTCGTGAACATTCAGCCAATTACATCACGCGAAATGACTGATCACCAATCAAAATGCTTAGACACGGCAAGGAACTTTGCCTTCTCGTGAACATTTAGCCAATTACATCACGCGAAATGACTGATCAACCAATCAAAATGCTTAGACACGGCAAGGAACTTTGCCTTCTCGTGAACATTCAGCCAATTACATCACGCGAAATGACTGATCAACCAATCAAAATGCTTAGACACGGCAAGGAACTTTGCCTTTTCGTGAACATTCAGCCAATTACATCACGCGAAATGACTGATCAACCAATCAAAATGCTTAGACACGGCAAGGAACTTTGCCTTTTCGTGAACATTCAGCCAATTACATCACGCGAAATGACTGATCAACCAATCAAAATGCTTAGACACGGCAAGGAACTTTGCCTTCTCGTGAACATTTAGCCAATCACATCACGCGAAATGACTGATCAACCAATCAAAATGCTCAAAACACGGCACGGAACTTTGCCTTCTCGTGAACATTTAACCAATCACATCACGCGAAATTACTGATCAACCAATCAAAATGCTCAGACACGGAACGGAACTTTGCCTTCTCGTGAACATTTAGCCAATCACATCACGCGAAATGACTGATCACCAATCAAAATGCTTAGACACGACACGGCACGGAACTTTGCCTTCTCGTGAACATTTAGCCAATCACATCACACGAAATGACTGATCAACCAATCAAATTGCTCAGACACGGCCCGGAACTTTGCCTTCTCGTGAACATTTAGCCAATCAAATCACGCGAAATGACTGATCAACCAATCAAAATGCTCAGACACGGCACGGAACTTTGCCTTCTCGTGAACATTCAGCCAATCACATCACGCGAAATGACTGATCAACCAATCAAAATGCTTGAAAAACAAAATGCTGTGCTTTTGATCCCTGATTAAGCCACTTGGACAGATGCTCGCGAGTAATCGCTCACCTTTCTTTTGCCACTTGACTTTAGCCACCGACTGGGAGAAATCCACATGGATTCGCCGGTCATCGATGAGTACGTTATCCATCTTGAAATATGCTCTCTCGCAGTCTTCTGCCTGCAGTTTAAGTTCAACATTGTTCAAATTACGAGACTTATACGATTGCATAGTTTTAGAAAATGCCCCTCCAGGGCCAACAAAAAGTTCTCCGAAATAACAGAGGAGATTTAGGATAGTTTCTGTTTTAATTTTTTGGTATCTGATTTGCACATCACAGGCTCCCTTTGGGTTCGAAATTCGCAGATTCTAGACAATGTAGTGCCTGGTACAATAAATAGCAGAAAGTAGAGTTCTGGTCGTAAAGTTGGGAGCAAACATAAAAATGATCTACAAAAGTTGGCGATATTTTGAGATGAGCTGATATTATTTAGACCCCGTCCACACTACATCGTTTTCAAACGAAAACGGATACTTCTTGCTCCGTTTTCAAAAAGATTTGCGTCCACACTTACCGTTTTCGTATTGTTTTTGCCGTTTTCGGTGATCGTTTTCGGCGTTGTAGTGTGGACGATAGCCGTATCCGGAGCAAAAAGTATCCGTTTTCGTTGAGTAGTGTGGACGGGGTCTTAGTCACAAGTGTATAATATATATGATATTGAAATTTCAGGGGAAGGGGTCAAGAAATACGTAACATTTTCGACGAAAAGGTAACACAAATAACTTACATTTTCGAACTCTATGAATGCATACTGTAAGGATTCGCCCGATTTCTGGTCACGGATCACCTCACAACTGGAATTAGAAAGTCCATCATTCATCAGTGAGTTCATGTGGCCAGTGATAAGATAAGTAAGCAGAGCTGGGATTTTTTTCACTTGACCTGGCAATGCCCGATCAAACTCCTAGCATCCTATAGCGCTGTTCATGCTGTCGTCATCCATTGTTATTAATGTGCCAACCAGAGATCGATTGGTTCACAGAACAAACGGCGCTATTGAATCTATGGTTGGCACATTAGCATTACAAAGGCAATGTTGGTAAACAGTGAATAGCGCTATTGTGGTCGGACATTTGCAAATTTGTCGGACATATCAGAAAATTGGTCGGACATAAACTTGTAACACTTAATTTACAATTTATAACACAACATTGCGGAAAGTAACGCTTGTTTATTGCGCTTTTATGAAAATTCGCAATGTAGTGTAGTATAAAATGTAGCGTGGTATAAAATAGTTATGTAGTTAGGATTACCGTGGCATAAATAGAGGATATTACACTAGAAATTAAATAGAGGATATTACACTAGATATTGACACTAGAAAATGAAATCCATATCTTCAAGCCACCGTGTAATGTTCTTTTTATTATATGGATTAGAATTGACAAATAGAACTAGAACAAAACTTAGTTTTGTGGCTTAAAACTCGTATGACCGAGCGAGCGAGATTTCACTGCAGACGAAGTCAGGAAACACACTGCAAACGTGCACATCCGGGACATTCGGTACATAACTTTTTCATATTTTCAGTGGTGAAGCTATGGAAAATACGAGTGTTTTAGTTTCCTGTAAAACACTGGCATCCATATAATAATGCGTAATATCCCACTTGCCACTTGTATTTTCTTAGCATAACACTCGCCTGAAAGCTCGTGTGTTTACCAGAAAATTTAAGTGACGCGTGGGATATCGCTTGAAAGCTCGTGTGTTTACCAGAAAATTTAAGTGACGCGTGGGATATCGCCTGGAGGCTCGTGTGTATACCGGAAAATACAAGTGACGCGTGGGATATTCTGCGGTACGCCACTCAAAGGCATTATACAACTAGTATGTTTACTATTCCCTGACCTGCTAATGGTGCCAAATCTTGAGAAGATAATTTCCATGTCCTCATCTGTCGTGACAGGGTTGAGTTTACACACGAACAGTACATTATCAGGGGGCTTGACATCAGCATCGGGGAGATCCCCAATCTAAAGATGAGAAAAAAAAATACATTAATGTACCTGGTTTTGTGAACAAGAGACTCAAGGCAATCATCTTGAGACTCTGAGGGTGGTCACAGCCAGAGGTTGGCACAGCGTTGGCACAGCATTGGCACAGCGTAGGCACAGCGTTGGCACAGCGTAGGCACAGCGTTGGCACAGCGTTGGCACAGCATTGGCACAGCGTTGGCACAGCATTGGCACAGCGTTGGCACAGCATTGGCACAGCGTTGGCACAGCATTGGCACAGCGTTGGCACAGCATTGGCACAGCGTTGGCACAGCTAGCCTGCTTGCAGACTCCTGTGGGTGCATTCGGAAAAATTTGTTTTCGAATGAATCTGGGTTTCCTGTGGCGCAAAAAGTAGGGGGGAGAGGCAACACAGGCAACCCAGATGCGTTCGAAAACAAACTTTTCCGAATAAACCGACAGGATTGTTTTTGAATGAATGAGAGAATGAGAGGCTATGGCGCAGCATTATAGCACTGTGTCTCTCACTGCTGTGGCCCAGGTTTGATCAGCGGCAGACTTTTCTTTCTGTCCAAGTTGTGAAATAAACTTCACACTAATTGTGAGTTGTCCTTGTTCTGCTGTGTTTCCTTAGTCTTTTGCATGAGATAATAAACCGAGATGCCATCTGCTGTCTTTCTTTACTTCATTCCAGGACATAAAAAAAACTACTGGGGATGTAATGAACCCTCTGGATGTGACCATCCTCAGTGTCTGTGCTTGTCAACCGCTTAGCTGCCATTGGCTCCAGTGAACTCCATGAGCTCCAGTGTAATTCAGCTTACAGGCTACACGTTTTGAAAGTCTGTCTCTCATACATTTACAGCAATTTCAGGACTCAAAATACACCTAAATTTTGAGGTTTTGGGGGGATATGACTAACTTCTTTCACTAGAAATTATGAAAATACAATTTCTAGAATTTTTTTAGAAATTCAACTGTGTGCCATATAATACATGCTGGCATGATCTTAAGAATGCCTGCACACCTGAGATGGCATGTCAATATATGGTTACCATGACAACCAGCAAAGCCATGATATCTGGACTAGGCTAGTAAGATAGCATGGTAACCTTTGATTGGCAAACAAAACCCCCATTGGTATTTTTTCAGTTAAGAGTTCTTATGTAAAGGGGCACTGTCACTGGAGTCCCCGGGTTGTCTTCACTATCCAATATCCAAGTTTGAAAACTGCTCAGCCTGATATGAAATAAAAAATTCCATCCGCTTGATAACACAGGGAAATACTCCACATTTGTACTCATCTTGTAGCTGAAAGGTTATCTTTCAGCTACAAGGTAATTCTTGTGAATCTGACTGCATTTAACCCTATTCAGACTGGGGGGGGGGGGGGGCTTTTCTCTAAAACAACTGCAGCTATGATGGTGAAACTTTGTGACTTTTCCTAAAATTTATCTGGGGACATTTTGCTGTCAATGACATGTCAGTGTCAACGGCCCAGTTTCCATGGCAACCAGTTTTTGACATGCATGTTTTGCAAAAATCGAAAAAACGTGAATTTTTCATATTTCAAGCTTAATGTTGGACAGATTGCCCAATTTATGACTATTAGAGCTTGTACTCATTAGTAATTTATGTATAGGCTAATTAATTTTTGACACAAAATCTTTGGGGGGGAGGGGTAGGGGGATTTTGTTCATCTTTACATATGGTCCAAAACTAGCTCTGGGATTCCCAAATATCCTTTTTAATTCAACTTTTTTGAATGTCAAACACTTCTTTGATGAGTATTTTGTACATTCTGACCATTTTGTTCTCATTGAGTATTTATCTGAAGAGTCAAATCGAAATTAAATGAAATCCAAGATGGTGGATCCAAGATGGCGGATCCAAGATGGTGGACAATATTTTCAAATTCGTCATTATGAAGCAAGTTCAAAAAATTGATGTGTTAATGTCACAACTTATTACATTTACATTATCTTGATGTTAATGTGTTGGCTTTTCGAGCATTATTTACCAAGTTTTTGGAAGTTCATTGAAATAGCTTAAAAATTGATAAAAGCTTAAGAATGACGTCATTATGACGTTACATTTTGCTCCCACGTGACAAAAATACGTGTGGTGATTTGTCTTAGGGTCATGGTCATTGTGTGAAAGTTTAATGATCATAGCTCCAGTGGTTCCCGAGATATAGAGGGGGGGCAAATTACCCCCCCCCCCCCCCCCCCCCAGTCACAGATGGTAAAAAAAAAGCCCAGTCTGAATAGGGTTAAGCTATCCAAAATTAACCCTAAAATCGTGTAAAATGGTGACAGTGCCCCTTTAAGACAAGGTTATCAAGACTATGTCAGCATCTGACGCCAATTGCAATCACTTCGAGTCTCGTAAGCATTGGTATTTGGCTCGTGCTGCATAGAAAAATCAAAACTGAATGTTTATCAGAAAGAGATACATGTAGTCAACTGTAGTCATTCGTACCATTTCTAGGAGTTGTGTTCCAGCTTTCTCTTCTCTTTCTTCAATGATTTCATCAATCTCTTCTCCTGTCTTCCCTTTAGTATCATCAATCTCCTCATCTGCGCCAATCAACCCACTCTGTAAAGAATATCATAGAAAATGATGTGGTGGAGCATACAATGAATGGATAGAGCAGATTTCACATGACTGTCAAGACTTTCAGGTAATTGCGATTGCTTCGTGTTCTCATTGGCTACTCGTTTTTCTCAGCCAATCACATTCTGTAGTAAATACAATTGTGTAATTACTAAGTAATTGGTTCGGCTTGCAATTGGCTGAGAAGAAAGCCATTTAGGAGCAAGGTGTGATTTCTCTCGATTCTGATTGGCTAGTGATTGCTCAATTGCAATTGTTTTCACGACAGTCATGTGAAATCCACTCTAGTTGGCAATGTTCCACAACTTCACAATGACAACACAGGAACAATACACCACACCCAGAGCTTTCAGAACAAGCCGTCGAACGCCGGAGCTCTGAGGCTACTTCACGTTGAATTGCTGGCTGAGACACAAAAGTTTGAACTACAGAACTTTGTTAAATGCAGCCTGAAGCTCACCTCATTGTTTGCAAAAAAATAAAATAAAAACTGGAATCCTTGAATTGTAGTTCCTCTTAAAATCTACCAGCTCCGTGCCTGTGTCAGAATTGGCTTTGGCAAGGAAACTAACTTGTTGCTTTGCAGCTATGAAATTTGCATGTCGGCCATCAGTTTTTCTTTTGCAGCTGGCTACTTTTTTGATCAGCTGCCTACTTCAAAACATTCAGACAGCTCTGCCCTACTCATGAAGATACCCTGTTTAACAGCCACACTACATTTTTCATAAAGTATATGATATATTTGCACTAATATTATTGCAGCTGAAAATGATTTTATATTGAGCAATTCCCAAAATTATCTCCACCTGTTCCAGGGATGGCACAAAAAGAGACCCACGCCATTTCTCCATTTCTTTCCTGGTACTGGTAACAAAACAGGAGGTAAAATGCATTCACCGTTTCCTCATCACCCATAGTTTGCCCCCCCCCCCCCACCCCAAAAAATCATTGTACACCCCATAACTAGAAACACCTTCTGTAAAACTTAGAGAGTTCTGCTCTTGTCAACTCTATGTACATGGCACTCTTAGACTAATAAATAATATTATTTGAAAACATAAGTCAGCTAGTGATGTTTTGGGCAAAAAATGTGCATTATGAAGGGACGTCAACCCCAGGACTTCAAAAATCAGGAGACAGTGCCTTGAAATGGCGAAATGTCCTTAAATTCTCCAGGGAGAAATACAGTATGGTAGTCCTCTTGAGTTTTTCCTGGTGACAGAGTGAAAAATCCCGGCAAAATTGGGAGAGTTGAAGTCCCTGATTATGACAGTGATGTGGAAGAAGCTTTTCATCTTTATTAATATCCTAAACCTACACAACATATCATAAAACGTACCAGACACATAATATCATGATTGAAGATATATAATATGTTACAGGTGCCAAATTTTCTTAATCATCATTCATGGAAAATAATATGTATGACTGGACTTATTAAAGGGGTCTATAGTGTTCCTCCCAAAATGTATGGGTAGGGACAGGGGAATAGCTAGTAAGTGGACCCCTCCCCCACCCGCCACTGCACCACCCACAAAAATCCTTGGGTACGCCCCTGTGTATCACTCACTTCAAGTTGTTCTTTTGTGGGTTCTGGTGAACGATCAGGAATCGGCAGCCCTTTTGGATCATCAAAAGGGTCATCAAGGATGACGGTATGACTGATTCTATGGGATGGAGAAAAAAAAAAACGTCAAGCACATCAACCGGTACAATACAGTTTATTATGCCTTACACAGAGCAAATTTACAATATAAAAAATGAATTAATACAAAGGGTAGGCATACTGCTACCTAGAAATAAAAGAAGCTAATCTGGCTAGGTGATGTAAACATCTAGATGCTTTGTCTTTAGAATTCTTATTTGCATAGAGCAGATTTTGTATGACTGTGAAAAGTACCGCGACACAGCGCAGTACGGTCGCGGTGGCGGTACGGAACCTGGCCTGCTGTAGATACCGAATGAAACCACGTAGTCGCGGTACGGTCACGGTCGCGGCGTGGAACAACTCTTTCGCGGTACTTTTCATAGTCATGCGAAATCTGCTCTAAGACGTACCTTATATCTTGATATGGCCTGTTGTCATCATTGCAGATGGCCTCACCTATCTTGTCCAGGACGTCAAATCCTTCAGACACTTCACCGAACACTGTATGGACACCGTCCAGATAATCCACATCACTAGCTAAAGTGATGAAGAACTAAGGAAGACAAAGAAACACAGAAGTAAAAAGATGAACATTGCATGTCCTTTATATCCACCACCCTTATTTGATATTCAGAACTGATCATTTCATTTCTAATTTCTGTCTGGTTTGGACGAGAGCCACAAAGTGCGTTTTTGTTAGGTGGCTTAAAATTGCCCTTTGGGAACAATTGAATGGCCTTATTGATCGGCTGATAACATCCTCAATATTTAAGATGTTTAAAACCAGACACGAACTAATGACTGTAATAGAGGCCTAGTAACTGTTGGTTGCACCCCTGTGCTATGTCAACTCCTGTATTTTTAATATTATTAGCTGTTGTGTTTTTGTAATTTTATGTATATGACGTGAAGTTGTAATGAAGAGGATTATTATTCTCTGGATAGCTCTGTTTGAGCAGCTGTGATTACTAAGATGGCTTATACAAATCACCAAAAAGCAGAAACAAGTATTTCACAAATTATAATTGCTAAACTAAGAAATGTAAAGCCCTCTTGGATTTTTTAAGAAATAGCGCTATTTTTATTTTATATTATTATTATTATTATTAAATTATCCAATGATTATGATTGCAGGGCTGGAGTCACACAGTGGTCTATTGCCAATGCTGCATTCTGATTGGTTGAGCTACTACAAGGCTATAAGTTATAGCCTGGATTTGAAAGCCAGAAAATGGAAAATGGCCAGACCAGAAAATGTTTTAGGCTAACTTACTATACAAATTGACCTACTAGTGTGATACCGTATGACTAAAACAATTAATCTTAATATTCCTCTCACCCTAATGGTCTCTGAGTCAATAGCCCTATTGACTCAGAGCCCATTCGGGCTTGAAGAATAATATTGTTAAATATCCTAACCTTTTCTTTGCGGCAGAAAATCATGCTAATAAATGCTTTTATTCTTACTTTCAAGCCCTGCATAACAATATCATCATGTACCTGAGATCCATGCATGTTATCTCCATTATTAACCATGGACACTGTTCCTTTGTTTTTATGCTTTAGTCTTGGCTTGACCTCAGCTTCAAAATACCTTGCCTGGTCCCCATACAGAGCCTTAAACAATGAAAATTGCCACATAATTTATAGATTAAGGTGCAACAAAGAGTAAAAGCAACCTACAGCAAGTTAATGAATTTACAAGTAGGAAAGACATATACCACTGTGTGATTCTAGAAAAATTCATACTTACTTTTCCACAGAAATTCCATAAGGGTGGGGGAGTCAAACGCTTTTTTTCCCATTACAAACTGCTGTATTTTTTCACCAGAAATTCCAGAGGGATGTGTAACGGTATCCCTGTGGTATGCACGCAATGCATGTTGGGATATGAGGTTGAAAACATGGCTTGAAATTAATCAGCTGTTGTTGGCACAACTGGTGTGCGTATTTGGCCTAAAATAACCACCAGACGATACAGGGTGGGGGGTCATATCAGCCCCTTCTGTTGGGAGTTATGGATGTTTTCTGGAATCACACATTAGCCTAACTTTTTGACATTCTATTACAGTCGAAGCTCTCGTAAGCGACCACCTCGGGAACTGAAAATTGCGGTCGTTAACAGAGCTGGTCGCTTACGAGAACCGCTCTCGTAAGCGACCACCAAGCGGCTTTCTACTTGAACAATAGGCGTTGGTCCCTTACGAGAGCTAAGTACAATAAATCTAGAAAAAAAACATGTAATACTAATGCTTAAAATAGTTTGATGTTATTTCCCGACTTTAATTAAGAATAGATAACCTCAAATATGTACATAGAAAATAGCATTTCACCTGTGCAGCTTTTATCATTTTAGATATTTATGAGGTGATGACTGAGACAAAAAGTACTATGGTCGCTTACGAGAGCTTAAAAACAATAGAAAATCTCTGTTGATGATTTGAAATTGCGGTCGCTAACGGAGCTTGTCGCATCGATAAGGCGGTCGCTTACGAGTGCTTGAAATAACAGAGTTTATGTGACGTTTCAAACGGGGTTTCGGGAAAATGGTCATTATGGGAGCTGGTCGCTTACGAGAGCGGTCGCAAGGAGAGCTTCAACTGTATACCTAAAAACTGATTCTCCTCCTTTGCCAGTTCCTGTGGGGTCTCCTGTCTGTGCTGTAAAGTTTCTCTGCATAGTAAGATTAATAGAAGAGATAAACAAGTTAGCAAATCAATATCATTGTAAAATACCGTTTTTGTATGTGGTTTACCAGCTGAAAGTTGAGACTATAATCACTGTGAAACACCACTCAGACCAGGTGGCATTTTCAAGACTATGTTCAGTAAATTATACTGGTGCTGTATATTCCTGGGGCCGGTTCCTGAAAGGTGGATTAGCGCTATTCTAGGAACAAAATTTGCTAATCTCGGAATAAATTTAATAGCGCTATTCCCGGGATTAAATTTAGTACACCTCGCAAGCAGAGAATAACTCGCTAATCCAGGAATAAATCCATGAAAAACGAGACAAAATGTCATCTAAACTCACCATTTTACTCACGTTTTCTGCCTTATTTTCACTTCATTGGACAGTAGGTTGCTCCATGACCTTACAACGATGCTTCAACAAGATGACTGAGTGCTTTTTAGTGTTCCTTTGTTTATTTTTCCGTCATCAAAATAGAAAGATCGACGATAAAGTTCGATATCTTTCTTCTGTGTTCGGGAAAAAAATTATTTCTCGTCGCTGTTCACATTTTAGAAAAAATAAACCACATCGAGGTCAAGAATGATAATTAAGCTAGACACTTGTTGTATTGTCAAGAGAAAAAATACATTTTGATAATTGTTTTAGTTTGTTTTTACAGTGAAACTAAATTTCTCCACGCCGCCATTTTGTCTTTTTGGGGCCAGTCTCCTCACACGGATGCACAGGACGCCCAATAAAAGTTGGCTTCTGCACTTTATGATTTCAGCCAATGAAATCGCTTTAAAAGCAGTCAAACCGGTTATGTTTGTCTTATTCCTGGAATAACTAATCTGGGAATAACTTGTGCTTTCAGGAACCAATATTTATTCCTAGAATAGCTAATCCTAGAATAGCAGATTTAATCCTGGATTAGCCGCTATTCCTGGATTAAGTTAGTCCGCTTTTCAGGAACCGGCCCTGATTTCTTTGGGAAAAGCAGAAAAGATCAACCAACTCGATTAGCTGCATAGACAACAAATTATTTAAAGCATGCACCAGATTATTAGTGTAACAAAGACTACAGAATGCCTGCAGTGAGTCAATCCAGGTGTAGACAGCTCTTGGGCAAACATGTGCAGTATGTCAAATGATCATTGATCAGCTTCTGTTCTAGGATCATATATTATTATTTCAACTAAATTTGATAATTGCAAACAGCACATTGGTTGCAAAGAATAAGAACTTTTAAGCAAACTAAATCAGGACCACATTTTATTGCTTACAAGCAATTTTGCTTACCTGAACAAAGTGAAACAGACAATAGTTGTAATACTTGATCTTGCAAAGTTTCAAGAAATTTAGACATGCTATAAATATGAGGAAAAGAAGGACAAAATATATATGTTAGTCCTTTGAAATGAAAGCTGATAAAAATTATACCAAATTACAAGTAATGTTGTTTTAAATGTTGAATAGATTTGTCAAAGAAATGCTAGCTAGTCTCACGCTGGGCTGGCAATTTATCAAATCCCGCCAGTCAGTATTACTCCAAGAGTTTTATTACGATTGCAGCCAAACTTCACATGCAAGTAATTCATGGATATATTACCTGACATGCTGGGGAATGGAGTGCTGCTTTCCCCGACTGCTAAAAGACAGATTTTTTCTCCTATGGCCTCCCGCAGAGGTACTGGATTACAATGTAAAGCTTTTGTTTTACTAGCCAATCAAATTCGTTTTATCAGCATCTTTACAGCTAAAATAGTTGCACCGCGACCCACATTTTCAAAACATCAATTTGTTTTGGACTTTGCAAAAATTTGATTTGCTCTTAAGATTTGAATGGCGAAACAGAAAAGCCAAAAGAAAATGGGGTCGCGATGCAACGATTTTAACTGTAAGGCCTGTTCAGAGGTGAGATCTATGTTTCTGAGGCGATCTATGATGATGTAATAGAGCGGATTTCACATGACTGCCGTGAGTAATTCACAATTACTTTGCAATTACTTGTTCAGAATTGGTGTAATTACTTTGCGATTGGTTTCACGACAGTCATGTGAAAACCAGGCTATCGTGCTATGTGAATTGCCTGGTGACCTTATGCAGATTTCACTTCCAATGTTGCTGCGACGTTGCAGGCACTTCGAACATGTACAAATTCCACTGCGATGCAGGGGTGATTTCTTCAGATCGTCAGCAAATGGACAAATATTGCAAAGCCAAATCCCTGGTCATTCACATCGCACGACATGACGTCGACCATCATCGCAAAAATCGCACCTCAAATTGCAGCTAAGATCTCCCCGTGTGAACAGGCCTTTACAGATGCCTGTCATTTACAACCCATATGCACATCCAAGCACTGATTTCTTGTTGTTATCTGCTACTGTTGTTCTAATATGTGACTGCAGCGGCATGGAAACAAGCCTAGAGTACCAGCATTCCAGGAAAAAAATGTGACCTGAACAACATTTTTGGAAGCAAAGCACAGTATTAAACACATCACTTCCTTATAACTTATATGTTAAAAATTGAGTGGAGATGAGTGGCTGAACACAGACTAAGATAATTCATAACAAAATTTTGCAGTCCCTGTTAAGTTTCAATGTCTAGCGCAAAAGATGTCGAGCCCTTGTTGCTCTGCGCTATGTATTTTCCGCTGGTATTTCAGATACAATAGTCGTTAGCTCCTTTTGTTCTCAGAGTACTTAAAGCCTTGCGTTAGAATTTCAGATCACTTCACGCTCATTTACCAACATGTTAGTATTCAGTGGAAATTTCTTCAGCAGTCTAGTTTTGGAGTTTTGACTTATGATCGATTGTGAAACTGCAAATAATTAGGATAATCATAAAACACTAGAAAGGAAAGGAAAGCTGGGCTTTTAGGTGCTTTACAAATGTTTTTGGTGGAAAGAATGTTTGACAAATGTTTAAATCATACCTCAACGACAAACCTGAAGTGAAAAGCAAGGAGAGAGTTCAAGTGGGAGCTATATAAACAAGTTACCGAGTAACTCTGATAAACAGTTTGAGCACAATACTGAGGTTGTTTAATACAGAAGGCGAACGCTGGCAAAAAGAAGGATTTGGTTGACAACTTGTAAACCAGATGATCATGGCAAGAAAAAGATTAAGAACTGTCAGGATCTTATTCGTATTGCTGATCGGAGTGATG
Organism: Scolanthus callimorphus; assembly: GCA_033964015.1. Classification (NCBI taxonomy): domain Eukaryota; kingdom Metazoa; phylum Cnidaria; class Anthozoa; order Actiniaria; family Edwardsiidae; genus Scolanthus; species Scolanthus callimorphus. The sequence goes on from CM066922.1 coordinate 11,102,707, forward strand.
ACTGGTGGAAAGTCGTCGACGAGTAAGGATCAGAAGGAGAGAAAAATCTTAGAAAGGCGGCTAAAGAGAAGGCTTCGCTTGTGTCTCCCGTGCTATTATATGGTTGTGAGGTCTGGGGTGCTTACATGTTAGGCAGGTTATCTTCTTTGGAGATGTTTAAGCAGAAACTTTTCTCTGTTTTAGGTGACATAGAGAGGTTGCATCTAAAATTTTGTAAGAGGATTTTAGGCATACACTTAAAGTCTACGAATATGGCTGTGTATGCAGAATTAGGTAGGGTACCCCTGATAGTTCAAATCGGTTGTACTATTGTCAGGTATTGGTTACGGATAACAAATCCTATTTTCCGGGACAGTCTCGTCGGAAAAGCGGCTTCTTGGTGTGTGTCATCAAACTTTCGTGGGGTTGCTTTTTCTAATTTCCTCTTGGCTTTGTGTGGTTTTGGATCTTTAGATAGTATTGCAATTCCTTTTGAACAGATTAAGGATGTGTCCAAACAGATTAAAACACAATTATATGATATGTTTTGCGAGCACTGGAGGACTAACGTACGTCAAGGGACCGGTGGAAAATTAAGGCTGTTTAGATCTTTGAAGTCTAACCTGGGCTTTGAGAAATATTTAGTCTCGGTTACTAATTTTCGACATCGTCAAGCAGTTTCGAAACTGCGTTTATCCGCACATAGATTACCAGTGGAAGTTGGCAGATATGCTAATATTGATTATAACTCTAGGAAATGTTCATTCTGCAATCTTAATGAAATTGGAGATGAGACGCATTATTTGATGTATTGTAACCATGCGTCTTTTGTTCATCTAAGAGAATTATTTTTGACTGACATTTTGCAACTGAATGTTTCCTTTGGCCAACTAGGTTTGCATAATCTATGCGTTTACTTATTGTCGATGTGTGAGTCTGTCGTAAAGGTAACTGCCAAATTTTGTTTTGATATTCTCGAGCGTTTTAATGTGATGGTTCGAGATGCTGAAGAATCTAATGAGTCTCATTAAGTCTTATGTAATTGTTTTTCTTTTCTACCTATATATTTGTTAGTGTATCCTATATGCCGTGTAATTGGTATTTTATGGAATAAAGAATTATTATAATAAACAAAAACGGACAAAGAGAAGTGGCCGAGGGATCGAAGAGGTTTAGACAGCGCGATCTATCTCAATACTGATCAGAGTCTTTTTCGCGGTAAGCTGTTTCTCGCCTTTGTTTTTCCCTACACGATTGATTTGTACTTTGTTTTTTCATTGGTTGGTTCTGAGCGTAAACCAACCTATACATATGTATTCCTGTTGTATCTGGGATTTAAGGGGTAAATAATTTATATTCGTTTGAACGAAGTGAATTAGAATATAAATGTATTTTCCGCTGGTATTTCAGATACAATAGTCGTTAGCTCCTTTTGTTCTCAGAGTACTTAAAGCCTTGCGTTAGAATTTCAGATCACTTCACGCTCATTTACCAACATGTTAGTATTCAGTGGAAATTTCTTCAGCAGTCTAGTTTTACCTCCCCCCCCCCCCCCCCCCCCCACACACACACACACAGCGCAGAAATATTGCATTTACGAACTTCATTATTTTTCTTTTTTTTTTTGCCTGATACTGCTTTCTTGTTTTTTGATAGGTTTTAGAGATTCTGGGCGAAAGACTAGATTCCTCGGTTCTGTGTCCCAGTCCTCACTCTACAGGTCAAGTGTCTACTATAAGGGATTCTTTTCCAACTCGCCACCTGTACCAATCAACTGCTCCATATAAACACTGTGAGCTGATTAAGGATGATATCGAAGAAAATAAACAGGTACTTTGTATCGCGGAATAAAAATTTCGAAGCAGAATTGAGCCTTTCAGAAGTTTTGGCATAATCAAGTCAAGGACGTTCTCCGCAGAAATGCTGAGTATTGGAAATTAATTGGTTCATCTCAGTTCATCTTAAGTGTTTATTCAACATGGTACAGATTACCATTAAGCTCTTATCCGGAACATATATTATTGGTTAACAACAAATCTGTCACTAAGCAGGCTGAATTATTGTTTGATTTTGTTAATGAGTTATCAATTCGTTTTTTGTTAGCGCCTAAGCAAATGGCAAAAAGAGACTGATTCTAGAGTAAAGACACATTAATAAGAGTCTCGAGAAGTGTCAAGTATGATAATTGAATAACTGCAATCAACTATTTTTGTTAGGTTCACATATAGCTACCACCTCATTGACATTTAACATTACATGAACATCAACAGTTTCTTGGCGTTGCTTAGACATGTTTACGAGACCGGAACCACTAGTATTATGTCTTCTTGGTGCTGCATGCCCGCCTTATCTAAGTATATATTTACTAGTCGTTTAAACATTCGTGGCATTAGGCATTTGATGGTTGGGGTATTGCCAAAGGCTATGGTTAGTGTTGCGAAGAAGCTGATATTGTTCGTACTGACGTGCTACTGGTTTTGTCAATGACTAGGAGTCTTCGTGGGACCCTATCCAGTATAATGTATGGTTGGTATTGTTCTGAAATAACTTGAACGGTGCAATTAGTATCTTTAAAATACCCTTAATTAACGCAGGGGCTAGATTAGTGAATATCCTGCATAACAGTGCGCATATTGGCTTCATTTACGAGGCATATTATTTCTATGAGTGCAGTTACAGGCGATATAATATGCTGTATCATGACCAGGTACTGCGTTATGACCTCACTTACCGCTCAACACTGGGATTCTATCGTTTTAATGGATCAGCATTTTTTTTTTAGATGAGCTCTAATTTTGGACAACAATATCGTCCTTGTTAGATCCAAATACTGTTTTTGTTTTTTGCATGAGAAGCTTAGTAGATTTTTTCCCTGACGTTAGCGACACAGAGTGAGTTTCAGTTTATTAATTTTAATGAAAACATATTTTGCCATAGGCAGTGGGATATTGATGAGAGTCTCAGGAGTTCGACTTGGAGAGACCTTGTGACCATTATTTCTTTGCGGCCATTTTCCAAAGTAATGTACAACATCCGAGTCGTTTGGTATACTGATTACCAAGCATTATCACGTTTGTTCAGGTCGGAAGTATGAAGCTTGAGTTACATAGCAAGGCTATTGATATTTTCAGTTTTTGTCTCGATCATTCTTCTGGATACCTAGCAGCCTTGACCAGAAAGCAGATGCTAATAGCCGTTACATCGATTACGATGATTGGCCGATTTTGGATTCATTTTTTAAAGAAACTGAGGATTTATGGGGACCACATAGCGTGTATTGCTTCGCAAACTACGATAAAAATGAGACGCCTAAAATTATATTCACATTTTTTGGAAACCTAACCTAAGCAGGACTGGACTGTTTTTACCCAAGATCTTGAGTGCGATAATTGCCTTCTAGATCCCCCTGTTGTTATCAGGCCTGTAGCCAGAAAAACATCGTTACTGAGGCAGAGTGAGCCAGATTTCCCCCCCCCCCAAAAAAAAAAAACTAATAATAATAAATAAAAATCGTTATACATTGTTCTTCAAATTATGAAGCAGGAAGTTAAACTGTAGTTTATCGTTAAAAATTTGTTCTTTTTTACTGAGGCGAGTGCCTCAATCGCCTAATGCTGGTTACGAACCTGGTTATTGTTCCTAGAGTGCTGAGATATGTTAATTTAGAAATGTTGTGGTACGCTGGTCGTACTTCTGTGACCTTCAGCACCATTTTTGCCCCTGTTAACATATACATTCGGAAAATTGTTTTGGGTCATATTATTCGTCCTGCTAAGGGGTCTATAGAGCAAGGCAGAAATCCCAACAGTCTCCTCGGCTAAAAGAGATTCTATGGCTACATTCTGGTGGTTAGATTGCAATTTTATTAGTGTATCTAGGGTCTGTCAATTTCTTGCTCCTTATAAGCTTCATGTTCAGTGGCGGAGTACCTCTATCGGATGTAGTTTGGCCGCGGGGCCTTCAAGGACACACCTATAGTGCCGCGGGGCCCAGGTGTAAGGAATACCAAACTAAATGATTTAGGCCGCGGGGCCCAGGTGTAAGGAATACCAAACTAAATGACTTAGGCCGCGGGGCCTCAAGTATCACACTTATAGTGCCGCGGGACCCAGGTGTAAGGAATACCGTAAGTGATGTAGGCCGTGGGGCCTTAACGTATCACACCTATAGTGCAGCGGGGCCTAGGTGCAAGGAATACCATAAGTGATGTAGGCCGTGGGGCCTTAACGTATCACACCTATCGTGCAGCGGGGCCTAGGTGCAAGGAATATTAAAAACAATTTAGGTCTCTAGGCCTTAAAGTATCACACCTACAGCGCCGCGGGGTCCAGGTGTAAGGAATATCGACAAGTGATGTAGGCCCAGGTGTAATGATTGTTTTTCGTATGAACTCTTATTACACGAGTGCAATAAGATTAAGGATACGCTACAAAGCTTGATAGCTTTTGTTTTGAGAGCAAGGTCAAATGAGAGTTTTTTATTTGGCTTACTAATTGTTCATGTACTTTTGTTCTTATTAGGGTGTACACATCATGGAATAACCAGCTAAAGTCAGTTCTTGTTGAGTAATCATTTTCAGTTCCAGTTCTAGCAGGCTATATGCACGTGGTTCACAAGAAGCACAAACCTCCGTCGACTGTTGCAGTATTGCACTTGGCGCTCATGTGGGTCCTGTACCGGGATGGCTTTCAAACCCATCGATGACGATGTTTGAGAAGATGCTATTAGAATGCGAAGAGGTCAAGATAAAGCCTTTTCATAAGAAAAAGCCTGTCTCGCTACCATTTAGAATATACACTGTAGTAGATAAAACTCGCTCCGCCTTGTGTAATTAGAAAAGATAAACATTTAGTAGGAAAACATTTAACATTTCGTTTCGTAGTATTTTATCAATTTTCATAGATTTCCTTTTTAGGATATTAGCCTTGCTGTTCATTTTGGCTAAAGTATATGTATTTTGTTTTAATGCGCGATTTTTTTTTTCACTTGTTGATTAAACAGTATACGAAACGCTAAATACCGTTTGACCAAATTTGATATTTATTTATTTTTGAAATTTAGAACAAATAACTTTTCTTATATTTAGGATTAAAACTCTAGCACTCGGAGTTGTACACTGTTTTTTGGTGAGCAGGGCCGTTTCCCACTGGGTTTTTGTCCCAAAGAAGTGGGTTTTATCCCAGTGGGTTGTTCGCGCGCAGTGTACGGATGTATATGTATTTCTTAGTCATATGATTGTAAACGGATATGAAGAAAAATTTCAAGAATCATTGAGTTTTGTTATGAATAATGCTATTTCTGAAAAGTTTCTTAAAAATACATGGCCGCTGGGAAATAGATCGGCAAGAAGGCAAGAAAAAATTGTTTGTTTGGATAATCATTTGACCGTTACTATAAATTTGTGAATCAAAGATTCCCAAGAAATTAGGGGTATGATTGTTCATTTTTCATCTGTAATTTAATCTAATATGCTATTATTCCTTATAAATATTGTATTATATATATTGTATTATATATATTATTATATACTTGTACCTAAAAAATCAATAAACTGTTGGTTCTGAGCGTAAACCAACCTATACATATGTATTCCTGTTGTATCTGGGATTTAAGGGGTAAATAATTTATATTCGTTTGAACGAAGTGAATTAGAATATAATAAACGTTTTCCCGCCGAAAGCCAGGACGCGACAATGCGTTCAAGCAACTACAAGGGTAGTTGATATCGGCGGGGTACTATATATGTCTCCTAGACTCTAGAATATCCGGGCCTCAATAAGAATTATAGACTGTACATTTTACCTCTTGGTCTTTCATCTGTAAACAAGTCAATCACGACGTCTCCCAACGTGGTCTCCAACAGAACTGACATGGCGTCCTTCTAGCTCTGCCTCTAGTTCAAAGAGAGTTTGCAAGTCTTTCTTGCTAGAAACGACGAGGTTCTTCTTAATTTGAGACTATTAATAAAGACATTAAAACCTTCCCATCTATTTGTTAAGCTCTCGAGGGTGCCTTCTGCGCTAGAACCAAAGAAAAATGGAGAAATGTTGCGGACGTTTCAGCACGACTTCTCAACGTTGCCGCAAAACATCTTTGGTTGTAGATGGCGAATAATTTCTCAGGGGGGAGGGTAGCGAGGTCTCATTATATATCACAACAAATCTTTTTCTAACAAAATGATTCCCAAAGTAGAGTATTCTTTTAATAATGTTTTAGGCATCATATTTCTGTTATGTATAAAAAATGAGGGAGAAATTTAAATAACTTCAATAAAAATTGTGGGAATAAAATAAAACCTATCCCTCCCTGGTAGAAACATTTATCGCCAATTCATAACCGCTGACCAATTTGCGCGCAGAATAAGTCATACCTTTCTTGGTGTTTTTTAGGAGGGGAGAGTGTGTATTCAATTTTGTCTCTATATTATTTTATAGCTAGAACTTTATAGCACTGGGAAATATTTACAGCGTTGGAGCTATTTTATATTGGTTTCATATTTGTATATATGTTCTTTTTTCAGTTCATTTTGTGAAAAGAAATCTAGGGCATGGTCATTTTTAGTACCCACCCTTCCCCTGTCAACTAATAATTTCATGACGTCATGTGTCCAAAGGCGCCAGTTTCGAATCAAAATGGCCGCCAGTGTTGACTTTTTCTCGCGATTCCGTCAATTTGGTTCGAATTTGGAAAGAGATTGTAATGAACTTAAGGAGAGACTCGAGGAAAAAGATAGTAATACTGATAATGAAGGCGATGTCATCTGGTTTTGAGGGAGATTTTGTCAGAGGTGACAGATTTGAAGGTAAGATCATCATATCCAAGTCCAAAGGCAAAAAGTCCAAAAACGACAAATGTTTTGGAAGAAAACCGCTAATTTCCGTACCCCGTTTATGAAAAAAAGCACGGAAAATGAATGCCCTTGGCATCGACACCCTGTTAATGACCAGAAGCTGAAAAATCCTACCCTGTTCATGCCCCAGTGTAATCGTGAAGGAAACACGCAAAGTTGTCGCTGTAAAATTATAACTTAATTACCTACGTAATAAAATCATGTCACATCTCCTCGAATGTTGTAGTTGTCAAATAAAGTGCCCCTGGGGCGAATTTATTGCATTTTGGGTGTTTTTTTTTGGGCCCTTTTCTTAATACCCCTACGTACAGTAATATACAGCACACAAATGCAATAAAATCGCTCAAGGAGCACTTCTTTGACCACTGGGACAACAACATTCGAGGAGATGTAACATGATTTTATTTCAATATTTATTGATGTATAATTTTTACAGCGACAACTTTGCATGTTTCCTTCACAGTTACACACATGACTAGAGATGAGTTGGATCGCCTGTGGTGTATAGTCAACAAATTTGTAGTACCCTCTGGTAATTTTTTTCTTAAAAATAACAAATAATGAGCACAATAAAGAGTAGTTTTATTTACTTGAAAAAACATTATATCATCATGAGTAGAAACATGCACACATCAGCATGAAACATGTTTTTCTTGAAGAAGTTATTTTTTTAGTTATCAATAAAATTTTCTGAAAAATTTTCAACAGCTCAAAATTATTAAAATTAAAAATATATCCAAATTTTTAAAAAATCACCAAGTTTTTATATAATTCCCTGTAGTGTGCATGTAACAAAATCACACCACCTGCACCAAGCATCTAATGCGCACACGCCAACTGTTAAATGGATAGCATGTGCACACATGATGAAAATGAATTGAGCCTGTAAGAACCTTTCAATGGTGTGTGTTGTTGGGTACATGTACATTTAGATGCAAACAACTCTAATTTAAAGATGACAGTCAAGATGATTAGAGAAGATGAGCGAACTTTTAAACAATTCTGAGAAAGCTGAAATCTCCCTGTTGGTCATCCAACCTTGCTACAGTGGAACCCCGATTTTACAATCCTCGATTAACGATACCCAGACTTCACAATGACTTTTCTGGGTTACCTCACCTTTAAATTCCTTATATTGAGAGTTCATATACAATGATACCTTGCTACAGTGGAACCCCGATTTTACAATCCTCGATTAACGATACCCAGACTTCACAATACTTTTCTGGGTCCTGGCAACTATACCTCACCTTTAAATTTCTTATATCGAGAGTTCATATACAATGATACCCCAATTTTATGATGCAATTTCACTGCCCTCGTGGGGTATCGTAAAATCAGGGTTCCACTGTAGTACAGCCTTGCTCACAGAGCTGGAAATTACTGCCAGTCATCCGACATTATCCAGTCAAAATCGCCAGATGTCCAACCAATTTTCAGATAATATGTCCAACCAATTTTCAGATATGTCCGGCCAATTTTGCACTAGAGACAACCACAAAAAAAATTTAATGGACTATGTCTGCACTCACAGGCAGACCAGGCAAATTTTTAGTAAATAAAGTTTCAAGCTCTGTGATCACACATTTATTTGCAGACACACAAATTTTTTACAGATAAGTCCAGGAACAGGACTTACAAAATCAACAAGCGACAAGATGAATTATATTTTAATCTAAGGTTCACCAACTTGTTATGACGGGCCCAGCCTGTGTTGAATGTGACAGGAACGCCTGGAATATTTTTTTATCGTTTTGAATAAAACCTCGTGGCAAATGTGCCGCGAAATGGAGGATAAAAACACCAAAATCAACTACAGATGAAAAGGTATAGTGCTGTGAATTGCCTTTGAAGGATAGTAGCATAATTTTTAATCACGATTACCGGGTCTACGATCTACCGGGCGAGGAAACCCGCGAAAATTTTCATCCGTGAGCCCGGCCCCGCGGGGTGACTAGCGAGTACCTGATTAACTTATATAAACCCGCGCTAATATAAAAACCATATATTGGCCGTTCTGGGACAGATAATTTTACTGACAAAACTCAAGAGTTGGGATTGAAAGCAAAAAATGTCGGGTGGTACTTCTAAAAAGCTTCCAGTCGTGTACATCAGTAGAAGCGACGGATTCAACGCTGCTCACAGACTCCATTGTCCGAGGTTAAGCGACGAAGAAAACCGTAAAATTTACGGGAAATGCAACAACAAAAATGGCCATGGGCATAATTATAAAGTCGAAGTTACGGTTTCTGGGACTGTCGACGAAAACACTGGGATGGTAATGAATCTGACGGCTTTGAAGGAAGATTTAACGGATGTCTTGAAGCAGATGGATCACAAGCATTTAGATCTCGATGTGCCGTATTTTAAGGATGTTGTAAGCACGGCTGAGAATATCGCTGTGTATATTTACGACCAACTCGACGCCAAGCTACCGAAAGGGCTTCTTTACGAGGTGAAACTTCATGAAACGGAAAAGAATGTGGCAGTTTACAGAGGGGAAATGAAGTAACAAAGACATTGAAGTCAAACCGATTTGAAAGAGAATTACGTTTTTGCTTTTGTGTTGCAATTTTACACCAGTGCGCCGATAGATAAACATAGATGGCATGCATGCATATCTAGGAAGAAGTGTGTATATTATTATACAGCAAACGAAAACACCAATAGATATATAAAGTGACAGATGTTATTACAGTATAAAATCTCAAAAGAAAAAAAACAAAGTTTAGTTTTTAGAAGTTACTAAGTTATTCTTACAAGTTATGATTGGGCAATAGTCCTTTCCGAAGTTTCTCTTTTTTCCACAGGATGCCACGGAGAAAAAATCCATCACCATAGCTGGAAAGAGCAGCCTAAAATTAGCAAAATTGGAAAGTTTCAGAGGAAAATCTTTTGAAATAACGAAGAAATAGCCTGGCAAATTTCTCGAATTTTGTGTACGTTGTTCGTATAGGATTTGCGACCAAGCCTCCAAAGTTTGCATACTCTGTATGCAAAGATTTCTCGTTTGCCAACCGAATCGGTATTAAAATCGTGAACTTTACCTTGCCATTTCTTCGTTATTTCAAAAGATTTTAAGCTCAAATCTGGAAAACCAGTTTAACCTCTCAGGAATTATATATGCATGGGTGTATGGGCGGTAAGCCATTTTGGAAATTCTGGATGCATGGGTGGTGGTGGTGGGGGGGGGGGGGGGGGGTCAAAAATTAGTGCTGCAAATATATTTTCTGGAATTGCCAAGGCATTGGCATTGTATCATTCATAGGAAATATATTTGTTTACTTTTATCAGGGCTTAATAAACAAAGTGTGAAATTTCGACTCTTGTTTTGATAATGATACAAATTTTATAGAAAGATTATTTTCCATACAAATACTTTATTTTTGCTGTGGAACATAGACATAGGCATGTGTTTTATTGGTGCTGTGCAATAGAAGTATTAATATGAATATTAAAATCTACATATATACCAGTGCAGATATAGTTGAGTCTAGCTCTAGCAGGGCGAGACAATGTCCTTACCTTCAGTCTCTGATTTTAAGTTGTATACATGATCTTCAGGGGCGTAGTCAGGATTTGAGAAAGAGGGTCACTTATCTGTACAAATGTATGGTGCCCTTTTCGAGCTAACAGATTTTTTGCTTAAAAAATGTTTACTGTATTTTCTTCTAAAAAGGGGGATCACAGACACCCCAAGACCCCCCTAGCTACACCCCTGATCCATGCTGAACATTCATAGTGATGAACAGCAACAATTGTGACATGTTTGAATTGTTTATCAAGACACATGTGGCTGTGTCGCATGACAGGCATTCGCTCAGTTTGTCTGGCTTTTTTGTTGTTCTTCAAAGGGTGTGGTCAATTCAAAAGCTAAGGAAGCCAAACAAAAAACACAAACATTTGGTGAGTTTCTTGACACGTGTGAAAGACTTGCCGAGCATACCAAGAGACATCTTGATGTGCTAGAAGATCATCTGGTGAAATATGGCTACAAGAAAACAGGTAAACAATACAAAAAAAACAAGTAAACATGCATGTCTGGGACAAATAATAGAGATCATAAGTCAGAGATGCCATCCTGATCGAATAGAAAAGGGGAAGAATTTAATGGAAATACAACAACTGTATCAGAACAGCCCATGATCAAAATGCAGGAGAAATATAGTAAAATGAAAATAATGAACAAATTAAGTGGGAGTTGAGGCTAAAATGTGTGAGTACCCCACAAAATGTGGGAGAGTTGGCATCATAAGTATAGAGCTAACATTTGTTTGGGGAGGAGGAATGGAACATAAGGATTTTGTCAATTTTTATTAATTCTTTATAGCTATTTCGTACAGTCAAAAGAGATGAATATTCAATTCATTATTGCATTATTGCAACTTTTTACCCAGAGTTATTATTTGAAGTATAAAATGTTCAATATTGAATTGTGTAAATGCATTTTTGAAATGCATAATAAGTCAAAACAATAATGCAATTATGAATTGAATATTCCACTCTAGGGGGCACGCTTCATGTCTTTTGACTGTAAAGCTATCAGTGATTCAGGGAGGTAAGCTTCCACTGAGGTTTGTGAAAAAGCCCTAAGCAATTCCAACATTGGAATGTTTGTGCAGCAGAGAAAAAGGACCATGGGAATGCTCATCCTATTTTTCGCCCTTCCCATGATCCCCTCCATGGAACCGTGTTCCATGAATTACAAAACCATAGGATGTGCATGGGTGCAAGGCAGTTTCAGATAAATGTTGAATTTAAAGTAAATCAGATTTACTTTTTTTTTGCATTTTCTTCACATTGCCATTGGCTGAGCATTGCAGCTTTGTTTTCCCAGGCAATCAGATTGCAAGCAAGAACCAAACACATGATTGACTAACTTGCATTTAGTCCTGAAATCTTATAGTCCTCATGGCTTTTTAGTTTCTGTTTGACTAAGGGGCCGACCATTTAACTTTTGAGGGGGGTGGGTGTTTTGGTCCGTGCAAGATTTTTTTAATACCTCTGTCATGCGACAATAATGTTTTTTTTCCAATAAAAGAAAGGGTTTTAGTCACCATTTTGCAGTGTAGGAATTTTTTTTCAAAAATTGTCAGCCCCTAAGTGTATCGCTGGCTATGTGTATCTATAAATTTAATCCCATGCCTTTGTTTAATATTCAAGAGCTGCATTGTTTATTCCCACAGGGGATCTGCCATCTGTAGACATTATCCACAACACACACCATGACGATTCCAAAAAAGATACTTCCAGGTAAAGGACCACTTGCATGTTATTAAAAATCTTTACATAAAGGTGGGTACGCTCACATTTATCAAATATTTTTTGGCTTATAATACCATCTTATCAAATGATTTTTTTTATCAGTTCATCGTTAACAGCAGAGAGTTCACAGAGCTCTAACAGTGAAGAAGATAATGATGTTGCCATGGAAATAAACGAAGATGTCCATGAAACTCCGCCCAAGAAAATGAAATTGGAAGAAGGTAAAAGTGTGCAGTTGATTTGCTCCAAAAGGGTGTTCTTGTTTATTTATTTATTTTAGCCGTCCAAAATGCACACGTCCCCTCTAATCTCTGTCAAATTGTCAAATAATCATTTTTGCCTGTCAAGATCAGTGAATTAATATTCTAGGTAGATTTACTTGTCCAATAACACTTTGCTTTATTCCAAGATGATGATGACCCTATGAAATCTCCTGTGAGACCCACTACCTATATACCAATGATCCAGTGCACCCCTCTAATGGGTCATACTGCAGCACCTAGTACCCCTCTGTCATCACCCCAGCCCCCTCAGACGACCACACCCATGATAAAGACCAAGACATCAAGGCATATTCCAGACATACCTTCCACACCGGAAAGTGAAACACCCGAACCACCACAAACAACCACGCCAATGATTAAGTCGGGTGCAGGGCGGGAGCAACGTCCTGAAGAACAAATCAGCATTGCCTCCCCACCCCATCTGCCAGCACCACCCATGTTTACCACCCCTGGGCTGAAGCTAAAAGGAGCACAACATGCCACCCCCTGTCAGGCTTTTGCAAGCCCTATATTTCAGGGGGGTGACGACTTTGGCACACCTGCTCCACCAGATGTAACATCGGTGGTGCTGTTAAGACCAGGTAACGTATTCGCAAGAATAGAAAATAAGGTTTCACTATACAGTGGTACCTCTATTAAGCGGCCACCCTCGGGACTGAGCCAAGTGGCCGCTTAATAGAGGTTGGTCGCTGAATGGAGGTATGTAAATACAATACTTGAGTAACAATACATTTTTGGGGGGTCATTTTCTGTGGCAAGTTAATTTTGATTACATCTGATTATATTGGTTGTCTCAGTTGTCATATCAGCAGAGAAAATTTAAGTTGAAAATTAACAAAAACAGACGTTTATAAGACTTTGTGTATTTTGATCTTATAATACTTCTGGTTAAATGTCATCCCAACAGAAGATTGTTCCTCTCCAAAGTTCGATTCCTCTGCACCTTGCACCTCAAGTCTTCCTCAAGCAAATACTGCGCATGACGAAAATATGGATACCCCGCTGCTAATAAAGCCTGTAGAGGAAGCTGAACACGAATCTCTGACGAGCTATATCAAGAAGCAGTTTAGTGTTGAGATCCTGAATGACCTGCTTTACCGGATAAGCAGACACCTTGCTCGTCTACAAGGTTAGTGCCATCCATTCCCCATGTTGCAGCATTACAGATGGTGACGTTATGGTGATAATAAAATTTTCTCAGCAAAGAAATATGGTAAATGGATTGATTGTTTGTTGTCAAATATGACTATCCAATTTCGAGTGTGTTTTCCCTTAACATTGCCCTCGGGGCACACTTTGGGGCGTGGAGCGGCTTATAATAAAGAATGTACAGTGAAAAGGGTGGGGGCTGAATACTAGAAAATGTCTCAAAATATTGGTAATGGTGCGGGCACCCTCACGCTGTGCGGTGTAAACTCACCCTTGGCCCACCTAACAAGATCGCAAATCATTGATCTTGTGATATATACACCTGTTTCAATACATGTTTTTGTCGTGAAATCATGATCATGAACCTTGCTCAAAGTATTAAACATGTCATGTATAAATCAAACACAAGACAGCCTTTTTCATCAGGATTTCCAAACAACACATCCATGGGAAAAGCCGAATTTCACAAGGCAAACGCATGGGAAGTGTTGGGAATTCGCATGGATAGCCATGGGAAATCCGAACACTTCTCATTCTTCTACCATGGGAAATTCAGCTTTTCCCATGGATGTGCAATAAGAAGTGGACGATGAAGCGGCTTCATTATAATGCATGGTTCCTGATCGAAGGTTTCACGGAGCAATGTTTTGAAATAAGTGTATACCTTTTTCGAAATATCGCACAATGGTTTATTCTCCCCGTTATGGTTTGATGACAAATTTCATTCAATTTTTTTTTTCTTGTTTTCTGTGTGGTTTAGTTGAAGATGCACCACTCAAGTTGTCAGAAGAGGAACTCCAGAGTATGTTTTCGCTGGGCAGAAAGGCTAAGGCCTTTATGTTAGCATTGGTAAAACTAGGCCGGGCAAAAGTATCTGGCGATCAAGTGATATTTGTGCTTTAAAAAATGTGTATAAAGGCCAGTTCACACTTGCGGTTTTTGCTGCAATTTTTGTTCCGCGAGTCGCACATACGCGTCAACTCGAAATCACTAATGCAAACTAGGTGCAACTCGGCGCGAGCTTGATTTTGCGGAGATTTCAAACATGTTCGAAACTCTTTGCAACTTGATGCGATTTGAAGAAAAAAGAGCACAGAAATCGCACCGAATTTGCATCTCGTTTTACACAAGAAATTAGAATTGCAACTCGCGAGAGAAGTGTAAACCGGCCCTGATATGTAACACACACACCAGATACTTGCGACACAAATGTTTTCTTTAAGATGGGCGTGACATAAAATTATATGCTAATGAAGTAACGGTAAAAGTACACGTGATTATCGGCGAATAGTCTCCGAGACTGAAGCATGGTTCATGTTAAAAATTTCACGAGCCACGTTAAGAGAAACAGGTGTATGCCGAGCCTTGTTAATCTCGACTAGCAAGTGTTCATTGGCTAAACGTAATTGGCCTTTTGCCTGTGATTGGCTGATTAAGAAGCCACTTAGTAAATGACGGCAATTCATACGATGTTGATTTGCCTTCAATATGCGATTGGTCCTTGCTTGTAATTGGCAGATACAAAAAAACAATCAACGGAGAGCTATGGCGTTTCTTGAGCAAAACAGCATGTAGTTCCTAGAGAACTTCTTTTCAAAATAAAAGTCACTGTTCTCTTTTAAATTGTTCCTTATTCGTTCTTCTTCCTTTTCGTCTGCCCTTCATTCTCCATATTTTCTTGCCCTCTCTTTAGCCCTCTGAGTTTTCTCGTTTGTAGTTTACCATAATCTTGCCGTTTCATGTGAACGCGACCTGTCTTGGTACCAAATGTGTCGTAACCAACGTTCTTGACTTTCTTAGCCTGAGAAAAAAAGATTTGTCATTGGGCTGTTCCATTTTATATCCGTAACCCCCCTATCGAGGAACCTGGAATTTCCACAGGGGTCCTTGTGTTTCGCCCTGGGATTTCCACAGGGGTTGTTCTGGATTCTGGAATTTCCACAGGGACATTCATTTTACCGCGGAATTTCCACGGGGTATTCAATACAACTTTTGGATGTCCACATGAGAATGAGGAATTTCTACAGGGGTTGCTCTCCAAATTTCCACAGGGGTTCCAAAGGAGCCTGGAATTTCCGCAAGGGTAGGGCAATTTTTGAAAATGCGGAGTCAAGCACTGGGACTTTACAATCGCGAATAACTTTCAAGCAAGTTCTATGTCGCCTCTATAAAGAATAAAACTGCGTGGGTGAAGAAAATGCAATTAAAAAGAAAAGCAGAAAGAAGGCGACTAGATTTTCCAGCGTTTAGTTTAGCCTGCATTTTAGCTGTGTTTTCTGATTCCCGTACTCCCTACAAGTCTAGAATACCGAGAAAAGACGACTTGAAATACAGGCTACGTTACGAGAAACAAATCCAATGAGCAAAAGAGCTAAGGAGAACACTGACCTTTGTAACTTTAGGTACTTTGTTAGCTTCTTTCATCAAATCGTCTGAAGCAAGCCGAGTTCGTCTTAACTCAAAATCCAGGGCTGGTCCGATTTCTTCTAACTCCACATGTGGTGTTCGTCCGCCTGATTTCTTCAGCAAAGTTCTGCAGGAAATAGGGTCATGGTTTATCAGTGTTTATAAAATAGCTACAGTAAAAACCCGCATATAAGAATCTAGAATTTTAGCCTAAAACAGGTTCTTATTTGATTTGAAAATAGAAGGCAACATGGGGTTCGCATGGATAATTCTAGCCTAACAGGTTCTTAAAATCCAGGTTCTTATATGCGGGTTTTTACTGATATAACGCTCGTTCTGATTGGTCCAAATCTATGCTCTATTTCACCGATAAAGTAATGGTCCATCCCGCTATACCATAAAACATGCACAACTTTCTATGACGTTATCGACGAATCGGGCTCTGAGTCATTAGCCTGCGGCTCCTGATTTTACAACGTTCTCGTGTCTCTCCCAACATCACCCGTGCTCTATTGCGCCGATAAAGTAATAGAAAGTTGTGCGAATGCTTTAGGGTGAATACCTCCACCGGGCCATCTTGTAAGAAGTTAGCCAATCAGAAAGCGAGTACAGGACAAAGGATCTCGACTTTCTTGAGATCTAAGACATCGAACGATTCGCTTTTCTCTTGAAATTGTGAAAATGTTCAACAGACCCAGCGCAAACGTGGAACTTCTTCTGTCGAACCTTTCCTTTTTCAAAGGATGCCGCTTCATTAGACTTCATAACAGAAAACTTTCTATTGTTTTAGAATGGAACGGCGCGACTTTGGCACGATGTTTGGGCCATAGGCCGTAATTATTCATCGACAAAACGTATGCAGGTATTACATTTCCTTGAAATGGTTTGAATCTCTGAATGACAAACTTTTTGCGGGATGGCCCGGTTGACGTATTCGCACAGTAAACTAAAGTTTCCTGAAACTGTGTATTCCGATTAATTTTTTGACAATAGTAAATGTTTCTTTCGTCTTTAACTAGAAAAAAAAACTGAATTATCAAGTTCAGCATTGGAATTATTCAGTGTATTGTAACCACAGGACTTGGACACAAAATCTTAAAACTGCCTTGAAATGGTGAAACTGATTTACTGAAATTCTAGAATATCTAGAATTTTTTGTCTGGGGGGGAGGGGGACAAGCCTTGGTCATCCTTTGTTTTTTGCTGGGGGGGGGGGGGGGGCATGGGGGGTGGCATTTGGGCCGCGGGGGGAGGGGGGAGGGCAAGCAGGTTTTCGCTACATGTTGGCACTAAAGATTTTGCTTCGTTACGGCACTTGTCTTGACTTTTTCCAGGGAGAAAAAGCGAACAATCTTGAGACTCAAAACCGGGAGAGTTGACGTCCCAGTAACCACTCACCGATAACTTCTGAGAAAGACCTTGCCTTCATGCACAGTGAATTGGATTACATGTTCCAAGCCTTGTAATCTTATTTTGTCAGTCACAGTGCCACGGAAAAAATCTAATAAGGAACAAAAGAGAATGTTCAGAATGGTATGTGCTTCCTGTGTGGACTGTGTGCTGGACATATTTTGCTTTCAACCATGTGACATGGCACGTAACTTCTCGTCTAGATTTTTATCCTCCGCCTCCAGTCGAGCCATTTAAGCAGAACTGGAAATTTACTTTGCTTCTTAGTCGCCCAGCTGGGTGTTTGTTTGGGTGGGATGGGGGAGCTGGGTGTTTGTTTGGGTGGGATGGGGGGGGGGGGGGGGGGAGGGGCTTGTATGTTATTGTTATTATTATTCTTTTTTTGTATTTAGTTTCATCTCTTTATTTATTTTCACAAATTACTATATGTGCGTTATCTATTCTTGGGTTTCACGTGTCACGTGACTAAACTAAAACTCCCTAAATATGCCTTTATTCCACGACAATACACAAAATAAGGACAGAACCCTTTAGATATTGTCATATACTTGTGGGTAAGCGAGTGTCAGGTCAACCAAGTAAATATTTCTCGAGTTCTGGAAAATACATGTATGGGAACTTTGCGATTCGATGCCTTACTTATTTCTCTTATGACATCTTTGAAAAACATCTAATTCACACACAAATAGTACGGACTAACAGAAGAAGGTCAAGCGCTCTTTTTGTCCAAATTTCAGGGAGATGCGTTATTTTCTGAATGAAATATGAGTAACGTAATACGCGTCAAGATTACAGCAAAATGTATGGAGTCGCCATCTTGGTGGACAAGTGGACAACCACTTAGTGCAAGTGGCCTATTACATAATGGATGAGAGAATCTACAGCAATTTCCAATTGGGACAAGGAGATTAAAATGAGAAGTGTTAGGGTTTCCATCATGCAACATGAGAGTAATATATTTGGCATTCAGAAGCGGCGACGTCACATTCAAAGTTAACACGGATAAAAACGATTCCATTTATCTTGTCTCACAGAGAAGACAAAAATGTCCTTTGCAAAATCGTTGCACAAGCAACAATATCTACGGTCTCCGCCCAAGTTCCAGATCGAGAACTTAGTGTTAAATGAGCGTCTATGGAACTTGCTTGAAAAAGAAACGGCTCAAACTTTTCGGGATATCTCGCCAATAGACGACTAATTCTTTTCGATGAGGTTTATTACTCAACATCTTCGAAGAAAACAGCATACAGTTGAAGGATGGAATCGTTTTAATAGAAGCTGTATTCGATCATGGCGATCCCCAAGCCCTTGCGCGAACCAGAAAAATGAGCGAGGGACTGGGAACCGGCAACCCATTCATTGGGATGTCCCCCTCTCGCAAAGTGAGGTATGATCGAGACCTAAGGGACGGCTGGAATTCTGGCTAAGCTTACTGACCTATTAAAACATTCTTTAGTCTGGTATAATCAGACGTGTTTTCAAATTCATCTCCAGTAAACAAGAGACACGGCTTGGTGCCAGCAGTACACTTCTCGGTCTGTAGAAAAACAAAATAAAACATCACGCAATTCACGGGCGGATGCAGAAATTTCAGAAAGGGAGGCCTAATAGTGAAAATATAGGGATCCCCGGGGGGGGGGGGGGGGGGGGGGGGGGGGGTATTTTTAGGGGTCAAAATCGAGTTTCAGGTATTTTTTACTTTTTAGGGGGTATCGGAGAAAAATTGTGGCTTTCACTAATTAATGGTATTTTTTAGGGGTACGCAAATGAATGAAAGGGTCGCAAACCCAGTAAAACGTTTTCTTTCTTTCTCCGTTCATTTATAGCTCTAAATAAGCTTGTTTTGAGATGAGAAACAAAAACAATAACACAAAAGGTTTATTGTTGGTATTTTTAAGGGTCATTTTGTTTTATAAGGTATTTTTTAGGGGTTGGATTTTTTATGTCCTGGTATTTTTTAGGGTATATTTTCCGATGTCCCGACGAGCACCCCTAACGAGCACCTCTATCACTCTTACATGGGAGAACCCCCCCCCCCCCCCCCCCCGGGATAGGGACCATTAGTTGCAAAATTTCCTTCAGCAAATACAGTAAATGTATGGGCAAATCTCCTGAGAGGGCCCCTCCCCCTACATCCGCCAATGGGGGTTAATGCCTACAATGTGGCCATAATTTAAGTCTAGTATTGCAGTATCTCACCTTAAAATCTTGAAGTGGAGCAAATCTTGTAATTCCTAATTCAAACATATCTAGAACATGGCCATCAAAACAACGCCCTGACCGATAAAACAAAAGTATTTAAAATAATAATAATAATAACAAAGTTGTCACCTTTTTACTGGATAGAACAGAAGGTTACTAACAAGCTTTTGACCAGAACGCCGGCCTTGTTCATGTAATAGTAGTCTAAAGGCGGTTTACACTTTGCAATTGCAACTCCCTTGTGTAAACGAGATGCAAATCAAGGTTTCGAACGCGACATCACACGACAAAAATCGCGCCAAGTTGCGCCTAGTTTTATTTCTCATTTAGTTTACATTAGTGATTTTGAGTTGACGCGAAAATCGCCGCGACTCGCGCGACAAAAATTGCAGCAAAAACTGCAAGTATAAACAGGCCTTAAAGACGGAGGCCAAGGTACTCAGTTCTAGGACCAGGCCTGCCTATTTTGTTACTTTTAATTAAGAAGGAAATTTCTGTTACAAAGGTATAAGTTTCTTACCAATAACAAGGTTATGCGGTCTTTTCTTGGAATGGGAGCCAAACACAAACAGTGAAGCATCACTCTTGACAGAAAAGAACTCCTAAAAGGGGAAAGCATTGACATCTACAAATGAACAGCCTGTATCGAGGGCCCAAGATTGGGCAATTCCAGAAAATATATGTACACCAGGAACGGGCAGCATTTGGAAATTCTGAATGGGAGGGGGGTTTTCAAGCTTGGAATTCTGCCTGCATGGGGGGGGGGGGGGGGGGGGGGGGTTGGAGCTGGAAGCTAGGTTAACCTCTCAGGAATTCTATATGCATTGGGGGGTAAGCCACTTTGGACATTCTGGATGCATGGGGGGGGGGGGGGGGTCAAAAACTAGTGCCGCCAGTGGTAGGGGTACATATTTTTTCTAATCTACACCCACTGTTGAGGACCGCAGGTTCAGCTACCCGCCCTAGAAATTTTAGGTTGTCCCTACCCACCCTGGAATTCCAGTGAATTTTCTCATGACCACCCTGGAAATTATGTTTACCTACCTGGAATTCCAGTGAATTTTCTCATGACCACCCTGGAAATTATGTTTACCCACCCTGGAATTCCAGTGAATTTTCTCATGACCACCCTGTAAATTGTTTACCCACCTGGAATTCCAGTGAATTTCTCATGACCACCCTGGAAATTATGTTTACCCACCCTGGAATTCCAGTGAATTTTCTCATGACCACCCTGGAAATTATGTTTACCCACCTGGAATTCCATATTTTATATTTACCCACCCTGGAATTCTCTATTACACTCATTCCTTTTCCTCTTAATTCTTTAATATTACTATTATTTCATTGTAACATGGGTTAATGAAAACCAAAGGCAATATTTTTACAACTTTAGTAAATTGGGGGAAATCAAAAGAAGGTTTGCTACATATTATATAACACTAAAGGAATTTCCTAATATTGTAAACAAGCTGACTTGGCATTATTTCGTATTGTGTAATTTCATAAAATTAGTCAAATCACACAAGTGTTCTATTATCAATACTGCGTTCTGATTGGTTGAGCTACTGGTAGGCTATCAGTAGGCAGCTTTTTTTTCAAGCAATTTTAAGTACACATCATTTCCTTTATTATTCAGCACATCGATGCACTGCCCAAATATGGTCATTGGAACGCCAATAGCTGTCTTCTGTACATGACAGCTATCCTGCGATATCCGTCTCTGAGGAAAATATGATGTTTTGAGCTTGTAAATAAAACACAAAAGTCATTTTTTGGGGGGGGGGGTTTGTGCTATCGATGTGCTGAATAATAAAACCATTATCCTGCTCGATTTTGCAGAATATGGTCTGATTTTAGCCAACTCGGGACTTTGTCCTCGTCGGCTAAGTATCAGACGATATTCTGCGCAATGTCGCAGGATAATGGTTAAATAGCTATCAATTTATCTTTTATTATTATTTGCATTGCCAATCAAAATTTTAATGTCTGCTGTAACCTGAAATATGCCTAATTCCTGAACAATGCCTTGTACAATTAGCCTGAATTTCAGCTGCCTTTTCTTCCTACACTCCAAACTCACTTCCACAACGAGTGTTGGAGTGTAGAAAAGAGGCTATTGTACAATGAGTTGTACCTACTTTGTTAATAGATTGGAATTCAGATGAGTGCTGAAACTGAACTTAAACACTTAACATTCAACAACAAACCAATCAGGTATGATTGGTTTTGAGTATCACATTTAGTTGTGATTGGCTGACTAAACAAAAGACCTTAACCAATAGCGACATGTAGAAAACACAAGTCTTGTTCACTTTTGAAAGTCTTCTAAACAGCTCTATGGGCACAGTTGACAAACTAACATGTCCCAGGCAAGTTTACTGTGATGCCAAACACAAGTTCATAAATCATAGAACTGGATAACATGCATAACGGCAGTGTCACTCACAAGCAAGCTGTCAGCATACTCATCATTCTCATTAACACAACCATCACTTAGACTATAATCAATAAAATTCTCACTTCCATCTGCAAATATGTGTTTTACTTTTAGGTACAACTCTTTAGATATAACATTTTTGAAAGATTGCTTCCACTTTTTCACTTCCTGATCCTCTGAGTCATCATCATCACCTTCCCCTTGTTCATTGTCATCCAGATCTTCATTTTTATTTCCATCTTTATTCTCATCTGCCTTCACACCATCATCGTCTCCTCACTTTCATTTCCATTCTCATTTTTATCCTCATTTTCATTTTCATCCTCATCCCTATTTTTTTTATCACCACTTTCATTATCATCTTGTTCTTCCACTTTCTCACTTTCATCCACTTTTCATTTCTTTCATCTTCTTTCTCTTCCTCTTCTCCAGTTTCTGCATTCTCTTCACCTTCCCCTTCCCATTTTCATCTTTTTCATTGGATTCCTTATCTTCCTCGTTTTCCTTTTCTACCACATTTCCATCATCATCAATTTCCATTTGTTCCAACGCAACCCTTCCAGGGCCCAATACGGATTACAGTGATACAATATCGATTCCAAGGCACTCTTCTTATCCTTATAGCAGGCATTCTCAAACACGTCCTTGACAGATTCAATACAGCAAGAGTTTTCATCGGTGTAGCCATATCTATCCCAAAGGATTTCTGTTATCTTACTGATTTCAGAGTCTGTGTCGTTCTTTCCATTAGTAGTAAACTCATAGTGTGGATTCAATCGAACCATGAGAGTCATCTTGGAACGCTCTGGGTTCCTGTAGTAGAATTGTATTTTCTCTGCGTTTCTCAGTCTCTCTTCGTACTTGACAAAGTCTGCCAAGGGATTGAAGTACCATCTCTCGCATCCTATTTTGAGGCTGTTGGACCACATGTGTTTCACGGCAGCGTACGAAGAAGCCGGAAGATCAAGCGTTCCTTGCAGGCTAACCAAGCAATTAGGAACGAACTTCTTCCAGATACTTTCACTCGAGATCAAATTCCTCCATTGCCTGCATACGCGACATACGTAGCCAACTCATTTACTGAGAGAAAACTGAAAATTCGAACCAGAACAAGGTTCGGAAAAGCCATTGAATCTAGAGACTCGGTAGCCAGCTTAACGACATCTGTCATTTTGGATAATGCCAAGCCTTAGCGTTTGCATTAGGCCTGGGGGATACCGCCACCGGTCTTTCTCAATGGAACTGATGGAACGCGTGGAATTGAGAAGCGCTTTCATTTCGGTTCTAATAACAAACTGTCGGAATGTTGTGAGTTGTTTATATTGGTTACGTAATCTCTTTGAAAATTTATCTTAGGCACCGTCCACACTGCGAAGGCGAATTTGAAAACGGCTAATTATTTAAACGGTTGTGCCTTCCGTCGAAACTACGCCGGCTAAATTTCCCTTCGAAAACGGATCTTTTTGAAAACGCTACCGAAAGTGGATAAATTCGCCAACGACGCCTAGTGTGGACGGCGAAAACAGAACTTTTCGAAAACGATGACGACATCTCAAACGACGGCGAAGAACTTATGACCGCGGGCTCTCGTTTTTCTTTTTGGTGCATGCGCTAAGCTGACATTTTTCTGCGTTTTCAAATTTGGCCGGCGTAGTGTAGACGCCGGGGTTCCGTTATCCCTTAAATCGAACAAAACATCGATCGAACCCCAATCGTTTCATTTCTTTGACAATCGAACTCGAGCTTTGTTGTGAATTCGACTTCCGAAATAGTTTTCATCGAGCGCGCGCGTGCTATCAAGATTGAGCGCGAGCTTGCAATTATTTTTAGAAAATAACACCTATGTTGTATTGTGAATGTGCGCATTCTCATTGGTTAAAAAGCGTGTTTGTAAGAGACCTGAGAAACACGATTGTCACGCAACGCTGTCGCGCGTGTGTATGTTATTTTCTAAAAGCAATAAAAATACTTTCTGCGTGCTCTCTGGTTTCTTACAAACACTTGGGGAATGTTGGTCGAACTGATAAAACTTGAAAGACACTCGCCTTCGGCTCGTGTCTTTCAAGTTTTGATCAGTTCTCCCAACATCCCCCTCGTGTTTGTAAGAAAGCAGAGAGCACGCGGAAAGTACTTTTATTGCTTAATTAAAACCATTATTCTGCGAGATTCCGCAGAATATCAGCCGACGAGGGACGCAGTCCCGAGTTGGCTAAATCAGAGGATATTCTGCAAAAATCGAGCAGATAATGGTTTTATTATTCAGCACATCAATAGCACCAGGGAAGCACCAAATAAAAACTCTGAAATAATTTACTTTTGCGTATTAAATACGAGTAACACATATTTCCCTCGAGCGACGGATATCGCAGGAAATATGTCATGTACAGAAGACAGCTAAAGGCGTTCCAATGACCATATTTAGGCAGTGCATCGATGTGCTGAATAATAAATCAATATTTTATGTGTACGTACAATCTCTTTCCAGAGCCCTGCATTTTCTGCGCATGCGTCGCCAAGTTGACCAGTGTATGTACCGATTGGCGCGTACGCAGTAGGCGATTGGTGCACGTCATATGATTTTAGGGGCAATCGCACGCTTAATTTTTGTACAACCTGTCAAAAAATAAGTATAATTCTGATCACCAAAAACACATCTAAGTTTACCGGGAATAACCAAAATAACAGTAGGGGGCCGTTTCTCAAAACGCCCGATAATTTCGGGTACGAGCGAGCGTTTCTCAAAGCTCCCGGTAACCTCCCGATAGTTATAGGGGCCCCGGAATCAAATTTATAATTTCCGGATATTACAAATAACTTACCCAAAAAATCTATGAATTAACGAAAAACTCAGCAATTTGTCGACACTTAGATTACAAATTGTACCGCTAAGTTTGTATTTCCAGCGAAAAAAGTAAAGAAATCAGCTAAAATGTACGAAAACAAGAGCAATTTGTAGTGAAATTGTGCACTGAGATTGAAAATTTGTTTACATTCTTGCAATCAATACGTCAAACTGATTGACAGCTAAGCTGTCAAACGAATCGTTTTGATTGGTTGAGAAGCGAGATGGTCGCATCTGATTGGCTAAAACTCTCCCGGTTTATCGGAATGGCGGGAAAAACAATCCCGGTAAGTTTACGGGAAACCTTGGAACTGCAAAGCGAGAACTTTTCGAGGCAAAACGAGACAGGCAGAGAATGGTTAGTTTTGAAGGAAAAAAAGTAAGTTTTCGGTAATTTTGACTTGGCAGAGTCTAGTTGAATAACTAAGCTTTACCCAGAGTGAAAATGTTCAGGAAAACAAATCAATTTTCGACCTTATTTTAAGACTTCAAAATGCTTCCCGTTAACGGGAGGTCAAGAGCTCCCGTAAAAAATCGGCCGATTTACCACTGTAGCCCCATGTATTGCTACGCGACCTCAAAATTCAATGTTGCGATGGGCGATGGGCGATTGGCGATTTTTAGCCGTCAATCAAACCAAAACGTTAGATTCGGCTACTTCAGAGGGCCGACACTAATTGCAAAATCAACCAAAATGGTTTAAGCTATCCATTGGTTTCCTTGCCTCGAAGGTTTAACTTTCTGGTTCAAGAAAATTGACATTACAATTTTCTTGCGTAAAATCGCCAATCGCCCAACAGTGAATTTTGAGGTCGCGTAGCAATGCATACAGTGGTAACGGGAAATTTTACGATTTCGCAAATAACGGGTGTTTTGAGAAACAGTCAAAATATATCGGGAGGTGTTAACGGGTAAGTTTACGGGTCCGATAAGTTACCTGACGTTTTGAGAAACGGGTCCCAGGTTTGTTAAATGACCTTTTAACTGTTAAATCAATTCAAATCTATATTGTTTTTATCTACTTTCAAGAGGATGGAATTGGATTGCAATTTGAATTATTTGGTTGTCAGGCAAGCGTGCGAGTGCCCCTTTAAATAAAAACTTGACAGTGAAATTTGTTTTGAAATTTTGATATATTTTAATTGCACGGCGATTTAGAGATTAGTGACCAGGGGCCCGTTTCTCAAAACGCCCGGTAACATGTTTTGCTGACGTGTGTTTCTATGTTTCTACCATATAATGTTTTGTATTTTAAACTCAATAGCTGTATTCAAGCTAGAGACGAGTTTCCCGTCTGAGACGAGTTTCTCGCCTTGAATATGGTTCCCTGTTCTTCTGTGATCACGTGAAAACACTTTTTTTTTTAAGAAGAAAGTTTAGACAGATAACAAGCTTAAAGGCCCATCACCAACCGGGAGCCTTTGCGCACTGTTTTCTTCTGTTTTCAAATTGATCCATTGTCTTTCGGGTGCTCTGATTGGCTAAGAGTATGCAAAGGCTCTCGGTTGGTGATGGGCCTTTAAGTGTTTCTTAGCAATTTTTTTCCAAGCAATTTTAAGTACACATCATTTCCTATAGCTATTATTTATTTATTATTATTATTTGCATTGCCAATCAAAATTTTAACGTTTGCTGTAACCTGAAATATGCCCAATTCCTGAAGAATGCCTTGTACAATTAGCCTGAATTTCAGCCGTCTTTTCTTCCTACACTCCAACACTCACTTCCGCAACGAGTGTTCGAGTGTAGGAAGAAAAGAGGCTATTGTACAATGAGTTGTACCTACTTTGTTAATAGATTGGATTTCAGATGAGTTCTGAAAACTGAACTTAGCCAATCAGACACTTAACCATTCAACAACAAACCAATCAGGTACGATTGGTTTTGAGTATGACATTTAGTTGTGATTGGCTGACTAAACAAAAGCCCAAAGACCTTAACCAATAGCGACATGTAGAAAACACAAATCTTCTTCACTTTTGAAAGTCATCTAAACAGCTCTATGGGCACAGTTGACAAACTAACATGTCCCAGGCAAGTTTACTGTGATGCCAAACACAAGTTCATAAATCATAGAACTGGATAACATGCATAACGGCAGTGTCACTCACAAGCAAGCTGTCAGCATACTCATCATTCTCATTAACACAACCATCACTTAGACTGTAATCAATAAAATTCTCACTTCCATCTGCAAATATGTGTTTTACTTTTAGGTACAACTCTTTAGATATAACATTTTTGAAAGATTGCTTCCACTTTTTCACTTCCTGATCCTCTGAGTCATCATCATCACCTTCCCCATTTCCTATCACATTTCCATCATCATCAATTTCCATTTGTTCCAAATGTAGCCCTTCCAAGGCCCAATACGGATTACAGTGATACAATATCGACTCCAAGGCACTCTTCTTATCCTTATACCTGGCATTCTCAAACACGTCCTTGACAGATTCAATACAGCAAGCGTGTTCATCGGTGTAGCCATATCTATCCCAAAGGATTTCTGTTATCTTACTGATTTCAGGGTCTGTGTCGTTCTTTCCATTAGTAGTAAACTCATAGTGTGGATTCAATCGAACCATGAGAGTCATTTTGGAACGCTCTGGGTTCCTGTAGTAGAATTGTATTTTCTCTGCGTTTCTCAGTCTCTCTTCGTACTTGACAAAGTCTGCCAAGGGATTGAAGTACCATCTCTCGCATCCTATTTTGAGGCTGTTGGACCACATGTGTTTCACGGCAGCGTACGAAGAAGCCGGAAGATCAAGCGTTCCTTGCAGGCTAACCAAGCAATTAGGAACGAACTTCTTCCAGATACTTTCACTCGAGATCAAATTCCTCCATTGCCTGCATACGCGACATACGTAGCCCAACTCATTTACTGAGAGAAAACTGAAAATTCGAACCAGAACAAGGTTCGGAAAAGCCATTGAATCTAGAGACTCGGTAGCCAGCTTAACGACATCTGTCATTTTGGATACTGCCAAGCCTTAGCGTTTGCATTAGGCCTGGGGGATACCGCCACCGGTCTTTCTCAATGGAGCGCGTGGAATTGAGAAGCGCTTTCATTTCGGTTCTAATAACAAACTGTCGGAATGTTGTGAGTTGTTTATATTGGTTACGTAATCTCTTTGAAATTTATCTTAGGCACCGTCCACACTGCGCCGGCTAAATTTGAAAACGGCTAATTATTTAAACGGTTGTGCCTTCCGTCGAAACTACGCCGGCTAAATTTCCCTTCGAAAACGGATCTTTTTGAAAACGCTACCGAAAGTGGATAAATTCGCCAACGACGGCTAGTGTGGACGGCGAAAACAGAACTTTTCGAAAACGATGACGACATCTCAAACGACGGCGAAGAATTTATGACCGCGGGCTCTCGTTTTTCTTTTTGGTGCATGCGCTAAGCTGACATTTTCTGCGTTTTCAAATTTGGCCGGCGTAGTGTAGACGCCGGGGTTCCGTTATCCCTTAAATCGAACAAAACATCGATCGAACACCAATCGTTTCATTTCTTTGACAATCGAACTCGAGCTTTGTTGTGAATTCGACTTCCGAAATAGTTTTCATCGAGCGCGCGCGTGCTATCAAGATTGAGCGCGAGCTTGCAATTATTTTTAAAACCATTATTCTGCGAGATTCCGCAGAATATCAGCCGACGAGGGACGCAGTCCCGAGTTGGCTAAATCAGAGGATATTCTGAAAAAATCGAGCAGATAATGGTTTTATTATTCAGCACATCAATAGCACCAGGGAAGCACCAAAAAAAACTCTGAAATAATTTACTTTTGCGTATTAAATACGAGTAACACATATTTCCCTCGAGCGACGGATATCGCAGGAAATATGTCATGTACAGAAGACAGCTAAAGGCGTTCCAATGACCATATTTAGGCAGTGCATCGATGTGCTGAATAATAAATCAATATTTTATGTGTACGTACAATCTCTTTCCCAGAGCCCTGCATTTCTGCGCATGCGTCGCCAAGTTGACCAGTGTATGTACCGATTGGCGCGTACGCAGTAGGCGATTGGTGCACGTCATATGATTTTAGGGGCACTCGCACGCTTAATTTTTGTACAATCTTTCAAAAAATAAGTATAATTCTGATCACCAAAAACACATCTAAGTTTACCGGGAATAACCAAAATAACAGTAGGGGGCCGTTTCTCAAAACGCCCGATAATTTCGGGTACGAGCGAGCGTTTCTCAAAGCTCCCGGTAACCTCCCGATAGTTATCGGGGCCCCGGAATCAAATTTATAATTTCCGGATATTACAAATAACTTACCCAAAAAATCTATGAATTAACGAAAAACTCAGCAATTTGTCGACACTTAGATTACAAATTGTACCGCTAAGTTTGTATTTCCAGCGAAAAAAGTAAAGAAATCAGCTGAAATGTACGAAAACAAGAGCAATTTGTAGTGAAATTGTGCACTGAGATTGAAAATTTGTTTACATTCTTGCAATCAATACGTCAAACTGATTGACAGCTAAGCTGTCAAACGAATCGTTTTGATTGGTTGAGAAGCGAGATGGTCGCATCTGATTGGCTAAAACTCTCCCGGTTTATCGGAATGGCGGGAAAAAAACAATCCGGTAAGTTTACGGGAAACCTTGGAACTGCAAAGCGAGAACTTTTCGAGGCAAAACGAGACAGGCCAGAGAATGGTTAGTTTTGAAGGAAAAAAAAGTAAGTTTTCGGTAATTTTGACTTGGCAGAGTCTAGTTGAATAACTAAGCTTTACCTAGAGTGAAAATTTTCAGGAAAACAAATCAATTTTCGACCTTATTTTAAGACTTCAAAATGCTTCCCGTTAATTAACGGGAGGTCAAGAGCTCCCGTAAAAAATCGGCCGATTTACCACTGTAGCCCCATGCATTGCTACGCGACCTCAAAATTCAATGTTGCGATGGGCGATTGGCGATTTTTAAAATCAAAATCAAAATCAAAATTTGCAAAATCAACCAAAATGGTTAAGCTATCCATTGGTTTCCTTGCCTCGAAGGTTTAACTTTCTGGTTCAAGAAAATTGACATTACAATTTTCTTGCGTAAAATCGCCAATCGCCCAACAGTGAATTTTGAGGTCGCGTAGCAATGCATACAGTGGTAACGGGAAATTTTACGATTTCGCAAATAACGGGTGTTTTGAGAAACAGTCAAAATATATCGGGAGGTGTTAACGGGTAAGTTTACGGGTCCGATAAGTTACCTGACGTTTTGAGAAACGGGTCCCAGGTTTGTTAAATGACCTTTTAACTGTTAAATCAATTCAAATCTATATTGTTTTTATCTATTTTCAAGAGGATGGAATTGGATTGCGATTTGAATTATTTGGTTGTCAGGCAAGCGTGCGAGTGCCCCTTTAAATAAAAACTTGACAGTGAAATTTGTGTTGAAATTTTGATCTATTTTTAATTGTAATCAGTTCTAGCTGTGGACAGTTTTTGGTTATTTTTATCTAAAATGAAAGAAAGTATTCAAGAAAAAACATGTCTGCTGACGTGTGTTTTTATGTTTCTACCATATAATGTTTTGTATTTTAAACTCAATAGCTGTATTCAAGCTAGAGACGAGTTTCCCGTCTGAGACGAGTTTCTCGCCTTGAATATGGTTCCCTGTTCTTCTGTGATCGCGTGAAAACAATTTTTTTTAAGAAGAAAGTTTAGACAGATAACAAGCAAGTGTTTCTTAGCAGGAACTTTTTTTGTGAGAAACTCGTCTCAGA
Source organism: Scolanthus callimorphus (assembly GCA_033964015.1). Lineage (NCBI taxonomy): Eukaryota > Metazoa > Cnidaria > Anthozoa > Actiniaria > Edwardsiidae > Scolanthus > Scolanthus callimorphus. Next base: position 11,133,267 of record CM066922.1, read on the forward strand.
CGAGTTTTCCGTCTCTAGTGTGAATACGGCTAATGAAAACTGCTCTTTATCGCGCTTATTGTTTGTGATTTTAGAAAAATTTACCGCGGATTTTCCGATAAAACTATTTTGAAAGAATAGCCGTATTCACACTAGAGGACGGAATGCTCGTCATGACGGGTTTTTCGTCTGACGATTTTTCCGTCTGATAGGAATTCAGACGATTTCCTGTCAAAAATCCGTCTCGTCCCGGTTTCACACTAAGATTCTCCGTCGAAAATCCGTCTCGTCCGGTTTCAAACTAGGACGAGTTTTCCGTCCGGAATACAGCTAATGTACATTTATAGGGATGTATTGCGTTGCTATATGGATACTTTTCTCGTAACAACCTGTTGCCGCTGCGGCGTCTTGTAGATGCTGCGGGGGTTATAGAACGCTTCTGAAGGGGTTCTAAAAGACAGAGCGGAAATGACCAAAAATGAAATGTCTAACTTCGCCATATGTTAATATATAAGCTCAATATTCCGTATACAAAGAGTTTCTATGACCGAAAGCTTAATTCCAAATTTTCAAGAACTTTGAAGAATATGAATTTTAGATATCATTGAACAAAGTTTGCAGAATTCCTGATCAAAGTACTAATTCTCCTATAACATGGTACAAAAACCAAAGTTGAAAGCCTAATATCTCAAAGACGGATCCATTAGAAAAAAGTCATTTTTGATATTTTGTTTTTATTCAGGCAAGGAGTCTGTATGCAAAAATCAAGCTTATCTGAGTTAACCCGTCCTTATTATTTGAAATTTAGTGATCTAAGCAGGTCATTTCCGCTCTGTCGTTCTAAAAGGGTTATTCGCAAGTAGTTGCTGCAGAACGCAAGACCTGGTATTGTTTCCCTTTTCGCTGCGTGCTGCATGGGAAATCTGGCTTTTTATTGTCTGTTATCATTTTGTTTGATCTGGTCGTTGTTTGAAGCATCTCAAAAGCAATCTACAGGTAGAAACATCTTTCCTTGTTGAAAACGTAACTTTTTCAAACTTGAACAAACTCGTAAAGTGCGAGCTGCAATTTTCTGCTTACTTACAAGGGATGTGGGGTCATCAAATGGTCTCAGGATGTTTTTTCTGCAAGACAACAAAATGGGATTATGAATGCAGGGATTTCATAAGTTTTGAAGTAGCAGGCTAAGTTTTGGAAGTGGGCAGCTGGGTTTGGGGTTGCCAGCCATACAAAGGCCTTTTAGGGCGGTCTGGTGGCATGCCCCCTCCTCTTTAAAGTGCCACTCAAGACAGAAATCAACTACATTTCATCAAAAAGATCCATTATCCAAGGGAACAGCAGCGAAAGAAAAATGTGTTTTGCGCACGCTGTTAATATTTTACTGATTTTTGAATATTTCTGATTGGCAATTATTTTTTTTTTCATTTAACTATGCATTCTGCATCATGTGGGGTGAACAATGGTTCCTGTGACACATGAGGAAGACATAGAAAGTTAAACAAAGACTATGAAGAAGGCAAAGAAAGAAGAACAAAGACCTGTCTTTGTTCTTCTTTCTTTGTCTTCTTCATGAGTCACAGGAACCATTGTTCTGAAGAGCTATGCATCGCGCATAGTGGAACGAAAAAAACACTGCCAATTGAAATTATCAAAAAATCAATAAAATATTAACGGCATGCGTAAAGCACATTTTTCTTTCGCTAATGTTCCCTTAAATAATGGATCTTTTTGATGAAATGTGCCTCTTCATCTTCTTCAATTTCCCTTTTCTGGGGGTTTGCCCCCACTAGGGTGTGTCCATTTTATCTAATAGACACTGGAACACTGTTCTGTCCATCATTATCCCCCTTATCTGTTGCGCATCTATTCCCAGGTGTTTCTCTAAGCAAGTCCATTTTGAGGCATGTTCATCAAAAAGAATTTGTTTTCGTATGTCCTATAGCCTGCGGAATCACTTGAGTAATTATACTAACATGATATCACTGTACCTTTGGAACATGATAGCATTGGGTTTCTTGAGGGAACACTGCAGAAAATATCATAACAAGATTTAGGAAATGATTATTTATAGGAAATACCTACCCCCGTGATAATGGGAGCTATTGAAAGCCGCCTGTTGTGGCTGATCAAGATTCAAAGTACATTACAATGCAGCTTGGTGCAGTTCTTATTGGACTGTTCATCCTTTTCAACATAGTAGAGGACACCTTATTACACATTGGAAATAGCTTTCAACTCAATTTATATACTTGGATCATGTTTTATATCATTCTGTGCTATGCTTATCCTAGCTAAAGTCTCAACATAAAAAAACTGCTCTAATTTTTCAACCACAAAAAATTCAACCAACTAAAAATGTTAAACCAAAAAAAACTTGGTCATTGTCGGACGTCGGACCAAGTACCCCCTGGGCCCTGAACCCACTCCTCTGAGCCTTGATAATAGCTGTCATTATACCATATTAAAGAGCCTCTGTCAGCCTCCATTTTGACATCCTAGCAACATACCAAGACAGAGAAAGCATCCATTTCCATCGGCTGATTTTGGGTATGTAGTGCAATATTTTCGATAGAATTCGATAAATGAATAATAAAACTTTGTTTTTAGAAGACTATTTCAAGATTTCTACACGTAATTCGTTGTCTGATATCGACTGAAAACAATAACAAAGGAGTGGCTTACTAGGGCTCTTAAGAGTGTGAATGGAAAGAACTTGAAGGACGTCTTCTGAGGACTGAAAAATTATTTGGGTTTTGAGGGCCTCATTCCCTAGGGAGAAACTTCAAAGTACTTTCATAGAGAAAAAATGGATAACTTCATCCAACCTTTCAGGAACTGGGCACAGGAGTTTTGCAGGATTTCTGAGAGCAGTTCCAGGATAACCACCCTGGGCTTTTCTACTTAGGCAGCTGATATTGCAAGGAAGTCCTCTGACAGACATCACAGAATAGTACCCGCACGAAAATGTCTGGGCTGACAAGAGCCTGAATTCGGGCTGACAAATAAGCAGGACATTAGCCGGACAGAAGCATGATATGAGCCTGACGGACACTAGCGGGAACTAGAATGACACGAGCATGACAGAGAGCAGGAAAAAGAGCGTGAACTAGCGTTGCAAGAGCCTGACAACATCGACCGTGAATAGCGCCTGACATAGCGGTACGGATCCATCATCGCCTCAGAATAAAGCAACGATATTATTGGTGCAAATCCATCATCACCTTGGTGCCGTCAGACCTGTTTACTGCCGGAAAACTACTACTTTTCATTCACTTTTGACAGTCGCAAATCAGGAAATATTTTACTAACAGGAGAAAACCGAACATGTTATCTAATAATAACTTACTTGGCCGAAACTCACGCAAAAAGCGTTATCAGCTGATGCAAAGGTAAATTATCTCTCTCCAATTTATGAATATCATGACACAGACCCTTTGCACCGTAGAGATAATATGTTAGGTTTTCTCCTGTTACTAAAAGAACGCAACACAGAGTTTATTTTACACGAACTGGTATTGCACGAGACTAGAAATGAAATTATTTCTATTTAACGTAGCCGATCCCCTTTTGCCGTTCGCATTTTTTGTCGCATGTATATTTTATCAGTTGTTCGCGTGAGTCGTCGAACAGTATGCTATTTAATTACCTGTTAACTTCACATTCGAGATTCAAGAAAAATAATAACTAAAAATAGCCAAAAATGTGCGTTTCTAATGTGTTTTTTTTTTTACAATTACAGCGCTTTACTCAGCGGAGCTAGCTTATGCACGTATCTCATGTGGTTGTTTCTTTACAATAACAGCGATACTCAGCGAATTCAGGTTGTTTGCGTGTGTCGTGTTGTCAGAGCAAGCTGATAGCTCATGATATTATTTGAATCATATATTTACTTCACAGTTGGGAAACGAGAAAAATAACTAAGACGCGCATCTCAATGCGTTTGTTTCTTTACAATTACAGTGTCATTTCCTTGATCTATGGCCGAAAACGGTAGGTCCGTTATACACAACTATTTAAAATGGCGTGATTTTAGAGTTGTTTGAGTCGAATTTGCCTTTTTCAAACTGTCAAAAAGCCGCTTAGGCAATCACAAAATCTTCAGTGTTTGCCTGCAGCATCCACTTTTATTTGTGATACAAATGTTAGACATTGCTAGTACAAGTCAAAGTGCACTTACCTTTCTTCTCGACACTTCTTTACAGATACCATCCACTTAATCAGACTCGACTGCTTTGACTGCTTTAGGTGGTTCGAAGGGCCTCGAAATTTAAACTTGTTTTTGAGAAGGACCATATGTCAACTCGTTTTGTTGAGCTCGGTACACACAAGCGAAATCCATTTGGTTATTTGTTGCTTTCCGCCATTTAGCTAGCAAGACCTTTAGTAAAATCTCCCCCATTGCATCGCGCTTCGTTTTTCACGAAATGGCAACCGTAACTGAAAATCGTTATCAGTCCGCCAAAATGGCACTGTAATTATATAGCATACCATGTTATGTTTAATAAAAAAACAAAAGTTATCTCAGAATGTCAAATATGCACACGCAACACACAGCAAACGTTTTTTCAGTGTGCGGTCCTGCTCGTTTTCTGTTCGTGTCAGGCTTATCAATAACGATGTGCAATTACCACGAAAATAAGGCTGTTGCGATGCTCGTGTCACGCTCTTGTCAGGCAGTGCAGTACTACGGCATGAGCCTGACACTGTCTTGCTAAGCACTCACGAGCAGGACAGATTTTATGTCAGGCTCGTGTCCTTTCGAAGTCAGGTCCTTACAGCGGGATTTTGGCCGGAGTCAGGCGGGATTCTGGCAATGTCTGGGTCAAAACTTTCGTACGGGCAGTGGGAGCCTCAGTTTGAAGTAGAACAAGTTGTGAATACCAATGAGAAACTGATGAAACTTGAATGGAGACAACAGAAAAAACTTTTTGGACTTGTTGGTATTCAAATTGAGGGTTTGGGTTCAAATCGAGGCTCCGACTGTATTTATGCACCGTTTATGCCTATTCAGCAGTAGATTAGAGAATTCGAAACTGGACTATGAGTATCAGAGCCTTTAAAGGCAATTAAAGCCCGCAAAAAGTGATGTTGTGTAAGTTGTACAGCAGATCAATTGGGACTATTTTCTCCACACAAACTTGATCAACCTGTTTCACCAAGCTCACACCATTTTCTCACACATAACATGTGCGACAGAGAAATGACATTTGTGTGCAGAGGCTACTTTTGCGTAGTTGAAAAACACAAGAAAACATTTAAAGTAAAAGAAAATGCAGGGAGATAAAAAGTAGCCTCTGCTCGCAGGATACCCCCCACGGGACGTTTTCCAACGTCTCCACGTGCTTCTGTGTTTACAAAAATGTTCGCACATGTGCGCATAGGTTTGTTGACCCGAGTTTACTGCACGCTTTACTCACTAGATCTTTCATGGCTTGTGTAACCAGCTCACTTGTCTTTCCTCCTCGGATAAACAGTGCTGTCTTGGTGTTCTCCACAACCTTTCCTGATCTATTTTCGACGGCTCTTTTGCCACGCTGAGTTTTCGGCTTCCTGAAGTCACAAGAAAAACACGTCAAATAGTAGCATTCATGGAAATTTCGACGCGAATAACAGAACAGAGTAAAAGGATTACCTTATAAAAGTTCATTTCCATAGACATTTAAAAATGAAAAGCGACGAAAAACGCTTATCAAACACACAGAACTTACACTACTTTGCCGTCCGCCATCTTGGATCTTGGGTTGTTTCCAGTCTCCCGCGGTCTAAATGCTCTTCTGCCCCATAATGCATTTCGACAGGGGCAAATAATTATAATATTTGCCCTTGATTTCGATTGTTATGGCACCCCTCTACTTCATCGTGATTTTTAGTTTTTTTAATTTCTGTATATTTTCCCCGGTTTTCTTTCTTCGAATATTCTCATATGCCTTTCTATGTCGCCTGTAATCTCAAAGTTTCTCTCGATTTCTAAAGTCCAATCCCGGTTTTTCCAGTCACCCGATGCTAACCTTCACAGATATTTTGAGGTGAAGTTCCAAAGTTCTGGCTGAAGTTTATAATCGGACGTCAATAGACCTCCTTGGCTTGGGCGTAATGTTTTGCCCATTTCAGATCACGTAACATTCCATGAGTATTCTCTCTTTGTTTGGAATGCTTCCATATTCATATATCCTGCGGTGCGTAGCAGGAATACTCATGGGAATGACACGTGATCAGTGAAATGTAGCCTGAGTATCAGGCGGACTTGGGTCCTGATACTCAGGCTAAGTTAAATGGGAAAACATTGGATGATTGCATCCAGGGGGGTTGTATTGGACTCTGGAAATTCCAAGGGAGGGAGTGTGTCTTGAGACTGGAAATTCCAAGGGGGAGGGCTTTGTAAGGACATTTTATCCAAAAGTAGATTTTCCAGGGGTATTTTACCAGAAAAATGGAAATTCCAGTGGACAGGGTCCTTTCATGATGTTGGAAATTCCAGGGGAAGGGTCGGCTTCACGAGTGGAAATTCCAGGGGAGGGGGTCTTTTTAAGGGAAGTCCTCGACCCCCTGGTGCGGTTTAAAAATGCAATCAGCCATTAAGCCCAAGTAGAGGAGGTCTATTGACTCGCAGGTTTCCGGGGTAAGCTCAGCTGCGCGTACCGTGTAGCTTTCTTGAAAAGTACACTGGAATGAGGCTAGCCACCAGGGGCGCTTTCCATTTGATCAAAAATCGGAATTTTCGGTTAGAAGTCAAATGGAAAGCGTCAAAACCGGGAAAAAATTTCGAAATTTTGGGACAACCTCTTGAGCTTACCCCAGAACCCGGAATTTTCGAAACTTTCGGGAAATCGCTTTCCCATTTGACACCAATCCCGGTTATTTCCCCGAAAGACGCTTTCCATTTGATTTCCAACCGGGATTACCGAAAATTTCTGTTAAATGGAAAGCATCCCAGCCAATTTCGATTCCCAGTGGAGACGTTCACGTGGTTTTTCGGTTTGGACCTTTTCATTTGACCACAGGAATTTCCGGAAAGTCGAACTAGAATCTTTTGCCAAATGGAAAGCGCCCTAGGCATAATTTGCCACGCGCTAAAGATTCATTTGCCATCTCGTGAGCGTCTTTGAAATTTGGAAAATGTAAGCTCCAGACACAAAAACGCAAGGCCAAAAATTGCAGAGCAGCTATAGAATAGCATCATGTCTTTCTCTGAACGTTTGCACCTCGCACTTTAAGGCTTGCACCCATAGCGAAATGGTTTAAAGTCAAAAATTTATCGTTCGCTGTTATGTAGTTTTTTCAATTGTCTTCATTTCACCATTCTCGAACCCAGAGCTCCCCGGCTCGTCACCTTGCGGGGGAGGCTGTCGTGACAGCCACCGACGCATGCGTATAAGAAAATGGCGGTTTTATGCCTCATAATGATAATTACTTTTGGAGCGTTCGAGTCGGAGGCATAGGTTGAAAAGACGACTAGGAAACGAATGCAAGTGTTATTTTGACAGATATGTTTTTATAAAGCGAGATTAAGCGACCTTTATGTACGCGTGCGCGCCATTTCAACCAATCAGCAAAGGCATTCAAATGGATGTCACCAGAGCCTCCCCTGCGAGGCGACGAGCCGGGGAGCTCTGGGTCCGAGAATGTCATTTCACAGGCCAGTAAATATTTAGCGCTGTGAACTGCGTTTTGCCGCGTTGTCCAGATACCGTACCAAATGGAAAAAACATGTTGCATTGGATTCGATGCGGCAAACAAACCACGTTTAAAACGCGGGTCTAAGCAAATAAATAAACTGCTCCCGTTCATTTTCTTTTATTTGCCGAATTAAGGCAAAAAAGTGCGAGTTGCCCTATTGCTCTTCCTCTGACCTCTTCTATATATATATTTTTCTTTTTTCTTGTCCGTGTAAGCTTATATATCTTCATGCTTTTTGTCCGTCCGCTCTTGTATTTGTGTGCCGGCTTCCATAAAATTGATGTACTTTTTTGTATCGGATACTGCCACCGAGCCAGATTAGGTTTTTAGTTATTTCTAGGTGGCAGTATCTTTGTATTAAACTTTATTTGTTGTTATCATTACAGGTAGGGCACAATAATACAGCTGTATTGAACTGCATTGTAGAACATGGAATTTTTGACTGTGTTGCAATTTCATCAGAAATATCCATGAGCAAACCCCGGCCTCTCCCTAAATTTGCACTATGAGGAGCATTTGAATCATCAATTTGCAGAAATATCTGTATCCGTAAGAACTTTGTCCCTAATGCGTGGTTAAATATGTCGAGCTCCAGTAACTGTTGGCAGGCTATATTAAGACCTTTGTCTTCATAAGATTAATCGCTATCGGATATTTATGGAAAACGTTTCTCGGCCCCTTTTGGAGAACAACAACAGTCACGTTCCATATTCCAGGAATTGTATATGCGGGGCTCGTTGCTCAGTTAAATATAATCAGATTGACCCTAAGGCCCTGTCCACGCGTTTTCAAAAGTATTCGTTTTCAAACGTATACGGATTGGATGAAAACGATCAGCGTGTTAGTGTGGACGGAAGGCCTAAACGTATAAAAAAATGGATGCAAACGAAACCGTGTTAACGTGGACGGTGTCTCAGAATGTGCGATTAATATTTCGAGTACCAGTAACTTCTAATTTAAATCCAAGGCTATTTTAAGACATTCTTTAAAAGATTAATCACAATGAGATATTTATAGAATACTTTTCCTGGCCCTTTTTGGAAAACAACAACAGTCACGTTTCACATCACCAGGATTATTCCAGGAGCGCCAGGTGCAGATCATTAAAAAACTTACTATTTCTGCCCGAACAGCATAAAGAGCAACCATACAAATGTATCCTTCCAGTTCCCATGTATTTGTTATACGGCCTGTGCGAAATGAGCCACGTCAAGATGAACACATGGTTGGATGGCAAATCTATGACCCAATCAAAGAATTCCATTAAACTAAGCTGTAGAGCCATGTGATGATGTAGAGCGTAAAAACCGATTCTAAACCTTTTGAACGAAACAGTGGTATTTATCACGCCGCGAACCCTTTTCGAAGTTTTCCATATGCATTATTATCTGCAACAAAGAATTCTACCAAAAACCGCCTACCAATCGAAGGAAGAAAACAGTTTTGTAACGAAAACCTGTCATTAACAAGCCTATAAAAGCCTCATTTTTCAAAATAAGTACCATCACTTCACTTAATAGCTCAATTCTAGTACTAGTTTTAACTTCATAATACAAGTAACTTCTTTTTATTTAATGAAAAAAGGATTACGGAATCTTTAAGGAGGCCGAGACCGCAGGCTGAGCATTGTTTATATCGTTCGTCCAACAAAACCTTCGTTCTGACAAAAGGAATCAATATACGCTCATAATAAAGAGATCAAAACTCTCTAGGGAGTTTATTACCTTAACAAAAAAGCAACGTAATTAAACTTCTCGGTCAAATTAGATTATGACTGTGCGTATCTGGAGTAAGCCAGGAACACTTCTAATCTAACGATGTTAAATATGATAACTTCAACTGGGGATGAGTTGGCGAAGACGCATCGATCTAACTTCAGAGAAGAGAGAAAGCTCGAGATACAAAAGAAAAGCATTAGTTCTAACGCGAAATTTCAGATGAGTAAGATCGACAAAGAGATTCGAGCGCTGAAGCGAGAGCTTCTCGAGAATCAACAGATCTTCGGTACACGGTCCGATATCCGAAGGAAAAATGAGTTAAATGGACACGAAAACCCGGAGAAAAAAGATCAAGGCGCCCGCCTGAGGGATTTAGAAAAAACTTTCAAGGAAGATGGAAAATTTGCGAATCTAAGGCAATTTAGAAGACATTCTGTTAACACTGTTGAACAGGTGCCCTTGGAAACTAAGCAACGAGGACGAAGTCCAAGAAGAATTCTTGTGACATCAAGGTCTCCTACTTCTGAAGAAAGATCTACACCTTTAAGTCCTGCAAGTGCGGCCACTACAAACAATGGCATTTCTAAGCTTTCGGGCTGGAAGGCTTGCGCTCGGCTTTCAAACAGGAGGCAATCGATCGCTGCTCTGCCTTCGTATGATCACAAGCTGAGAAACGCAACGCCAATTCCAAGGATTGCGACCCCTCCAGTACGCAGAAACAGCACCCACGGGTTTGATAAAACTTCAGAAGGCATTGCGAGGTGTTGCGAGAGAAAGAACAGTGTTCCTGGTCCTGTTGTATGTAACAATAATAGCACCTGGACACGCCATGGAAATGATACCACCATAACAACTGAACAAAAACTCGCTAATGAGTCGGAAGATATTGTTAAATCGAACTCGGTTGCTTTAGCTACTGAAGGAATGCGATATCGAAGAAGACATTCCTTGCCTAATTTTAACATTCCAAAGGTAATTCTACAAGCGCAGTCGGGTTTAAGAACTTCATCTAAGAAGGAAGTTTTGACAGCTAAACTAAACGTCGGGTTGAGTGGTAAAATAGGCTCTGGCGTGCGTCGAGGAGATCACGAAAGCAAACTTAAAAAGCGTGTTGCGTTTAGCGAATTGAAGCCACGAAAACCGACACCGTTGACGGAAAAAAGCGAGAGCGAGTCCGACTGCGAGAAGGAAATTGTTGAAACTAACGATGAATTAGCGGTTGAAATAGGTGAAGATGTAAAAGATGATATTAATGAGGAGAAGGATAAAGATTGTCAATCCGATGATGCTACCCTTCGACCTTCTTCTTCTAAGGAGCTGAGAGGGCTACCATCTCTTACGCTTCACGAAAAAATCGAGAAGTTCTTTGCTGGTTATGTGGATGATTTTAGTGAGGACAATAACGAAAGTGCATTTAAAGCTGTGTTAGAACTGTACAATGCATCGGATGTCATGGAAACAAGAAATGAAGAGCGTAAACTGGAGGATGACGTAACAAGAAAGGAAGGAATGTATGCGGGTAAAATCAATAAGGAGGTGTTCTAGGGAATGGATTATATGTTGATTGGTTCGTAAGGGACAAAATATCGGATGTGAACAATATATGATAAACTAATCTATATCTTTCAAGAAATGGAGACCGTAAACTGAAGGACGACATGACAAGAAAGGCACCGAAATACACGTATAGTTATTATTTCTTTTGAAAATTAAAGATTACGGAATGTATTGTCCCTACGCACAGTCCGTATTTACGTGTGTGTATTTACGGGTAAGCACACGCTAGAGCTAATGTAATTGTTTCGTTCTAAACAACGAAATTAGTCAAAAATTATTTCAGATTGCTTGTAACGTAGGACGTTATAGTTATTAAACACGAGGTTCCGGTACGCTTGAATCGGCAATTATATACGCTATTTACTGGCTGGGAGGTCCGTATAGGGAAAACTGTGACCGAGGGCTGGAAAATTTTCCAGGCCGAGGTGGTCAGGTTTTTTTCCTATACGGACCGGCCTAAAGCGGACCGACCATATTTATTGTTTTCCAACTCCCAAATTTGATTTTTTCGATGAAAACAAGGGCGCGAAAATGGTTACCGTGACCTACAGGTCAGAGATAGGAAAATACTATCCCCGCGCGCGCGCTCTATGAACCAATCAGAACGGAGAATCAGAACGCAGAATTCGTATCGAGGCTGACGCCCCGACGCCGCAGAGGAATGATATGATGATACAATTCCACAAACCAATCTTTTAAATTTATTCTTTTATTCCAATGTACAATAAATCACAACGGGTCGCACAGAAAGTTATCTGACCGACAAAATCTAATGCAGAGTATCTATATATTGAGTACTTTATTGATCCAAGCCTTTGAATTTGCTAGTGTAAAACATAAGAATTTACCATTGTAAAGCGGGTTGCAAACGATAGTTGGTTACCTTAATAGTAACACTGTGACCAAACACGCCTTTGTGTGGACGCAAAGAAATACACCCATTTCAGAAAAGGTTGCACCGTTACAACTGTCTATTGTAGACCGCGATGCATCATGGGAGCAAAAGGTATGCCAAAACAGAATCATTGATGCTAGTTTTAGGATAAATAACCATAATTATCACCCTGTTTATGTCAAATGACTATACAATACATCGCTCGCTGGATTAACACGAGAATTCCGTTCTTCTTAGTTTCTCCCATGATGCACCGCGGGCTACAACGACAGCCGTGAGGGTGCAACCTTTTCTGAAACAGGTGTAGACTACCGCAATAGGTGGAGTGGAAATTGAAATTGTTTTCCTTTTCACTTGAGGAAGACCGTCAATCTTAATCAGGTCAATAGTAACACCGCTCTTACCACTGTATGCATTGCTACGCGACCTCAAAATTCAATGTTGCGATGGACGATTGGCGATTTTTAGCCGTCAATCAAACCAAAACGCTGGATTCGGCTGCTTTACTGGATCGATGTTGATTGCAAAATCAACCAAAATGGTTTTAAGCTATCCTTGGCTTCCCTTGCCTAGAATGTTTAACTCTCTGTTCAAGAAAATTGATATTAAAATTTTCTTGCGTAAAATCGCCCATCGCAACAGTGAATTTTCAAGGTCGCGTAGCAATGCATACAGTGGTAAAGGGGCACTCGCACGCTTACCTGACAAGCAAATAATTCAAATCGCAATCCATTTCCATCGCCTTGATATTAGATACAAACACTATAGATTTGTATTGATTTGACAGTTAAAAGGTATTTAACAAACCTGTTATTTTGGTTATTCCCGGTAAACTTGATTTTTTTTTTGGTGATTAGAATTAGACTTATTTTTTGACAGGCTGTACGAAAATTACGCGTGCGAGTGCCCCTTAAACAATGAAATCACATTACCAAACACAACATTACACCGAAATTAACAGTTCAACTGGAATCATGGAAAGTGGAAAATCACAGTAAATGGCATCTTCTTTAAACTGCCGACTCAACAGCATTGTCTTTCGCTTCGGGCGCTGACGCACAGTCACTCTGAGCTTCACTTGTCGTACCCTCAACCTGAGAACAAGCTTCAGTATCCTCCGGTGTCACACAACTGTCCATGTTTTTCTCCGTTACCCCACTACTCTCCCTAGAAACGTCACCTTCTACGGGCTGAGCTGGGTCAGTGGTTTCCATGGCAACTCCAGAAGTGGTTGCTTTGGCAACCTCAGAGGGCGCATCATCAATAAATACATCTTGACCACTGATTGCTGTATGAACTCCAGAAGGTGCATCTTGAGCGCTAGTTGCTATGGCAACCGCAGAAGGTGTATCTTGAGCACTGGTTGCTAAGGCAACCCCAGAAGGTAAATCTTGAACTGGTTTAGGAACTGGTGACGTTTTTGTATGCGCAGTAAAAATAGCTGCAACCTTTTTCGGAGGTGACAAAAATTCTTGAGGGGTAAGAAGTGGTTTTGAAGGCTTGAACCCTGCTTTTGGATTTAAAATCTTCTCTAATAAAATATCCTTTCTCTTCTCTTCATCACTAGCATTGTCTTTAGTATCTGTATTATCGGATTTGGGTTCTTCAGATTCCGGCGCGATTTCCTGTCTTAAATTACTATGATGTTCATCGGGGCCAGACGAGGAAGTCGTATGGCCCCTTGCTTGAGTGTGAGTCGTGTCCGAGCCAATATACGTGGCAAGCTTTTGATTGGATAACATCTTACCGATAGATACATCTCCCGGCTGACCTTTGTCGTCTGGTGTGCGATCGAAGAGTAATATGCACACAGGCGGACCAACGCTCTGACAAAAGAAAGGTAAAGTCAGTGATTTTTCTGACAAATGAAAAAATATATAATATGAAGAACCTTGGTGCAGCATTAGACCTCCTCGGCTTGGGCGTAACGTTTTCCCATTTCAGATCACATGGCATTCCCATGAGTATTCTTTCTTTTTTCTTCTTCTACGCACCGAAGGATATAATGAATATGGAAGCATCCATAACAAATAGCTATAACGTGATCTGAAATGGGAAAACATTACGCCCAAACCGAGAAGGCCTATTGTTATAACTACAAAATTGTTATAGCTACAAACTGGCGCCTTAAGCAAGCTCACAGTTTCAAACATTAGAGAGTATGTTACTTTCCAATAGCCAATGCATTATGCGGCCTACGCAGGACATTTCTATCCAAGCCCAATAATCTGGAAAGCTGAATTCCCCAAAGCAAAGAATGAGAAGTGTTCGGATTTCCCTTGCCTTGCGAAATTCAGCTTTTTACATGAATGGATTTCTGCATAAATTCCCTAACTTGTTCAGAGAACCGCGCCTTGATCACTAGCTGACATTAAAAACTTACCACTATCCTAGCAGTTAGTGTTTTTCCAGCCACAATTTGTACGAGCAGCTCTTTCGTCTCGGGAGGCCATTGAGAACCCACGGCTGCCTTAGCAGAGTCCAGGGGAGGTTGGATGTCAGCAAGACGACATCGGATGGCCTGGATGGGAAGGCTTAACAGCTCGGCTGGGAAACCTCTTAGCCTAGGGAAAAGAGAGCGGTAATGCTGATCGGGCTCTTACATTTAATATTCGTTAGTAACCCCTTATAGAGGAACCTGAAAATTCCACCCGGGATCTTTGTATTTGATCCTGAAATTTCCACACACAGGGGTCGTTTTTTTGGCCCTGGAATTTCCACAGGGCTTTTCTTTTTACTACAAATTTTCCACAGTCTATATTCATTTACATCTTTGGAATTTCCACAGTAGGGGCCACAAGAGAACTGGCATTCCCTTAGGGGCTGCGCTTCAAATTTCCACTGGGGTCATGAAATTTTCACAGGGATAGAGCTATTTTTGGAACTTTGGAGTTCCTCGATAGGGAGGTACGGCTTGTTTTGGAACAGCCCATATCGTGTGATGGTGAAAAAGTTACGGAGTTGTGCTGTGCCGTGTCTAAGCACACGTTTGTTCTAAGCAGGTCGCGTAAAGAAAGCCCTACATTGGGCGACCTGCTCGTCAGCAAAATTTCAGCTACTTTAAATCACTACGTGACCTTCCAGGAGCAAAGCTTGACTAGAAAAGAAACTACAAAATTAGTGCGCAACTTTGTATTGAATATTTGTGCGCGAATTGCCTTCAGTAGATCACTAGTACAGCGTTCGTACGGTTTCTGAAAGACAAAAATCCAGGATTTTCCAGGAGATATTTAGTTATTTTTCCATGAGTTTGTATGGGGTAGAAATGCCCCCCCCCCCCCAAAAAAAAAAAAAAAAAAATTTCAGGAAGCTGGTTTCCCGGTTTATTGGACCGATTTGGCAATTTGCATACTTCCTTTTCTGTCACTCTCTTATCGTTGCAGTACGATAACAGTGCTGACTCATTCAACCTCATTTGGGTTGAAACATTTTTTCCAGGAGTTTTCCAGGATTTTCCTTAACATTCCAGGACTTTCAAGGACTTTCCAGGAAGGAAATGAAAATCCAGGATATACCAGAATTTCCTGGACTTGTACGAACCCTGCTTGTTGCCAAGTCGCATTTTTCGCGCGATGCGTCCACTGTACCTGCTTGATGGCAGCACTTCGGAGTTCCCGTAGTCGACATAACGCACCAGAAGGGAGAGAGGGTTCTCAGACTGGACCGACAGGACCTGGGCTCTGTACCACGTGTCATCCTCGGTGTATCGACCACAACACAACATCCCTAACGGGTAAAACAGGTTCAAGAAGGTAAGTAGGTTCGGAACGAGTAAAACTGAAATAAAGGTAACCGTACTGGCGGTGATAACATGAAACCGGTACAAACTCAGAGCGATCTGAATTCACACCGGTCTCATGTAATCACCACCTTTTTGATCGTGTTTACGTGAGACCGATACGGACTCGAAAGTCCGTGTCGGGTCAGCAACCGAAAGATAGTTTGATTCGCGACGCAACAGTATTAGCTGTAACCAGTTACACCGGGATACAAGTGTCCAAGTTTACTCTCTTATTGACACACCCAACCAAGGCGCCTTGTCACATTAACATTCATGGGCACCCCGGAATATTAGCTCACGCTCACATAGAATGTGAGAGCTCGCTCGGCTCGGGAACGCATTCACACGTAGAGGGATTTCTTCTCCGAAAAGGCCGCGACCCAGCTATGCTACAAGTGCAAGCGTGGTTCCGAGGAGGTTAGAGGAAGCCGCAGGGTTCGTACATTCAGAAATTTGAAAAAAATCCAGGAGTTTTAAGGAGCTATTTAGGAGTTTTCCAGGATAGAGCGGATTTCACATGACTGTCGTGAAAGCAATTGCAATTGAGCAATCACTAGCCAATCAGAAACAAGAGTAATTACAACTTACTGCTGAATGGTTTCCAGCCCAGCCAATCAGGAGCCGAACCAATTCCTTGCTTGTAATTAGTTCGCAATTTGATTGGTTGATAGAAATAAGCAGCCAATGAGAAAGCAGACCAATTGCAAACACGACAGTCATCTGAAATCCGCTCTAATGTTCAGCCTTGTAAGCCCATTTTTGACAGACTGCGTAACGGCTCTCAAGGGAGGGGAGGGTAGTTTTTGATAACGTTTCAAGCTTGAAACGATTTTTAGAATGATAACATTGTTGATTTAATTTGAGATGGATAAAATTCGTTTAATTTTTCCAGGAGTTTTTCAGGACTTTGTTCGAAATTTCAGGACTTTAAAGGACTTTCCAGGAGTACAATAAAAATCCAGGACTTTCCAGGTTTCCTGGGAAGGTATCAACATACCTTGTTTAGCAGTGGTCAGGGGATCATAGTTCTTAAAGAACTCTGGCTCGTTGATCTTGAACGCCATATTCTCCAACCTCTCCAGCTCAACCTCGGCGACAACAAGTGACGGGTCGACATCATAGATATCCAAGTCGTCGGTATCAGGTGGGGGATATCGCTGGATAAACACACAGTCGGGCTCATCAACGTGCGTGACTGTCACGTCGAACGTCACGCCAATTTCCGGTAGCTCTGTGTGTGACAACATGCTGTCTGCTTCGCGGGCGCTAATAAGCAATGCTTGTATTCTAAGGAATAGGAAAATGGTTAGTTACCTTGGTTACTAGTTGTTCACGATCAATCTAGGAACACTAGACTAAGGTTATGGATTTGCAGTGCACCATCTTGATCGTAAGGCCAATTTCCGGTAGCTCGGTGTGTGACAACATGCTGTCTGCTTCGCGGGCGCTAATAAGCAATGCTTGTATTCTAAGGAAAAGGAAAATGGTTAGTTACCTTGGTTATCAGTTGTTCCCGATCAATATAGGAACACTAGACTAAGGTTATGGATTTGCAGTGCAACATCTTGATCGTAAGGCCGGTTTACACCTTTGTTCAATTTGTCGCGGCGATTTTTCTCGCGCGAATTGCAATTCCAACTCTCCTGTTTAAACGACATGCAAACTCGGTGCGATTTATGTGCTCTCTTTTCTTCAAATCACATCAAGTTGCAAAGAGTTTTGAAATCTCCGCGACATCACTCGACAAAAATGGCGGTAGATCGCGCCGAGTTGCACTTAGTTTACATTAGTGACTTTGAGTTGAAGCGTACGTGCGAGAAAAACCGCCGCGACTCGCGCCACAAAAATTGCAGCAAAAAATGCAAGTGTAAACGGGCCTGTAGAATAGGGTCTGGGAGAGGGTCTCCGGATTCCGTATTCCATTTCATTCGCTCGTTCCCGTTTTTTTCTACTATAAATACGTATCCCTCTCTTTTCCTTTCGGGAAAATCCAAAATACAGTAGATACATCAACCGAGCCAAATGCAATGCGTTTTCCAAGCTAAAACTACCAAGTCAAACTCATATAACGTACCAGACAATATTGAAGAAGAAAGCATGAAACCCCTTCTAAAATAGTCAGTGATGTATTGCTACGCGACCTGAAAATTCACTGTTTCTACTGGCGATTTTACGAGGCAAGTCCTCCCAGGGTTCTCATGGTACTGAAATGTCATGGGAAGCGATTAAATTCCGCTACAATGGTTCCGGGTCTGGAAAATACACTGGAAAATTGACGGAAACGAGTGTCATCATTGACTAAAACCATGATTATTAAATAACTCACTGGGCTTGCGCGCGACTCATAGGCTGTATCTTTTCCTTGGTGGCTTTTGGAGGTGACCTCCTGACCTCGGCAGGAAGACCCTGACCGGCCGGATGCTTGACCTTAGGAGCGCCACTAAGAGGTCTAACAAGGCCCTTCGCTACCAAGGACTCCGTTACATTGATCCCCTCAGGAAGGCATAACCGGACTTCTAGGGGCCGTCCTGGCAAAGGGTCTCCCTACAACAAAACCAAGTTGACCAAATGGAATTAAAAGTTATGAACAAATGAACTGATACTGGGACTGAACTTAGCACTGAGCCAAATGGCTAACTGCATTTTTAAACTGAACCGGGGGGAGGGGTTGAGGACATGTGGATTTTTCCCAGGGGAGGTGTCTATTTGATGATAGGAATTCCAGGAATCCCCCCCCCCCTCCCCCTCCCCGGTTCGGTATAAAAATGCAATCAGCTAATCTAGAAGGCCATATAAACTGTTCGTTCTTAGCCTTGGGCGTAATGTTTTCTCATTTCAGATCACGTGGCATTCATTTGAATAATCTTTCTCTGTTTGGGTTGCTTCCGTATTCATATATGCTTCGTGCGTAGCAGAAAAACAAAGAAAGAATGTACTCGGGAGGAATGCAACGTGGTTTGAACTGGGAAAACATCACGCCCAAGCCGAGAAGGCCTATTCTGCCTCAATCTCGCCATATCAAAGTCTACAATTACCTCTTTTAAAGCAGTGCAGTCCTTCCCTACAATCATGTTATTGAGAGCTGAGATAGATTCCTTGGACCAAGATCCGTCCGGGGTTCCCTGTTTCGAAGAACAACCAATCAGGAGAATTCACGATTTTAGACATAACGTTTTTAGACAAAATGTTTGTTTTTTTGGATTTTTTCATCATAACAAAACTCCCAATCCTTTCAATGTTATAATCAAGAGAAAACACACCTCTCGACCAATCAGAGCGCAGATATTCTGATAATCACTTGATTAATTATACTAATATTGGGGAGAAAGGTGGTAAAGGTGGTCCTTACCGGTCCGACGCCATAGAGTGAGAGATGCAGACACTGACGAGGAACATCTAGGTACGGCATCTCCATCCTTAGCGCAGACAATGGGACGACCTCGGAATTACCGAAATCAACATAGTTCACCTGTTAAAACAGAACACAGTGAGGTAAACAGGACACACGAACAAAAATAAGTAAGCAGACAGGCATGCATGGAAGGCAAAACGCACACAAGAAATCGAAAAATGGAACAATGGGTGACATTTCAGAGCAAACCGGGTACGAACCGGTTTAGCTCGCGCGTTTGAATGGCTTCCCGAATGTCATTCTTGAACCCAGACCTCCCCGGCTCCTTACCTCGCGGGGGAAGCTCTGGTGACAGCCATTGACGCATGCGCGAGATTTGATACAGAGCCGTTGAGAGAAACACCTTTCTGAGTACGCGAGTTACTTGTTATGGCGATTTTCATAATTCTGCGAACTTCACATTTCCGAACGCCAAACTGCGTTTTGGCTTCCGTCAATCAAACATTTTAAGTCAAGTCCACGCGTGTTTTCTGAGTTTGGTTTGCATTTTACAGTGAAATATTGGTGTTTTGAAGCCTAGCTAACCCCTATAAATTAACAAGATCTATTAATACCTGCGTGAAATCACCCACAGTAGTCCACTCGTTTGATTGACGGAAGCCAAACCGTGGTTTGTTGGTGTAGATTGGAGTTCGCAGAATTATGAAAATTGCAGTAACTGCTGGATATTACTAGTGGCAAAAGCTCTGCGTTTTGTAGAATTTAGCAGCCACCCCAAGCCAGAGAGGTATCAGTTAAAAAAGATGTTTCGACCCATAATCTGTCTTTCAGTCTGGGCGCGTACGCTTAAGGTATGAGTATACCTTTGCGCGAGAGATTTCAATTTTTCGCGAAAAAAATCAGTCGCGTCATTATTTACACTACAAGGGCCATTTATATATCGTTTTAAAGCTTGTGAAACGGCCTTACTTGCTAAGTGGTATATTTATATGCAACGTTAATTTGATGGAACGTTTTCGTCGTTTTGCGCTTCAAAGGAAAAGTACCAATTTTTGCTTTTTAAGAGTTCCTGCCACTTCCAGTTAATGTTAAAAGCTCCAGATTTCCCCAAAATGTATTCCTTAGAGGGCGATCTGAAAAAAGGTGTGCGGGATTTTTGATATTTTACGTATTTTCGGAAATATTACGTAAAACAGATTGAAAATCGATATTTTTGGCAATGCGAACACAAAAATTAGCATAAAATATGTTTTGAAAGGAAAATCAAAAATCCCGCACACCTTTTTTTTAGATCGCCTTCTAAAGAATAGATTTTGATTAAATTTGGATCTGTGCAATTTAATTGGAAGAAGCTGGAACTTTTTAAACAAAGTCGGTACTTTTTTCTTTAGGGCTAAAAAATTATATGATCTTGTACAATATAATGAAAACAAAATTATCCATCAGATAGACCAACCTTTTAGCTTTAAAATGATATATAAACGACCTTTGTGGTGTAAATTGTGACGCGATACGAATTTTTTTCCCGCGACACCCTTCAAAGGTATACTCATACCTTAAGCGCTCACAAGGCCGGTAACTTTATCAAAAGAGCTGTAAAAGTGTGTCAACTAACCTCGACGCAATTCCTGGCTCGTAAAATCCCCGTGACGCTCGCTCTGTACCACATGCCATCATCAGCGAACTGAGCCGCACATGGCTGACCAATAAACACGTCCTGTAGACTGCTAGGCGCTGAGCTCGAGTTTTGGTTATCGCTATATAGCGCCATGAGGCCTTTCATGACGTCGATAAGAGTTTGGTCACCTGCGAAGCATAAATTATCAGGCTTTCTGTTCTAAAGCAGTGCTCGACCTTTTTCTGTGCTAATTGTCCTGGGACTAGTGGCCAAAAAGGTTAAGGTCGAACACTGTAAAGCCCTGGCTAAATTGACCGTAATAATGATGTGAAGCGCTATTGATCAATTATTGTAAATAGCGCTATATAAGTGATAAATTATTATTATACCCTATTCACACCGGCGATTAAGCTAGTTTAAAGGTAGTTTAACTAAACTGGTTTAAATCCTTATCTCCCAAAAGGAGATTGCTTGAAGAACAAAACAGAATAGACTGTACTGTACATGTAACTGAGTGATCACTTAGCTAGTTAGAGTTCATCGCAGTAAGAAACTTCACAGGTTGTGAGCCGAAGAAAAACATTGTTTAACTGAGCATGGTTTTGATGTGAATGGGGTATAAGACACGCATAGCACGCAATAATAATAATAATAATCAATTTATATAGCGCCACTTCTACTAAAAATCCAGTGGCGCTTTACAATGATATATCATAACACGCAACACTGCAGCCTGATGTGCATGTCTTTCATGTTATTTTCCTCATGTTTCCAAATTTAGCCAAGCGACAAACATTGTTGCGCGCATCAAATTTGTTTTGCCAGGTCACAAATAAATGTGTCTCTTCCAGACAACAAACATTTTGTGTTTCCGAGACACACGCGTGCGATGTTTCCTAGTTTAGCCACTCGGGGAAACATGTAGGATACAAATGTTGCGCGCTACGTGTCCTAGTGTAGTGTAGCCGTAGCTTATGTCCAACGGATCAACCGATTCTGGATGTTGTCCTAAGACTATGCATCGTCGACAACGTCATGAAAATAAAATAAAAATGTATGTGTTTATACAGCGCTTAATTCCATAGGCTCTAAGCGCTTTACAAATTGCGAGATGTCTGATCTCTAAGATGCGGACTGCAGTTTTACAGTGCAGTTTATAATCATGAGTGGGGTTACATATCATATATTGCAGTGAGTTCTGTCACTGAGCAAGCCCAGTGGTTCTTTACAGCTGTTTTGACCTCGAGAGTTCGCAGAATACTCAAAACAGCTGTAACGTCCCTCATGATCAGCTTTGGTGTAGTGTATTGAGATACGGGACCTCGGTACACGCGGCACGTCCCCCCGAGAGCTGTCAAAGAGCTTAATATAAAAAGTGAAGTGGGGCCCCAATAATATAAAAAAGCTGATTTTACCAAAACCAAAATTATGGAAACTATAATTTTGCTCTGATGCAGCGCCTCCGCTATTGTAACACTGTTTCTTACCATCTTTCATTTCCTGTGCGTAGATGCAACCATCAAACCCCACGTACGTTACCCCAGCCTGGAACTGCCTTTTCCACGGTAACTCGAAGGGCTTGTAATCAACAGCGTTTGATCTCACTCTCCTGACTCCCGCTTTCGGTAACGCAACTTCCGGTTTAGGTAACGCAACTTCCGGTTTAGGTAACGCAACTTCCGGTTTTGATAACGCAAATTCCGGTTTTGGTAACTCAAATTCCGGTTTTGGTAACGCGACATCTGATTTTGGCAACATAATTTCCGGCTTGGGTGTAACGGTTTCTGGTTTATGTAACGCAACTTCCGGTTCTTGTGTGACGGAAGGAGTTTTTTCTTCTGTGGGCACTTCTTCTTGCTCGACCTTTACATCAGCAGACTCGCCTTCTTCACTCGGTGCTTCTGATGTTTTTTCATCCCTTTCCGACAGTTGCTCCTCGCTTGCTTGATTTTCAACAACAACGTCCTCTGTTAAGTTCAACACAAAATATAATTACAGAGACTCGAAAAGCTCGAAACGTGTTGACGTTAAAAAATGAGGGAATTACAAGTTACTGCGGAATTGTTTCCTCATCAGCCAATCACTAAAGAAGTAAAACCACCATCACTCATTGAACACGTGACTGGTTTCATTGTAAGCCAAGCCAAGTACAATCACTATCACGCGGTTGGCACGTGATCACTTACCAATGCCTTTCCCTCGCTCCTAGACTGCTTGCATTCCCTTCGTAAAACGAGGGAATTGGTTTTTTTTTACCAGTGGCGCGCTTCGATTTGTCTACAGTGTCTCCTTCTCCTGAGTAACTCGACACTGTAAACAAATCGAAGCGTGCCGCGTGTAAGATCCCTAGATTTACGGACGTTCGCCGAAGAAGGGGCTGGAAGCAGTCTACCTCCCTCCTACTTGTTGCACGATTAATGAATAGGCCATTTGCACTAACTGGGTCACGTGACCCAAATCCCATACATTCTGAATAAAATCTTGAAAATTGAACTCGCTGCCATTTGCTCCAGGTTAGAGATTTTAAGCTGAAACTTGGGTTTCTGACTAATATCAATTGCTTCTTTGTATTTCTGGAATTGATTTTGACAAAACATCTCGTTAAGAGGTAGTTGGGGTCACGTGACCCGGTTAGTGCAATGGCCTATTACCTTCCGTTTTCTCCTCCACTCCAGCATCCGGGACATCGCGTTGAGGCGCTTCGTCGTCAGGCATGGACACGACCCTAAACAAAGAATGCATGTATATATATTTCTACACGTTCATAGTTTGCTAAGGGCGACTTTGCCATGTCTGGAAAAAAGGACAGAAAGGCGCGCCAACATTCAAACGGTGCTATGTATGAGTGTGTTGAGTGTGGGTGTGTTGACTATGAAATGAACATGCTTTATAAACAAGCTAGCGGTTCACTGACATTCACATGGTGCTCCTTATGCGTGTGAAAATGAGATAAATTATAGGTTAAATGGGGTCGTCGCGCCCACATTCAGACGTTGCGCGCTGACATTTAGACGGCTTTTTCCATGCATGCGAACGTTATTTCTAAGGTGCATGTTACGCATTAGCCGCCGGCTTTAATGTATAAGAACTTAACAAAAGATACTGCCGTTGTTATTGCTGCTGCTGTTGTTGTTGCTGGCTGTTTACTGTTGCGTTATCGCTGCTGTCATTCTAAATGTTGTTGTTGACGTTGTTGTTGATGCTGTTTATTCTTGGTGTTGTTGTTGATATTGTTGTTGTTGTTGTTGATATTGTTGTTGTTGTTGTTGATGTTGATGATGTTGTTCATGTTGTTGTTGTTCATGTTGTTGTTCATGTTGTTGTTGTTCATGTTGTTGTTGTTCATGTTGTTGTTCATGTTGTTGTTCATGTTGTTGTTGTTCATGTTGTTGTTCATGTTGTTGTTCATGTTGTTGTTCATGTTGTTGTTCAGTTGTTGTTCATGTTGTTGTTCATGTTGTTGTTCATGTTGTTGTTCATGTTGTTGTTAGTGCTGTTGTTCATGTTGCTGCTGTTGTTGTTGCTGTTGTTGTTGCTAATGTTGTTGTTGTTGTTGTTGTACTCACCCTAAGCCACACGACTGGGCTTTGCCAGCCATGACGAGGAAAGTGTTAATGCACACATCGTTCTCTGTGGACGTGTCGTGCAGGGATACTGCCATTGTTCCATTCTTGATATCTGGAAGCCAACATGAAATAGAGGTACATGAAATAGATATATAGAGCGGTTTTCATATGATTGTAGTGAAACCAATCGCAAAGTAATTACATCAATTCTGAATAAAACCTATAGGAGTAATTACAAAGTATTGCGAATTACTCACGACAGAGTGTCGATAACTAAACGCAAAGTAAATACACTTAGTCAATCAGAATGGAACCCATTCAACAACCATACAATCGGGTGGCGAAGTAATTACGACTTAGCCAATCAGAAACGGAACCCATTCAACAACCATACAATCGGGAGGCGAAGTAATTACGACTTAGCCAATCAGAAACGGAACCCATTCAACAACGAACCAATCGGGAGGCGAAGTAATCACGACTTAGCCAATCAGAAACGGAACCCATTCAACAACCAACCAATCGGGAGGCGAAGTAATTACGACTTAGCCAATCAGAAACGGAACCCATTCAACAACCAACCAATCGGGAGACGAAGTAATTCCGACTTAGCCAATCAGAAACGGAACCCATTCAACAACCAACCAATCGGGAGGCGAAGCAATTACGACTTAGCCAATCAGAAACGAAACCCATTCAACAAAAGACCAATCGGGAGGCAAAGTAATTACGACTTGCGTTTAGTCGTGGCCCAAGAAAAAGAGCCACTGTGAGATGTGTGTTTCGTTTTTCTTGGAATTCTCAATGGTTAACTAAGCAAAAGATCCAGGACCTCAACAACAAGAATGTGTAGAAAACGCAAGACTGATTCACGTCAGCCATCTGAAATCCTCCCTTAAAGTGCCACTAAAGGCAGATATCAACCACATTTCATCAAAAAGATCCATTATCCAAGGGAACAGTAGCGAAAGAAATGTGTTTTGCGCGCGCTGTGAATATTTTATTGATTTTTGAATATTTCCGATTGGCGTTTTCTTTTCGTTCAACTAATAATAAAATGCGCACTACATCTTGTGGCGTGATGATGGTTCCTGTGACGTAACAACATCTTTCTTTGTCTTGTTGTTACGTCACAGGAACCATTGTTCTGAAGAGCTTCTCCCACAAGATACATCGCGCATAGTTGAACGAAAAAAAAACCCACCAATCTGATATATTCAAAAATGAATAAAATATTCACGGCGCGCGTAAAGCACATTTTTCTTTCGCTCTGTTCCTTTGGACAATGGATCTTTTTGATGAAATGTGGTTGATTTTTGGCTTGAGTGGCACAAAGCATTCGCCATGGTTCATTCAACAATTACTCACGTGACAGTACGATTATGGACTATAATGACTTACTCTTCACTTCTACAACGAGCGACTTGTTCAGCAAAAGATTACATGTGTAGTCGCGCACCTATAAAGAAAGGAATGAGTCACAAAACTAACATTAGATGGTTACAGCTGCAAAAACCACCATCCTAAAGAAGATTCGACCACTTACCGCATCTGTCCAAGCCGCGTCATCTCCCGCCGGTTTCACGTCTTCTAAATAGCAAGGTATTGCCTATGGCATAGAAAAGATAACACAAACGGTCTAGAGAACGGAACCAAAACAAAAAGATTGTTGCATGAAGCAAGGCAAGCAAGCGTCTCGCTGCCTTGAAAAGTTGGAGACATTTTTTTTCACAACTTTGAATCAACTCTGAATTGAGCTCAGTAATGAATTCCTTTCTTCACAATTTATTTGTGTTGAAATATTCTTTTCTGCTTTACTTCTTGAGCAAGAGCTACAGCAAGAGCTACTTCTTGAGCAAGGCCGGACATGACAATTAAGGGAAAATTTTCCCTATCGCAAATACAGTAAAGTAAGAGGGTGGCATCCTGACCCCCCCCCCCCCCCCCCAAAAAAAAAAGGCAAGAAAGGCAAGCATCATCATATATCATATCATATATTTTTTTATTAGAGATCCTTGGACCTAGTGGGACATCGGTTGAATGTCTCTAATAAAAAAAGTTCATTGGTCATTCGTTGTTCATCATTATTCATCACTTTTCCAAGCATAGTCCATGTTCAAAATGTACGCATGCTTACCTGTCTTGGCAGCTTCAAGAACGTATCCGGTAACTTTCTGATCTCGGAAAACGAGACGCGCTCGAAGTTTCCATAATCCACGTAAGTGACGTCAACTGTCTCGTCACTGTAAACAGCTGCCGTAAACAAGAAAGAAAATATCAACAGAGGGGAGTGAAATAAATCTGCTCACCTCGGGATTCGATAGAAGCATTAGACCAATCGACTAACAGTGTTTACAACGGACAAAGACGGTCACCATATATGGAAAAACCGGATGTCCTAGATATTAGAACTTCCGGTTTCGTCTGCGTCCAGGGCCTCCGACAGTCAGCATGACCGAGATGCTCTGGGAACGGGATTGATGTTGCACGAAATAAGCACAAAGGAAAGATAACAATAACAAGGAGCAGCAAAATGATTCTGTTCGCTACCTCGGGATTCGATAGAAGCAATTCAAAGCCGTTACATAACAAGCGCAAGACCGCCCATTAAGCTAAGCCTTATGTTGCACGAAATAAGAGAAATAATAAACATAACAAATCCTGAAAGACTCTTTCGCGTGTGAGTTGACGAAATTGTGAGCGACAACTTGTTGCCATCCAATTCAGACCATGTGATGATTCCTTTGGATGGATACAATTGTTAGTTCTGTACATACACTTGTGCAATCAGTTGAGCGAGAAAACGTTGACAATTAAAACTACACAAAGGAATCATCACATGATCTGAATTGGGTGGCAACAAGATGCAAACACCGTTAACCGATTTGGTCTATTAAGCAGGTGTGAACGTGTGAAATTTTCTCGCGCGTGAACTAATTAAGAAACTCATAATTAAGAAACTTTTATGGTACCTTGTCAGTAAAGCTTTGTTTTACCTGTAACAAGAGCTCGATACCAGACTTTATCTTCCGAAAACCTTGCTGCACACACGAGACCTAAGGGGAGTAAGAACAGATCGGTCATCATAGAGCAACATCCAACATCAACGAAATTTGCCTACTTCACTTGAGTCCGATCGATTTGGGTAACCAAATAAAAAATCATAGTTAAAAATTCGGGTGCAAGAACAACTGGTAGTTTATTTTTACCCTTCCTCTAGAGGAAAGCTAACCAACCAACCAAACAAACATACATAGAGAACAATGGAGGTATGTTGCTAACCAACCAACCAAACAAACACATAGAGAACAATTTCTGGCGCTGATAGGAACAACAATAGGAACAACAGTAAGTGCTAAAATAAGTCGGACTGTCGTAAACTTCAATCCAACAGTAATCCAGAAAAATTGATCGACAGATTATCGACCTACATATACGAAGTCTATTAAATAATGTTATAACTGGTGCAAAATGCGACGACTAGAACAGAAGAACTACGACATATTACAGTCCGGCTTATTTTTTGGAGAGCTGACCTAAAAAATAGAGAAAAAACGCATTTAAGATCTGCACTTCGGGCTCCCTGTGCTGGGCTGAGATCACGTGTCACACGCGCGGTGTATCTTGGAGGTCTGAATTTTTGAACCACATCCGGTTCATTCGTATCGAACTTTCAGGTGAAAATACCCTTTCTCCTTTTCAACCTCTGACAAAACAAATGGGATCGTGCTGAAGATCATTATATCAAGCACTTGTGTACCGAATTTGGTGGAATTTCAGGTAAGTGCACATTAAGGCTGGTTTCCATATAGTCGTATCTGTCTCATCAGTCGACCGTGAAACAATGGAAATCGGAATTATTCTTTTGTTTCACGGTTGACTGATGAGACAGATACGACAGATACGTCTATATGGAAACCAGCCTTTAGGTGCTAGCAGCACTTTACGGGGAACTTAAATTTACCTCTGTATGGCCAAATCACCCGACTAGCCTCAGTAGGTCTCTTGCGCACTGCGTACATCTTCATCATCTCGTTCATAATATGGGTCAGCTCCTTCATCTCTTCACTGCGTAACTGCGGAAGGAGATAGCAAGTCTGAGATCATTTCGGACCAACAGCAACTATTTCATCCAGTTTCACCAAGGCTTTTTTATTTTATAACAACAACCTCTTTGGTCATACCTGCTACTATCTCATCAATAATAATAATAATACTTTATTTTTGCATTTCTTTAATTAATATTTTTTTTAACTTCCATTTTAATTATCTATATGTTTCCTTTTTTGTCGCGATTCTTTTATATTCTATTTCATTTTCAAATAAAGAGATAATTGTAAGGAAATGCCTAGAGCCAAAATGAACCCTGAAGTTTTCTAGTTTAGCACTAGGCATGTCAAGTTTTATTTTTTTCGTAGCTTACACTCACTATACACAAATGCTAAAGCGAGGAACACAGCAAAATCACGTAGATCGAAATGGACTTAATAATAGACAACACACAAAGCAAGCAATGCAAACATTAAAGAGAGAGAGAGAGAAGAAGAAGAGTAACATCCTGTAGATAAAGAGAGTCAGGAACCAATTTGTTTAAGTAATAGTGCGACATCGAACCTTAAAAATTCACGCCACTACCACACCCACTAACGTCTGTGACTCCACCTACATTCGTCCGTGTTTTGTCTAGATTGTGTCTTCTGACGTTTTTTTTGGCGGGAATTTACCATGGATGAACGGCAGCCCGTTGAAATTCACGTGAGCAAAGGAATGTAGGGGAACTTGTAGATATTTGTGGACGTGGTAGCAGTATGATTTTCAAACACAACGCGACAGTTCGGTGAGATCCGTAGTAGTCATTGGTCGTGAAGTTAGTCTTTGCAGCCCCTATACGCATATAATATGTCCTCTGCAAACGTCCCACGGATAGGTTTCAACCTTTCATTTGTGATAAAAGATTGAGCAATGCAAAGATCCATGGCTACAATAGTCAAGCTATACGATGTTCAAGGTAGGAAGGTTCTTGTAGCAATGGCGGGCCCTGGGTGACACCACATGGAATTATACCACAACGCACGCGTTTCTCGAATTCTGATTGGCTCACATGCCATCATCAGCGCGCGCGCTAAAAAGAACCAATGAAAACACCGTTTGGCTGCGCGCGGGCGCTGCTTTTGTGTTTATTTTTGCCTTTTTCTTGTGGTAGAAAACAAACGTCCTCTGATATACCACGGTATGACGTAATGAAGTGGTCAAAATGTACTGCGGACCCACTCGGCTGCGCCTCTTGAGTCCGCAACATTATGACCACTTTACTATGTCATTCCCGTGGTATGTAAGAGGGCATACAACTTAACAGCAGACATTTGTTAAATACTCACCTTCTGCACGTATATCTCATCCGGACCAGTCACGTGCGTCACTATCGCGTCTGCGAACTCGCCCTCCTGTACTAGAACAGGCTCCTTGTAGCTACGCATGGGGAACATGGCACGACCTGAAACGAAACTTTGTGTGAACAGCACTCCAGGAAAACTAAGACTGTAGCAGGGGCCAACTATTTCATCAAGACGCCAGTTGTCTCCTAATAATAATGAAAGTGGTTGCAATGTTTGAAAAATTGGTCGTCAGATAATTCCGTCTCCTGCCATCCTCCCAACTGATAAAATGCTTTACCTTTGGGTGCAGACGATGGTGTGATGATAAGCTTAATGATGCGTCTCTTACTACAACCCGTCACCAATGCGTCTCCCCAATAACACAATGTCATTGGTTCACCTTCCGGTACAGACGCTGGTGAAATGATAAGCTTGATAATGATGCGTCTCTTACTACAACCTGTCACCAATGCGTCTCTCTTAACTATATTGTGATTGGTTTACCTTCCGGTGCAGACGCTGGTGTGATGTTAAACTTAATAGTGCGTCACGATCCTGCTACAACCTGTCACCAATGCGTCTCTCCTAACTATAATGTGACTGGCTTACCTTCCGGTGCAGACGCTGGTGAAATGATAAGCTTAATGATGCGTCTCTTACTACAACCTGTCACCAATGCGTCTCTCCTAACTATAATGTGATTGGTTTACCTTCCGGTACAGACGCTGGTGAAATGATAAGCTTAATAATGATGCGTCTCTTACTACAACCTGTCACAAATGCGTCTCTCTTAACTATAATGTGATTGGTTTACCTTCCGGTGCAGACGCTGGTGAAATGATAAGCTTAATAATGATGCGTCTCTTACTACAACCTGTCACCAATGCGTCTCTCTTAACTATAATGTGATTGGTTTACCTTCCGGTGCAGACGCTGGTGAAATGATAAGCTTAATAATGATGCGTCTCTTACTACAACCTGTCACCAATGCGTCTCTCTTAACTATAATGTGATTGGTTTACCTTCCGGTGCAGACGCTGGTGAAATGATAAGCTTAATAATGATGCGTCTCTTACTACAACCTGTCACCAATGCGTCTCTCTTAACTATATTGTGACTGGCTTACCTTCCGGTGCAGACGCTGGTGAAATGATAAGCTTGATAATGATGCGTCTCTTACTACAACCTCTCACCAATGCGTCTCTCTTAACTATATTGTGACTGGCTTACCTTCCGGTACAGACGCTGGTGAAATGATAAGCTTAATAATGATGCGTCTCTTACTACAACCTGTCACCAATGCGTCTCTCTTAACTATATTGTGATTGGTTTACCTTCCGGTGCAGACGCTGGTGTGATGTTAAACTTAATAGTGCGTCACGATCCTGCTACAACCTGTCACCAATGCGTCTCTCTAAACTATAATGTGATTGGTTTACCTTCCGGTGCAGACGCTGGTGTGATGTTAAACTTAACAGTGCGTCACGATCCTGCTACAACCTGTCACAAATGCGTCTCTCCTAACTATATTGTGATTGTTTTACCTTCCGGTGCAGACGCTGGTGAAATGATAAGCTTAATAATGATGCGTCTCTTACTACAACCTGTCACCAATGCGTCTCTCTTAACTATAATGTGATTGGTTTACCTTCAGGTGCAGACGCTGGTGAAATGATAAGCTTAATAATGATGCGTCTCTTACTACAACCTGTCACCAATGCGTCTCTCTTAACTATAATGTGATTGGTTTACCTTCAGGTGCAGACGCTGGTGAAATGATAAGCTTAATAATGATGCGTCTCTTACTACAACCTGTCACCAATGCATCTCTCTTAACAATATTGTGACTGGCTTACCTTCCGGTGCAGACGCTGGTGAAATGATAAGCTTGATAATGATGCGTCTCTTACTACAACCTGTCACCAATGCGTCTCTCTTAACTATATTGTGACTGGCTTACCTTCCGGTACAGACGCTGGTGAAATGATAAGCTTAATAATGATGCGTCTCTTACTACAACCTGTCACCAATGCGTCTCTCTTAACTATATTGTGACTGGCTTACCTTCCGGTACAGACGCTGGTGAAATGATAAGCTTAATAATGATGCGTCTCTTACTACAACCTGTCACCAATGCGTCTCTCTTAACTATATTGTGATTGGTTTACCTTCCGGTGCAGACGCTGGTGTGATGTTAAACTTAATAGTGCGTCACGATCCTGCTACAACCTGTCACAAATGCGTCTCTCCTAACTATATTGTGATTGTTTTACCTTCCGGTGCAGACGCTGGTGAAATGATAAGCTTAATAATGATGCGTCTCTTACTACAACCTGTCACCAATGCGTCTCTCTTAACTATAATGTGATTGGTTTACCTTCAGGTGCAGACGCTGGTGAAATGATAAGCTTAATAATGATGCGTCTCTTACTACAACCTGTCACCAATGCGTCTCTCTTAACTATATTGTGATTGTTTTACCTTCCAGTGCAGACGCTGGTGAAATGATAAGCTTAATAATGATGCGTCTCTTACTACAACCTGTCACCAATGCGTCTTTCTTAACTATAATGTGATTGGTTTACCTTCAGGTGCAGACGCTGGTGAAATGATAAGCTTAATAATGATGCGTCTCTTACTACAACCTGTCACTAATGCGTCTCTAATGTGATTGGTTTACCTTCCGGTGCAGACGCTGGTGTGATGTTAAACTTAATAGTGCGTCACGATCCTGCTACAACCTGTCACCAATGCGTCTCTCCTAACTATAATGTGATTGGTTTACCTTCCGGTGCAGACGCTGGTGAGGTGAAGCGCGCCACCTCCAGGAACACCAGTGCGTCTCGTACAGACGCAGGCCTGTCGTCATCATGCATGGGTTCATCGTTATCTGGACTCTTGAGGTCAATGTATAGTTTACCACCACCACGACGACGTAAAACCTGCAAAACAGGAAAGATTCATGGATTCCATCACAAGTCTGTAGTGAGCGATTACTTTTAGCGGAGCACCTTAGCGGCCGAAGACCGCAGAGCGGAGCACCATAGGTATCGCAGAAATAATTCAATAGCTCAAAGTACAACACAGGTATACGATCGACTTCATTTTTCATGGTTCAGCGGTATTCCCATATGGGTACCGCGGGCGCGTCCGTGTCTGCCGTTCGTCTGCGCGCCAATACTATACCACGGGTAAACCAAGACCCTTCTCCGTTTAATATATAGAGGATATTACACGGTGGTGCGAAGATATGGATTTTATTTTCGAGTGGCCAGAACGCGAGTGAGTAAAATATTGTTTTTGACACGAGAAAATGAAATCCATATCTTCAAGCCACCGTGTAATGTTCTTTTTATTATATGGATTAGAATTGACATAGCGGCAAAATATAACAAATTGAACAACTCACTTGGTAAAGTCGAAAGTGTTTATTTGTGAAATGCTCCCTCAATCTTTCTAATTCCCAGTGTCGTTAAGAACTAATTTCCCTTTTTGTGTTGCTGTAGCTTTCTCTGCCATAGTTGAAATTAAAGTAAGGTTTTTCTCTTTAGAACTAGAACAAAACTTAGTTTTGTGGCTTAAAACTCGTGTGACCGAGCGAGCGAGATTTCACTGCAGACGAAGCCAGGAAAACAACACTGCAAACGTGCACATCCGGGAGATTCGGTGCATAACTTTTTAATATTTTCACTAGTGAAGATATGGAAAATACGCGTGTTTTAGTTTCCGGTAAAACACTGGCATCCATATAATAAATAGATTTAGTGCTCCTACAGAATCCCTCTGTAGCTTCGCATCGAGTTTCATAGTAATTAGTGTTGCGGAATTCAATGAACGCCCCAATAGCCAGGGTACCCCGTCTACCATCTGATTATTGGTACTTCTTGATAATGGAAGGTAGAGTTCGTAAACCACAATCCCTGAATTTTTACCTTAACAAAATAATTATGTCGCGGGTTTCCTGTGTCTTACGCGGGCACCAAAATGTCGGGAATTTAGGCGGGAATGACAACCAATCAGAAATGTTTCCTATACAGACACACAAGGAGCACCATTTGGAAAAACCAACAAGCCCTCAGTTTCCGCATTTGTAAAATGGTTCATTTCTCGCCCTGGCAGGGCCCGACATTAACGTGTTTCGCTCGGTGCCATTGGCGACTAATTAAAATATTTAGTCGCCAAAATGCAAAGATTTAGTCGCCACATAAACGTGGATCTCAGCTGAGCTCAGAAAGATGGGGTGCCATTTGGCGACTAGCTCTAAAATGTTTGTCGCCAAACTTCCAAATTTAGTCGCCATTGGCGACCAATTCAAATATTTAGTCGCCACGTAAGCGTGGATTTCAGCTGGACTTAGAAAGATGGGGTGCCATTTGGTGACTAGCTCTAAAATGTTTGTCGCCAAGCCTCCAAATTTAGTCGCCATTGGCGACCAATTCAAAATATTTAGTCGCCACGTAAGCGTGGATTTCAGCTGGACTTAGAAAGATGGGGTGCCATTTGGTGACTAGCTCTAAAATGTTTGTCGCCAAGCCTCCAAATTTAGTCGCCATTGGCTACCAATTCAAAATATTTAGTCGCCACGTAAGCGTGGATCTCAGCTGGACTTAGAAAGATGGGGTGCAATTTGGCGAGTAGCTCTAAAATTTTTGTCGCCAAGTCCCCAAATTTAGTCCCCATTGTCGGGCCCTGCCTGGAGACAAATAATTGCTGGTCTTACCGTCATCAAAAGTGGCTTGTCGCCTGTCAAGCTACCAAACGCTTTCACCGCTTTAGGTGGCCATTTCTCCTCCTGTAAGGAATTTGTAATAAACCATTACGTAATTACAACAATAGAGCAGATTTCAGATGACCGTCGTGAATATAAACGCAATAGTGTGTAATCACTAACCAATCAGAAAAAAGAGCAATAACAACTTGCTGTTGAATGGTTTCCAGCCCAGTCTGGCAAAATTGCGGCAGGAAAAGGTCGCAGCAACACAGGAACGAAGCAAATATCAAGAAAAGGGGGGCAGAAAATACAAGCAAGAAACAGCCTCAGTCGTCTATAAGTATAGGTAATCGCATGGGGCCGAGTAAAATTAGGGATAAAAAATTGAAAACACAAGTGAAATTAATCCCTAATGGGTGGAATATTTTCGATTGTATTTGGTTAACAAAGACACAATTTTGTGCCCTACATGTGTCTCTTCTTGATGAGTAAACCGAGAATCCGTAAAAGGTTCGGCACGTATAAATGGGCCTCACACTAAGTTGTTACCTGGAAGGGAGGCACTATATCCATGAGAGAGCAATTTACAGCGAGGTCCGGTACTTCTAGGAACTGGGAGAGCATCTTCCGCAGTCTTCCAATTACAGAGTTAAGAAAATAAACTATCATTATTTCTCGAGCCTGAATGAAGTAATGGCTATTGACTCAAAGGCCATGAGGTTCAGAGTAATAATAACTAGTGGGTTATTTAGCGAGCTTTATAGGTGTTCACCATTCTCGTAGGCTCTGGGGACATCCATTTCAGGACCGTCGCTGATTGGCAGATTTTGAGCATTGGAGCATGCGCTGAAAGGTATTTCTCTCAACGGCTCTGTATCAAATCTCGCGCATGCGTCAGTGGCTCTCACCAGAGCCTCCCCCGCGAGGAGACGGGCCGGGGAGCTCTGGGTAAGAGAATGGGTGTTATCTTAGCAGCATTAAAGAGCCTGTGTCAGCCGCCATTTTAGTCCAGCGGAATAGAGCAAATTTTCGAGGAAATTGCGCATTTTAGGCTAAAGCTCCATTTTTTTGCCAGGTGATAGTTTTCAATGTATTTTTAAATCGTAGATATGGAGGCACGCTAGAATTCTTTTGTAGCGAAAGCTAGGGAGGTTTTAGAGTGAACTATTGTTTAGCTCAATAGCAGCCATTTTGAATGCTTTGTTATTCAAATGAGGTTTAGAACTTAGCTTTGCGAACTTTCAAGTTGTTCTCTAGACTGCACAGCCATAGCAGCTCAACATTTGCTAATTCTGAACTATGGATTGGTTCGACTGACTTCGGTTGAACGTCTCCTTAGAGTTTTGGGTGATTATTAAATGTCACGACCAGTTTATTGGGAATGTTTATAATTTATATTGTAAAACAATAGCCTGACTGAGATT
This sequence comes from Scolanthus callimorphus, assembly GCA_033964015.1. NCBI lineage: Eukaryota > Metazoa > Cnidaria > Anthozoa > Actiniaria > Edwardsiidae > Scolanthus > Scolanthus callimorphus. The sequence goes on from CM066922.1 coordinate 11,168,920, forward strand.
TGATAAAATGTTTCAAGAATGACCAACAAATTCTAAAAAATATCAAGATAATTGGTACCATGTGTCGAATATGTAAAAAGAAGCTTGTCTCTGAAACTTTCACGATATTTTCTACCTAGTACTGTACTATACTCTATAAACACAGACGATAGAAGATTTCACTAAGTGCTGCAGAGCTCATGAATAACAAAGGATTCAAAGATGGCTGCCAATGGAAAAACAATGGTTCACATTAAAACTGTTCTAGCTTTCGCTACGAATAAAATTTAGCATGCCTCCATATCTTATCTTCAATAAACTACTAAAAACTATTGACATGCAAAGTTTGGTGTCTTTAGCCAAAAGTGCGCAATTTTTACGCTAATCCGCCAGACTATTTCGACAACACAGCAACATACCATCAAATCTGAAATTTGTTTTAAGTTGCTTATTAAGAGATTTCTAAACGTAATTCCTCTTCTAATATCAAACGAAAACAATAACAAAGAAGTGACTGACACGGACTGTTTAAGCATTTGATATAGGCGCCCTTTGAGTGGCAAAAAGGTGGAAAGGAAAGGAAAGGAAAGGGCACGGGATCATTTTGTGACCTCATTTCTCACGTCTTTACCTCATCAAAGGCACCCATTCAGTGTTACCGAAGTCCATGTAAATAACCTCAATACACTGTCCGTTTTCGATGGTCGGCTGGATGCTCGGGTTTTTGTCGGAGAAGATCGTCATCACTCGGGCTCGGTACCAAAGGTTATCTACCGAGAACTGGGCACACACCATGTCACCTGTAAATAGGAACAAACGAAGTTTGATTTCGCTTAGCGGGCATTTTAAAATCGTTCACGCTACACGCCGAAACTGGAGTCCTTGCGCAGTTTCTTTATCATACAGCATATGAAAAGACACCGATTACAGGGAGGTGTTACAAGTTGCCTCCTAATATATGGGTTATATTTTCATCCGGAAATTGTTTATAAGGTATTGGATGTCATCGTCAGGGTTCGTATGCTTTCTGAATGACAACAATCCAGGACTTTCCAGGAGTTCTCTAGTTATTTTTCCAGGAGTTTTTATTGGGTAGAAATATCCCCCCCCCCCCCAAAAAAAAAACATAAATAAATAAAACCAAGAGTGGATTAACAAGAGTTAGAATCTTTCGTACTGTATTTGTCCACATCACAGTTAGCAAAGTGTCTATTTTTAGATTTCAATTTCGCGCGCGAAAGTATTCGAATCCCCTCTTGATTCCCCTGAATTCATCGTATACTCAACACACACAAAAATAGAGAATATCCTACCTTATCTTTGCTACTTTAAAGGTTTTTCGAATGATCTGTGATTTAATTTTAGGCTGGATCTCACAACTCTTCGCGTGGCGAGAAAGTGGGAGCCCTGTGGATGACGAATTTTAGCGGGAAACCTAGTTCTAAAAATAGACACTTTTCTTACTGTGATTCGGGCGTACATAGTAAATATGGAAACTCTTGGTAATCCACTCTTGATAAAACATACACATTTTAAAAGAAGCCGCCATTTTAACAGCATAGCAACATACCAAGTCGGAGAAAGCATCCAATTCCATCCGCTGATTTAGAGAAAATTGAGCGGTGCTCTCGATTGAATTTGGTAAATTTAATCTGAAACTTTGTTTTTAGATGTTATTAAGAGATTTCTACACGTAATTCGTATTCTAATATCAAACGAAAACAATAAAAAAGCAGTGGCTGGCACGGGCTCTTTAATCCATTTGTCCTCATATGCGAGTCTTTACTGCATGCCCGACTTGCCGAATAGCTGTGCTATGATTACTCACCCACATTCACCTCAAACACCAGATCGTCAGCGTCTGTGGCCTCGCAGTAGTGCTGTATGGCGTTCATCATGGCGTTTACTTGTTCGAGATCAGCCTGTCTCTGGACCATGAAATGGCATGGGTCTCGAATGTGCGTCACTTGGACAAGCTCATGGCGGACTGGAACAAGGAGGATAAGCAATAAGATATTAGATCAGCTAGAAACAGGCAGAGAGAAGGTTGAACGACACAGACGACGGTTTGACGGACGGACAAGCGCATTGGCGGACTGGAACAAGGATGTTAGGTAATGAGGTAGACGGAGATTAGGTAAACAACAACAGACAGACAAATCACGGTTGACAGACGGACAAGTTTATGGCGGACTGGAACAAGGACGTTAGGTAATGAGGTAGGCTGTGATTACGTCAACAACAACAACAACAATACATAACAGACGGACGGACGGACGGACACACAGACAACGGATGGACGGATGGACAAGCTCGTGGCGGACTGGAACAAGGATGTCAGGTAATGAGGTAGACAGAGATTAGGTAAACAACAACAGACAGACAAATCACGGTTGACAGACGGACAAGTTTATGGCGGACTGGAACAAGGATGTTAGGTAATGAAATAGACGGAGATTAGGTAAACAACAACAGACAGACAAATCACGGTTGACAGACGGACAAGTTTATGGCGGACTGGAACAAGGATGTTAGGTAATTAAGTAGGCAGTGATTACGCCAACAACAACAATACATAACAGACGGACGGACGGAGAACCTCATTGCGGATTGGAACAAGCAAGTTAAGTAATCAGGTAGGCAGTGATTACGTCAACAACAACAACAACAACGAGAACACAAAGACGGACGGAAGGACAGACAGACAACGGTTGGACGGACTGAGACCTCATTGCGGACTGGACCAAGGATGTTTAGTAATCAGGTAGGCAGTGATTACGTCAACAACAACAACAACAACAACAAAAACAGACGGACGGGCAGGTAGATGGACGGACAGACAAACGATGGATGGATAGATGAAGGGACAGACAGGCGGAATGATAGAGTGACAGAGAAACGGATGGAATTCATGGGTGGAGGGATAGGCCGATCAGCTTGAGACAGACATACAGGCGGACTGGCAAGATGGTCGGAACGATCATGGACAGACAAAGAGACTATTTGCATCCCATATCCCTTTCCCCCATATCCCTTATCCCTTTCTGAATATACCAAACAAAAGGAATCACTGCACCATCTCGTGCATACCCTTCACTGCCCCTACTCACAAGGTATATTGAGTAGCTTGGCTGCCGTTATAGATCTAGGTGTACTGACAGGCATCTCTACAGGGTCCTCCTCAGGTCTTACATCTTGTTCAGCTTCTTGTGCTGGCTCTTCATCAGAAGTGTCCTCCACAAGGTCTCCATCCTCGACTTCAGACAGATTCTTGAGCTCCAGTCTACAGAACAGGGAAAAACGGAATCCAGATCTAAACTTGGTTTATTTTTAGCTTGTTCACTGTGTGGATATAACTTTTGCATGATACAAAGTAATAGGCCATTTGCACTATTGTGTCAGTTTACTAACATCATAATGCAAATGGCCTATTGATTCCCTCAGTTGGCTCGCCCATGCACCTTATTCATAATTTAGTTGTTTTCCCACAAAGCTGAAAGAGGACTTTTATATCAGTCCTAAATAATGCTTTTCAAAGAAAAACATTTAAATTACAGAATTTAAGAAAACGATAATATTGATTATAACGATCACGATTATGATAACGATAACGGTAATGATAACGATCACGGTAATGATAACGATCACGATTATGATAACGATAACGGTAATGATAATATGATGATGATGACGAACGCTAAGTTACTTTATCATCCCACTTTAGTTCGTCAGCCAATCAGGAACGAGATCTACTGTCCCTATAGTCCACGGTATCGGGTCACTGACCTGATATGCGATTAAATATCAGAAAAAGTTCATCTAAAACTCTTGTAAAAGACTTGAAAAATAGTTAAAACATCAATTTTCTTTAGTAAAATAATTAGAATAAATATTGTCTGGAGTTCGCAACGGCAAAAACTACAAAATGGTTTTCTGTCGCGACGGCAAAATGAACTTCGTCTTTACAAAAAGGCAATCGTTTTTAGCTGAGGACACATAAGTTTTAATTTATTTGGATGTTTAGATGGGATGATAAATAAATAATCGGGCAAAAGTGTTTTGATTCGGCAAAATATCAGAGCTCGTTTGGTCTCGCCATGGGTATTTTGGCTCGACAACCACGGCTCGACCAAACCCGCCTGATATTTTGCCGAATCAAACAAAATTTGCCCGATCATATATAAATACACGTTTGTGTAACGACTGACGCACGTCCTCTATTTCATTCGTTTCCTCATTGGATTGTTGTTGGATAGCCTTCGCTTCTGATTAGCTAAGTATATTTATTAATCCGCTTACTTGATATCTCCAGCATCCTTCACATTGCCATAAGATGATAACGAATCTACAAAACTCTTGTCATAAGAAAACCTGAAGATTGTAATAGTAAAACATGCAATCAATTAGTCTTAATTAAGCATTATAGCACAACTTTCTATGACTTTATCGGCGCAATAGAGCACGCGTGATGTTGGGAGAGACACAAGAACATTGTAAAATCACGAGCCACAGGCAAGTGATTTTAAAATGTTTCGAGTGTCCCTCCCAACATCACGGTCGAGGTTCCAAGCTTCTGGCAGACCGGCGCTCTGCCAATTGAGCTAGCAGGGAGGCTTTTAAGGTGACTCAGAAAGTCAGAGCGCATTTCGCGAAAATCTATTTTCGTCTACAACTTTAAAAATATAATATAATATATATGCGCGGGGTTGATCTCTCAAGGAAGGGTCCATTTAAGCTCAGATATTATTAAAAGTATTAACGCTAATGGAGATCTGATAATGCGTACATATTGCCAAAAGATACCTGCTTATATTATCCAAGATTGAAGTTCATAGCGAGCATATTCTTAAAGTTGTAGATGAAAATATATTTTTGCGAAATGCGCTCTGACTTTCGTATGAGTCACCTTAAGGGAGCAGTTGCAGATCAATAACTAATCGTCTTACTTTGGCTCCTGATGGGTTCCTGCCGACTTCACCGCGACACAAGGCATGTCTTTCAGGCTCTTAAATTGGTCCATCAGCTACAGAAAGAATATTAATTAGGGCCTGGATGAGGTTAATCAGCTAGCTAAAAAACGTGCATAAAGTAACTGACAAATCAAAACACATTTGATTGACAACGACAAATTAAAGAAACTTTAATCTGATAACTGCCCTGCTGACTGGCCATCTAAACCCGGATTGATTCCTCAGGGTTCCTACGTTTTTCGGCTTTCAAAATACCAAGAATACCAAGAATACCCAAGGGGCACTCGCGCGCTTGCCTGACAAGCAAATAATTCATATCGCAATCCAATTCCATCCTCTTGATAATAGATAAAAACACAATATATTTGTATTGATTTAACAGTTAAACGGTCATTTAACAACCTGGACTGTTATTTTTGTTATTCCGGTAAACTTAAAGGTATTTTTGGTGATTAGAATTATACTTATTTTTTGACAGGTTGTACAAAAATTAAGCGTGCGAGTGCCCCTTTAAGGACTTTTTCATGGACGTCGTTTTCATGACCTATCATAATGAAAATGCGGGTTTTCACGCACGATAAGAGCAACATGGGTACACTTTTAATTCATTTTTTTTACAAGAAACACACCCAACATCTTGTAAATATTTCTTCAGGAAAATATTTCCATGACTTTTAATGACTTTGATGGGCTTTTGTAAAAATTCAAGGACTTTCCAAGCCTGGAAAATGGCATGACTTTCCAGGTTTTCAAGGACCCGTGGGAAACCTGTTGCTAATAGCAAGTACCAAATCCCTCCGGATCTGAGTAAATGAACAGACTGGTGATCAGGCAGCAAACCCTTTCACCCCTTACCTCCTTAGACTTGCTAATAAGTTTGGTGGGTACAAGTATGACTTCCTCCAGTTCTGTGGAAGAATGATGAGCAGGTCATTTAACTACTGAAGGAATACAAGCAAAGACGTAGCAATCTTTACACACCGAGCAAAACAGAAGCTTAAAGGGTTCACTCGCACGCTTGTCTGACAAGCAAATAATTCAATATCGCAATCCAATTCCATCCTCTTGATAATAGATAAAAACGCTATAGATGTCTATTGATTTAACAGTTAGAAGGTCATTAAACAAACCTTGACTGTTATTTTGGTTTTTCCCAGTAAACTCGAACTGTATTTTTGATGATTAGAATTAGACTTATTTTTTGACAGGTTGTACAAAAATGTGCCCCTTTAAGTATTTCGTCGATTTATTGGAGAATTCCTATCACGATGATTTATGGTATTGTGAAGTAAATTTGCTATTAGTGAGACTGAAATGCGAAGGAGAACTCCAAACGATTGATAAATTTTCAGAAATGTTAAGAAAAGGGTACAGAAAATTGAGTAATACGTCGTCCCGTTCGTGTCGTATTCAGTTTTCACTATATCTACCATCATCATCATCAACATCTTTCATCGTCATCATCAACACCAACAGCATCAATCTTCTCCAAAAAAAAACAATATCCGCCATGTTCTCATTCTCGAACCCAGAGCTCCCCGGCTCGTAACCTCGCGGGGGAGGCTCTGGTGACAGCCACTGGCGCATGCGCGAGATTTGATACAGAGCCGTTGAGAGAAAGATCTTTCTGCGCATGCACCAACGTTCAAAACCAGCCAATCAGCAAAGGTCCTCAAATGGATGTCACCAGAGCCTCCCCTGCGAGCAGACGAGCCGGGGAGCTCTGGGTACGAGAATGCCATGTTCTCCAATACCATAATCTACTTTATTATTCAGCCATGCCACCATCTCGATTCTGATTGGCTAAGAGTACGCAGCGAAATCTTGTTGGTGCGCACTCGTGACGTCATACTGCAGACATTATTAGGACTGATGCACTGTAATGACGTCATAATGCAAGCCATTAGGTTTGGCCGCCATGTTGGTTTCATTTCGGCGAAAGCCAATTTTGCCAATATTCTCGTTGAATCTGTTAGTAGGCTCAGGATGTCTAAACATCAACTATGGTTATTTGAATTGAATAGGAAGAGGAAAATGCCATTGGCGTAAGCTGAAGTTGAAAAAACCGTTTCGCCGAGCAGGGCCCTCAACGTCGACCTCGTTTAGCTAGGTAAGAATTCCTGGTTGCTGAATAATAAAAGCTCAACTTCATCCAATAATTGTTAAATATCACACTTCACCTTGTAAGACGCTTCGGCTCTTCTTGATCTGTTCAGTGATTGTCTGTGAGGAATATAGAGCAGATTTGAGATGACTATTGTGAGTAATTTGTAATTACTTTGCAGTCATTAGGCTGACTGAGGTTCTTTAAGATGTGTGTAGAATTATACCAATAATCTGCGAATAGAGTTTAGCATTCGATTTACTCAAATCACTATCAAATTGCATAGAGCCGTTTTCAGATGTGTGTCGTGAGTAACTCGCAATTACTTTGTAATCACTCCTATAGGTTTTGTTCAGAATTGGTGTAATTACTTTGCGATTTGTTTCACTACAGTCTATGAAATTCGCTCTACCTTCTCTATCTAATCAGCCGATGGAAATGACAGTCTTTCTCTGGCCTAAATACACAGTGTTATGGTTTTGCGGTATTGCCGCACATGGATTTGCTTGAGGGGTCTAGAGGACGCAAATATATTGTTTGCATATTTGATCACAGCTTTTCGATATACGACTGGGTATTTCACGCATCAAACGTCTACAATGTGCTCTTCAAAGAAAACCAATCTGTTCTTCCTGAAATATTTATGTGGACCTTTACTCCATGATGACCCTCTTTGACTTCTTTTATGCGCCCACCAAAATTGAATTTTCAATAATCCATTCATTACGAGATGGAACGTTTTCTAATTCAGTAAACGTTTCTTATAAAATAGTTCAAACTAACCGTTTCCAGTTGTTCTTCCTGCCCATGATGAGTCTCCACCTCCTTAACTAATGCTCTTTCCCTAAACAATAAATCACATTTTGAACACAGTAGTAGGTGAAATTAGCTAAGGGTTCAGAGAGCGGATTTAGTCACTGATAGATATATTTATTTATCCACGGTAGATTACTTCAGCATACGCTGATTTACAAGTAAGCCGTGCGCTAATATCTTACCTCAGTGAGCGCGGCAGTGTTGTGTGGTTGACGGGGAGTTGCCCGGCCAAACATTTCTCAAATGCGGCGTTCCTAAGGCACAATCTTGGGCCCACTATTATTTTTACTGTATATAAATGACCTGCCTAATTGTATAGAGTTCAGCGACACTCATAATGTGTATGCAACAGCTAAATGGATCGCTCGAAAGCCAATCACAGTTGGTATTTCTCGCAACTAGGTTTTGTAGGTTCGCTTACCTTAACTGTAGAAGCGCACATAAATAGTGGAAGTGCTCCCGTATTTCGATGACCGTCTGTGTCTTCTCGGACATGACTTCTGAAACTGTCTGGCAGACTTTCTGTTGATGAGAAACAACTGTCAGTGCACAGAAAATCAGTCACAACTCACAATATTCTACCAACTACGTATTGTTAAAGGTTGCTCGACATCAAGCAATAATTAGTGCAGATTTCAAATGCGTGTTAAAGTGCATATCACCCTTAGTATGAAACCTCTTGGATTTTGTAGCTATCAGAGCGCACTTGCACATCTCGTTGGTTCTGTGCGTTTATCGTTGTTTAAACCGGAGTTCTTTGATCACAAAGTTTTATGCTAATTAGGTAAGTGATGACGTCGAAATAGGCTAATTATAAATTCAAGCTCCATATCTTCGCAACAAAAGATCGTACGAGCGAACTTTTGACATAAATCAGACAAGACCCTTGACTGGGCTCCTATTATTTGCCAAATTTGATAATTATCGAAAACAGTTAGCTATTATCAAGCCAAAAAGATTTAGCCTAACCTGACGTCATCAAATTTGCATAAATTTTAAAATGGCTATATCTCTTGAACATGTTCTGATACTAAAAGAAAAGAAACTGCATTCTTATTTACTCAACACCTACTTCGTGCCATTTCATTTTCATGTTAAGGGTGATATGCACTTCAAAAATAAAATCAAAAAGTTATCTCACTTCACGGTAAGCAAAGGATCGTCTGCGAAAAAGAAACGTTTCAAGGTCCAGCGAGAGATGCAAGTAAAAAACTAGATTTAATCATCGTACATGTCAAACCCAGTTTCATTTGACAGACAATAGACCTTTTTCCAAAATTCAAAATTCAAATCGATTTTTGTTAAAAATGAACACCAGCACTAGAACACACATCATCACTTTAGTAAAACTACAAAATTTCGCTGCTTTATATCCAATATCTTCGAGGAAACGAAAGTTGAAAATTTGCCAAAATTTACAGACGTTTGTATGACTGGGGGTATGCGTCATACCCCCAGTCATACAAATCTCTGTAAAAATTTCAATTTTCAGACTGTGCTTTCTCAGCCGACGTGGCATTTGGCATAACAAACATTTAAAGGATTACTAATGTGATGATGCTCTTTCTAGTGCCAGTGTCTGATTTTCAGTCAGTTTAATTTTAAGACGTGAATTTGCGGCGGCCATTTTGGAAAAAGGTCTATTTATTCTGAGGAGATGGAAAAGTGTTTTGCTCAAATACAATGTTTGTTAGGATCTGTTTGGAACATCTGGCGATGCGATCGTTCTGATTGGCTAATTTGAGGCAAGAAATCAGCTGGCAGGAACGAGACAAAGCCAACAGTGAATCAATGCGTGGACTAAGTGATCTCAACTTGTAATATCGCGCGAAACAGTCAAGGATTATTTGAACTCTTTTCAGAAATGTACCAGAGGTTCTCCAAGGCAACCGTGTAAGCAAGTAAAAGTGTGCTTTCGTTTAGTCCCCAATCTCATTGACTGACCCAACAAAGACCCAAACGCCCGACCAACAAAAGGTAAACGCAACATCAAAATAAGTGTGATTCGCTTTCGACACACCTCAACTCTGCTCTATTTACCCTTTCAACAAATCTTCCGAGAAGATCATTTGATTATCTTCATAGAATGCAATAGACCATATTCTCAAGTATGCATGAGCAATAATTAGCTCGGGTGAGGACCTGTCGACAAAGAAATCTGTCTCTGTGGTAGCTTTTGGGCTGGCACAATCACTTGGAATCACGATTTTGAATATAAAACAATGGCTGATTCCCTCGCTGACCGGTCCAAAACCCAATATTGTTGAGCACGCAACCCTGGCAAAATAGCCTATTGCAAGTAACTGTTATGAAACTGCGTCAAGCAAATACAGGATCAAGACGTGTTGAGCTCTCGTCTTTCTTGCGCGCTTGCCAAAACATAGCATGCGAGCCGGCTCTCCAGTGGGTTTTTTCGGATCTGATTTTTTTTATGTCCCGCGGTATTCCTGTCTCACGGAACACAGGAATCCCGCGCGCCAAGAAAAATCAAATATCCGAAAAACCCACTAAAGAGCTTGTGGCTCGCAGGCAACACCTATCAATGAGTAGCGGCTTTACCCTTTGGGACCTCTCAAGTTGTTTGACGATGTTTTGGCCATGCTCAAAGCTGCTCTTGAAGCCTTCCTTCAACTCATCCACCTGTTCGTGATTTAATAAAACAAATAATTGGTCATGAGCGCGGTAAGGCTAACAGCTGGTCGTGCAATGAAATAGTCCAGTTTCGAATTCTCCACTCTGCCGCTGAATAGGCATCGACGGCGCATAACTACAGTGGGAGCCTCAGTTTAAATTGAAAAAGTTGTGAATACCGACGAGAAACTGATAAAGCTTGAATTGAGACAATAGACAAACTTGAGGAAACTTTTTCGACTCGCTGGTATTCACAACTTTTTCGGCTTCAAATTCAGGCTCCCACTGTATTTATGCGCCGTTGATGCCTATTCAGCGGTAGAACAGAGAATTCTAAACTGGACTATTGCCAGCAAAAAAGACTAGTTTACATGGCAATTTAGTTTTCGTGGACGCACGTCACTCTGGGTGCTGAGGATATGGATAACCAACTAAAGTCATCTACATTTTTACACGTAGTTCAGGTCTTGTTAAGCGCAACTTGTCGGAGACGTTTGGGATGAGCCCTGGTTATCAAATGAGCTCTTGCTATTTTTGCCATCAAAAACTTGGTCACATTCTGGCCACTTTCTTGCCTCATTTCTTTTCTTGTACAATTTGTTCCTTTCACGTTACATTGTTCATTTTCTAGTGTATATGAGCACTTTGAAAAACATAAGGGACAGTCCATTAGATACTCCCGGGAAGGGTTGCAGAAATCTAAAAAAAAAAATAATGCGCAAGTTTCTGAGCTAGAAAAATAAATCCCTGCAAGCCGGTCAGGCCGAAGAAAACAACAGTTTCGGCTCACAAACAATTCCGGCACTCATCTGAGCCAGGAAAAAAAATATCCTGCACAAGAAAAACCTGCACCCTCCCCCGGAAATATCTAATGGTACATCCCTTAAAAAACGTTGCAATTTAAAATGGTCACTTTGCATGCTAGCAAGACTAGATGTGTATTCCTACCATTTAAAGAGGCTGCGTCACAGTTGTTTGAATAAATTTGTAAATACAGCTCTAAACTTGTATGTAATCATCCCCAAATCACTTAATCACTCGGTTTATCCTAATAGGCAATATAGTCAAATTTAAGCGATAAGACTGCCGAATTACAAGCAAATTTTGATGTAAATTCAAACTTTGAAAACTTGTCATCCTGACAAGATTTCGCAAAAACTCATTGTTGCAATCCGTTTCCATCCGCTCTGTAATCGGTCCATGAAGCCTACAATCATGATCCATTTGTAGTTAAAGGGCTATTTAACAAACCTAAACTTGTATTTTGGCTATCCATCAGTTATTTGTACGTTTTTTACATCACCAAAAGTGTGCTTAAATCGTGACACAGCTTCATCGATGTTATTACCTAAATCTGTATCAGATTATTGAATGTTTATATGTAGAATGTCAGGCTGCACTCACCACGTCCGTTATGGGTACAATATGGTGCCCTTGTCTTTCCCCTACCACTACACAGTGGGAACAAACAGGCTGATTCTCTGCCTTGTCAAAAAATTCGAATGGGCGGTTCTTGTGATCAGGACATCCTGCCTCCGGCTCAGCACTAGAAGGACAGGAACATAATATTTCTATTTCGCATTTTTGTTTTTGTTAATCTTAACATTGTTATTCTACACTTGTGGAAATACATGTAGTATATAGACACGAGTGTTTTACTGGGAAATACGCCACTCATAGATCTCATACGAAGCTACATCCGGGACCTGAGTGACATATTTTCCATATCCTCACTAGTGAGGATATCGTTCAAAACAAAAGTGCTTGGAAATCAATTTGGAATATTTTTTCTGGTTTGTCTATATAATGACGCGAATGAGTAAAATATTGTTCTTGCCACTCGACAATAAAACTCATATCTTCGCGCCACCGTGTAATATCCTCTATGTAATTGACAAGTTTGAGTCAGAAAGAAAAAAATATATAGATGTAAAGAAGAAAAATGCCTCAAGGGCCTAAATTAACAGGGGGGAGGGGGAGGGGGGTTCATCATAGATTGTTGAAAATTCGCTATACAAAATTCACAAATAAATGCGAACGCGGTCAGCACAAGCGAAAACTAACTAGTGTCACTAGGGATCGTACGCTCAGAAATTGAAAAAGATCCAGAAGTTTTAAGGAGCTGTTTCGGAATTTTTCCAGGAGTTCTCCAGGACTTTGCTCGAAATTCCAGGAGTTTCAAGGACTTTCCAGGAAGGAAATGAAAATCCAGTCCTACGAACCCTGTGTCACAGTGAAAACGAAAGCAAAGATTCATAAAAAAGTACTAAGTAAATACAGTTCAGTGGGATTAGTGAAACCAGTTTGATTGAGCAAAACAAAGGGGATGTTAGATTGAAAGAAAAAAAAAAATGTCTGTGACTCTTGTGGGATTCGAACCCATGACCCTGGCTTTCACGAGCCAATGTGCAAATGATGAGGGGAATCATAAACCAGTGCTTACCTTGTTTTAGTGATGGGAAATGGCTTGTGTTTTCGCAAGGTATGTGAAGATGAATGAACCTAAAATAACAGTGGCATTTCAGATCATTACTAAGAGTGAATTCAAAAACAAAATAAAAACAGCATGAGCTAGAACAATGACAGGAATATCGGCAATGGCAAAATAATCGTAAACAAAAAGATGTAACATCACCACCATCATCTTCATCAACGTCATTATCACAACAGTTGTTGACGTCATAAACATCTTCATCAGCAACGTCATCATCACCATAGTTGTTGACGTCATAAACATCTTCATCAGCAACGTCATCATCTCCACAGTTGTTGACGTCATAAACATCTTCATCAGCAACGTCCTCATCACCATAGTTGTTGACGTCATAAACATCTTCATCAGCAACGTCATAATTACAATAGTTGTTGACGTCATAAACATTCTCATCCGCATTAACGTCATAATCAGCATAGTTGTTGACGTCATAAACATCCTCATCAACAACGTCATCACAATAGTTCTTGACATCATAAATATCCCCATCCTCATCAACGTCGTCATCAGCATAGTCGTTGACGTCATAAACATCCTCATCCTCTTCAACAACGTCATCAGCATAGTTGATGACGTCATAAACATCCTCATCCTCTTCAACAACGTCATCAGCATAGTTGATGACGTCATAAACATCCTCATCCTCTTCAACGTCATCAGCATAGTTGATGACGTCATAAATATCCTCATCCTCTTCAACGTCATCAGCATAGTTGATGACGTCATAAACATCCTCTTCAACGTCATCAGCATAGTTGATGACGTCATAAATATCCTCATCCTCTTCAACGTCATCATCAGCATAGTTGATGACGTCATAAACATCCTCATCCTCTTCAACAACGTCATCAGCATAGTTGATGACGTCATAAACATCCTCATCCTCTTCAACAACGTCATCAGCATAGTCGTTGAAGTCATAAACATCCTCATCCTCTTCAACGTCATCAGCATAGTTGATGACGTCATAAAGTTCCTAATCCTCTTTAACAACGGCAAGATGGCTGACGCCACGATCATGAACAACGTCGTCAAAACATTTGTCAACTTCCCTTGCATAATTTAGTAAGCTTTTACCCAGTTCGCACAAAATATACGCCAGAAAATATTCATTGTTGCGCTGATCAAAGAATCACATCTACCTATACTATTTTAGGCCTTATTATGTCAAGACCACATCCTCAAAATTTGGAACTTTGTCTTTGGACTACTTGAGCACAAAATCTTGTGTTTATATTTTCATAAACTGCGAAGTAAGAAATTATTAGAAACCTCGTTTCCGTAAAGCATGCTAACATACCTTTTCAAAGCATATTGCACAAAACACGCATTCGCATTTGTTACAACGGCTTGTAGCAGCGACGCGAAAGCACTCCTCGCACTTCAAGCCTATGAAAAAAGAATGATAACCGAGAGTTACACCACATTGTAATAGAGAAGTGCCACTTATGTTATCTAAAAAATAGGGAGATTTAGAAACGCGACGTCATCTCGAGGACGTGAGAGCGTGCGCTCATGAATTCCTGCGTGCGGAATCTACAGCAGGCACCAATAAGATTTGTCAAGGGGGGGAAGCTTCACTCCAAGTCTCGTTTCTAAGGGGGGGGGGGTGATTTTGAAAAACAATTCCTACACAGCAAAATGGTGACTAAAACCCTTCTTTCTTATTGGAAAAAACTTTCTCGCCGCATAACTGAGGTATAAAAAAAATATTGCACGGACCAAATCACCCCCCCCCCCCCCCTCAAAAGTTAAATGGTCGGCCCCTAAAGCCCTGTCTAACTAGGACACATGTAGCGCGCAACATTGTAGCTGGAAACAGGTTTCCCTCGTGTTTCCTGGTTTAGTCGCGCGGGAAACATTGTCGCGGGCAACAATTTTTTCTTTAGCCTGGACACATAAAAATGTCTCTTTGTAAGACAAGAAACATTTTGTATGTCCGAGACACACGCGTGCGATATTTCTGAGTAAACATTTTTCCTCGCACGAACGAACTAACATTAAATTTCACAAATTCGCGAGCCTGCATCTTGACCCAGGCACAACATTTTGCCCTGAAACTTCGCATTATTTATATTACTTATGTGGTCCTTTCAGTGGATGATCTGTGTGGATGGTTTCAAAAGATCAAGAAACGGAGGAAGGGCTTATTTTGTGCATTCCAGGATGTTCTTATTCACGATTGGGTGGGGGTAAATTTATAGTGTGATCATCACGTTATATAATGTCGTTTACAAAAAATATACAAATAAACGACTATTTCGCGGATCTCGTCCACGTGATGAGTCTACAATCAGCGACAAAAGTGGTTGAGAATTTTCCTTCGAAAATGCTTTTCTCCATTTCAACTGCGTAAGCGATGTCTTCTTGGCTTTAATTTCCCCTCCCTCTTATTCAATGTTGAAGCCCAACCACTAGCGCGTTTGACAAAACAACATTGAGTTGGGGGGAGGGGTTTTAACCAGAAGGGTAGCGGTTTATTTTATGGAAACACAACACTTTTTAGTATGGCGATCTGTGACGATTATAGACATAAAATTCTCAACAATTTTGTCGGTGATTGTCTGAAAATCGAATTTTTCGGAAATGAAGTTAAAACGGGCTAGTATGGCTAAAATCATACAAATTTGAAAGACAGAACGAATTGTGTGTCCTAATTTCGAAAGTTGAAGCTACTTGGAGCCATTTGCATTCTTATTCATTGATACAGACAACAAGGTTTTCAAGGAAATTGGGGGCCATTTTGGACAGAGAACAAGGGCTGCGCCAAGAAGCTGTCAGTTGAACTAAATTAAATGATATTAAATTCGTGAGGAAACAAAGTTTATCAAAATGAGCCTTGTTAGGAGTTTTGTGGATATAAATCGTGAAAGCTGCACAAAACTGAAGTTTCAGTGCAAATAAGAGATCATCTTCCGGTGATGACGTCACCTGTTTGATTTGACTTCCGGTGAAGTGTGGTTCCCGAGAAAATCTGCCCATAACTTAATCGCGAAGAGAGATTTTAGGTTTCTGGGAACTTCAGGTGAATGAAATGTGCAAATATAATCATCCCGACGCAAAACAACTGGAATTGAAACGCTTTGAGGGATCTACAAACAGTTTTTAGGTTGATATAACGCTTCACCGTACGGCGCGGCAAAAACAAAAAGAAATCTGGTATTGTTCTCTTTATCTCTCAGAATGGTGACGCGTACGGCGTGCCGTTTTGTGTTAATTTTCGTGTTTAAATTAAAGAAATCAGACTAACTCATTAACTTTTACTGTGTAAATGATAAAACAACTTGAAATAAATACTTTTCGTTGTTTTTTTGGTACTCGGTAATATGAAATTTCGAGGTTTTCGAGCTAAATCGCGAGGCACATTTCCCTTACACTCGTCAACAACATATGTATTAGCCATGTTTTCTCATTTTGTCCTCTCTTCACTAATGTATCGACACATAATTTTTCGAGATATTACTAAGAGCTAACTCATGTGCTACTTTTCGTGTGTTATCTTGTAAACAACACGATTTTATGGCATCGAATGCGCGTGTTGAGAACCGGTTGTCTGTGTTTTTCTTGTTTTGCCAGGGATTTCTCTGTCAAATTTGCTCAAAAATCGTTGTTGTGCAGTCGGTATACGTTAAAAAGCCAAATTCTTCGTTCAATTATTTGTTGAACAGCATCATCATAGGCCATTCACACCATTATTGGATTCCACGAAGCACCACAGTGAGCCTGGTGGCGGAATTTCCTCAAATCGATGACGTCAAGGGTCGCGCGAGGCTGTCTTTGCTGCATAGTTTCCAGAATAAAAAGCTCACTTTTTCGTCCAGTAGATCCGAATAATCATGATAACTACATTAAAATCATTATGAAATGATTGCTTTTGTCAATCTGCGTGAGTTTATTCGCTTTTCACCTAATGCGGTTGGTCCAGGAAGTCGTGAAAACAATAAAACCAGTATTCCCAAGCTCAGACAATCAGCGACAAAAGTGGTTGAGAATTTTCCTTCGAAAATGCTTTTCTCCATTTCAACTGCGTAAGCGATGTCTTCTTGGCTTTAATTTCCCCTCCCTCTTATTCAATGTTGAAGCCCAACCACTAGCGCGTTTGACAAAACAACATTGAGTTGGGGGGAGGGGTTTTAACCAGAAGGGTAGCGGTTTATTTTATGGAAACACAACACTTTTTAGTATGGCGATCTGTGACGATTATAGACATAAAATTCTCAACAATTTTGTCGGTGATTGTAGCTTTCCCTATCGTGGTATAGCTCGATATAGCTTAATGACCAACTTATGGGAAGCTAAACGCGATTTGGAATCGAATATTAAGATTTGATTGCACAGAGCCTTCTTACAGGTCCTGGGAGAGCAGCCCATTCAGTTTACCCCGCTAATAAGAGTCCCTCCTCGTTTTGTCGCTTGCCCTAAGACCAATTATTCCCCTCTGGCAGAGGTCTCTTCCCCGTTAGGGCCCAGAGAATACAAAGGAAGAGGCCTCTGCTAGTGAGGAAAACCAAATCTTTCGCGGATGCACCACCTTCACGCCGGCTTTCGAGAATTCTACAAACAGTAATATTCAATTTCATCTATCAAAAAACGATTAACTGAGCCCTTTCAAAAGAAGTGAAGCAAGAGAGAACAGGCGGCATGCGAATGTGTTCCATTCTGACATGGTAAGGCGAAAACTCCTACACTAGCGAACAGATGGTCTCAGTTTCAAGCGCAACAAAGGTACAAGTTTAACATAAAATATGCGATCGTATAGGGGCAAATTATCACCACCTAAATTGTCGCGCGTCCGACGTTAAGACGATCATTCTTCCGCGGGGGCAATTACTGCATCTTAGAACTGTCAAGTTTGACTAGCGGGCTGGGGGTCTCTTTTTCTAAAGTCACGCAAATCTCAGCTGACTGCGGTGAAAATAAAAGATGCCACTCAAGTATCGCGATATTACTGCACTCGAGTGGAGAGTGTGCTAGCGCAAGGAAGAACAAAAGAAAGAAAATTAATAACAAAGAGTAAAGAATGAAGTTACCAAGCGGAAATATTTGTACGAAATATATTAAATTCGCTTCGCAGGTGTTGCGACTAGCTTTCTTGTTTCTTGTAAGTCGATTCGCGGGACGCATATTCCCATATGGGCTTCAAATAGTTCAAAATGCCATGCAATAAATGTATCATTAACTGTTAGACAAGCTATCAAATCCCGGCCCCGCATGACGGCCTTCGCGCTATGCATTTTAGCAAAGATCGCAAGGTTTTATTCTTTGTAGGTCCAATTCAGATGCCGACTTGTATTTAGCCGCACGAAACAGTTAGATGGTATAGACGATACTTCCCGAGGTGGATGACATTATAGCGGAAAAACTGTGTATTCAAGCTATAAACGAGCGGTTTAGAAAGATATAATTTATCACGGCTTTGCACCACTGTAGTGCAGCCAGTATTACCTTCACCATTTATAATCAAACAGCCTCAGTTATCAGCCATTTTGACAGCCTAGCAACATACCGAGTCAGAGAAAGCATCCATTTCCATCGGCTGATTTAAGGAATGTAGTGCGATATTTTCGATTGAATATGGTAAATCAAGTATAAAACTTTGTAGATGTTTATTAAGAGATTTCTACACGTAATTCGTCTTCTAATATCGAATAAAAACAATAACAAAGTAGTGGCTTACTGGAGAGATTCCCAAGTCTTTAGCGGTTATAAAATAGTGCACAGGTTTCCAGAGAACAGCTGTGGTATTCCACAAAGAATGGCCCTCCTCTTTAGCCAATAAGCGCATACGGTATAATGAAGATATTTGTTTTGTTGAAATTGGTTATATGATATTACCTTATCAGTACTGAGTCTTTCATTGTTTTTCACGAAGCGCAAACACAAGTTTTCTTTGACGGCAAGCAATTTAAAAGAGAAAAACCGTCATTACACCGGCTACAATACGACTCTAGGTTGTTACAAATAAATACCGTCTGACTCTCTGCAAATACGCTAGAGTGTTATTTGGTGACAAATTTAAATTGGAGAAGTGAATTCCAAGAAGCCAGAAGTGGGAGGCGGGATTTAAAAGTGGGATAATATATAGATTTAGCCACTGGCTAAAAGCGGAGCTCCCGGTTACATATTTTTCAGTTAACGGACGCGCAGTATCTTTCCCGCCGAAATGAAATACGGTTTTGGGGTTGCCTGTGGTTGGGGCGCGCAGACACGGACGAGTCCCCGATACCCAAATGGGAATACCGCTGAATCATGAAAAATGAAGTCGACCGTATACCGCCGAGTTCTATTGTATTCTTCCTGCCATACTTATGGTGCTCCGCTCTGCGGCCTTCGGTCGCTAAGGAGCTCCGCTATTACTCTATAAATCAACTGTAACTGCACAAACACGTGCCCTATATAATACACCTGTTTCATTCAACGTTTCTCGTGAAACTAATTATCGTGAACCATGCTTTATAGTTCGAAATAATCGTTCTTTCCTGAAGTCGTAGCAGTTAATGTCAAATTATGTCCCAATGTAGAAACAAAATGCCACTAGCGTTTTCTGTGTACGTATGGTCTGCCCATCTAGGGCAGCTCCTAGCTTGTTCTTTTGTCACATGTTAAATATAACGCTGCCTTCCTAAATTTCTGTATCCGCCACTGTATGGTTTGACAAATTCGAAGAAAATACGAGAAAAAGTGTCTTTGTTAAGATTAATGGTTCATGATTTCTGGTTTTACAGAGCATTGTTCATTGAAATAGGTATATATCAAAGCCAGGACAATGAGTATCCCCTTGTCGTGGCTGTAACAAAGTGAAGTAATCACAAACGCAGTAATACATCTAGGATGATATATTAAAATGGAAATCCGTCACGTTCAAACATGTGTTATAATAAATTTTATTTTCACGTTCTTCGTTTCGAGGTTCAATATTTCACTAATTTGATGTTGCAAAGAAATGATGTCAAGCGTTTTCGGAGGTAAACGAAGAATCCAGAATCAGTATAACCACGCCCTTCAAAGAAGGTTCCTAAATATGGCTTTCTTCGCCTCGGTTTTCAGTACTTAAGATTGCGGACTACCTTCGTGGTAATTTTCGTTAAAATGCCATAATTTCGCGAAAAGAAGTCGCATCTTGACAAGAGATGCCCCATTTTAAAGCTTATCTCTTCTCCTCAACTTTATTTCTTTAATTAAACACATTTTCAGGGAGTTTCCTTTCCGATGCTGCATCGGGTCAAGTTTCGAGAGCTCCACGCACGCGGATTTCGTTTCTTTAACAACATTTTACTTGTAGAATGTAGCATAAAAAAGAACGTAGCCGGGCGTTTACCTCGCACTCAACGAAATTGAGCCTACCAACTGAACTCCTCATAAAGTATTGTACACTGTTTAGTGAAATAAAAAAGTAAAACATATGGTAGCAAAGGGACAAGCGTGTTTTCAAATCAAGTAAAACGGATCTTTCTACATCGTACGTGAACCATGAAGCGCAATATAAGCTTTCAAACGGCCGAGTTTAAAAATACTCGAAACTTTAATTGACTGAAATCACACATAATGTCTTCTTTAATCGTACCCTGAATGGAAATCAATGATATGGTTACAAGCGGATTACTCTTACCGTTTTCGTCAAAAGCAAAGAGGGAAAGAAAAGTCAAATCCTTAAAAATCAAAGTTATATTTGTCTGGACGTTCGTCTAGATTTATAGCCTTCTCTTTAGTGACAAAATCGAAGGTGATTTCCGAGGGGAAAACGTCTGCAAAGTTGCAGATGTACCGTAATTACCTTTGTCTTCTTGCTCACGAATTGGAGGGAACCTCGCGAGGTTTGTTTGAAGAAGAAAAAAACAGAACAATTTGAAACTGAAAGTTGAGTAATTAATTAACACTTCTCGTCTTCAAATTAAATTTAAAGACTCCGAAAGGCCCGTTTCCTGGATCATCAAATGAAAATCTCTGTTTCTAATGGCAACATTAGCATTTCAAAGGAATGGCGATAGCAATTACAAATGTTACGCAGTATACAACTGGCAATATCAATGAAATATCGCAGTTTGTTTCGATCCTTATATAAACCGATGTGGAAGTGTCTACAGCGCAATCAAGAAGAACTTGTGAAACACCACACAGAGTGACACAGAGGTAGGTGTCAGTGAACTTATTTTTATGTTGCTTATGTTTTTATGTTGCGAGCTGTTTTGAGGTGTGAATTTCATGTTTTAAATAGTAATCTAGCTGGATCAAACACATAATGAGGGTTGAAAACTTGATATGTAATTAAGGCTTATTATTAGCATCATATTGTGAATATTAGAATTTCTTATCAGGAAAACAGGCTGAATAAGATGGCACTGCTGAGTTATAAGCAAAGGCAAAGTGTCGACTAGGAATTCATGTTTTTTATTTCGCCTCCCGGTCTGACATACGGGAGGACGTGGGTTCAAACCTCGGCGGGATAAACACTCAGGGGACTTTGAGGCGCATACATTACACTAATCAGAGCCAGAGGGACGTCTAAGTGCCAGCGCTTAGAATACTAACCCGGCTAGGTGGCGCAGTATGTTAGAGCACGGCACACTGTACGTGCTACACTGTGCGTATGGTTCTGAGTTCGAACGCCGGACCGACAAACCGTACTGACTTTTCTCTGTTCGGAGTAACTTGCTTATAGCTTTTAATTCCTTTCAAACGGAACTCTGATAAGAGAAAGGGGGTGTGCCGTCGAGTTTTTCAGCCGAAGGCTCGTGTAATTACGAGTTATCGACGAATAAATAGAGAATAATACAAGGGCGCGCGGGAATATGAAACTAATCTTGGAGTGTTCAAATTATGAGCGCTTCTGTTTATCATATAAACGTTTTTGTGGAAAAATATCGATTTGATGAATTTGCGATAGTGGGCATTGTCGTAATTTTTCACACGTGCGAATTACGATATTTCTCAGTGGCCGAAATCCTGATAAAACACTGTAGTTTATATAATAAGGAACTTTACTTCACTTTAACTTTGAAACCCACACCGCCCCACACACACTCAAGATTGTAAACGCATAACAGAACGCCGCCCCAATAAAAGGAAGAGAAATATCCTTATGTAAACCGCTTAGAACCTTTGGTTGAACCGGTATATAAATAGCACTTAACTTTTGGCAAACACAAAGTAATCCGTTTTCGAAGAGATGCGCGTCAAGACTGCAAAGTTTCTCTTTTCCATCCCGATAGGACAGAGCGGAAATTGAGCAAACATGAAATGTCTAACTTCGCCATAATATATAAGCTCAAGATTCCGTATACAAAGAGTTTGTGTGACCAAAATCTTAATTCTAATTTCTAAAGAAATTTAAAGAACCTGACTTTTAGATATGATCGACCAAAGTTTGCATAATTCCTGATCAAAGTACTAATTCTCCCACAAAATGGCACAGAAACCAAAGTTTCAAGCATAATATCTGCAGTCTTCCAAAATCTCCGGCGTAGCTGTGGAAGCCGTCTTAACTAGTTCTGTCACTTGACTCTTTTCGCCGAAAACTCAAGTCAAAATCGTCGTTCGCGATGGGAATTTTCAAAACATGCTAGAGTTTGATTAGTCAGCAGAAATGAGGTGCTTAGGGGCAACATCCGCCTTGGGCTCGCATGTGTGATCATCAAAACAAAATGTTGCGCGACAAGTTGTGAAGTTGATATAGTGAAAAACGAGCAACAAATAAATACACTTGGGACGCAACAATGTTGCGCGACAAGTTGAGGGATTTTGTGCCTCGTATTTTCCCGGCTTTAGATGGTTCGACTGGCAGGATAGAAAACCCCCAAATCAAAATATGTTTTGATTCGCCGACGTGCTATTTTATCACTAACATTTATTAAAATAGTATGACTAGTTTTACGGGAAAACTAGGTGGTCTGCGTGGTTGAGATTTATGTTAAACGCCGTGGGAAAATGGTGTTTAGCTGACGTTTCGAGCGTTAGCCTTTCGTCGGAGCAAAAAGAGAAAAATTAGAGGAAAAATACTTTTCCTGCAATATCTATCAGTTCATAAAATATCAAAAAATATAGTGAATTTGTTGGTTCCTTGTTACAATTTACAAATGACGTATTTCCCACAATTCTAAAAATTATCATATACTGAATCTTAATTCCAGTACTTATAAACTGCAAACACTTTATGAAGTCAAACTAAATAGTTCACTGCATAGCAAACATAAACTGATGAAGTTAAAGTTGAGCTGATCATGTAATGCAAAGGGAACTCAGTATTCTTGGTTTAGACAATAGCTCTAACTAACTAAACAATGGGAAATTGACATTTAGAACGACAGGAATTAGGTACGACGTCTAAAACTGGCCAATTAACGATGCTTCTGAAACCATGTATCATAAACAGTACATCATGGAGTTTGGAAATGATACTTCGTACCTAATAAAGCATTAGAGCACAACTTTCTATGACTTTATCGGCGCAATAGAGCACGCGTGATGTTGGGAGAGACATGAGAACGTTATAACGTTATCGGCTCTATTTGCCGATAAAGTTATAGAAAGTTGTGCTCTAATGATTTTATGATGAGCAGGGGAGAACCATTACTTTATCGGTGTAATAGAGCATAGATTTGGACCAATCAGAGCGCGCGTTATATCGTAGCTACATTATAAATCGCAATAGCTCATGTCTAACGTCTCAAAGAAGTAAACAAAATGGTTTGCTAATACGAGAAAAAGGGTCTTCATTATGATGTAAGATTCACGGTTTTACGTCTTACAGAGCAACGTTACTTGAAATTTTATATATAAAATTATAACAGTATAAATAGGGTTCGGAGTTGTTTATCTAGATCACTGGTCGTATTTATAACATTTTGTTGAAACAGCCGCCCTTTAAATTTACATAGTTGAAATGATAACACGATGCCCTGGGGACCAGAGGCTGAAATTCAGCCCGTTCGCGTTTGCGTTGTTTCTCGGGCAACACAGAGCTTACTCAGCCCGTTCGCGTTTGTGTTGTTTCTCGGGAAACTCAGAGCTTCGGACCTCGAGCCTCTGGTTCCAGGGTAACAACACGAAAGTCGTGGCAGAAATGTTGTAAATAGCACGATAAAACAATGACAAAAAAAGCGATATTTTGTTCAAAAGATGTTCTTTGTCACCTGGTGCAGATGTTCATACGTGACAGTAAACATGTAACGCCTTGTCTAACACCTCTCATTGTTCAAAAGTCCGCTTGCTAGCTCGGTAACAATAAAGACTAAATATAAGGTGACAACACGCAATAGTGTCAGATTGTTTTGATGCTATACATCACTTTCACAATTCAGTTTTTCTAATTAAAGACAAAAGAAACATTTACTGTAGTCAATTACTAGCTGCTCAAGGAATTACATCACAATACACTGACAGTTTCAGAAAATTTAGTATAATTGGTTAATATTGACGGATTTATAGGACCTCACAAATACAGAGCTTTCTACAAGGTTTTCACTAGGCCTGGCCTCGTTTTGGTGTATTTTGAGAACTTCGGATGCTTATATCTCGTCCAAGATTTGCTGTTTTCAACTCAACTCCACAAATGCTTTGAAAGTCATCAGGCACTTTAACGTTTAATAATATTGATGTCAAAATTTCAAATAGCTTTAACATAAAGTTTGAATGGCTCATGTCAATGAGCGGTGCGGCCATTGTGAGAGTCGTGTATGAATCATACAAACAGAAATAAAGCAATGCATTATGGGCAAGGCGAGTTTGCCCCTTTCAAACTAACATGATCTAATTGTCAAAAGGCCTTATTACGATTATCATTATTTTGTGGACATAACGATATTCCGATTATCCCCCCCCCCCCCCCCCCCCCCCAGTGTTTGAGGGCTTGCTACGGTCTGATAAGCTACATCTAGTCTGGGTGCAATATCGTACGAGAGCCTGCATTACATTCCCGACAAATTACTTTTTGAAGCTAATGGTAGTCAATATGAATACTCATTCACTTCCAGTCATTTGAAGCAATAACAGCATTTGTTTCTATTCTGTACAGTACCGTAGTTCAAAGAGAAAGTGAACTAAAGCAAGAAATATCCCTACACCAAAAGCAACCACTGACGGTAAGAACACTAAAACGCTGTAGCGTTACCTATGAATTATTCTATTCTCTTTGCTTCGCTCAGGCAAATATCAAATATAAAATGTGTCAGATGGCCGGGATAATGACATCGGAATAGAGACGCGTTCCTCGTCTGCCGGAAACTTTTTCATCAAACGTTCAAGACTAAATCAACATTTAAACTCGTTCTCTGGAAAAGGTGCTAGAGTATGGAATTCTATCCCTGAGAGCCTGCGAGTGCTACCTAAACACCTTTTCAAAAAAAAGATACAATGTCTTCTATTCGAAACACTTGAAAGCCAAGACAGCTATGCTGATTTAAATTCTTTAACCAACGAAATAAAGAAATGTTCTTGATATATTACTGTATACAATAAGTTCACAGCAATTATAGTTTAGTCTCTTATTTCTCATTTTCTCTTTTTACCCGCAAATATGATAGTTACAACTAAACATGTATATAAAAAAAGCAATTGTACGTAAAATACCTTTTTATTCTTTTCACGTCAACCACAGTGCCTGCCTCGACTAGCTTTCAGCTACTTAGCAGGTTGTGTGTAACACTATTTTGTTCTATTTGTAAATAAATGATTGATTGATTGATTGAGAGAATTTTTGAAGATAGATGGGCAAAGGCTTTACTACTGTAATCTTTGACTGTTATATCATATATTATTAAAAAGACACGAGTGTTTTACTGGGGATTAATATACAATCTTCGTTCACTGGACGAAATGCGCGGACCCCATTGGTTAAAACTGATCACGCGAGTTTTCGTTACCTAGCGACATCAAACGGGGCGAGTGCGCTATTGGTAATAACGCATAAAAATCGTGCAGTGTTCACTGCAAGTGCAAATCTTTCTTGATTTTACAACTTATTAATACTTATCAATAATTTTTATTTATGCTTTCTGTAATTCCGAGCTATCAGAATGCAGTTCATGTACTTAAAATATTCTGAATTCAATTAAAATACTTGCATTTGAAGTAAAAGTTGTAATTGATTTTGAGTCTAGTCAGGGAAACCATTCTGATACTTCTTCACGCAGGTCCACGCCGTGAACTCGCAGATTGTATATTAAATGTGATAGAGACATTTATTTCATACACGCACTTGCTGGCAATACAATGAACTCTACATTTTTTACTGCACTCGGCTAACGCCTCGTTCAGTATTCAAAAATGTATCGTTCATTGTATTTCCAGCGCGCGTGCGTGTATGTGTCAACAAAACACTCAAAAAAGTCTCTAACCCATAAATATGTCATTCGTACATCTCATACAAAACTACATCTGGGACATGAGCAAAAATAAAGGATTTTGTATCATTTGTGACAGAAACAATATTTTACTCGCTCGCACCTTGCCACTCGAAAATAAAACTTAACACCACCGTGATATATCCTCTATTTATTATATGGTTGGCAGTGTTTTAAAGAGCCTCTGTCAGCCTCCATTTTGTCAGCCTAGCAACATACCGAGACAGAGAAAGCATCCATTTCCATCGGCTGATTTAGGGGATGTATCGTAATATTTTCGATTGAATTCGATAAATGAATGATAAAACTTTTTAGAAGACCTATTTCAAGATTTCTACACGTAATTCGTTGTCTGATATCGACTGAAAACAATAACAAAGGAGTGGCTGATTAGGGCTCTTTAACGGAATCTAAAACACTCATGTTTTGCCCTGTTTTCGCAGTCAGACGCTCGTCTTTCGCGGTCGCCATTTTGTTTTACCCAGCATGCAATATGGTGACGTAGTTACGGTTGTTATGTTGTCACTTGACTCGTAAAAAGTTTTGTACATAATGTCCCGGATGTTCTCACGCGCTTTTTCCCGCAGTTTCGCTCCTTCGCCTTAGTGAGACCTCTCTCTCTCTCTCTCTGTCTGTCTGTCGCACGACGTTTGAGCCACAATACTTCTTAAGTTTTCTTCTAGTCGTAAAGAGAAAGAAGAGCCCGTGTTAGCCACTCTCTTGTCATTGTTTACATTCGATATTAGAAAACGAATTACGTGTAGAAATCTCTAAATCAACATACAAAAACAAAGTTTCAGATTTGATTTACCAAATTAATCGAGAACATTGATCTGTATTCTCTAAATCAACCGATGGAAATGGATGCTTTCTCCGACTTGGTATGTTGCTGTGCTGTCAAAATGGCGGCTGACACAGGCTCTTTAATTCTAATTGACATTAAAACAATTTGAGGGAGCATTTCAATAAGTACTACCGAAACAGGTAGAGCGTTTATTCGGCTCGAGAAAAAAACACTCGTTTCCAGACAAAAACATTCACGATGTAGTTTGAATTCCTTTACTGAGGTCAGCGATGCGTGCAACTCAAATATTTTAATTTGGAAAATTTTCAAACTTTAAACACAAAAAAGCCATCTGCTCGTGTTTTCTACTAATTTTATGAGGTAAGAAATGCAAATGAGTGTGTTATTTCACAAATTTTTAACGATTTTCTGTAGCAGCGACAACGCATGATTGATTTTGTGCGAAGGAATGCAATCAGACTCGCCAACGTTTTTGTCTGGAAACGAGCGTTTTTTCTCGAGCCGAAAAAACGCTCTACCTGTTTCGGTAGCATCCAATTCCATCGGCTGATTTACGGGATGTCCTAAATTATACTGTGCAAAAACTCCTCATTTGGATAAATATGGCACAGGGGTCAGCGTGAAGAAACTTTATAGTAGTACACTTTCTACATCTACGTTCTTGCTTAAGAGTGTCTTAAAGCTCTACAACGAGCTTGCATTTTGTATATGCTCGAGGGTAGACTTTCCATTCTAGGACAGTACGTGGTAAGAAGCTAGTTTTGTAGCAGTGTGCACCAATGTCCATTTGACAGTGGCAACCTTGGAAGGGCAAGACAGGAAACAAAGATCTCCTTTTGTCATGTAAAAAAGTGACAGGCTATTCTACATAGGGATACGGAAATAATAACATAGTTTACATGAGGATCAATTGCTTGTAAAAACGGAATGTAAATTAGACATCCAGCAAGCTGTTATTAGATTCAATGCAAGCTTCGAATTGGACAGTAACTGAAACTAAGCGCGCTGGTTCGAGAGGAGACGGACGTCGCCCGAAACGTTTAAGGCTAGTTTCAGTACAGTACAGTTCAAAGTTTAACACTGAATCCCATAGCTCAATTCTTACGGGCGCGTTGATTGGCTATAAACGAGTGAGAAATGCCTGAAAGCTAAATTCCACAAAACACAGGTCACCCGAAAGTTCAAAGTTTGAATCATTTCACTAAAATAATATCAAATCTTTGCTATGGGATTCGAGAAAAATTCATCACTCGACTCGTGTATTCCACGTTAACTTTCAAGCGGAAAACGATATCGCACTCGGCACGAATCGCGAAATCGTATTTCGCTTGAAATTTACCGAGGAATTCACTTGTCATGTGACGAATTTATCTATAGAGTCTAATAATTGTTTGTAATGTTTCAGATGGTGCAAAACAGCAAAGTTTTAACGATGGTATTCCTGGTTTGCAGTCTGACAGCCTTAGTCTTTGGCGATCAATGTCTGTATTGTCTAGAAGGCTGCAATACAGATAATGAGTATTGCATCAATGTGTGTGCTACATACAACCTCCCTCCATCCTGTTATAGTATATGTGCAACGATACTGCAAGCCTGTCGCGATAATTGCCCGTGTTCATAAATATTATGTCTGTCCCTGCTAGCAGAGTTTAAACAAGGAAATGATTTTCTTGTCAATAAATACAAAAACATTATCTGGAATTGGAAGAATTACTCAAAATGAATTGAATTACTCAAAGTGATCTCAGACAAGCAAAAAGATTTATATATTTTTGTGAAATAATTCGAGCTTTGAACTTTCTTTGGGCGCGGGTATTTTTGTCGAATAAGCTTTCAACCATTGAATTCCACGTTCAATCTCGCTCGTTTTTAGCCAATCAACGCGCGTAAGAATTGAGCTATGGGATTCCTGGTACTCTTGATGTTTTTTATTTTTATTTTTATTATATATTTCATATAGAACAACAAATATACAATATTCCACATAAAATAACGCCAGTACAAGAGAAAAAAAACACATAGCAGACGGTTACCTTCCTTAGCAAACTTTGAACCTTCCTTAGCATTTTTGAACTAACACAGAATATCTCTCAAATGCTTCCATTTTTTATGATGTAAATCTAGAAGGCCATTTTCACTCGCTAAATGTTGTTCCGTTACATACGTCCTCTTTAGCTTTTTAAGCAATACATTTCAAGAAAAAGGGAAATAATTTTTGTTTTCCTTGAATTATTAGATATTTGCTTGAGAAGAACATAATTTGCAACGGTTAAAACCTCCTTTCTTGGTTCAAAAATTCCAAACAGAACTGTCTGTAGGATAGGAATCCAGTCGAAATAACAGTATTCAAGAAAAAACTCACTTATCTTTTTCCAAAAAAAAGGAATCAATGTCTATAGAGGCTTGCCGAGAGAGGCTTGCCTAGATATACTGGACAATAAAAGAGGCTTGCTCAGACATACTGGACAATTTTAGAAAAAGTGTTCTATAGTTTCTTGTTCAAGTTTGCACCAATGACAGACCATAGTGTCGGAAATGTGAAATTTAAAAAGCATGACATTCGTGTACACAATACGATGAAGTAGCTTGAATTGGAATTCTCTTAGTTTAGTGTATATTGCTTTCCAATCTAAAGACGAGTTGAACATGACGTCATATTTCATAGCAGCTGTTGGTTTACAATATAGCTTTTGAGCGAGATTTTCATAAAGTTTCTTTGATTTAGTTGAATCTAGGTTAAGGGAAACTGACTCCGTGATTTTCATAATAAATCTGTCAAATTGAAAAGGAGACGTGTAAATGTAAATAAGACTTTTATTAGATTTGAGAATTTCGCGCCATAACGGCGGAAGAGAGTTGTAAATTCTAAAAAGAAAAAAGGTATCTAAAGGGGCCAATCAAACGTTCTAGGAAAATTGGAGCGTAAATTACCTATATTGTCAAAGAGGTGAGCAACTTTAACAATGCCTTTATGATATAGGTTTTCATCATTTTCTTATCGATGCAAATACATTGATTATTCCAAATGACTTGGTTACAAATCTCAATAAAAGTGTTCTCCGTACAAGAAGTGGGGTTAGCATTGCAAAAGCAGTTGATTGTTTCCCATTCCCGAAGACATTCTAGATAAGAATCAGAGGGAGGAACAGAAGAAAGTTCGATAGATGGAAGTTGCAATGAAATAATAATTTACCGCCAACCTTTTTTTAACAATGATTGAAAAAAAATTCCAACCAGGCGGATAGTCATTAAAAACTTTTTTATGTACATAATTCGTCTTTCACTAACCTTGTTCCTTTAAGGTTACAGGATACATTCGCTGGGTGTGCGTTTTCAAAACCTTGTCGCAGCGCAAATATTCATCGCATCGCCATAACCAATACATCATTTTAAAGATAAAATGTGCAATTTATCTGCTGTTAAGCTTTTGTAGCAGTTTCATGAAAATTATTTACGGCGCACAGCAAAAACCGCGTTTTCGACCGCCCCTGAGTCGGGACTAACGCGAAACAAATGAGTGAAGAAAAATTGCTTCTAATAAAACTCAGAATGTATTAAGAAAATTCTCTGTTAGCAGGGCGACATACAGTAAATGCTTGTGGTGCACAGTCAACACAAGTAGTCAATATAAAAATATTGTAAAATAATGTCAGGTAATGGAAAGTAATAACACAACAATACTATTGTGTATATATTAACAAGGACAAAGAAGAGTTGTAATAAAGGAAAATAGGGATTAAAAATATTTAAGTAATACAGGACTTGTGTGTTTTTGAGAAAGGTACTATACACCTAAGTACACTAGATGTATGCATTGCTACGCGTCCTCAAAATTCACTGTTGTGATTGGCGATTTTATAGAAGAAAAATGTTAATTTTTATGAACCAGAAAAGTCAAGCATGTCAAGCTGTAGCAAATACACGACTTTTACGAGTAATGCCTCGGACCAAGCCCCTCAAGGAGCAAGAAACAAAAGAAGGAAGCCACAGTTGAACGAGGCCGTTCATTTCGTTTTTTTTTTTGTTATTTGTCCCTGAGGAGCATGGTGACTAGACATTTCATGCATTAGCAAAATCGTGTATTGTATTTGGACTTGACTTATTGTTGTCGCTAAATGACTGTTACCTTCTGCCAATCACATTCTTTATTTGACTGTTGGTAGTTATGCAGTACCGGTATTTGATGTTAAGGAACAATTGAATCCCCATAACACCTGTTCTTTTATGCAAATTTTTACTGCACCCCACTTTTGGCAGCTGAAGTTTTCTAATGCTGAAAGAAGGTCACACGCGCGATTCATCCGGACCCGGGGTCCGGATTGTAGGATTCCGGACCGCTCGCGAGCCAATCAGAGCGCGTGATTTGATGGATACCGGACCGCTGAAAAAATCTTATATACAATACGCTAAGGAAAACTTTTGTTCTCCACCCTTTTACGGAAATACGGCTGAGCTAGAAACCCCCCAAACCACACCGTTTCTAGACGTTGCTGGAGAGGATTTGGCGAATTTGTTTTTATTTCAAAAAAAATCAAGTGAATAGAAGTTCTCATTCAAGCGTTTTTCTAAGCGAGGAGAACGGGTTAGCAAAGGCGCCATGTTGAAGTCTCCCATAGAAACTAACTAAAAACAACTCCGTTCACACAGCCGAAGGCGCCATCCAGACCTAAATCATCCAGACCTAAATGGCTCTGTTACATATTACTTACAGGCACGTACAGGGATAATTCTAATTCGAAAGCTTTGAGCTGAGAAACATTTTCATTCAAGTTTGAACAAACTTGAACAACAATTTGATGACTTAAGCTTTCTTTCTACTCATGCTTAAAGTGCATATCACCCCTGAAAAGAGCGAAATGGGACAAATAGTATAAGACATTAGAAGTAACTTACCGAAAACTGTTTTCGATTTCATTGAAAAATGAATATTTTAGGGACGATCAGCTTAGCATTTGAAGACCATAAAGTAATAACATGTCTTCTCCGCAAAATTTCAGAAAGCTTCGGTGTTTTTGGTGATGCTATAGGACTTTTAATGTTAAGCATGAGTTAATACAAAACTTAAGTCATCAAATTGTTGCTCCTATAAAATCTAAATTTTGGTTCCGAGGAATTGGCTAAGATTTTCTAAATACATGGGACAATTAAATTAAACATCAATTTTGAAATTTCGTGCGAAAGTGATAGCAAAAAAATTTTCAGAGATGTCTAAAGTGGAAGAAGGGGGTCCACTGTAGCTGGGATATTATTAAAAATATTAACACAAATAAAGATCGAAGTATGTTTAATTATTGCTAAAAGATGCCTGCTACTGTCCTCCAAGTTGATATTCGTCACAAGAATATTATAAAAGTTATGACCGAATTTATATTTACAGAAAATGCGCTTGGACTTTTCGTGGAGTCACCTTAATGGTTCTGTTACAGATTACTTACAGTTATGTACAGGGATAATTTTGATTCGAAAGCTTTGAGCTGAGAAAAAATTTCATTCAAGCTTGAACAAACGTACTCCACTGGCACTGCCTTATTTCGCAGAGCCCGCGCTAAGTCCCTAAGACCCCGTCCACACTAACGCGTTTTCGTTTGAATCCGTATACTTTTTGATACGTTTAGGCCTTCCGTCCACGCTAACACGCTGATCGTTTTCATCTAATCCGTATAAGTTTGAAAACGCTCTCGAAAGTGAATAAAAACGAATCTGTATACAGATCGTTTTAGTGTGACGGTCGTATCCGGATAAAAATAAAAACGATTACGTCAACTGTACAATATCCTTGCACACGTCAACACCAAATAAAAACTGATCTCTTGTTTGGAGCTAAATCTCCCGTCCACACTAACACGCATCGAATCCGTATAAGTTTGAAAACGAATACTTTAGTGGTTACAGTGGTTGGTTTGCTTTCGTTTGCCTCTTCTGTACTGGACCTACAGTAAATGTCTCTGGTATCTCAAGTAGTAAGTACTATTTGTGGGCCTTCTTGGCTTTTACTTCTTTGATTTTTGATCTGACCGCTACATCGCCTCTGTTGTCGATTTCTTTTTTCGATTTTAATTTTAATTTTTGGCGCCAATTTTGGAACTACTCCTTCTAAGTGACTAATTTAACACTGGTTCCATAACTCTAGACTGCGCTTCTCGAGTTTCGATTCACCTTGTTCTATACTAGGCTCGGTTTCCAGCCGTGGTGGGGTCATTTCTGACGAAGCCTGAGTGGGTTGAGGATCGCGGGCTCCGAAAACCCAACCACGGCTGGAAACCGAGCCTAGTTCTATACGTGATTCGAATTTTTCTTATTTGCCTAGTTTTATTTTTCCAACTAAGTTTTCTACTCTGCAGATAATTAAATATACGAAACTAGAGTCATTCAACCATATTAATACTTACTCCGATTTGCATAAGCGCACTAAGTCATTCAACCATATTTTCATATTTTAAAAATCTGAAAGAGTTATAAAAGGGAGAATGTGATTTACGGGAAACGAAAATAAAGGGGAATTAATAGTAAATATAGGGATTAAACAACGGGAAAAGGGAAATAAAACAAATAAAGGGAAACGGTGAATAACGATAAAAAGGAATTACAAGGGAAACATAAGGAAATAAAAGAAATTATTTGAGCTGGTTGTTGATAAATCGACTACTATTAAACAATAAATCCTAAAACTCTGAACACAAAATATCAACATAGCATTTTGAACATCAATACAAAATATCAACACAATATTAAAGTAATTTCATCTCCTGGTGAATTAAGCATGAAGACCTTTTGGTGCTCCCCCTTAGCTTTTGTTTTATGCTATTGATGTTACCCCATGGCGTGTTTGAGCTGTATACTGGCTATGATGAATTATCTTCTGAAACGACTAGGGCCCTACAGCGGCGTCCGTATGTCGAGGTTGGTGTCTTAGTCAGATTGGACTTGCGACGAGCAGCCGGCTATTATCTATCTCGGATTGCTGTGTCGAAGTGGACAAAGCGTGGCCAAACTATCCTCCATATTCCTGGCCACGACCCCCCTTTTGACATTACTGTGTATAGTGATGTTTCTACCAACCCTGGTCCGTCATCGCGTTATCAAATCCCAACTGTGGTGTCTAGACGGCCTAGGTCTCGATCACTATCACTTATCAGCATAGGCATGAACGCCAACAATCTCACACATATACCGTTATCACATAATGTGTCGTCCAGACACAATCAATCTGATAAACCGCTTTGTTTTGGTCTCTTCAATGCACAATCAGTAGCGAACAAGGCCCTATTTATCAAGGACTACTTTGTAGATCACCATTTTGACTTGTTGGCGATCACCGAGACATGGGCGAAATCAGAATCGGTACATGTGCTTTGCCCTAAAGGTCATGCTTTCTATCATGTACCTAGAAGCAACAGAAAAGGGGGTGGAGTCGGCTTGCTATACAACACAAATCTGATGATCGAAAAACAAGCAGCAGAAACCTTCTCCTCTTTCGAGTTCATGGAAATTCTATTGCGTTCACCATCCGCCATAATACGACTCGCCATTATTTACAGACTTCATGCTAAGCCAAAGAAGAATGGTGTGACGGCTTCCATGTTCTTTGAAGAGTTTTCTACCCTTCTTGGCCGTCTTGTTTTGTCACCTGGCAAACTCATGATTGTTGGTGATTTCAATTACCACGTCGACGAGCCCCATAAAGATCTTGGGGCTGCAAAATTCCTCGAAACGCTGCATTTGTATAAACTGAAGCAGCATGTTACAGTCGCAACTCACAGGAGGAAGCACACGCTTGACTTGGTAATAACGCGGGACGATGATTATGTTTTGCTCAGCCACACTGTTCATGACCCTGGTCTTTCAGATCATTTCTTTGTTCACTGCAATCTGTCCCTTGAAAAACCGCTCCCTGTGAAAATAGAAAGATCGTATCGAAAAATACGAGGTGTCGATTCTGATGCTTTTCGCAGTGATCTTGCCAAGTCCTCGTTGTTAAGCTTGCCAACTTCATTGTCCGTTTCTGATCTTTGTACAAAGTATCAAGAGGTACTGTCTCATCTTGTCGAGACTCATGCCCCTTTAAGGCGGCGCCTCATAACCCTACGACCTGCTGCCCCTTGGTACTCTGAAGAGCTTGCCGAAGCTAAATCTAAACGGCGCGGGCTTGAGAGAAAATGGCGCAAATCACACCTGCAAATTGACAAAGAATTGTTCGCAAATCAATGTCAAGTCGTAAGAGACCTAGTGAGGTCTACTAAAGCGAGTTTTTATTCCACAATGATCTCTGAAAACTCATCAAATCAGAAGGCCCTTTTCAGTACTGTGGATCGACTGCTTCACCGTAAGCCTGATGCACTTTATCCATCATGCACTACCAGACTTGAACTCTGTGAAAGGTTTTCCCAATTCTTTTCCGAAAAGATCACCACCATTGAAGAAATGAACTTGCTCCCGTTTCAAACAGTGTCATCGATAATTTCAATATTTTTGATGACAGAAAAGGTAACTGCGAGTTAAACAGTTTTTCACCAACTAATGTTAAAGAACTTTCAAAATTAGTGCGCAAAAGTGCGTCCAAGTCTTGCTGTCTGGATCCCATTCCCTCGGGTCTACTCCACCTATGCTTGGATGATTTGCTGCCTGTTATAGCGAGAATTGTAAACGTTTCCTTCGAATCCGCCATCTT
This sequence comes from Scolanthus callimorphus, assembly GCA_033964015.1. Classification (NCBI taxonomy): domain Eukaryota; kingdom Metazoa; phylum Cnidaria; class Anthozoa; order Actiniaria; family Edwardsiidae; genus Scolanthus; species Scolanthus callimorphus. Next base: position 11,204,724 of record CM066922.1, read on the forward strand.
CCCAAAAACAGGCTGCTCTGTCTCCACACTTGAAAAAGACCCTCCTTGACCATGAATTGTATACCAATTTCAGACCTCTGTCAAATCTTCGGTTTTTATCTAAATCTATTGAAAAAGTTGCCGCAGTTCGTGTTTCTAATTATCTCCGCGAAAATAATCTTGAGGAGCCCCTTCAATCTGCATATAAGGAACACCATAGTTGCGAAACGGCCTTAGCACGCGTCCAGAATGACATCTTGCAGTCAATTGATAAAAATCGTTGTGTGGTGCTGGTGTTACTAGATCTATCAGAAGCATTCGATACTGTGGATCATGGCATATTATTAAATAGACTCAATTCTCGATTTGGTTTCAATGGTAAAGTGCTCGCCTGGTTTAAATCGTACCTGGCTGATCGCACTCAGTTCGTAAAAATCGATGATGCCTCCTCTCAGCCTCGCCCTGTTAGTTGTGGAGTTCCTCAAGGTTCTGTTCTTGGGCCGTTGTTGTATTGTCTATACACAGCCCCACTTGGTGACATCTTCCACAAGCACAAACTATCCTTCCATCTGTATGCGGATGACGCGCAAGTGTATTCCACGTTCGACGGTTGTGATGGTGTTGAGCTCGCCTCTGTAAAATGTCGCATTGAGTCTTGCATGTCTGATATATCTACTTGGATGACTATAAACAAGCTAAAGTTGAATACTGACAAAACAGAACTCCTTGTACTTCATTCTAAATTTCGTCCCCATCTGCCTTTGACGTCTCTCTCTGTAGGCAGCGACACCATCTTCCCGTCCAAACATGCTCGAAACATCGGTGTCATATTTGACGAGACTATGTCTCTTTCCAAACATGTAGATGCGATTGTAAAATCCTCATTTTATAATTTACGCAATATAGCTAAAATACGTAATTGCTTATCACTTGAGACAACCAAAACTCTAGTGGTTGCCCTAGTTCTTTCGAAATTGGACAACTGTAACTCCCTTCTCTATGCTATGCCCACAAAATTAATTGCCAAACTACAAAGGGTTCAAAATGCTGCAGCGCGTATTATTGTCAAGGCAAGTCAATATGATCGAATTACTCCTGTCCTTAAAGACCTACATTGGCTGCCAGTTGAGCCAAGAATAATTTTCAAAATAAATTTAATCACCTTCAAATGTTAAAATGACTTAGCTCCTCCTTATCTAAAAGATCTTTTGTTGGTCTACAAACCAGCCAGAAATTTACGCTCCTCCTATGATGCAGTCAAACTAAACTTACCCTCTTTTAATCTGAAATCTTATGGATACAAGGCATTTTCTACAAACGCACCCAGACTCTGGAATGAGCTCCCATCGAGTGTAAGGGGTGCAGGGAGCATAACAGAATTTAAATCTAAGCTGAAAACTCATCTTTTTAGGCTCAATTTTAATTAGTATTATCTTAGTTTTTTATGATTTTTACTTATTTTTACCCTGTTTTTACCATATATTATTTTACACTTCATGTAATTGCCATTTCTCTTTTTTTTTATTAAGTGTTACGATTTTACTCATTTTTATTTTGTTTTAACTATATTAGAATTTTTCATTTTGTTTATGTCATTCTAGTTGTAAAGCGCTTAGAACGGTCGTATAAGCGCTATATAAATGTATATTATTATTATTATTACTTTTGAAAACGCGTTAGTGTGGACAATGCCTAAATAAACAAAGCAATTCTTACTTGACCTGTTTCTTCTCTACCCTTGCTGGGATATGCTACGTACAAACAAACAAACAATTCCAAATTCTAAGGGTTTTTATGTAATAGACTTGCGTTTTCAATTTTATCGGGCTCTTCGATCGATTTAATAAGAGGGACGCGCGTGATTTTCGCACCAAAATCAGGGACGGAATATTGCGAAAACAAATTATTGGGGGGCTCACTTCAGATTTATTTCAGCATGGAGCGAGGAGGTTCTATATTGAGGGGAGGATTGTAAATCATGTTTATAAAGTTTGAAAGAAGAATCCCTCGCGCCAAAAAATCAAATATCCAAAAAACCCACTGGAGAGCCGGCTAGCGGGCTGAAATTTCCGTGAATTTTTCACGGGCATCAGCTAGTAAATATTATTCCTGCGCTAAACAAACGGTCTACTTAAAGTGCCACTAGCACCTAATTTGTCACTTGCCTGAAATTCCACCAAATTCGGCACACAAGTAGAAGACATGATAATCTTTAGCAATACGCCATTGGTTTTACCAGAGGTTGAAAGGAAAATAGCGTATTTTCACGCCAAAGTACGGATTTCATGAGCTGTCTTCGCCCTGATATTCATACAGTCAATTCTCAAGGGACGCAGCGCATGTTACATCTGATCCCAGCACAGGGAGTCCGAACTGCAGATCTTAATTGCGTTTTCCCTATAATTTAGGTCAGCTCTCCAAAAAAGAAGTCGCACTGTAATATGTCTTACTTCTGCGGTTCTAGTCATCGCATTATTTTAATGGACTTCGTATACGCAATTCAAAAACCTATCAATCAATTTTGCTCGATTTTTGTTGGATTGAAGTTCACGACAATTTGAAGTTTGCGTCGATGTTCATTATGGAAAATCAAAAGCACTTCCTGGCAACGTTCTAAAAAACGGTTTTTGCTTGGCTGCTTTGCAGTGGAGGTAATGGCCGTTTTTATATTAAGCCACCTCAGACGGCTTATCCGTCTGGTATAAAGTCGAGAAAAGTAGCAGACGTCTTAGCCGTCGGACGACTTAGCCGTCTGAAATTAAGGGCATCCAACAGACTCCCTTATTGACGACCTTATCTTGCCGGACGGCTTAGGCGTCTAGTATAAAGACGAGACGACTAAATCAAGACCGCCTTACCGCAAACTGCGCAGCTTATTTCAAAACTAGACACTTTGTTTTCCAGAATTCACTTTTCCAGGAGAACTTTATACGCTTAGCTAGTCTACGGTCGTCCTAAACGCACTTCCGAATTTATACTTGACGTCTTTAACGAAAAATGTTAAGATCATCTGGACGGCTTAGCCGTCTCCTAGTATAAATACGGCCATTCACGATTTTGAGGTGCAACGTTGAAATTAGACTGCTTGCAGCCCCTTCTTCGGCGAACGTCCGTAAATCGAGGGAACTTTTTTTCCTTGCGGCGCGCTTCGATTTGTTTACAGTGTCAAGTTACTCAGGAGAGTAACACTGTAAACAAATTGAAGCGCGTAGCGGGTAAAAAACATTCTCTCGATTTTCGGACGTTTGCCGAAGAAGGGGCTGCAAGCAGTCTACGTTGAAATGTACAAATTCAGCAATATTGTATTGCAGACGAATTATTCACCGATTTTTTCTTCTGCATAAGGTGTTGCTTACCAAATGTTAGCAGAAAACTCGAGTTCAGTGCAGAGAATGTTTGGACCAAATAGCGCATTACCAAATTCATCTCAAACCGGACTCAATGCAAATGGCTGATTGCATTTTTAACCGCACCGGGGGGTTGAGTACTTCCCTTAAAAGACTGCTTCCCTGGAATTTCCACTCTTGAAACAGACCCCCTCCCCTGGAATTTCCAAGCTCATAAAGGACCCCCTTTAAGATTTAGACTTCTGACAGTTAACATGGGGATTATTTTGTTAATGTAATGTTTCAGATGATGCTGGACAGCAAAGTATTAAAGATGGTGTTCCTGGTTTGCACTCTGGCAGCTCTAGCCTCCGGCCAATCCTGTGAGGATTGTCTAGAAGCCTGCAGTACAACCCAGGCGATTTGCACACAACTCTGTGAAGGGGACACTGGCTGTATAGCTAACTGTGTAACTGCCGGGCAAGCCTGTAGTGCTAATTGCTATACTCAAAATTATTGTCCATAAATTATGTCTGTCCCTGCTAGCAAAGTTTAAACAAGGAAACAATTTAATTGTCACAAAATACAAAAATATCCTCTGAAATTGTAAGAGTTACTTTAAAGTAAGTAGTGTGGAAAAATTCATACAATTTCGATGAAGAATTGATACGTCTTGAGCAAACTGAGATGGCAAATTAAGTCTTCGAAAAAAAGGTTTAGGTACATTTAGACCAATTTCAAATGAATCAAATTAATGTCCTAAATGTAAGCTGCAACAGAATCCATGAATATCTTTGAAATCGTATTGAACTTACCTCACAATTTCACCATTATTATTATGTCAATCAATCAATCAATCAATCAACAACTTTATTATAGTGTCAATATCTTCTACCATACCACAGGGAACACCCTAACAAATATATGAATATGAATATATGTGGAAAGCATTCCTCACTGCATGTAGTTTCAGTTGTTTTATAATATTAGTGATGTTAAAATTTTGATGTTTTTGTTCACCATGGTCTTTAAAGAGCCTCTGTCAGTCTCCATTTCGTCAACATACTGTAGCAACATACTGAGTCAGAGAAAATATCCATTTCCATCGGCTGATTTAGAGAATGTAGAGCAATAATCTTGATAAAACTCAGTAAATCAAGTACCATACTTTGCTTTTTGATGGTCATTTCCAGATTTTTACAATAATTCACCTTCTTACGGTATATTGAATGAAAGCAATACTTTAATAAAGGAGTGGTTGACTAGGGCTCTTGAGCTATGTACACAATTAAACATTATTGGATGAGGTTGAGCATACAGTGAGATTTGTCAATGCCGAGGTTTGTGTTATCTGCCGAAGCAAAGGTGAGCAGACCTACATGTACATGACCTACAAACTCTCATGACGTTCAAAAATGAACTCCATGGGTTATTGTATACGTTATTTTCTTATGTATGGTGCTCCACGTGGAGTTCCACTATGGCTTGCAAATACCAGTAGTCATGACCAAAGGAACAAAATAATTACAAGAAAAAAAATGGAATCATACTAGTTTAATAAAATACTAATAAAATTCAGAATGTACTAAAGAAATTGTCTGTTAGCAGGGAGACATAAAGGCCTGTGGTGTACACTTATGCACAGTTTAGTAACTAAAATATTGTTAAACAATGTCAAGTAATGGAAAGTAACAATGGAGCTGTAATAATTGAGAATATGGATTAAAAAAATCCAAAATACATGTGTGTCTATCATATGAGAAAGGTACATGATTGTACTAATTTCACTGAGGAATCTGCCTCAAAAATTAAACATGCGAGGTTAAACATTCTCCCCTGGGTAATCAGTAGTTTCTGTGTAAGCAGCCATGTCTGCAGTCTTTTCTGCCTATATAAAGGATTTCCGACATGATTCAGGGCTTTTCGACACATCTTGGCAAACTGGTAAGAACTAAAAACTTTTCAAACCACCCGCCTCCCCTTTGGCGACATATCACCCACACTACCTTAAATTAAAATCTCCAAGACAATAAGTGTCAGATTTAGGTATTGGTGAAAATGGTTTACTAACTCAGGGGTGGATCCATGTTTTGGGAGGTGTAGTTTCCATTAGTGACCTATACCACTTTTAGGGGGGTTCGGGGGCCTGCCCCTCTGAGAAACTTTGAAATTTTGAGCTCTCTAAATGCCATTTCCTGCATTGTGAGATGATTTAATTACTCTCGCAAGACCACAAAAAAAGTATTTTTTACAAGAAAAAACACCTCCTGTTTCTTAGTGGGATGTTGTTTTTCCCACAAAAATCATTGTTTTGAAAAGGGGATAAGAATTTATTGATTTCTACTGATATACTGCCGACGGCTGTTATTCATTGGCTCATCAATACGCGTTGACAGGAAACTTACATAAACGCATTAATACATTTTCCTCTTGTTGAAACATGAGGCGGCTCGAGGTCAAAAGTACAAGCGAATGCTTCAATAATTTATCTAGAGCTGGTTTCACACTGGACACCAAAACATACACAATGGTAAACAAAAATCTAATCTCCATTAAGATATAGGCTATAAACCATGGATATTTTGTTACTCGCGTCAGCCCGAAACAACATAGGAGCGGAAAGCTCACCTCGTTTAGCCAAAGTCTACGCACAATGCTGGCAGTTTGCAAGCACCTGCAATATTTTAAGTGGGAACAGTTGTCTATAGAGGTTATTGGACCGAGCCCGTGCTATTTTCAGCAGAAACAGTTGTCTGTACAGGTTGTTGGACCGAGCCTGCAAGTTATTTCAATGGTATTTTGTGTGAAATTACAAATGTGCGGCAAATTTTGTGTTTTGTGTCTGAGTCTTTTCTTTTCACGATGGCTGCTCGCTTTGCAACGTGTTTGACTCAAGAAATTGAATTTGTGTCAGACGATGAACAATAAAACAATTACTGGATTTGGTTTTCGTCAAGTCCTCGGTTTGTGTTATCTGCCTCAGCTCCACTTCAGCAGATAACACAAACCTCGGAAATTGAGGATGACATATCATAGGATTCAAGTATTCAAAGTGTCAATAGATTCCGCCAAAAATAGCAATCAAAAAGGCAAAAAATCGCCCCCATCACTGCACGACTTGTGCAATATCGCTTTTTTTCGTGCTATTTTCTTAGCGGAATTTAGCCTCCTGAAGCTTTGAACAAACCTATAGAAAACAAAACAATACCTTAAAATGCCACTAAAGGCAGAAATCAACCACCCAGCAAAAAGGTCCATTATCCAGGAAAAAGTAGCGAAATGTGTATTGCTTTCGCCTTGAATTTTTCATTGATGTTTCAACATATCCGATTGGCATTTTTTTTTGTTCATCTACGTGCAATGCATCTTGGGGGAGAAGGTCAGTTTTTGTTCTTATTTCTTTGTCTTGTTGTTACATCACAGGAACCATTGTTCATCCCACAGGATGCAGCGTGCATTCCTGGTACTTAAACGAAAAAGAAAACGCCAATCTGAAATATTCGAAAATCTATAAAATATTCACGGCATGCATAAAACTTATTTTTCTTTTGCTATTGTTCCCTTGGATAATGGATATTTTTATGAATTGTGGTTGATTTCTTCCTTTAGTGGCACTTTAACCCTGGTATGTAAACTCTTGTTGTCTATTTCTAACTTACCAGCACTCTTGGCTAACTCCTCTGCTTTCTTCTTCTGTGCAATCTGAGCCACTGCTTGCTTCATGCCATCCTTGCTGCTAACTCTGCCTTTAACAGAACCACTCTTGGTTGGAGTTCTAGTGTATAATCAAATGTAAATTAAAATAAATTAAAATGTTAATTAAAATAAATTAAAATGTCAATTAAAATGTATATTAAAATGTATATGAAATAAATAAAAGTAAATTATAATACATTAGCATAAATTAAAATGTATATTGAAATAACAAAAGATCACTGCTTAGTGCTAAAGCCAGGGTTAAAAATCACAGCTGGCTGCCCATGTTATCCAGCACTTTTTTAAGCTTTGCCGGCCATTTTTAGGCCCAAAAAATATAACAACAAACATGGTTAAACAAACTGACAATTGCATGGAAAGTTAATAAGGTCAAGCTATGTGTAAAAACAGCCCAAAAAGGATTGCAATAAACCCTTTTTACCATGTTCTAGGTAGATTCATTGCACTATTCTTTAGAGAATATGCATATAATATACTGTAAAAAGCCTGCATGATTGCAAGCTTTGCTGCAGCTTAGTGTGCCATCTAATGCAGTCTTTAAAGGGAGGCTGTCATGCAACTGCGCAGCTGTTCTGCACATCTCAAAACAAAGAGATATTGTCCCGTAACGATGGCCAGCGAAGGCTGAAAACCATGAAAACAATCCGTTTTAATCTCGCTATTTCTTGACCCATCCGACCAAATGTTTACGTTTTACATATTCTTTAATAGTTTGCTGATAGGATGCTCTAAATAGTTTTGCTCACAGTGATCGTTTCTGGAGCATGCGCATATCGTGACAGCCTCCCTTTAAGTCCAACAGCTTCACCTTGTCTAGCAGTCATGTATTTCGAATGCTTGTAGCCATTAGAAGAAGACCCTTTCAGCAAATTATTTCTCAGACATTAACTGGGATAACACTGTAAAAAGCACAACATACCCTACCGTAGCGGTTCATAATCTAATTAGATCTCACCTCTCTATTAAAGATCTCTTGTAGAAGTTAGAGGAAAGTACTCCCATGACACAAACATTGGGCTCAAGTTCTCTCACACCAGCCACGCCCTCTGTCCCCAGGGGAGTTGGCTGCTTGCATTCTGGGCAGATTATCTCAGTTTTTTGTAGCCTGGCAAGCTTGATGAGACAATTGTCGCAGAATGTGTGACCACACCCAAGCAGTAAAGGGATGTGTACCTGTTTGGTTTTGCATATCTCTGGTGGAATAAAATAAATGAAAAATTAAAGCAATGGGTTATGCAACTCAAACTCAAACCTGTGGATCTTCCTCCATACATATATTAGCAGGACTTATACGCACCAAGTGGGGTTTATTTTCTGTGGTATGTCCTCTTATATACCGTATTTACCCGTATATAATGCGCACTTTTTTCAGTCCAAAATGAGCCTCAAAAACGTGATAAGTATTATACACGCAACATCGCTTTTGTGAATTTGCATAACAACAAATACAAAAGATCCTTTACAAATTAGCTCATGGTTGTGTGGTTCGGTTTCCAATAATAAAGCTAGGATTTCGATCTGTGAAACCTGCCAGGAGGCGTTGGAGGCTGTTTTTAATGCAAAAAATCTCGGAGTTAGTAAGTCGCGAGCGCCATTTTGGATTTTGTGACTCGGCCCAGGACGCACGTCCAAAATCCAAGATGGTGCTCGTCGGCACTCGCGACTACGAACTCCGGGATTTTTGCGATAAAATCACCCTGTAAACGCCTGCTAGAAGGCTACAATACATAGAGGATATTACACGGTGGCGCGAAGATATGGATTTTATTTTCGAGTGGCAAGAACAATATTTACGAACGAGCGCAGCGAGTGAGTAAATATTGTTTTTGACACGAGAAAATGAAATCCATATCTTCAAGCCACCGTGTAATGTTCTTTTTATTATATGGATTAGAATTGACATAGCGGCAAAATATTACAAATTGAACAACTCACTTGGTAAAGTCGAAAGTGTTTATTTGTGAAATCCTCTCAATCTTTCTGATTTCCAGTGTCGTTAAGAACTATAATTTCCCTTTTTGTGTTGCTGTCGCTTTCTCTGCCATAGTTGAAATAAGGTTTTTCTCTTTAGAACTAGAACAAAACTTAGTTTTGTGGCTTAAAACTCGTGTGACCGAGCGAGCGAGATTTCACTGCAGACGAAGTCAGAAAAACAACACTGCAAACGTGCACATCCGGGACATTCGGTACATAACTTTTTCATATTTTCACTAGTGAAGATATGGAAAATACGAGTGTTTTAGTTTCCGGTAAAACACTGGCATCCATATAATAAATATAAATATTAGTACAAATATTTAAATTTTGCGTGAAATCACTTGTGGCACAAGATTTCTCTCAAACAAACAATTCAAATTAAGAAACCGTCGGAAAATTTCACTCATCTGTTCATGGCGAGTAAGTACCTTACATTAAATCAAGAGAGAATTGCATTTGTTTGTTGATGATTTTTCTCCAAGTCTTATGGTTGTTGGAGGTTGCGAAGTTTGTTTTTTTCGAAATTGACCCTCAAAATTGGGGTGCGTATTATACACGGGTGCGCATTATACACGGGTAAATACGGTACCACTCACTCACTCATGGTGGCCTCAGCCGAGCCACACACCTGGAGGCCCAGTCCTTCCGGTTTGCCATGCAAGTGGCGAGCTCCTGGGCACTGAGGGAACCCACATCCCTCTTTAAGGTGTCGACAAAGGTTGTTTGGGGACGCCCTCTGGATACCATGGAATGATGTAAGAACGTGGTCAAAATGTTGTGGACTCATGTGGCCCAGCCAAGGACATACCACAGATAATCAGAAGACATTTGTTTTATATCACAAAGGGGCTGTATGCTCAGAAAATTAAAAAAAATCCAGGACTTTCAATGAGCTTTTTTGACATTTTCCAGGAGTTTTCTAGGGCGATCTGATCAAACGATCAAAAGTGAATCAGCCACAAATAAGAAACAAAGGTCTGTAAAGCATCCCTGTCTAGCAACTGCCAGTCTAGACAAATGGTTGGAATACTTTGAATTGCAAATTTCATTCTCATCCAATATTCCTTTTGTACTACAGCTCAAGTGACCCTGTCACCATTAAATTGAGCAGCTTCATGTAAATGATGCCCAGAAATGAAAAGAGCATATTGAATTTCGTAAAAAGCCCAAATTTCAGCAAGCTACAAAGCAAACTCAAAGAATTGGATCAAAAATAAAACTTGCTTTTCTAATATTTAGTTTGCATTGTGGCGTGCTGAAATTTGGGCTTGTAACTAAAAACACCATGCTCTTTTCATTTCTAGCATCATTTATGGGCGAAGCTGCTCATTTTAAGGGTGACCGGGTCATGTGACCTCTTAGTGCAAAAGCCTATTAAAGGCCCATATAAGCGCCCAAGCCACATTGCAGGCACAAGAATAAAATGCAGTTGAAAATTGGATGCAAATTTTCAGTTCCAACTTGTGAAATGCAAATAACAATAGGAACCCCTTTGGGACCAACAGTATCAGCCAATCACAGCTGTTGAATAACAATAGATACAATTGAAAACAAAGCGCAAAGGTTCCTGGTTGACTATGGGCCTTTGATTGTTGTTAGTTCTAGTAGCGCTACTCACTGTTTATCAACATTGCAATTCTATAGAATTATTCAAAGCTTCAGGAGGCTAGATGCCGCTAAGAAAATAGCACGAAAAAAGCAATATCGCACGAATCGCGCAGAGACAAGGGCGATATCGCCTTTTTGAGTGCTATTTTCGGCGGAATCTACAGACTGAACGCTTTGAATAGACTTGAATCCTATGATATCTTGTCCTCAATTTACACAAAAAAGAGATATCATAGGATTATAATGCTAATGTATCAACCGTATAGATTGAATAACACCCTTTGTTCTTTGAACCCATTGACCCTGGTTGGCACATCAGCATGAAGAACGCTATAGTAATGCACCAGTCAATGTTAAGCCCCAAGGAAGGGGACCAGGCATACCCAGGGCATTTTACAATTTTCCCTTTCCCAAGGGTAGGAAATATATAGAGGATATTACACGGTGGCGCGAAGATATGGATTTTATTTTCGAGTGGCAAGAACAATATTTTACGAACGAGCGCAGCAAGTGAGTAAAATATTGTTTTTGACACGAGAAAATAAAAGCCATATCTTCAAGCCACCGTGTAATGTTCTTTTTATTATATGGATAAGAATCTATTGACATAGCGGCAAAAACAAATTGAACAACTCACTTGGTAAGTCGAACGTGAATGCTCCCTCGATCTTTCTGATTCCCAGTGTCGTTAAGAACTAAATTTTCCCCTTTTGTGTTGCTGTAGCTTTCTCTGCCATAGTTGAAATAAGGTTTTTCTCTTTAGAACTAGAACAAAACTTAGTTGTGTGGCTTAAAACTTGTGTGACGACCGAGCGAGATTTCACTACGAAAGTGAGGAAAACAAACTGCAAACGTGCACATCCGGGACACTCGGTACATAACTTTTTCATATTTTCACTAGTGAAGATATGGAAAATACGAGTGTTTTAGTTTCCGGTAAAACACTAGCATCCATATAATAAAACATGACATTTCACACCACACAAGTCTTGCAAGAGGATCTCATGTAGAGATATCTTGGTCTCACTTGGACTTCCCTAGTTTATGAAATAAAGTTACTTTGTTATAATATTATTGTGATAATTTACCTTAAATCGCTGCCTAATTTAGCCCCCCAGGAGAAGGGATATTTGACACCAGCTGTTGTTCCCTGGGATGGGAATTTGACACAAAAACGGGGTAAAATGTCAAATCCTCCTGGGTATGACCGGCTCACCTCCCCTGGGGCTTAAACATTGACTGGTGCATAAACCCAACTTTTGCTACTCAGTAATACCAGTATGTTGTCAATTTACTTGTTATTTGTCAGCTTGCATGAGTTCATTAAACTTTGGCGTTCTCTTTATTAAATAAATGCCCGCTAACTGGCGCGAAAGGTTCTTCCGATTCTGTCTGGACAACTTTGTGGGAAGTTTGTAAACATGAACCGCAGCCACTACTGAGCTGCGTTTAAAGCTCCCTATGTAGAAATACGCCTCCTCGGTCTTTGAATGCTTACTTTCAGGACAAAATGACTCTCGTTATCGAGAATCGATGTCCTTTATCGTGGAAATTTTCTGAAACGACTTCTGAGTCATGTCATTTGGCGAGTGACATGCAAGCAGCTCGCACTTCAACTCGTGCACGAATCCACTGAACATTTTACGGCTCCTTAGAAGTTTTATCATCTTTTTCGCAAAGATTATCTATTCTTACCTTTAAAACTAAAGTTTCTGAAGCAGTTCGGGCAATTTGGCGTCCTCTGCATGGCGAAGTAAAGTGAAATTCAGCCTCAATCTTTGCGAACTGAGCACAAACGTGCCGCCATTTTGGTGAAGTCCCGCGTGGGACAAACTGAGGCAGGCGTGTCGACCAATCATCATCCAGTATTTATGCGCCGGAACCGGAAGTAAAATAGAATGTGTTAAAACACAGGGAGTCCACCTTTCCTTGGCTCACATCGCATTCTATGTCATCACACGGCAGTCTTGCATGCTCAAGGAGCTTTTCTCCGTCAACTAAAACGGACAGGAGCATCCAAGTTGAAATTAAAATAAGGGAAATACGTACAGACGTATGGGAGATTTCCTAATAAGGAAGTTTCAGTGCAACGTCGACAATAATTTAACAGTTTTAGGCGAAATTTATGTCATATGTTCCCTTAAATCTTACATACTGGCTGTCACCAGAGCCTCTCCCGCGAGGAGACGAGCCGGGAGCTCTGGGTATTTAAGAGAATGGGGAGGCTCCGGTGACAGCCACTGAAGCATACGCGAAATTGCGTTCTCGAACCCGGAGGCTCTGGTGACAGCCGCCGACGTATGCGTAAAGAGAATGGTGGTTTTATGCGCTCAAAATTACATTTAGAGCGTTCAAGTCGAAGGCATAGGTCGAAAAGACGACTAGGAAACGAATGTCAGTGTTATTTTGACAGATACGTTATTATAAAGCGAGATTAAGCTACTTGTGTGTACGCGTGCGCGCCATTTCAGCCAATCAGCGAAGGCCCTCAAATGGTGTCACCATAGCTTCCCCTGCAAGGCGACGAGCCGGGGAGCTCTGGGTTCGAGAATGCGAAATTTGATACAGAGCCGTTGAGAGAAAAAACTTTAGTGCGCATGCCCCAACGTTCAAAATCAGCGAAGGTATTCAAATGGGTGTCCCCAGAGCCTCCCCTGCGAGCAGACGAGCTGGGAAGCTCTGGGTACGAGAATGTATAAAACCCGATGAAACTGCGCGCTTTTATATTATTGCGCGCCATGTTGTTTATGTTTTGGTTTTGAAAAAAAACAAATCTTCAAAAACTTAAATTTATTTCTCAACTGGCCTCTCAATCTCTTTTTTAGTTGACATGAGTTAAGATGCCAGGGATATGAAAGACATAAACAACACGGCGTGTAATGCATGCTGCGTTCTGATTGGTTGAGCTACTAGTAGGCTATATGTGGCGTCTTGCTACGCAGGCTAACTTCAATTCAATTTAATTCAATTTATTACACACATTCGTTATGTCAGTCAATTACATTGTTTAGAAGCACATATAAATAAGGAAAAGAATAAATCAGATTTGAAAATAGATAGAAGAGACATTCAGGAATTGTGCATAGTGGCCAAAGTAACTAAAACGTACAATAATTCCTCTCGCCCTAATGGCTCTCAAGCCAATAATTCGGCAGTTCGGGGCTCGAGGAATAATTGTTAGTAAATTGTATAATTGTAAGTAAAACGGTGGCAGAGGGCCTTCTGAAGGAAATGTGGAAAACCGAACAGCGCGATGGCAAAACTTGTGTCTGTTAAAGGGCTTGCAATATATCAAGATGCAAGATGCAGAGATGCAGAGATGCAAAGATGCAAAGATGCAAAGATGCAGAGATGCAAAGATGCAAAGATGCAAAGATGCAAAGATGCAAAGATGCAAAGATGCAAAGATGCAAAGATGCAAAGATGCAAAGATGCAAAGATGCAAAGATGCAAAGATGCAAAGATGCAAAGATGCAAAGATGCAAAGATGCAAAGATGCAAAGATGCAAAGATGCAAAAATGCAAAGATGCGGAGATGCAAATATGCAAAGATGCAAAGATGCAAAGATGCAAAGATGCAAAGATGCAAAGATGCAAAGATGCAAAGATGCAAAGATGCAAAGATGCAAAGATGCAAAGATGCAAAGATGCGGAGATGCAAAGATGCAAAGATGTAAAGATGCAAAGATGCAAAGATACAAGGGTATCAAATTACAGCATTAGTGAAAATTCCTAATACAGTGTTGACGCCGCAATGTCTCATAATAAATACATTATTGGCGGTTGTACGCGTGAGCCAAGTATCGATATATCTCGCAATTTCGCATTATTATACCAATTTTAGAAGCTTCACGATGAAAACAAAACTACATAGAACTCAACCTGACCCTATTTATGACTAAAACGCGGAAATTGGATGCTTTCTGCGTAACGTATAACTTGATAAAATTTTAAAAATAAAAACCGCGTTTAAGACGAAAAAAAAAAAACTCGAAAACCTGGTAAATCCGGAAAAGGTATATGACAAGCTCGAAACACCCTACGCCCCCTCCCCCACCGAGGTATGTGGATAAGTTTCCCTTTTTAGCTGGCTGCTACACTTTACAGAACGAAATTTTTGTTTCTTGGTAGAAACGCCAATTCTCGTTCAAGTGACGTTTTCTCGTTGTTTTTTTTGGCTCGCGCTTTCCGCTTGAATTGTGATATGAGTTCAAGATATTATCTTGGAGAGCTCAAGGTAAAAGAAGGGTTCTTGGCAATTGAGTTCTATGTATTTTTGTTTTCATTGTGAAGCTTCTAAAATTGGTATAAATATAATGCGAAATTGCTAAATAAATTCATACTCCGCTCCCGCCTACAACCGCCAATAATGTATTCTCAACACTGTATTAGGAATTTTCACTAATGCTGTAATTTGATACCCTTGCATCTTTGCATCTTCATCTTGAAATAGTGCAAGTCCTGTTAAAGCGCATTCCAATGACATGACTTTATTATTGAAAATCATTCCTTTCAGTGCAATTTTGTAAGACGTGATCAATTTGATTTTCAATGCAGAACGGCTTTTAGGTCAATTCCTATAAACCCGATATCTTTTTTTTCGTTTCTAGGTAGCTAATTCAAGTAACAATCATTTCTATCGATGAATGCTTTTATCGTTGTATTAATGAATATTGTTTTACCCTGTAGATGTTTATCTACTCACG
Organism: Scolanthus callimorphus; assembly: GCA_033964015.1. Lineage (NCBI taxonomy): Eukaryota > Metazoa > Cnidaria > Anthozoa > Actiniaria > Edwardsiidae > Scolanthus > Scolanthus callimorphus. Next base: position 11,220,037 of record CM066922.1, read on the forward strand.
TATCGAACTTATCTCATTTGGGTTTCCATGCCTGGCTGGCCAAAAATGCCCGGTTGTAAAAAAATATCCTTTTTTCACTGCTAGCAAATTGTTCAACCCTAAGGGAAGTGGTCAAAACATCTGTACTAGAATGGGACCCGATGGGGTGGTGTATACCGCAGCCAACTTTCTTTTAGGAAAAAATAGCCATTTTAACTGTGAATATCTCGTAAAATAATAAATGAATACAAAAGATTAGCCCAGCACCGTCTTCTTCATAGCGAGAGCAACGCATCCATGCAATAAAATCCAACACCCCTTACTTGAGCATGGAGAAAATGGGCATTGAAAAAACGGGTGGGTAGGTACAGCCCGGGACCTACCACCTCCCGCGATAAAATCGGGTCCCGGTCGAGTACAGATGTTTTGACCGCTTCCCTAAAAGGACAGAGACTTTTTTGCTAGCTGTTATCAAAAGAACTGTGTTGTTTTGCTAAGCATGCTTAGATATGAAGAGAAACGATTTTACCATACAAAGAGGGCTCGATCGTTGTATGCCAGTGAGATAGCATTGTCTGTGCTGTGTGACGTCAAATTGCCAGAAATCCCGTGCTGTCGTAAAATTGAAATGTAATTATCAACCAATCAGCAAATCGAATTAAATGACATACGGGAATTTGGAACAGAAATAGTACAAAAATTAAACTGCCGCAACCGTTGCTCACTTTTCTCTGGACGGCAGTCGAAGGGTCTTCAAGAGGAAAAAATTCCTTCAAGGAACAGGTAAGGTTAAGGTTTTACTTTGTAGCAACAGCGTTTATAGTACGAAAATATATAGTAGGCAAACCCTACATTGGAAGGAACCAATTTTTCAACTCTCTCGCATCGCGTACATATACTAGGATATTTCTGAGATACGTAAAAAAAATCGGAATCTTTAGGAGTTAATGTATTCGAAGCTGTATGATATTGTAGTGTCCACAATGTCAAAAAAAATTTTCCAGGAGAGAGAGAGAGGAAAAAAAGTTGCACTTATCTCATTATAGCAATCTTTAGGGGACTGCTTACTACTTGTGTTTTGCTAAGCAAATAATTTCCAGCAATTGATGCAACTCTCACATTTTGAAGCATTTAAAGAAGTTAGGAAAAACGGAAAAACGCAGGTCTTTCTGTTTGGGTAAGACACATTCAGCTATACATGCAGCTAAGGCATTTCTGTTTGGCATTTTTAAGGATGATTTAAAATGTGAATTTGTACTTTGTCCAGGCTTTTTGAGCAGTTAAAAATACAAAGTTACCAGAGCAGAAAAAAGTCGATAATACAACCGCCAAAACTTTCTGACAGGCAGTAAGTCACGTAAACTCCTAATTGCCTTAATATCGTGTAACATCCAAAATAAACATGCCTAGTACCATGTATACCGGGTATCTAAGTACTATGACAATTTATAGTCCTTTCAATATTTTAAGGGAGATATCAGGATTCATTTTTTTCAAGCTACGTCACAATGATATTTCAATGACTCCATTTTAGGCGGGAATTTAGTATTCCCGTTAAAGTTTGCATACTCAGAGTATTGTCCACGCCACGTCAACCATGTTGATATTGATCTGTGAAACCAAACTTTCTTTTTCTGTTTTAAGCTAACTTAACATTTAAAAAAACGAAAAATGAAAGGCTAATTCATGAAAATTCGGTAAGGTTAAAACATCTCGCAGATTCTTTGAAATTTCTTGTTAACGGAATCCTTTGAGCTTTATTCCTATGCCTTGGGCTGGCGCCATTTTAGGCTTGAGTAGGCTTGGGCCATTCAACGGCATTTGTGAATATCTAGTTTTTAACAATTCGTTTCAAAACACGATCGACGAGACTCAAAATATTTTTAATGCATGTAGCCATGCTTAACACAGCGGGCATAAATGCGCGCCAAAGCAGTACGTTCGCCAGGACTTGAGTCGCGGTCAGCGGTTGCATATTTCTGTGATAGTAGCAAGATGGCGGCGCGTTCGAACACGGAGCAGTGCAAAGGAAGGATGTTTTCTCAATATTTATGATGAGTTCAACCGTCATACCCTGCCCAAGATGAGGAATTTTGCAAGAAAAAGCTTCAGGGGACGTTGTTGTCGAGGAACAAAACATTTACTTTACAGATTCTCTTGAATTTCAACAAATGAGTTCAACTCGTGTAAACGTTCGCTACCACGTCTCCTATTTTAATCGCGTCTTCCTCTGTAAATTCCTTGCAAATTTTCGTCACAAGCGATGATTATGGCTTACAAGAACTGCCTGATGTTTTAGCAGAAGATAGCGATTGTCATATTTCAAGATTTGCGTATGCTGCTCGGTCATGGAGTGTAATTAAGATACAAGAGTTTGTAAAAATTGATTTAAAAAACTAACACCATGAAGAACTGCACTGGGACGACACATGGAGAAGTGTATGCATTCTGCATTACGGGAACTTGTCACAGTCTGACACATGATCTAAATCATATCAGTATCCAATGACAGAACAAGAATATCAGAATTACCAGAGCAAAATTCTTGCTAGAAATGACTTCCTTTGTGTTATTGTGCCTGATTTCAGAACCTGTGAGAAGCTATATCTTAGAGCTTAGACCTTCTATAAAAGCTTTCATTAATACTAGAAGATAGGCCAATAGCATTTAAGGTAAAATGATAACAAAAACTATGGTATAAATAAATCAAGGAATTCCCATCAAGTTTTCTTGAATAATAAAAAAAGAGACTAAAAATACTAGTAACACCTGGAAGCTCAAGAATACTTATGTCTGAACTTGCATACATTCTAAACTTCACTTGCTTACATGCATGCTCACAGTTTCTTGACATGTGACATGAGTGAAGCTTGGGATAACTCTAGTACCATCCAGTTTAGATATTTCACCCTCACTGTGGCAACTAGATCTGTCATGGAAAACATCTCTGCCTCTTTTTTGAGGGGGATATCTGGCAGGACAGTATTGTAAGCAAGTTGGTTTGTTTGATTTTGACATATTCTGTTTGCTTATATTGTCTCCTCATTTAATAAGTCAGAAAAATGAAATTATTTTATTTTATTCTCTATTTTAAACAAAAACATCTATTGACAACAACTATGCCATTTTTTGCCATGACTGTTAGCAGATGAAAATGAGCCAGCACTGTAAAATGTTTTCAAAGTAGCTGATCAAACTCTGATGACTACCAGCTTTTTTGCACTTTGTGATATACTTGTAGAAGAAGTTATATAGATGACAAAAAACAAAGAATGTCAACATTGGTCAAATGGATTGCTTCAGGCTTTAATAAAAACTTTTCATCCACCTATGGGACAGTTGACAGTTGACTGCACTTATCAGGTTAATAATTTATTTAGCTGGCACTTGCTCCTCCATGGAATTCCCAAAGCATATACAATGGTCCTCTATCTGTAAAACTAGTTCCAGTAGAAGTTTTGCAGTTTTGCCATTAAAATTTGAATTAATTAACTCTATAGCAGCATGTTACAATTCTGTCAAACAAAATGTTACTGAATTAAAAATGAGGTCCTATGTTTTGCCCTGTTTCAAGCTGGCCATAATAGTTTATGACTGAAATAGCAGACCTACTCACTTGAGAGCAGTAAATGACACAATATATTTTGTCTTCCTCAAGTAGGATTTAGCTACTATGGATTCTTCACAAGCTTTCTACTACTCAAGGTCAGCTGTCTCGGTTTTGGAAACTGCACTGCAGATAACAAAAGGAATTGTGACTGATATAAAAATCTTGATGTTACCTTACAAGATCTAGTAAACCACCACCTTTTTAAATTGTCTGAATGCTTTGAAAATTATATTTATCAATCTGACACATGAAATATACAGGTCATAACTGTAATATAGTTTTTGTGTGATTTGTTGTATTTTCTATCCAATGCTAATACCTAATTTATTTTGAAGTGACTGACATGCCTTATTTTCTCATCCAGTCCCATTTGAATTCCTGATAATTCTCCATCTTTTATACTTCTTATATGTCACTTATTTTTTTACAATTCAAATATACAGTGCAGGATTCTGTAAGTACAGAAACATTTTGATAGACACTATACTAGTGTCACTGAATTTAAGCATAGAAAAATATGCAGGGGGAAAAATTACACAGTTAAGACTTTGAGCTATTGTGTCACTTATTTTTTTTTTCAATTCAAATATACAGTGCAGGATTCTGTAAGTACAGAAACATTTTGAAAGACGCTGAATTGTATAAATATAGAAACATTTACAGGGGAAAGATTGCACAGTAAGTACTTATAAGTTTAAGAATTAGAAATGGGCCTCTTTTGTGCTGAAAATCACTTTCCTTTCAGTTAAATGGAAGCTTCTCCTTTTAGTTACTTTGGGATAAACAAAAGCATAACTCATGTGGAAGTGTCAGAACATAAGTTTATTAGCTTACTTTCTGAATGATTGGGAAATTGGATTTACACTTTGATTTTCATTTCTGATAAAGATGTTTTCTAGATGCTGTTCAGACTTCTAACTTGAGTTAAGCTTAAAAAGCATTTACTACTATACATTCTGAATTCCGAACAAAAAAAAAGATTTATCAAACTGCAGTGGACTAATGATACAAGTTTCTTTGAGCTGTAAAGCTGTTTGAGCAATTTTGGGGATGCAATTTTAGAATAGAGGTTTAGTGTTTAGTTCAAGTCACTGACGAAACGAAACGCGCGGTTTGAGCCGCTCGGATGTGAATTAAAAGAGCTAACTTTTCTAACAATTTTTACAATCGCTTAGGGTGGTAAACGGATAAAAAGGAAATTAATTTAAGCACTGCAACTACAAGGAGGATTATTAACTCGAAATATCTTCAACTAATCTGTTAAAGCGAAGTGCAATTATCCACAGAGATGTAAGCTTACAACTGACACACGAAAATAAAAACACATGGCTCTGCAGTGAAAAACCCGCGAAAGTGACAGAAGAATCAGGAGGAATGTTTTTGATATTTCTGTTGTTCAGTTCTTACCTCTTGTAGCCAAGACTCTTCCTTCTGAAGTAAGCCATAAGTTAATTACTTCACATCTACCATCTTATCTTGCTGAACTGGAAGTATTCCACTCGCTGCCATGCCCTTCGAAATTCTTCTCAGCTCCGTAAGGTTTTCCCATTTCATAAAACCTGACCAACTGATTCTGAGCGATATTTTCGTCCAAAACACAGATTTCTAAAGAACTAGAAATGGTCTCGCGCGAAATCAAAACAGAAATTCAAAAAACTAAAAACATAGCGTTTCCGTTTGAAGACTCAAGAATGCACTAAACATTAACTCAATAGGATTAGTAACTCCGTGGAAAAAGTAAAACAAGGGTCAAAATAGCTGCTGACGACTATGTTCTGTGTTTTTCGAATTTTGCCACTTTCCAGTGGAGCAGAAATCTGCCTTCTGTTTTCCGAAGCCCGTCATGTTTGGTATCAGAACAAAGCTGCTTCCTTCGGCCATGGCTTCCCGCCTTCCGATCTTTTCTTCGGTAAACAACGAGTGAGAAACGAGCTACCGAAGTGGATTGTCGGATGAATCCGCAAATTAGTCACCAGGCTACCAAAAAGGCCTCACGTCCGAGTCCCAAAGCTGCCACGATTCAACGTACTGTTTTGGCGCGCGTTTGTGCCCGCCGTGTAACGTTGTTCAATGCATGTTTAGTGCTTTCTAAATCACTGAAAACGTAACTTCGAAAAAGGGTGAATCAAGTTGAACACCGTTTTGAATATGTCCAATGATGATTAACCATTCGTTAAAAAGCGCGCTTTTAAGTAATTTGAAAATTGTGGCAGTGCCATGCCCTCCCCCAGTTTTTTTCCCATAACAATCCTTAAAAGTCCAGGTCTTGCATCCTGCATATCAAACTTCACATGCGGGCTCGAAATTTCGGCGCGCTTCGCGCGAAAAGAATTTTAAAACTTTCCCTAAAAACTGCCTTGTTTTTTTAAGATGCCGTGACCCCCCCCCCCCCCCCCCCCCCCCCCCCCGTTTTTTTAGGCTTGCTACGGCCCTGGCTTGAGTCTATTTACAGAGCATCGCTGAAGTTTGCGCTTAGAATTAATGAACAATAGAAAAGCTGAATGGCCATGTCACTTAACTGGCTTAGCCCCAGCCGTTTAGAATAATTTGGCATTTTTTATTTACGCTTGAGAAGTTGATGGATTAGCACTATAATAAAATAACAAATAACGTTGTTCAAGATCATTTCATGCCGTGCACGGAAGGATTTTTTATTGACGATTTTGATGGGCATGTCACTTAACTGATTTGGCTTCAGCCTTTTTGAATAATTTGACACTTTCTATTTACGCTTGAGAAAATGATAAAGTTGACGGATTATTGGCACGATAAGGTTAATAAAAGAATAAATAACATTGTTGAAGATCATTTCACGCCGAGCACGGAAGGATATTTTATTGACGATTTTGATCCAAATGACCGGCCACAAGCTGTATTACTGTACCGTGCGACAACGAAAATGAGTTCTCTACTTAGTTTTCGAAATTTATGAATATTGCGGATTTCACCGAACCTTTGGTGCGCGTTGAAAAATACGTCTACGATTCTGCCCGCCAAAGTTCATTTTTTTGTATGCATTCCTTTCTGCCTAGCCTGCGCGGGCTTATGTATTCTTGAAAATAACCGTTACGACTGAGCCGAGTAAAAAAAACCTCGCCGTTACAAATCTTGAAATATGATAGCAAAGCGCGTGACTGGAGTGCACTGAGAACTGAGGGCTTTTCCAAAATATTTCATGAGATTTACGTTTTAGAAAAAAAAACAAGAAAATTTTAACGTGAGCGGTCGAGCGTGATCAGAAATCGTGGCCATTTTCTTTTTCGACGCGCATGGATGGCTGGAATTCGTAGTATATAAGCTCGAGATTTTGTATTATTATAGCCGAAAACAAATGAATTATTTTAAAATAAAATTTAGGGGTGGACCATTTGATCTTGTGGGATGGGGGTTGTTTGGTAAATTTTGCGATTCTCTCCAAAACTTGCTAGTTTTGACGAAGTTTTTCACAATTTAGGGCAAGAAATAAGCTAGGAGAACGTCTAGACTTCCAAATATGGAGAAACTTCCATATAAAGAAATTTTAGAAAACGACACATTTCAACGGGAACTTTCTTGATATGCATCGAACTATTTACTAACGCATTCCTGTACCTGAACAACGAACTCCGCTCTAATCTGCTACATTTCAAGATAAATGTGTCATTTTTGTCAAGTGCCAACCCGTGCGTGACGCGGGCTACCTGTGTTTGAATGTCCGGGCTCCTGGGTCAAAAATAAAGATGGCGGCCTACACGAACAGCGATTTTCTCCAAAACCTGCAAGTTTTGGCGATCTTTTGCCAATTTAGCAGGATTTAGGGCAAGGAATAAGCTAGGAAAACTTCTGACTTCCAAATATGGTAAGTAGAAACTTCCATGTAAGAAAATTTTAGAAAACGACACATTTCAACGGGAACTTTCGTGATATGACATTTTGTTCAGGAAGACTCGGGACTGTTTCAAACTGTTTCACAAATCCAAAATATTTAAATAATGAGCTTTGAATGAGCCGACGTTATGAATGCGGTCTTTGTCATTACAGGTGTAGCCATGGTGACAGTCGTTTTGCCGCTGATCATTTTGTTCGCTGCCAATATCGCCGTTGCTCTAGGTAAGTTGCCAATACAAGACGACTTCCGTCACGTGACCTGGTGGATGGAGGCAAACGGCTGCATAGCCTGGACCGACTCGTCACGAGTCCCTAGTACGAAAAAGAAAGACAGCGGACCCAAGCTCATATTTCCTGACTCGAAAAATGTGAGCTTGGGTCCCCTGTGGAAAGAGTCCTTTACTTCGAGTGTTGATTGCTACCAAGTAGCTTGCCGCCAACACAGTAGAATGTCGAGTGCTATTTATAGAATCTTATTCCCCACAGAAAATCGGTTCCACAGGGAAGTTCTGCAGAAACCCATTCATGGGAAATGCCGAATTCCCCATGACAACAGAATGTGAAGTGTTTGGGTTTCCCATGGCTATAAAATGGGAAAGCCGAACACTCCCATTCTTGTGACATGGGAAATTCAGCTTCCCATGAATGGGTTTCTGCCAAAACTCCTTGTGGCTTCCGGCGCGTGGATTGGTAAAAAATGACTTTTTAATTGTTTTCAATATTTCCTCCACAGAATGGGAAGCTCTCGGTTGCTACAAGGATTCTAGCGACAGGGCCATGCCGCATTTCATTTTAAAAATGAAATACAACCCAAGTAAACCGGATTATTATAAAGACCTTTTCGACCAATGCGAGGAGAAAGCAGCTAAAGAAGGCTATCATTACTTCGGCATCCAGAACGTTTTAGAATGCTGGGGATCGCATGACGCTAAAGACACGTACAACAAGCATGGCTGCGATAAGAACTGTTTGAGAAGAAGCGATGGGTACGGTCTTGGCAGGGAGTGGTCAAATTATGTTTACCGCGTCATCAAAGGTAATGTTTTAAAGGGGCACGGTCACCATTGTACACGATTTTAGGGTTAATTTTGGTAGCTTAAACACAGTCAGATTCACAAGAAATGAACAAAATAATCGGCTAGGTTTGTTAAATAACCTTCAGCTCTAAGATGAGTACAAATTTGGAGTATTTCCGTGTGTTATCGAGCGGATGAAATTGGATTGTGAAATGACATTTTTTATTTCGTATCAGGCTGAACAGTATTCAAACTTGGACATTTGATAGCGAAAGCTATTTTAATAGCTTTGAAGCGTAAAATCTTACGTAAGAATGCCTATATAATGCAGGTTTCAGTTCATTCTTTTCGTCTATCAAACCTTTCATGTGTTTTGCCTTTCGTCCATCAAAATCCTGGATTTTTGCCGGGGGGGGGACTCCCATTTTTTTGGGGCGGGGGTGCTCGTCGGGAACTTTCGATTTTACCCCTAAAAGTACCAAACATGGCGTCGCTTAGCTGATTTTGACCCCTAAAGGGAACCAACAAGACGTATTTTCCCTCGTTATTTTCTCTCGTATTTTTTACGACGGAAAATACGTCTGAAATTCAGGCTACCAACAAGTGTGATTCTTGATGTGCTAGAAAAACTCTAACAGGTACCTATCTGGAAAAAAACTTTTTTGAATTTTACCCCCTAAAAGGTACCAGAGGCCTGATTTAAACCCTAAAAGGTACGACGAGCACCCCCGCCCCAAAAATATGGGAGTCCCCCCCCCCCCTCCCCGGGGGATTTTTGTCATTCAGAAAGCGAGCCCTGAAAACCTCATTGCGCACTTATAAAGCATGTGATTACATGATCTCCCTACAGAATGGACGGACTGCAGTGAGAAGGTCTGTGGCGATGGGGTGCAGAATAAACTTGTTCTTGTCCCGGACAACGGACCGCAATGTCCGGATTACAACGAGAAAGTCAAGACGACTTCGCAAACAAGAAAATGTAGCTCTGGAAAACCGTGTCCCAAAAAGGGTATGTAATATATTTAACCTTTTTTTAACGAAATGTTAAAGATAGTATTGCACATTAGCTGAAAATTAGAAGGGCGTAACATTTTTGCAGGTTTTTCCCCACATTGACACTAAAGAATGTCATCAACTGCCCCCTCTGATCTCCACATTGACAATAAAAAAAAAATTCTTCAACTGCCCCTCTGCAAACAAACAAATAATTTAGTAGCAAAATTACGACCTCTATACGAGCTGATTTTCTACTCTCAAATTAGCCGATCAGTGTTGCATTGCCAAACGCTCCAAACAGATTAAAAAACATTGAGCATTAGAAACTTTTCCATCTCCTCAAAAACTATTTTGCCTTATGTCAAATGTCAACACCGTTTCACTTGTACGGTAATGATATCTTTTTTTTGCTGCAGTTAACTGCGGAAATTTCAGGCATCTTTCACTAGACCTAGCAACGTTTGGTTTTGAGAAACAATCATTTGCGCACTGCGACATGCGCTCAGCTGGTAGTCATGCATTCTCGTACCCAGAGCTCCCGGCTCGTAACCTCGCGTGGGAGGATCTGGTAACAGCCAGTGACGCATGCGCGAGATTCGATACAGAGCCGTGGAGAGAAAGACATTACAGCGCATGCTTCAACGTTCAAAATCAGCCAATCAGCGAAGGCCCTCAAATATGGCCGCCACCAGAGCCTCCCCTGTGAGGTGACAAGCTGGGGAGCTCTGGGTACGAGAATGGTAGCAATGACTTACCCCTTTGCATTTCCTGTAATCTCCAGACTATGATGCTCTTGGTTGCTATACCGACAAACCATCCTCTCGAACCCTGCCAACTCATTTGGGGAATGTACAGACCCCATTTAACCCCGACAAGGAGAACTACAAGCAAGTTTCATCGAATGCTACGAGATGGTCAAGGCACACAAGAATCGAGTTGCATATTTTTCTATTCAAAATAAAAAAGAATGCTGGGCGGCTCTCAAATACGATGTCAAGTACAATAAATATGGGTGTGCGACAAGCTGTTATCTTGGGAGGGACTTCGGAGTAGGAGTGAAGGACTCGAACTACGTGTATATGATGAAAGAAGGTGAGAGACACAATGGAATTTCTGCAGAAATCTATCCATGGAAAAAGCTGAATTTGCCATGGTAGAAGAAATGGGAAGTGTTCGGATTTCCGATGGCTATTCTTGTGAATTCCGAACACTTCCCATGCGTGTGCCTTTTGGAGGGGCGTTTTGCGACATATTAGGGTCTCAAGACGGACGGAAATTTATCAAAATTTCGGTGCTAATATTAACAGATTCCGGCTCAATTTCGTCTGTAAAAAGCCCAGGAAAGCCGTTGTATATGGCAAAAATGTCCTGCGCAGTTACTTGCGATAATGTTAGGTTATTATGTTATTGGGGCCTCCGAGATAATGGGGAAGACCAGCCTCAAATTATGGGGGAGGCCAGTCACCTCCCCCTCTCCCCTCCCCCACGCCTCCTCAGACAAAGATAACTATAACGAGGGTACGTAATTCTGGTCTCGCGGCGTCTACTCTTTTGATCACATTTCTCAATAAATATCAACCGTTTGGAATTTCCCTTTGCATATAAGAAAAGGAAAATTGCAACAAAAATCGCCATCCGAGTTCCCGTTCTTGAGAGAGCGTGAAACATGACAGTTTTACCGTCCCAGTTCAGAAGAAAACTGGTGATGAAATGTATTTAACTTTACGGAATTGCACGTGCAAGCTATCTGCTCTGGATGTATTTTTCATTGTCCTTCTCGTTGCCGTTTGTCGCAGTTTTAGGCCTGGTTTCCATACAGTCTTATCTGTCGCATCAGTCAACCGTGAAACAAAAGAATAATTCCAATTCCATTGTTTCACGGTCGACTGATGCGACAGATACGACACATAAGACTCATATGGAAGCCAGGCCTTAAGTGCAACTACAAGCAGAAATCAACCACATTTCATCAAAAATATCCATCTTGATGCATCATCGCGATAGGAGAGAATCTCTTCAGAGCAATGGTTCCTGTGACGTAACAACAAGACAAAGGAAGAAGAACAAAGGCAGTTCTTTGTTCTTCTTTCTTTGTTTTGTTGTTACGTCACAGGAACCATTGTTCATCCACAAGATGCAGCGTGCACAGTTGAACGGCAAAAACCGCCAATCGGAAATATTCAAAAATCAATAAAATATTCATAGCGCGCGCAAAACACATTTTCTTTCGCTACTGTTCCCTTGGATAATGGATATTTTGATGAAATGTGGTTGATTTCTACCTTTAGTGGCACTTTCAAATCCCTATTGATGATGTCGCTGTTGCTGCTGCTGCTGCTGATGATGATGACGAGGATGATGATACAATGATGTTGGTACAAGTGATTTAGCCTCCAATTTTTTCTTTTTCTTTCGAGCGTTGCCTGCGGAGGAGGCTACAAGTGATGTAAGATGATAATTTCAAATGATGATTCCTGATGAATTGCTCATTCCTCAGATTGGAGTAAATGCAGTAAGACATGTGGGACGGGGGAGCAAACAAGACATGAAGCGTCAGGACAGAACTGTCCAGCTGACAAGAACAAGGTTCAATTGAGAAAACAACCGTGTAATACTAAACCCTGCAAAGGTAGGTTACAGCTGTTTCAGGTAACACGCGACTTCGCCGTTGCCGCCAGAGTTTGGCAGTTGGGTTTTCTGTGTTGTCCATCAATCCAATCCGTGTCCGTGTGAGCCAATCATATCCTTACTCAGTGCATTCGATTGGCTTCCCTTGCGAGACATGTCGCGACATGAAGCCAATTCATTGCACTAGGCGAAACTAGGCAAGGATCTGATTGGCTCACAATGGTTTGATTGACTACACAGGAAAACCCAACTGCCAAAAGCTCTCTCGATGTTTGAACGCGCTGGGTCGCGTGTTACCTCAAACAGCTATAAAGAGTTGCAGTTAGGCCGTAACTTCTCATCCACTGTGTTAGCTGCAAGGTCTTGAGTTACTTGCAAAAGAGAAACAAATCATTTCGGCTCGCTAGAGGCTTCGTCAGTCACATCATGCGGCGTGCTATCATCAAACGTTTCATTGCAACTGATATATTTGCCAGCTACTAAGGCGAAACACAAAAACGTTCCTAGCAAGAAGATTCCTAGGCTTTTGCCAGGCAACAGCGAAACGGGGTAAGGGACAGGTTTTCTGAGGATCAGATCCCGTTGTGACTTGACTGTCTTTGTAGTTAACGGAGGATGGACCAAGTTCACAGATGGAGTAGCTGCACGACGACTTGCGGAAATGGAGAACAAAGTCGGACAAGAACGTGCACAAAGCCTGCTCCGGCAAACGGCGGGAAACCATGTGAAGGGAAAGCAAAGGAAACACGAGCTTGTAATAGCAAGCCTTGCACAGGTAACACATCAAAATGTTTAATCAATTCTTAAAAATAAAGTATTGTTTTTCTTAGCCATAACCCGCTAGTCCATTCTATAAGCTTTCCAAGGATATACAGGTTGACATGTTTTGGTAAAACTAAGGACGTATAGCCGCGAAGGTTCGCAGTAACCTTAACAATTTTATCTCTAGTTCACGGAGGATGGAGCAAGTTCACGGATTGGAGTAGCTGTTCGACAACTTGCGGAAATGGAGAACAAAGTCGGACAAGAACCTGCACAAAGCCTGCTCCGGGAAAACGGCGGGAAACCATGTGAAGGGAAAGCAAAGGAAACACGAGCTTGTAATAGCAAACCTTGCCAAGGTGATGCATAGTCCGAGAGCCTTTGCAGACTCTTAGCCAATCAGAGCACCCGAAAAACAATGGATCAATTTGAAAACAAAAGAAAACGGGGCGCAAAGGCTCCCGGTTGGTGATGGGCCTTTAAACACCAACTAAAATGATTGCATCTGCATTGCCCTTTCATATTATGTTTCTGGCTAAAATCATAATCCATTTTCGTACCCAGAGCTCCCCGTCTCACCACCACGAGGGGGAGGCTCTGGTGACAGCATACGCAGATTAAAGGACAACCGTTAAGAGGATAAACTGTCTGCGCATGTCCCAGCGCAATACAATGAAACGCAATAGACCTGAAATGGATGTCATCAGAGATTCACTGCGAGGAGAGTCGGAGTGGAGAATGACCAATTTGGAATGTCTCTCGACGGATAAATCCTAAGATTTAGACTTCTGAGTGATGATTTTCAGACCCCATTTCAAAGAGGATTCTGAACTATTTCTGCCATCTTGACCTAATTACCGATGATATGCACTTGAGAGCGCCAACTCGTCCTAGAATCGCGTAAAGGCCGGTTTACACGATTTTTTTTTGCATTGTCGTGGCGATTTTTCCCGCGCGAAGTTGCAATTGCAACTTTCTTGTGTAAACGAGATCCAAATCCGGTGCGATTTCTGTGCTCTCTTTTCTTCAAATCGCATCAAGTTGCAAAGAGTTTCGAACATGTTGAAATCTCCGCGACATCACGCGACATAAATCGCGGCAGATCGCACCGAGTTGCACCTCGTTTACATTAGTGATTTTAAGTTGACACATACGTGCGAGAAAAATCGCCGCGACTCGCGCGACAAAAATTGTAGCACAAATTGCAAGTGTAAACCGGCTATAAGAAAAGTAAGAAATTAATGAGAAAGTTCAACTTTTTCTAGTCGATGGCGGATGGAGTAATTACTCTCAATGGAGTTCTTGTACAAAGAGCTGCGGGAAGGGAGACCAAAGTCATACACGGACTTGCACCAACCCTGCTCCGGCAAACGGAGGGAAACCATGCGATGGAGAAGCGAAGGAGACTCGATCATGCAACAGCAAACCCTGCCCAGGTGAGCTGAAGACACCCACAATATTGTTGTTGATGGGATCCTTTGTTTCATTTGATGTAGTGAATTGTGTGTAAATGGAAAGCATATGTCATTTAATATTCTCCGATGATGATTGACTTTCCTTTTTCCTTGATCACAGGAACATGAGCAAAACAGTTTGTTCTGTTGATTTCGAACATCCAAGTGCAATATTGGCTGATTGCATTTTTAAACCGCGCCGGGGGAGGGGGGTGGGGCCTCCCTTAAAAACCCCCTCCCCTGGGATTTCAGCTCGTGAAACAGACCCCCTCCCCTGGGATTTCAGCTCGTGAAACAGACCCCCTCCCCTGGAATTTCCATCCTCATAAAGGACCTCCCTGGAAAGTCACCCTTTTTACCCTCCCCTTTGGAATTTCCAATATCCAGACACACGCCCTCCCGTGGAATTTCCAGAGTCCAATACAACTCCCTGGAAAATTTTCCGTAGGTCCTCAACGCACCGGAGCGGTTAAAAATGCAATCAGCCATTTGCTTTCACTATTAATCATGGTAGATATTAATTAGTTTTATTATCTTCCTCCTAGTCGATGGCGGTTGGAGTAAATTCTCTGAATGGAGATCTTGCTCAAAGAGCTGTGGGAAAGGAGAACAAAGTCGCACACGAACCTGTACAAACCCTGCTCCGGCAAATGGCGGGAAGCCATGCAACGGGAAAGCTAAGGAGACTCGCGCTTGTAATGAAAAGCGATGTCCAGGTAGAAATGGAAATGTTTAAGAGGAAATCAATTTAGAGATCGAGCAATTTCAGGCTTTGGTGGACAAAATCTTGTACCAGAGTAATATCAAAGATATTCAAATTCTGTTTGCATTTCATTTTCTTAAAGATAGAGATGTTACTTATTAACTGAAGTAGCACGAAAAACAAATTTCAAAGCTGAAGAAAAAAATGTTGTCAATTTCATTCAACTAGCATTTCTAAGTTTTTTGTAAGAACTTTTAATTTCGTTTTCAGTGTTTGGTGTTATTAGAAACGATTTCCTTTCACAAGATATTGAAAAAGAACTCCAAGAAGTTTGCAATACAATGCAAATGATCTTGGTACAAGATTTTGTCCACTGCTTACTCGAACTGCTGGCGGAATCCTCAACTCCAAAGTTTACAAATTTTAGGAAAAATAAGTAGGTCTGAAGTATTGCTCGTAGTGAGCGGAGAGCAACACTAATCTGCTACAGAAGCCTAATTACCTAGGAGCGTCTATCTTAAATTTTTAGCTTTTAAGGTCGCCCAAGGCTAATTCACTGGAAATCACACCCCTTTTGCCTAGAAAGCCAAACGTTCAGATTATGCTATGCAAAAATATTTAAGTTTTTCTTTGTACAATATTTGTCCTGTAATACATTGGAAAAGTTGCATCAGTTTCATTTGGTATGTAGTATTCCTAAATGTGTCAAAAGAAGAAACATGGAGCCCTCGAATTCTAGAATGGAACTACAGAATTTTCCTCTTTTATCATCAATGCAATGGGTTATGCTCTAGTTTACAGTGTTGGATACTGAAGCAGAAGCAACCTCCTTTCATGTTTAGAATGGATCCCAAGTGTTTGCTTGAGAAATTTGTGTTTGCCAAGATACGGCAAGATACTTTTCCGTAACACCAAAGAGAATTTTGATTATATTTGTTGATTGTCCAACACAATGGCGACTATAATGAAGCACAAATATATTTGCAGTTGATGGGGGATGGGGTGACTGGAGCGCATGGACCTCATGTGACAAGACATGTGGAGGAGGAAAACAGTCCCGAACGCGCACATGTTCGAATCCAGCGCCTGCTTTTAACGGAAAGCCATGCAGTGGTGCGGCAAGACAGGAACAGGAATGTAACACGGGAAAGTGCCCTCCACGTAAGTATTCTATCATTACATGTTCACCATTTGTATGATTTTGATTTAAATAAGCCATATGTTTAATCAAAACGCAGCACCTTGCTCGACATAGAGCAGATTTCAGATGACCATCGTGAAAGTAAACGCAATTGTGCAATCACTAGCCAATCAGAAACAAGAGTAATTACAACTTACTGCTGAATGGTTTCCAGCCCAGCCAATCAGGAGCCGAACCAATTCCTTGCTTGTAATTAGTTCGCAATTTGATTGGTTGATAGAAATAAGCAGCCAATGAGAAAGCAAACCAATTGCAAACACGACGGTCATCTGAAATCCGCTCTATTCCAGTTGATGTTCAGCAATGATGCAAAGTTGTTAGGAAACGAACATCCGGTTTGACTGTAAGGGATGATTTTCAAGGATAAATAGTCTGCAGTGAAATAATAGTAAGAGTCTATTTGATCATCATTGTTCACTTTTCACTTTCAGGGCCTTGCAGCCCGGAAGACATCGTTGACAGCGTCATCAAAGCTTTGGGTGGCAACATTACTGTCAACAATAGATTATTGACTGCTATCATACAGGTAGTGCAAGGTGAGATAAGTTACTAAAATACCAGTGTAAAGTTTATTTTTTGCGTTATTGCTTACATCATATTGGGATTCGCAAAGATGCATTATCGGACACGAGGCTAGTAAGTCAAGAACAATTGTTATTCACATGTGCCCCAATATTTCGATTCGGTGGTACTGAGGCCGTGTGTTTCATGTAGATTATGTGTGCTGCGTCCCAGCACAACTACGTTTGGCGTAGGTTAAAACACATTATGTTCAAGTTGTTCGAGCCAAATTATCTTTTATGGTGTTATTTTGGCATGTGATGATTCTGGCTAGGCAATATCATGAAACATCTGTACATAAACCAGGCCCTTTTGCGTTTCTTCCCTGGTGATTCAGAGGATTAGCATCCGGTCAAGAATCCGGGGCCTGGCATAATGCCCCAGCCTTATCTTCCTCCCTAGTCGATGGCGGTTGGAGTAAATTCTCTGAATGGAGATCTTGCTCAAAGTTTCAAGATACCAACAGTGTAGAGACATTTACTGGAATTGATCATGCTCACTAGGCCCAAGTTTTCAACCAAAGGATGGCTCCATTTCCTATACTGCGATACTGCGTATCAGCCTAGCGAATAATATATAGACTTAGCCACTGGCTAAAAGCGGAGCACCCGGTTACCTTTTTCCGTGTGAATGAAACAGGATTACGTTGTGTAATTTTTTTAAGAAATACAAAATCTTAGTAGTTTCTGTGGAGTGCGACTCCAGTGTATAATTTCTCGTATCACACAAAACTCACAGTCAAAAATAACGAAGTGTGATTTATTTTATCATATCGAAGATGCATTCCACAAGAAAAAGCGGAAATGACCTGCTAAAATCACTAAATTTCAAATAGTAAGGTCAGGTTAACTCAGATAAGCTTGATTTTTGCATACAGACTCCTTATTTGATGAAAAACAAAATATCAAAAGTGACTTTTTTCTAATGGATCCGCCTTTGAGATATTAGGCTTTAAACTTTGGTTTCTGTGTCATTTTATGGGAGAATTATTACTTTGATCAGGAATTATGCAAACTTTGGTCGACCATATCTGAAAGTCATATTCTTCAAATTCTTTAAAAATTGGAATTAAGCTTTAGGTCACAGAAACTCTTTGTATACGGAATCTTGAGCTTTTATTTTGAAATATGGCGAAGTTAGACATTTTATTTTTGGTAATTTCCGCTCTGTCATTCCACAATTCATTATTGACAATGGAAAAGAAGTCTCTTCTAGCAGGGAGAAAAGACGGGCTAGTGCCCTCGAATTATCAGAACGACCTCGTATATCTATGCCTTTAAGGATACGGTACACCTTCAGGGGCAACTTTTCGTTAAAATTTTTTTTTTGCGCGCATTCGATTTAGAGATTGTTTAACTAAGTATTAGAAGAAGAAAAATATGTTTTCCCCTTAAAGCGAACGAGATATTTAGGAAAAACTAAAAAGTAGCAAGGATCAATAAAGCTCGGAAGGCGCGATAATCTCTTAATCCTGTTTACTCTAGCGTGACATACGGGCACTTTTTTTATTTTGTGCGAAATGCGAGAGCTTCATTCAAGCCATTTTGTAGCTAGTCGTCGCGCCCAGAAGAAGTAAGCAATATTTGCCAATGTATCGTTCGAGAAAAAAGCGTGGTCCAGACAACCAACAGAAAAAGAAGTTAGGAACCCCAGGGAACTAAAGGAGTTTTAGCTTTGGTTCTTCTAGCGGACTTTGAAGGCGCATCAGACTTCACAGACTTTCACTTCATAGTTTTAGACTTCGCGGCTCGCACTGTAGTTTTTTAGCAGTTTGTTTTACCGCGCGCTTTGGTGGCTGAGGAGGCTTCGCCATTCTCGAAAGCAGTCGACTACAACCTCATTCAGCGCGCGAAACTGCGGCGAAATCATGAACTTGCATGCAAATGAGTTCTGGCTGTGAAGCTACATCTACCATCATGCGATTGGCTCAAAACGTGACAAACCTATACTTCGATTAGGTGTGAATGTCAATCACGTCGTCGAAGATGTCGGGCGCCGAATTTCTTTAGCCTCGCGTTTCTCAAAGAAATTATCAGTGCTGTTTACGACTATTCTTTTGAGTTTTAGGTCAGGTTCCGCTGGTTCAATCTCGACGACATTTGGCAGGCCGGTAGAATAGGAATCTGTGACCGAAACCGTGTCTCAGAATTTTCGATTTCGAAATAGTTTTGAAATTATGGGCCTCGCAGCGGGGGTAGTAACGCAAAAATGCGCTGTTTTACTTTAGCTTCAAATATCTCCAAAACGAAACTCGATATGAACAAAATGAGACACGGTTTTGCAAACAATTATGTGCTGATTGACATGAAGCAGTTTGCATAAATTTTCGACCAGTGGTTCCTGACCTAAAACTCCCGCGAAGAAACCACACTGTTTATCCCTTTTTCCTCGAATTTCTTTCTCTAAATAAAAATAATATATTTATTAAAAACTTGGTTACAAACTACAATCTTTTAGCTTTAATTTGATATATAACATGTAGGAATCCTCCAAAAAGCGCGCGCGTGACGATTTTTCTGCGTGAGGTACCCCTGAAGGTGTACCGTATCCTTAACCCAAAAGCCAATTAAATGTTACGGTTTGCTCTTTCCAGCTATGGATGACGTTCTACCCGCGAATGTTAAAATACCGAAACAAGAACTACTCGATAGAATCCTGAAAGCGATGAACTTCCAAGGAAAAACCTATTCCAGAATGATGCTTGGGTATTTGGTACAAAAGATCAAGGACTGCAACAACGAAATAGATCCTATTATCAAGGACATCAAGGAAAATCTCGGCGAGGAAAAGTTCAAGGTGAGAAAATACTTTCTCATAATACAACTCAACTTGACTCTTCATATAACTTCCGCCCAGGTTATCGAAACGCCAGTCACCACTAACAGGCTTCATGGAAACTAATCTCCATACGAAAACGCACTGATCCATCGTTTTTTCCGCATAACGACCTTTGTCATTTTCTCGTCATTTTCATTTTCTCGTAGCTAAGAAACAGCCAGCAAAAAAATTACCAACATTCCTGGTTGTAACATTATCTGTTATTCATTCCTCAAAGGAAACCGAAGTTTTGTGTTCTATTCGAAAAAAAACTTTTTTTAGTTACCCCCTTCGTGCAAACGTGTACCTAACAAATATTCTTCGAGATTGTTTCCTGGACGGTGTTGGCATTGAAAATGACATTTCTCTCAGCGAATAGTTTCTCTTTGTGAAATCTGGATAGTGTTCATTAGAAGCAAGACATTACTGGTTGGAATGTCTTCAGTAACCTCAATAACCTGTACAATATTTCAGGAATTTTTAGCAGTCGATGGTGACGTTTCGCTTATCTTCACAATTGACACAACCGGAAGTATGACGGAAGAGATAAACGCGGCCAAAGCAATTGCCAGAGCTATAGCAAGATATGACCGCACCGGAAAAGTGGACTACATTCTCTCTCCTTTTAATGATCCCAGTAAGTATTAAATTGAAATGACAGAAATTGGTACCGTATTACGAACTCCAATCGTAACAAATTGATTCATTTGAATGATGTTAAACATGAGTGCTAAACCTAGTCAACATTGTAAACTCAGTGTACTGCCAATCACAGAACGACTTGATTTGCCTTTAGGGACTGGCCCTGTTGACAAGTTTGGAGACGGGAACATCGTGTCTTTCAACAGAAAGCTGAACAGCCTGTCAGCACAAGGCGGAGGGGACTGCAAGGAGCTCGCATTCAATGGAATTATCGATGCTATCAGAGAAGGTAAATCAAGAAGGAACTGGCGAAAATAGCGTGGTAAAGGGGCAGTGACACAAATGTAGGCTTAATTTAGAGAGTTTAAATGCCAAATTCATAAGAAAAGCTTTGTCAAATAACCTTTTATCTGCTAAATAAGTACATTTGGAGATTTTCATGTCATTGAGCGGATGGAATTGGATTGCAAATGGCATTTAGGATTTCTTGCCAGGGTAAACAATTTCAAAATTTGGCATCCTCGCGCGCCAGGGTCCTCCCTCACCTCCCCCCAGGGGACAGAGGATCCTTTTCCTCTGTCCCCTGGGGGGAGGTGAGGGAAGGACCCTGGCGCGCGAGGATGAATTTGGAAGTTCAATAGCTGCGCACAGGATGAAATGGAAAATCGCCAAATGAAAAGATACGAGTAAGCAATTGGACTATTTCTAGCAGGATATGTATTTTCCAAAACCCGTGGTAAAATACAGTGATCTCGCTCTCGGTCAGTATTTTCAAGACCTCGGTCACGATACTTCCCGAACCGGACATCTGGCCAGTTAATAACATTTAGAAAATAACAGCTATGTTGTATTGTGAATGTGCGCATTCTCATTGGTTAAAAAGCGTGTTTGTAAGAGACCTGAGAAACACGATTGTCACGCAACGCTGTCGCGCGTGTGTATGTTATTTTCTAAAAGCAAAAAATACTTTCTGCGTGCTCTCTGGTTTCTTAAAAAAAAAGGGGGATGTTGGTCGAACTGATAAAACTTGAAAGACACTCGCCTTCGGCTCGTGTCTTTCAAGTTTTGATCAGTTCTCCAACATCCCCCTCGTGTTTGTAAGAAAGCAGAGAGCAAGCGGAAAGTACTTTTATTGCTTAAATATTTACTTTCTCATTTGTTATAATTGTTGAAAAGGTAACCCAGAAGTCGGCTCTCCAATGTACGTCTTCACGGACGCTCCTCCAAGAGGTTATGGCGAGTATAATCGGGACAACGCCATTGGCGCAGCACTAGACTACATGATACCCGTTAACTTCTTCATCAGTAAAACAGGCTGCGGAAATCCTAGCGCTAGTGAAGACTTTAAGACAATCATGGAAGACACAGGAGGCACAGGGCTCTTTTTCGACAAGGATAGCGATATCTCTAGCGCCACGAGCATCGTCAAGGCGGACATGATGGGTCGGTGATTGTTGCTGCGGGTGGAAGTGGCGCGTATAGGAGCAAGAGGTAGGAGTGTTTAATTAAAGAGCCTAACTCAGCCTCCATTTTGTTAGCTTAGCAACATACCAGGTCGGAAAAAGCATCCTTTTCCATCGGCTGATTTAGCGGATGTAGTGTGATATTTTCGATTGAATTCGGTAAATGAAGTATAAAACTTTGTTTGTAAATAATTATTTCGAGATTTCTACACGTAATCTACTCTTAATATCGGACAAAAACAATAACAAAGGTGTGGCTGACTAGGGCTCTTTAATACAGGGTTTCCACGTTTTCTGGCTTTCAAAATTCCAGGACTTTGCAGGATCTTTTCAAGGACGTTTCGAAAAATGTAATGACCTTTCATAATGAAAAAGCAAAATGAAAAATTCAAAATTTTACAAGAAACACACCCAGCATCTTAATAAATATTCCTTCAGGAAAATATTTCCATGACTTTCAGTGACTTTGATGGGCTTTTGTAAAGCAACCCAGGACTTTCCAGGCCTGGAAATGGCATTTCTAAAATCCACGACTTTCCAGGTTTTCAAGGACCCGTCGGAACCCTGTAATATAGAACTTTATGTACATAAAGTGCATAAAGATACACATCTGGTAAAATCCATTTCGATCTGTCGAATTCTTATAAGCAAAGATTTGTTGTTGTTTTTAGTTGATTTGTTGTTTTCAAACGCGGTGTTCAAAACGCCTCAGTTCAATTCAGTTCATTCCAATTTAAAAATACTTTTTCAATTACTAGTCCGCAAGTAGCAGATTTTTAATCGAGGCGGGCAGTAAATACAATTGATCTGGTTAATTGAATGCTTGCTTTGCTTTTCTTGCTAAGATTTGTGGAAATTACCCGTCGAGAAGTCCTACGGAAGAAATTCCAAGTTGATGACACTATCAAACAGCTAATCATCTCCATTGCCGCACGCGCTCAACCCATGGCAATGCAAGTGCGGAATGCCCGAGGGAAGAATGTCGAGGCTTCGATGACCATGAGTAGCGAGCGTGTGTGGCATGTTGTTGACCCTGTTCGTGGTACCTGGACCATTGAGATCCCAGCAAGTGTGTCCGGGTATTCTTATCAGGTAAATACAGGCATGAGTTGCGAAATGAGGTATGAAAGTAGACCAAAAAAGTCAAAGTTGAGCACCACGCTGATCTGCACTATATGGATACAGCTATTAAAAAACGGCGGTAGCCTTACACGGCCAGATGGCAAATGTATCTGTGTACGTCTTGAATCGGCTCACTGGCTGATAACGCGAGTTACTATAGTTACCTACCGGACATAACTAGCTCTGTTGTGTGTCAGTTACAGCCGGAGAAGTTATCAACGACATGGGATATTTTGTTTCTACCGAAACTGTCGGGGTACGTAGCCTTGTTGAGCGTTCAACCTTTTTCTTCTCTGTTGCTCTATAGGTGAAGGCAAGCTCTGTTGAAAACATCATGTTCGATGTTGTGTTCACCAAAGTCATACCTCCTGCGAACTTTGTGGCGAGGATCAAGCACCCTCTTGAAGGTGAGAAAACATACATGGCGTGTGACAATAAACGTCAGAAGATATACTAAAGAGGCTTAAATCGTTTGGAACGAATTATTGTAGAACCAGGGTGACATGACAGTGTGCACGAGTGCCTCTCGACCCCAATTACCCATTCCTTCTAGGTAGTCCGACACCCAGGCAAGCTAGCGGTCCCCATCCGAATTTAGGCTACGTCCAAGAGCCTTGGCGTCGGACTTGGCGTCTTCTTAAAAAGAACATTAGCCTGAACTTTATCTGAGTGCATATGTTGGAATAGGCTAGCTCTTCTGGAAGTTTTTGGTGACAATTTTCCACCAAGTGCTGCCTAACATACTCCATTTCCAACCTCAGAGGTTGAGATACCTTTCTCCCATTCTCGTAGGCCAGAGCTTCCCCGCTCGTCTCCTCGCGGTGACAGCTCTGGTGACAGCCACTGACGCATTTGCGAGATTTGATACAGTCTCTAAGGGAAGTAACATTCTGCGCATGCTTAAAGTCAGCCAATGAGCACCAGCGTGATGAGGAGCAGGGAAGCCCTCATCATGAGAATTTCAACAGCTCCTTGATTAACCAAACTGGAACATGCCCTTCGTTTAATTCACAGGAGAAAATGCAAACGCCAACATCATTATACCCCGAACCTCTCGCATACAAGCCAGCTCACTCCAGCTCAAGCTCCTCCATGCTGGAGGGGAGACGGTCATCCCCATGACAAACCGTAAGACCACCTTCACCCCTCCAAGCTCTCCCTTCAAGTTCTTGCTGACAGGACGAACGGAGGGTGGTAATCCATTCCAGAGAGTATCTCGCCAGACTTTTTCGACTGTTGGCGCCGTGTTTCGCTCACAGGTATGGCAATTGTAGACTTTGATTTTTGTCAGCTCTGCATGGTCTCGCCTGCTTTCAACACTTTTACCTTTTGCCTAAACTTTCAACTCAGATAACGTCTTTTCTAAACCAATGACAAAATATGCAAAACCAGAGGGGGTTATCTAGCCGTTTTCTCATACCTCGGACCAGAAAAAATGGGTGCCCATAGCGATCAACCATCCTCTAAAATCCAGTATATCAGTTACCTTGACCTGTCGTCATTAACCCTTTCACTCCCAAGACGTAGATAGCACTTCTCCTTATTCAAAACGATAAACGTCCCTATACACTTAATGGCAGAATTTGGTGCTGTATCTGTTCCTCATGGATGATTCATGAAATTCTCCTCTCTTTTTTCCTTGACTATGTCTCGAAATAGCTGGGAGAGATTTAAGGTTGATCGCCTTTGGGTGTGAATGGGTTAATAGCTAGTCTATTCTTTAGTAACCAGAGCCGGAGACACGCCATGCTCCCTACTTTACCATTAATCGCCGAAGGCGCGACGTGATTATCGGCGAATAGTCACCGAGACGAAGTATAATTGCTAAAATGATTCATAAGGTTTTTAGACAAAAAACTTGTTTTTGTTGGATTTTTTCACGATCATAACAAAACTCGCGCGCGCACTCCCAATCATTTCAATGTTATAATCACCTGTAGGCGATTATAATTAATAATAAATCACCTGTAGGTGATTAAAGCAAGAGAAAAGAAAACTCTCTACCAATCAGCGCGCGGAAATTCTTATAATCACTTGAGTAATTATACTAATTAACAATTATTCCTCGAGAGTCCGAATGGGCTCTGAGTCAATAGCCCATGAGGCCGAAGGCCGGATGTGGGCTATTGACTCAGAGGCCATGAGGGCGAGAGGAATAATTGTTTGAGTCAAATCACACTAGTAGGTCAATTTGTATAGCCTGGCCATTTGCCATTTTCTGGCTTTCAAATCCGACACTTTTCGCTACTAGTAGGCTATAACGTATAGCCTATTAGTAGCTCAACCAATCAGAATGCAGCATTGATAATAGAACACTAGTGTGATTTAACGTCTATTCACAGATCAAAAGGGACCTACTGACCATCAAACGAGGCCAACAAACAGACCATCGATTTGTCCTGCACAAGAATGGTGCCCTGCTCGGTTCCTCTTTTCAGCCAAGCTTTTGGGTAATATACAAGGCGTGGAGGTGCGAGGGATCATCCCGCAAATGGCGGACTCTCCTACCACCAGTGGTCGCCCCAGATACGGAAGTGTCCACCTGTACGCGGGTTGGTCCACCGCACCCGGTACACCGGTCACACTGCAGATCATGGCCAACAATGTGGATACTGGGTACACGGCAACTACACTGGTCCACTTGATTGTTTATTAACCTCATCCATGCTATAAGGTTCCCACTCCGACGAAGTGCCTTGCCCTTCGTTTTAGGGTGCTCGAAAATTGTGGGCAAGGTTTGAATGAATTGTGAGTCTGATTATGAAGCGAGCAAAAGATCTTGAAGCAATTTTAACACTTCGACCGCGAGTGTTTCTAATTCACAATTCCCCTTATAACATGCATCTTGATACCACTACTACCAGAATCCTTTTCGTAGTTCCTTTTGTTTGCCTCATTAACACATTATCTTGCAGCTTCCAAGGAGCTCAAACTTTTGAATATCAAAACGAATTCGAAGAGGATTCTGGTAGCAGTGATATCAAGATGTTATAAGGGGAACTGTGAGATTGGATTGAGAAAGGAAGTATACTCTATTTGTGCAATTTGAACAGCGGTAACTGTGCCTAAGAGAAGGTCTTTATGTATCGCGGTTATTACTTTTAAGTGTTCAAAGTGATATGGAGCATGTTTTATGGAAACATTGGTTTACCTTGTGACTTAATAAAACACGACAAAGCATTGCTTATGTACATTGTTGTCATTTTGATTTTCAATTCAGCATTTCTGCTTCAGTTTCCTGCCGGGTTGCAGCCTTGACTGTACTCACATTTTTTTGGTGTGTGTGTGTGGGGGGGGGGGGGGGGGGGGAGGGAATTTGGTCGGATACCAAATCAAACGAACATTTTGGCGCTTGTCAATCTTCTTCTTATTTGCTTTCAAAATAACATTCATGGACTTGAAGAGTGCTCCATTTATTTCAGATGACTTTTCGACTCCTCCACCATACCTACAGGCAGATATTGTCACGTGACCTAAAATATTGCGGAGCTTTCGCACCACGGGCGTTAATGCGGAGCACCGTAATCGTAGAATGGGCCGAGCTGTAAATTGATAATACAATAGTTTACACTTACGTGCTTCCGAAAGGCATTTGTAACAGGACGGAATGGGCGGTTGCGCAGGAACCAGTAGGATTCAAGGAATATTGTCTCTAAATACTTTTATTAAACAAAATGAGCCTAAAAAATATACAATGATTTGTGCAAGACCTAAACAAGTAGCATACTGATAGCCAAAAGTATAAAAAGTAAATTTAAACAGTAAAATAAACGGTACAATAAACGGGAATACTAATAGAATACAGTAGCCCTGTAACAATACAAAATGGATTGCTATTAGTTGACTAAACATTACAGTACATACTTGAATGAATTAAGAAATAGTGAACAACCTATTTATACTAACATATAGTAAGAAGAAATATAGTACAACAAACAAAATGTGTTTGATGTCCCGAGATTATAATATAATCTAACTGAACAGAAAAACTAGAAAATAGAATCAAAATTCTGCATTGAAAGCCTGTGTTTACAACTTAAAAATAGAACGGAAGTGACGTAGATCACTATGAATATTCTAGCTAATTAAAATGGTCATGCGATAAGCAGAAGCGAACTCGCATAGAAAACTGATAAAACTCTTATACAGAAATGCAAAATTACTATGGAAAATGTTACTCAAATGGCATAACATAACTAGGAAAGGATTCTACTTTACAGCATGAAAGGTAAGAACAATTAATGTAACGGATGAACTGTATAGGAAGTTGATAATTTGCGAACAAATATTTCTGACCTGAATGACCTGAGTTTATGTTGAAGCGATGAACCGTAAAGAACAAAGTAACTAGAAGAAATTACTAAAACGGTAGCTAAAATAGTCTAAAATAATTGTAGAAGTGAACCAAAAGTGATTGTAATAAAACAGAATGAGTTTACCTACAAATTTGCCTAGTATGTGTGTAAAGGAATCCGAAATAGTTAAGAAAACTTGAGATACGGAACGAGATAAGACACGTGGAGCGTGTCGACTGTTACAACAACAAAATTAGAGCAAATTGACTCAATATTGCGGATTATTACAACAGCAAAATAGTCTAAAGAAACTAGTGAAATTGTATGGAACGAAAACAGATTTCCAAGCTATACTATTAATAAACAAGCAAGATACCGAAATTACTGAAGTAAAATAAACTACAAAATACGGTCATGAAAACTAGACAATGCGGTCAACTAAGCTAAGATAGGCTACGCTTTTACGATAATTTAGTGAACGATTTAACAACATGAATCATTTCTAATATACAGTGAGCAACACAAAAGTAGCTGAAAACATTCTAAGAGCTAAACTAGATATAAATCGTGACTTATAGGTCAAGAGTTAGTTACTGCTAATAACTTAATCTCACTTTACATACCTCAACAGAAGATCTTTCCTCTTCTCAGCTTAGCAATAAGCAATAGAATCCGTTCCATTCCACAACTCAAAACAACTGAAAACTTGCTAAAGGTGACCTGTATTTATATGAACGAAACAAGCGTGGGGCAACATTCTTTAAATTCTACAACTTGTTGCCAAAATACGCCTTTTCCGTATTACAATGCGCGGTACACTTGATTTGCTTATCAAAATGTGATAATCTTATGAAAACTAAATAAGATAAACTTGCCGCAGGAAATTAATTAAAATAACGCCCAAGAAATTGCATTCTTGCAAGTTAGTGTAACTTGCGCACTTCCATGTAACAACAGGAACTACATTCCTAAGCATTGAGTAAGTCACGTCCCTAACACCAAAAGATTATTGTGATATAGAAAGTATTGAATATGAAAAATCTCTAATCTATTATTGCAATATGCAGAGTCTCTAGCTGCTTAGAAATTTGTGTCTATTGACCCTGTCACACTCTCCCCTCCTTAATTTCGCCATGTCCTCATGCGACTATTAGACCATACTAACCACTAAGCTATCCAACACTGACTTGGGTAGGTTAAACTTGTTGCTATGGTAACCAGCAGTCGTCCTGGTAGATCGTCTCAGGGGAATCTCATCCTCACTGCTTGCGCTGTCCTCTGAGTCATCTCCACTAAAACCATCAACTGGAGCATCTGGTGGTTCCATATCGGCATAGGCATGGGGTGGTGGAATCACCTCTATGGCCAACTCTTGGTCAGTGTCATCATCTGATGAACTAGGTATGACTGTGGGTTGTCGTCTGACTGGCCTTGCTGGTCTTGCTCTCCTGGCTGGCTGTAGTACTGTTGGAGGGCAGACTTGCAGCTCAGCTCGGTTCACAGTCCTCTCATTACCATGTCCATCAGCTGGCTCTATGACATAGGTGCCATTCTCTTTCCGCTCAATAACCTTAAACACCTTTTCACCCCATCTGTCCTGGATCTTATTACGTCCTCTGACCCCACGGTTCCTTTTGAGTACCCTAGTACCGACAGCAATGGTATCATCCTTCGTTCGCCGATTTCTGTCATACTGTTTCTTACGTCTCTCTGTCTGTCTGACGAACATATCCAAGGCCCTCTGATAGGCACTCCTTAGTTCCTCCTGGTGCTTGGTGACCCAGCTGCTTGATGTGTGGTCTTCCTCCTCAGCGTCTATCAACCGGTCAATGGGAAGACGGGGGTCCCTCCCAAACATCAGGTAGAAAGGTGAATAGCTGGTGCTGGTGTGTGGTGTGGCGTTGTAGGCATAGCAGAGCTCCTTGAGGTGTTCAGACCAGCGCCTCTTTTCTCATGTGGGAGCGTGCGCAGTAGCTCATTGAGCGTCCGATTAAACCTTTCGCACTGGCCATTTCCTTCCGGGTGGTAAGGGGTGGTCTTGGACTTCTTCATGCCATACAAGGCACACAGCTCTCTGATGATTTCTGCCTCAAACGATCGGCCCTGGTCAGAGTGTATCCTCTGCGGAACTCCGTACACCATCAACCACTCTTTGATTAGCACCTTGGCCACAGTGGAGGCCTTCTGGTTCCTGGTAGGTACTGCTACTGTGAACTTTGTAAAGACGTCTGTCAGTACCAGCACGTTCTCACGCCCATCAGATGCCGGTTCAAGTTGGGTGAAGTCCATTGCTAGGACTTCAAGAGGCTTGGTTGCTATAATGCTGCCCATAGGTGTTCTGACAGGGAGGTAGGGCCCCTTGGCGACCACACACCGCTCGCACTTAGAGATCCACTGCTTGACAGCAGTGTGAGCCCCAGGCCACCAGCACCGGCTCCTCAGCACTTGCTCTGTTCTCTCTGCTCCTTGATGCCCCAGGTGGTCATGGGAAGCCTTGAGTACCTCATCCTTCATAGCTGCTGGGATCACTAGGCGTTGGACATC
This sequence comes from Scolanthus callimorphus, assembly GCA_033964015.1. Classification (NCBI taxonomy): domain Eukaryota; kingdom Metazoa; phylum Cnidaria; class Anthozoa; order Actiniaria; family Edwardsiidae; genus Scolanthus; species Scolanthus callimorphus. The sequence goes on from CM066922.1 coordinate 11,249,697, forward strand.
CTGGCCATTGTTGCCCTGAAGTGTCCTGTACAGGATTCCATCCTTTTCCGTGATACTGCTCAAGTGACTCAGCAGCCTGCGTGCCTCTTTGGTCTCACGCTTCCACTCTCCCGGGTGTGGTTTCCGTCTAAGCGCCATGTAGTGCCTCACTCTAGTTAGTGCTGGGTCCCTCTGCTGGAGCTCCCTGATCTGTTCTTTCTGGAGGGTCGGCAGGTAGGTGGCGTCCTCATTCGTCTGGTCCACTTGTGCTGTCACCCCCAGTTCTGCAACTCTGATGGCATCCTCTAGCAACTCCAGCCTTACACCCTCTGGGATGACTGTTGTCCCAGTAACCATAGCTAACATCTCTGTCACAGATGGTTCTAGCTCCTCGTCTTCATCATGGCGTCGGCGGCTCAGTGCATCGGCATTGGTGTTGTGCTTGCCTGCTCGGTACTCTATCTTAAAATTGAAGCTTGCCAACTCAGCAGCCCATCTCTGCTCTACGGCTTTCAACTTGCTCTTCGTCTGTAGGTAAGTAAGTGGGTTGTTGTCGGTGTACACAACAAACTCTGAGCCAGTGAGGTACTCTCGGAATTTCTCACATACAGCCCACTTAAGAGCTAGCAGCTCCAGCTTCATTGACGAGTAGTTCTCCATGTTTTTCTCTGGCCCGTGGAGACTTCTGCTTGCATAGGCCACCACCCTCAGCTTTCCGTCCTCCTGCTTCTGTGACAGCACTGCTCCTAGCCCCTTGTCTGACGCATCCGTCTCTACCACAAAGGGCTTGCGGTAGTCCGGGTATGCCAGTACAGGTGCATTGATCAAGGCGATCCTCAGTCCCTCAAATGCTTGTTGACAGTCACTGTCCCAGCGCTCACTGTGAATGGTGCCACGCTTCCTCTTCCCTCCATCAGCCAGCTCGGCCACTAACTTGTGAAGCGGTGCTGCCTTCTGAGCGAAGGTTGGTACAAAGCGGCGATAGTATGAGGCGAATCCAAGGAATGACCTCAGCTCCTTCAGTGTCCTCGGGGTTGGCCAGCGTGCTACTGCTTCCGTCTTTACTGGGTCGGTCGACACTCCGTCAGCTGACACTACATGCCCCAGATAGGTCACCTTGTTCTGGAAGAATTGACACTTTGCAGGTTCAATCTTCAGACCATGCTCCCTTAGCTTCCGGAATACCAACTCGAGTCGCTGCAGGTGATCTGTCACACCTTGGCTGAACACGATGATGTCGTCCAGGTACACCAGCAGGATTTTCAGGATGTCGTCTCGGAAGATGTTGGTCATCAGTCGCTGAAAGGTAGCGGGCGCATTGCACAACCCAAAAGGCATTCTGACGTATTCAAAAGGCCTAATGGGCTAGTGAATGCTGTCTTGTGCTGGTCAGCTGGGTTCACCTCCACTTGGTTGTATGCAGATGCAAGGTCGATCGTTGAGAAGAAGCGCGCTCCTCCAAGTGCGTCTAGCGACTCATCGATCCTTGGTAGCGGGTATGCGTCCCTTCTGGTCTTGGCGTTGAGACGACGGTAGTCCACACACAGACGCAGCGCTCCAGACTTCTTCCTTACCAACACGATCGGGGAGGCGTAGTCGCTCTGGCTGGGCCGGATGACCCCCCTGTTGAGCAGTGTTTGCAGATGCTCCTTCACCTCCTCGAACTGGTTGGGTGGAATCCGTCTGTGGCGCTGGTTAACTGGAACTTCATCCTCAGTGTGGATTCTGTGTTGGACCGTCGACGTACAGCCCAGTTCCTCTCCTTCACAAGAGAATACATCTGTATACTCCCTAAAAATCCTCAGTGCTTCTCTCCTCTCCTCTTCTGTCCCTGGGAAGCCAACGAGTAGTTCCTCTAGGTGCCCATCTGCTTCCGGCGCAGCGACGGCATTGTCTGAGCTCTTCATGGATACACCCAGACAGTCTGCACCAGGAGCATAGGACACCACTACCTCGTTGGATCCCGTGCTGAACTTCAATTCCTCTTGCGTCACTATGTCTGCGGGTTGGATTGTCGCAAGACACATCCTCCCACGCAGGTGGACCCCTCTTCCGGTAGGGTTTGCAACCTGTACCGCAAAGTTGGATCTCGACGCATCTACCAGCATTGTTGTCACCTGAAGTCTCCCTGGCAGGGCGATGTCGAGTGGTTCTACCAAAGCAATTGCTCCACAAGGCATTCCTGTGGCAGCAACTGTCATCACTGTATTTGGTGGGATCCACACGGCATCCTTGCCAGCCACCCTCACTAGCCTCCGTCTCTTGGGTTTCTGGCTTGGCTGCTCTGATGATGACGCACTGGGACTGCCTTCCAGCATTTCCGCCCACTTCGGGATCTTCGCCAGTACGTTCATACCCAGGACTCCAGGTTGCCTCCTCCTTTGCTTGACAATGGCTGCTGTGTCTTTGAGGACAAGCACTCCACACTTGGGGATTGTCACACCTCCCACGGCGATGTCCAGCTCCAGATATCCAAGGTATGGGATTTCAAGCCCGTTAGCACCACGGAGATTCAGCAACTTCCTCCTTGAATTCCGCCACATACGGACTTGAGCTTCTCTCTGTAGAAGGACTCCGTCACCAAGGTTACCATGGAACCGGTGTCGACCAGGCACTCTACTTCCACGCCGGCCAACTTTGCACTGGTAGTTGGTGTACCACCAACTAGATTTGGAAGGGGTGAGCCACTGTCTTCCTCCTCCACCGCCTGGCTCACTGCGGGGGAGTTGAGCCGTTTAAAGCCGGCTCCTTCCTCCTTTGTTGTCCTTGCGGTGGCCTCCTCTGCTGACTCTGCTGTCCTTCTGAGGGAAGTTGCCACAGTTGTAACAGTTGCCACCACTTGGTCGGGGTCGCCACGCCATGGCAGCCAGCAGCGTGTTCAGTGTCTGTTGCTGTTGGTCCAGGATCTGTCTCTGCTGATCGATGTGTGACATCAGGGTTTTCTGTTGCCTTTGCATTTCCTCAGCTAGCAGTTTTTGCCCTGACACCAACTCCGTCAGCACCTTCTTTCTTCCTGCTACCTCTATAGCCTCCACGTCTACTTCTATGGCTGCTTCCCTCACTGCCGCTGTCCGTCTTGGGAGGGGATCCTCTTCCATGTAGCGGTGGACCTCCAGTCGAACTTGTTGGTAGGTTGCTGTCGGGTGGTCTCGTCCCCAGCGCTTGATGTCTCGTCTCAGGGTGGGGTCACGGAGGTTTTCTATGAACTGCTCCCGAAGGAGCCTGTCCTTATCCTCCATTACCTCACCACTGAGGCGCTCCACACGGCCCAGCAGTACCATCAGGGCATGAGCGAAGTCCTGGGCAGTCTCTTTCTCGGCTTGACTCCTGGCAAAGAACTTCCTCATGGCCTGCGTCTGTGATAACTGTTCACCAAAGGCCTCTCTCAGGATGTCGAACACTCCCTGGGTGGTAGCCCACTGTGCTGCTGGGCGCAACTTGACCTCCTCCTTCGCCACGCCCTCCAGGTGGAACAGCAGGTTGTCCACGGCATCACCCTCCGTCTGCCCTTGAACAGCTCTCCTGGCATCTGCTATCCAGTCCTCTAGGATTCGGTCGTCCCTGGTCCCTCCATACCTCCCAAACTTCCGCTCTCGTGGCACGGTAACCCGGATTGGGGCCATATTGGCACTGGAGCTTGGGCCGGGGCCACCACTGGTATCTGGTTGGGGCTGCTGCTGCTGCTGTAGAAGCACCTCCATCGCCTCTAACTTGGCCTTCAGGGCAGCAACTTGACTCTCTACAGCTTCCATTAGTTATTCCCGTTTATTATTTTTCCAACAAAAGTTTTTAGAGTATGTTTTTTACACTTGAATCCCACTTCTGACACCAGAAAATGTAACAGGACGGAATGGGCGGTTGCGCAGGAACCAGTAGGATTCAAGGAATATTGTCTCTAAATACTTTTATTAAACAAAATGAGCCTAAAAAATATACAATGATTTGTGCAAGACCTAAACAAGTAGCATACTGATAGCCAAAAGTATAAAAAGTAAATTTAAACAGTAAAATAAACGGTACAATAAACGGGAAATAAACGGGAATACTAATAGAATACAGTAGCCCTGTAACAATACAAAATGGATTGCTATTAGTTGACTAAACATTACAGTACATACTTGAATGAATTAAGAATAGTGAACAACCTATTTATACTAACATATAGTAAGAAGAAATATAGTACAACAAACAAAATGTGTTTGATGTCCCGAGATTATAATATAATTCTAACTGAACAGAAAAACTAGAAAATAGAATCAAAATTCTGCATTGAAAGCCTGTGTTTACAACTTAAAAATAGAACGGAAGTGACGTAGATCACTATGAATATTCTAGCTAATTAAAATGGTCATGCGATAAGCAGAAGCGAACTCGCATAGAAAACTGATAAAACTCTTATACAGAAATGCAAAATTACTATGGAAAATGTTACTCAAATGGCATAACATAACTAGGAAAGGATTCTACTTTACAGCATGAAAGGTAAGAACAATTAATGTAACGGATGAACTGTATAGGAAGTTGATAATTTGCGAACAAATATTTCTGACCTGAATGACCTGAGTTTATGTTGAAGCGATGAACCGTAAAGAACAAAGTAACTAGAAGAAATTACTAAAACGGTAGCTAAATAGTCTAAAATAATTGTAGAAGTGAACCAAAAGTGATTGTAATAAAACAGAATGAGTTTACCTACAAATTTGCCTAGTATGTGTGTAAAGGAATCCGAAAAAGTTAAGAAAACTTGAGATACGGAACGAGATAAACACGTGGAGCGTGTCGACTGTTACAACAACAAAATTAGAGCAAATTGACTCAATATTGCGGATTATTACAACAGCAAAATAGTCTAAAGAAAACTAGTGAAATTGTATGGAACGAAAACAGATTTCCAAGCTATACTATTAATAAACAAGCAAGATACCGAAATTACTGAAGTAAAATAAACTACAAAATACGGTCATGAAAACTAGACAATGCGGTCAACTAAGCTAAGATAGGCTACGCTTTTACGATAATTTAGTGAACGATTTAACAACATGAATCATTTCTAATATACAGTGAGCAACACAAAAGTAGCTGAAAACATTCTAAGAGCTAAACTAGATATAAATCGTGACTTATAGGTCAAGAGTTAGTTACTGCTAATAACTTAATCTCACTTTACATACCTCAACAGAAGATCTTTCCTCTTCTCAGCTTAGCAATAAGCAATAGAATCCGTTCCATTCCACAACTCAAAACAACTGAAAACTTGCTAAAGGTGACCTGTATTTATATGAACGAAACAAGCGTGGGGCAACATTCTTTAAATTCTACAACTTGTTGCCAAAATACGCCTTCTCGTATTACAATGCGCGGTACACTTGATTTGCTTATCAAAATGTGATAATCTTATGAAAACTAAATAAGATAAACTTGCCGCAGGAAATTAATTAAAATAACGCCCAAGAAATTGCATTCTTGCAAGTTAGTGTAACTTGCGCACTTCCATGTAACAACAGGAACTACATTCCTAAGCATTGAGTAAGTCACGTCCCTAACACCAAAAGATTATTGTGATATAGAAAGTATTGAATATGAAAAATCTCTAATCTATTATTGCAATATGCAGAGTCTCTAGCTGCTTAGAAATTTGTGTCTATTGACCCTGTCACACATTCCCAAAATATATTAGGGAAAGGAAGATGTTTAGATACGGAAATGTGAGGCGGAGGCAAACATACACGATCAAGTCTATGTTTTGGTATACAATTGGGCCCGCAAGCTTAAAGGGAACAGGACAGAACTTATACATAATTATATACTATCGAGCATAATGTAAAAGAAGTTTAGAATTTCCATATAATCCCTTATAAAATTTGAGTCTTAATTGCTAAATCTCCACACAAATAGTACGATCGATCTATTATATCTTAATGTATTACAAGAAAACAGCCCGTCACAGAAGACTCTCTAATCATGATGTACGTAACTGAGGGCACAAAGCTGTGGCCAGGGAAGCCATTTCAGTGTTGCTCTCGGACAGACTGATTTAGCCAATCAGAAACGTTTGCGCTGAAAACCCGATTATACTAGTTTAGATATATATATATTGGTTGCCTGAACTTTTCAAAATCAGTAGAAATATGCTAATATGATCAGTAGCTTCGCCTTTAGAGAGTGTACAAATCTAATATAATTATAGATATTACTATTATTGTGCTAGTGTTTTACAACGGGCAAACTCGGCTAAGCAAAACTAATAATAGATCGTGCTTATGAAAAACAAGACGCGTTTCTGTAAAAAAAAAACATTGACTTACGAGCCGGCACTTGCGAACACTTATGAAATACAATGACTTTGCTTTACAAACCTTTTAAGCGTGTTTAAGCCCTATGCCGCTATTGTATAACGATATTAGTTCACATACAATATACAATGGAATTTTTGGGGTTTATTTTAAAAGTTTACTCAAATCATTTTGATTTATCCTTACAGATTGAAAGATCGTGCTAATGTTCAGGCCCTGTCTTCCAATCTTCCGCTGTTAAGACATTCATCCTCCTGTACTGACCTTAAATTCCCCTCCGGGTGTTTCGGAGATTTCCAGTCATTATGTTCTAATCGTGCTTCGCGATATTGCAGATCGGGAAATTATCGTATTTTAGCAGGTGTTGATCGTCTTTGTGATTGTCAGCTATTCAGAAAGCGATCAGCTTTTTTATTAACCTGATTAATGACCCCATGTAGGGAGCACGCCGTGGGTCACATTTTTAAATGAATCGCTCGGAGATTTGACACATTTTACATGGAAATCAAAACATGTAACGATCTCATTATATAGCTCATGTATACTCGATGATTTCAGTATAATTTCTTAAGATGAATAGCTTATTCTGGAGTACAACAAAGGACTTCTCCTTTATTCAATATAAGATGGGAAGCCACTAGCACGGTCTCTCTACGAGGACTGATAGGGCGCTCGGAAAATTTGTAACTGTTATTTCCAAACGTATCAGTGTGTATTTGTGAAACTTCCTTGTCGAATATCGACAAGTACATCTGCAATTTTCAAGATTCTGCAAATTCTGCGCCAACTAACAAACCTCGGTTTGGGTTCCGCCAATCAGACAAGTGAACAGCTCTGGGTAAAGCCGGGGAAATACGAGGCACAAAATCCCTCAACTTGTCGCGCAACATTGTTGCGTTACAAGTCTAATGTTTGTTGCTCGTTTTTCATCAAATTCACAACTTGTCGCGCAACATTTTGTTTTGATGATCACACATGCGAGTCCGAGGCGAATTTGGCCCCTTAGCACTTCCATTTATATTGACCAACCAACTTGAATCATAGGCAAAATGTTGCGCGACAAGTTGTGTGTTTGATGAAAAACGAGCAACAAAGCCAGAATTTGTGTCTCAAAGTACTTCGCGCAACAAGTTTTCACAACCTGCAACAAATGTTTTTTTGCGCGACAAGTTGTGGCGCGAGATGAAAAACGCGCGACATCGATCATCAACTTGCAATGCAACAATGTTGCGCGACAAGTTGAGGGATTTTGTGCCTCGTATTTCCCAGGCTTAATTTCACGCAGGCTTTGAGAGGTTTTTTGAACTATTATAAGCACTAGCGAGGCTCCAGAACCAAATTTTCCACCTTAAAATGCAAACGAAACTTTGAATAATCTACGCACCTGTCTCAAAAGGTTTGATGAACGGAAGCCAAGACGCAGTTTGGCGTTCGGAAATGTAAAGAGGAAGTTCACAGAATTTTGAAAATTGGGAATTTGAAACGATATTGAATAAACTATATCTTGTTATCATTTTATTATGAACACCAAGAACATTTCGATGCAAGATGCAAGTTGAATTGACTTTGTTGAACTTGGGAGTATACTCCATTAGCATTATTGACATTGAAAAGTCACTGCAAGGAGAGGAAACGTACCGTATAATTAATTTCCCTCTGTTTACAAACTTCAATTCCACTCTTTTCTGTAATTACTATATTTGTTTCAGGAAGAAACGTCTGGGCAGTTGAATGAGTGAATCGTAAAACTTAACATTTATCCATAAATGCACAACGGATCAGGTAAAAGGTGCTCACTAGGGGAAGATCATCCTTAAAGTATTGATTACCTGCCTGAATTGGTATATGATATACATTAAAATGAAACTTGGCAAAGCACGGCAACACATCTCAGATGAAGTCATTATTTTCAGTAGATAGACAATGGACAATGCTTTGCTTCCTCGTCTTCTCTTGTTTCCCTAAGTGCATTTATAAGAAACTGAAATAGCATATGATATCCACCCTTAGAATAAATCTGGGCATATGACAACTTACATACATGCAAAGGAGGTTGCTTCTAAGTAAGCCCCGGGGTTTTCTGTCACTTACCCAACGTTTCTGAGATGAACTGATATAATCCAATTAACATTATCATGCCTGTTGACGAAGAGTTTAAGATTTAAATAAGAATCGCTTAAGATAGAAATGATAAATTAGAAAACAGAGAAAGTGAGATGAAAGAGTAGACTACAACAGGATGCAGTTGATTCGTAGTATAATGTCTTCAGGAAGAGACGCAGAGCTGGCGTTTAGTGAAAATATTGAGCACTGATTTTTTGTCCCCAGGACAATTAACTTTCACAGGCCTCGTCTGGAATAGAAAGGGATTTCAAGTGGGGATGAAGACGAAATAAGTAGTTTTGAAAGGTGGGGATCTGAAAAGCATCTCAAAAGGCAACCTTAGAGGAGTCTGTGGTTGGAACTTCGATGCAGAGTTACACGAGAGAAACTCGCAGAGGAAAAAGCTAAAAAAGAAAAAGGTAAGAAAGAGGATCTTGACAAAAGAATCGCTCTGAGTGTAAACTCAATAAAAAAACAACCGTGATCAACAGAAGGAAAACGTTTCATCAGAAAATAGCAAACTTGAAGAATACAAGGCAGGAGGAACAAGCTAATGAAAAGAGAAAAAGGTTCCATTTGTGAAAAGAAGCGCTCTCAGGGTGAACTAAAAAAACAAACAGTGACATCCATTGGAGGAAAACGTCGAAAACGAGAACGGATTTATGAAAAGAAAGATATGCACTTAGGGCAAAAAAGAGAAACGAGGAGAAAGCACAGCTAAGTTTTCATAGTCTATCTACTGAAAACGAATGCGGATTTCAATCTCAGTGGCTAGGTAGACATTGCACAACGGATATAACAAGTGCTCGATATAAACAACCTTAAGGATACTCAATACACTTGCAAAGATCACCTCCAGTGAATATATTAACAGGTTCGTGAATATTAAACATCTAGAAAAGAATGAAAGTAGAGCATTGAATTCAAGAAAAGCGGCACCTTTCTGGTAAGGCAACTACGGCAAACTACAGCTTAAATCACGCAGGAGTGGAGTAATTTGTAGAAGTTATGTGGTCTCTGCATTAGAGCAGAATTATTCTATATTTGAGGAAAATCAAGCACGCAAGCCGTAAAGTGTATATTTGATCTGGGGAAGGAAATATTCCCATCTTCATTCCATAGCCTTTGTCGCTGCGTGACTCAGAGATAAATCCTTCAATCAGGAATTGTCTCTATTGTTTTACGTGAAGATTGATTGCTATTGACTTTCATCAATTTGCTTTAACGAGCCGAACGTGATAGTTTGGGAAAATGGAATCTGATAAGAGATTTTCTACGTCAAAAATGCATTTAGATTAAGAGTTTGAACCGAGAAAAGCATTGTTTCACACACTAGAAACATGAATGGATCAAGCCAAGGCTCACACCTTTCTCATAATACTTCACAACTTGAAACACAAAATGCAGAATCGCCTTCTACTAGAGGAGTTTACATAATGGTGGTTATCATGGCTCTTATTGGAAACGGCCTTGTACTGTCGCTATTTTCACGGAAGAGGAGCCTTCTTAAGAAAACTTATAACGTGTTCTTTTTGAGTCTAGCAGTAACGGATTTAACAATCTCAGCGAATCTATTGGCTGTTCCTAATTTCATCTACGGAGACGCGTTCCCTTATCCAAGCAGCCATCTTGGTGGGGAGATTGTTTGTCGCATTTTGTGGTCTCGGTGGCTGTTGTTCACCTTTGGTACAGCTTCAGTGTATCTTTGCCTATTATTAACAATAGAACGCTGGTTTGCTGTTGTTAGGCCGTTAAGTTACCAAGCTAGTTTCGGCAAGAGGCGTGTTCTCGGTTCTCTTGCATCTGTTTACTTGGCGGCATTCCTCTTCACCTCTACCACTCCATTCGAGGTGCGGTACACCCCTGAAGAACCCCCATACCGAAGATGTTCCTGGCAGAAAATATGCGGGAAGGCGACGGGATTTGTCGCGGTTTTTCAATTCCTTGGGAAAATCTTCGTTCCTTCAGTGCTCATGGTAGCTATGTTTATTCACATGAAACTCCGTTATACGCCATTGCACGACATTCCAGCCGAACGGCGCGAAAGCCGTATTGTTAGATCCTCGCAGACTCGGCGGACGATCACGACAATGGTCGGAGCGGCTTCCGCCATGATGATAATATGTTGGATGCCCAACAGCGTATACGTGACTTTGTGGATGTTTGACAAGGCAGACATAGACTCAACTCTGCATCACTTTCTAGTCTTCCTAGCTTTTCTAAACTCCGTTGTTAACCCAGCTATATATGGAATCACAAACAAGACCTTCAGGAAAGGGTATTTCGAGGTTTTACTCAGCTTTTGTCCCCCGCCTTTGAGAAGAAAACTCGCGCGTAGTAGAGGAGAGGTCGATGATAGATACGGGAATGTGGCGTCACTGGTACGAGCGTTACACCGACGAAGACCATCTTTTGATTGGCGGAGAGGAGCTGTTAGTCCGGCTAGCCTGTCTGTGACGAACATCGCAGCAACAGCGCAATAATCGTATTCGTATAGTCGTATTCTAAGCTCGGGACAGTTTCTTTTAAAATTTTTACATGATTATCAAAATTCCGCTTGATCGCGACCAGCTGGACCACACTATACAATTTTAACTGTAGGTCTACTGGTCTATGGTAGAGTATAAAAAACGAGGATTTTTGGTCTCTGATTGGGTAAGGTTTTGGAGACCTCGGCTGTCCACTCCTACTAAAAAATCAGTGGAGTACTCCCGCTGGGGTTCTAAGCTGACTTTTCCCATGACAAAGAATGGGAAGTGTTCGGCTTTCCCATGGATAAACATGTGAATTCCGAACACTTTGCATGCGAGTGCCATGGGAAGTTTGGCTTTTCCCATGAATGGGTTTCTGCAGAAATTTCCTGTATTAGACAATCACACAGGGAATTTCTGCAGAAACCCATCGATGGGAAAAGCGGAATTTCCCATGGTAGAAGAATGGGAAGTGTTCGGATTTCCCATGGCTATCCATGTGAATTTCGAACATTTCCCATGCGTCACCTTTGGAATTTCAGCTTTTCCCATGGATGGGTTTCTGCAGAAATTCCCTGTGAAATCAGCGAAGGCTCTCAGATGGCTGTCAGTAGTCAGGGCCGTAGCTAGCGGGGGGGCAGAGGGGGCAGTCCCCCCCCCCCAGCGAAGTAAAATTTTTAGTGTCAACATGTGGGGAAAAACCTGCTTGCCCCCCTAGCAAAAACAAAGGATGACCAAGGCTTACCCCCCCCCCCATCCCCCCCAGACAAAAATTTCTAGCTACGGTTTTAAAAATGCGTGAGGTCAGATAATGCTCATTGCTCACAATGAAGAGACAAGGCGAGACGGAAGTAATTCTCCATCTTCCAAACATCGGGTATAAAGATGGTGCTGGTCAAATTCAATAGGAAAAAATATGGGATACTTCTACGAGAAAACTATCTAAAATAAAAATTTCATGTGATATATACTATGAAAAATGTATGATTACATAAAAATAAATTTTACCCACCTTTACATAAAAGTTTTCCTTCAATCGAAAATAAAAACCAATATTACTCTAGAGTTTGTCAGTTGATAGATTGAGCCACGTATTCAGCAGTGATTGGCTATCAAAGCGTAAGAATACTGGGAGAACTTTCCAGAGGTATTTGTTAAATTGGATGAGGTATACATTGTCTGGATCCGCCAGCTCCTGACATGAACCTTGGAAAAAAGATTTGAAAATTATAACTTAGTGGAATACACAAGAGAAGCCAAAATACGGGACGGACCAGTGCCAAAAATTACTTGGGGGCTCCCTTCATTTATTTCGGTATGGAGGGAGGGGGTTTATGTTGAGGGGAGGTTATTGTAAATCATGTTTATAATAGTTTTAATAGATGAGGGTGTTTATGGAAGGGGGAACTCAGGGAAATCATGCTTCCCCTCGTTATGTCCGTTGTGATTTTTCAGTTTCTTCTGTTTGAAGAATACTATAAGTAAACTAAATTTCCACACAATGGCCCGTTTACACATTTTTCTCACACGTACGCGGCAACTCAAAGTCATTATGCAAACTAGATGCAGCTCGGCGCGATCTGCCGCGATTTTTATTCGCGTGACGTCGCGGACATTTCAAACATGTTCGAAACTCTTTGCAACTTCATGTGATTTGAAGTAAAGAGAGCACACAAATCGCACCGGATTTGCATCTCGTTTACACAAGAGAGTTAGAATTGTAACTCGCGCGAGAAAAATTGCCGCAACAAATGCAACAAAAATCGCAAGTGAAATCCTCCATTAATTTTTCACGGGCATCAGCTAGATGTCTATAAGGGATGGGAAGGGGAGCAAGGGTGGACCTAGGGGGGGTGATTAGGGTATTAGACTGGCTAGCCACCCCCCTTGTTCTCGTATTTCTTGTCAAAACCTTAAGATTAGCCACCCCTTGGTCTGAACTCTGTAGTATATCCTTTGTACTAGAGGGGGCGGGGGGTAGGGGAGGCCCCCCCCCCCTTTCTCATACATTTACTGTATTTGCTGAAGGAAATTTGAACATTTTCGTCCCATGTTTTCACTACGCCGCTGACTCCCCTTCTTAAGGGTCTGCATCCGCCACTGGGAAGGCAGGGACAATGGATGGCAAGGAAAGGGGAAAGAGGTACTGCAGAAGGGAAAGGGGAAAGAGGAAGGGGAAAGGAAAAAAGGGGAACTGGGAAATGGGAAACATGAACAGGGTAGGGAACAATGGAAGGGAATGGGGAATAGGAAGAATACCCACACCTACCTATGATAATCAACTGAGCAAACCGAGTAGCTATGGACCAATATAACAAGGCCAACTCCTCATCCAGTAATGGGTATACACTGTGATATCCACTCAGAATGAAACCAGCTGTCCTGATCGGCTCTTCTTCATCCGTACCATATAAAGCGCAAATAGTATGGGCCATGCAAATGGCAACCTCAAACACCCGATAGCTGTAACTCATTTGCCCATAGTCAATAATAGCAACAACTTTATGGGTTGCCTGTGGTGCGTACTTGCCGGACTGCTGTCGTTGGGTTTCCTGTGGTTTCAAACTATCACCATTGAGATCCATTATGACATTGAACTCGTTTAGGTCTCCATGGATAACTTGTTTCGTGTTTGGTGGCAAATAAGGAGACACAAGGTTGACAAACTTTTCATGAATTTCTTGTAGTATGGTTTTTCGCTCTGCGCTACCGAGGTGTTCTTCCGTGATGTAGGGCTCCAGATTGTGAAAGGATTGCATGTCCCAGTGGTGGACTTCATTTTGTAAGGCAGATCCATCAAAAGTCTGTAGTAAGAATGAAAATTAGAATGGTATGTTGAGGCAGGAGTCCATTACAAAGAGTGGCAATCTTTCAAATAAGGACTGTCCACTATAGCACTTACGTGCTATTTTTAGCATTAAAATGTTTTGCTCTTTCGAAATTCACACAAGGCAATAATTTTTGTTCGATGTTGATTGATTTCTAAATGACAAACAATGAATACCTGACACATTATTCAGTGATTTTAAAGGCCCATCACCAACCGGGAGCCTTTGCGCCCCGTTTTCTTTTGTTTTAAATTGATCCATTGTTTTCGGGTGCTCTGATTGGCTAAGAGTCCTCAAAGGCTCTCGGTTGGTGATGGGCCTTTAAAGCCAAGCAATACAAGGGTTTTAGTAAGAATTTGTTGCAGTAAGTGTTGGTTGCAAACGTGACATGTATGTTTCAGAAAAAACAACAGAATAAATCAAAATAAAACGTAGTTAGAAGATCAACACTCTTAGGACCTTGCTAAACTAGGACACATGTACACTTTTTGAACTGGAGGGGCTGAGCATCCCGACTTTTTGAAGCTAGATATTTTTCACCTATTACACGTAAAGAAGACAAGGAACAGAAGCGCGTCCTTTTTTGTTTCTGTTTTTATATTTAGGCTCAGAGAACGTAGCGGTTAAGATTACATTGCGGCATATTTTCATCAAAATGTATATGAGGTAAAAATATGAAAAAACGAAATTACGTGTCCACTTTATTTTTGCCTCTTCGGCGCCACCACTTTTTAGGCCGCTCCGCCGCCCCTGTTGCGCTACGGTACACCACTATTCAACCCGTACTATTACAGCTATTACATATTACAAGATTTAGAGTTTCTGCACATCGATTCCGGTTGAAGCTGGACGATATACGGGGACCGATTATAACTTGAGGAAGTGTGCGTTCTGTGATTTAGATGAGGTCGGAGATGAATTACATTATTTTTCGTTTGTTCAAATGAAAAAATGTCTAAAATAAGGAGTAACTTTTGCACAGTCTGATCTGAAGGGTGTGAATTCAACGTTCTCTCTTTTCAGTGATAGAGATCTATTTGTTTATTGTGTATCTATGATAGATGAATCGATAATTCCTTTAACAGCTAGATTTATATGTGATTTAATGAGTCAATTTGAGTTGTTATGAATATGTGTGCTTCCCATGCACCTAGTAAGGTTCAGTGGAATAAAGGATTATTATTAAGGACGTATATGGTGGCCCAGACGTGCCACAGTGATATCACATTACGTACTCTTATATTTAAAGGCGTATATTATATCTAAACATAGTTAATGGGGTGGGATTTAAAGCAACATGCAGTAAACAGTGCAATTACCATAAAATTGATAGAGATGAACTTTATTCTTGAAAACAGGGTGATTCTGATCAGCAGCAGCTGCTGGTTTTCACAAAAGCCGCCTATTATATAATAGTAGAAACCCACCCCCAAACTATCACGAATCCTGCAATCTGATTGGTTCCGCTACTCACTATCTACCACGTAATGGATAGTGAGTAGCGAAAACGCTAGCGCAAACCCACTCGCATACTATTCTGTACAATCAGCAGCTAAAATATCTTGCTCATACTTGCAGAATGAGCAATGCAGATTTACGAAAACAGATGCTCTTTGAAGAACGATCCAGAAAATGGACAAAACTCGAGGGGCTGTTGGGTATTGATGCCGAGCAGCTCAGGCGTATAATGATGGACAGGGGGACTTTCAGCGCTTTATCAGCGAGATAAGAGCACCCTGAGAAGCAAAGCCTCCAGAGAGGGGAGACTAATGACGGTGATGATACTATCACAAATCCTGCAATCTGATTGGCTCCGCTACTCACTATTTGTATAGGTAATCGTATGGGGCAAAGTAAAATTATGGATTAATCACGAGTATTTCATTTGTTTTCCAAAATTGGCCCTCTGCGGCGAGGGCAATTTGAAAAAAAAATGGATATACAAGTGAAATTAATCCCTAATTTTACGAGGAACCCATGTGATTACATGTTTATGATATAAAAGGGCAAAATTCAGTGCACGTGTTGACTGCACGTATTCAGACGTGCGCAAAGTAATTTTGACTTCAATAACGAAAAACACTCATTCTTAGTTAACGTAGATAATTGGACCAAAAAAGTTGAAAAATGAAACACAGCGTACCTTATCGTTGAGTATTTTATTTAAATGCGCAACATTTCAAAATGCATTGTTCAAAACAGTTTCTCCATATCTTTAAAACCTAAACATTTACAGCTGTTTGCTTTCATCCGTTCTTCTAAATAAAATGGGATAATTTTCGAGCTCCAGGTGTAAAGATGTTTGTCCAGAATGAGTGCTATGACTCCAGTTACACTGTGTTTCATTGTACTTCATGGCGGTGTATGTTCAAACTATGATATGAAATCAAAAATAGCCTCGTCTATGAAAATCAAAACCAGAAATTTACAAAAACAATTTACAATAAGTCGCCAATTTTAGGGAAAAATAATTGTCCTTTCTTGTTTTCTTCCTTCTCTCAATTCAGAGCACATTCAACGATCATTGCTCACTAGTTTTCATCTATAAGTATTACTTTTTCAAATGTAGGTCGGGTGCTTTCGTTCTATCATAACCGAGAAACAGAAAAATGACTTTTATCTAGGTAACGTAAACGACTCCTGTGTAACGTAAACGATATTCGTTGTCACCAGACAATTTTACATGACATTGAAACTCAAATTAGTGTTGAAAACTATGCCTACCATGTTTTATGTACCGAGAATCAAACTATATGAATTTATAAATGGATTTAAGTACATTTATAGTTTTTCGTAACGTAAACGACTATCAAATTCAAAAAGGCATGAAAGTTTATAATGCCTTCAAAGTTACTATTGTTTGCTGAGATGTTTTAATTTCCTTGTCAGTGAGCCATTTCTTAAACGCCCAAAGTCTTTTTGGACTTTATTTTGCCATTTTAACTCGTAAATGGTAACGTAAACGACTCCTCTCAAGGAAGACGGAATCTCCTCTCGATGAGATCAACTGTGGCAGAGGTCAGACTGTACGTCTTACGGGTCTTGCTGTTTTGAGTTGGTGGCTCTATGACACAGATCAGAGATGCTCTCGGAAGCCAAAGAACATCCTCTTTGGCAGGCCATCGAAAGTTGTACTTTGGGTGTTTTCCAGCCCTTGTCATGAAGGTCACCAGCACCTCGCCGTCTTCCTTGTCCACGTCCTCTACTTTCCCGACATACCAGTCTTCATCATAGGCAGCAGCAACATAATCATCTACCTTAACGGCGAGCTCATGCTGGACACTTGACGTGCTTGGTTGCCTCAGCATTGCCGCCTTCCACTGACACCCGCTTTGGTTGGGGTCCAGGAGACAAGAAGGACAGTAGCAGGAAGTCGTCCGGGTTATCACTGTGTGTGGTGCTATAGCGCTAACAGCGTGTACACTCATCGTGCCCGGGACTGTCTGCGTAGAGCTATACTTTTCCAGAGCTGCAACGGCACCCTTTACGTCATCTTTAGTATAAAAAACATATTTCACACTAGTGGTGCTTTCGGACTGAGTAGCCCAGCTGTAGAAGCCTTGTGCGTCCTCGATTTTTACTTTGCCGGAACGAACGGCTTCATCGGCCATCCTCTTGGCTGTCCCGCCAACGCCATCACAAGGACCTTTGCCATGCCCCGCCTCGAAGTAATTCCATCTTGCTGCCATTCCAAATTCTTCAGTATGGTTTGCAACAACAGAGAAGATGGTTTTATTTCGGTATTGGGAAGTAGGGCTGTCGGTCCAGTAATGCACATGAGTAAGGTTTGGCAAAAACTCTTTTAACTGCTTGTGAAGGGCCTTCATAATTGCATATACTGCAGAGGCGTCATGTTGCAGCTCGTCTGAAACAAACACAAAGCTTTTGTGTTTGAGTTCGCCTTGTTCATTCTCGACCTTGTAGTAAACAACTATTGGGTGCAAAGAAACCATAGTTGGACCGTTCCAGTGCGCACTTTGCACTTCCTCACAAGACTGGCAGTTGTAATTCTCTGCAAAGTCCATTTGAGCTACAATATGGCCAGCTGGGAGGTTGTTCTTCAGGCATCTCAGGTGGCGGTATTGCTCGTGATGACGCCGCACGTGTTCGCGAAATGTCGCGATAGACTTTCTGACCTTGTCTGAAAAGTCTTTCTTTGAGGCCTGAAAACTCAGTAGATTCATCCTTTTCTTCCCATCCTCCTCTTGCACTCTTTTCCATTGCTCAAACGTAACGTTAGCATTATCCTCTATCTTGTCTAGAATTTTCAGCACCATTTCATCATCGTTCTCCTTGATGAACGTATCCGGATTTGCAGTCGTGGTGATCTTTATGTTCTTCATGGAGCGTACAAGCAGCGCCATGTTCTGATGCTGTTGACATAGGCATGTGTCGCGTGAAGCAAAACTTGCCAGCATCATGTAGGAGGGTCTCATCTTGTAAAACACCGCCTGAGAGATGTGCTCGTCTGGATATTCCGCGAGGTACTTTAGGCGTAAATTGTAAAGGTAATCACTCAAAATGCGTTTCTGGACTCTCTCTGTGCCGCATTTTTTGGCATCATTCTTTCCGGGCATCATTCGGCTATTGTCATCCCGTTCCAAGAACTTAACCACATTTTTCCTGATTCTCTCTCGAAGCTCTAGAAGGCGACTCTTCTTTTTCGTACAAGCCACGTTTTTGGTCTGCGCTGCTCGAAGAAACGTTCGGGAAACGCCGACTTCGTTGCTAAGCTGGCGAAAAACTCGATACTTTTTCACCACCTTGCCGCTTATTACGTTTCGTATTGTCCTTGCTCCAGCGGTAGAGCGGTTTTTCTTCAGTGAATCTTTTATTTCGTCAATAACGATATTGCCGAATAAAAGACGTTTCTTCAAACAGTTCGGCACTTGCTTTGTGCCTGATTGCTCGATTTAGGCATTGGTGCGTGAGCGAGGGGTCATTTCTGGTAAAGGGATTTCTTTGGGTGGCTTCATTTTCTTTAATAACCTTTCGTTTCTTTTTGCGATTTTCTTGTTCGCTCTTTCCAAAGTCTTTATTCTTTCCTCGAGACTTTTGATCTTTTGACTTTTTTCCTTCATTTTTCGACGATTGACTGAGGAATTTCCAGTTATTTTTACCTTCAATGTTGGTCCATCAACATCTTTCCTTGAATTCCTTATCGCTCTATTTTTGCGCTTGTTTTCTCGGCTTCTTTCCCTCCTTTTCTCTAAAGCTTCTCTATCGAGCTCCGATGATGGAGTGTAGTATTTCAGAACACGCCTGGATTCTTTTTTTGCGAAGTCTTTATCCTTAGCTTTTTTCCTCTCCCGGTATGCACGCGAAATTTCTGCTCGTGATTTGGCCATAATACCTTTGGGGTATTCATTGAAAAAAAGATTAAATTAGAATCAATTGTACAATACTCATTAGAAACATTGGAGGATATGAAGGAATACGTGTTTAATATGCTTTACGACTTGAAATTATGTCAAATCCTCCATTTTTTTCCTTATAGCTACTCGCGTCTTTTACGCTACTTAATCGTTCGTTTACGTTACTTTACAAAAGCACGTGCTTTGAAGCTATGTACTGTGCTGTGAATCGTGCAAAACATACCAAGGCAACGAGATGCCGTTTGTACACATGTTACTGACAGAAAGCAATAATACTTTCAGTTTTATACCTGAGTTATGGAGCGTACAACGTGACAGGACTAATGTGTATAGATCTTGCGAAATAACCTCGATGTTACTACAACGATGGGTGATGCAAAAAGAATTGAAATGCGCTGGGTTTGATGTTATCAAATGGTACGGTAACTCAGTGTGTTGACACAAGATAATTGACTCTGTTATCTGACCCTGTTTGGCCTTTCGTCGCATGATAGTGAAAGTACACAAACTCCTTTGTCCTTTACGTGACGGTAGCGTGATACGACAATAAGAGCTGTCGGGCAATTTCCTTCCAGCTCCTTCATCACATCAAAGGAATCATTTCTTAAAATAAGTTACCCCATGGTCTGTTTACAGTGTAACGCCATTAATGTCGCAAGTTCTTCCTTTGAGGCCGCGTACGTGACGAGAACCTTCGTAGCGTAAAGGACAATACTAGGAAATTAAGTGCACCAGATATGCATTGGACTACAATGTCATCATGTCTTTGCCTTTCCTGCAAAAAAAAGTGTTTTTGTCTGGGTCCTACGAGACATAAAGACGATATGAAGCGCATTTAAATGTTTTATTGGCATTTAGATAAAAAGTTATTTAACATTTTGCCTGTAGGTAACGTAAACGAACTAAACTTGTGCGACGCCACTATCAGTGGCTGGCATTTGATAACATCGGACCTCCTTCTTGTTTATTGTAGCTTAAACTACAACTTAGGGGTGAAACTTTAATTCCATGAGGTCGAAAGGTAACAACAAAACGTCGAACAACTTTATTTTTACAATTTCATATTAATTTACCTCGTTTGCGACACGCTGTTTTGGGTTACTCTCGCGTGTGCAAAGGTAAAATAAATTAAGTCTCGCCGCACTACGAGGTTGGAATCCATTTGCGAGTATGTCCTAAGCCTTAAACTTTGAAACCAAAATGCCAATATCTAGAAAAATATCCTACAACTTAGAGAATTTTTTTTTTTTACAAGCGACATCAAATGTCTACGTTAACAAAGAATGAGTGAAAAATGCCCTCGCTCTTACCTTATCAGCATCGAGTAATTCTGCCCTGTATATTATAAATTACGTAATGGATAGTGAGTAGCGAAAGCCCCAGCGCAAATCTTTCTAAAACCATGAAAGTAAATACGTTTTAGCAACTTGAAGGAAGTATGTTAGCGGGTTTCAACTAAAATAATTAGACTACTCGTTCTCGTTTTCTATGAGTCAAATAGTAAATTTGGCGCTATGCGCCTCGTTAACTATTATTATATCTATTGATTCATAGAAAACTCAAACTCGCAGTCTAATTGTTAAATAGAGGACATTTCGTAGACTGTTAGTGTGAGAAGGCCCCCGGGGGGGGGGGGGGGGGGGGGGGGGGGTTCTCCCATGTAAGAGTGATGGGTGCTCGTCGGGACATCGGAAAATATACCATAAAAAATACCAGGACATAAAAAATCCACCCCTAAAAAATACCTTATAAAAACAAAATGACCCCTAAAAAATACCAACAATAAACCTTTTTTGTTACCTTCTCCCCGGGGAGAAGGAACCGAACACGGAAAGGTCACGGCGCGACGCCACGCCTTCTCGTGAACATTCCACCAATCACATCACGTGAGATAACTGATCAACCAATCAAAATGCTTAGATACGTCACGGAACTTTGCCTTCTCGTGAACATCCAGCCAATCACATCACGTGAGATAACTGATCAACCATCAAAATGCTTAGACACGGCACAGCACGATTTTCACAGTCATACGAAATCTGCTCCACGTAAAATGCAAAGTTTGGGAAGAATACTCGAAAAACTCGCTGAGAATTGAATTTTTAAATCATAGCTTTCTGCAATGAAAACAACGTTGGCGCACTTGCATCTCCTTCCCTCCGCCTTCGCCATTTCAATGTTGCTAGTTGAGCTGGACAAGCGGCCTAATTTTCCAGCCAACACTGAAAGAGGCAGGAAAGGGAACGGAAGGCCAGCTACTTTTGCATTTGATTGTGGCTTATTTTTACTGACAAAGAAAGTATGGGTAAAAAACATCTAAACGATGCTGGATGGGCATTGATGCCATTGAAGTCAGATTATGAAGCTTTGAATATTTGTATCTCAACCAGTATTCAAGCAATATTCGCCAAATGTTATAATTGTCCTAATACGAATGTGTAGAATTGAATACTGGGATCCATTTCTGATAACTATTAGATATACTAATCTTGAATATTTGCACGAGAAAGGTCTATTATGTATGTTAGCATCATTATTTGTGTTACTTGGAGTCTTTTGTCTCGAGTTCTTTGTCTCTATTGAATTCAACTGTGCTCCGGTATCAGCTCCAGTACCTACAGAACGCGTGTCAAACGGATGGTGGATCGAGTCTACCGCTCATGCATGAATGTCAAGTGCGAGCCAAGTCTGCAGCAGTGATTGGCTGCCAAAGCTCATATACAACGGTAGAACATCCCATAGATGTCGGTTAATTTCCAGAGATATTTGTTGTCTGGCTCTTGCATTTCTTGATATGAACCTAGAAATAAATTGCACCAATAAAGCCGTCAGGCAAAAAAAAACCATCCACCCCCAATGAAAGGCCCTGTCCCCGGGGTGCCCGGGGAGTGGGGGTCCCTATATTCGAATTGTTAGGGGTGGCCGTCGTATATTTTAGGGGTTGAAATCAATCAATCAATCAATTTATTTGCATCCCATATACATAAATGGTATTGCACATAAAGGATTTTGAAATCGGCGATCTGGTATTCTTAGGGGTTCGAAAATATAAAACGGTGTGGTAAGAAAAGTATGGTAAGGGTTCTAAAAAATTCTCATGCAAACAATGTAGTGTATTTAAAAGTCGAGAGGATACATTTGATGTATATCAAATAAACGGCCAGAATAAAATTTAATCTGTTAAAATTGTTGTAATTTTTTAGGTCATTTTCAGACTGAGGGGTATTTTTTAGGGTGGAAATTTTTTTCGACCAGGTATTTTTAGGGTCAAAAATTTGAGTTTCAGTCCAGACCATCAGCCATCAGGGGCGTACACAGGATTTAAAAAGTTGCAGTCACAGCCTCGGGTGTAAGCAGGATTTTGAAAATCTGCAGGCAAGCTAATGTGAATGCAGCTTGGCCTGTAGATTAGGGATAATCTAGTTTCCCAGATGGTCCTCCGCTCTACTTTCCAATGAGAGACACACATCTGGTTAAAACCCATTTTGAACTGAATTCTGATTGATTCTTTAAAACAGTGTGTTTGTGTTAAAATATGATGTAGCAGCAAAAGCTATGTCTTGTGTGAAAATTCACCTTTTTTGTCGTATTCCTCCCTCTGTGTTTTGTATTTTGGAAGTTTTCCATCAGAAAATGTTTTGAAATCCTGCTGAAAGTACAGCTTTAGTTGGATTTGGAGTATAGAATTCTGTTTGGTAGAAATGAATCCCAGGCATGCAAGTCATATCAGGCTCAGGCCAAGGTATATGGTATTAGGATTGGGCAATTCCAGAAAATAAAGGTCCCCCCCCACGGGCGGCATTTGGAAATTCCAATGGGGTGGGGTTTAAGAGCTTGGAATTCTGATTGCAAGGGGGGTGTTCGAAGCTGGTTTCTTTAACCTGCCCGGAAGTCTATATGCATGGGGGGGGGGGGGACTATTTTGGAAATTCTGGATGCATGGGGGGTCAAAA